>BTCW01000006.1:32500-1305625 GCA_033239725.1 Echinochloa phyllopogon | reverse complement strand
TTGTTATGCACGCAGTACTTCTTCACATGTACATGCCCACACTGTGTCAAGGTTTTCTATTTTTCCTGCCCACTATTTTCTATCTGTTTCATTGAAAATTAAAAAACTCGTGACCTTTAAGTTTGCCTGCAATGCTCACACTAATCACCTTAGATAGTGCTTTATGTGGTTAGGTTTTCCTAATAAACGTGATGTGTAATTGAAGTCAATGTCCAAATAAACATGATAGTGCTTTATGTGGTTAGTTATTCTTGTTCTTTTTGAAGCTGTCAACTTGTTTCTCTCGTGATGGCCATATGAGCTGTGACAAGTCATGTTATTGTTCAGATCAATGGCCTGCTAGCTTTGGTGATATTTGCATTATGAAATATTTGCCTTATTGCTAATTAGTTGTGCCAAACTGCTATTTGTACAGAACTCATGCGAGTTGGAGGCGAAACTGGAGTGTCTGCTGGGTCAAAGCTGAACAAGATAAGCATATGAATTTTGCATGTGATCGATATTGTATCTGGGCTTGAAAAGTATGTATTATGGGCTGAAAAACTATGTATTATGGGTTGGAATTTGATGAGATGTTAATATTGTTGTTAATGATGGGCTGGTTCATATATACTGTGTTTGGCTGAAATTGTAATACTGTTCGTATGGGCTTTATGGATTGTTATGGGCTGCAATGTTAGATCTGGAAAATGGGCCGAATTGGCAGAATTTTGAGTTAATGGGCTGAAAAAATAATATTGGGTTTTGGGCCTATTTCGTAAATAAGCTGTACGTGCCACGTCAGTTGCCACGTCATCGTCCACATTTGCAGCCACATCATCGTCCACGTAGGAAGCCGCGTCATCGTCCACGTAGGAAGCCATGTTAGCGTCCATGTCAGCAGTAGTCCGTGACGGTCATTTTCGTCACCAACACTGGGCTTTGGACTGGGCTGAGTGGGCTTTGGGCTGTTTTGTGACGGTCAAAAAACGTCACAGATCGCGTCAATCTGTGACGTTTTGTATGATCCGTCGGCGGATTTAATCCACCACGCTCATTCAACCACGGAATCTGAAACCGTCGCGGACACTGAATTGCAACGGATATTCAACGATCTGCGACGTAATGATTTCGTTGCAGATTAAATAGTTCCTTGTAGTGGTACCTAATTTTTTGTCTCTAGTATCTCTATATCTATCTACATATTACTCCTAAAAAGCAAGTAAATGCCTGCGCACGGCAGTGGATAAGAGTCCACACTGACTCGCCTAAGAACTCCTAGTAGTCCTATCCTAGTAGTCCTCCTGCCTACTACAATTCCACTCCAAGTATCTGGTTCCGCGGTGCCAAACTTCTATGGGTGTGTATAGTTCTAAAAAGAGGTAGGGAAAGACACTTTTATGGGTGTGTTTAGTTCCAAAAAGAGGTAGGGAAAGTTTAGTGAAATTGTCCGTACCATCCCAGATTTTTCTAGAATGTTAAAAATGTGGATTTCAAAAAAATTTCATGCTTGACGTGATTTGCTCATAATCATAAGACTGTCTTCTTGCTCTCTCTAAATTCTTAGTAATAAACTAATTAAATTGCTTTGTGTGCTAAGGACAATATAATGTTAGTGTGTTTTGGCTCTTAGTTGGTTTTTTGGTTCTTTGAGTGTGGTTTAATTTGAATTCTAAATTCAAATTAAATCTAAAGCTAACAACTAATTCTCGGGCTCTAACCACTAACTGTCCTATCTAACTATGATCAACCTGCTAATCCAGCCTGCTAACTAGCCAACTAACATGGCCGCTAACTTTTCAGCCATCTCAATCTGGAGTGCTCTGGAAATTGATTAAATGAGTTACAACATAATTTTCCGACTCTTCGAATTAATTCCATGCTAATTGATTTGATTTCGGAAAATAGTCTAATTCATTTGTATTAAATTTCTATGGGCTTCATTTGAATTATGACAACATTTTCTGGCTTCTCGAATTAGTTCTTTGCTAATTAATTCGTTCCCAGGAAATTAGTCTAATTCATTTGTACCGAGTTGGCTAATATTATTTTGACCCAAAACTTGAAGTCCATTTGTGAGCCCATCTAATCTAACCCAGCTCATCCAGCTAATCACCCTGCTATTCTGACCTGCCTAATTAACTTGCCAATTCCACATCAATCTCCTTTGCATGCATCTGTTCACGTGGAAAATTCAGCACATCCCTTCGGCTTCTTTTCTTTTCCCATGCGAGAGGCCCAGCAGCAACCCTTGAGCAATCTCTAGTCCAGCCTGGTTACTCTTTCTCTTCCCTGCTTCTTTCCTTTTTCCATCACGTGAGAACCAGCCCATGCTGTCTTGCTGATCTTGCCGCAGCCCAATAGCCAGAACCTGGCCCATCGACCGCTGATGCATGCAGCATTCCTCCTTTTCCTTCACTAGCAGGTGGGACCTCAGCTAGCACCGCACTCATCCTGTTCTTCTTCTTTCGCAAGCCAAGGCACAGCTCTCTGCCTGCCTTGCCTTTTCTCTCTGCGCGCAGGAACAACCCAGCCTCGGATACCCTAGCGCCTTGCGCCCTTGCCGCTGGATGCCGGCCACGTGCCCCTGGCACGGACGCCGAAGCTGCCAGCCGTCCATCCCACTCGGAGCCCTAGCCCTCGGGCTATAAAAAAAACCCCAGCGCCGCTCTCCTCCCATCCACTCCCAAGCCGCCGCCGCAAACCACTTCTTCTGCTCCGTTGCTTCCTTCCCCTCCAAGGAGAAGCAGCTGCTGCTAGCCCTTGTCCCCAACGCCAGCGCTGAGCCGAGGTTGCCGCCGCCGACGGCGACCACGAGATGGACGAGCCGGACACGAAGCTGCCGCCGTCGCCGACACGAGGATGCCGACGTCCACGCCGCCCGACGACTACGCCAAGCTGCTGGCCTGAACCGCGCGCCATCGCTGACCGTGAAGCCGCGTCGCGCCGCTGGGCATCGTGCGCGTGAAGCTACCGCCGCCGACGACCGCGAGCTCAAGGAAGCCGAGCCGAACCACGACGACGCCACCGAGCTGCTACCTCCACCGGCTTCGCCGCCAAGCTGTTCGATGGAACGCCGACGAGCCGAGCCGCGAGCTGCTGCCTTCGCCAACCGTCGCCCTCAACCTGCTCGACGAAATGCCCAAGACGAACCGCGAGCCTGCCTGCACCGCACCAAGCTGCCACTGCCGCGCCTCGCCACGGCGTCGCCGCCCTGACCTCCACGAGCCCCTCGGTGAGCCATGTCCTTAGCGCCGCCCCTTCTCCCTTCCTGGTGAGCCGTGCCCCTCGTGGCCGTTGCCTTTCCTTTCCCTGGTGCCGGCCGTCGAGCCGATGGGTGCCGCCGCCGTAGCTTCTGTGTGGACGTGCCTTCGAGCCGCCGTTGCAGGTACCGCCGCTAGGAGCCTTCGCTGCCCGCCGTCGCCATGAGCCTTCCTAAGCCGCTGCCGCGACGCCGTGCGCAGTCCCGCGTGCTCTCGCCGGAGTCGCTGCCAACCTTGCTCGCTGCTGCGCGCGTGGGTGTGGCCTCGGACGGCTGAGCGCCCGCACTCCACCGCCAGCCATGCGTGGCCTCGGACCACCGGGTGCCCGCGCATGCGCTTCGCTGCACCTCACCACCGCTGCCACCTAGGAGCCTGCTGCCCTGCCGACACCCTTGCCGCGCCGCTGCTTTGCTGCCGTTCTCCAACTCGCGTTGTCGCTGCTGTGCGCTGGCCTTCGTGCCACGCAGCCACCCGTCGAGTTGTGCCTTTCTTCTTGCAGGACACGACGCCACCGCGCCACCCACGGCAGGTGCGCACCCGCACGCATCGCGACCCCGGGCAGCCGGACCGTTGCGATGCACACGCACGCGCCCGCGAACATGGCAGGACCATGCACCGCGCGGCCGCGTTGCCTTTGCAGCCGTGAACCATGCACCCTCTCGTCGCTCGGTCGCCGCCGCGAACCAAGCCCGCGCGCCCAACCTTGCCGCCGTGCACGTCATGGTCGCGGACTGCCGAGAGTCCGTGCGCTCTCCACGGCTGTGCCTTTACCCCATTCACGTTCAAACCCTGCTGCCTTGCTATCTTAGCCAAGCCTCGTCAAGCCAAGTAGCCTCCCTTGCGTGCGCCATGCGCAGCAGTGAGGCAAATGCCTCTTTGGCAACCGATCGAACACCTTGTGCGCCATCTTGTTCAAGCTCCAAACCACTCACCTAACCCAACCAAGCCTCAGATGTCTTCGGCCTTTCTCCCAGCTTGTTGTGGCCACCTCTGGCCAGCAACAGCCATGTCCTAGCCACCCCTGGCCGCCCGTTACCACTCCCAGCCGGCCACAGCCTGGCCGCGGCCAGCAGCAGCCGGCCACAGCTAGCCACTGCCTGGTCAGAGCCGGCCATAGCTGGCCATGTTTGGCTGCAAGCCTTGTAACAGCTCCTAGACTGAAGCTACACCCTTCCTTGCTGTTCGCAAGTGATCCTGGCTCGTGCAGCCTTTTCCCGTAACTGATCAGGCCCACTGACCTCTGGGATCCACATGGTGACATGTGGGGCCCTCTGACTCTTCTCTCGCTAACGAGTTGTTGACTGTCTTTCGGTCAACGCTGACGTACGCAGAGCCCACTGCTAGCGTCAGCAGAACTAACCTAGAGCCGACATGTGGCATGCTCTTGTGAAGCCGCATGTCCTTGCTGTTTTCTTTTCCGTAATTAATTAAACCCAAAACATCTTTCGATATTTGAAAATTCACAATAAATTGATCCTAGCTTAGAAAAATATGAAACTACTTTCATTATTTTTCTAAAAACATGATCTACGCATTAGAATAGAGTTTGGTGTTATTTGGCTCTTCTTTGCTTCTTCTTTTGGAGTTTATTTGCTTAGCTTATCGTTGTTATTATAATTCGATTACTAGGATCCTCGGAAGACTCGGACGACTTCGTCGACCTCGTCCTCGACTACGTGAAGAAAGAAGAGGACTTTGCTCCAGGTTCACGCCCGACCATTCTCTGAAATACCTATTAGACATGCAACTAGTATGCTAGCGCTTTACTTTACCCGCATGATAAACCTGCACTGCCTTTGTTATCATCCTGTTACATTACTACCTACTACTCACTATATGGAATATGCTATGCTATGCATGTGTTGGGATGGTTGTGATTTGATCCTCTTGGCGTGAGTTGTGGGTGGTATGGGAGGTGTAGTGCAGCTAGGCGGTGTAAGCGAGTAATAACAACTCGATCGTTTGATCGGGGTGCTTGGGGACTGCACTCGAGCAGTCCCTATGGAGTACCTGTTGCGGGTACATGGTTATTTGGATAATTGGTTACTTGAGGAGTTTGGGCGGCAATACCTGTTATGGGTGCCGATTGTGGACCGTTGCGGCGGATCGCTTATGACGCTGAAACTCGCTTTACCGACAATTAAGGACCGAGTCGAGTTCCACCTTTGGACGTGGGAATACCGTGCTCACCATCTACCCAGTATGGGGAGGGTTCCAGCAAGCCTACTCTAGTGCGGCGTCGAGACTCTGTAGGAGATTCGAGCTTGATATGTGTAAGGGGGACTCGTTGCGGCGTACTCTCCCTGATTTACCACAGCCCCCGATTGGCCCCGGTGGGAAGGTTTCACACCACTGAGGCAGATGTTAGATCAGATGTTTCCCGAGCCCAGGGAGACAGGATTGGCGTCGTTACTGTTTAGGGTCTTTGTTGTGGGCTGTGTCTCAGGTTGGTTGCTGACTAGCCTTGCAGCCCGGATGGATTCCAGGAGTGCCACCTCTGCAGAGTGTAAACTATACGTATAGCCGTGTCCACGGTTACGGACGACCCGCTTCTGATAAGTTCCGACTAGCATGAGATTCTGCTTTCTTACCTCATCCTTGATTTGGGCTATGAGAGGTTGGTCCAGCATTGCTGATGAGACAAGGTGGGGAGGGAGCTCACCGAGTCGACTAGTGAGTGAAAGGTGTTGGTGGATGATATTTGCGGGAACCTGCGGTGGCAGGACGAGCCCGATGTGGTTGTGAGGCTGATGGTTGGTTTTGGGGAGTGTATGTACTTGTGAGGAAATGTGTTTGGAGATGAGATGAACTTGGGTTTATCGCTGCTGCTCGCATAGGAAACCCCGGCTTATATTCCTTGAATACTTTTATCACTAGTTTAGGCCACTTTAAAGCTTGTGCATATATGGTTGGTGACGTGGACCTGTCCCATTTCCTTGGGGACAGTTCTGGAGCTTTCAGGTGATAACTACAACTCTGATGGATGCTGCTTTGGAGGGTTACATGCTTCGCTCAAGGATGCCTGTGGTGAAGATTGAAGATGAAGACTTGAAGGCCTAGCTACCGCTGCGTAGATGTTTCGTCTTGTCGATGTAGCCCAAGTGGCTTGTACTAATCTCGTACTCTGATATGTAAATAATGAATGCAGTCATGTTAATCGTTGTATGGATGTGATATTTGGCTGAAATGAGTTCTGTACGTGATAGCTGTTGATTCTGGGACTATCACAATGGTACAGGGAGTCGGATTCTCAGTTTTGAGAATCCGGTTCGTTTCAATATCACATCCGACACTGTAGCGCATTGTAGCACTTTTCGTTTATTTGTGGTAAACATTGTCCTACCATGACCTAACTAGGCTCAAAAGATTCATCTCGTCGTGTACATCAAAACCATGGAATTAGTTTTTTTATTTACCCACGTTTAGTGTTCCATGCACGATGAGAGAGATTTGATGTGATAGGTGAATAGTGAAGTTTGGAGAGAGAAATTTGGAAAGTTTGGTGATTTGATGGGGAACTAAACACAGCCTATATAAACGAAGCTTCACGTGAATGATCAATCACATGCAACCCAGAAACCAACAATTGTCTATAAAGAAAATTATATAAAGAACAATGTCACAAGATACATTGTTCCTAAATTATTTTATCCTCACGAGTTACAGAAAATGACAAATAAAGTCATGTGATAATCTTGTAGATTTATTCACAAGGTCTTTATTTACATCATTATTCCAAAAATATATTTTCAGAATTGGTATGAGATGACTTAAAAATTTGCAAGTATCAGGGAGAGGAGGAAATCATTGGTGTAACATGACTCTTGGGCATGTACAGAAGGAGTGGTCCCTCTCAATAGAGTAGAATAGATAAGTCACTCCCTCACCAATCCATCTCTCCCACTTTTTCACTCCACGACAGGTGGCAGTAGCTGTTTTTAGACGGCGTAGCCGAGGATCACATGCTAGACAGAGCCAATTCCACGAAGTAACTGAGACTCTACACAGTGGCGGAGCTAAGGGGGGCTAGGCCCCCTACGGTCAAGAACACCACGAAGCCCCCTGTGACCGCCATTGATACAGAATCGGGAAGCTTTGGCTCCTGTGAGAAAGAAGAAGACACTGTTTCATTTATTTGGGACAAATCAATCCAAGGGAGCAGTAGCCCGTAGCCCCACCCCACTGGGCCACTTTCTGACTACACGCCCAAAGCCACAAAACAGCCCAAGAGGCCAAGACCCAAGTCAACAGGTAATTTCCCCGGGCTCTCTCTCTCTCTCTCTCTCTCTCTCTCCAATCCCTAGCTCTCTCACGGAGGCCCTGCGGCGGCGCGACGGAGGGTGGAGGTGCGGCCTGCCGCCTGCATGCACGCGCTCGCGTCGCGGCGGTCGCGCGGACCCGCGGCACGCGCCTCGCGCTCGCGGCTCGCGGGAGTCGCGGTCGGCGCTCCCGCCTCCCGGTTCCGCGCCCTCGGGCGCCGCCGCGCCGGCCTGTGTTGGTCGGCAACTCGACATCGCCAGCGCCCGGCGGCCGGCGCCCTGCTCCCCAGTCCTCACTCCTCGAGTCGAATTTGCTGTCTCTGAAGTCTGACAGTAATGGTGTTCAGAAATTGATTCGTGATGAAAATCCTTATGCCTTCTATGTGCATTGTTTTGCCCATCAATTGCAATTAGTGGTTGTCACTGTTTCAACTTCTACTCCAGCTATTGCTGATTTTTTTTAACTATGTTCCTTTGATTGTCAACACCGTGGGTGCATCTTGTATGAGAAAGGATGTATTGCTTGCAAAGCACCGTGACACATTGTTAAGAAAGGTAGAGAATTCTGAGATTGCCACCGGAAGAGGCTTAAATCAAGAAAGTAGCCTTGCTAGGCCCGGAGATACTAGATGGGGCTCACATCTTAAAACATTGCTGCGTATTTTGGTAATGTGGGAGGCTATCTTGGAGGTGCTTGAGATTGTGAAGAAAGATTCCATTAAACCTACATGTAATGGTGGTGCTTTTGGTTTGATTGGCAAAATGGATAGTTTTGATTTTGTGTTCATCCTGCATTTGATGATAGAGTTGTTGAGCATTACAGATAATTTGTCACGTGCTTTGCAAAGAAAGGATCAAAATATTGTTGAAACAATTCATTTGATCATGGGTGTGAAAGAACGCTTGCAAGAAATGAGGGACAATGGATGGGAGCCATTATTTAAAAGAGTGAAGACCTTCTGTGATAAAAATGAGATTAAAGTGTCAAATATGGATAAAGAAATAAATGCTAGAGGGACATCTGCACGTAGAAGGCAAAAGGTAACAAATATGCATTTCTACCATGTTGAGATTTTTCTTGCTGCCATCAATGCCATTTTGACAGAGATGAATCATCGATTTAGTGAAGTTAGTTCAGAGCTGTTAGTATGCATGGCTGCACTTAATCCAAGAAACTCTTTCTCTAACTTTGATGTGGATAAGATTGTGAGACTTGCTGAAATATATGCTGAAGATTTTGATATTGGTCATATTACAGTCTTACCAAGTCAACTTAGAGAATTCCACAGCCGTGTTAGAAGACATAATGATTTTCTTGGATGTACAGAACTCCCAAAGGTCGCTGAAATTATGGTCAAGAACAATATGCATAGATCTTACCCATTGGTTTATCGGCTCATTGAACTAACCTTGATACTTCCAGTGGAAACTGCTTCAGTTGAGAGGGTTTTCTCTGCTATGTCTCTTATAAAGACAGATTTGCGTAGCAAAATGGGCGATGATTGGCTCAATGATTTGATGATATGCTATGTTGAGAAGGAGATATTTACAAGAATTAGTAGTGACAAAATCATACAAAGGTTTGAAGACATGAAAAAACGCCGTATGCTACTGCCTAAAAACAATTTAGTGGTATGCTTAAATCACTTCTAATCTTAGTTTTTTTAAGATGTTATTTGCCTTGTCACTAATTTATTTTTTCGTGTGTAGATTTCTCCTGCCGAAGAAGAATAATGGGCGTGAGTGCTTCGCTTTATCATTTAGTTTCATGGTTTGCCAGTTTGGTATGGATAAAAACTCAGATTTGCCTATTTTTTACTTTCCAAGATGTACTTCTTTATGTTTTCATGAAGTGGTTTTAATATTTAGTACAATATGTCGATCTACTATATTCAGCTTTCTATACTTAAAAAATTATGTTAAGTTTCAGCCCCCCTATTTCCCATTCCTGGCTTCGCCCCTGACTCTACAAGTAGTATATGTATATCTCTTTTATCACTATACAAGTCCGGGCACAATTATTCTTGGTAGTTTCCGTCTCCTCGATCAACCTCTCGATCCATTCTTCCCTGCGCGCGGCAGTGTGCATGGCTCAGAGTCCACACTGACTCGCGTATAGGAAAATTAAAGCTAGCAGCGCACATTGTTGAGCCCCAATGCAATGGATTCGAGTTCATAGTAGTACATTTGGCCGGGTTCAGTTAACTGGCGCAACTACCGTTATCAGATCCGTTGGTTGGGTTGCCATGGTGCATTATTGCACGACCGCACGTGCTGACCGATCATCAATTAAACAAATTACTATAGTTCCGCCTTTATATTACATTCATATTTAATTCTTCTAATTACTCCCTCTATTCCAAAATATAAGAAATGATGGTATTTGCATAATTTTATGAATAAGACAAGCGGTCAAATTTAGGATTTAAAAAGTCAAACGAGCATCCAAACATCTGATATTATATGACTATAACTAAAAAACAGTCTCCGAATACAAATACCCCAAATACTATATAATCCTCCTCTGATCTACATTAATGCTCTGTTTGTGGTTCTCTAGATCCAAAATTCCAGATCATGGAATCTTGCCACTTAGGAGTATTAAATAAAGTCTAATTATCTTACTATTACTAATTGGAGGCTCCTTTTGGAGGCTCCAGGTTAATTCTCACAAGACGCGCTAAGAAAAAAGATAAATCCTAGAAATTCTCACAAAAAACAGAAACATCTGGCCATCAGTTTTGTAGACTCTGCTAATCTATCCATTGGATATACGCTAATTTTAAAAAATTACCCACCTATGCTATTATAAAAAATATCTAAAATAACCCCCTTAATTTGCATATAATTTACCCACTTATGCCATTCTAAAATTTAAATGCCATCTATATATGTGGAAGGAGCAAATCGATCTGATATGATAATCAGGACTCTCGATTTATATAATTTCATCTGGAGTTCGAAGTTCAATAATATTGTGCCCGGCGGAAGTGTCCCCGTTGCAACAGGATGGTTGTTGAACCAATCGTGCATGCACATAGATCCCAATTTTCCTGCCTACAGTCCCGCTTCTAGGTTACATGATCTCCATATGGCCGGAGCACAATGGTCTATCGATCGCCATGACAACTGCCAGCAGGAAGATCACGGTGTTCCTGCCGGCAACGTTGTAGCTCCTACCGTCGGCCTCGCGTCCATGTTTGCATCTTCACCGTGCAGGAAAACCTGATAAGTTGCTACCGTGTCTGTTCATGCAAAAGATTGCATGCTCCTGTTGGTGACCTCAACCGCATGGAGTCTCCCGTCATCTTTTATCCATGCAGTTTCTGGTATAGAGCGTACCTCTCCTCCTCCTGCTGCTAATTTTATTTTTTTCCAAGGTGGATTCATCCAAACGAATGAACGATTGTTCTGTTTTCGTTGATCTGAATATATATAGCCATGTCAAACTGTGAATTAGACCCTAGTAAAACTAATTGCAGAATCCTAGGGCTACTTTGTGAAACGATTCTAACGATTGGTGGATGGTTGCTGTAACATTATTATAGCAAATCATGATTTAATTACAGATTTTGCAAATATACTTTATTAGATATACCATGCAAGAAAGATTCCTTTGGCAAAAAATTTGGATTCGGTGATCCAAACAGGACCCAACTACTTATCTGTAGACTATAATAGCTGCTCCCCTGCTCTTGTGCTTTCAGACACGGACCGGATACATGTACCACTTTTAAGTACGAGCAAGCTGAGGTGTTTAAGTACATAATTATCATATTACGATTACTATATACGCTCATCTATCGTGTCAAGAAATACTATCGACAGTGTGTGTCCATACTCTCTCCACGTACTGCCCCTGCGTGCTGGGCGACCCATATCACCACGGCTGGTGGTTGGTGCGGTGTGGGTTCAATAATTCTCGCCTCCTACATTTCCTTCCCTGCAGTACCATCTTTTTTTTTGTCTATAGTATCTCTATATCTATCTATTATTACTACTAAAAAAGCAAGTAAATGCCTGCGCACGGCAGTTGATCAGAGTCCACCCTGACTCTCGCCTTGGGCTTGGCGTGGGATGGGATGCATATGTTCATCATCACAATTGCCTCTCCTTGGGCTTGGTGTGATGCACGAAACAAGCAATCAACCGAACAAGTTTGGCGTTGCATTCATTGCCTGACATGACATTTGCCCTGCTGAAGTGCACATAAGTTGGACAAGACAGAGGAGACAGTAGATAGAAATAAACTTCGGATCCATTTTACTGATCTTCGTTTAGTTCCTCGCGTAAAGTTTTAAAAATGAAATCTTTTTGTATTTGAAGAACTAAACATAGACTAATGAAAAAACTCATTGCCTTCCGTTTGTAAATCGCGAGGCGAATCTAATAAACCTAATTAATCTGTCATTAACACATGTTTGCTGTAATAATTTATTGTCTAATCACAACCGAATTAGGCTCGTTAGATTCGAATAGTAATTAGGAGTATTAAATATAGTCTAATGATGAAAATTAATTATATAAATGAGGGCTAATTTGTAAGATTAAACTATTAATTTTAATTATTAGTCATGCATGCACGCATGCAAGCAAAGGACGTACGCCGAATAAACGCTAGTACAGGTAACAGCGCGACCAGGAGCGACCGGTAACATACTCACGCTAGTAAGCTGAGTCCAAACCAGGACAAAACGGAAATACTTCTGGAAATCGCAATGGTTAAAAGTTACTTCCCTGCGCTCGTCTCCCCGCATCCCACAGGAAAAAGAAGCGACGCGTGGTGCATAGCCATCGTTTTGGACATTTTGCAAATAAATCCTTGTTGTTTCTAACAATCTCAACCAAACCCAGATTGCCCATACCCACATTCAAAACTTTACCAACTAGAACCTCCAATTAATATTTATTTTGACATAAAGAAGAAGAAATTCGAGAATCCTGTCGTTTTTTTATGAAAATCCCCCGCAAGGCATTTTTACAATGAACCCCGCCCACCACCCCGGACCCTAACCCCTCTCCCTCCCTCTCTCCTTCCCCGCCGCCGTCTCTCTCCCTCCCCGCCACCACCGCCGCCTTCCCTTCTTCCTCTCCGATCGCCTCCATCACCCCTCGCTGCTGGTGTTCCTATGGCACTCCTCATTAGCCGTCGCCCGCTCCCGCGGGCGAGCTCCGCCGCCGCGGGCGCGCGAGCGCGGGCTCCACCATCCCCGCCGCGCGAGCAAGATCCATGGTTCCCCCTGTGCGCTTCCTCCACGGCTCCGACTCCTCCGCCTCGACCGGCCAAGGCTCAACTCGACCTCCCTCCGTGTCGCCAACTCCCCGCCGTCGCCGCCCGCTTCGTGGAATCCAGATCCGCCCACTCCTGCTCTTCTCCTGGCCCCCGGCTTGCCCCTCCGCGACCCGCTGTGGTGGGGCCTGTTGACGGTCACTAAAGACCCATTTTGACCGTCAACTATTGTGCAACAGTCGAGCATCATGAGGATAAATGTTAGCATATGATGATTATTTGACAAATTCCACAGATGCTGGTCTGAGAATGTGTGCAGATGAATTCGGGCTAAAAAGACAAAAAAAACTAGCCAGAATGATCCAAGGTACAAATGCCCCATCACTCATGGGAGAGCCCAAGGGCCAAAAGGGCCCACATGGCAGCCACACAAGAGGAGGAGAACCAGCCCATGCACAATGCCACGTCAGCAATTCGAGACAAACTCCTCTCGACAAATCAGACGCAAGCACAAGGATCATGAACCCATAAGAGCATGTAACCGACATAGTTTTGCGCCAATCCACCAGGAACCGACCTAAGGGCCCACTCATCAGTCACATGTCCGAAAATGGGGGCAAAAGGAGGTGGGCCCAGGCCGGTCGACCTATAGGCCGGCTGACCTGGCACTGGCCCCCCTCGCCCCCAGCCTCCACGTGGTGCTTCCCATGGTTCGAAGCTCGTGATGTCCAACGTTTATACTTATTACCTGGCTGTGAGTCGGTGACACGCATGCATGCATGCTTAGCTTATCACTTACCTGGCACTATAGCAGTACTCTTACAACGTACTTTTGTAACTGCACCACAAAAAAATGATCTTTAATCACATGACATGTAATTCCAAGCTTGCTAACGTACCTAGCTGG
The DNA here is from genome assembly GCA_033239725.1 of Echinochloa phyllopogon. NCBI lineage: Eukaryota > Viridiplantae > Streptophyta > Magnoliopsida > Poales > Poaceae > Echinochloa > Echinochloa phyllopogon. The sequence continues at coordinate 1,291,987 of BTCW01000006.1, read as the reverse complement.
CCGGCTTTAGCTGAGCTGCCATGCACTTGCTACCAAGAAAACGCCTTCAAATAGTATACCCGCCGGCAACTCCGGCGCCACGGCACCACAACACAACACGTTCACGTCCATCCTCATCACGCCACTCGATCTCACCACGACCATGGCCGGAGCAAGAACCATCCACTCTCTCCTCTCCGTCTTCGTCCCCCTCTCGGTGCTCGCTCTCGCCCGCACGCTTCGCTCCGGCGCGGGGGCGGCGGTGCCCGTCACCCGCCACGCCGCGGTGGCGGTGCGCGGCGCGCTCGACTCCTACGCCGCCACGGTGGCCGCGGCGACGTCGCTGCTCGACGGCGGCGCGGTGGCGGCGGACTGCATGGTGGGCTACTATACGGCCGCGCCCGCGGGGCCATGGCGCGCGTCGCCGACGACCTGGTGGCGGCCGCTGGCTGCTTGAAGAATCATGTCAGTGGGGAAGTCACTAGCCAGCAGCAGCCCAGCAGAGAGAGCATTCGATTGTATAGCTTTGTTTATTGGTGTAACCAGGAAAGCAATAAATATGCCATGTTTTGCCATTTTGGGTTCTTTCTGTTTCTCTCCGATAGCTATGAATGCTACTGATTAGATTGGTATGTTAGTCCAGCGACTCTCAGCTAAGAATTTTGTAACGTAGTAAAATAGACTTTTTTTTTGTAACATTAGATATATAAGAGAGAAACTTTGAATTTTCGAGTAGATAATATAAGCACGTACTGAAATGCACAAACTAGCTGTCTTGAAGTCCAATAATTTTTAATGTCGTGGTTTTATTTTCAATTTCTATTTTACTTTGAGGAATCCTTTCTTTTTGGAAATATGAATATATATTAATGTTCTAATTGCTGTATTGACCAATATATAAAGGTGTCTATAATTATAAACCAGAAGGTTTGAGCCAAACTAGCTCCCAACCTATTTGAGCAATACTATTTGGTATCTTAAGGTTAGAACACTTAATTTTTAGGAAGAAGAGATGGTGTTCGGCTAGACGGCTATTCTCTTGTTCCTCACGCTGGCACTGGTACTATCCTCGGTAGGCTCGGAAGGAGGATAGAGCGGCTGCGAGAATGTGGATGGGAAAGCCACTGGATTTGATAAAAGAAGTGATCGATGGAGGTTGTGCCATTTTAGGTTCTTGTTTGTGAATTAATGTTATTGGTTTGACCGATTTTTTAGTCGGTGGTAGAGAGAAAGAATTTTGTAATCAGGTTATAAACACGTACACCATATCTCTTTCGTGACCGGGCATGAGACCAGCAAATGGTTGATAGTTTCATTGGTTTGGTCACATAGCAGGCAAAGGTCATGTGCATCAAGCCCTCTGCGTCGTCGCTTGTCTGCCGTCCACACACGCTCTCTGGTCGCGAGCCAGAAACAGAGTAACTTCTGTGCATCAGGCGGTATATGCCCACCCCTCTATCTGCTGTCCAATAATTTTTCAACAGCCACGATTCATTGGGGAGAAACCTAACAGACTACACGGCGGCAGGCAACATCTTCCCACGTGGTGGACCCCACAGCTAACCTTATCCTCGTCCTCATCCGCCCTCGTCTCATCCGGCATATCCCCCCTCCCCTCTCTCTCCTCTCCTCCCCACCACAGCAGACGTGGCGGGCAGCGGGGCAGGGGTCCGGCGGGCGGCAGCCGGCTGCACGCGGGCGCGGGCGTGGCCGGCTGCATGCGGGCGCGGCAAGGGCGGTGGCTCGCGGGCGCGGGCGGCAGCGCATCGACACCGAGAGAGCCCCGCTCCACCTTTTTTCATTGAGTTTGGAGATTGAGGCATGCTGATTCTAATTTTTCTTTTTGGCTTTTCCCTTTTCTGATGGTTGTTCTTTTTTTTTCTCCTACATGCTAAAGATGACAGTAGCAAAATTGTGGCAGATCCTTCTTTTCATAAAAAAGGATGTGATTCGATTCTAAATATAATGAACATTTCTATTTTATTCTAATTAGAAAAATCTTTGGCAGATGATTCCAATCTGCAATATTTATGGTTCTTTTTTTGTCCTACATGCTACGGGTGACAGTAGTAAATTGTGTCGGATGTTCTTTCCATAAAAAGGATACGATTCCAAATATAAATAACATCTGTATTTGATTCTAGAATCAAATATCTTTTTCATATGATTCCAATTTGCAATATTTTTCTGACACTCTAACAAAACATATCTAGATCAACTAATGTCTTTTAGAGAGAAAAAATGGGATGCTGAAGATGAACAGTATAAAGAGATATTTTTTCAGATCATGGGACCTACATTATGTCTTTATGCTCCTGACGGATGCTAACGGTGTTAGGGGGTGGTATGGGCGGGGGGCATACGCCGCCTGTGTCACCATCGGTTTTTCGAGCTAGAAAAAGATCTTGATTCTCAGTGGAGCCCAAGATTTCCAAATTCGCTCAGCACCAACCCCAGATTGCCCAACTGCAGAGCTTGGTAGGCAGATTGCACCGTGAACTCTCCACTTGCTGTCCATCGCCATCGGATGACATCTTGTATCCCGGTCAGAAGCTGTACGTACGTTTTGGAGCCTGACCAGAGGTGTAAATATTCAATGACCGCTGCCACTGTGACTCTGTGAGTCCTCCAGAGATGTCTTGGACCCATCGCCGCTGCTGGAGTGCTTCAGCCACCGTTCGCGCCTTCTTGGCCCGGCGGGGCGAACCAGGTTGATCAGCGTCGGCGCCAGGTCAGAGATTGATTGGCCGTCTACTATACCCAGTTGTCCAACCAAAACAATGCCATTTCCCCGTGCAAATCAAAGGAAGTATGTAAGTGGAGTAAAGTGTGTGTAGAAAGAAAATAGTATGAGGAATTCAGACCACTAATAATTTATAAGACGTGCAACTCGATCATAAGGACTTTCCTAAATAATTTATCTATATAGATCGAAATATCACAGCAACCCACAATTGGAAAATTAAATATCTAATTAATATATATACTACTGTTTATTGTAAGATTGCTTTCCTAGTGACATTTTAAGGTATACTATTAATTAATCAATCTCTTGTGCCAAATCGTGGAATAAGATGTACGAGAACGAATTATATTGATAGTGTGTGACAATGGCGAATCGGCCGGGTGCACGTGCACCACACACTGCTAGTACGTCGAGTGGCTATGGCGTCTGCACGCATCTGGTGCTAATTTTTGTTATCAATCTCATCTGGTCATACATTTTTGTTTTTCTATTCATATTTGAATCCGGATTGTTCCTACTACATCTTCAGGATATAATGTAGTAGAGGACACGCCGAGATCCACGAACTACATACCAATGGCAAAATACTTGGTGGAATGCATGCATGATCCCATGATCAAATCTCCTCCCCGATCCACTGTACGTGTTTGTACCAACTGCATGCCAAAAACATATCAAATTATATATTAATGATTGAGTATCTGTCATGACCACCTACATGCTGTGTGTGAGATCGACGGAAATATATACATCAGAGATGATGATTTATTGTGCCCTATGGATATGATTAATATATCTCACGTACAGATATACACACACAAATCTCCAGCATTTTTTTTTGAGGGAAAAATCTCCAGCAATCAATCTCTCTAATCTGAATTTAGCAACTGCATTTAATGCCAAATCTTCCCCTGCGATCACGCTCGTAATCGCGTCAAAAATGTATTTGGCTACACGTACGCTCCGGTCAAAATCCCACCTCCCACGTACGGAGTACGTGGGATAGATTTCATTGCTGACAAACATTATTTACAAGAGGTTTTGCCACTGGCCGGCTGCTCTATATAAAGCAGCCTCGCCTGGCCAATCGAACCCATCACACAGAACGTATACATCCACGCTACACCACCAAGCCCAAAAACTTGTTGGCCTGCTGATTAATTAGGGCATGGTTTCCATGGATACAGCAAGAGCATCCTCGTCTCGCTTTGCGGCAGCCGCCGTCGCGGTGGTCGCGGCGGCGCTCCTGCTGCCGCCGGCCTTGACCGCCGGCGACGACAACTGGGAGGATGCCCACGCCACGTTCTACGGCGACGAAACCGGAGGCGAGACCATGCGTAAGATCTTAATATAAAGCTACTGCAGCACCTCAATCTCTTACTTGGTTTATTTGTCTCTTAACCCTTGTGTTCATCATCTCTAAATCCTCGTGTTCATCATCTTGATGCATGCAGAGGGCGCGTGCGGGTACGGCAACCTGTTCGATCAGGGGTACGGTCTGGAGACGACGGCGCTGAGCGTGGCGCTCTTCAACGAGGGCTGGTCCTGCGGCGGCTGCTACGAGCTGCGCTGCCACGACAGCGCCGCCTGCGCCCCCGACGGCGCTCCGGTGACGGTGACGGCGACGAACCTGTGCCCGGCGAACTACTCCAAGCCCAACGAGAACTGGTGCAACCCGCCGCTGCGGCACTTCGACCTGTCCAAGCCCATGTTCCTGCGCCTCGTCACCGACTTCCACGTCGGCATCATCCCGGTGCAGTACCGCCGGGTGCCCTGCGCCAAGCGCGGCGGCGTGCGGTTCCAGATGAAGGGCAACCGGTGGTGGGTCGCCGTGCTTGTCTTCAACGTCGCCGGCGCCGGCGATCTCAAGGCCGTCGCGGCCAGGGTGTCACGGGACGGGCAGTGGATGGACCTGGCGCGCAGCTGGGGGCAGATCTGGACCACCGGGAGCAGCCGGGAGATCGGGCAGGGGCTCTCGTTCCGCGTCGTCGCCGGCGACGGCCGCGCCGTCGAGCTCGACGACGTCGTGCCGCCGCAGTGGGCCTTCGACCAGAGCTTCGAGGGCAGGGGCCAGTTCTGAACTTCAATTCTTTTTTTTTTTAACTTCTGAACTTCAATTCTGATGGTGAGTGATCGATCGTATCCATCATTCCTAGCTACATCAGTCTCTGCTTGCATGTATCTAGTATATCAGTTATCAGAGCAATGTACAACTGCTAGGTGTCCGCGCCGTGCATGTATGATGTGTATGCATCTTTAATTTGTATGGACCGGTGCGGTGGTTGTTCAAATTGCTGAAATTAATGCATGTTTTTTGTCAAGCAGTTTAAATCCTGTGATTCGGTTAATCAAATGGCAAATCCAAAAGGATTATTATTGTCTGCATTTGATTGATGACTTGCTAGCGTAATTTTTGGATTTGCAAATCTCATTTCATTGAAATAAGTAATGTACCATTAATTTTCTAGGAAAGAGAATGCATGAATAGTCACGTATTAACTTGCCATTTTGACCACCCATCCACGAGCTGCAATGGACAATGGAGTTCTCCACTACGGGTACACCCAAATAAAGGCTTTGTCTCTAGTGAAAAAAGAAGAAACCCATTCTCCCGCTGGTCAAAATCAATAGTATATATATACGGACAAAATGTTATCTCGCATTTTCAAAGAAAAAAAAACACTGCAAACTCAAGATTCTCTGCTGCCTATATATACAGATCACCACGGATCATCTCCATTTCTAAGATTCAAGGGTCTTGGGAAAGAAAGATTATTGAAAGTCTGCATTTCTTTTGTTTCGTTTTAGAGTCCAAAAATATAAACAGGTTTGATTTTTTTTCCAATGCTGAAATATAATCTCACTTTACAAATTCCCAAAAATTCCTAGAAATTAAAGAATGACAAATTAAGGTAATATTCGGTACAGTACATGGCACGCAGAATTTGCAAATCTCATTCCATTGAAACTGCAATAACTAGTTTGTTATGTGCGCATACAGTCTCAAATACGCCACATCATTATATTTTGCCATAATGGCAGTGCACAACGTGGATTACCGATGATTTAATTGATATGCGTGTACTGTTAGGTGTTTTTTTAAACTACACATACACGTGCCTATCTTTTTTTGTCATTTCTGTCTCCAATCCTTTTTCCCCACATAGGACAACTTCTACGGCTCAATCTTTTCTGGCCAATTCCACATTCTCGTTTCCTTATTTTCTCATTTGCAGTTGTTTCTTAGTAATTTTATCTTTTTACTATTTGATTTCATCACCAAATTCTCCAATTAACAAGTATACTAAAAAGGTGGGAAATTAACATTGCAATCCAAAAATCTAGTAGAAGTAAATTGTGCCGATTGCAATTAGTTTTCTGCACATAACTGATAATGACATCACTACGTTGGACATACACGCGACGGACTCTCCTCCAAGTTACAAGTCATCGCTACGTCGGACAGCAAGTTCGGGTCGGATTCAGCCGACACGTCCAATCAAGGTGTTCAATCAAGGTGTTCTTAGATGCGTCGGAACCGTAACGACGAGACGCTTCTTTTGGTTCTGGTCCTAGCTCCAAAAGATTCATGGATCATGCTGTGTGACCACGAAAATGTGCTGCGACACCTATTTTGGGCCTTTTAGGCTTTGCATCGTGTCGGGCCTTCGGCCCATGTTGTGGGCGCGGCGCCCCAACCCTAGCTCGCCCCTACGACATTAAATTCAGTAGCCATCGTCGTTTAGACTCGGGTTTTGCTTAGATTAATCTGTCGAGAACAGTTTCGTCGTCATCGGTTTGTAGAACCCCAACTTTCGAGCTTAATCATACATCTGCAGTTCGTCACTTCCTTGAGCGCTGCGTCTTTCGAGTTCTTGCTTGTGTTCTTCGTATCGCGGGCAGGGATTAGCCTTCTCGATGAGGTTGTGACACGGTTGATAACCAGAGAAGCTGTGGTGCTAAGATTGTGGGGTTCGAGTTGCTGACTTGAAGCCGGATCGGTGCGTCGCATTTCGACCAAAACGAGTTATCCTTCTCCTGACGAAAGATCGGGCACCCTCGTTCCCATCGATAACCCCCTATACAATATGATGCATGCAGAGGGGGCGTGCGGGTACGGCAACCTGTTCGATCAGGGGTACGGTCTGGAGACGACGGCGCTGAGCGTGGCGCTCTTCAACGAGGGCTGGTCCTGCGGCGGCTGCTACGAGCTGCGGTGCCACGACAGCGCCGCCTGCGCCCCCGACGGCGCTCCGGTGACGGTGACGTACGGCGACGAACCTGTGCCCGGCAAACTACTCCAAGCCCAACGAGAACTGGTGCGACCCGCCGCTGCGGCACTTCGACCTGTCCAAGCCCATGTTCCTGCGCCTCGTCACCGACTTCCGCGTCGGCATCATCCCCGTCCAGCACCGCCGCGTGCCCTGCGCCAAGCGCGGCGGCGTGCGCTTCGAGATGAAGGGCAACCAGTGGTGGGTAGCCGTGCTCGTCTTCAACGTCGCCGGCGCCGGGGACGTCAAGGCCGTGGCCGTCAGGGATTCCCGGGACGGGCAGTGGGCGGACATGTCGCGGAATTGGGGCCAGGTCTGGACCAGCGGCGACAGCCGCCACGTCGGGCAGGGCCTCTCGTTCCGCGTCGTCGCCGGCGACGGCAGGTCCGTCGAGCTGGACGACGTCGTGCCGCAGGGGTGGGCGTTCGGCCAGAGCTTCGAGGGCAGGATGCAGTTCTGAATTTACTGATGAACTTGATCGATCAGCCACCCACTCCTATAGTGTAGGTCACTCTGTACTATTGCATGCGTGTACGGACAGGTGGCTGTTCAAATTTCCAAATTGTTTTATCATCAAATCCTGTGAGACAAGTCCATGACCTGCGCTAGCTTGTTTTGCGTGAGAGCAAAACAATCGCGACCGACCACTAAAGCTCCGTACAGGCCGGCCCAAACCGGGCCAGCGATCACCATGGAGCGCCGTACGTCCATGCCGGCCAGCCCTCCTTGCCTCCGCCGCCCGCCCATAAATACGTCCGTCGCCCGGCCAGCTGCAACATCGATCGATCGATATCGCCACACGCATATATCCACCCATCCATCGATCGATTAATCTAATAGCTTGCTCGCCACCACCAAGATCGAATGGCCTCCACCAGGTCCTCCATCCTGCTCGCCGCGGCGGCGCTGGCTGCGCTGTTCGCCGTCGGCTCGTGCACCACCCCGCTCACCTTCAAGGTCGGCGCGGGCTCCAAGCCCGGGCACCTGGTCCTCACCCCCAACCTTCCCATCTCCGACGTGGAGATCAAGGAGCACGGCGGCGACGACTTCTCCTTCTCGCTCAAGGAGGGTCCGACCGGCACCTGGACGCTCGACACCCAGGCCGCGCTCAAGTACCCCCTCTGCATCCGCTTCGCCGTCAAGTCTGGCGGCTACCGCATCGCCGACGACGTCATCCCCGCCGGATTCAAGGCCGGCACCACCTACAAGACCACCCTCAGCATCTGAGCAACCTCGCTCCGACGATGAATAATCTTTTTTATTTTCAATGTTTATTAATTCATTTGTGGCACCACACCACCCAACAAATAAGGGCGCCTTGCTGTGGGTCGATATGACGATGGGCACATGAATTTGAATATGTTGTTTATTTAAGATTTTCTTGAGAGATCGGAATATATATATTGATTTGGTCCACTTCATTATATATTGAGATGGTTGTACGTAGATTTGATTTCACAATGTTTTGATACTTATGAAATGCTTTGTTTTTCTTTCTTGTTGTATTTTGTAGTATGACCGAATATACCTAAGAAGTGAAGTTCCGATGCACCCGGCCCTTAGCGTGCACCCGGCCGGGTGCATCCGTTAGATGCACGATATATCAACGGCTACGAATGCACGTAAACTTTGGACGGCGGGTTATATTTCTTAAAAGAACGAGGACTCAAGGGAAAAACCGCTTTTATATAGTGCTTGCACCAGGGTCGTTGATCGCTCATCTAACGGATGCACCCGGCCGGGTGCACGCCAAGGACCGGGTGCATCCGAACCTCTCGTAAGCAATGAGATGCAAAGGTGACGCTTATGTTGTAAAGTTGTATTTACATTAGATTCTCGTGATCACGGTTCGTTTTCTTTTCTTGTGAATAAATTACACACTATATGATGACCTAAAGGTGATGCTGTTCCCTTCGAAACATACTATCCAAGTCTTCCATTTCTCTACCTAATTATAAAGCAAGGATTGTTTCTGCGGTATGTCGTAATTTTACATAAAACCCCCTAATATTTTACTAATTAACCCGCGGTACTTTTCTTTAAAAAAAAGATAGAGCCCGACCATCTCTAGCGGCGAGCGCAGATGACAGAAAAAACTTGCATTTGCTTAGTTCCCGAGCAACCGCATCTAGCATTGGAAAATCAAAAGCAACAGGACAAAAGAGTTTGCTGCTCGATCTAAAGCTCTGGCAGTCCAGCGCTGTGTTTATCTGCTTCGTGAGGCTCGAGCAGAGTGAAGCCATGGCGGCCTGCTGGCGCGGGCGACAGAAACGCGCCTCACGTTCGCGCACTCGCGCGTGGGTTCTGCCTCCTACCAGGGGTGCATGGGGTGGTTAGCAGCTTCTGGCGGCGCGTCTCGGACTGACTGGGAGGAGTGGAGGACGGAGGAGAGGAACAGATAGAATGGTTAGGGTTTTTTTTGCTTGCCTGGTTATACGTCTGTATTTGGGCTTGGTACTCATGGCTGCTTATTGGGCCAGGCCTACTTTCAATCGGGGCTGCGGGAACGGGGACGATGGATCATCCCCGCCCCCCGCCATCCCCGACGGGGTAGATTTCTTACCGTGTATTTCCCTGTGGGGACTAAATTACTACCATCCACGTTCCCTTTAGGACCCGGGATCCCGGGGCAGCCTTCCCGGAGAAGGGTGCCCGGCCTACATAGGGCGGGCGGGAATCCCGGGGAAGGGGCGCCGATCCCCGCAGGGAAGTTGGTTGCCAAACTAGCCCTAATAGAAGAATTCCCCACGGGAAATCGGGGATCGGGGCCCGTTGCCATCTTGAGCCGTCCGCATCCCCGCGGCGTCGCAGCGCCCAGCACCTTCCCTCCACCGTGGTGCCCCCCAAGAAACGGCGCTTTTCCTCCCCTCGGATGAGCAGCAGGCCCCAAGATGCGGCGCTTTCCTTCCTCCCGAAGAAACAGCGCCGCCGCCACAGGGAAGCGCGAAGCTTTCGCGGAGCGGAAGCAGAACGCGCCTCGGACGGGAATGAATCCGCGGCCGGAGAATCGAGGGCGAGCAGCTAGCTGTGACAGGACTGGGCAGGGCGGGGGCAGAAGAGGCCAGCCCCGAGGGGACGTAGGGCGTGGTGCTAGAGTGCTGGCCAACGACGGTTTCTTGAAGCCGGGAGCGATTGGCAATGGTGAGCCGTGCGGCCGTGCCCCGTGCGGTGCAGGTGGGTACCGGAGGAAGAGGAAGAGATGTGCAGGCTAGGTGAGAGCGGCAGCTCTCCCCTCTAACTTTAAAGTTTAAAAAAAGCTATGACATGAATGCGGAGGGGCAGACCATCGGTCCTCTGATGATGTATCAAATAAAGTCTGGCCGGCCTCCTGGCTGTGTAGCGCATGGTGGAATAGAAAGAAGGATGTTTGCTTTTTATTTTTGGGACTCTGAAACAGGGTAATGCACACCTTATATACGCAATAATATAAATAATATAATCTATAAAATATCTCTAATAACCTCGACAATCTCTTTGATAAGTACTTTTATGAGCATGGCTAATGTTACGGTATACTCTCATTTGATTTGAGTACTGTATTTGACAACTCTCTTTCTCTGTTTAACCAATATTAGATTTCTTTTTCTGTCCCCAAAGAAATCTAGGGGACAAACAATAAATGGCATGAGATGAAATTGATACGCAAATGAACACGACCCGTGAAGTTAATTATGTCTTTTAAGTTGAACTCTAGATGTCAAAGTCTAGAGAAAAACGGTGGCATGTTCATCAACCTATCATGTTTTTCAGCTAATCAATACGTAGTACCTCGTCTCCTCGCATGTACCCCTTCGTCATCTCACGCCGCTCGCATGCCTGTTGTCATCTACCGTCGCTTCCATGCCCATCGTCGACCTGATTCCACGAAATCAATGGCTCCCGCGTGCATTCGCTCACATAGTCCATTTCATCCGTAGCAACGCACGGACATATTTGCTAGTTTCTTTAAAAAACAATAGTTGGCCATTTTCAAATAGGCTATAGTGTACCTGATGACTTTTAAGGGTTCATCATGCCGGGGAAAGTGGAAATACGTACGTAGTTTTTTTGTCATATGTGTTCATGAGCACTGAAATTGGCCTTGTGCCTTGTGCTAGTCGAAGAGGAGGAAGAAAAGAGGGCACGAGATGAATAGGCAGGTTGTTACTATATTTCACGTCTTTGTAGCCCAACCAGACTTTTTAATGGAGTCAAGTGGGGCTCCCTTATAGCCTCCACAAGAGTACAGGACCAGGTCCATCTAGCATTCTAGCTCAAACAATTGCTAGCTCACTACAAACAGGTGCCTCTAGGTCCTTCGTCCTTCTCGCCGCTATAGATAGCCAAATGGGAATGATCCGACAGACCACGGGAGGCACGGCTCTAGCTTGACCGGCTTGGGGATTGACGTGCTTGGGCCACCATTCCGGCCCACCGTGCCGGCCCGAGCAAGGACGACCGTCGCATGCCTTAGCTTCCCCCATACACATCTGCAGACGAGATCCGGTAATGTAGCGACCGTGCCACTGCACCCGCCGTGCCGTGTTGCCGTGAGCCGTGCCTGCAGGCGCCCTCACGGTCGACGTGTCTTGTCGAGCTCGCCGTCGACGCCACTGGTGTGAACCTTCGCATGCACCTTCCGTCCTTCTGTCACTAATCAGTGCAAGCCAACAGCACCATGCATGTACCTGTACAACCAAGGCCACCTTCAGTTTCCTCTTGCCGCATTCTTTTATTGTCCGGGCACTTTGGTGATGTTATGCTTACTTCGTGATTGAGCAATAATGATTCTGCTTCTCACAATCTACATGCACGTATGCAGCAACGTGAATATCTAACTGTTCAGTTCGGGTGCTGCTGCCATGCAATGCAATAAATATATTTAGTATCAGTCTCTTTATCTTGTAAAGAAATCCTCAACGCCATGCTATCCATTTTAGTCAAATTAACATCATCGTTACGTCATGCTGATCCAATAAATTTCCTTTCCACTAGGAAATTAAACCCATATCATCTTGGTCATTTCATCTCCAAATCTAACAATTCTTACACTCTTGCGATCGTATCAATGCGTAGAATAATTTAGAGTGCTTACCTTATACCATTCTTGATGATTGGTGTACTGTTTTTAATTTATTTCATTTGCATGCTTGTATGTGTGTGCACTGTATGTTTGTTTTGGATGATTGCCACGAGTAGAACAAACTCAATTCAAGAGCTTTGAAGAGCATAAAGTTGGATATTTTTTTAAGCAGCAACACTACTTAAAAGAAGGCAAGTGTGTCCTTATACTTTTATCCCAATAATTATTAATCGCCATTGCATTGCTTTGCATTTAATTTGATGGGTCCTATATTAAGGTTTACCTAGTCTCTTTATGATCATTCTTTGTCAGCCTGGTTTACTTTTCTATTGGGTAGCACTGCTTATCTTTGGTTAATTACAAGACCATATCTGTTAATTGGAACATGGAGCGACACCCAGAAAAAAGTGTAACCACAAGCTATATGGCTCTGGCTTAGCCAATTAATTAGAAACTCTAGTATGTGGTAGCCTTACCTGAAAGAGGCAGGAGGGGGGAGATAGTACTTGGTGTATAACCCGGCCCTCATCTGATCTGCTCTATGGTAACTTCGCTGTTGACAGAGGTTTATGCATTGCGCTGATCATGAAACCTTAGCGAGCTATTACTTACTAGAGAATCTTTGTAAAAGTCTCGTAGTGAATCCCTAACCACTTACCTTGAAAGTTTTTAAGAGGCTAGCTACCTCGGGCGACATGGGAGACACTTCACTACAAGAAACCATTTAATCTATGACGTAAAAATTTCATCATAGATCACTAAAAAACCGTCATAAAACAGTGTCTGTGATGTTTTCAGAAAACGTCATGGATTGAGCGTCATAGATTAAATCGCGTGACGGTTTAATAGAATTCGTCATAGATTGAAGTGATCCGTGACGTTTTCGAATCGTCATAGATTGATCTTGAGCCCGCGCGGCCCAACCCAGGCCCAATGTTTGTGACAAAAATAAACGTCATAGATTTCATCACGCATAGAATACTAAGTGATGTGGCTGCTCTTGTGGATGCCGACGTGGCTGATGACATGGCAAGTATTCCTGACGTGGTTGCTGACATGGAATCGATGTAGACGCTAGCATGGCCGCTGACGTGGATGATGATGTCATCATGGCAGCCCATTTATTAATGGGCCAAAATGAGCGCAGCCCATTTATTAGCAGGCCAAAATGAGCGTGACCCATTTATTAGCAGGTCAAAATAAGCACAGCCCATTTATTAACAGGCCGAAATATTTTTTAGGCTCAATAGCCCACTTGCACAATAAATTCAGTAAAATTTAGCCCAACAAATTCAAAAGCCCATTTTCACATTCATTCCAGCTCCAGACCAACAGCACACAACACCACATCCCATATCACATATACCACTCCAGCACAAAAACAACAAAACATTACAGCAGCAAATAGAATACTAGCAACATACAAGATTACAGACAACATTAACTTCAAATGAGCATCTAACGTCCTGCTCACTGGATGTGGCCTATAGGCTGTAGCCCCAGGATTTAGAGTTAGCTCCAGATTCAGCTCCACCTGGAAACCAAATTTCTAGGCAAGTGTTACAGATGAGAAGATCAGCTGTGTTACTGTCATATCCTACTCTAAAATCTGAATAAAACTTGGTAGACAGTTCTTGATTAAATTTCAAAATTAATAGAAAACAGAAGTAATTCAAAATATTCTTTGATGAATTGCAAAGTAGGAAATATCAGGCAGGTAAGTAATGGTGCAGACTTGTAAAAACATGCCTTACAAGAGGATGTTCACTTTATAGGAATGCAACAGCACCTTGACTGAGATCCTGACGTGGAATTGAGAGACTTGTACCTGATGAAAAAATGTTCAGATTAAAATAGCGGACATAGCTGTGACATCACAGATGTTAAAAACCCCCTTAAGCTTAATTAATGGTGGATTAAGTCCAAAGGATGGTTATTATTGGCTAACAAGCTCATTGGCTCAAATGAAGTAAATTTGAACCAAATTAAAGTAAGGATTTCTTTGGAGTTATTTGGCTAAGTATAAAAGAAGTGCTGTTGGGATATGGCAGTCCATGTACTGAATTCAAATTTCACGTGTTATAATTACATTGCTTCTTGCAAAGATTGAAAGACAGTGATTAAAGAGCAGGTTCAATTGAGGATTTTCTAAAATATTTGGTATGTGGATTTGAAGAACTTATGGCATAAAATGGGAGCAACATGTTTGGAGATTGATATGGAATATTTTAAGTACCGGCCACCATTTTAGTTAAAAGATTGGAAAAGTTTCTACCTAATATTTTAGTTAAATAATGGAAAAAAATGCAGTCACCACCAAGAAGCCTAGCCAGTTAGACGAGTAGCAAGAAGATGGATCCCACCTTTACTTGAGGAGGTCCAGCCCCTGGATCTTGGCATGGGGCACCTAGGCGCGCCGCCGCCCCAGATCTGCTCCCTGCCATGGGAACCAGCGCCGCCTGCATACCGGTCGCCTCAAGAAGATGGATCCGGGATGTGGATGGGTGCATCGGCTCGTTGCAGGTCCGGGTCGCCTCGCCAGACCTGGAAGCCTTCCATGGCGCCACCACCGAGGGTCCCTTGATGCCGTGGGTAGAGGAGGGAGCAGCGCGCAAGGAGAGGAGAGGAGGGAGCGGCGCGCATATGAGGGGCGGCGGAGGATTTGGGCGAGGCGGAGGAGAAGCGGCTGCGCAAGGTTTGTGGCGAGGGGAGAGCGGGCGCGTGAGGGAGAAAGCCAGAAATTGAAGGGAGAGCTAGGGTTCCATCTCCATTTATACTATGGATGTGCGATCAGGTCCATCGAATTGGGGATGGACGGTCAGAAATTATTGGACCGTTTTGGGCCAAAACGGGCCTTATTCGATTCCTTCCATGTTTACGTTTTTCTTTTCTTTTTCAATTCTATTGCACTATTGTGAGGTAACACATAAAAATAATTATCATATATACACAAACTCATTTTCTATATGTAATAGACTATATATAAGTTGTCTAGTAGAAATTTCAAAAAAATTGAAACTATTTTACTATTTTCTATACATTAAATGAATTTCTATATGGTTAACGAAATTAATTCAAAATTGAACTATGTGTACCTATAATAAGATTCAAAAAATACACAAAAATTATTTTTAGGCTTATACATTCCATATTAATCCATATATAGATGATAGATAGAAAATTTCAATTGTTTTCTAGGGACAATCCAAATTTCTATCTCCAATTTACCTCTTAATAATTATAATAATATTTGAATTTGGTCAAAAAATTCTACAAATTGGCATAGCACCATGTTTTTGGTCCACAATATTTTCATTAAAAAACTTAAGTAGTTTTAATAGTTTTAATAAAGTGATAACATACATTGCTCACAAATGGATAGATCTCTCACATTCTTTGCTAAGACTCTAAGCCAAACTTTGATATTTGAATACCTCATAACATGTTTCAACTCATATGCACCTCAAGTTTGTACATGACCTTATTTTGAATATAACATTGGTAAATATCAAGTTACATTAGCAAGTCTTATGCAAAATCATATTTTTTCTATTTTGTACTTAGGTAGGAAAGGACAATGTATATAACAAATTCTATAAAATAACAATGTATATGCAAGTAAATGTCATCAAGTGACAGAGATTGATTTTAGATAAAATTAGAAAAAAGAATCACGACGTTTGGAGTTACTATGATCGAGAAATACCACTTACAAGTTTTAATTGTAGATTAAAAAGAAAAAACAATGGCGTCGGTGATGAACTCGACCATTGCAATGCCGCCACGTGGAAGTCCTTCCCGCTCTGCTTCTCTCCCGCGCACCTTTAGTTCCTTTTTTCAATTTGACCATGGTATGTAAGGTACAAATAAGTAATAACGAAAGCCCATAAATCTGGGAAGGCGTTGTGCAGTGGTAGGCCGCGCTACTCAGAAACTTGAACGCCCAGGTTCGAATCTTGCCTAGAGCGCATCTGCTCTTTTTTCCAATTTTCGCTCCTACCGGCTGACTTTTTCCTTTTCATTTTATTACCACACCATTGTTAAATAACACATAAAAATAACTATCATATATACACTAATACATTTTTTTATATACAATAGACTACACCTTAGAACATACTGTATTCCTCAAAATGGATGAGAAATTCGAAGGTTTGTTAGGAATAATTCAAATTTCTCCTTGCTACCTTAGAACATTTTTAAACTCGCAAGCATCTCAAATTTGGACCTAACCTTATGTTGAACATAACATTAGCAATTATGAAGTTATATTAGTTATTGTTATGAAAAACATTAATTTCTATTATCCGCTTAAATGGAAGGAAACAAGGTATATGAAAAATATCAAAAACATAATAATTGACATACAAACGAAAGCAATTATATGAAAAAAATGTGATTTTGAAAAATTTGAAAAAAATAACCATCAAAACTGGATTTGACATGGGTGAGAAATACCAATTACAAAATTTAATTCAAGATCAAAAAGAGGAATGTGAATGGGATATGTGTTCTTCATTATGGGCATATATCAAATCGTTACTTTACATGACCACACAGTGCAGTATAGTTCAGTGGTAAGGTACCGGATATGTTCTACCTCACACCCATGGTTCGATCCTCTGGCTGCCGCGCTTTTTTTTCGCAGAATATTTTAGTTTTCTTTTCCTGCTCGAACGGTGACTTGGCACGGGCGTCTGGGTGACCTGGCATGCGCGGCCGGCGGGCGTGGCGGGTGGCCCGGTGACGTGGCACAGATGGCCGGCTAGCGTGGCTGGGTGACGGCCAGACCGGGTTGTTATGCACGAATGAGATTTGTTACGACTTAAATTATATTCTTTCTCGCAAAGACACAACGAGACGAGTAGCACGGTGGTAAGCCCTAAACTTCCGAACCAGGGCGCGTGGGTTCGATCCCTCGGTTGCACTTTTTTTTGCCGATTAACTGGTGCGGTGTTCGGCTGTGTGAGCTGCCGCACGGGAGGGTAGATAAAACAGAGATTAAGTTGGTATAAAATCAGGCTTTGTTACAATTAATTTCAGGTGGTGGAGTGGTAATATTTGTAGTCATGTAGCTTGAAGTCTTCTGTTCGAGATCATTGAGAGCACCTTTTTTTGCATTTTTTATTTTTTTATTTCTATTTTCTCGTATTTTCAGTTCTAATTGTTATATTTATAAATCGTGACAAATTTACTATTTTGTCACAGGTTTTGGGCCGGTTCATGACGAAATTGATAAATTGTCACGATGTTTTGGGCCTTGTACCCATAATTGCAAATCTGTGACGATCTCTGAAAACATCACGAAAATTCCGTCATAGATTAAATGGTTTCTTGTGGTGCTTGCTGAGTACGATATGTGCTCACCCTTCCTATAAACAATGTTGCTCAGAGAAATAAGATGTATGAAGTTTGTTGAAGATAATACTAGACATACGCAACCTAAAGTCGATTGCCTGTGAAGTTGGAGCCTTCGTTTCTAGGATTTAAGCGTATATCTCTAATAATCTCTTTTCTTTATCTGATGTTTTCTTTTATTCATTTATGATATTACTATATGTACGAAACTTGATCCTAACATACATATAGGTAGTATTGTATTGGGTTTTGTTTTAAAACTGGGTGTGACATAGGGATACGAGTTGGACACGACGGGGCTGAGCGTGGCACTCTTCAATGAGGGCTGATCTTGCAGCTGCTGCTACGAGATGCTCTTCAATGAGGGCTGATCTTGCAGCTGCTGCTACGAGATGCCGTGTCAGGGAAGCACCTACTGTGCTCCCGACGGGGCGCCGTTGACGAACCTGTGCCCGGTGAACTACTCCAAGCCCATAGTGCAACCCGCCGCTGCGGTACTTCAATCTATCCAAGCCCATGCTCCTGTATTTCGTCACCGACTTTAATTTCACGGCGGCATCATCCACATGCAGTACCGCCGCGTGCCCGACGCCAAACGTGGTGGGTCACGTGCTCGTCTTCAACGTCGCCGGCGCCGGGGACGTCAAGGCCATGGCCGTCAGGGGGTCCCTGGACGGGCAGACATGTCACGGAACTAGGGCTAGGTCTGGACCAGCAGCAAGGAGCCTGCAATGCGGAAGAGTGGGAGGAGTCCGGTTGCCACGATGCGTAGGAGCGGGAGGAGCGTGTGCAGCAGAGCGGAGGAGCTCGGGTGAGGCGTAGAGCGGTAGCCCTCCCTCCCGCCTCTTTTCCCCTGCTTCTTCTTCAAAAGCGGCGACGTCCTGGTTCTTCTACCCCGCGACCTCATCGGCGAGAGGCACCGCACCACCTACGCCCCGTCTGCCCCCTTCCTACTCCTCCGCCCACCCGCCGAGCTTTCTCCCCCTTCCTTCCTTCCATCTCCAGCGCGGGGTCGGGCAGCAGCCGGCTGCTGCAAGCCTCCTCCCCACGTGGCCTCCTCACCGGCTCTGTCATACGCGCTCGTCGAGCCCAGAATCAAGCTGGGGTCTCTGGCGGCGGTCACTACTGGAATCGGAAGGCTTCCCTACGTTTTTTTTCTTTCCCTACGAAAAAATACGTATCCTAGGGGATCTTTGTTTCCCTAGAGTGATGTTTCGAAACTGAATTTTCCCTAGGAATCTCAGTTTTTTACAGGGATAATTGGTAAGATAGCGTACAGCTTGTGCCATGTAAGCATCGTGCTGGCATATGTCCCTATGAACACTATACCAAAACAGTAGGGAAAGATCCGCGTCATCCCAAAAATTTTCACCAGCCGCCAAAACCCAGCCTCTCCCGTGCAATTTTTTTGACCTAATTTAAAGCAAATCTTATCCTCTGGTTGATCCCGCACACACTCTTCTCTCCTGTCTTCACTCCCCTTCTCAGATCTTGGCAACACACAGGTAACAGGCGGTGATGGAGGCCGGCAGTCATCAAGCAGGCGTGCATGCATGAGCATATATATATGACGTGTAGTACATAATATATGCAGTGGCACTGTCACATCGTCGTGCAAGGCAGGTAGCAATCGGCAAAGGCACTGCTGCTCGCTGCTGCCAGATAAACGGCTGCACTAGTGCACACTGTTTTTTTTTTTCCTTTTGTTTGCTGGCAACTAGTGCACACTGTTAGTTAACCTGTCTGTGCAGTGCAATTGCACAGGCTCCCACAGATTAACGTTTATCTTTTGCTAGCTGCATGCATGCATGGCTGGCTGCATATGGTGTGGTGTAGCCGTGTAGCTGCAGAAAGTGAGTGAGGGAGGAAGAGTACAAGAGGGTTAGGTTTGACCAGGGACTTGACCGGATTGTTAAGCTACTAGTAGTAGCAGCAGCAGTAGCAGCATGGGAGGTAGAGTAAACAAATGGCCGGTGTGCGCCCCGGCCCCGGGGCTGGCTGTGGCGCTGCCGCCGTGCCCATCGGAATCCCAACACCAGCAAGCAGGCAGCAAACAGTGCCTGCGTGCACTACCCGGGGATGCGTGCGTTGCGTCGCGTGTGCCCTCTCCTGCCCGCGGTCGCGTAGCGGTGGCGTGCACTTGGCCCGACGCAGCGCCAGCGAAGCACATTGCATATTGCCGTTTGCACACTGTACCTACCCGGTGGGACTACCTAGATAGGGGTCAAATATATTAATATCGAGAGTAAAATACAGGTTCCTAAACTTGTCTCATGGTGTCATCTAGGTCCCCAAACTCTCAAAATACATATTTGAGTCCCTGAACTTGCTAAACTGTGTCATCTAGATCCAAAGTTCAAAAAATACCCCTATGCATGATGACATGGCTGCCAAATGACCATAAAATTTTATACTATTTCACTAATCAAATCGGTTGTTTCCGTCACAATAATTAGAGAACTTTATTTGATTCTACCATATCGATAATTATAGATCAAGAGATGGACAAACATCATCAATATAGGGGTATCTTTGGAATTTTGGATCTAAATGACACACTTTAG
This sequence comes from Echinochloa phyllopogon, assembly GCA_033239725.1. Lineage (NCBI taxonomy): Eukaryota > Viridiplantae > Streptophyta > Magnoliopsida > Poales > Poaceae > Echinochloa > Echinochloa phyllopogon. The sequence continues at coordinate 1,272,007 of BTCW01000006.1, read as the reverse complement.
CAAGTTTAGGGATGCTAATGTGCATTTTGAGAGTTTGGAGACCTAGATGATACCCCGGGACAAGTTTGAGGACCGCTGGTGTATTTCACTCTAATGTCGAAATTGTTTTTTCTTTGTTTTCTTGAAGGAGGGTAGAGTAGTGTCAGAAATTGTAAGAACGGATGAGGAGGAGGGTATACTCCGTACAGCCATACAGGACGTGGAAAGTGATCGAGCTGCTGCAGGGGTGGAGGTACAGCGAGACCGGAGGATAAACGGAAACGATGACGCATACATATGCGGCCGGGATGTAGATCGCTGCACGGCTAGTTGCACGTACCCTTGCACTGCACAGATGCATGCATGCATGTTGTGGGAAGCACGCACGGCCTACTGCATGTAAGAATGAAGGGCAAAAATGCTGCTTCTTCTTCTTCTTCTTCTTTTTGAAAAAAGCTATCACTACTAAATGACCGAGTAACAACGACCAAGATATTAGCTCTACGGAGGTAATGGAAATGCGACATGAGAAAACAAAAGGTTGGCTAGGTGACCGACATGGGAGCGGATATATATGGATCGGAATTTGGAGCTTTTATAAGTAGTACGTGCGTAATTGACGACTCTGCATGTAACGTGCATGATGAGCAACAACAAGCTAAGCAGTGCAGGATCGTTGATGTAACGGTGAGCGAGGCGAGGGTGGCTGCGATAGTTCTGTGCTCCATCCTGATGGCCGGCAGGCAGGCAAATCCTGCAGGTTGGCATATATTGATGCCAGGCAAGCTAGGAGCCAATGCAAGCCCCGATCTCGCCTCGGTCCGTGTTTCTCAGGCGGCGAGCGAGGAGGAGAACGCAACGCAACGCACGCACACGCACACGGGCCGGGGCGCCGGGCAAATCGAAAGTACGTAAAGCAGCTAGCAATAGTCGCCCGTACGGAAAGTTACAGCACACGGAAAGGAGCGGGCAGACAGAGAAACAAGGCCCGAGCCGCTCGCGTCGCCCCCACGCGGCGACTCGAGCGGAGCCAACCCTAGCCGCCGACCACCTCTCCCCGCCGTCCTCGATCCACCGCCGGGCCACCGTCGGAGGGAGCGCCGGAAGCCCGAGCCGCTCCCTAGAAAGGCGGTGGCGCGGCGTTTCCTCCCCTTCGGGGACACCGGGCGGTCGCGCGGGGCCGTTTCGTCCTTTTGGGACCTTCGCCGGCGCCAATGGCCTCCCTCGTCGGCGGCGGTGGTCGGCCACGGATCCGGGCTGGCCTCGTCCGGATCCGGTGGCCCTGCGTCGGGGGAGGCGCGGTTCCTCTGGTGCGTTGAGGGGGGTGGAGGTGGATGGGGCGCGGCGATTGTGGCGGCGGGCGGCTGCGTCTGGCGACGGCCGGCGGCGGACAGGGGCCGGAGGCGGGTCCTGGCTGTTGCGTCCGTCAGCGGGCGCGGCCAGCGGCGCCTGGGGCGAAGGCTGTTCTGCGGCCAGATCTGGCACCTCACGCTGTTGTATGCCCCAGGCCGGCGGTGGCGGGTCGCGGGCTGTTGTGGCTTGCTTCAGTTGTCTTGGCCTGCTGCTGCCGTCGGTATGCTCCTCCACTTCCTTGTTCGTCACTTTGGGTTAGCGCCGCCGCGGTGGCAGGGCTGGGGGACTGTTGGACCAGGCTGGGGCGCCGAGGTGGTGGTGCGGTCTGCGTCGGTCCTCTTCCCGTGCTGGCGATAGGGAAGCGATGAGGAGTGAGCCACTGTCATGACCTTGTGCGGGCGGCAGGCATGTTGTCAAGTCGAGCTAACGCCTTTGCCGACATTCTGTTGGTGGCCATGGTGGTGGCGCCCTTGGGGCGTCGCTTTTTCCCTGTTGGGGGCATCATGGTGAGTACCATGTTCTCTGCAGCTCAGAGCTGACCCTCTGGGGATCGGTGGGTGTTCGTGTTCCTCCTTCTTCTACGGTTGCCTGCCACATTGTGTTCGTGATTGGCACCTCTGCTTCCTCACCGCACTCCTTGTTGGTGGTGCCACCAAATCATATGCCGAGTGTGTCCATGTTGCCGACCGTCTCTCCTTTGGGGCTTCCTTCCCCCAGAGGGCGTTGGATGGAGGAGGATGGAGACCGGATACGCTGCGAAAGGTGCTCCTGCCAGCTTGAAGGGAGGTCGGCGTTTTCGGTTAATCTTGGTCTAGTGTTTCTCCCACCCCAAGTACCCCTCCGTTGGACAGCCTTCAAGAGGCAGCGGTGTGGCGTAGCTACGAGGGGTGGTGTGGAAACGCAATGGCTCAGGTGAAGCTGGCAAGTATGTTGCTCGATGACGACCCTTGCATAGGACAACCGGTGTCTCTTTGGCTAACGTGAGCCATTTGTGTTTAGTGAAAATTAATTAGTTTTCTTGCTCGTTACATGCGTTGTATTGTGCTTGCAACTTCTATGTAATACGTGGTTTTGCCACCTCAATTAATGAGAAGTTCAGGTCCGCCTCTCGGCTGCCGTAGTGTTGCTTAAAAAAAATAGTCGCCCGTACGTGGTGGGCCGGCGTGGGCACGAATCGACGTGCGGGTGTGCAGGTCGGCAGAGGCAGGACATATATCCCATGATATGGCACGATCGATGCATTATCTCCGGATCGATCTCGTACGTTATGCATGCATGTATGTGTGGTCTCGTCACCCACCCGCAGCCGCACCCCGATCCGTCTCCTTGGCGCATGCAGCACAATCCATTTCAAGCTCGCTCGCTCAGTCTAGTTAGGCCGCGTTTAGATGCCCCGATTCGGGCCCCGATTCGGGCCTGGCCGGTCTGACGCGCGTCAGGCCGGCCACTGTAGCGTTTCGTTTGCATGTGTGAAAAATTATCCAAAAATTTATTAATTAGGCTCAAAATGTTCGTCTCGCAGAGTACAACAAAACTGTGTAATTAGTTTTTAATTTTATCTATATTTAGTACTCCATGCATGCTATGACATTTTGATGTGATGGGGAATCTTCTTTTTGTATAGTAAATTTAGGAGGTGAATTTGGGATCTAAACAAGCCCTTAATGCCGCCCATCAAGCACGCCCGCTCGTACGTACACGGTACCCCCAGCGGCCCGGCCCCATCAAGTGCATGCGATCCGACCTGGGTGCCGTGCCGTTTGCGATCCCTGCGGCCTGCCTCCCTCCCCCACCAAAAGATGCATTCACCCGCGGGGCCCACACCACACTCCCCTCCCTCGTCGTCCTCCTCCTACACTCACTCACTGACACGGCCACGCTCCCTCGCTCGCAATCAACTCCCTCCATCCACCATAATAAACCCCACACGCATAAAAGGAGACCCGCCGTGCAGTGCAGGGGGAGCGCGTGAGCCAGCCCAGCCATGGAGGACCTCTTGCTCTGCCACCCGCGCCCGCAATAATACTCCCTTGCCTTGCCTGCCGTTGCCCCACCACCCTCCGCTCCGCTCCAGCTCCAGCTCCAGCTCCTGTACCCAAGCCAAGCTAGCCAACCTCAGCTCGTCCATGCCCGCCGCCGCCGCCGGCCACCATGGGCAAGAAGGGCGCCACGTCCTGGCTCACCGCCGTCAAGCGCGCCTTCCGCTCGCCCTCTAAGGACGACACCCCCTCCCCCCCGACCCGAAAAGCCTCCCGCCTCCGCGACGACACCGCCGACGCCGAACAAGACGGCAAGCGCGAGACGCCGACGCGCCCCCGGAGATGGCTGTTCCGCCGCTCCTCCTCCCCGTCCCCGTCCCCCGCGCCGCCGCCGCCCCCACCTCACCACCCGCACCCGCACCAAACCGTGACGGACGAGCAGCGCCACGCCATCGCGCTCGCGGTGGCGACGGCGGCGACGGCCGAGGCGGCGGTGGCCACGGCGCATGCCGCCGCCGAGGTCGTCCGCCTCACCCGCCCCCCGCCCCCCACCCACACCATCTCCGCCCAACGCGACCACCACCGCGCCGCCGTCGCCATCCAGACGGCGTTCCGGGGCTACCTGGCCCGGCGCGCGCTGCGGGCGCTCAAGGGCCTCGTCAAGCTGCAGGCGCTGGTGCGGGGGCACAACGTCCGCAAGCAGGCCAACATGACGCTGCGCTGCATGCAGGCGCTTGTCCGCGTCCAGGCCCGCGTCAGGGACCAGCGCATGAGGCTCTCGCAGGACTCCATGTCCCTCTCCGGCCTCGCCGGCGCCGCCGCCGCCGGAGCGCCCTGCGGCAGCAGCAAGTCGTCGTACAGCGTCGACACCTCCACCTTCTGGGACTCCAAGTACACGCATGACTACGCCGACCGCCGCTCCGTCGTACGTCTCGTCTCAGCATCTCGCTCTCATTTCTTTCTTCATTAATTAGTATCTGGAAGAAGAAATGGATTTCATTCTTGACAAATTTGATTCATGACAAATTTGATCCAGGAGCGGTCGCGCGACGGCAGCAGCTTCGCCGCCGACGACTGGGACGACCGGCCGCGGACGATAGAGGAGATCCAGGCCATGCTGCAGACAAGGAAAGACGCCGCGCTCAAGCGTGAACGGGCGCTCTCCTACGCATTCTCGCATCAAGTAAGATTTCTCTTTGTTGATTTTTGCAAGACGATATTCTTCTCTTCTTCGATTGTCGATCGCTGACTGTTCGACGCTGCCACCCGAACGAACGAATGGATGAAGCTTTGGAGGAACCCGGCGCCGGCGGCGGAGGAGATGGACGTGGACGGCGGCGGGCAGCCGCGGTGGGCGGAGCGGTGGATGGCGTCGCGGGCGTCCTTCGACACCAACCGGAGCACCATCCGCGGCGGCGCTGTCCCCGGGCGCGCGTCCATGGACCACCACCGGGAGCCCGTCAAGACGCTGGAGATCGACACGGCGCGGCCATTCTCCTACTCGACGCCGCGGCGGCAGTCGGCGTCGCCGATGCACCACCGCGCCGCCGCGCACCACGGCCACTCCCCGGTGACGCCGTCGCCGGGGAAGGCGCGGCCCCCGATCCAGGTCCGCTCCGCGAGCCCGCGCGTGGACCGCGGCGGCGGCGGCTGCGGGAGCTACACGCCGAGCCTGATGCACTCCCAGCGCCACGGCGGCGGCGGCGGCGCGGCGGCCGTGCCCAACTACATGGCGGCGACGGAGTCGGCCAAAGCGCGGGTGCGGTCGCAGAGCGCGCCGCGGCAGCGCCCGGCGACGCCCGAGCGCGACCGCGCCTCCTCCATTATGGGCGGCGGCCATGGCGCGGGGATGGGCGGCAGCGCGGCGAAGAAGCGGCTGTCGTTCCCGGCGGCGGAGGCGTACGCGCAGTCGCTGCGGAGCCCGAGCTTCAAGAGCGCGGCGGGGCGGTTCTCGTCGGAGCAGCGGTCGACGGTGTCGTCGTCGTGCGCGGAGAGCCTCGGCGGGGACCTGGTGGTGTCGCCGTCGTCCACCACCGACCTCCGCCGCTGGCTCCGCTAGCTGACCGAGCCGACCCGCCGGCCGGCGAGGCTGCTGGTCTGCCTGGCGCCCGTTGTAACGCAACGCAACGGCGAGTTCGCCGTGTCAGACACGACCACGTGCTTGCCACTGTAGCATTTTCTCTCTCTGGGAGTCTGGGTGTAATTCATGGCAGCTTTTTTCGAGCGAGCGAGCTGGGCAGTGGGTCCCGCGTGTCAGGAGCACGCGCGCGCGCAGGCAGGCTGCTGGACTGGAACCGGAAAGCGGAGGTGGTTTGGGAAGGCGGGAAAAGCAGGCGAATGCGAATCGAATCCTTTTGCATTTGCGAGCGCTTTTTTTTTTCGTTTGGCCTTTCGCCGTGTTCTAGGTGAGTCAGTCAGTGTGAGTGTGTCAGAGTGAGCATGCGAGTTTGGGCCAGAGAGCCGTATCGGCACCGCTCGCTTCCACCCAATCCAGCTCGAGCCTCCAGCAGCAGATGAGATGGGTGAGTGAGTTTTCTTTCAAAAAAAAAAAGGATGGGTGAGTGAGGAGCGCAGCAGAGCCAACAAACGCCTGCAGCAACATGGAGTGGTTTTGTTTGTTTGCCAAATGACAACCCGAGACCGAGGGATGCCTTGGAGAAAACATCAGTAAAAGCAAAAGAAAAACAGCGGTAATAAAGATCCTGATCCAGTACACTAGTGTAGTCCGGTACGGTGCACACGATATACTTTTTCTAGTACGAGTAGTGCATCAAAAGCTCCAACCAGATGGATGGACCGATACACCTATGCATGCATCCTCTATTTATTACTCGAGACGAGGCGAGACGGGTCGGGAGCACAGGTAGAAATATGATTAGTTCAAATATGATTAGTTCAGCACCTGTCTAGCCCTAGATGATAGCCGTTTCTGGCTCCGCCCCTGCCCCCACGTACGAGTACTACTTTACTTGCAGTAGTAATGTATCAGCTACCCCCGCGGCTCTATTATGAGGCTGAAGCCGTACGAATACGATACGCCGTAGCCCTGGACGGATCGCATGCATCATATCGTAGTCGTCGTCGTCTTCTTCCCATCATACTCATGATATGTATCTTCCGGCGCAGGCGCGCGCATGTGCTGGATGTTAAAGTTACATACATGCCCATATGGTCCAATGCATGGCGCCCGACCGGTGGGGTGGTTGACGGGGTCGTCACGTGACGGCGGCATGCAGGCAAAGCGGCTCGATCGGAGTGCTTGTTTGGCAGCGCGCACATGCCCATGCCGACGGCGCCGATGCGCGAGCCGGCGGCCTACTACGCCTAGCTACTTTACCCCTTTTCTCCATCACTTTAAACGGCTACTACCTCCATATAGCGCGATAGCTGCTGCCCCAGCTCCACGACGCCAAGATCGAGGATGTACCACTGACTAGTGGGGCCAATGTTAGTATTGCTGCTGCTGCTGCAGAGTGGAGTGGTATACTAGTACGTACATTACTACGAGAGCATAGCATGTGCATGTCTATCTAGGCGTACAAGCATCCAGCTCGAGGCATGAGTTCCAAATGTACAGAGCTCCCTCCCTCTCGAGTCGTAGCCTAGCAGCAGGAGTACGGAGGAACACTTTGTCAGCAGTTGCCTGTGCCTCTCGCTCGTGCTACCTACCTCCTCGTCCTAGGGTCTCAGTCGTCCTGCCTGCTGCGTGCGATGCATGGATCGGCCATAGTTGATCAATCATTTTGACAAGACCGTGCGCGCCCCTCCCGAGGGCCTGTCACCTCGACTACCTTCTTGCCTTCTCCGAGTACGACACGATGGGTGCTGTCCCGAAAGCCGGGCGTCTCCGACGTGTATAGATCGGCCCCACAATGATTTGATGTCTACTGATGTATCGTCACCAATGTATAAAACCAGAGGTGAATCTATAAACGAGTCCCACACCTCTCTCATCTCTCTCCTTCTCTCTCCCTTTCACTTATTGTTTACTCCATAGAACCTGGTTCCATGTACAGGACCGGTTCCTTTATAGAGTTAGGCTCACAATGTTTAGGATCCGGTTCTATAGGAGAGAGAAATTTATAGAACCAGCATAGGACTTCACATTGGAGAGGCCCTGAGCACGATCGAACCGAATCGAGCCTCGGCAGAAAATAGTCTCCAGCAAACTCCAAAACCTCAAGCAGTGCAGTCAGTCAATCCTCAATCCTCAAGTTGCAAATGCAGGGCGAATAGGCTGATTGAATCCTCCCCGACGGACGTGCTCTACCTATACATCTACAGGCCCAGCACATACCTACTGTATGCCTATCCTGCTACTACATCCATCCGTTGACCGCGGTCACATGCTTGCGATATGGCTGCAATACTAGTCCTAGCCATTTCATTCGCTCTAGCTCTAGGCTGCATTCCTGCATTCCAACTTCCCGTATTCTCAGAATGGGAATGATGACCACATACAGATTAGAAATAATCTTGCAGCTAAAGTATATCCTGCATGCTCTGCACCAGCTTTCTGGACCTGCATATCCTGAACTGATATGCAGAGGTGAGATGTGAGTTGTTAACAGCAAAACAGGACATACCTAAATGTTCCTGGAAAATCTCATCCAGGAGACCAAGACGGAGGCTGCACACTCTCATAACAAGAGTTTGGAAAAGACCTCTAGGTCCCGCTTCCCCTGATGCACAGCAGGAACCACCTTCCTACTTCCTAGCCAACCTTCCGATCAACTCGTTCAACATACATACACCACATACAGATCGTTCATGTTCTCCAGGAATTGCAAATCCCTGCGTACGATCAGAACAGATCTGAAGTTCTGAACCCTTCTTTGAGAAGTTCCTGAACAACAGGTGCATTTAAGTTATTTGCTTGAACTTTGTTCAGGCTCTTGCAATGAAATGCAGCACGGTGCAATTGTGCATGTAGCTCTATTGACACAAACACCATCTACATGTGTCTTTCAGGTTTAACCGTCTACTGTATGACTATATGGCTGCAATCCTAGCCATTTCATTCGCTCTACCTCTAGGCTGCATGCCTGCATTCCTGCTCTATCCCTTATAATTGCAGTTCTCAGAATGGGAATCGTGACCACAGATTAGAAATAATCTTGCAGATAAAGTATCAGGACCAGATTGACTGTACTGGCTACATATATCAAAACTGGGACACCATGGTATATCGCATCACACAGCAGTACAGCACACCTCGACCTCCATCGTGGAGCCATACTGAAACTGCTGCCCTACTCCAAAAACTCAATTCCAGATTTCCAGCTGTTTCAGTTGTTCAGTGGTCCTTCGATTCTCATGCTAAATCAATGATTTGTATAGGCTTAATTGGGCCGCCACATCACCTGATGAGTGAACATCATGGATTCTCTGGAAGATCAATGTCGCATTAAAAATAGATTTTGCAAATGCCTGTTTAATTTGTTCACCCGTCCTGTCCAGAGAAGAACACCTGCATGCTGCACCAGCTTTCTGGAGCTGCACATCCTGAACCGATATGCAGAGGTGAGATGTGAGTTAACAGCAAAACAGGACATAGGAAAAACTGATCTGCCAAGGGCAAGAAAGCACTAGCTTTTGTCAAAATGCTCGCAACATAGCCAATCTTTCATGTAATCAGGTATGAGGAACTCAATTAATTGAATCCTGTAGCATGAGACGATGAGAATGCACACTATACGGTGATACAGAAAGAATCCAACTATAACAAAAAAAAGAAGAAGCATTCTTATGGGGAACAGAAAGCATCCTAATCAAGGATGGATTCAAGGTAAGCAAACTGCTTATTACATATCGATAGAAAATTATATAAGAGATGAAACTTGTTATCATAAAAGGTAAGTAGTTCAGAGTCAGAGTTCAGATAAGCCTGCACCAACGCATTCCAAAATGTGCGACTGCAGACATCACAATGTAACTAGTTTTGGGTAAACATTCATGACTAATTTTTTTAAAGGAAAAGATTACTATGCAAATAATTGACTGTCTTAGCAGAAACTACATCACATAAGTAGAACAGATAAACTGGTGGCACTGCAAATATTTACCATAGCATATTATTTACAGTCTGACATTCTACATAGCAGCTAGTATGCATCAGCAAATAAGCCCCTACTACCGCTTAGTTCTTCATCCATAGTTCAACTTCAACGCTAATGAAATCAACTGTTTGTTCTTAACTGAGAGAGTTAAAATGGATAAACTGGGAAATCATGAAGTCAAAATGGATATATGCAAGGCAACATGATTGGTTTAATGACTCAACACCCTTCAATGTAATATAAATAGGAATGAATGGAAGAACAGCTTACATGATGAATATATTGCCATGGATATCAGGGAAAGTATCATCAAATGGGTTAGCCAGAAGCAATTTTTCTGATATGCTTGATTATTCGATCGATGGCCAATGAACTCAATGTTTCCTAACTTATAGAGAATTGTGCATACGAGCAGTCAACTAATCCTGCAAACCATTGAACAATATAGAAGGAACACAAAACCAATCAATATGATATCAGTGAATGCCTATACGATTTAGATTTTAGAGTCAAACAGTCCTACTTGACTGTGGTGTAGTGTAGTGTACTCAGCAGTGACTTGTGGGTGATGAACTGATGATTCTGAATCTGAATGACAATATGGCTCGCCGCACCGGCACTGGTCTGCAGCAGAGGAGCAATGCGCGTCCACGGCCCGGGCATCGGCAGCAAGCGCGTCCACGCCCTCGACGTTGCCGAGGACTCTCTCTGCCGCCGCGTCATCGTCGGCCTCCGCGCCGTGGAGAGTTGCCCGGAACGCCCTCGGCCACGGCTTGTCGTCGGCTTCCGCGCCGTGGATGGCGTCGTGGGCCTGCACGCCGTGGCGCAGTGGTCCCCGGCGCCCGCTGCCAGCCTGCCATCGCGCGCGTGGATGCTGCAAGGACGCAGGCACGGAGCGGCGTGCAACGGAGACGGCGTTCTCCAACAACCAGGGGTGAAATACCGTCCACCCCTAGGTACCTTCTGGCCGTTGGATGCAGCTCGCGCGGCTCAGATCCTGCGCGGGATCAGGGAGCCGGGCGTCCTCGCCAATAGGTAGACAGGCGCGGGAGCGAGCTGGACGGCAACATCCATGGCGGAGAGCCGGAGCCGGAGAGCTCCATGGAGAGCCCTGCTGGTGGAGGTCGCCCCCACGCCGACGCCTGTGTTCAGCCTCGTAGTCGACGTTGACGAAGGTGTCCATCGCCATGGCGCCCGGCATCGTGCGGGGGTTCGCGTCGTCGGCCTGCACTGCACACTACGTGGAGGTTCCCGATCGATGTCGCCCTCCGCCGCGGCAGTCGTCATCAACCACTGGCAGATGCAGGATCTGAGCTCGCCGGCCTACGGGCGACGTCGACAAGGACCACGGCGAGGATCGATCTGCGGCGGCCTGGCGCGCTCCATGGCGTACGTTGTCGGGGTGGTTTCGCTGCTGAGTGAGCGATTTGGTCGGGTGGAGGCGGCGGAAGGGAAGGTGTTGATTTGCCTCTGAAAATCAGGTTCATGCACCTCGATCCCGGCAATACTCCTTAAGGCGTTGGTGTAATATATCACATTCTCTGAATGAAGCTTGCACACTGCTACAACATCAATGGAATTTCAATAATTTGACTACACAGAGGTTGAATTGGTATGATTACTGTCACTCCAAATAGCTGATCAACCGTAACAAACTGTTTGCACTGCACGCTACCAAATTTCAAGCTTTTGCTTCGCATGGTTGGCGACAGACAAGCGCGATAACCGCTGCCATATTCAAAGTGTTTGTTTCGCATTCGCTGCGAAATTAGTATGAACTCGTTGTTCTAATCCGTCGTCCGCTTAGATCTTCAGCTGCAAGCAACAAGCATTCGTCAGGAGATAGGTGGCGACGGCGAGGGGTAACTCTGAAGCATGCCGGTGCCTGAGAAGCTCCGTTGTTCTTGATGGGTGCGAGTGCGACGCCAGGCTTCCACTCGCCGTCGAGCTCTACGGGCCTAGGCTCTCCAGCTCTCCGCCATGGCGCCGTCCCCGTCCAGCTCCCGCGCCGCGCCTGTCTGGACAGTCTGGTGGTGGTGGCGAGGACGACCGGCTCCCTGACAGGCTGACCCCGCGGCCCATGCACGATCCGAGCCGCGCGTGATACATCCAACGGTCAGAAGACACTGATGCTTGCAACCGCTGCTGTCGGTGGCTCGATTGCCGGAGCGCCGCTGCGTCCTGGCAGAGGCCACGCCATGGCCATTCTGACTCGCGACCGCTTTGATGGGGAGAACAGCACGCCGATGAGGAGGTCAGCGCTTCTGCTCCCTTAACTTGTTGAACGCGCATGGCTCCTCTGCTGCATTCTCCGGCGCCGTTACTTAGTTTGGCGGCTTGCATTGACAGTGTTTGCTCTCCAAAGTTACCGGCCGGCCATTGTAACCACTCATCAGCTGATCGATGGATCCAGCAAGTTGTTTCTCTTCTCGAGCACACGTAACTACGTATGCAAGCCGCAGTAGCTGACGCTACAAGGCGTGTACAACCCCCTTTTTTTCCATATTCCAAAAAAAAAACTTTTTTTCCAAGGCAGCATACACTACTCTCTACTCAATCTGACGTCCTACTGTACTCCATCCAGATTTGACTAACAGCCGGTGTAGTTCAGACACAGCAAGATGGTGGTAAAGCCAACTTGCATTGTTGTCAACTTTGGCGCCACATGGTTTAAAAACGATATTTGCATGCTTGTGCGCGTAGAAAAACATCGCACAAACACTTGCGTACCCAAATCAGGGTTGGCGACGATGTTGTGGCGTCCGGCGTCGTCTCATGTGGCCGAGATATTCTGAATTTCTGATGATGCTTACCATCAGGATCGATCACCGTACCGTCAGTGAAAAAGAAAAGACGACACTGGAGCTGTCAACTGTCCTAGCTTGTATATCTCGTTATTATCCATGTAGTGCAAACGGGTATATATAGGACGATGCCAGGAAAAAAAAACTGTCCGCGGAGTTGGTGGATGGCTTGACGTTGAGGTTGATATGACGACGGGCTCGTTTCCGTATTCGAAAGGCCAGCTAAGAGCAACCCCAGTGGAGCCCTTTAAATTGAGGTCTTCAAAACTCATTTGCAGGCTCATCTCTAAAAAATAGAGGTCCAAAATAAACACTCAACTCCAGTGGTATATGAACTCGGGCCTCTATTTCTCCATGGGCCCACCTGTCAGCCGGATGGATGGGAAATATCTGGTGGGACCCACGGTTGGAGGGGGAATTGGAGGGCCTCTAGAAATGGAGGCTTGGTGGGGAGATTTGGAGGCCTATGCAAAATGCAGACCTATTTGAAGGTCCCGCTGGAGTTGTATTTTTGCTACAAGTCTCTAAATTTTGAAGTAGAGGCCCGTATAGAAGCCCTGCTTGAGTTGCTCTAACTACGGAGTAGCTAGCTAGCGCTGTTCGTGGCTTGGGGCGATCAGAACTATTCAGAAGCAGACCAGGCTAACTGGCCACCAGGCCAGTTTGAGTAGTGTCTTATTTATAGAATCGCTTGATAAGCCACCGATTATCTACAAGCAGAGAGAGAGATATGTTATCAATATTCATTGTGTCCACATTACTATTTTCTACGCCTTAGAGGTGGCTTTCATACTCTCCATCTCATTTTTTAAAAAAAAGCACAATCTTCCACCTAGGAAGTCTCATCTCTGGCATCTAACCTATCACGTATGGTAGTGTGTATGCACGTGCTTTCACAAAAAATAAAAGGAATATTACTCATTGGACATTGCCAAACATTATATCTAACCTTTTTCGCCGGCTAGTGGGATCAAAGATAGATCCTGTACATGTCATCAATTTTGTCCACACTAAATATTTCTACGCGCCTATACTAGGCTGCACAATATTCATCTCAAACGTATAAAAAATGAATTAATAAGGCTGAATAATCTTCCACCTACGCCGGCCGGTCACATTTCTATATTCAGGCTTCGATTTTGACAATCTAGCCATCGTCTAACGTTATCTCAATACTAGAATATGGGCGAATTGATTGAAGTTTAACCTGCAATGCCACTTGATTGAAGTTTATCGTATTTAAGATTGATTAGAGTTTACTAAACCAAACCATGTGATCACTGATGAGTTATCAAACAATCATATACAATTTTGGACTTTGAATTTTGAAGTCTCATCTGCCGGCCGGTTTGCCCCTTCACGTTGTATGTGCAGTGTCCTTGTTGCAGACTAGCGTGTATAGTGCAGTCCTCGTTGCAAAATAGTGCGTACCCTCTTGCATATTCAAATTCAAATTTATTTCAGGTAAATGATTATGGGTGGTTGGATCAACTTGTAGTTTAGGTGGATCTACTCATATAGTTTACGTGGTTTATTACTTTAGTCCATCTGGCAAAGGGAAGAAACAAACTAGCCTCGTGTAAACCTCGCATATAATGATAACAAACCCTAAAATTTGTACATCTCCCGTAGCTTCTGTTAGTAGGTGTGGTTTCCTGTTGTTAGTCTTTTTTCTCTTGCTTGTACTCCAATTTACCCTTTTAAAATAAAAATCCTTCACAGTGGGGTCCTCCCTCGCTGTGTTTCCAGTTCAAAAAAAATAATCCTTTTGAGCTTATCCTTGATGAGCAACAGGTGATGCTTGAGTTGCTTCTTGAAAAGTCTAGTCTTAACTTGATTATTCGTAGTATGTGGAATATCTGGATTTTTAATTTTGAAGTCTACTTTTCTTTTCATCACTAATTCGCACTATTGGCTTCAAACAAAAAACTATACAGGTATGTAGTTAGATCAACTTGTAGTTGTATTTTTTTCATAGTCCACTTGGCAACGGTGAAGAAGAAGTTGTCTCACACAATATATATCTCAACCCCATATAATGTTTATAGGGATCGGAGATCTAATATATGAACTTTACCAATACACAAATGACAAACGCGAAGCCAAGGTACAGGGACCTAGATAGTTCCTACATAGCGAAAATATTTAACTCATGATCTTCGATAGGAATGGATGAGCTCCTTTTGGACTAATATTTGAAGAGCAAATGAGTTACTTGTTGACAAAATATTCTTAACTGCCAAATACATATATCTCTTTCTAAGTCAATATACTAGAATGGATGAATATGCCACCAAACCATCATAGGAAGATGTCGCTGACCCATGCAATTAACTTGATCACAACCCATGCAACTTGATTACATGTGCTTATATACTTTAAACTAAGATTGATTATGTGACCAATTTAAGTTTACATTTTTACTACAAATTCTGAGGTCTTTGTTATAACATTTATATTTAAATGTCTTTTTCATCATCAATACTTATTGGCTTCCAATAAAAAAATCATGGGTGGTTGGATCAACTTGTAGTTTATTGGACAGATCAACTTGTCTAGTTTATGTGATTTATTATAATTATTTAGTCCATCCAGCAAGTGGGAGAAAGAACTAGCCTCATGCAACAAATATGTCGACAACTGCATATAATTTTAAAGGGAGGATTTGTGCTAAATACGCACTAAAGATATACAAAACTTTAGAATATAAAAGGAATGGAAATCTCCATCTAGACTTATCGGGTGACAACGCAACATTGCAGGGGCGAAGCCAGTAATTCTTGTTGTCGGGGTCATCGGGATCTACATGTTGCAATCTAATATAAATATAAGAGTAATTTGCTAATGTTACTGTAGAATTAGTGTAGAAAAACCAAAATCCATCGGGGTCAGCGGACCCCGATGACTCCACGTAGATCCGCCCCTGCAACATTGCAATTGCTTGTTGAAAAGTCTTTTTTTTTCTTAAAAAAACACAGTGCCGGCACCAAAACACTTATGTACATGCATGTACACTCCTCTTTATAAATGCACGCATACGTTATCCCTCTAAGCGCCTCCAAATAATCCAATGTAGCAAAATTAAACAACTAATGTCTATGTATAGATGAGCTCGTCAAGGCAGTGTTTGAAATCCTCACAAAATGATCTTTCACCAGATAAATGTGACAAAAAGCCTTAGCAAAACATAGGAAGATGATACAAACTAATTGGCCTCCACTTTCCATTTACAATATGTAAGGAAGTTTCCTTGTGCAACACATACCTCAACCGCATACAATGTAGGAGACCTCTAATCAATATTGAATATTCTCTAAAAATATATGTAACTTTACCCATGCAAAAAGGACAAAAGGGAAGTCAAGTTATAGAGGACCTAGTTAACTCCTATGTAGGGAAAATATTTAGCTATTGATCTTTGGATAGGAGGAAGGACAAGCTCCTTTTTGAACTAATCTTTGGTGATGAGAAAATATTTGAATTGCTTGTTGAAAAATCACAGTTACCCTCAATGTTCTATCCAAATACTTCAATATATGAAAAAGAAAGTAGATAATGAAAACCATATATATTGCAAACTGGTTGTATGTCAGTTGATAAGGTTTCTTATGGTGGAAGCTGTCCACCAGGTTCGAGTCCTTGACTCAACACTAGTGCTTATTTTCCTGGATTTATTATAAGATGTAACCAGGTTATCTTTTAGTGGTAGGCAACATGTCTGTCGGCAAACTAATCATCGTATACGGTGACTTCGTCAATCTCGACATCTGTCAGCCCAGTCTCTCGGATGTGCTTATAGGGGTAGGGTTTACATGCATGTATTCGTAGGGGTGAGCGTGCGCGTGCGTGCATGCATGTGTGAGCGTCTACGTCTATATTAGCTTTCACAAAATAAATGATAATCATATATATTGGTACTCCTAGGTGGCGCTTGAAACTTCCAGAATGCAATATATGGTTTTTTCACCATATAAGCCAGCAAAGTGCCAGCAAGACCTTAGCAAGGTCACATATAGGAAGATAAGATGGAAGTAATTGCCCTCCACTTGCCATGAATGAATGATACTATGTCCATAATAAATACGTCAACAACTTATTAGTATCTCATAAAAAGGGCCCAGCTGGTGTAGTTGGTAGGAGTATGTTCTAGTGATATATGGGATTACCTGTGGCATATAAACATAAGCTAATCGTATTGAAGACTCGATATATATGGGTGCTTTGGGAGAACGCCATTTAGACAGATTAATGTTATATTTGTTTTTTTTTGAAAGGAAAGATTAATGGTATATACTCCGTATGTGACTTGGTGGAAAAGAAGTGGTCATACTGTACAAAAGTATCTCTACTAGTGCAATGTCTATATACATATCAAGAGGTGTGGCTCCCTATCACACTAATAAATTCGAGAAACCCACCTGATTGCATTGATTTGAAGATGGAAACATCTCTCTTATCCATAGACCACAGTTATTAATTAGAACCGGACTGGATCAATCGTTTTTGATACGGTATCAGGAAAAACTAACCAGTGGCCGGTCCAACCACAATACACCAATGGTCTAACCGGTCCCAAACAATTGAATCAAGCACATGAGCGGTTGTGGTTCCATCACTAGTTAGGCTAGTCCTAATTTCTCCCTCCAATTTTAAATCTATAACGACATCGCGATTTAATTACTACTTCATAATTACCGGTAGTTATTTGATCTTTGCAACAGAGCTTCTGTGGTGAAATTTTTGCATAATGTATCAAAGATATTCTTGTACACATCCTTGGTGATTTTATGGCAGAAAAAAAATTAAATTAAAAATGCAACCACCCTGGTGTCGATCCAAAATTGAAAAATTTGACCTCAGAGAAGTCGTCGATCTAGTCATAGAAATGGATGAACCATCGCCGGAGGTCAGATTATGAAGGGTAGTGGTGACGCGGATCCATAGCGTTTCCGTTTCCTACCAATACCAATAGAATATGACAACTGACAAGTGCCATACAGGCGAGAGAGGCGATGGCAAAAGAAGAAAGTCAGCTAGCTTGTGTTCACAGGTAGTCTGCCGGGGACCTACATACAGTACACAAGAGGGTACGTTTGCATTGGCATATGCAATGCATGCAATGCAACATGCATATCTCTGTTCCCTGCAAGTTGTGCATAAACGACACTGTCAAACGTGCCTAAAACAAATGCGGTAGTTGCAGCTTCGCCGACGTGATCCACGATACATGCATCGTCATCAACTCCGATCGATCCCTTAGCCGCCGCTCTCCCTGCCGGCCCCATATATTAAGGTCTTTGCCTTGCTTGATCCCAGCAAGAGAGGCCTCAACTAGCGAGCCCATCATCATCTTCTTGCCCATGCAAATGCAAGGACCACGAGAGATGATGGGGGCCCTCTTCGTCCTCGTCCCCGTTCTGCTCCTCCTGAGCCAGCTCGCCGGCGGCAGCCCTCCGCCGGACCCGGTGTCCTGCACGAGCGGCACGTCCGACTGCACCGTCACCAACACGTACGGCTCCTTCCCCGACCGCACCATCTGCCGCGCCGCCAACGCGACGTTCCCGGCGACGGAGCAGGAGCTGGTGGCGGCGGTGGCGGCGGCAGCGGCGGCGAAGCGCAAGGTCAAGGTCGCCACCAGCCACTCCCACAGCTTCCCCAAGCTGGCCTGCCCCGGCGGCCGCGACGGCACCATCATCAGCACCGAGCGGCTGAACCGGACGGTGAGCATCGACGTGGCTAAACGGCTGATGACGGTGGAGAGCGGCGTGCTGCTCCGGGACCTGATCAGGGCCGCCGGCGCCGCCGGGCTGGCGCTGCCGCACTCGCCCTACTGGTACGGCCTCACCGTCGGCGGCATGCTCGCCACCGGCGCCCACGGCAGCTCGCTTTGGGGCAAGGGCAGCGCCGTGCACGAGTACGTGGTGGCGCTCCGGATCGTCACGCCCGCGCCCGCCAGCCAGGGCTTCGCCGTCGTCCGGGAGCTCGTCGCCGGTGACCCCGACCTCGACGCCGCCAAGGTCTCCCTCGGCGTCCTCGGCGTCATCTCTCAGGTACTACTATATAGTATATATTACTGCCTCCGTTCTAAAAGGTCAAACATTACAAAAAAAATCAACATCGAATGGTAATTTGAAACGGATGTAGTACCATGCATGCTTATTCGCTGACATGCATCGATCAAAAATGGATTTTGATGTGCTGCAAATGTTGTAACAGGTGACGCTGGAGCTGCAGCCGCTGTTCAAGCGATCGGTGACGTTCGTGACGCGCGACGACAAGGACATGCCGGAGAAGCTGGCCGTGTGGGGCAACCTCCACGAGTTCGGCGACGTGTCATGGCTGCCGCGGCAGGGCAAGGCCATCTACCGCGAGGACGACCGCGTCGACGTCTCCGCCCCCGGCAACGGCCTCAACAACTACATCGGCTTCCGCGCGCAGCCGACGCTGGGCCTCCTCACCGCGCGCGCCGCCGAGGAGCGCCTCGAGGAGAACGGCACCGACATCGCCCGCTGCCTGGCGGCGCGGCTGCCGGCGGCGACCTTCGAGCTCCAGGCCTACGGCTTCACCAACGACGGCTTCTTCTTCACCGGCTACCCGGTGATCGGGCTCCAGCACCGGATCCAGGCGTCCGGCACCTGCATCAACGGCGGCGACGACGCGCTCCTCTCCGCCTGCACGTGGGACCCGCGCATCCGGGGCCCCTTCTTCTACCAGTCCGGCTTCAGCGTCGCCGTCTCCAAGGTCCCGGCGTTCGTCGCCGACGTGCAGCGCCTCCGCGACCTCAACCCGCGGGCATTCTGCGGCATGGACGCCAAGATGGGGGTGCTCATGCGCTACGTCAGGGCCTCGTCGGCGTACCTCGGCAAGCCGGAGGACTCGCTGGACTTCGACGTGACCTACTACCGGAGCTACGCCGCCGGCGCGCCGCGGGCGCACGCCGACGCGTACGACGAGCTCGAGCAGATGGCGCTGCGCAAATACGGCGGCGTGCCGCACTGGGGGAAGAACAGGAACTTCGCCTTCGACGGCGCCATTGCCAAGTACCCCAAGGCGGCGGAGTTCCTCAAGGTGAAGGACAGGTATGACCCCGACGGCATCTTCTCCAGCGAGTGGAGTGACCAGGTGCTGGGGATCAGGGGAAGCCCTAACCTCGTCGGAGATGGGTGCGCCATTGAGGGGCTCTGCGTCTGCTCCGACGACTCCCACTGCGCGCCGGAGCAGGGGTACTTCTGCCGGCCGGGGAAGGTGTACACGGAGGCCAGGGTCTGCAGGTTCGAGCGCACACGTGGCGATCTCGTCGACGAACTCTGAAGAATATGTGACCTTCTTCTTGTTGCATTGGTTCGATCAGACGATGATAAGTTAATTTGATCTTACTTGCAGAGAGCATCATTTTGCCTCTGAATTGATACATGCATGGGTGTGGCCGTGTGGGGACACGTTTTGTGTGTTTTTTTAATACGTTTGGTTGAAATGTCTGTTTGGAAAATGTATATTAGTGCATTGTTTGGATTGGAAGCAATTGAACAGCGTTTGTTGTCAAAGGTAGAATTTGACTGGTTTTATTGTTACTATATGCTACGATGAAGCTTCATGGTTAGACTTGGGCACAAAAGTGTCGGTCCATTGGGTCATATTTCTACAAGGTGGTTGAGTTTGGGGGGCTTGATATGATGTTTATCCTTTTATTACAGCTGTATATTTGCTTTACAGCATGTAGGACAACAAGAGAGTTCCTAATTTACTTCTTTGTGTTTGGAGTTGAATGGACGTTTTCGTTTGTATGCAGATGCAGTTGGATTGACTTGATCTAGAAATGATTGTGTGAGAGTTATTTTGAGTTGTTGGGTGCCCCTATCTCACTCGAAAACGCCAGCAACTTGATTTGTCTTGTTAGTTTCAGTGTCTGATATCAGGAGTGAGATCACGACCCAACAAAATGTTCATAAAACTAGGGAGGCGCTCAATCCAAATATATGGATGACCCGAGCTAGACCTGAGCGAACTAACCCGCAAAAAAAGAAGAAGAAGAAGAAGAGCTAACTAATTCACGAGCGCATTGATTTACATGAGAATGATAACGTCGAAATTTCCACCAGAACAAAATGTAGGACTATGAGATCTCTTGCTTCCCGAGATATAACTCCTTCCGATACCTGATTAAAGAAGCAGCATGTGTAGCACAAATCATTATTTGTGCAAAATAGAAACCGCCAGATCATAATACCATTACCAGGTATTTTTAGCATTGTTGGAGTACCAATTATCTGCTGCGAGCATATTTCAACACACTATATACATAATAGGTTACACTATTTCCAGTGAAGAAGTTATCAAATCATACCATGATGTCAGAACCAGATGTCACGCCATTTACTGTTTTGAGAACATCTTGCTGGCTATGACTCACCCATCTCTACTCTTTGTCATACTCAAAACAAGATTCAAAACCTTCTCCCTACAAAGACTCTGAGGGTTTGTTAGTACCAGAACCTTTGGCTTCCTCGTTTTAGCCAAAAAAAACCCATGCAATCGAATATAGATCCCCCTTTTCTCTCGCAAAATCCCATTCGCCTGGCGAAATTTTGAACCAATTCTTAGTGTCAGATTCAGTGGTCTTCACTTCTATGTACTCTGTATTCCCGTCTTCTCTCTTCACAGTAATGTCATAAGGCAAACCTTATTCGACTGCTTCATTAACCCACTTCACGTTAGCGATACCAAACATTTCAGTCAAATATTTGTACGCTACAAGTTCCCCTGCTCTACCGGTACGGTACAACTGGAGCTCATCTTGGTGTTCTGACCACAACATATCTTTTAGCCTACATGCTGGTACATCTTTCAATTCCATGGTTCCAATGTCATCATTCGATTCTGAGGTATTCACCATTGTACGCCATGTATCTGTTGAATTTTCACAATCCCCTTCAGATACATCTTTAGGTTCTGAGACTTCCATCCTATTCAGGCAGTCATCTGTCGACATTTGAGGAGACCAAATAGTAGCTTCTGAGCTTGTTGGAGGCCAAATAGAACACCTGGGTTTCCTTCTTTTAATTTCTCTAGACCGTCTTTGTTGGAATGGCATGTGTATCGGGACTGGTGTGGGAAGAGTGGGAACTGAAGAATCCTCTTCAGCTGATTCGATGAAGGATTTTAGAGACCATGCCATATCCCTAGCAGGAACATCTAGCAGTTGTTGATTTTGTTTTATGTACGAATCTAGCTGCTGCTTGGTGGAACCCACTTCTGACATGAGTACCAGAGAATGAAGGAAATTGGCCAACTCCAGGTTAGGAGTACCTTCAAAGAAAAGGCGAGAAAGCTCCAGAAGTATTGAATGTATATCTGCATCAGGTGTTACATGCAATGTAGTGCCCTGCATAAAAATATTTGGCTAAGGTTAAATTGTACATCTGATGAATAATGTTATTTCTAAACTCTCGGATTTCAGAATGATAGAGAAAAATGATGACACTAGTGCATACCAAGGGGTGAAATTGTGGAAACCTAAAGAAATGGACCCAGCCAGTGATTAGGGCTCACATATAGGTCAAACAGACATGTACTGTCCTTAGCTAATAGAAGTATGATCCATACTGGTAAAATGGTAAATTGTTTGTTAAGAATAATGAACATAGATAAGTACCTCTAGCAGGCAAGTACACTCTATCCGACTTGTACTGCTAATAGTGATTTCCTTCAGAGTATTCTTGTAGAATAGCCTTTGAACAGCTATAACATTCAATTGACTAAGCTTTTCACCCACAACGTCCTGTAGCTTCAGGTACACACCAGAATGCTTGTTGTAAATATACTGTTGTGCAAAAGGAAGGATCCAGTTCACCATGCATGCCTTCTCCGAGCTATCTATTACATCATAAAATACTGCTTTTCTGCAGAGAAGCTACAATAAGAGGAACAACAGAAAAGAGTCAATGGTTTTTAATATTTCAGGTGCTTTCACAACTGAACAAATTAGAGATAGTGGCTAATCAGAGACCCATTTTAAGATTGTGGTGTTTACTGACAAATATGGCCTGAGGTAATTGGATGACCTGACTCCACCTTTGCCCAGTACATTAGGTTACACATTCATTGACGTAACAATGGAGAAGTTCCAAATTAAATGGTCGCGATTAAATTATGGTATCACCTGATATTGTTAGAGTATATAAGTAGTCATTGTATTTTCCCTATTGTATAAGGGGGTTTCTGCATATTTTCTAACACATGTACATGTATATATTCAAGCCTAGATCACACTCATTTAACAACAGGCATAACCTGAACTAAATACAATTTTCTTTCAGATGGAATGGTAGCTTCATATTTTATTGCCAACCCCTACATAGTGTCCATCTTAACAAGTACCAATTGAGCTATTCTGCACAATCAAGCAAGTTCAATCACCTTAACTAGGTCAGCTAGTTTTTATATCCGGATTAAAATTAATTAACAAACACCCTAGCATTTAGGAACAGTAACAGGTGTGTGTGTGTGTGTGTATACCTTCCCAAGAGAAACAACACCAATTTCTTCCAAAAATTTGGCAACATCGCCAGAAAGATATTCCTTTTCAGTATCAGTGAGCTCACCAAAGTAAAGAATATAAACATCAGATACATCTGTTAACTCTTCCATCAAATCCTTGCTTTCAGTCCAGCAAACAAGGCCAAAATTTGGATGGAGAGAGACCCATCTGTCTTGAACGGTAGGCAACACTGTGCCGTTTTCTTTGACTAGATTGTTTATCAACTCGAGTAATTGTTCAGACTTCATTTTGCCCAAACTGAGATCATCAGCCCATCTCAAGATCACCCGAAAAACCTACAAAAATGAAATAATGCATATAACTGATGTCTGGTCAAATTACAAGACCAAGTAACTTCTGCAGCTCCTGAACTTTGTTTTACTAGATTCAACAATGAAAAAAAAATAAGAAAGCTAGACCTAATAAAGATTTTTGTTTTGCAAAGGTATAAAGTACTAAACTAATAAATTCGAATATGGTCCTCCATGCCGAAAGGAAAAGAAATCCAGAGCAAACCCAACAGATAAGGCACCTCCATTAAGGGCATTTATGAATGGCCAACCTGATTGAGGTCACTATTGGATATGCAGTATATGTGTTTATGAGAAATTCGAAAGCTATAGAGCCCCTTAATTGTACTTACTGCATGAGCTGCCTCCTTAGGTGATTTAACATGTGATATCTGAAGCAAAATGTCGAAGTACTTATCGGAAGGAGGAGACTCCAGCACACCACAAGCAGTTACAAAGAAATCATGCAAATTGGGATACAGACTTGAAACTGTAAAAGTTTGAAATCCCTTAAGATCCTCCTTTATAAGGTCTAAGCAACATGTGGGGTCATCCCAGTACACTTGCGCAGGAGATAAAAAAATGCCAGGCACAGCTACTGTCTGATCAGGGTGATTGACATATGGCACAAATACATGCATGCTTGATTTGAGATGTTTCGCCTTCTCTGTTGATGAAGATATTATTTTCCATGCCAGTGAGTAAAACTCTGACATTTGTGAAACGCTGCAATGAGAACTAAAGTGGTCAGAATCATATTGAACACTTCCAATAACCAATTTAGTACCAGGAAATAAACGATGTGATTTGGTCAGCTATATTTTTTTTCACTTCATCGATACCTGGCTTCATGAAAGCCTGCATTTTTCCATCTCTGGGTAGCATTCACGATGTCATCAAGCTTTACGTCAACCTTAAAGCCAAGATGCTTTAATAAAGCCTTGCTAGTAACCTAATAAGAACATCTAACAGTTAATTAAATCATACACAAAAAGCAGGAGATTTTCTTGCAAAACATGCCTGCACTATTAATCATATCTACAATAATAAAAAAAATTGAAGCATCCTGTTCCCAACAAAATGTGACAAGTTTACCAATTAATCAACAATATGCAGTAGATTTTGATACAGATATTTATAGTGATCGTCTAACTTGGATTAAAAATATAAATCCCTATTATCAGTATTATTTGCAGGCTTCTGTGGCTACCAAAAGATAAACGTTTAGTAGCAAGAGAATTCTGTAACCTTTGGAATGGCATATGGGACATTTTCTCCCAATACAGAGAAGACAGCTTCATGCTCATAAAAGAGCTCGGTAGGAAAGTGAAGTTCATTCTCTAAGCTTGAGGCAGCCCACTTAAATCCACGCAATATTTTGACAAATGAAGATAGAATGAACAATGGCTCACTTTGTTCATTTACTTCCTGACAAAAATAGTCATCCCATAACTTATCTAGTACTCCCAGTAGATATTTACTCTTTTCCAAATTTCCAGTTTGAGAAATCTCCGAGAGAAATTCATCCATCTCAGGAGACACCCAGTCTCTGCTAGGCAACTCCAGGTATTTACCATTTTTACGGACTTCTATTAGTTTGACAAAGTCGCTTACTCCCAAATCCTTCAAAAAGTCTCGCCATTTTGCAACAGCATAATTAGTGTGCTTTAGATAGATGCTGTCTACTTCATGCCATATTATTCCAGTGCCACAAATCAATTTCTCAACTGAAATACAATTACCAAACTCTTTGCTGAAGTGGATTGGTTCAGTTGCCGGGCTCTTAAAACCACTATTAGTTAAAATGATTGGTTCTTTCTTCAATTTTTCAATAATTTCAGCTTTCTCAAGACAGCACTCTGAGCAAGGTGACTGGAAATGATCAAACACAAAGGAAAGAAACTCCACTAACAACCTCTTTTTGGTCTCAACCACCTCACCAAAATTGTACCTAAGAATGTGACGCTGAATCACATCATGGGGGGACAATGGCTTTACCCCCAATTTATACAATACCACAAGGATACTGTCTACTCTTCCTCCTGTGCTCCTATATTCATCAGAGTGATAGGAGAAGATTTCAGGGTTCACTATTCTCAAATTGGTATACAGGTAATGAAACTGTTTAATCCCACAAGAATCTCCAAGTTGCAGAGCAGAAACGTTGCACTGAACCCAAATAGGCCCGTCTGTAATAGAGACATATGAACCATCTGATAAGGGTACAAAAGAAATCTTCTTGAGCCTGACCAAAATATCATGCTCATTCCCATGTGACTGTGTGGCTAATGTATTATAGAAAAGGTTTAGCCAAGCTGAGAGCCATCCGACACCTAAAGCATTGATACCATTACGTTCACAGCTAACAGATTCCAAAATATGAACTAGCAGATTAGGGCCGTACTCTTGAACAACCAATTCCTTGGCCAAAGAATCAGTAAGAATAATGTCCCTTTTTAAATAACCAAGACCACCATGCTATTGAAGCAAGCTATCAGAAATGATAGACCGTACATTGTCATCCCAGCCTCTCAGTGCTCTACAGGGTAGAATCCACTCATGGTCAAAACCTTCTCAAAGCAAACAAGCTGAGACTCGGAACCTAGAAAGTATCATGTGTGGGAGACTCGCAAAGAAACCATGCACCTCACCAAGTAAAGGAACAAATCCCATAAAGGTTGAAATGGCTTTCCCAGGTTTATCCCTGAAGCACGACAACTGACAAAATGATTTCAGAGCAGCAATAAACAGATCAGGAAACCTCAAGAGCAACCACTGATTCCATGCACTGTCATGGTCAACCTCTTCCCTAGACGAAGGGAGTGAGAAATCTGCCTAAAGGATGAATCTCATGCCATATTGTCGAAGAGGAAGGTATGCAAAGGTGGGCTGTTGATCAAAATTTGGTTCGTAATCGCCAGTGCTGTTTTTATTAAGCCGAAACGCCAGAGCTATTCTCGTCGTCTTCACTTCAGGGCGAAGTTCTGAGGCATCCAATTCCTGGTTGATGACAAGCCAATTCATTTCCTCTGTTCCATGAGAGATTAAAACAATGTCATCAACTACTGCCTCTTTGCGCATGGTTATTAGAGTGCCGTCAAGGGTGTTCTTAAACTTGATGCACTTGAGGTTCTTCAGAAAGAGAAGCAGAGATGGATGCAACTCAGAGAACATTGAGAGCACAAATGTCCTCCCAAGCTCACTTTTGTGATTTGGCTTGAATGCTAAGATGATACAGGTCCCCCAAGATTCACCAACAGCTTGATTATTGTCATTTAGGAGCTCATCATTTATGTATTTCATATCACAACACGCGACAGGAGTTGGCAGGATGAAGCCTATGTCACCTTCGCTTACATCAAATTTCACATGAAATCCGTTAGAATGAATTTCTGGCGCATCAGTGACCTAAGATCACAGTCATGAATTTTTGTAATATTAGTTAAATAGTTAATTATAAAAAATAAAGCAGTGTGTATCTATGGAAAATACAAGGAACTCTATTTTGGGGAATCAAATTTAATTTGGCACCAACTGGTCTGTTTTGGATATTAGTATAATGTAGAACTGTCCAACTAAGATGAACTTTACCTCCTTGTAAACACCAGACCAATATCAGACATTAAAGTATATAATAGAGCCACAACCAAGTAATTTGGACATGCAAGAGCAAATATCCTGTATTACAATTTTTTTCTAAGACACTAAAGAGCAGCATATCGTTATATTCAAGAAGAAGAGTTGTAGAACCCCTCGTAAACCCACACACACTAACACCACTAGTAAAGTAGGCAGCATGTTAGTGGAACCGAATGATTCAAATAAAATGCTGGGTTTCTTTAGAACAACATAAAGCTTTTCAACATATATACCTGCAAGAAAAGGCTAAGCCCAAAAAATGACTGAGAAAAAGTACACTGACCCTAAATACAGATTTGAAGCCAATGCCTTTCTTCCCAATGTATCCAGAGCTCAATCCCTTCTTAGTTGAATTTCCAACATCACAAAGAGCCCTAATATTTTTATCTGAAAAGCCTCTTTCATTATTCAAAACCACAATTCCATTAGACTGAAGAATAAACACCAGAGTTGGTTCCACCCCCGCTGAATAATTATTGTCATCAGCATTTTGCACCTGATGTATGGAGAAGAAAGAAACAAGTGAAATCACAACACTCCATGTTATGAATCATTAATACTACCAGCAGACCTTACGCAAAATTGATGTAAAGGGTTATGGCAATCTTATATGGATTACTGATCATAAGCTAACTATTATAATGGTTAGAGTACATTTGCTAGTATAGGAAATATCACAGGGAGGCATCTTGTCCCCCAAGCCCCAAGTCTTGCACCCCTATATATTCGCACCCATGGCTCAATGCAATAAAATCCACAATTTACAAGATGACTTAAAATAATCCTCTTATCAAGGAAAGTTGACTGCATTTCTGTGATGATTGACAACATAATAAACATGTGCTGCCATAGAAGTGGTAGCAGCAACATGCACACCTAGATTCAGATCATTTAATAGCAGCAGTTATGGACATATCAATAAAAAAATTGGTGCAAACATTATTATATGATAATTTTCCTGTTCTTTTATCTAGGGATCTAGGGAAAGGTTATGAGTTTTTTTTTCTTTTCAAGTAAGGTTCCAAGGACAAATATTGCATTTAATTTCCCAAAAAAACCATGTTTATAAAGATGCATTCTAAAATTGTAATCGGACAAAATATGAAAATAAATCCTGGATAGATTTCTAAAATATACCAGCTCTAGTATAAAATGTGAATCGTGTGAATAAAGTTCATTCGATAAACACTGCAGAGCCCTTCCGAGACGAGCATGCTGTTTCTTTATCAAAGCACTTTCAGCAAATGAAGACCCCATGTCTAGACCAAATTCCTCCCTTCTAATTGTTTCAATCAAATTATTCCCTCGCTGAATTTGTTCATCATCTGCCAAATCTGAGCTAATCTTATCATCAAATATTCTGCTCATCTCCTTGACAGTGACTATCATATCAACCTTGCTCTCACTGGTTATCCCTGGCATCTCCAGATTTGAAGGAGATGCATCCTCTGACTCAAAAATCTGAGGGACGGCATTCAAGTTTATATCAAAGTCAACCATAGGATCAGTACAGAATTCTTTGTAGTCATGAATCCATTCAACTATGCCAAGGGAAAGTCCAATTTCGTGCAACATAACCCTTTTGTCTGCTTTTTTGCATTGACTCAAAATAATTTGACAAGCATCCCTTGTAAAAGTACACAGTGTTGAGATCATAATTTCTGCCATAAAGCTGCGAAACTCAGGTGGAAGATGGTGAAGGCAATCAATGATAAAACTTGAAATGTCTGCAAAAGTCCTTTTGCAATTCAAAAATCTGGTACTTTTGATCCTTTTCTCCACGGCATGCTGAAGGCTATACTTCATGAGAGACAGAGGAATGTTGTGGGATCCACCGTGGATCACAGAGAGAGATAAAAAAAATGAGAGCTACTTTGGCTGGTAAGCCATGCAAAAAAGCTTCAATAAGGTCCTCAAAAGATGCATGATCATTAACCCTAAGTACACAGCCAGAATTGGTTACAATGCAAGCTAGTCCCTCAATGTAGCCTTCATGTAGCAACCACTGCACCAGAGGACCCAGAGAAGGTTTGAACATGCTATCCCAGTGCGACCATAATTGTAGATCAGTTAGAAATGGTGCTTTTATTAAACAATCCCTTGCATCCTTGGCTGAAACAAGTTCAAATGAGTTGAAAGAAAGCTCGCCTACATCACTGGACCCCTGAACTTGTCCATCCAGGGGCCTGAAATCTTGCTCAGATGTAATTAAGGTACTTGAGAAATGAACTGAGTATGGATAGGAGGAAGCATTAAGTATAGTGTTATTTGTTTCTATGACACTTAAGCTGATTGAAGGAAATTGATTCCGCAAAATCTGGCAAATATGACTCTTGTCTAGATGAGCCTTTCCACCCAAATTCCTCCTAGCTTGATCCAGCATTAGATGAAGTTGTTTCTGGTTCAAAGAGACCTCGAGATAATTGCAGCTGTTGACTTCAGCCAAAAGATGCAACTCTTTTGGTAGGGAACTAATATGTTTTTCAAGGAACTCATAGAAATCTCCGAGACCAAGATTTGAAAAATCTTCAACACAAAATTCTCTTTTCAGCCACATTTCACAACCATGACATAAAAGCTTTTTTATAGATAGCTTGTCTTTGTTATTTTTGTTGCCAATGTTGTCATTGCCAAAAGGACAATCCATTCCAAGTATGAAGTGATCTTCATTATGATTCCTTCTGCAGTTACATCTACAAAAAAAGGGACATCCGCCGTATGTGAGAACATCCATGTTAGAATAGGACTCTTATTCATGTTAGACTAGGGAATCTTAGTCCCAGGCTATATATGTAGCCCCTAGGAGATGTGTTCTGTAATCCATCTATGGTAATTTCCTTCATGGTATCAATCCACTGTCTATGAAATAAACATCATTACAACTTGCATTTCAACAATGCCACTAAACTACCCCATATATCAATTATTGTACCCCTATATAGCTAAACAATGATGCAGTTGATCATGAAAGTAAGGAACTGACACCTTGAAGACTAAAGCAGACTATTTATAATGTTAAACTGCTGCAATGAGCTTGAGCGTAGAACCACAAAAGAGAAGTATCAGATTAGGGAAGAAGTGTGAACTGGACACTGGGGAAACATGATAGTTTTTAGAAGTGGAACTCATCAAATTTGAATGGCAAACAGAAAAAGAAAAAAGTAACACAGCAAAATCCAGCGGCTCTGGAGTCTAATTTTAATATGGATGATCTGGATTTGCAAAAGAATATATGAAGCTTTTGTTTGAAAATTCATGTAAATTGTTCATTTTGGAAACTTGTAAGCCCTCGGAAGAAATTAATTTTAAGAGTATTAAATAGAATCTAGATTAATCCATAACTTGCATGCTCACCTGGTGGGGTTTTCAGTTCTGTTTCAGATCTATCGTCTTCTTTTTCGCTGGGGACATCCTGAGAATTAGCTTGATTTTTCGGATTAGCTGGCTTAGTTGGCTCCTTAAAAGAAGTAGATATGCCTTCTATACTGTTACCCGATGATCTCTTTATAACTTCTACCTGAAATCATAAAGATAAACAAGTTTAAAAAAATGAAGAACAAGTATGAGTATAAAGTTAATTACTTAATTAATTGAAGGAAAAGACCAACGGCCAAGTTCAGCAGTGCTACTCCAGGGGATGTCAAGAATGCCTTCTGTATTGCTTTTTTCGAAGATTTAATATAGAAATGTAGCATCAATGCGATGACCTGAATAGAAATTAGTTTCAAATATTAATACCATATATATTAAAAACTCGTCTGACAGTGAAACCTGAAAATAAGTCAGAAAGGTTAAGTATATACACCAATCATGCAATTAGAAAACTTCACCTCATAGATAGGGTGGTTGTTGCATGGCTCTCTCCATTTCTCAATGAACTTTAGAGTGACTTCATTGTATATTCCTCCTGGATCAACACACATAAGTATTCAAAATATTTTATCCACTATACAATTATCAGAAACATAAAAACAGTACTCCTTTTTTGTGATGGTTATGCTAAACCTTTTAAAAGGTCAGGGCTTGTGCACCTAGCAGTGTCAGTCTCGGACTGCATGAGAAGATGGTCAAAAAACCCAATCTTTATGGCTTTTACCTACAAAGTAGGTTTTGAAGGAAGAGAATAAGTAAGGAGGATCTGGTGATACCAATTTTGGTGGGAACTAATATGAATGTAACACCAGAAATAATCATAAGAACTACTACAAGATATTACCACTAAATATATAATAATACCAAAACTGATGAACATAGTCAACATTCTGTGTTTACAGAGAAAACATACTTCCATGTTGTCAGAAAAGACCAGAAATTCAACGGATTAATTGATATGTAGAAGCACATTGATTGAACCATGAAGCAAATCAACAAATGACATCAGATGGATTGTTTTTTATTTACACGAAAATAGGGGTAACAAGACATATAACAGACATGTCATCTCATCTGTACATTTGTAGCAAAATTTTGAAACAAAAAAGTATAAAATATTGATGATATCTCAATATCTAAAAGTCTATGAAACACGATGCTAGCTAATAAATAGAAGTCAAACTATACAAAACATAATTTTCTTTATAAAATGATAAATACAATATCAAGGAGACTTACGGCAATTTCCAGTAACATAGAACCAAGAAATGAAGTTGACAGATGCAGAAGCCTCTTTGGTGTTTTTTTACCTTGG
Source organism: Echinochloa phyllopogon (assembly GCA_033239725.1). Lineage (NCBI taxonomy): Eukaryota > Viridiplantae > Streptophyta > Magnoliopsida > Poales > Poaceae > Echinochloa > Echinochloa phyllopogon. The sequence continues at coordinate 1,240,680 of BTCW01000006.1, read as the reverse complement.
CAAGAATTTGACATCAACTCAAGAACCTACAAACAGATATGCTTCTAAAAAATGGAAAAAAATGCTAGGTGGAAATCTAAATTAAAGCTATAACAGGTGACAAGAGCATACCTTTTTTGAAGAGTGTGTTGAGCATTCACTTTTCCAGGTAGCAGCAAACTTTCTTATGTCCAGTTCACTCATTTCAAGTTTCTCAAACTTCCTTGGATTAAGCAGTATTACCTTGAAATCAGACTCACCACATTTCTCAATTGTCAGCCCAAATGATTTCAAATGATCAATTGACGAAGACGGATTCTGCAGCTTGCCTCTTGTACTTGAGGAGCTTTCTCCATTTAAGGAAAAGAGATTATTCAATGAATCACTATAATCATCGCTTAGAATAAGCTTGGATTCTGCTGGAGTAATAACACTTATTGAGCTATCCATTTCATGTCTTTTATTTCCAGTTTCCTTTAAAGATCTGAGCATAGCACTCTCATTTCTTCTTATTCCCTTCAGAAGCCCAATATATAACCTATAATGTTTGAAGCAACGTAAAGTCTATTAATGCAACACAACGGTAAATGATGTACTTAGATTTGGATGGTCTAAGATGGGGCAGTAAAACAACAAAACAAGGATTACAAACTTGCAAGTATGGGCACTGGTTTCATTTATACCTAGTAGGCTTAACAACTACATTTATGTATTGGGTTGGTCCAGACGAAGCATAAAATTTAGACAAACCGCAACACTTTTCCACAGAGAAGCCAGTAAGTATAGAACTCAGTTTACTTAATTTAACTTGCATTTCTTCACAGCAAATAGGCACCACTTTAAGTTTCAAAGAAACCAGAATATATCATTTCAGAAGAAAATTCTGATATATTAAACAATAATTTCAATTCGTTTGGTCAGTTCACTTTGCTTTCTATCACATATAAAAGTAAACTAACCCAAAAAATAATTCCACTTGACAGAATGAAAACATACTGGCACAATTTATGTTCATTTAGTTCATCTGAAACAAATGAACAAGTTTCTGCTTGAACAATTTCACCTGAAACTACTCACCCGAAGTTCATAACCCGAACACCCAAGTACTCCTTCCGAGCAACAGGATGTTTCTTGAGAAGGTGTTCAAGAAACTCCTCCACTGGTATCTCTCTGCTCTTGTACCTGTAGATGAATGTAGACAGACTAGAAAGCAGATTGTCCACAGTAATTTCACATCTCTGTCGTGTCCGGTGGAATCGAGAAATACTGTTGGATGAGTGGATGCCTAAGCAGATTTCCGAGCCCAAGTTCTTCAAATTTCTCAACACCTTCATTCTTGCATAACTCTTTGTTCAGGTCGTACAGCGATGTCATGCGCCGAACACTTACGAAGCAATGTATGAACGCATTAACCTGCTCAACAGCAAAGGGGGCAAAAAGGTTCATTGCGTTTTCAGTAAGGAATATTGCAAAGCTGCTCACGAGTTACAGGTTTTTTTATAACAAGGTTAATGAATCGAATAACTTGACAAATGCTACAACATGCATACAGAGAGGGAGGAAGATCCGAGAACCTTTCTTTCGACGGACTGAATATTCCGGAGCGTAGGCACATCATTGAATCCATTGCCCAGTGCGCCCCATGAGCCGGCCTGGAGAGAAAGCGCGGCGCCCTGTGCGACCTTCCACGACGACACGCTCTCCCCCGCCGCCACCATTTCGGCGTGCGCCTTCACGACGGCCATCTCGACCCTGTCTAGTGGTGCGTTCGCCGGACCCGGACTAGTATTATTATTCGTCGATCCTCCAGATTGATTCCGTGGCCGGAAGGTTTGGGGGTTGCTTGGCTGAGGAAAGTTTGGCCGGAGGGTTTGGGGGTTGTTTGGCTGAGCAAAACTGGGGCGAGGGGAAGTGTTGCCTGGCCACGGCGGCCGCGCGCCTCGGTTGCCATCGCCACCGCCTCGTCGCCGCCAATATGTGTTTCTCGGATTCTGCATGATGCAGAGGGGGAAGAAGAAGAGACTTGGGAAGACTCGAACTGAACTCGAGTACAAGAGTCAAGAGTCAAGAGTCGGGCTTCACTTTTTTCTTTGCGAAGGAAAGGAGAGGATGAAGGGAAAGAAAGACGCACTGGGGTTTAAGCTTTGCGGAAAAATGTTACGGCATCTCAATCATCAACGTAATACTGCTTACGCCCCTCGCATTAGGTGGCGCCCTGACGTCACCTGCCCTCGTCGGAGCGCCGGACCCCGCCGTCGTGTCACGCAGCTCCGCATTCTCCGCCGCGCATCGAATCCTGCCGTCGCTCCGTCCCAATCGCTGACCCTTCTTTGACTACTGCTCCTTTAATCCAGGAACCCAAAGAAACACAGACGTTGGGAAAGAATGTATTTTTACATCCCTAACCCAAACCTGCCTCGTCGCATTGCACTATCCTAAACCCATGATGTATCTGTATATCATACTTTGGATGGCAAAGTAAATATAGGAAAATCAAAGGAATAGGATCTCTATAGGAATAGTTATTGTTTCATACCTTTAGTTCATGGGATTAAGGCAAAAAGGAATAGCATAGGAAACTTTCCTTTGCTATCAATTTCAGGAAAAGAAAAAGTATCCACTCATACTCATTTTTATATCCTTGCCACATAGGACTCTGGTAGATTTGGGCTCTACAATGCTAACATGGGACCTATTTACCAAGTTCCAAACAATTTCTCCAAAAAAATCCCGTGCTTTTTAATCCTATATATATATTGTGTACATGTATATTTCTATGTTTTTCTGTTCCTGTGTTTCTGCAATACTGGATTCCCAGGGGTGCCAAAAATCTTTCATGGGAGAGTGGAGGTGGCATTTGGGAATGGGCTTAGGATGATCAGACGTTGGACTGGGCCATATTAACAGAAGAGCTCAAGATAGGACTTGGACCCAATTACAAGGGCCTCGTACTGCTTCGTTCCTCGGCCCATATGTAGAGGAAAATGAGACAAGTTTCCCAGGCCCATTCGGAGGAACAACCTGCTGGAAAGCTGGGATTTGGGTGCCACGTGATTTGGATTTTGGACCCATCTCCCTCTTGGCCTCTTCTTTTCCTGATGAAGGTATTATTCAGCAAACATAAAACGTGAGGGGGTGATTCAACCTTTGCGGACGACGATCCACCAGAACTGAGTGGACGGCGAAATAATGCGCGACGATCTGGAATCACACCGAATCAATGTTTGAATCAAGCAATTTTACCACTCCCTCCGTCATGTTAGGACATGTCAACACAGGCGTGACTAAAAACGAAAACAATATGCTCGTTCTTGTAAAATCTACGACCATGTTTGGTTACAGTTTTCTTGGCCACGCTTCGATTATGAGCAAAGCGAAATTTTTTCATAGTTTTTATTTTTAGCTTCTTGTAGTTCAAATCTCGACAGCGAACCTGCAAAAGCGAAAACAAACGAGGTGTTTAGTAAAATTATTGCTAATTTTGCCGATAAACCATTCACAATAGGAAGCAAATATAGCCTAAGAAGAGAATAATAAGCAAAATCCATGAAGCGAGAAAATAAGATTACAACATATGCAAAAAGAAAATCTTCTGGATTAAAAAAAGGTAATAACAGAATAAGAAACGACAAAGCACACTATCACTATCATCCCAAAACACGCGGTATTCCAAATGGTTTCATGTAAGCATGATAAAGTCCATATACAGCATATATAATCCTTATATACTCTCTAGGTTGGACACCTTCTTCATCACCGTTGGATACAGATCGAACGGCACAAGAGCATCTAACGGCATCTAGACAGGGACCCTGCACCCGCCGCTATAAAAGCTTACCCCTCGAACCGGCTGGTCCGCGCACCGGTGGTGGAGGCGGAACCCAAAAGCCCGCAGCAGCCAAATTCCCCAACCCACACAACTCCTCCACTCTCCAGTAAGCTCCGCCTCCCCCTCGATCTTCTCCTCCACTTCGTTCTGCTGCAAAATCGAATCGAATCCTCGCGCTCCACTGCTGCTACTACTACTACTAATCTATATACTGCTTTGCTCCTGTTTGTGTCGCTCGCTCGCATCATGCCGCGATTAGGTTTTTTCGGGTCCAAAGGTAACCTCGTGTTTTTTCGATCCCACGCCGCTAGATCTGATCCGTTGCGCCCCTGTGCGATTTATTCCGCCCGCCCGATGCGAGTTCCTGTGGATTTTTTCGCGGATTTTTTCGGTGATTTCTGTGGTTTTTTTGGGGATTTTTTTGGCGACCTAGGGTTAGGGTTTCGGGATGTCGGACCGGCAGCAGTCGGAGGAGCCGGAGGAGCAGGTGGACCTGGAGGGGGACGACGACGGCATGGACGACGACGAAGGGTACCGCCGCCGCGGCAGCCGGGACGACTCGGAGGAGCCCGAGGAGTACGACAATGACGAGCGCCAGGCCGAGGGCGACGGCGACGACGCCGGGATGGCGGCGGAGGAGCCGGCCGCGGGAGGCGGCGCCGGCGGCGACGACGACATGGATAAGGAGGGCGCTGGCGACGGGCCAGAGGACGAGGAGGAGAAGAGGAAGTGGGACGAGCTGCTCGCGCTGCCGCCCCACGGCTCCGAGGTATTCATCGGCGGCCTGCCCCGTGACATCACCGAAGAGGACCTCCGCGAGCTGTGCGAGCCATTGGGAGAAATCTATGAGGTTAGTAAACGCTCGCGGAAATTTTACTCTGCTTATCAACTTGTAACATGGAATTCTAATGTGTGATGAATGGAATGGCAGGTGAGGTTGACCAAGGACAAGGAAACGAAGGAGAACAAGGGGTTCGCCTTTGTCACGTTCACAGACAAGGATGCTGCACAGCGTGCTATCGAGGATGTGCAGGACAGGGAATTCAAGGTAATGTTGCTCTCCAAGATGTTGAATCCCCTGTGTAACATAAGATGTGGTTCCTCATTCCATCATGTATAGTGTGCTTATACCTGATGGTTTGTTGCAGGGGAGGACTTTGCGATGCTCACTGTCGCAGGCAAAGCACAGGCTATTTGTTGGGAATGTGCCCAAGGGGCTGAGCGAGGAGGAGCTGAGAAACATTATCAAAGGGAAGGGGCCAGGTGTTGTCAACATTGAGATGTTTAAGGTGTGCTTTGTGATTTTGTATTTTTTTTCATTTGTATGCCAGAAATTTCAGATTTTCTAATCGAGGGATATTGTCGCGCAGGATCAGCATGACCCAAACCGTAACCGTGGCTTCCTCTTTGTTGAGTATTATAACCATGCCTGCGCAGACTATGCAAGGCAGAAACTTTCATCGCCAGACTTCAAGGTTGATGGAAGCCAATTGACTGTTAGCTGGGCTGAACCTAAGGGTTCAACAGATGCTTCATCTGCGGCTGCTCAGGTAGGCGCTGTATATGACCCCTAAAAATCACTTTTTACATGCATTACCAATTTATATCATGCTCCATTGTTTTAGGCTTTTCTTTTCCATCCCGTAACCTTGTATTCTTGCCCCAGATGAATTGGGGAAATGTACTTGTAAATGAACTGTTCCTCTGGGTTTAGTAATCTGTTCGAAACAGCTGAAGCCACTTGAAAATGGTTATAAAGAGGCACGAAGCATTTTGGGACTAAATGATAGTATTTTCTGATTAGTCATTTGTCGCATGGCTATTAGATTAAAGATTTAGTATTTTTTTTAAATGAGGTTCGAGTTTATTGTATCAAAGAACTAGGTGCTGTAATGACTCGGTTTCTAGTGCTAACTTCTGCCTAAGCTGGTTAGAGCCCTAGATAGCCATTGGTCTGTCTTAGTGAACTAAGCAGCTGCTTGTTGGAGCAGAGTGTTTCAATATAGTGGGGAAATACATGACTACATTTTCTGGTACTTGATAAATCTTAGTATCACATACTAGATTAGGTTGGATTATTGAAGCATAGACATTTTAGTAAAAGAAACGCGATTGTTGCATGTAAAGTTTGGCTACCATCGCAGGATTAGAATGTCAATTCAATGACGTTAACCATTCTTTTTCATGGTGTATTAAAACAGCTCAAACTTAGGCATGATACATTAGAACTGTGCTTCAATGTGGAACAGTATGAAACGACTACTAAAAGTTGCTGTTGATTGTACCAAAAAATCAATATGTAGGTGGACTCAATTGCAAGTCAAATTTACTAATTGACTTGACATGGGCTTAACTGTGCTGGCTGTATGCTTTTTTATGGAAACATTTTCTGTTTGTTCAAGTCGATCTTGGCTTGTCAAGTTTCAAATGCAGAAATTTGCATTCAAATTCCTTTTGTTTGGCTGAGACCTTGAATATTTACGAAGTTACAATTTTATGCACAGGTGAAGACTATATATGTGAAGAACCTACCTGAGAATGCTTCTAAAGAGAAGATTAAAGAAATGTTTGACAAACATGGAGAGGTCACGAAAGTCGTTCTGCCACCTGCCAAGGCTGGGCATAAGAGGGATTTTGGATTTGTTCATTTTGCTGAAAGATCAAGTGCACTGAAGGCAGTTAAAGGAAGTGAAAAATATGAAATTGATGGTAAAACCTGCTTCCCTGTTGACATCCACTATCCTTTGTAATTTAATGTTTAGCTGTAAGACACTCAGAAATTGTTTGTAGTTGCATACTTGAATCACTTGTAAGTCATCTGTTTCTGTTATACTGATTACATCGGACCTTTCAGTGCATTCAGCATACCTGTTTATAGGGATTTAGCAAGCTAGCAGTTTTATATCCTTACGTTAATATAATTTATTAGTTAGAGAATTTTTTGGTTGCTAGAATTGCTTATTGTATCATAAATAGCTGCATCAGGGAGTTGACCCAGGGCTCACTTGAAAACGCAGGTCAAGTACTGGAAGTATCCATGGCCAAACCTTTGGCAGATAAGAAACCTGATCATTCACACAGAGGTGGAGGAGGCCCAAATTATCCTCTTCCACCTTACGGTGGTGGTGGTGGCTACATGGGAGATCCATATGGTGCATATGGTGGTGGCGGACCTGCATACAACCAAGTAACCAAACCTAACCATTCAGATTGCATATCTGCAAGACAGCAATATTTGCTTCATTAACATTTATCACTTTGGCAGCCAATGATATATGGTAGAGGACCAGCACCAGCAGGAATGAGGATGGTGCCAATGGTGCTTCCTGACGGACGTCTCGGCTATGTCCTGTAAGACCATCCCTCCACAACCATGACAGAGCTCTATATGTGTGAAGCGCATACCTGCAGTACCTCACATTGTGTTCTTTCGCTGGACAGGCAACAACCTGGTGGAATGCCGCCTCCACCCCCGCCTCGGAGGGGTGGCGACCGGAGGGATGGAGGCAGAGGCGGCGAAGGGAGCCACAGCAGGCGATATCGCCCTTACTAGCTCATCCGCCTGTGTGTGATGGATTTGTTAATTTATGAGATAGGAACCTGTGTTCTTGTTCCAGCATAAGGCCTGCAATAGCATGAGGCTTGTACCATCTGTTTTTTTCTCGCTGGGTAACTTGGAACTCTGTTCGCTTCTGTGCTGCCTCCTGGCACCTGTAGCGGTGAATTGGTGAACTAAGAATCTGTGGACTCCCGGTTGGAGCTTTGTTGGCTTAGAATTGCATGTTTTGCTGCCTTCTTCAACATGTTGGGGTAAACTGTTAGAGCAGTTATCTGAATTCTGTGCACATCCGGCTGGAGCGTTTGCTGGCCTTATTTCACAAGAATTCAGTCAATGGCTTGTTTTGTCTGCAAATAATTTTATTTGAACGTTGTTGTCTGCAAATAATGGCCTTGCTCTATTTCACAAGAATTCATCCCGAACTCAGCCGTGTCTTGATTTATGTGCAGATTATGGACATCTTGGCACATTTTTGTTTGCAACTGTAACTTTTTTATTTGCACATTTTCTGCTTTGTATGATTGAACGACCTTTTTGGTTGACAAGGATTTATGGATAGAACGGGAGAAACCGAAGAGAAAAGGTGGCTCCTGCATTCCCCAGGACTACCGCTTCCTGGCTTTTGACCTTTGAATTTTCTCTTTTATCAGGATTGCAAATTTCATTTCTAATGTTTGGAAGACAGGGAAGATGAACGTTTGCATGTGCTCGTTAGCAGAGAGAGATCAACAAACAAAGGTAGTAACCCATATCGTCACGCTGATAGCGTACCAATGCCATTTGGATCGTATGCTGCAACGAGACGATGCACAATAATTTTTTTTAGATAATGGATATATGGCTACGGCCCAAATGCACAATAAATATGTACGAACAAGTCCATCTCGCCAAATCCGTTGTAATGTCACGATCAGAATCGGCGAAATACACGTACACCAAGTACAGTACAGTAGCCACCACATTACCAATGCTAGATCAATTGACGTTGACGGGGGAGCTCGACCAAATCTTTTGCCCTGGCGCTCCCTCACTGTCACACCTCCTCACACGAGGACACGACACGACACGAACACGACGCCTAGTCAAATAGCCACACTGGCAACACACTGACAGACACCAGATACAGAGCTTGCTTGCTTCGTCAGTACTTGGCGCCGCCGGCGAAGAAGGCGAGCGCGCCGACGAGCGGCGCGTTGATGTAGGTGGCCGGCTCGGTCTGGCCGTACCCGTCGCGGTCGTCGACGAAGCCGTCCCGCGCGTCGGGCCCTCCGACCACCGCCCCCACCAGCACGTTGGCGTCGTCCTCGCCGGAGTGCAGGTACCTGAACCCCTCGTCGCAGCCGATCCTCCCGGGGTGCGCCCTCACCGCCGGCATCGACGCGCCGCGGTGGTGCAGCCGCCGCGGGTACCTCCCGCCGAACCCCACCATGTACGAGACCCCCGCCGGGTTCTTCCCCAGCACGTAGTCCACCTGCCGCCGCGCCAGCGCCGCCAGCTCCCCCGGCGCCACCTCCCGCCCGCCGCACACGACGGCGGCGCCGGACGAACGGAGGTACCGCGCGTACGCCACCAGCAGGAACGTCGCCGCCGTCGCGTACTGCATGTTGCTGCTACCGCCGCCGTAGATGAGCCCCCCCGTGGTGTACTGCGACGGCTGGAACGTGGTGGTCCCCGGCACCAGCGAGCAGATGTAGCTGTCGGAGTGGGCCTTGTAGAGCTCCAGCTCCGGCAGATTCCGCCTCCGCCGGAGGAAGCCCTTGGCGAGGAGGACCTTGGCGCCGGCGCGCTTGTCGTCCCAGCTGAAGGCGCCGCCGCCGGTGTCGTCTCCGGCGCCGAGCTGGGCGCCGTTGTCGAGCACGTAGGAGAGGAAGGTGGCGTTGTTGGAGGCGCGGTGGAGCCACGCCGCCGCCCAGAGGAGCTCGTCGTGGTAGCCGGAGTAGGAGCAGTAGAAGGGGCACACGGCGCCGCTCAGCGCGCCCTCGGAGTAGGAGCCGCGGTGCCGGTCGGCGAACTCGAACACCGTGGCGGCGGCGCGGAGGAGGCGGGAGGAGTAGGCGGGGTCGGCGCGGCGGAAGGCGACGGCGGAGGCGGCGAGCGCGGCGGCGGTCTCGGCGGCGACGTCGGAGCCGGGGTTCTCCGGCGTGACGGCGTAGACGGCGCGCGGCGTGTCCATGTCCTCGGGGCGCTCCCAGCAGCGGTGGTCCTGGTTGGGGTCAGCGACCTGGACGTAGAGGGTGTCGGGGGTGGCGGTGGCGGCCTTGAGGAGGTAGTCGGCGCCCCAGCGCACGGCGGCGCGGGCGTGGGGGAGCTCGGCGCCCATGAACTTGCCGAAGTCGGCGACGCTCCACGCCAGCATGGTGGTGGTGAACGCCATGGGGAGCCCGAACTTGACGTTGTCGCCGGCGTCGTAGTAGCCGCCGGTCAGATCCACCTTTTAATTTATTTTGGGAGATTTGAGTCAAGCACAGGTCGAACGGCGACCGCCATTGGAGAAGAAAGAGAGAGGAAGGATGAGCCCGTACATTGTGCTGGGCGCCGTCGTGGAGGCCGGAGTCGCCGCGCCATGGCATGCGGTTGCCCGGCCGGAGCTTGCCGGAGCGCTGCCCTCGAAGAAGATGATGGACTTGGATAGCGCGTCGGCGTAGTTGAACGCCGCGGCGAGGGTCGGCGCGAGAAGCAGCAGGTGGAGCACGGCGGCGACAACGCGCGGTGAGCGGCCGGAGCTCCTGGGCCGCTCCATTGCGTGCTTGGATGCTCAGACAAGTGGAGTGGCCAGTGACAGTTTGTTTGGTTAGTGGTGGGTCTCCTCTCTGAGCAGAGGGAGACGGGCCTATTTGTAGGAAGAAGAGGAGACCGAGACGGTTAAGTTAGTTGGAAGCAGGCTTTCTGTCTGAGCACCAGTATCAGCTGCGAGAAATGGGGGACACGGTTCAGTGCAGGAGTTTTGAGAGGAATGGGGGACAAAGAAAACCGCAAATTTGACTGGAGTGACTTTTGGCTTTCTTGTAGTTGGAGCACCAATACTTTTTTTTTTGTGGGTAATAAAGCATCAACAATTTGTTAACAAGGGAAAAAACAAAGGCTCCTTTTTTTCTCCTGAAAATAGGCGCTGCGATTGCCTTTGAGTGCCATTACCACCCCCTGAATACGGATATATTTGAGTGTCATGTTTCGCGGTGTCTTTTGTGTGCCGAGAGGCAGCGGAACCATATAACCAGACGAGACCAAACAACAAACTTACGAGTATTGCGTAGCGCTCGCACTTGAGTAGTCTTGGCCGGTGCTAGCTACGACTGTTGGATGGTCGTGTTTGTTGCAGAGGGAGTGAGCGCAAAACAAATGGTGGCTAGCTCCTTAATCATGGCGGAGAGATGGAAGACCAGGAGGTAATTGCTGCCTAATTCCTGCAGTTCCTTTTTGGGCTGCCTGAAACCAGAGCCGTCAGTAGCCTGCTCCTCCTATCCCTCTTTCTCTCCGGAAAGCCAAAGCCATCGCCAAAGCCAAAGCCAAATGGTTGGGCGGCGCAAAGAGAGAAGATCATGGATGGAATGACCAAGAATTTGTTACTGCGGCCGTGAGCCCGTGACCTGCCATCATCACCGATGCACATGCAGCGACACCACACGCAGCAGCAGCACCAGGTCCAAGCCATACCGATGGCGATCGACGATGACAAACAAACATGACCGGGTGATGTAACAGGAAGAACAGGGCAGGGCCGGTCAAGCGGTCAAAACCGACTGGCACACACAACATGCATGCCGCATAGGAGTAGCTTTTGCTTTTGCTCTGGCATTGGCATTGGCATCGTTTGTTTGTGGTAAACATTGTCCTACCATGACCTAACTAGGCTCAAAAGATTCGTCTCGTCGTGTACATCAAAACTATATAATTAGTTTACCTACGTTTAGTGCTCCATGCATGAAGAGAGAGATTTAATGTGATAGGTGAATAGTGGAGTTTGGAGAGACAATTTTGGAAATCTTAGAGGAACCAAACACACCCCAAGTTTTGGCACGCCAAAATCCATACCGCATCCGCTGGCTTGTTTCTCGCCAAATCACGGGCGGAGCCGGGGTGGCAAAAACCTCCGCCAATTAATTGGTGCGCCGATGCTTTGGCGCGGCAGGGCAGGGCGCAAGCGCAAACCAAACGGCCCCCTCTCTCTGCAGCAGCGAGCCAGCGACCACTCCCATCTGCTGCTGCTGTGTTGTGCATGCCTCAACACGGCAGCTGAGTGAGGCTTCACAGGGACAGGGAATCCGAGAACCGTGCAGCACGGGGTAGAAAACAAAGTCAACGGAGGAGTATACAGTATTTTTTCTTGGGAGAGAAAATTCGGTGCTAGCATTGATAACACTGAATTATTTATTTAGCTAAATATTAGCTGGTTAAATTTATCTAGTGATGTTTGGATCCCTAGCTAGTTGAACATACTATTTCTTATTAATTGCAACGTGTTTTAAGAATTTTGTTTTGTTTACTGAAGTAGAGGGGGTATTTCAGCCTTTAAAAATATTTTACTTGATTTTAGCTGTCGTCCACCAAGCTAAAGTAATAGTTAAGCTCTAATTACCTGCTCTTTTGGCTGAATTGTTTGATCAATTGTAGCTAAAATTTAGCAGCTAGAGTTGGACCTTGGCATGTAAAGTAACTGAGCAGATTAGTTGCTGGGCCGTTGCCGAGCAGGCCGGTGTCATGGTCAGAAGGCCCAGGCCGGGAAAGAAGATGAGCACGAGGCGTGAGTAGAAGACATCTTGGGTTTGATCATGATTTTGTCTGTCAGCCCATAAGTGTATGACGGCCCATTAGCGCTTGTAACTATCTGAACGAATACAACTCTGAAACTGAATCCCACCTCTCGGACTGTTCCTCCCGATTCCGCTCCTGATTCTGGTCGGGGCATGCTCCTGTGTTTAAGCACATACATACAGGTATTGACAAGCTCTCAAGTAACAGTGCCGCATGCCGTGCTCCACGATCACGAGCACGTCATCTTAGCAAGTCCACGATTTGCATTTACAGTAGTTTCTGTGGACAACAAAGACGCCGCAGATCGATGTACAACTTGGTGATGGAGATTCAGGGCCCCTTTGGAACACAGGATAGGAAAAACGCAGGAATAGGAAAAACGTAGGAATTGAAGTATACTACTTCTTCAATCCTATGGAAACCGAAAACAAAGGAATTTGGTTTGGATGCCCCTTTGGTAGCATCATAGGAAAACAAAGGAATCTGTAAACTGCTGCTTCTATTTGAATTGAACTACTAGCCGTTGGGTGTGGACACAAGCAAGCATCAAGTAGCCGTTGCACAATGGCCTTTATATGCACCACTGCATTTGCGTAGCCTCGTTGCCACTTGCATTCTTAAGAAACCAAGAGAACTTGCCGATTCCTCACTTGCTGACTATCCATCCTGCTCACCAGGAGGAGGCGCCACTTGATTCGGTGAGTTGTAACAAACATTTCTTATGTTTCAACCACTTTATTTGTACGCATGCAAGGATTAGTGACTCATTTCGTTGATTTTTCTCACATCAGGTTGTAAGCTGATAGAACAAACAGGCCATACGTTTGAGTACCTTTTTTGTTGCATTTTTGTTGTCATTAATATGGATCCAAACTATCGAAGACGATCAGAAAGTGAAGATGAGTTCGTTTTTTTGTTCTGCCTAGCATAAAAGAAGGTTCATCACAACCCTCGTCTAGTAAGAAACCAATGCATACATCAAAACTTACAGGGGCTGTTCGTGTTAATGAAATCTTAACTGGACACGAGAGCCTAAGCAAAAGAAACTTTCGCATGGAAGCTAGTGTTTTTCACGCACTAGTAAACAAATTGCGGGAGAAACAACTACTTGCTGATTCAAGATTTGTCTCAGTAGAAGAGAAAGTTGCTATATTCCTGTATGCACTAGCAAAAAATGCAAGTAATGAGACATTGCAAGATGTGTTTCAACACAGTGGCGAAACAATAAGTCGCCACTTTACGGCTGTCCTTGATGCTGTTACACAGCTTACATGTATATACATACGTCCACCGTCCCTACATCCTCATCAAATCTTAAGAAGATCCCAATTTCATCCCTTTTTTCAGGTATGAGCATTTATTTATCCCAACTCCTTTTATTTAAGAAAATCAGTTATCACAAGGACTATAGTAATACTATATTTTGAATCATAAAGGATTGTGTCGGCTCTATTGATGGGACACACATGCCAATGATACTTCCATTAGATGAACAAGAACCATATCGGAATAGAAAACAGACAATATCTCAGAATGTTATGGTAGCATGTGATTTTGATTTGAAGTTTGTACATGTACATGCTGGCTGGGAGGGATCAGCTTCAGATGCAAGAGTTCTACAAGATGCACTTAACCATGGCTTTCGAGTACCTCCTGGCAAATTTTTTCTAGTGGATGCTGGTTATGCAAACACAACACAGTTCCTTGCGCCATATCGTGGAACAAGGTATCATTTACAAGAACAAGGGAGAGCTAATCAAAAGCCACGCAATTACAAGGAGCTGTTCAATCTTCGACATGCACAGCTTAGAAATCATATTGAGAGGACAATTGGTATACTTAAAATGAGATTCCCAATACTAAGGACAGGCTCGCATTACCCCGTTGATAAACAAGTTGACATAGCTGTTGCTTGTTGTGTTCTACACAATTTCATACGGCTACATAATGGAGATATGATGTGGCCAAGTAACTCTACTGATGATATTGATCCGGACCAAATTATTGATGTGCCAAATGGAGACCCGAATTATAATGGTGATATCCAAGTATTCAATAATTCTAGAGCAGCTGGAAATCAAAAAAGGGATGCCATAGCACAACAGATGTGGGATAATTATGTAGCACGGAGGAGTTAAGTATACATATTGTATTGTACTTCAGTACTTGTATGACCTGGTCAAGTACTACCACCCTTGTACTCCTAATTTGTGACATGTTCTACTTTATCAAGTCACTACCTGCATGTTCTTTTTTCTCCTTAGCATAACAGATGCTACCAAAAGAGGGTGTAATAGGCTAAGTACGTGCTTGCTACCTAGTTACCTAGATTACAAGCTAAACAAAAGCATCATGTTCCCAAAAGTACCTCTATTCAAAATAACTTTTGCAAATGCATCACATGAGAATCCCTAGTTCTCATGCTCTGTCTGTGATCGCTTAATCTCCCTTGAAATCCAAGCCAACCGTAATGCATCACTTTGAAATGAGATGAATACTTCCCTATTATCCTTACTCTTGAAGATATCAGATGCCATCAAAATATCTCCCATTTGTAGACCATGTAATCCTTCAAGCACTGTGATACATTTGTTGATGCTGTAAGGATCCTCCAATTTCTTCTCCTCAATAGCAGCAAAGCGATCTATTTCTTCCTTCTTCAGTTTCAGGTATCTCTCATGAAATCCATCATCAGGGCTACTGGACTTGCTCTTTTGTTTCTTTGGACGTTTGGGTTCAGGAAGCTCAGAAGGTGTTTGTGTGGAGCTCGGTGGTGCGTGCACATTATGCATAGGGGAAGACAGGTGCTGCGAAAAATCCAAATTTCCCTCCCCGGTATCCTCATCAAAAGGGAACTGCAATCCCGAATCACTTGGAGCAGCCAAAGCAGGAGATGGTGATTGATATGTCTCAGCCATGTGAGCTTCTGTTGAATGAATCGATGCATTCTTTGATTTGCTTGCATAATGGTCCATACCTTGCCGAGTTCTTCCTTCAGCATAACGACCTGCATAAGTGTTAACTTGTTAAAAATGCAGGTAAAGCTCATACTATATACAGACAATTAATTATATTAGAAATGTCGGTAAAGCGCATATTATATAAGGACAAAGACAGATTGGTTAAAAAAATAAAGTATATGATGCTCACCCTCATAAAGTGGAACTAAGTCCTCATAATATGGGAACTTCTTGTCTTGCCAATTCAGAGCACTGTTGTTCTTGCGGGCAGCGAAAGTCGCCCAAATATGTGCTGGAGCTGTCACCATTTTCAAGTCTTTGTCCCATCCAAAACCACTTTCATCTAACAAATCTTTGACAGTACGATAATCCTTCTTCAAATCTTGCTCCTTCTGTTTGACTTGGTTAAGTGTGAATGAAGTACTGAACTTGTTGTTTAGGCGAGAAACAATATTTGTCCAAGCCTCCTTGCTCCAAGCATTCTGTGTTCTGAAACCAGGCACATCATGATCTTTGAGAAGTCCAATAAGAAACAATTTCATCTCATGACTCCATCTAGCTCGCTTTCCTGTTCCTGAATGTATACAACATTTAACAAGTAGTTTACAATCTGAGTTTGAGTGGCAACATTCAACAAAAGAAATTCAGTTTCAAATTTGTTTAACAAAAATTAGAAGCATGACCTGTTTCTTGGTTTGGGTCATCAGTATTCCCATGCTCACTGTCGACATCAACAACTCCTTGTGGTTGAGAGTTATGCCCCAAGCTGCGCTCAACAGCCATATTTGGCTTAGCAGAGCCTCTACTCGGCATCACCTTCCTAACAAAATAATACAATAGACATCAGAGAGGACCTAGGTGAATGAAAAAATGAACTCAGATTACATTATTGATTGAAGTGAAAGAAAAAGAAGAAATCAGCACCATCCTATTCAATTCAGATCTCACACGACATGCCATTGAAGTCAAATATTCTCAAATCAAAACAAATAGGTGCAGAAGAAACTTGCAGATCAAATATTCACCAATCAAATCAAATATTCACAAATCTAATCTGAGATGGGGAACCATAAGATGGGAAATCGTAGATAGGGAATCAAGAAGTCCTCCTGGTGCTTGGTGAAGCTGGTGTGGCTCTAGCGCAGGGCCGGGAATTCGGAAGCTCATGCGCGTGCTCACGGGGGATGAGTGTGGCCAGGGGAAGCGCCAGCACAGGTCTCCCTCGCGGCGGTCGCCATCGCCGCAGAAGAAAAGATCCAAGACTAATGGGATCTGGGGGAGAAAGAAATACAAGACAGAAAGGGGAATAATCCAATGACCTGTGCGTTGTAGTGGCCGTCGTGGCTTCTTGTGGTCAACGTTGGGAGGAGCACATGTGCGGCTGGAGAAGTATGGTTGCCTGGTTCCTTTCTTGATTCAGGTGAGTGATACTGCTTCCTATGAGGACGGATGTTTCTACTGCTTTGGAAGGAGACGATGCACCGCGTTTTACCGCCATACGCCAAAAAGTAGCGCGAACAGGCGCCAGCGGAGCGCGCGAGCGCTTTCTTTTCGCGCCAGGAAAGTTTCCAAGAAGTCAGAGCTCTTGCTTTCTTTCCCGTGAAATCGCGCTCAGGATTGCATTCCCATGGAATTATTTCCGTAGCTTTCCTGTGAACCAAAGGCCATACGTAGGAAAAATTCCTTTGGAACTGAATCCTACAAAAATCCTGTATGATTCCTCCATTCCAAAGGGGCCCTCAGAGATTATGCGATGTTGGTTTACCTTTTGCAACAAGAGATTCGGACTACCGTTCAAAATTTTCCCTACTTTGAATGAAACAGACATTTTTACTCTAAAGAGTTGCGAATAAACAGCCCACAGTGTCAGTTACAATTCATAGATGGCGTTTTTGTCTGTAGAACACCAGATGGCTGGACACTGCTAAGTTCGGGCCCACACGCCAGCACTCACCAGTCACCATCTCTGAGAGAGGGTCCACGCGGAGGCACAATATTTTTATTCATTGGAAAAACAAACTCTGTACTGCAAAGGTATATAAAAAGTCCACAATACCCATAATTCGGTGCAAATTGTTGTTCGATTATGAATTAACAACGACAATATTCACACCTGAATTTTCTCTACAAAATTGTTCGATCCTGCTAAGCACAGTTCGCTCTCTACATTAGAGGAAATTTTGTGCTAGACCTGTAGAGACAGGACTTCGATTTTGGAGTTGGGCATTCCATTCATCAGAAAAAAAAACCTCTAATGCAAAATACCAAAAATTCGGTACCAATTGTTCAATAATTCGGTACCAATTGTTCGATTCTGCATTAACAGTGACCATCTTCACATCTGAATCTGATATTTCTCTACAAAATTGTTCGAATCTGCTAAAAAAAACCACAGTTCGTGACTTCGTTCTCTACATTCAGGATCCCGCGTTACCTCATAGTATATCTACTGCCTGTCATCTACAGTATTGCTCTACATCATATTCATATTCTACTGCAACTTTTACCCGCCGCTGCCTCTCATCAATGCTCACTCAGACCCGCGCCTGCTCACCGATGAAGATTGATCCCCTCCTTGAGGGCGATCATGTCGGCGCGGACCTCCTCCAGCTTCGCGATCAACCAATCCTCGCTGCGATGGTGATTGAGGCCGCCCGTGACGACCTTGCGGGCCGTCTGGCACACCTTCCTCACCGCCGTGAAGAAGAACTTGCGGCCGACGACCCGCGCCGCCGCGACCTCCCTCGCCGCGTCCTGCACCTCCCACGTCCAGTCACGGAAGGACGTCAGGACCACCCATCCCCTGACGGTGACCTGCCGCCGCAGTACGGCCTCCAGAGCCGCCGCATGCTTCACGGGGACGGCCTTGACGCGGATGTGCGCGCCGGCACCGAGGCTAACCGACAACGCCTGGCCCGCGCGGAGGGACCAGACCCCGATCGGCACCGGCGGCGCCGCCACCGGCACCGGCACCGGCTCCTCCACCACCATCGCCGCCACCGGCACCGGCGCCTCCGCCGCCGGCGGCACCTCCACCTCCATTGGGTCGGCCATCGCCGCCGATTCCTTGGCCGCCGAGATTCTGGGGATCAAGGGTATCTCGTGGGGATTCTGAAAGCGATGTGCTCTGGGTGGGGATTCTGAAAGCGACGGGCTATTTATAGGCGGAGCGGCGGCGCCGGCGGAGAGGAAGAAGGCAGCAGCGGGGTGTGGGGCCCGCGAGCTGGCGTACATGGCAAGGAGGACGGGATTGCCCGGGGAGAAAGCCGTGCTCGAGCACGGCGACGGCCGGAGATTTCGTGGACGCCAAGTTGATGAAATGAACCCGGAGATGGAGGTGTGGGCCCGCGCCATCTGCCGTGCCGGCCAAGTCGGCGCACCGCCGGTGGAGCGCGGAAGGGTGGGCCCACGAGCCCAAGGTGCGGCCGGCCGGCGTGAGCGGAGCCCAAGCCGAGCCTTGAAGCTTCAGGGTCGACCTGGGCCCACTAGCCAGATCGTCGCTGCCGTCCAAGTGGGAGGAAGGTCGCCCGGGACTAGCTAGGTGGGCGGGTGGATGTGGATACCCGGCGGCGAGAGGTGTGTGAGCAACAGGCAACAGCGGAGCGGCGGCCTGCAAGATCGAAACCGGGGCGGGGCAAAGCAGCGGAACGGGTGACGTGCGCGACGCAGCTGATCCATGATCGGCGGCCGGAGCAGAGGCGGTGGCGGAGGAGGAGCAGATCGAGGAAGGAGGAGGAAAGGATCCTGGATGGTGTCAATAGGGAGAGTTTTACAGTATATACTTCTTAGTTGGGCCTGGGCTTTGCTTCGTTCGTTGGGCTAGCGTCGTTGGATAAGGCCCAACTCTGTCGTCTCTTTTCCTCGCCCACCCTGTCTGGGCCGCGCGCAGTGCCGGGAAGAGTTTTTACCTTTTGCTTACCTGGCTGTGTGTTTAGTTCCCATCACATCACCAAACTTCCCAAAATTTTCTTTTCAAACTTCACTATTCACCTATCGCATCAAATCTCTCTCCTCATGCATGGAATATTAAACGTGGGTAAATAAAAAAACTAATTACATGGTTTTGATGTACACGACGAGACGAATCTTTTGAGCCTACTTAGGTCATGGTAGGACAATATTTACCATAAACAAATGAAAGTGCTATAATACGCTATAGTGTCGGATGTAACATTTTTACCAAATTCTTCCATCCACCTTTTGGAACTAAACACATCCCACGGCTCAAATTACCAAACTTTTCAAAATTCTCTCTTTAAAGTTTATTATTCACCTATCACGTTAAATCTCTATCCTCGTGCATGAAACATTAAACGTGGATAAATAAAAAAACTAATTACATAGTTTTGATGTACACGACGAGACGAATCTTCTGAGCCCAGTTAGGTCATGGTAGGATAATATTTACTACAAACAAACGAAAAGTGCTACAGTACACTAGTATCGGATGTGACATTATCACTAAACTTTCTCTTTTTTTTTTTACTAAACACACACACAAAAAAAAAGTTCGTTCCTCCGGATCTTCTTGGTCCCCCTCTCTGCTTCGAGCTCCCACAATAGCAGTGCAGATAGCCACGCCGCCGGAAGAATTCAATTTCTTTCGCCCCTTGTAGGATTCGAATCAAAATCGAGTCCAAAATCAAACCAATAACAGAGTGGCTAGGGTAGGGTAGGTCGACAGAGATAAGAGGAGAGTCCCAAATCTGACGGAACAACGGTGATTTCTCGGCGATATCCCTAGTGGAGGGAGATATCGTCATCGGCTTGCTTCAACCACGCCATGGGGCTGCTGGCGATGCAGCGGCTCATGTCCCTCGACCGCGACCGGCAGCAGCGTCGACGGCGAAAACGACACCGACCTCCGAGTAAGCTTCTCTCTCTCAGCACTCTGTCTGCATATCACAATCTCTAGCTTGTGCCTGTTTCTTCAGTTCATGGGGGGAAAGCACCTTTTCACATGTTGATCCACCTAACTGATTCATCTTCAAGTATGTGAGCCAGGCAGATACTAAACTGATTCATATAAAAGTTTTAATTTCAAGAGATTGTTGTCTTTTCTTCTTAACTTATTTTTCTTAATTATATTCAGTTTTGCAATAGGCTATCATTACCATCCTTCTTGGTTTGCAGATGGATCGATCGCTTCAGTGGATAAAGGAAGTGACTCACCCTGTCAACAAGATGGTCATGGGGATCAAGCTGCTAAAAGAATGATGTGTTCAATCCCAGCCCTTCCAGAGGTTATAATTTTGCTGACACAAGGGTTACTATGTTAGCTAAACCAAGGAGCTCACGGTACAGCACAATTTATGGAAAAAATAAAAAAAAGACCACTCGCTGCACTATTTAAACAGAGATATACGTGGTAGACGCGGTTCGTGGCCTTTTCTCGACCCTACGGAACTTATATCTTTCCAGTCAAAGCCCAGGGGTCGAGTTTTTTTACTATGTTAGCTAAATATTATCTATGAACGTAGAACAGAGTTCCTAGTGCTGCAATAGTTCATAGTCCTGCACTCCTAAATTAGTAGCTTGGCTTTGTTTCAGCTGTTGCCCTTTTAACCTCACGAAAAGAAAAAAAAAACAGTTACAGCTTCCATCTAAAAAAACAAAAACTGCAGCAGCTTTAACTCTGTAAGCCTTAGATTCCCTGTTACCTTGAGAAGGAGTAGATTTCCTAGAGCTAGCTTAATTTCTCTCAGATTTTTTGTGGTTTGTTCTTCTTTTGCTGTAATTATTGCGCAGACAACCACTGTGCTGTTTATTGTTATTACCAGAACCCTGACTCTGCAATTTGTTCTTAATATCTTCCACAGCTATTACATGCCATCCTAGTCCAGCTCAATGCCATAAACTATTTTACCTAAACCTCCTCAAATTATCTCAAGACGCAAGAAAAAAATGCAAGTAGGATTGTATTTTGTAGTATTTAGTCAGTGTAACCATTAGCAACCCATTGCTCCTCTCAGAAAGCCAAAAGTAACATTAATGGGGAATTACTTCTATGCAATGGCCAATTTATCACCATATTTACATTCCACTGCAATATCTACCTATGTAATCCAATGCTCTATGTGCATTCATGTGGAGAATTACCTAGGGTAGAATACTATTGCCATGTTCGCTGTTTTTCTTTTGTGATGGGTAATAATCCGTTGGGTTTGTAATCCAAATCTTTAATTTTTATCCGGTGTGTGTGTGCATGCAGGACATATTGCACCATATACATTCCCTATTACCACTTCGTGATGCTGCTCGTGCTGCTTGCTCATCTCGTGCCTTTCTAAGTTCCTGGAGATGCCGTCCCATTCTCGCCTTGAATAGGGGTATCATTGGCTCAAATGCAAGAAGACCTCAAGATAATTTCAGCTGCATAATTGATAACATCCTGAGGAACCACTCAGGCATCGGCATTAAGATATTCAAGCTTGAATTATATGGTATTTTTGATGCATGCCATTATCTCGACAGATGGCTTCAAATTGCTGTTACACCAGGGATTGAAAGACTCACCCTTAAGCTATGTCATAGAGACAATATGAAGTACAGCGTCCCATGCACACTTTTATCTGATGGGGTCCGAAACTCTATCCAGTGCCTTCAACTTTCCTTGTGTACCTTCCATCCCACAGCTGAACTTGGTCCCATGAGAAAGTTAACAAGTCTATGCCTGCATTCTGTGCGTATTTCGGGGAATGAGTTAGAGTACTTTCTTTCTAATTCACCTGCTTTGAAGCAGTTAGACCTCAGTGAATGTCAGGAGATAATGTCCCTGAAGATACCTTGTGTGCTGCAGCAGCTTTGCTGCCTGAAAATTTCTTATTGCCGGAAGCTGCAGGTGATATAGAGCAAAGTTCAGAATCTCTCCAGTTTTATCCTTATAGAAGTACCGAGGGCAAAAGTCTCACTTGGAGAAACATTGCAAATGAAGAACCTGAGCATGTACTGTTCAAACCTCATCTGTTATGCCTGCGCTGAATTGCCATCCAAAATGCCAAATCTTGAGACTCTTTCCATTGGTTCGCATAAGGAGGTATACTTTTCCTAAAAAACTTCAGTTGTTGTAGACTATAAGCAATAATGCATATAACAGTAGCCATACACTTTGTATAATTTTTATTTAACCTGAGACATCTCTAACTTGCAGAGGGTCGATACACCAATGCTTCGTACCAAATTCCTATTCCTCAAGCGCCTGTCAATTTCTCTGACATACTTATCCTATGATTATTTATCTCTTGTTTCTTTTCTCGACGCCTCTCCTTCCTTGGAGACTTGGTTGTTGGATGTAAGGCAGTGTTCATTTCGTCCTGCAAAGTATCTGGTGGCTTTTGTTGGAAACCATCTTTAATTTCTATCTTATCTTTTGTATGATGTCTTTTCTGTCCTCAGGTACAGGGAAGCATGGATCGTGAATCCATTTTCAGAGGCTCATCACAGTTGAGGCAGATGCCTGACCAGAACCATGGCTGCCTCAAGAGTGTGGAGATCAAAGGTTTCAACTCCGCGAAGAGCTTGGTTGAGCTAACATGTTACATTCTCAAGAACGCGAAGTCACTCGATTGCCTTACACTGGACACCACTATGGGTGATCCCAAGTGTGATATCGAAATGTACGGTGGTCAGTGTGCTCCCATGGAAAAGGATTTTCTCATGGAAGCCCGTAGAGGTGCCGTGGCTGTGGCCCAATGTACAAGCTTAATTTAATTCTAGATGGACCCTGCTCTGTTTCTTGAATTATCAGACCTGTTTGTTTATTTGTAGTATTGATTTTTATGATTTGTTTTGTAGAGATATAAGCTAATGAATTTGTGTATCTACAGCAACCGTCGACCGTCCTGTTGTCTGAGGGTTGAGTAAACTGAGCCTTTGAAAATCCGATTTGCTAAATAATAGGCGGCTATTATACTTGCTAGCTGGTTTTCTACTCCTTTGGCAAAGGAGTACTCAGCTTTAGGGCGTGTTTCTTTGGGGTGGAAAATATTTTTCCACCCCCTAGTATTAAGGGTATTAAATAAATTCAGTTTACGAAACATGGATTAATTAGACTTATTAAATTCGCCGCGTAAAGTTACACTCATCCCTAAAAAGTTTTTGTGAATAGGCTTCATATAGACTTCATTTAGTACTCCAAACACGGCCTGTACTGCATTACTCCTTTGGGAGAAGAAAAGATTGTATCCCTTTGATCGATACAAATAAGACTAACGCAGACAGACAGAATGACGGGAAAGCTTTGCATTTTGTACTGATCTTATATGCCAATCATTAAATTAAGAGCCTAGATTTTTTTTTCAAAAGAAACAAACTCGAATGCATAAATCATCAGACCGTGACAACTGGAAATATACACACGTTTGTCGAATTCCTGAAAACCATGCTGGCTATTTTGGTGACTCTGCATTCTCTTTTGACAACACGGCATGGGTACAGCGAGTTCATCGTTGCTTATTCTGACTTGTGTTCTACTACTACTACTCATAATACTCATCTAGCTGCAGTGTGCATCCATGGCAACAAACTGAATGGTTTTCGTCCTGTTAATTTTCTGAGCTTCAATGGCATGGGGACGGGCAGGGGCAGCAGTAACCAACGCAACCGTGGGCTCGATCGAGGGCGCGGCTGGACACGTGGCAGCAATCGGGAGTCGGACAAGATGTGTTTGCATTCCGGCGGCAACGGTGATTCTGTCTCGTCTCGTGGGATTCGAATCGAAAATGGCCGATGCTCGTGGCTCCCTCCGTCGCTTTGCGGCAATATGTGATGCTTCCCCTCCCGTGGATATGGATGGAAGGTCGGGCCCTGAGCAACTTCGTCTCGACGCCACGGCATGGAGCGGAAGGTGGTGGAGGCGGCGGGATGGGGCAGTAGAGCAGCAGGCTGAAGGATTGGGGAGCGGCGGCGGCGAGATGGGGCAGCAAGATTGGGGAGCGGCACGATGGAGGCGAGATGGGGTGGCGGCGACGATGCTGGCGGGTGTGGGTTACTGGATGCACCGTGGCGGGTGTGGGGAAAATTGAGAGCCGTCAGGCCTCGTTCGGAAAAACCGTTGCATAAGCAACAGGAGAAGCAAAACCCAATTATAATAGGATTATGTTTAGCATATGCACAAACATAATCTTACTCTACCGTATAAAAACTTTTAATATATAAAAAAACTACTCTACTAGATGGACACACTCACCAGAGGCACACAGGAGTTGGATTTACTATTTTATAATACTTCAAATATTTACTATGCATTTTATAAGTTCTATAGCATCTTTTCTTGTCTATTTTATTTTGACAACAAAATAATATCAAACATGTAAATAATTGACTTCACTGTGTAAAGATGCTCATGAGGAAGCTAAAAAAATTGGAATTATATTTTTTATCATTTTTTACGATTTTATATGATTTTTCAAAGTTTCAGTCATTTTAAGCACGCCATGTCAGCGTGCCATGTTAACGAAAACGCCGTCGAAACCGTCGAGAAATGTAAAACGCATGATTTTAGAACTTGAAGGATCAAAGATTTCTGATTTTGCACTTAGAGGACGAAAAGCGAATGATGCGAGGGAAGTAAAATAGACTTTTTTTTCTTTGGAGTCGGGACTGGGCTGCGATCCGACTGACCCAGCCCAGTTCCAGCCCAGTCCAAGTGTCCAACTGAACGAAGACGGCCCAGGAACCGTCCATTACTCCCCTCAGATAGCCGGATCGCAGCTGAGCCGTACCATCCTCCTCCAGGAAGGGTCCCGCATCTTGCGTCGCGTGGGAGCGCCGGCGCCGCCGTCGCCTCTTCCCAAAGATTCGATTCCCATCCCTCCTCCCTCATGGCCGGCGAACTGCGCCATGTACCGACGGCAAGGCCGAGGGGGCGGCGGAGGAGCGGAAGGGGGAGAAGAGGGAGGCGCTAGAATGGCTCGAGTGGGGCCGCGGCTGGATCTCCATCGTGGGGGAGTTCTTCTTCCAGCGCATCGCCGCCAGCCACCTCGCCAACCAGCTCGAGCTGCCCCCGCTCGACGGCGTGTCCATCATCGTCACCGGCGCCACCAGCGGCATCGGCCTCCCTCGACATCGCGAGGTACCCACATCCCTCTTTCCTTTCCCTCCTTCGCTTTGCTGGATCTCGTTCAGGATGTATGTGGAACTGCGTTCTTTTTTTCAAAGTATAAGTTTTGCTTGTTCGTTGATGTATGTGGAAATCAAGCATGCATGGATTCGTGCTACATGTCCTCCGTACAGGTGAAAATTGACTTCTGTGACAGCCAAAAATTAATTGAAGTGTATGTAGTACTAGTTTTAGTATATACATGTCTCCTCTTTTGTGCACATACTAGTGACTCAAGTATTTGGTTCTACTTTTCATGATGGTGCCTGTACAACTTCGCAATCTGACTTTGCTCAGCATGGTATCTCTGGGTCTGCCTATGTGTAGTAGCTTAAAATGCTAGTTTGTGTTGATTCAAAACCTTGTTGCGATATTTTCAGTAAATTAAGGGGAACAATCTTTCAACTGCAAAGTGTCTCCACTTTTACTCACCTCCATTTCATCTTGGAGAAACCAGTCATCTTGTCAGCGGCAGCCCGGAATTTTTAGTTTTAGTGTTTTGATGCATCAATACATTTGAGTTCTTCTTAATATGTTTGAATAGGTATACTGAATATTGCTAAAAAACACCACATTTTTTAGCTTTGAGAAATGAGAAGTAAGTTTTGTTTCCATCAACAATTGAACTGATCCATGTCACTGCTGATTTTGTACCACGAACTGCCATGCTCCCCTTGACAATGTCCTTTTCCTATTTCCTTAAATCATCCATTGTGTGGTTTCAGGGCAGCATCCACGTTTGAGGGATGTCATGATCATCCTATCTGTTCTTGCAAGGGAGCAGCAGCTCCCGGATCTGTGCTACTGTGTTAGTGTGCGGCGCTTCTTGGATGGTAGTACTCTTACATTACCTTCATGTCTTGTACAATTGTAGGTTGCCTTGTCGTAAGATTTCTAGTATTCTAGATTTGGTCTTCATTATTTGTGTCTCAAGCTATTACCTCTTGTTGCATTGATATCCATGACCATCCTGAGTGCCTGTCAAGATTAAGATAATTCAGATATGAAGTGTGGTTCTATTAATCTTTTAGAAATATGGGATGCATTGTGCTGGAGTTATCATATATGCAATTACTGAAACTCTCCTTGGAGTTATCTTTTAGCAAATTGTTGGTTTCAATCTGCTCTACTTGATTACTGTCATTAACTCTGCTTATTAGATGTGTCAGAATTTGGGGTAGTATCTATGTGCTTCTGTTGTGCTTTTTATTGTTGCTGAGATTGGGAATCAAGGGCCTAGGACAACACCATGCAGCTTACAGCCTCAACAATAATGTCACTGAGTACAATATGATTAGAGTCAATTGATTTGGCAATTGTATAAATGCTATACATGTTCTAGTGGTTAGTTACATAATCAAGCATAGGTAGGTTGGATCATCTCAACTTCCACTGACCTGCCACAGCTACATTACTGATATGCATCTGAAGTTGTGGTGAATAACTGCATGAGTATTTATTTGACCATATCTGTTGCCACTATCTCATGTCCTATTATTGCACAGTGCTGATTACTGAAAGCCACACCTTATTCTGTAACTAGCAACTTGTTCTGTTTGACCATAACTTGCTACTGCTGAAAATTTATAGGTACCTTCTCTTCAGAGAGCACATCTTGGACACACTTGTGGACTGATTGTGACTATCAAGAAGCCATCACTAGTCGTTCTAGTATGAGAGATATTTAGGATTTAAATGCTTTGAAACATGGTCCTTGAGAAACTCACGAGATGATGTCATAGAATTTTGTGGTGGAGCATGAGCTGGAGAAAATTGTTGCATGTGTTTATTTTGAGATGCAATTGACACTGTCTGTCTACTGAAACCGCTGTTAGAAAACTTATGTCTGCTAGTAACACTGTGAAACTTCAGTTTGATTTGCTTCACATGGTATTTTTTGTTGTCCATTGCAAACAGATGGATTTGTTGTATGCTGGCAGGTTATTTGGACTTCAGTTTGGCAATGTTTGCTCCATATTTGTCTGCTAGCAACCCATGAGCACTGCAAATTTATTTGGACTTCACTTACATCTATTTGTAAGAATATATTTTGCTGTATGCTGAACTGCTCTCTGCCTAAATCCTGTCTGGATCCCCCTTCCGAACACATTCTCCCGTAAAATGGAGTTCTAATGTGTGATGAATGGAATGGCAGGTGAGGTTGACCAAGGACAATGAAACGAAGGAGAACAAGGGTTCGCCTTTGTAACATTCACAGACAAGGATGCTGCACAGCGTGCCATCGAGGATGTGCAGGACAGGGAATTCAAGGTAATGTTGCTCTCCAAGGTGTTGAATCCACTGTGTAACATGCGGTTCCTCATTCCGTCATGTATAGTGTGCTTATACCTGATGGTTTGGTGCAGGGGAGGACTTTGCGATGCTCACTGTTGCAGGCAAAGCACAGGCTATTTGTTGGGAACGTGCCCAAGGGGCTGAGCCAGGAGGAGCTGAGAAACATTATCAAAGGGAAGGGGCCAGGTGTTGTCAACATTGAGATGTTTAAGTTGCGCTTTGTGATTTCGTATTTTTTTCATTTGTACACTAGAAATTTCAGATTTTCTAATTGAGGGATGCTGTCGCGCAGGATCAGCATGACCCAAACCGTAACCGTGGCTTCCTCTTTGTTGAGTATTATAACCATGCCTGCGCAGACTATGCCAGGCAGAAACTTTCATCGCCAGACTTCAAGGTTGATGGAAGCCAATTGACTGTTAGCTGGGCTGAACCTAAGGGTTCAACAGATGCTTCATCTGCGGCTGCTCAGGTAGGCGCTGTATATGACCCCTAAAAATCACTTTTTACATGCATTACCAATTTATCATGCTCCATTGTTTTAGGCTTTTTTTTTTCAGCCCGTAACCTTGTATTCTTGCCCCAGATGAATTGGGGAAATTTACTTGTAAATGAACTGTTCCTCTGGGTTTAGTAATCTGTTCGAAACAGCTGAAGCCACTTGAAAATGGTTATAAAGAGGCATGAAGCATTTTGGCGCTAAATGATAGTATTTTCTGATTAGTCATTTGTCGCATGGCTATTAGATTAAAGATTTAGTATTTTTTTTAAATGAGGTTCAAGTTTATTGTATCAAAGAACTAGGTGCTGTAATGACTTGGTTTCTAGTGCTAACTTCTGCCTAAGCTGGTTAGAGCCCTAGATAGCCATTGGTCTGTCTTAGTGAACAAGGCAGCTGCTTGGTGGAGCACAGTGTTGATTCAATATAGTGGGGAAATACATGACTACATTTTCTGGTACTTGATAAATCTTAGTATCACATACTAGATTTGGTCAGATTATTGAAGAATAGACATTTTAGTAAAAGAAACGTGATTGTTGCATGTAAAGTTTGGTTACCATGGCAGGATTAGAATGTCTATTCAATCATGTTAACCATTCTTTTCATGATGTATTAAAGCAACTCAAACTTAGGCATGATACATTATGAACTGTGCTTCAATGTGGAACAGTAAGAAACGACTACTAAAAGTTGCTGTTGATTGTACCAAAAAATCAATATGTAGGTGGACTCAACTGCAAGTCAAATTTACCAATTGACTTGCCATGGTCTCAACATGTGCTGGTGTATGCTTTTTTATGGAAGCATGTTCTGTTTGTTCAATTTGATCTTGTCTTTTCAAGTTTCAAATGCAGAAATCTGCGTTCAAATTCCTTTTGTTTGGCTGAGGCACCTTGAATATTTACCAAGTTACAATTTTATGCACAGGTGAAGACTATATATGTGAAGAACCTACCTGAGAATGCTTCTAAAGAGAAGATTAAAGAAATGTTTGACAAACATGGAGAAGTAACAAAAGTCGTTCTGCCACCTGCCAAGGCTGGGCATAAGAGGGATTTTGGATTTGTTCATTTCACTGAAAGATCAAGCGCATTGAAGGCAGTTAAAGGAAGTGAAAAATATGAAATTGATGGTAACCTGCTTCCCTGTTATCATCCACTATCCTTTGTAATTTAATGTTGTTGTAAGACACTCAGAAATTGTTCGTAGTTTGCATACTTGAAAGTCGTATCTGTTTCTGTTATACTGATTACATCAGACCTTTCAGTGCATTCGACATACCTGTTTATAGGGATTTAGTAAGCTTAGCAGTCTTATATCCTTACGCTGATATATTTTATTAGTTAGAGAATTTCTTGGTTGCAAGAATTGCTTATTGTATCATAAATAGCTGCATCATGGAGTTGACCCACGGCTCACTTAAAACGCAGGTCAAGTACTGGAAGTATCCATGGCCAAACAAGCAGATAAGAAACCTGATCATTCACATAGAGGTGGAGGCCCAAATTATCCTCTTCCACCTTACGGTTGTGGTGGCTACATGGGAGATCCATATGGTGCATATGGTGGTGGCAGACCTGCATACAACCAAGTAACCAAACCTAACCATTCAGACATTCAGATTGCATATATGCAAGACAGCAATATTTGCTTTATTAACATTATCTCTTTGGCAGCCAATGATGCTTCCTGACGGACGTCTCGGCTATGTCCTGTAAGACCATTCCTCCACAACCATGACAGAGCAACATATTTGTCGAGTGCATACCTTCAGTACCTCACATTGTGCTCTTTTGCTGGACAGGCAACAACCTGGTGGAATGCCACCTCCACCCCCGCCTCGGAGGGGTGGCGACCGGAGGGATGGTGGCAGAGGCGGCAAAGGGAGCCACAGCAAGCAATATCACCCTTACTAGCTCATCCGCCTGTGTGTGATGGATTTGTGAACTTATGAGATAGGAGTCTGTGTTCTTGTTCCAGCATAAGGCCTGTAATAGCATGAGGCTTGTACCATCTGTTTTTTTTTTCTCTCTCTGGGTAACTTGGAACGCTGTTCGCTTCTGTGCTGCCTCCTGGCACCTGTAGTGGTGAATTGGTGAACTGAATCTGTGGACTCCCGGTTGGAGCTTTGTTGGCTTAGAATTGCATGTTTTGCTGGCTTCTTCAACATGTTGGGGGTAAACTGTTAAGAGTCTATCTGAATTATGTGCACATCCGGTTTACCAATGCTACAGTAGATCAATTCAATCTGGGGGCAACAAAACAGAGAAGTACGGAACGAATTTGTATTAATTGACCAAAATCCCATGCTAAGAGTTGGATTTACACTCAGTTGGATCAACCTCTACTACTGCTTGACCCATACATCTCAAACTCGTCAACTGGGCACTGTTCACCCGTCCTTCGGCAACTGAATCAAAAATCCCCTGCCCTTAGCATCACAGATTCATCTCTACTGAATCAATTCACTACACTTAGCATCGCAGATTCATCCGAAACTAAACTCTACAACTCAACCGGATTACTGCTTCGTGACGAGGGTGGAGCAGATTCAATCCCGATCCCGATGGAGGAGGTAGACGGTGGATCGCTCGACCGCAAGGATGCGCTCTAGGATCTCGGTCAGCTTCGTGCCAATCCACACATCGGACTTCTTACCAGTGTGGCCTGCCGCGATCACCCTCCGCGAGATCTTGCAGACCTTCTTGAGGACGGTGTAGAAGCCGTCGCCGGTGACCCGTGCCTTCCCGACCTCCGCCGCCGTATCCTGAAGCTTCCAGCTCCACTCGCGGAAAGCCTCCAGGTACCGGGGGTGGTGGGGGTAGTCGACGACGAGGGCGATGTGGGCGTTGATGCCGGTCTGCAGGAGGTGCGAGACGGCGGCGAGGCTGGAGACCCGCTTCAGGTCGGGAACTACCCACTTCCTCGCGGCGATCTGGTCCTTCAGGATGAGGCGCAGCGACGCCGCCAGATCTAGCTCGATCGCGCACACGCGGACGTGGGCGCCGTCAGGGAGCGTCGCCGCCTGCACCTGGGCCGCACGCAGCAGCCAGATCCCGACGGGAACCGGCGCCGCGACGACGGCCCCCATCGCCGCCTCCCCCTCCACCGGGATGACGGCCCCCATTGCTGCCACGGCCTCCACCTCCATCGCTTCGCGCTCTCTCTCTCACTTCCGATCTGGATCTGGTGTTCTCTCTTCGGATCTGGTGCGGATTGCTTCTGCCATGGA
This sequence comes from Echinochloa phyllopogon, assembly GCA_033239725.1. NCBI lineage: Eukaryota > Viridiplantae > Streptophyta > Magnoliopsida > Poales > Poaceae > Echinochloa > Echinochloa phyllopogon. The sequence goes on along the minus strand of BTCW01000006.1, from coordinate 1,209,473 downwards.
AGATTTGGCTGTTTAGTGTGGCGATTGAGAGAGAACTTTTATAGGTTGTCGGCGCCGGCGCCGGAGGAGAAGCACAGGGCGCGGCGGGAGAGCGGAGAGGAGAGGCAGAGGAGCCGTGGGAGCCACGGATCCCCGGAGGAGTGGGCCCACGGGCTGCACGAAGAGGAGCCGTGCGAGCCACGGATCCGCGGAGGAGACGTGCGCGCCACGGGCCGGCGGCCGGGGCTGGACGCGGCGCCGGAGTGGGCCCATGTGCCCACCCGAGCTCTCTCGTGTCCAAGAGGGAGGGAGGCCGCCGGAAGGATGGCAACGGTGAATTCCCCGTCCGATGTTGCAAGGCTGCCTCGAGCCTTCCTGCGCAAGAGCTGCTTGCCTCCTGGCCTGTAGCTAGCAGCAGACGAGCGGCAGCGCGGCGACCGGACGAGCAGCGAGCTGGCTCGCCGCCGGTGGCGGCGTGGTTTGGGACAAGTGAGGAGAGGAAGAGATTGGACGAGGGGCTACGGTTTGCCTGGTGCTTATGTACAACTCCGGGGATCAATACTGGGCCTTTCCATGGGCCGGACTGGACGCGCTGCCTTTCCATGGGCTACGGCAGTTGATTTGGGACGTTCATTTTTAGGGTAGGTGACTTTCAATATTTAAAATTCGTGCAGTTAATAGGAGCCACGTGTTCTCTCTCCCACCTCCGTTCATGAGAGGGGCGAAGGTGAGGAAGAAGAAGGCGGCGTTGATGGGTCGCTCTTGGGCCTAAGCCCCGTTTCTTATCCGGCTTTCATGAGCTAGATAGAAGCCCCCTCCATGGGTTCCGTTTGGCAGCTGTGATGCGTAAAACCAAAGGTGCATGGACCCACGGCGGGATCCCCTCCCGTCACCCAATCCCCTTCTACCGTGGGGATGGTTAATCCATGGCATAATTATCGCATTTGCGATAGCTTGGGATGGTTCCCCGGCGATTGTGCACTACCAGTCGGAAGTCAGAAGTAACCATTCATTACAAATAAAAAATATTGTTTCCTTCTCAACACCAGCTGTTGCAATAATTCAAAACATCAAAGACATACATAATGCCTCAATCAAAATAAAAGTAGATCACGCAGATGAGTGAAATTTAAATGGCTCAGGTGCAAATCAGAAAAGGCGGAAAAGCCTTTGGACTGGACATTGCCTCCCAGGTTCAAGTTGACCATACCAGACTCCCAGCGCTTTAGTATTTGGTGTTTCATCATAAGAAAGAAAAAAAATGCAGGAGCTTGACGATTTAAACAGCTCTAATCGAAAAGGCTGAAGCCATATCATCATCCGATTCCTCAGCAGGCTCTTCCGCCTTCTCTTCTTCCTTCTGAGCAGCACCAGCGCTAGAGTGTGCAGCAGCAATTAGGGCAGCAACAAAAACTTGCTCGGGTCCTGCAAACCGACAGCATCATACACAACTTGTGAATTTACGCTAATCACTGTAATACTCTCGATGCTACTAAACGGACAGGTTATGTGCAAAGAAAGTCAAACATTTAATTTCAGGGAGCATAATATTTTCGGATTTCACATACACATGACACTGGGAGCATCCCAAATGGTAGGAAAATAAGGATTCAAATTAATGACAGACAAGATATGCAGCAGGCAAATAACTAGCCTGATATAACTAATTGCTTTCCAAAACAAAAGGTTGGCATTATAACAAACACGACAAAAGTCTAAATAGCATAGGAGATGTAGAGGAATACGCTCACCTGAAATGCCATGCCTGAGACACCAGCTACCACTGCAGTGAAGAAGTGCCTGCCGACAAAGTATCAATTTGTCACTATGATTTGCATTCATAACAGTACATACAAACAGTAGTGTAATTAACTCATTGTACGAGAATGCAAGAAAACAATATGCCGAAAACAGAAAACGCTACAAACATTGACTCAAAAAAAAGTTAATGCTAAAAACAATGCTTAGCCAAGTAATACATGAACAAAATGACTTGAAATACGACAAACTTGAATTATGATATTTAAGCATAGAAGCTTCCAATCTAGCTTTTCTTCCAGACCAAGATCTGATTCTTCTCTAGGGCATTCTTGCAGAACCGTCTTCCATTACTTCAGTTCCTCGCATCTGTTACAAAAGCAAACATCAAAGACAATTAATGAATTAAGTTAACTGCCTCTCAACAGAAAGAAGCGAGAAAAATCCTGCTATCAGCAGTCCCTGTTTGTAGCCACCCGACGAAGGAGTTGATAGCTGCAACCCATTGAAATGAGCTTTGACAGTATCAAGACAACATGAAACAAAAAATCTACTAAAATTCACCAATCAAACTGTGATGGACTTCTAGCATCTACATAATAATTCACACTGTGATGGACTGAGCAGGGCTGAAAAGTGCTGGACATCAAGTTTGATTTACATTATAGGTGAATCAGAAATGACTGCTTTGGTAAAGAGCAATTACATGAAGCAGTGAAGTTCTTCACAGAGACAAAAAAACATAATGCTAACACAGATCATCATCCAGAGTCCATATATGAATTTGTTCATGCATATGCTCCTAACTGAAGATTAAAATAATAATTTGCAGTTACAAGCGTAGGAACCAAGAAATCATTCCAAAGCATAGCTAATGTACCTGGAAGTATCAGCTGGGTTTGCAAGTGTCCTTTAGTTCACCATCTCTACCCTTGCCTGAACAACAAAACATTTCACTTGTGGAGTGCTCCATTGACTGAAAGGTAGAGGAGCGAGGCTAATTATCCATCACATATTAAATGGAAAACTCTAGATGCTCCTGTCCCATTTGAGGAAGCCACTAGCGATCCAACAATTTCTGGAAACAACCCTCCTGTTTATAAAGATACCTGCTGATCTGGAGATCTCTGATAAGACCTGCTGAAAGATAATTGTTTTCCACATTATAGAATCTCAAAAGCTGTAAAAACATAAGAGATTAGGAAGACTCGAGGACCATCAAAAGGTAATTCACATAAACTCTTCATGAGTACCCTCCTGTTTGCAAGGCACCAATGACAGAGGACACCAGCCTCGTCTGCACCGACCATTTATCTCCACAAATAACTCTACCTATCTATCATATCAACACAACATGCTGGTTTGCTACGACGAGGGTGCGGCAAAGCCACACCGGTGTTTCTACTACTGAAGAAATTCCATTATGCAGAAATTAAACAAGCTTAGTCTATGGCACGTTGCTACTAGTCCTGTACCTATTACATCGACCGATTGTACACAAGCAGCCAGGCCTGCGGGTGTTACTCGGTCAGGAGCTTTTCTTGCCGCGACAGAGTGGCCGCCGGAGAGGTCGCCTTGCGATCCCACCCACTAGGAGCCCAGCGAAGAGGTCGCCTCCAAGTTTCAAGATCTAAAGACAGAAGAGGGAGTTGAAATCGAAATCCTATATAAAGAAGTGAAATAAGAATCCTAGAGAGCACGGAAGATGGGGAATAGTGGGCAACGGTGCTCGGTTGGATGGAGGAAAGAAAGAAGAAAGCCACCCTGGCATGTGGGGCCCACCCTGACATGTGGGGCGACTCGGACCTGTGGCGCCATGTCAGCGAAAACCGCCCATGAAACCGCCGAGGGGGAGGGAGGGGGGGTGGCTTAAACGAATGGTTTACACAGTTGTCGGTCGTGAAACAACTGGTTTTTTGAGATGAGGGTTGAAACCCGGACGACATCGATAGATGAAGGTTGTGTGATGGACTTATTCCTTGATTTGCAGCATTCTCGGCTGCACAATATCCACTGGATTGAGTTGTACATCTTCCAAATGTCTGTATTAAAAAGCACATTAGAAACCAATAACAGACACTAAATGGCTCAGGCAGAATTTTGGTATAATTCCTCTCATCATTCATCTATTGGTTGCTCCCCATTCTTTGCTCTTTATGGCCATGATCCTAATGTGGGCATAGCACCAGAGTTGGGTGACTCTGAACATTCTACAGTACCTGCAATGATCTCAGAACTTCAGATGCAATCGGTGGCTCTCAAGGAACACTTGGCTCGTGCCCAGAACAAGATGAAAACTCAAGCAGATAAGAAGAGGAAGCATCTTGAGTTTCAGGTGGGGGATCAAGTGCTACTGAAGCTTCAACCATATGCCCAATCCTCACTGGTGAACAGACCATATCCCAAATTGGCCTTCAAGTATTTTGGTCCCTATTCAGTGTTGGAGCGCATTGGGAAGGCAGTGTATCGTCTTGAGTTACCACCAGCAGCATTGATACATCCTGTTTTCCATGTTTCTCAACTGAAACCGTTTCTGCCTAACTATACACCAGTTTTTTTCTAAGCTACCAACTATTGCAGTACTCGACAAAGCGGATCTGTATCCTGAAGCTATTCTTCAGAGACGTCTCGTGAAGAAGGGAGGCAAAGCTGTTCCTCAAGCTCTCATCAAGTGGTCCACTTTGCCTGACACGGCGGCCATATGGGAGGACTGGTATGTTCTTCAACAGCGGTTCCCTGGTGCCCTTGCTGGAGGTCCAACAAGTTCTGAAGGGGGGAAGATGTCACGACTGGCAAGGCGTGACCATGACCAAGACGCGTATGTCGGCGTTTACGTTTTCGTTCTGTAATAGGCAGTAGACATTAAGGTGTTTGACATGTGGGTCCATGACTCTGTGTGCACAGCGGGTTAAAGTGCTGTGGCGTGTAATAGTCAGACTATTCTGAATCTGAGATTTATCAAAGGAACTTGGGGAAAGAAGGGTGCGAGCCCTCCCCCGTTCGGCCGACAATCCGGTTTCTCTTGTGCTCTCACGTCGACGGCGATCGCCGGCGGCCACGGGTGTGTCACTCCCAACATTGAAAACAGCCATCAGTCCATCACAAACAGTGGAGATCGACGGAGGCAACCAGCCAGAGAAAAAGCCCGTGATCTAGAACTCGAGGGGCGGATCCCTCCCCATACATCGGCGACGGGGTAGAGGCCGGCGCCTACACGCCGGCGGCCGGCGAGATCCACGACAGAGGCTTGGATTTGAGGCTACGGGAGGAGACGGAGAGTTTGAGATGGTAGAAATGGAGAGACAGGACTGGGAAGCCTAAACGGGCGTACGAATAACACACCACAAGCAAGCAGACCCGAACATGTAAATGGGCGCACAATAGCTGGTGTTGCGGACCCGGTTACGATATTTACACAAGAATCAATCGCGCCCGTTCGTTGCCGATCCAACGAGCCACGACGTCGATTGACGAATGTCCCAGTTTTCAATCGATTGACGCTGAGTTGCAAAAGTTAACGCTGGTCACCGTCGGGCAATAGGCATGGAACTATATTCAGGAGAGAAGAGACACTTACTTCCCTGTTGAAGTTCATGATCCCTTAGAATTCTGGATTGACTACAGTAGTAGATGCACCATGATCCAGTTCGACAATGGATGATATCTTTTTGTATTAGTGGAATTTGTGGCGTGGTGGTGAAGATGAGTGGCAGTGCTTGAGAGGCATGCAGGTTGCTGTGTGGATAAACACACAGTACTTGCATGTGTTTGATTTCTGCTCTTTTGATCAACAAATTTGGTCCAAAAAGAACCACCTAATCATAGGAATCCTTTAACCAATCTTTTGGATGGATCATAGAACTTGAGTCTTTGTATAACTTGTTTAGTTTAAAGACATACCAATTAAAAGTTGTAATGGTCTGTACTTTCAGCAAAAGAACTGAATATTGATTCAGTTGTCAGTCCAAGGCAAGTCCGTCTCGAATGGTTTTCTTCAGTTTTTAGATCCATATTTGGTTGACCAGACACCTCCGTTTTAGCCTAGACTTGTTCCCCTGTATGTCCATACATTTATCTTTCCACTTATCTCGAAATTCGACATGGTTGTTTGGCAAAATTTTTAATGGTGGAGTCCAAATTTTGCCAAAAATTCACTTAATTCTGGGACTTACGAGAAATTTCCAAATCATGGATATTTTTTATACATCCTTCAAACTTTGACTAGCAAATTATACATCCAAATGCCCCTTTCTCTCAACTAGAGATACACCATGTTGTTGTCCTTCGGAAGGAGATCAAAACTCATGCTGGCCATTGGTCCAGTCATTTGATAAAAAATTAAATTTCAAGCTTGGGGTCACTCATTAACACCTCTCATCCAAATTTACTTGAAATTAGAATTTTTCACATCAAACCAGCTTCAGCCGCTCAGGTGTATGATGCGCTTTTAAAGATTTTCATTGCAACATTGCATAATCTTCACGTGCCCACAACAGGTATGAATTATCTTCTTATTGTTATTTCTTTTCTGCAGATTTTCTAACAGATTTTCTGCAATTCTTTGAGCATGTGAAGTTTAGTTAAAAATCTCAATCCACAACACATTTTCTTTTTCGCTTGCAGTTCCTTTTACTTATGCAAGGATGGCACTGCCTGGGCTGGATCACTTTGTTTAATTATGTAGCTTTAGGTGAGAGGCCTTGGGATAGCTCGTGGTTTATGCCAGGAATGTAACAGCAGGATTTAGTTCAGCTTACTATATATCACCTTGACTCTTCACGTAATGTACGTTCATGTTCTCAGATTCCTGCTAAAATAAATTGTAGGGGATTATCTTTTGAAAACACATAAGATCATACTTGCCGTGCTCCTGCCATATCTTTGAATTTATTTTGTCATTCTTGTCAGATTTCTTTTACTGAGATCTTACAAAAGCAGGGCTGAGTTGGCTAGATACAGAGACTAGCATTATTCGTTAGCCAACATTTTGTTTAGATACGAGGTATGCAATTCTAATATTTTATACTATGACCACTAAATTTGTATGGCTTGTCCTTTTTAAATATGTTTTTGCGATATCTTTTTTTAGGCATCCTAATATCGGTTGTTTTGCGGTCTCTTGCCATGGCCCATGGGTATATAATAAAAGCTTTGCAGTTTATTTCATTATTTGTTTTGTTTAAGTTTTAAATATATATTTAAATGTTATTTACTATAAATATTTTATTGCCGGTAGCATCGCATAGGCACGATCCTAGTTAAATAGAAACGTGGAAAAAAGATCTGGTGGAGCACTTCTCTCTGATATGTAGAAAATGTGAATAGGGATTTTTCTTTAAAAAGAATAAAGGCAAGGGGAAAGGGGATAGTTGCCTTTCATTCTCTCTCGGTTGGGTTGGGTTTGGTCGGTGATTTGGTCCCCTCTTATCTGCTCGCGGGGGAGCTCCCACGATCCCTTTGCGTTCCTAGCAGGTAGCCCCGCCCGGCGGCGCCGACCCCGACGCGATTTATTTCGCGCGAAAAAGAAATCGAGTCCAAAATCAAATCAAAAACAGATTGGGCAGTGTAGCTAGACTGATAGAAGAGTCCCGATTTATTTCGCGCGAAAAGAAATCGAGTCCAAAACCAAATCAAAAACAGATTGGGCAGTGTAGCTAGACAGATAGAAGAGTCCCAGATCTGACAGAGGGCAGAGCCGAAACCGTGATTTCTCGGCTAGATCCCTAGGGGAGGGAGATACCGCCGTCTGCTTCAACCACCATGGGGCTGCTGGCGCTGCAGCGGCTCATGTCCCAGCAACGCAACCGTCAGCGGCGAAACCGACCCCTGAGTAAGGCCCCTTATTTGCACTCGCCGGAATCTCATGTCTAACTTGTGGCTGTTGCTTCAATTGGTGAAAAAAAAATCACCTTTTTACCTATTTATTGTATCTGTATCCGCTAAGTAGTTCATCTTAAAACATGTGAGCCAGCTACCAAATTTTTAGTGTATATGTTTGTTTCTTTAGAAGGAAAACGGCGTGAGTTACCTAGTGGAGGTAATTTGGTAGTGCCTTGTCTCCTCAGGCGCCTGTCCTTGTGCCGAATTTTTTTCAAGCAATGAGAAATTTTTTCATAAAAGTTCTACAGTTTGTTCAGCAAATTTCCCAGAATTTCAAGATATTGTTGTCTTTTCTGATTACCTTCTTTTGTTTGCTTAACCGTATTTAGTTATGGGATAGGCTATCATAACCATCCTTGTTGGTTTGCAGATGGATCGATTGCTTCAGTGGATGAAGGAAGGGGCTCACCCTGTCAACTTGATGCTTGTGGTGATTCTCAAGCTGCTAAGAGAATGATGTGTTCAATTCCAGCCCTTCCAGAGGTACTCTGACATACAATTTCGCAAGCATAATATCACCATGACAGCTCTAGCCAATCAAATTCTTTATACTTGGTTAGCTAAATATTATTATCTTTAAACAAAGAACAGAGCTCCTAGTGATGCAATTGTTCATAGGCCTGCACTCTTAATATGCTTGGTTTTATTTTGAGATGTTGCCCTTTTAATCTCACAAAAAGAGTTACAACTTTCATCTTAAAAAATGATGCAGCTTTGACTCTGTCTATTGTAACCCTTAGATTTCCTAGAGTTAGCTTAATTTCTCTCGAATTTCCTGTGGTTTGTTCTTCTTTTGCTGTAATTATTGTGCAGAAGATCAACCACTGTTGTTTGTCGTTACCGGAACCCTTACTGTGCAACTTAGTATCTTCCACAGCTATTACATGCCATCCTAGTCCAGGTCAATGGCATACACTATTTTAACTATTATAAGGTGTAAACTCTTCAAAAATATCTCAACCTCTCCAATCGACATGCATTCATTATGTCACAACTCCTACTATCTAGATCCTGAATATGTTTATGAATTATATGAGGCATATGTTTTTTAATGCTGTTTGATATGGTTCCCCCCAAATGTCTATTAGAGATGGAGAATGCCCAATCAAAGCAAAATTTTAACATAGGGTCTCCCCATTTAGTCATTTATGAATTGTGAGCTCTTCACTTGGCATACTCTGGGGATATGTGACTGCGATTTTGCTAAGCTTTCTAGAGATGACAGTTACAGTAGTAGCTCTACCATAACCTTTAAAAAGCAGTCATGTAGTGCTTGCTCTCAAGCATGTTGATATTTCAATGACCTTCGCCCTGTAAATGCATATTCAGCATGCCTACAAGCTTAGAGTTTGTAAAATTACATATACCTTAGTACTAATGCACTTTCCTAAAATTTAGGGCTGCCTTACTTCACAGGAAGGTACCAGGTGATAAGATGATTGCTTTTTTAGGTTGACCAAAGGCCATAAGGCTTGGCAGGCACCAATTAGTTCCGTTCCCCCCAAAGTCTCACCACCTGCAACTTTAGATCTCCAATACAAGCAATCGGGAGACATTTCAGAATTAGAAAAAAGACAAAATAAAACTGAACCAATCTTTCAACTGGGTTAACGATTCAAGTTAGAGAATTATATATGTTTGTTATTTTGCTACCTAAATCCTTGCAGATGTTGAATTAAATAGCATGTCATTTCGTGAGGGTTTCTTAAACAAAATATTTGATCTTTTAAATATTTTATCTGTTAAATCTTAGTTACAATTACACTGAACAAACTAGTGCCAGCCAATAGCACTAGCCAAATAGTAAAATTGCATGTTGTTTGTTGAAAAAAAATGCATGTAGGATTATATGTTGTAGTATTAAGTCAGTGCTAGCCATTAGCAACTCATTTTTTTCTCTTAGAAAGCCAAAAGTAACATTAATGGGGAAAAAGTTCTATGCAATGGCCAATTTATCACCATTTTTACATTCCACTGCAATATGTGCCTATGTAATGCAATGCACCATGTGCACTCATGCGGAGAATTACCTAGGGTAGAATATCGCTGCCATGTTGTTCTGCTGTTTTGCTTTGATATGTTAACCTTTGGGTTTACAATCCCAATCTTTAAATTTTATTCCATGTGTGTGCATGCAGGACATCCTGCACCATATACATTCCCTATTGCCACTTCGTGATGCAGCCCGTGCTGCTTGCTCGTCTCGCACCTTTTTACGTTCCTGGAGATGCCACCCCATCCTCACCTTGAGTAGGCGTATCCTTGCCTCAAATGCAAATGCACATAAACAGGATTTCAGCTTCATAATTGATAACATCCTGAGGAACCACTCGGGCATCGGCATTAGGTTATTCAAGCTTGAACTATATGGTATATCTGATGCATGCAATTATCTCGACAGCTGGCTTCAGATTGCTGTTAGACCAGGGATTCAAGTGCTCAACCTTAAGTTATGCCGCAGAGATAACATGAAAAACAACGTCCCATGCACACTTTTATCTGATGGGGTTCGGAACTCTATTCAGTGCCTTCAACTTTCCTCGTGTGCCTTCCATCCCACAGCTGAACTTGGTCCCTTGAGAAAGCTAACAAGTCTGTGCCTGCATTCCGTGCATATTTCGGGGGATGAATTAGAGTACTTTCTTTCTAACTCTCCTGTTTTGAAGCGGTTAGACCTCTCGGACTGTCAGGAGATAATGTGCCTCAAGATACCTTGTGTGCTGCTGCAGCTCCACTACCTAAAGGTTTCTTGCTCAAAGCTGCGAGTGATAGAGAGCAAAGCTCGAAATCTCTTGAGTTTTATCATACAAGGAGAGAGGGTCAAAGTCTCACTTGGAGAAACATTGCAAATGAAGAACCTGAGCATGTGCCGTTCAAACCTCATCTGTTATGCCCGCGCTGAATTGCCATCCAAAATGCCAAACCTTGAGACTCTTTCCATTGGTTCGAATAAGGAGGTATACTTTTCCTAAAAAACTTCAGTTGTTGTAGACTATAATATGCATATAACAGTAGCCATACGCTTTGTATAATTTTTATTTAACCTGAGACATCTTTATCTTGCAGAGGGTCGATACACCTATGCTTCCTACCAAATTCCTATTCCTCAAGCGCCTGTCAATTTCTCTGACATACTTATCCTATGATTATTTATCTCTTGTTTCTTTTCTCGACGCCTCTCCTTCCTTGGAGACTTGGTTGTTGGATGTAAGGCAGTGTTCATTTTGTCCTGCAAAGTATCTGGTGGCTTTTGTTGGAAACCATCTTTAATTTCTATCTTATCTTTTGTATGATGTCTTTTCTGTCCTCAGGTACAGGGAAGCATGGATCGTGAATCCATTTTCAGAGGCTCATCACAGTTGAGGCAGATGCCTGACCAGAACCATGGCTGCCTCAAGAGTGTGAAGATCGAAGGTTTCAACTCCGCGAAGAGCTTGGTTGAGCTAACATGTTACATTCTCAAGAACGCAAAGTCACTTGATTGCCTTACACTGGACACCACTATGGGTGAGCCCAAGTGTGATAACGAAATGTCCGGAGGCCAGTGTGTTCCCATGGACAAGGGTTTTCTCATGGAAGCCCGTAGAGGTGCCACGGCTATCAGAACATACATCGAGGATAAAGTTCCGTCTACAGTTAATCTGACTGTCGTGGAGCACTGCAGGCGGTGCCATGCCGACAAGTTATCTGAATAGGTGCAGCGTGTGATGTATAGTTTCTAATAACTTAGCTTTGGATGAACCATACTTTGTTCTAGCATTTCAGGACCTGTTCAGTGTCTATCACAATGGAGGTTTAGCATCTCTAGAGATTGGTGAACCATGCTTTGTACGTTCTGTTATTGGATTGGTATGCTGAATTTCTTTGGTACCTGTCGCATACGTGGATTGGGATATGTCTAGCCGATCGTCGTTGAGTGGGCCAAAGACGCCGCCGCCGCCGCCAAATCTCAGGCCCGGAGCCCGACACGTTGCCACAGCCCAACAATCCAAAAACGGGCTGAGCAACAGATATGTTGGGCCAGCCCATTGCAGACTGTCCGCAGACGAAGCCCTATGGCTTCCGGAAACTTTTTAGACTAGTTGGTTTCCAATATTTGAGATTCGTGCGGGTAATATGGGCTATGAGATCTCTTCGTCTTCTACCTCGAGAGGGGGCGAGGGGAAGAAGAAGCTGTAATGGGCCTAATGGGCCCTAAGCTACCTGGCTTACGTAGCTTCCGCAAGCTACTACATAGGCGCCCCCATTGCAGACTGGGCTATCGAAAGGAAGCTGGGCTGGCGCGAAGTTGAGTTCAGAATCAAACCAAAAACAGCACGATTTGTGCATAGATAGACGTAAATAAAAATAGATAGGAGCAACGTATCCTATGGAAATCAACTTCGTATGCAAACTACGGAAACTACCATCACAACCGCTAGATCTGCATCCGAAGGCCAGAGAAAGAGCTGGAAAACTTTAACATTTATTAAACCCTCCCACCGTTAATTTTGCTAATCACAATTTTTCTAAAAGCCCCTCGAAACCGAACCTGGGACGGAGGGATCCACCCTTCGCGTCCTTCTCTGACGATTCGCCGCCGCCCGGACTGGGATCGATCTCCAGGCTCTACATGCTCGGGCTCGGCGTGCGGCGCGCTCCCGAGTGCTGCGCTTGCCATCGACGTGTTCGCGATGCCCGAGTCGCCTCAGTGGCTCGTCATGCAGGGACGTTCCGAGGAGGCGCTCGCCGTGCTCCGGCGCGAGCGCGGTAGTGAAGACGAGGCCGAGGTGCGGCTCGCGGAGATCAAGGCCACGGCCGGGCTCGCCGTTGACTCCGCGCCCGGTGTGCCGGCGCCGAAAAGCAGCGGAAAGGGCGTCTGGAAGGAGCTGTTCCTGCACCCGACGCCGCCGGTCCGGCGCATCCTCGTGGCGGTCTTCGGCGTGCATTTCTTCAACCACCTGATGGGCATCGAGGCCGTGCTGCTCTACAGCCCGCGCGTCTTCAAGGCCGCCGGCATCGCCACCTGCAACTAGGTGCTCGCGGCGACCGTCGGCGTGGGCGTGACCAAGACGGTGTTCATCCTAGCCGCCATTGTGCTCGTGGACCGCATCGGCCACCGGTGGCTGTACCTCACCAGCCTGGCGGGTATCATCGCCTCGCTGGCCTGCATCGGCCTCGGGCTCACCGTCGTCGAGCACTCGGCGCCCCACCACACGGCGCAATGGGCGGTGGTGCTGGCCATCAAGACGGTGTTCACCTTCGTGGCGTCGTTCTCCATCGGCGTGGGCCCCGTGACGTGGACGTACAGCTCGGAGGTGTTCCCGCTCAGGCTGCGCGCGCATGGCACCAGCGTCGGCGTGGCCATCAACCGCTTGATAAACATCACCATGTCCATGACATTCGTGTCGCTGTACAAGGCGATGGCCATCGGCGGCTCCTTCTTCCTGTTCGCGGGGCTGTCCGTGCTGGCCTCCGTGTTCTTCTACTTCCTCTGCCCGGAGACGCACGGCCGGCAGCTGGAGGAGATCGAAGAGGTGTTTAGCCACGGATGGTGCACGCGGCGCCGCAACGAGGTGCCGACGGTGGAGATGCAGGTTTCAAAGACCGTGGCCGATGCAGGTTTCAAGGAATCTTCGTCTATTCGGCCATGGGGATTTTGGCGCCGAACCGGCTCATGTCCATGAAACGCCGCAACCGGCGGCGGCGGCGGCGGCTCCGGCAAATCCGAGCCCGGGGTAAGCCTCCCTTCCTCCCAACAGCTCGTTCGCCCCCCTCTCTGTTACATTTGGCCCCGTTGGTGATTTCTTCATTGTCAGTCAGTTCATTAAAAAAAACGATCTGGTTATCCGATGTCTTCCCTAAGTGATTCCTATTTGGACTGGTGTAATCCAGCTACCGGTTTTCATTGGTTAGAATTTAAATTTTCACTTCACAAGTATGCAACGCATAGGTTCCTCGACAAAAGAAGATTAAGTTAATTATGAGTGATCTCAAGAGATTAATTGGCTGCCTTTTTCTGCTTTTCTTCTATTCTTGCTTGGGCTACTTTAACCATCTTTTTGCATCGCAGGCAGGCTTATTGCCTCATCAATGTGTAAAAGAAAGAGATCACCTTGTGAACAAGATGGACATGGTGATTCCCAAGCTGGCAAAATAACCAGAAGTTCAATCCCAGACCTTCCTGAGGTACCCCAAGAATTGAATTGCGATGATGCAGGATTAGGTTGCAAACATAATATTCACTGCAGCTTACTCATCAGACTAAATGATGGTCGAAGGTTGACTTATGTAGTTAAACTATGCCTTTTAAAAATGAATTGAAAGAGGATCAGTTAGTACTATATGTCACTAGTGTTGTTGACTTGGTGTGCTGTAACCAAGTTCAATGATTGTTGTTATTGGCAATTTCGTTCCAGAAGAAACCCAGAAAATGGCTAATCTATTCACCTGCATCACAATCCTCTCCGAAGCATTGATTCTGCATTGTGGTACCTACATAAATCCATAAAAAACAATGAGATTTCGCAATTGTTCTCTAGGTGTTATAGGATTGATTTTTGCTTTTGTGCAATTTGTGCTATCTAAGTCCAGAACAAATTGTGAATTAAACTCTGTTTTTTTACAATTCACATTTTTCTTTATTTTTATGGTTTCTTTATCCATGGTCTCTTCATCTTAGTTACCCCAAGTCCATGTTTATCATACAATGTAACTGTCAAAAGGTTCAGCTTCTATTGGGCTTCAATTTGTTTATTTTTTCAGATATGCTATCTGTACCCTATATGCAGAATTTACATGTCCATTTCTGTTTGTTCACTGCTTCATCAACCTACTAATGCAATCAAAAGTATATATTGTGAAGCAGTTGTTAATTGGAGTTAGCTGTTGGTAACTGTCTCATTTACGTCTTACTCTTTGCATTACTGAGTTTACGTAGTATGGTTATGTTCCTTTGCACCATGTACTGTGCACCCTGTGCAATCTGGTGGAGATACCTGGGGTACAATGGTATTCCGTGTGGTTCTATTTCTTTTTCCTTCTCCAATTGAAGTAAGCTTTACAATCTGAGTGACAATCTTTTATCCAATTCTTGTGTGCAGGACATATTGTTTCGCATACATTGCCTAATGCCAATGCGTGAAGCTGCTTGTGCTGCATGCGTATCTCGCGCCTTTTTACATTCCTGGAGATGTCATCCCAATCTCATCTTTAATAAGGATATTGGCTTGAAGAAAAATGGGCGTGGGGAGAATTTTCACCACAAAATTGACCGTATTCTCAGGAACCACTCAGGCGTTAGCTTGAAAACATTCAAGCTTGACTATAGTGGCATGTGCGGGTTCGATGGCACTAGTTATCTTGACAGTTGGCTTCAGATTGCTCTTAAACCAGGGATTGAAGAACTCACCCTCTGGTTGCCCGACACAAATAGGAAATACAACTTCCCATGCTCACTTTTATGTGATGGGGTTTGCAACTCACTTCAGTACCTTAAACTACGTTTTTGTGCCCTCCGTCCCACAGTTGAACTTGGCCTCTTGAGAAGCCTAACAAACTTGCATCTCTGGTATGTGAGCTTTACATGGGATGAGTTAAAGTGCCTTCTTTCCAACTCTCTTGGTTTGGAGCAATTGGAGCTAGTACATTGTATGGAGATTACTTGCCTGAAGATACCTTGTTCCCTGCAGCGTCTCAGCAGCCTTAGTGTTTTTGGATGCTCAGACATGAATATGATAGAAAGCAAAGCTCCAAATCTCTCTAGTCTTTACCTTAGAGGACACAGGTTGAACTTCTCATGCGTGGAAACATTGCAAATGAAGGAACTAGACATTTTACGTTCAAACTTCGTGCGTGATGCCCGTGCCAACCTGCCATCCCTCATGCCAAATCTTGAAACTCTTGTCATAACTTCAGGGCGTGAGGTATATATATATATTCTCTACCAGATAGGGTGTTGTAGGCTAGTTATATGTACAGACTACATTTGTCATACCTGATGTATAATGTATCTGATACGTGGCCCTTTTTTTTGTGTGTGTGCAGGTGGTTGATGTACCAATGCTGCCTACAAAATTCCTCTACCTTAAACACCTAACCATTTGGTTGTGTTTTGTACCAACTTCCCGGCCATATGACTATTTCTCTTTGGTTTCTTTCCTTGATGCGTCTCCTTCCTTGGAGACTTTGGTTTTAGATGTAAGGCTCTGGTGCAGTTCATTCGTTTCATCCTGGAAAACTATAGTATCCATCTGGGTCCATTTAATTGAATCATATTATCCTTTTCATTGTCAGGTGAGTCAGCTACATATGGTGCATGAATCGATTTGTGCGGATTCACAACTGAGGCACATGCCTGAACTCCGCCATGCCTGCCTGAAGAGTGTGAAGATCAGTGGTTTCAGATCAGCAAAGAGCTTGTTTGAACTAGCTTAATATATTGTCAAGAATGCGGTGTCACTTGAGTGTCTTACATTGGACACCATTTATGGGCATAGGTGTGATGAAGGTACGTACAAAAGGTGTATTCCCATGTCAGATGAGCTTCTAATGGAAACCCCTAGAACGCTTGCAGCTATCAGAACATACATTGAGAATAAAGTTCCATCTACAGTTAAATTAACTGTCCTGGAGCCTTGCAGCCGGTGCCATGCTACAGGAAGATGGCGAATATTGTCGCAATCAGGCAATGCCATTTCAATGTAATTTTAGATGAACCAGGATTTGTTTCCTGAAGTCCTGAACTTTTTATTTTTTGAAATAGACGTCCTGAACCATTCATGGCTGTGGCCCAATGTAAAAGTTTAATTTAATTCTAGATGGACCCTGCTTTGCTTCTTTTATCAGACCTGCTTTATGTGTCTATTTATTTGTAGTAAAGTGTCCCTTTGATCGGTACAAATGAGACCAACACAGAATGACGAGAAAGTTTTGCATTTTGTACTGATCTTTATATGCCAATCATTAAGAGCCTAGATTTTTTTTTCAAAAGAAACACTTGAATGCATAAACCATCAGACCGTGACAATTGGAAATATACACATGTTTGTCGAATTCCTGAAAACCATGCTGGCTATTTTGGTGACTCTGCATTCTCTTCTGACAAAACGGCATGGGTACAGCGAGTTCATTGTTGCTTATTCTTTGACTTGTGTTCTACTTACTACTCACAATACTCATCTAGCTGCAGTATGCATCCATGGCAACAAACTGAATGGTTTTCGTCCTGTTAATTTCCTGAGCTTCAATGGCACGGGGATGGGCAGCACCGCAGCAGCAACCAACGCAACCGTGGGCTCGATCAAGGGCGCGGCTAGACACGTGGCAGCAATCGGGAGTCGGTATGCACAAGATGATGTTTGCATGCCGGCCGCGGCGGTGATTCTTTCTCGTCTTGTAGGATTCGAATCGAAATCGAGTTCAAAACCAAAATCGAAATCGAGATATCTCGTCTGCTTGAGCCACCATGGGCTGTTGGGCTGGGCCTGACAATAACCCTTTCACGGAAACCAGCTTTGGTTCCAATCTCAATCTGGCCCATTACATCTCTTCTCCTGAGCCGTTTCAGCCCACGGGCCCATTGTCATGTTCGTGGCCGTGGACACCCGGGATTCCTATATAGCTTACACAAGTGTTTTTTAGACCACCTCGCTTCCACTGTTTGAGATTCGTGCAATTATTATTAACCATCCGATCCCCTTCTTCCTTCTCCTTCCTCCCGACGCGTTCTTCCTCCGACGAGTTCTTCCTCCCGACGCGAGGGTGGCCGGCGGATGGGCGGGAGCTGGGCGGGGGCGACTCGGCGGCGAGGGCGCCGCCGGCCGCGGGCGGTGGTCGAGGCCGCCGGCGGAGGGCGGAGGTTAGGGTTCGGAGTTGCCGGCGACGTTGGAGCTCGGGAGGTGCTCCAATGGCCTCCGACCATAGAAAAGAAGAAGGTGGGGGCGGAGGGAAGGTCCGGCGGTGGCGGCGGCTCGGCCGGCGGCGGAGGCGAGGCGGCGCGGGAGCGCCGCCGGCCGGCCGGGGCCGGACATGCGGTGGGCGGGGACCGGCGGCGCGGGGGCGACGAGCTCACCGGATTAGGAAGGGCGGGGGCGTGCGGCGGGGGTGGATGGCGGGCGGGCGGGCGGCGGCGCGGCAGCTGCCGCCTGCCGGGGCTGGGGACGAAGGGGCGGGGGCGGCGGACGAGGAGGCGCGAGAAAGAAGGCGGCGGAGTCGGCGCGGCGGGGGCGGACGGTGGGCGGGCAGCGCGGCGGCGGGAGCCGCCGGCCTGGGCTGCGGAGGCGGCGGCGGGGGCAGCGGGCGCGCGGAGGAAGAAGACCGGGGCGGCGGACGTCGGAGGAAAAAGAAGGTGGAGAGTTAATGGGCCTCGTTGGGCTGTTCACTTATGTCTTATCTGGCTTCCGGAAGTTGTATAGGGACCCCCGTGGACACCACACGCCAGTCTGATTCGTCGTCTCTGCCGATCGATCGATATCCATCCAAACCGCGCGCTGATTGCCGTGGCCAGAGGTTGAGGCTCTCATCGTCGCCTCGTCGGTCGGGGCCCTCCTCACCAGACACCACCGGCCAGACACCGCCGCCGCCACGGTGTCGCCCTCTCAGCCTCACAACGCCGGCCGCCATCCATCTCGGCACCGGTACGTGCCAACAAGGCGAGGACACACGCAGGCCACCAAGCCACCGGAGCAAGCAATCGATCCATCGATGGCGGCAGCCCTGCCAATGGAGCTCTGCCTCGCCGCGCGTGCCGTGACGCCGACGCCGGCGGCGGGGAGGCCGAAGACGAAGCGGCGCGCCGCCGGGGCCGTGCGGTGCGCGGCGACGGCGCCGGCGCCGATGGGGGAGAAGACGGAGTACCGCGACGGGCCGCTGGAGCGCGCGTTCATGGGGCTGTTCGCGCGCAAGATGGAGAAGTACGCGACGACCGGCAAGAAGCAGCCGCCGCCGGAGGGGAAGAAGAAGGCGGTGTGGGACTGGGACTACGAGAGCTTCGTGGACGTGTCGCGGCGCGTCATGGTGGGGCGGACGCGAGCGCAGCAGCAGGCGGCGGTGCGCGAGGTGCTCCTCTCCATGCTCCCGCCCGGCGCGCCGGAGCAGTTCAGGAAGCTCTTCCCGCCGACGCGCTGGGCGTGCGAGTTCAACGCCGCGCTCACCGTGCCGTTCTTCCACTGGCTCGTCGGACCCTCCGAGGTCATCGAGGTCGAGGTCGACGGCGTCAAGCAGAAGAGCGGGGTGCTCATCAAGAAATGCAGGTATGGATGTCTGTGTCTGCTTGCTGCAAGCCTGCAACTGCTAGCTTGTCACTTGGAGATACATATGTGTCAGAGATCCTATTGGAATGAAGAACTGAAACGATTGATCGAGCTGCAGGTACTTGGAGAACAGCGGGTGCGTCGGCATGTGCGTCAACATGTGCAAAATCCCGACGCAGGACTTCTTCACCAACGAGTTTGGACTCCCCCTCACCATGAATCCAAGTAAGAATATAAGCTCTCCCTCGGTTACGCTAATTTATACTCATCAGTTTTTACTGCCTGAAAAATGCAGAAACGGCCTTGTGTATGTGACTGAAGATGTACTATACAATAGCTGAGAATAGCTTAACATCCTTCATCTTTGCATGCTGTCCAAGCAAATAATTTGCACCTTCATTCAGAAGCATCAGTATAACTGATTCTATATCTATGCAGATTTTGAAGACATGAGCTGCGAGATGATATACGGTCAGGTGCCGCCTCCTTTGGAAGAGGATCCAGCCTCAAAGCAACCTTGCTACCCAAACCTCTGTGAGTGCTCCCAGATCCACCTACATTCTTTTTAGAATACGAAAAAACTCCGGCCTCAACAAGATTTACCGACATGACACTTGCAAGAAAAGTTTTACTGATACATGTTGCTTCTTTTACTTGTTCATTCAGGTTCGATGTCCACGCCCTCTGCTCCAGTCTGCCCCAAACTTCAGTAGGCGAGGACCTCATCGCCGAGTTGAGTTCAGGTCCAGCGTGCATTCAGTTTCGTCAGCACAAATTCAGAGAAACCACAGTTGAAACTTCATAGTACATAGTAGCAGGTAAAGATCGGTTTGAGTATGACCGTGTCTTGTTCTTGCTTCCTTGACTCTGATTTTCTTTGTTATCCTTACTTGCAGACCATCCCTAGGAAACCGTTGCTTGAGATCTAGAACTTGCACACGACACGAGCATTGGATTATTGGTGCGGCAATAACTTAATCTCTATACAGAATGTACATAGTGTAGATTGTAATTACAGATACAGAAGTTGTTCTGAAACAGTACAGGACACTTTATATATATGTAAAGAAGATCCATGGATCCGACAGGGATCAGGTACCATTTTTCTACATGTACGTCTATGTCTGCGATGGATGAATGTGGACACTACTGGATGGAACTTGACGAGTGGACGAATCCTGATGCATTTTCTGAAACTTGTATGAATGCAGACATAACTTCAGTGCGTTTCAGGAACATAAGAATCTTCTTGGATCATCTAAAATCAGGAATACCATATAGAATATCTTAATGCCAATGCCTGGGTAGTTCCTCAGAATGTTGTCAATTGTGCTATCGAAATTCTCTTGACACGCATTTGCAATTGAGTCGAGGACATCCGTATTCAAGGTGAGCACGCGGGATGACATCTCTAGGATTGTACAAAGGCCCGGAGACAAGTAAGCAGCATGAAGCAGCGGCATTTGGGAATGTATATGGCGTAGGATGTCCTGCATGCACGAGCATGGCATAAAGTTCAACATTGGGATTGAAAGCCAAATATATGGTTATTTGACCCGAGAAAAAAAAACAACAGAACCTAGGTAGTTCTCGTCATGAAGGCATAAGGTACCTGACATTACACATAGGTACTTAGATGGCAAATTGAGCCTTGCATAGAGAAGTTTTTGCCAAATAATGTTACTATCAGCTTTCTGATAAAGAAAGAAGAGAGTTGCTAATATCTAGCACTGATTAAATACTACGAATCTTAAACCTACATTTGAGCGTAGAGTAACCAACAACATAGGTTTTGGTGCCTTAGTGCCAACCAAAATGAATAAGATGATGCCTTTATGGTGCGATAGCATATTATAAATTGATCAAATTAGCAAAGAAAAGAAAATAGATATGTAATTGGTGCATAATAGTAGCACACTTGAATACTTAAGCAAAAGGAAGTGAAAAGTCATGTAGGCCAATCTTGTGGAGTTGTAGGTGCTTTATTCTTAACTATCCTAATTCACCTGATTCCTCTCTTGTGATGGACAAACTAATTCCGATCCATGTATTACACAAGTGAAGAGTGCCATTAAAATTGAGGTTACATTTTTTTTGTTATTTTCATGTTTGAAAATATATAAATCTGGTATGTAGGCATTTTAGTCTTAACTATACTAATTCACCATCTTCCTCTCTGATGATGGACGCATCGATTACAATCCATGTATCATATCCCAAGTGATGAGTGCCATTAAAAAGGATGTTACATTTTTTTGTTCTTTGCATGTCTGAAAATATATAGATCCGGTACATAACCTTGCCTTTCTCGTGTGTATCTTGTACATCACTTTGCATTACTCATGAATATGTCACATTTGAGCATGAATGTATATGTTATGTAGCTAGTCCATTAGGGAGTAATACCTCTACTATAAATTCTTCCATATCTTTACAAAAAAATGGAGCACTCCAAACTCATTACCACCTTTAAGATAAATTTCCAAATAAAGAGGCATTGTAATCTATTTCGTAATGGTTTCATACCTGGGATTTACCCCTGTTAGAGGGTCCCATTTTTAAATCCTTGCTTGTGTTTGGAGTGGGATGGATGCATATTGATTTTAGGATACCTTAAAAAAATCCTAACTATACGTGCACATACGACAAAACTATATATTGAGTTATACGCAGATCACAAGAAAATATATGCATATACAATTCAATTACATTAGAGGGATGGACTGCGAGATACATATCCCATATTCTCATGTGAGAATCGAATATGGTGAAGCACGGAAGTCGTGAAATAACATCCTAAAGACGCTGAAGTCAACTAATAGTAGCCAAATCAAGCACACTAGTATCACCGGAAGTCGTGAAATAATAACACCCTAAAGACGATGAAGTCAACTAATAGTAGCCAAAACAAGCACACTAGTATCATGCTATCAAGTTGTATGACTTGATGTATCAAAGTTGGATTATTAATTAATCAAAACCAGACTGAAAAGATACGCCACAGGGTCTATAAGTACTGGCATGTGTGCTCGTCATTCTTGACATCCCAAGAGCCTTCTCCATAGTTCATACTAGCAAGTAGCATTTGTTGTAGTACACAACACTTGCCGCCATGGATCCCACCAAGTCCAATGGAGAGTGGAGTGCCTCTGAGATTGAGATGGCGAAATCACTCATCACTAGATACAACAACAACAAAAGTTATGCCAAAGACATGAACAAGAAGCATGGTGATATCATCAATGAGATCAAAGCAATGTT
This sequence comes from Echinochloa phyllopogon, assembly GCA_033239725.1. NCBI lineage: Eukaryota > Viridiplantae > Streptophyta > Magnoliopsida > Poales > Poaceae > Echinochloa > Echinochloa phyllopogon. Next base: position 1,187,364 of record BTCW01000006.1, on the reverse strand, counting down.
TCCCTTGAAGGAGGAGAATCAAATAATTGGCTTGTATATTGATCTCACGACTAAGATGATACAAAGTGGAGCCGGAAACGGCTCCCACCACTCTACAAAGATTACCAGGGACCTTGTGAACAACAACTTCGAAGATAGAGTGGAAGATCTAACCATGCAGATGGGATCCATGAGGGTGGCACAAGAGGTCCCAAGTAAGCAGCCCACTCGCCGAATCAAGACTCTACGCACCAGGATTTGGACCAAGGCAGAGCACAGGTTATTAAATTGCTAGATATCCTTTAATCATCTTACATACATAAGTTGTGATTGTTTTATTTATTTTGCATTGTTTTTAGAAATGATTGGAAAATTCTCCATGTGAAGTATTGCTACACATATTACGAATGTGTTAGGATACCCTTCCTAAACTCATTGCTAAAAAATAGGGCAAACCTTAACCAATGTACAATAGATGCTTGAGATAAGTTGTTATGGAAGGCAGGGTTAGAGTTTGGGGGTTTTTGTTTGAGGAATTGCTGCTATTGTGCCTAGAAAAAGGGTTTGGTGAGGTGACTAGACCGGTGGAGAAAGCAAGCAATAGGGGAAGCTATGAGGTCATGCAATAGACCATGGGTGCTAGCGGAAAACTAGTGGGCATGTTTATTATAGTGGACCTTGAAGTCTGGTAGCTAGGTTAGTGGGGGCATTGGGAGCAAACCCAGTGACGAGGGCATTGCCAGAATTGCATGGGAGGAAACATGTGTTGGCATGGGACAAGTGTTGGTAGAAGTGGAAGAAGTTGACTTCTCACAGAGAGAAGAGAAAACAAAATAGGCATTTGAACATTAGCATAGCCTGATGAATTGTTGATTACTATGAAGCACAAAGATATGGTATTATTTTAACTGATTTTAAGCGTATGAAAATGGTTTCAATTGACTTTTTAGCATATAGAAAAGATTTTAGATTCATATCTCATTGGTTCATCGGTTCATCCTAAACCATATCTCGCTGCAGGTTGTTTCTTCATGGTCTGCACGTGTATGGCCGTGGCAACTGGAAGAATATCTCTAAGTACTATGTTATCACCAGGACACCACTACAAATCTCTAAACACGCCCAGGAGTACTTCCAGAGGCTGGAGAATGCTACCCATAGGCAGCAAAGTATTAACGATGTTGGCATCTATGATGCTAAGCCCTGGGCACAGAACAACACTTCCGGTTCAAAGAGCTTGGCCATCGATGGTGGCGCCCATAACCCGAACAAGCATGATTCCGATGGGAAGCATGCCACCATAAACAACTTGGGTCAAGTCCAGTCATCCACCCTTTATCATGCCAGCGAGGCTAGCAACATTAGCCATTCAACTATCTGGGATGGTGATCAGCGGATGGGGGCTACTAGTTCTTCTGCAAGACCAACGATGGAGGGTGCTGGGGGCACCCAAGTAGCTTGGGCTGGTGATCGGCCAGGAGATGTCTTTCCTGGCCAAATGATGAATATGGACAAATTCTAGGTGCCACATATGGTCTAATATCCTAAGATGCATGGCAACCTAAATTGTTGAAGACAATATATATGCGAACAATAGTAGTACTCCTACTAGTAATCGGCAGTGAACAATAATTTCACAAATAAACATGCCAACTTGTATTAACGTGGTACTACTTATATTTATATGTTCCTATATTATTATTGTGGTGCTTGTGTGTTTGTTTATTAATATATTGGTTATGTTAGTATGGACATTACCGTGTGCTTATACTTACTATATATATGTATTTCCTCTATTAGTTATCACATTATCTTTAACCTCATGATGCTTCCCTCCACTTTGTTCAACGTCATGCTTCTTTGCCACCCTGCACCTGTCTTTTCTCCGGATCCTACTACTGCAACTCACTAACCATATCATTTTGACACCCCCACTAATGACATTGCCTCCCAAAGCCTTCTTCAAAACCCAAGGGTACCTTCCCAACAAATGAAAACCCCCGGCTATCAACTCCGATGGTGTCTAAAAATGAAAATTTGAAGTACTAAATGATGCGAAAGTGTGACCTTTTGAAAGATTCACTAATTTTTATGTGGTTAGAATAGAGGAGGTTTTTTTAAAAAAACTAAGATTAGACATACATAGAAAAATACGATTTCACATACGGCTCAACCGCCGCCTGCTGCCTCCCAAAGCTCCCTTCTGAGGGAACCTTCCCAACAAAAGAAAACCCCTAGCCCCTTGCGTTTGTTGCAAGCTCATGCTTCTTGGATTGAAAATGTGGCTTAAGGCTCATCCACTATTGGTAGCCACAAAATATAGGAGGCTTGAGTGGAGAAATATAGTCTGCAAATATCATGATGCAAATTGAAGATTTTTGCAGGAGTGTAACTCAAAATGATCGACACCACAAAGAAAAAGAATGTGTTTCATGAAATGCTTCATTGCTTTAAATGTTGAACCTTAAACACGACTGCAATCAGAAATATGGAAGGATAAGAATTAAGGGCAATGTAAAATATACATATTTCACATGTACATTTGACATATCTCTGGGTGAAGAGCATCATCAAATTTATGGGGGTATTTGGCCATAAGCACATGGTTTTGCTTACTAACGACGAATAAGTTCATCTCAACGAATTTAATGAGATCAACTTATGATGGAACACATCACCTAGGATGAGATGGTTCCTTAGTCGTCCAACCATCCAGTGGCGGATCCACCGCCCGGCGAGCCCGGGCGGCCGCCCGGGCTCCTCGACGAAATACAACGTGATCGTTGTTTCTTGCACGGGATAAATACATTTTTTTTAGATTTGCACGGGATAAATACATGATACGGTATTTTTTTTCTCTAGCTGTATGCTTGAGCACAGGGAGGATTGCCCAGGCTCCACAGCAATTCTGGGTCCGCCACTGCAACCATCTGATATATGCCTCCGTACCTCCAGAACACGCCTGGAGCTGAATGTTTTGCTCTTTTGGCTGCTTGATGATCAAACATGGGTACATGGCCATCAGGCCTGTTGACAGAGTGAGTCCTTTCTTTTATCCACTGAAACTTGACACGAAAGAGACAATTCAAGATCAAACAAGTAAAATCTGAGTGGTGAACGCTATTCTAGTATTTGTTCTTGAAATTCGAATGTGTGGAAGTTTTATGTTATTCAAAATGCCACGTAGACCAAAAACACATGTTTTTTTATTATTAGTCAGTTAGACAATACAGTCTATAAATGACATAGACATGCTTAAAGCCAGCAAGTTGACTGCCACTGTTAGAGAAGCTCTCCGATAATCCATAGGTGCCATGTAATGAAACAGCTAGCTAAGCTATCTGCACTAGGCCAGACCGCGTATTTTTTGTGTCTACGGTGGAAGAGCCCGTGATCGAGGGTAAAGAGAGACAGAGACAAAGACAGAAAAAAATAGCTCTTCATTTCATCAATGAAGAGTCATGCTATAGTCTACAAGGTGTTAATTAATAACCAAGGATAAAGATATTATTCCATCACTTTGTAGCTGTAGCTGATATAATTGAGCACGTCGATGCCGTATATATAGCACCAATATATTTACAAATGCCCTTGGTCGATCGTTTCCACCGTCTCTCTCAACGCAGCAATTATATTCCATCGTCAAATCGGTCGGCGCGGCACGCATCTATGTGTACCATCGGCGGCGATTCTTGACTTGGACGTGAGTGATCGAGTGCGTGCATCTTCAATTCTCTTCCGTAATTTTTCTTTACTTGTCCAATCAAGACAAATTAACAAGCAGCCTGCTGGAAGTAATTTTTCTTTACTTGTCCAATCGAGACAAATTAACAAGCAGCCTGCTGGAAGTAATCAAATACTAGCTGTATATATATGTGTGTTCTGTGGTTGTTCATGTACGCCATCGCCGCCGTGGTGCTTCGCGTCGTCGTCGATCCTGAACACAAAAAGATACGAGATCGAGACCGGCAGGAAACGGGAAGGCGCACTGGCGGCGGCGGTCGTCTCCGGCCGGCCGGCGGTGATGCAGTCTAGTTTGGTGTGGTCCAGATGAGACCGGCACGGGAGCTTCCATGCCCACATAAGCCGGCACCGGTGACTGCAAGCCATCAGCTGCGTCGCTACCAGGTGATTTATAAGGAGGTGCCAGCCTAATTGACCTGCAGATCACATCAAAGACGAAAAAAAAACGTACTGTTGGCACAAGTTTGTGGCCAACAGACGGTGCGCAGAGGAGCTTGCTGCAGCGCCTCTGCACGAAGCGGTCAGACCGCCTATGAAAAGCGGTCAGACCGGTTTGCCGGAGTAAACCGGCGGTAGACCTTCGAACGTCGCCCGGGCTGGATCCCGTCGGGGCAACGCACGTAGGGTTGTCCTAGAGTCGGCAGGCCACCTAGGACGTCCTCAATCGACGTAGAGACGAAGGAGGAACAACAAATAGTAGATTGGAAAAGTAGGGCAAGGAGAAAAAGTAAAAAGATAAAACGAAAGTGTTTTTGATCGATTGGATGATGCTCAATCGGCCTTTGGCCCTTTATATTTATAGGGTGGGATGGTCTTACCCCGTTGAGTCGGTTACAATGTGGTATAAAACTCAGAGTCCTAAACCTACTCAATCAGACCCAAACCGGTCTGACCGGATTGGGAAACCGGTCAGACCGGTTTTTCCGGGTGCAGATCTTTCCAGAGTCATAACTCTCTCATCCGGAGTCCAAATTAGGCGTTCTACATATGCATCTTGATCGTCTCGACGAGAGCTACGCAATGGTGAAGTCCAATCTGCATTTTAACAAAGTTATCCAAACCGGTCTGACCGGTTTGTGCACACCGGTCAGACCTTGCACATCCTGCCAATTTTGGTTGTCAACATATGCCCTCCCTGTTTTCTGGCAAAGCTTGCATGTCAGAAAACATCTATAATGATCAAAATTGGTTAAAGACGATGATTAACAGCACATCGCCCATATATTGCTCCTAAGGGCGATAATTGTTTTATCGGCCATAAACTTGCCCTATACTTCAAGGAACGACTTGTTTTGGTCTCCATACCTGTTTAGTAGTTGCTGATATTGCTGGTATGACCTTTGCTTGTTGCTCCATTGATCCTTACTTTCGTATCCGCTGCAATCTTCTTTTTTGAGTATGAGACAAGCCTGAGGGACACCACCTCGGCTGTGAGTATTTTGAATCTCTTTTACTGTCCTCATCTCCTTTAGAGTCAATAGATGTATTTCTGACCAGATTATTGTCAGCAATAAACGGTCTTTGCATTGAACCATGATTTACATACGTAGGGGCATGCATATGTAAATTATTATAATCCAAAGGTAAATAATAGGAAGGATATGACCAGGACCATGGTGAGGTCGGTCCAACATATGAATAAGGAGCAGCAACATAACTCACTTGAGATTTGCAAGAACAAAATTTATTTTGATGTTTTGATTTTTTACCTTTACCTAGCCGATTCCCTCACTTTTGGCTCGCTCCTTTCTTCTTGTACTTGGCCAAAAGCTCCTCGAAGGTCGCCTTTTCCTTGTGCTTGGGGCACTTCCAACCTTTCTGGAGAAACCGATCAGACCGGTCTGAGAAACCGGTCAGACCGGTTGACGTACTGTCGATCTTCTTTGTCTGGCCTTGCCCCCCAAGCACTTGAGGGACCTTTTTCTACACCTTTATCACCTCTGAATCAGCAGGCCTATCATCTCCAATGATTACATTTTTTCCAACGGCCTTTTCGGCTTGATGTGGCCGAATTAGCACTTTAAGATTTCGTATCTCAATGGTATTCATAGGAAAAGGATTAGTGTCAACCTGCATGGGATGAAAAGTCAAACGACCTTTATTAATGGCCGATTGCACTTGCTGCCGAAATACATTGCAATCATTTGTTGCATGAGAATAAGAATTATGAAATTTACAATAAGCATGTTTCTTCAACTCTTCTAATGGCGGCATAGTATGAGTTATTCTAATTTTTCCATCTTTCAACAACTCATCGAAAATTCTATCACACTTAGTCACATCAAAAGTATATTTAACTTCTTCTTGCCGATTCTTGCAGACCGGCTTTAGAGACTCACAAGTGCTAGGCTTGTCTTTGGCTGACCATACAAATTCAGTACTATAAACATTATTACTTTCATCGTCCAAATTATCAGATGCATAATAAATAGGACGATTATTTTTGTCATTGGCTTTTTGTGAACTCCTAGATTCTTTAAGTCGATTTTCATTAGCTAGAGCTTTTTGCAACAACCGACTCACATCTAGGAATTCTTGACCATCTAGCTTCTCTCTATGAACATCAAGCAAACCGGCATAAGCAAGATCAGCTAGATCTCTATCTGAAATTGTCAAACTATAGCATCGGTTTCTAGTGTCTCTAAATCTTCTAATATATTCAGAAACAGATTCATTAGATTTTTGCTTAACCGATACAAGATTTGACAATTTCAACTCAGTTTCACCATTAAAGAAATAATCATGAAATTTATCTTCAATATTAGCAAAAGTATAAACTGAGTTGGGTGGCAAAGAAATAAACCAAGTAAATGCAGCACCCGATAGAGATAAAGGAAATAATCTCATTTTACAAATATCATTAGAAGCAGCTTCACCACATTGTATAGTAAATTGGCCTATGTGCTCTAATGTACTTCTACCATCATCCCCACTGAATTTAGTAAACTCTGGTATTTTAAATCCTGGTGGGTATGAGATATACTCATAATTCTCAGGGTACGGTCTTTGATACGACCGATTCTTAGTTTTAGGCTCTGTACCAAAAGTTTGTCTAAATATTTCAAGTATCTCTTCTCTAAATCCCTCCATCCCTGAAACGGTTCTAGGTCTAGTTGATCTAGGATGTGGTGCCTGACTTAGAGTGGGCTGTGGTGTGCTAGATGTTGCTGTTTGATTCGGCAATGTGTTAGGAACATGATGTAACGAACTATTAGAAACATATGCACCTGTAGATGGCTCACTATACACAACCGTATGCGGCATCATAGCATTAGTAGCAGCCATCGTATTCCCTCCACCAGCCGAAGTACCAATGGTAGTCCGGCTATGTATGTGGTGGACTAGTGATGAACCAATGGGAGCCTTCGGAATATGCAAATTCGATAGATTCTCTGGTGCACTATCTTTAGAATTTTCGGTATTAGAAGTAGATCCATTAACATCCTTACCAGAAAATTGTTTATCAAATCTGGTCTCTAAGTTTTCTAAACGAGAATTAATCGTAGATTCAAATTTTTCACTCATGGCAATAAATTTATTATTAAAGCTAGCACTAACAGCTCCATCAATAAGATTTGTAATTTCTGAATTAATTCCAGGAGGAGCATTGGACTGTACCTTCAATGTGGGAATGTCGATGATAACATCTTTGTCTTTCTTGACGTTCCCTTGTCGATCCATGGTGAAGTGCGACACGTATTGCTTCGCAGCTTCATCTTCCAGCTCCTGGATCTCTCGCTCTTTCTGCTCACGGATCTTTCTCCTGATTTCAGCAAGTGCCTTCTGATCTTCGGCCGACATTTGTTCAACGTTCGGCCTTTGAATATTTGCAGCATCAAACTCAGCGGGTTTAGGTAGTTTAGCGGTCATGGCGGCCGATTGATCTACCTTTTTCCCCAGCGGAGTCGCCAAATCTGTTGGCACAAGTTTGCGGCCAATAGACGGTGCGCAGAGGAGCTTGCTGCAGCGCCTCTGCACGAAGCGGTCAGACCGCCTATGAAAAGCGGTCAGACCGGTTTGCCGGAGTAAACCAGCGGTAAACCTTCGAACGTCGCCCGGGCTGGATCCCGTCGGGGCAACGCACGTAGGGTTGTCCTAGAGTCGGCAGGCCACCTAGAACGCCCTCAATTGACGTAGAGACGAAGGAGGAATAGCAAATAGTAGATTGGAAAAGTAGGGCAAAGAGAAAAAGTAAAAAGATAAAACGAAAGTGTTTTTGATCGATTGGATGATGCTCAATCGGCCTTTGGCCCTTTATATTTATAGGGTGGGATGGTCTTACCCCGTTGAGTCGGTTACAATGTGGTATAAAACTCAGAGTCCTAAACCTACTCAAATTCAGACCCAAACCGGTCTGACCGGATTGGGAAACCGGTCAGACCGGTTTTCCCGGGTGCAGATCTTCCCAGAGTCATAACTCTCTCATCCGGAGTCCAAATTAGGCGTTCCACATATGTATCTTGATCGTCTCGATGAGAGCTACGCAATGGTGAAGTCCAATCTGCATTTTAACAAAGTTATCCAAACCGGTCTGACCGGTTTGTGCACACCGGTCAGACCGGTTTGCACATCCTGCCAATTTTGGTTGTCAACACGTACACAGACGCAACTCAAGCTTTATTATTACCATCGACCATTTCTTTCTCTTCAATTTTCTCTCTCCTTTTTCACCCAAGTGTTCTGAGAAATAATTAGTCATGCGGACTTCAGGAGCGTACAGACACAGGTCTGGTCTCAGGTGTGACTGTTTCTTTTGAGTGCAAAGTGGAAAAGAGTTGAAGAGGGCATATATTTATGTGCACACGAACGTCTACCTCAGCTTAACACTTTTTTTTCAACTTTATTTCTCCGATCCTGCCAAGCATGCATGGTCATGCCCATGCATGCAGTTCAAAGCTGGCTGGCTAGCTCCAGGGCCGGCCCTGTAGTGTAACCAACCGGGGCAACCGCCCAGGGCCCCCAAAATTTTGGGGCCCCATCTCATGTATGTAGTTTGGTATATATATATATAGTATAATTAACATACATAAAGCATTTATCTTGACAAAGGGAAGAAAGAAATACATTTTATCTAAAAATATTTATCTTGACAAAGTGAAATATGCTAAAAGTTTTGTCATATTGAGAAAAAATATTAATGTGTTAGGGCCTCCATTTTTTTCTCGCCCTGAGCCCCCAAAATCGCAGGGCCGGCCCTGGCTAGCTCTCTAGGAACGAATTGAAATTAGGAAGCTTCCAATCCAACCACTTCAATTCTTCTTCCTCTAATCCTTCTTCAACACAGCATATCATATATGCGTGTGACAAGTTGTGTCATGCTCGATAGAATAGAACATGTAGAACGTCACAGTCACCACTTACCAACAAGATATGAGAGATGTATCTATGTAGGGACGGTGCGCAAAGCCGCAACTCTTTTTCCGCTGTCTAAAAAGACAAAAAGGCACTATGGAATTCTTCACAAGCAACTTGTTGGAACTGAATCATCTGGCTATCTATGGGACAGGGAAATGTGCACAATTAAATTAAGTTACTTATTTTTATTTCAGCGAAGATATATATACATGATAATTAAGTTACGATCGTAAATGTCAGATACTGTATTTTTTTAACTTTTTATAAGAAACAAATCTCGAATGTCTCTCTCGCACATACAACAAGCACCTAAATAGTTTAATTGTGCATAATGGCAAAAAATAATTTAATTGTGCATAATGGTACATTAACTCTAGGGTATTCCTATATACTAGCAAATTTCACAAAAATTCATGGGTATATATTCACCGACCATCCGTTCATTCACATTCCTTCCGTCTCAAGTATACAACGTTTAGGATAAGCTAACTTTCATGCTACACATGCATATGGATATGGGTGCTCCAAACTTAACGAGACTCAAACCCACATCTTACTTACACCTAAATTTCTTCAGGAAAAAATAATATAGATCTAACTAACGGTACAAATTGGTTGACACAATAAAAGAAGTCCAAAATAAAGCTGTACGAAAAATAAGAGGTTAAGATTGCCGTTATTTACATCCTCACATATCCGTCTATAATAAGTACCACATCAGGATTCAGGATCTCTGTACATATTTCCAGTTGATCGAAATTTCAGCATACAGTATGCTACTTGATACACACCCCCAAAATGTAACTAAAGAATAGAGACTCCAATAATACATACATGATGATGCACACGTACGTAGGCAGCATGACTACTTGTGGACGACCACGGCGGCCAACGGCGGCGCGGCCGCGGAGGCAGAGCCGCCGCCTTTCCCGGCGGCGGCGCCGGAGAAGCGGAGCGCGAGGCAGACGATGGGCGGGGTGCCGGCGAGCACGAGGCCGAGCGGCACCATCCAGAGCTGGGCGTAGGACGGGTGGAACGCGACGGCCCACCACGCCAGCAGCGCCGCGCCGGCCATGGCCGCCGCCGCCAGGCACACGTCCACGGCGGCGTCGCCCAAGACCGACGCCTCCTCCTCCAGGCGCTCGGCAGCCGGCGGGTTCTTCTTCCCTTTCTGGAGGTAGTCCCCGCCATCGGCGGCCTTGATGATCGCCGCCGCCGGCGCCGCCTTGGTGGTGGTGGTGCTCGGGTGGTGGCTCGTCGTCGGAAGCATGTCGGCGGCGGGCGCTCGTTTGAGACCACACGACGACGGGGCTAGCTCTTACTAATACTGGAGGTGGTGGTGCACTGGTGCGTGAGTCCGGGCAGCTAGGAAGGTGCGTGATCGAGCGGCGGCGAATGGAGGCCAACTGAGGAAGGCGGTCAACGCTAGGACACGTCCATTAATTTCCTGGGGCGGCTACTTCTACCTACGGTCTACTCACTAGCTGCACTACCTGGGGCTTGCTTCATGCAGTGTAGGTGTTTCATATTGTATTTCTTGCATATATATACGATCTACTACGTATCGTGCGGTGTACTCTATCTCCATATATCACTTTTTGCAACACCTCGTTTTTCTTAAATACTAGCAAATATGCATGTGCTACCATTGTTACGGGTTATTTTAAACTATTTGGTTGGTGAATACATGCGTTAGGTAAAGAAATTTCATAGTAAAAAAATAATGTCAAAATGACAGAAACTCTTTAGAAACATTGTTTTTTTTAAAAAATTTCAATGTCTTTTCCACCGATAAGGAGTGGGTATGAATTATTTAGGTGACAAATATTTTCAAAAGAACTGAATTCTTGTAGTATAGATAAAGATCGATAGATGAATGGATATACGTTGTTTAGACCAGAACTAATTAATTTAGAAAAAACTTAACGTTAAATTTTACTTATCATAAGCATGGTATATGGGCTTATTTATCTATCCTAAATATCGTATATTTAAAAATAGAAGCAGTACGTACTAAGCAGCGAATGCATACATATACGTACTAGTTAAAAGTTTTTGTACCATTCTTGCGTTGAAATAATGGTTTCAAGATTCTTCGGAAACGGCCGTCACGTCACTATACGCCTGTTGAATCGGCGGGGGAGAGTTCCAATCCTAGACACCAAGTGGCACAGCCGGTCTAAACATAATTTGTCACGTTTTGGACCGGCCTTTAAATTTCTCGATGACCACTCCGTCGCGTTTCTTCTCTTCTGATAGCGAAGCTTTTGCACTTTTAATTTGTTCCGTGCCTTTCTACGACCAACCAGAGAAATATTGTCCATATGTTTTAGTTCTTCGATCAGTAGACAGAATGAAAGAAACAACAGCTGCTCAATGTCCACAATATTCTCTGTGTCGGCAACACGTACGATCTCCATCAAGATTGCGCAAGACGGCAGCATCTTCTTCCCCCCTGGCCGCGTGCCGTGTTGGGCTGATCGATCAGGGATGTAACGAATACGTACGTACATTAAAAAGAAACATGTTCTGTCCGATTCGTTTAAAAAAAATGCAACATTGTATGTGTAATCTATACAGCACCTTACTACTACGGGCATTGTACCTGAAGTCCTGAATCGACATCATTGATCGAGATTTCTCGTAGCTAATCCTATGAGTTTCAAATAAGTTGAGTAGTAGGAAACAAAACATGACGTCACCTTAAAAAAATTCAGAACATGTCCAATTAATCCTACTTGACGCAATAAAAAAATCTCTAAAAAATACCCTCTGTTTGAAAAGAGGTCACTGGCCCAAAAAAAAGATTATTGAACTTTGAAGCACTCTGTTTTGGTTCAGCCGAAAAATTAGTCCAAAAGCCCGGTCTACACACGAAGATGGGCTGAGAATTTGAAAGCGGGCACAAGCCCATCAATGACCTTGGCCCAAACAGCCCAACTTCTCATATTCCGTCCCACTTCCATTCCTCTCCCCTCTTCCCCGTCGATCTCGTCGGCGACGCCACTACCCCGCCGTCCGGCCCCACCCCTCAGCGCCGGCGCCCCCCGCCCTCCGACTCCCGCGACCCAGCCACGGATCCCGAGCCCGGCGATGGGGGTGGTGATCGAGCGGGAGGAGTGGGCGCTCACGCCCCTCGCCTACCCGCTCCTCTCCGCCGCGGGCCTCGCCGCCGTGCTCCTCCTCCCGTACTTCTCCCCAAGGGCCGCCGCGCAAGCCGCCGGGTCCCCTTCCCCCTTCGACGCCGGCGCGGGCCCCTTCCTCCGGTTCCGCCGCGCCTTCCTCGTCCTCTTCTCCCTCGCGTCCGGTGAGTTAGCTGGCGCGCCGCGCCCGCTCCTCCGATCTCCTGCCTCTGTGGTGCCGCGACTGATGGCGTGGCGTTGGTTGTTGTTGGTTGTGCAGTGGTTGAGGGGATCCAGTCCGTGTTCGGGGAGGATGAATTCGTGCGGTGTGGGCTTGGCAGGGAGCAGATGGCCGCGCGCCTCGCCGCTACCGCTGCCGCTGCGCTGTTCCCCGGTGCCATTTCCGGCGTCATCTCTGACAAAATGTAAGTTCAGAGCACGAGTTTAATTTAGGTGGTGTAAAATTTTGCATAGCCCGTTCAAATCCCCACATATTGGTTGGCTTGGTTTAGGCATATAGCAACGCATATCAAAAGGATCTTTACCTTGCTCTAGTGTTTATACAGAGTATAACTGACTAACTTGGTGCTGTTTATGGCCATCGTTTTGGGTTTGAAGGCAGGCCATGAATAGTAGGTACCTATTCTGTTCACAAACATTTGTTTGAACTAGTTTGAATGTTGGCTGATGAAACCATAGCCTAGAGATCAGTTCGTGATCTTGTACTATAGTATGCTTAGCATTGTCATTTTGTGATGCTTGAGTGATTGACAGCCGATATCTGCACCTGTATTTCTGGGTCCAGCAGTGGCATGGATTTCCTTTTCTTATACAACTAGCTTACTAGCTATTTATTTTCTGTATCTTATGACCTTCATGTCTCCATGACAACTATGGGGACATAGAATTGTTTTCTGGGTACACCATAGCATTCCTGAAGCTTAGTTTAGCTAGCACATTGATATTTGTTAATTCAATGCATTATACGAGTGTGTCATGATGAAGTTTGGATGATTTATACGGCTGGTAGGAATCTGGGACAATAATCTACACCTTGGTATACTTGGGTTTTCTCATGTCTTTGTGTCTAGATTTTTGTTCCATCAACTGCACTTAATCCTTCGTCCCAGCAGATCCTGTTATGTGGTGCTGATATCTGTGTTTTTTTATCCTTCCAATAGTAGTTGTAACAATATCTGTTTTGCTGACATTTGTAGAGGTCCACGAAGGGCTTGCATATTTTACTGGGTACTTCAGCTTGCAGTGGGCACCCTGAAGAGTTTCAGTGCACTTCGTTGTGCATGGATCAACAATTTTGTTCTGGCTCTTGCCTCGTCAGTGTTCTCTTTCTGTTTTGAGACATGGCTTGTGGTGGAGCATGAGAAGGTTTGTGTTATTGAAATGCTGTGCTATTACTGTGTTCTTTATGCTGTACGAGTTATTAACTGTTTTATCCTGCATTTTCAGCAAGACCAGAAGCAAGATTTGCTGTTTGATACTTTTTGGGTGATGACATTCTTTGAATCGGTGTCCCATATTGGAAGTCAAGAAATCACAAATGTATTGGTTAGTGATGATGGAAATAGATTCTTGCTTCCCTATGCATTTGCAGCCACACTATCAGTAGTAGGGATTCTGTATATCAGAAACACATCAAGTAGCACTCAGCATGCATCTGCCATTGGGAGCTACCAAAAATCATTTTTTGCTCATGTCCTCAGAGGTGAGTGGTGAGTCATCTTGCTTGCTCCAGTGCTTTCTTTCTCATTTCTGCTGACGAAGCTCTATTTATATTCTATAAAGATGGTCATGAATATCTAGATGATTTGACTGAGAAATACAAGTTGGTCAACATTTGATGTCATTGTGTTTGAAACTGTTGAACCTTCTGTAGTCTTTATCATATAGCATTGGCACTTCTGGCACCTTTTAAAGATATTGCCATTCACTTTTGTGAATATTGACCATGATTATTTTAATGCGAGGATATAATTGTAAGTAAATATATCCAATATTGTTGGTGCACTGCCACATATTTATTGGTTTCATAATAAATTTAGCATCAGGAATTGCTCTAGTCAAATTTAAGAGTGGTTTCTGATGTGAAAACTGCAGCAACAAGATGCGGCCTTTCCAATCATGATTGTTACTTCTGTTGCAAGTCAAGATTTCCAGTGCTTACATGTTCCTTTTCCATTTCTGACCACAATTGTTGTGTTTCAGACAAAAGAGTACTGATCCTGGTCTTAGCTCAAGCAAGCATCCATTTTGCTGTCTCAGCCTTTTGGTTTCTCTGGGCACCAACCATGGTGGTATTAATCTGAACCGATGCTCTTTTCATGCTAGTTTGGTGTTCTGTATGATTAGTTATCTCAGAAACCTGAGACTGAAGTTTTGCTATGGTACCCGTACTCATAGATCTGTTGATTGGCACAGGCTGACGGAAGGTATGCTCAACTGTCAGTAATTTACCCCTGTTTCTTGGCATCGAGAATGCTTGGAAGTGCTGGTTTTCCATGGTTTTATGGAGCCACAGCTCCTTTCCGGAATGAGGACAGCCTGACAATAGCTTACATTGGTGCTGGGTTTGCTTTGTCTATTGTGGCTTACGACTACCAGGTATATTGTAACATCTCTTAAGGCAACATGTAGTTGAAAATTGGCTGGTTTCCCAAGTCTAATCAGAAGTGTTGTTCTTTGAACAGGAGATTGGAACATTGGTGATATTGTTCTGCATCTTCCATGCATGTGTAGGCTTTATTTTGCCTTCACTAGCAAGATTGAGAACAATGTGAGTTACTGGTGCAAGTACAATCGAGTTTAAGCTGCTATCTACTGTGTTCTGTTTACGAAGCTGGCATCACTGCAGGTACCTGCCAAACGAGCTGCGTGGGGGCATGATGAGCTTTTCGTTGTCGCTAGCAAATGCTGCTATCTTCATTTTCCTATTACAGGTATCCATCTGGAGTCCTCTTGTCAGTGAGTACATTTTTATGCCCATATGTTCACCCAATGCTGACAGCCATTTCTTTCCTCTCCTCCACAGGGTGCCCACCCTCGGAACAATGCAAATTCGACCATCCTGGGCCTTGCATCCTGTGGCCTTTTAGGAGCTGGGGGTTGCATTCACATGTTGAGGCGGTGGAGAAAGCATACTCGCCAGAACGCCCGTAGTTTGTAGGCACCATGGGCATCCAAGACTACACGACACAATACAGGCTTCAGGGCGATTTTGTAGCATGCTAGTACAGTAGCACCTCACTTTTTGGTTGACTCCCCACGTCTGGAAACTGATGATAACACCATTGGTCAGTGGTTACTTGTGCAGCGTATTGGAAGATAGGTGCAGGATAAGGTTTCGTGTTCAAAGAAATTGTTCGGTTTGACGGTTGACACATTCTGTATACATGTGATGTAGTCAGAAAGTTTTCTTTCAATGTACTGTGACTGGCGATGTAAAATTTTGGTTTGGCAATACTTTTTTTTTGTGTGCCTTGTAAATAATAAAATGGTGTTCCTTTTTGGTCCGCCACCGCCAGTAATGTGAACACCACATTTTCTCATCCCTCTCTGTCGGCGTGCTTCTTCTGAGCACTAGCACTCAATTTCCTAGCAGATTGTTGATATGTACTTCAAGTGCATGGTTTTTCTTGTCATCGGCTGGTCAGATGGTTGTTTGCTTCACGCCATGAGCGGAAAGCGTGCAAGATCAGCCGAGGCTTGATCCTCCGATCCATCAGCTTCATCATCTCGCAAGCCGCGGGCAGAAAGATTCCAAGGTAATAATTTGAGCTGCTGATGCATCTTGTGGCTGAGTGCTTACATTGTCTGCGAGGAGGACGTCAAGCTACCAGACGCCCTGCAGATTCTTTCTTTGATATTCCCTCCCTGATTATCATTGTGCTTGATTGCCTGTCTATTTGTCATCGACCCAATTTTTCTGTTTTCTCTGTCAATTCCAGAATATATGGGCAAACTTCGGCAAGGATTAAAATCTGCCCCCTCGAAACTCGGCATTCAATGTAACAGGTACAGGATGAAGCATGTGTATTTTCTTTCAGACGAGTCCGAGTCGATCATCGACTCGCATGGCAAGCTAGTTCCATCCGTCCATATAAAGGCGAGGCATCATCGATCACATCGTCCAACAGAGCAACACGTACAGGCACCTATCTTGCTAGTTGCTACTCCACTAGATCGAGACACGAGAGCAGAGAGAACCAGAGAGAGATCCATCCATGGCGTCGTCCGAGGATCTGCTGCTGCCACTGCCGGAGAAACAGACATTAGCACCGGGTTTCCCAACCGGTGCTATGTTTCCGAGGCTAAAGGTACCCATCTTTAGCACCCGGTTAAATAACCGGTGCTAAAGGTGTGTCCATTTGCCAAAAGATATGTGCGTTGCTGCATTCGAACTCATGACCTCTTGGCTCGTGCGTACCCACCTAACCATCTCACCTACAAAGCACATGTGATGAGATAGAAGATTCTTTTGTTTTGTAATAGCATGTGACACCCCCTTTAGCACCGGGTTGGTGTTACGACCCGGTGCTAAAATACCTTTAGCACCGGATCGTAACACCAACCGGTGCTAAAAGGCGCCTTTTAGCACCGGTTGGTGTTACGATCCGGTGCTAAAGGGTCGGGGCCTTTTAGCAACGGTTGGTAACACCAACCGGTGCTAAAAGGCTCCCTTTTAGCACCGGTTGGTGTTACCAACCGGTGCTAAAGGGTTCCCGAGGGCGCCCCAATTTCGCACCCGGTGCTAACGTTACATTAGCACCGGATCTTGAGTGCACCGAGGCATATGAGGGGTGCGGATGTGAGTTATTCTTGTAGTGTGCAGCTGCTGGCGCATAAGGAGGAGGTGGAGGCGAAGCAGGCCGATGTGATGCGCCTGATCATGCTGGCCGCGGCGGAGAGCATCAAGTCGGGGGAGACCGCGCCGGAGTTCACGGCCGCGGCGGCGCGCGCGGAGGCGCAGGCGCTCACGGTGCTCCGCCAGGTCGCGGGGTCGGCGGAGAAGTGCGCGCTGATGGCGGCGGAGTACGCGGCGGCGCCCGGCGGCGAGGCCTTGGCGGAGGCGATGCGGAGGCAGGCCGCGAGCGCCGCCGCGATGGTGGCGGTCGCCGAGGAGTGCGCCGCCTTCATGTGCGACGTCGGGGCGCTCATGGCCGGTTCCGATACCGACTCGGACTCTAAGTCGGTGGTGGTGGCCGCGGAGGCAGTGGCTGCATGCAGCAGGACCAGGAGGCCCAACGCCAAGTACTTCGCCCCGGAGTGGTCCAACTGATGGAACGAGCCCAACATCCTCCACTGTCTGTGAGCTCATTCAGGAGCGGGATTTGGGGGTCAAGTGCTTGTTTCAAAAAATTAAATAGCCACATGGAGAAGTTTTCAAATGCTTGAGAAGTAATTTACAGTGAGTGAAGCCGATTGATTTCTTGAAATTAGATTTCTTAATTTCATCCGATTAGAAATGGATTTCTGATTTGATGGAGTTTTATTCAAATATGGGTATGAGCATCTCTCAATCGATCAAATCCTACTTCAAATCGAGCGTCGGGGTTTCTTGTTGGAGAGAGGATTGGAGACAAGATCCACAAAAATAGGTTGATTCGAGTCTTTTGTTCCTTCTGTGAGCTGACTTAGCATGGGGTCCACCGGGCAGTATCCGACATGATAGTTAAAAGGATGAAAATAGGTTCAAAACCGGGGGAGGGAGGAAAGTTGACCTGGTTTTAAGAGTTGGAGGAGGTTAGCTGCCTGGTTTCATACTTAGGGGCTCGAAATCAGACTTTAGTGACAGATGAGGGAGGCAATATGGACTTTCCATATGACAATAGGCTTAGGATTCGACCCACACAGCAAAGTCATAGCACATAATATCTCTATCTAAATATAACACATATGAAATAATAATCATATTTTTATAAATTTAAGAACATCATATTTCCCTTAATGTTGAGGTTGCCTGAAGCTATCTGTCATCCCGGACCAGAGTAGTGTTATATGTTTTCTTCTTTTTTTTGGGTCATTATATGATTTGTAAATTCGACCAGTGTTGTCTATGTCTTTTGATCACTTTATTTTGTTTTTTGTTCTTCCTATCATCAATCACTTAAGAAAACTGAAAGTATCGGTGGAAGATGACTTCCACCTCTGATTCACTTCTTATCGGTGGTTTCTCTTTGCTTTCACGCGCGTGTGAAGAATCATACCACAAAACGTCAGAATGCTTAGCCTCGAACATCTTTACGCTTGTTGTTCGCCCTTAATTTGTGCTAGAGATGGAGAATAATGTGGGCTAACTGTAAAATGGTAAAAGATTTAAAACCGGGCCTCCCCTGTCCAAATCCATTCTCCCCCAACAAATAGAAGAGGCCTCCAGGGTGTTCCTCTATTCGGTGCGTAACAAGCATGATTACGCTCGGGCACGGCGAACAAGATGGCGGAGGAGAGCAGCAAGAGCATTCCACTTCTTCCCTCTGCAAGCAAGAGGAAGAGGCTTGAAAACCCCAACAACAAGAGAACACTGTCTTGAAATGTGATAGGGAACTTACCGTATTCGCTGCAGTTGACGTTTCATCGATTTTTGCAGGGGTTGAAATGTGTTTCTTCAATCCTTGCCGGAGTTCTGGTGTTTCTTGAATTGGGGTCCTCATGCTTCTTGAATTCTTGCCGGATTCTGGTGGGTGTTTCTTGAATGCTTTCTAGGTGTTTCTGCAGAAATTAACCAATAAATCGGTTTCTTTGGTGCGTGCCGGCATAGAGCCACTAGCGGCAAGAGCGACCCGCTTCCCCCCTGCAGAGGATTGGAAAAGCTCAAGAAGAGAGGATATTGTTGTTTCAGGAAAAGAGGTAGGGAACCTAGTGTATCATCGATTCTTGCGGGATTTTGCTCCGTTTCTTGCATTCCCACCGTGTCCTAGTTGTTTTGCTCTATTTCTTGCACTCTTGAGTTTTGCTCTATTTGTTGAATTCTTGTTTCATATGATGCACAGATTAGTCAATAAGCCATGCTTCTTTGCTTCGTGCAGACCTGGCTGTACACAAGGCCAAGCCATGGTGGAGGAGACATAAGCAAAAGGAAGTGTTGCATGCAGACATTGCTATGCACTAGGCCAAGCGACGGCGCGGTAAGGGACATCGAGGTGGCGGCGGAAAGGGTCACCAAGGTGGCAGCAACACAGGCAAACGGAAGAGCTGCATCCAAATATCACTCTACACGTGGGCAAGCGGTGACGGAGACGAAGAGGGCGGCTGCAAGAAGGAGGCAATTGAAGGGAAGCTCTAATCAGCAAAAAGAATGTCACAGGAAAACAATGATGGGTACCAACTCAGATTTTTCCCATCCTGTTCAAATCATACATGTTTAGAAGATTTGTTAAGATGATTAAGATGAGCTGATATATCTGCACTTTTCTAGAGCAAGGCAGCACCATTTCTAAAGAAAATTAGTTAGCAAATGTAGAAAATAACAATGCATACTTGAGAAGCTTCTAGAAGATTGGAGACAATGTATGAAGTCATGGTTGCCATGCTTCATGGTGAAGTATAGAAGTCTCTAGAACTAGATATTTTGGCATGGTAGAAATATCAAGAAATTAGATAAGGATGAGAGAAAGTTCTAGAGTTAGATATTTGTAGAGGAAGAGTGTGGGGATGTGCCACATGGCAACATTCCCTTGGTCATGTACTCCTATAAATAGGGGTGATATCCACCCCAAGAAGCCAAGCAAATAGAAGCAAAGTATGAGCCATTTAGAGATGGCATAAGTAGCCACCATGAAGAGTGACATGCTATTGGATGTCATGAGTAGACAGGGGCGGAGCCAGCAGGGGGGCTCTAGCCCCCCCTACTGGTGCCCAGCCCATAGAGTTAAAGAAGAGGAGGTAGGAGAAAATAGAGAGGGAAAGAAGAAAAGAAGAGGAGAAAAGAAGAAGAAGGGTGGATGAGCCCCCCCCCCCTAATTTTTAAGGCCAGCTTCGCCACTGTGAGTAGAGTATTGTAGGGTAGCCACATAAAAAGTGCAAGAGTTTTTGTGTTGTATCAAGTTGTAGTGGATAAAGAGTTTAGTTCCAACATACCGTTGGTCTCCCATAGTGGTGTCAAGTGAAGGTTTCCACGTAATAGTGTGGGTATTGGGTCCACAGAAGAAGTGGTATCACATGGACTTGGTGCCACTTCTAGAAAGTCGATGTAAAGGTTGGAGTACCGATTTCTCAATAATAACTGAGTATACAATGTAGATGATTAACTACACTGCCATATTTGCACTTTGCTTGCAACCTGATGAACTCCACAACCACACAAATTAATCCATGTCCTGCTTACTGAGGATAGTAACATTGTTGACTTCATAGTTGTTAGCTGCAGCACAAAATCATCTTGTCAGTGGTGTGTTTAACCGTAATTTTGCCAATGGTCCACTTATTGCAAATTAAGCCACCGTTGTATTCCCAGCTGACCACTTGAATTCTGTACACATGTTTAGGAAAAACCCGAGTTAGTGGGTCAAAGCAAGGTATACGAAGAATCATGTTAGAGCAAGGATTCGGTTCATTATACATATGCCTAGTAAAGTGAAAAAGTCTTATGCTACAACTAGCATCAAGAATCAAAGTGAGTAAAAAAGTTACAAAGCATTAGAAATTGTGGGTGAAAAACTTGATAACTTGTTGAATGATCAGAATTTCCCACCGCCATCACTCAATGCAGCATCGGAGCCCACTCATTTTGGCCAATGCAGCATCGGAGCCCACTCATTTTGGCCAAAAAGCAGAAGATGACAATGAGAAGTTAAGACATGTCCACTCCCAATCTTCAAAAGCCAAAGGAACACGACTTATGCATCTTGCAACACAATATGCAATGGAGCTTATTGAAAAATACGATAAACTGATCAGGCAGATTGTTGAGCATCAAGGATGCATTGAAGGCTTGAGGATGGACGGGATCACGACCATTTTTTGTGTGCACTTTGAATTTATTTTGGATGCATCCGTTCTGAAAATTGTATAATCTACTGTCACACCCGGCCGAGTTGTATGGCCCAGTAGTGGCCCGTGAGTGCGGGATGCACGTGTTTAGTGCCACATTGCTAGTTTAGCAAGTGTGGAGGCAACTTATAAGCCTTTGCCTTCCAGCCATAGCACCTTCGGGTTAACCCTTTTACACGAAGCGAGGACGAAAGTGTAAGCAGGGTGCTATGTGTACGCGTGCACGCCCCTCGGAAAGGCTGTGCGGGGCGGCTTGTGGAAGGCGGGGTGTTACATCTACCATGTATTTTTTTACCTGATAAGAGGCAATTGAATTCAGTAAGGCAACTAATAAAATTAATTAGGCAAGATTTTGTTTTTTAAAAGAAAAAGTATATAGTCAAGGGCGCAATGCCACTCATTGTCAGAATTTTTACAACAGAAAGCTCTCGAAGAAAAATGAGTTCTTACAGTTTTCAGTTTGGGCCCATGCATAACATAGAAATTATAACTATGATGATTGGATGTTAACTTGCTTCTTCAGCATAAAAAACCTTGGCCCATTGGCTGCATATTACATTAACTACAGCTCTCCTGCTCTCCTTGCTCAGAATTCATTAACAAGTACACTCTTTGCTCAAAAAATAAATAACTCTGTACTTCTTAATGGAATGACACGCTCTCTCCCGTGTTTTCGATAGAGAAAAAAACTAACTTTTTTTTGAGAAAAAACTAACTGTGTTACCCATAAACAACTGATGGATCGAGCCCAGCTAACAGCGTGGCGTGGTTACCATATGATGGGCGTTGATTCGGCCCAACGAGTAAGGCAGCAGCCCATAGGCGGGTAGGAGTTCCTTTTTGTTGTTTTTTTTTTGTGTCGTTGAAAAGAAAGAGAAAAAAAAGTGTTCAATAGACGACCAGTCCAACACACTCTACAGACGTGCAAGGAAGGCAGTATACTTTTCGTTTTGTACTTTTGCTCTAATTTTAAGTCGAGGGATTCCTTTTGTTGTTCTTGTTGAAAAAAAGTGTTCAATTAACTACATACCTTTCTTGTCTTGGGTTCTTGGCACATCTTACATCTATCACGCCACGTTTTTTTGGGTGGGCTAGCTGTTCATCAATCCTGTCCTAACTAACTAGTCATTCATTTGTACATCATCATTGCATCACCAAGAAATTACCTGCTCAAGAGGGCAACCTGAAAGAATTGCTGTGTTCTTTATTACTAATTAAATCAAATCAAATCAAATCAAAAACCACATGTCTTCTGAAGAAAAATACAAAGGAAAGAAACGCGCTATGGTACACAGTCTCCTTTCTTTAAGTCTACCTGTTGATACGCTTCACGTCCACTTGATAACCACTCGTGAACACAAGGGAGGTTGTATCTGTAGTTCTGTACGTATCATAGCTAAAAAAAAAAAGAAGCCGAGAAGCATCTCATAGTATGTTTACCTTTGTTTTCTCGCCAAACAGATCTCATGCATTGGGCCCAAAGAAAGAATCCTATCAACAGCAAAATCTCCTCTGCAACCCCTAAACAGATACTGTCACGCATGACGAGCATTATATTGTTAACTGCTAGCAAATCCGATCCGTATCCCTTCTCTATCCACTCCAAGGTCGCCGACACACAGCAATACTAAATACTACCTGTTGGTTAATTTCCAGGCCAACGAGCCGGAGAGGTTAGGATTTTGCTTGTCCTATCAGTACGTAGCCAGCCTTAGCTTAGCTTCTGGTCTGAATTAAACGGTCACTCGACTAAGGCATGCTTAAGAGGGTGGTTGTTTGTTTATTTTGATCACAGTCACACGCGTGTCACGTGCACATTCAGAGGCAGTTTGTTACTTAGCTTGTTGTCTCTGCAGTATTCATTCAGTGTTCCTTCGCGATTGCTAATAGGATAGACTGGGTGGAGATCAGGAGATGCATTAGCCGGATCAGATAGTGACAGGCAGTGAATGAAGGAACATGTTGGCCGGAACAGATGGAGGGGACATTTAACCACACCACTGTACACTAATTGACTATTAGCGGCCACTTATTAGCCATGTGTGTCCTCTGGTGTTACTGTAACCCAACGCGATCTGCAGCGTGTGGCACTGGACAGGCCTACGTGTCAGCATGTGGTGCGCACTTGGTTAGAGATTTTTATATGCCTGAAAATCCATACACCATACTTGTCGCACGGAGCAGGTACATGCATGGTCCACGGATCAGGATCGAGCACAGTCATGGCCCTCATGGTTCCATAATCCATATAGGTACCCTGCTCATCAGCTCATGCATATATAGGCTCATAGACTTGGGTTTCCTAGGCAGCTAGCAGCAGGGCCAAGTGAGCTGAACCTGAACCGCTGTATACCACTTGCCAAGGTGATGGTGCGCCGACCGGCCTGGAAAGTGGGGCGGTGTCGTTACTTGATGTCTCGATCCCATCCACACATACTGTGATCTCGTCTCATATCATCGGCTGCATGCATGGTCGTCGATCAATTGCTCATCTCATCGATCACACACGGTTGCGTTGCAGATTCAGTTCACGGTCGAGGTACAAGAAAACTTCACATCCGCCTCATAAGCCTCGGTATTTTTTTGACCCGTTGCTAATGGTGCATTAGCACCGGGTCCAACTGCTAGGAGCGAAACGACACGCAGGATTGGCTGAAGGGAGCTCATTAGCACCGGATCGTAGCAAAATCCAGTGCTAAAGGTCTCCTATTAGCACCGGATGCAGCCACCACCCGGTGCTAAAGTTACAAATCCATTTAGCACCGGTTGAAGAATACAACCGGTGCTAAATGAGCAGCCACCGACAGCTCTTTTTTATCTCTCTTCTTCTCCACTCACCGGCTATCTCTTTCTTCCTCCCACCTTATCTCTTTCTCCTCTCGTTCTCACATCTCTCTCCTTCTCTCCAGGGTGCTGCACGAGTCAAGGCGAGGCCGGTGGCCGGGCGGCGCAAGCAACTAGCGGCCGGCGGCGCAAGCAGTCGGCGGCCGGGCGGCGCGCAAGAAGCAAGCAGCAGCTGGCGCAAGAAAAGAACCAAGAAGCAAGCAGCAGCAGCGGACGGTCGAAGAACCAAGAAGCAGCAGTAGATTTATTCTGATATATATATCTTGGTTCTGTTGTGCTTCGTTCTACATATATGAGGTGTGTTTAAATGGATTATGCAAGATGATATGGTGTACTAAATTATGTAAGATTATGTAAGTTTTAAATTACTATGTAAATGCAAGACATAAGTATATGAGTTATGAACTTATGAATCTTCTTGTTCTTCCTGTTCTTTCCCGTTCTTGATTGTTCTTGAAGAATCAAGAACAGGAGAGAGAGTGGGGAGAGGAATGGATGAGGAACATTTTTTTAGCTAGACCCGGTGCTAAAGAGGGACACTTTTAGCCTCGAAAATTTAGCACCGGTTTGAAAATCCGGTGCTAAAATCCACTCCCAACCGGTGCTGATGTAAGTTTATCTGGTAGAGGACAACGCGCAGAGCAGCACAACTCTCGATCATCATGGCGCTGGGGCTCGATCATGCATCGCCTAGGTTGGCCATGGGTCTATATTAACCCGGCCTTTATGCGTATTCTCTTGACTAATGACCATGTAACCATGACATGTAGAGGCCATGAATTGAACTGTTTGTCACAGCTCGGAGAGTGTCAAAGCGAGACCACACTATCTAGCTATAGCTAGCTGCTAGGCCGTGTGGGTCGTAGCCTGGTCGCGATCGGCGACGATGTGGCGATGCGTGTGCAACAACGAGCGGACGGCGACGCATCACTGCATGATGCAGCACGCAAATGCATTGCACATGCATGCATCCGTGGATCGTATCGGATAGACCATACGTATAGTGTGCAACCATCAGCAATAGGATCGATCACGCGGCGTTGTGTTGCGTGCCACACGTACAAGCAAACAATCGGAGCCTTTGGGCGTTGTGGCCAGCCGGCCAAGACCGTACCGAGATGAACAGGACATGAGTACATCACATGCCTGACGCTCTCGCTGCCGGCCAAAACACTGCTTCGACGGCGTCCACACGTTTGCTAATAAATCACATGGAGTAATACAGAGAGGTCCGTGATGTTCATCACTTTCGTACGTCAATTTTGGTGTATATATATGATCTTTAATTTTATCCTAAGTTAATCTTTTTTTCACTTTTATCAAGTTTAGAGAAAATATATTAACTTATATTACAGTAAAAGTTAAGAGTTGTTTAACAATGATTAGAGAGGTACCCATAGGTACCTGAAAGTACCTAATATTTTTAATAAAAATTAAATTAAATAGAAAAAGGGCATTATGGTAATGTCGCAAACATACAGTAAAAGTATTCTTTATAGTGTATTTAATTGAACTAATCAGATGTTATAAATGTTGCTATATATGTTTTTTTATATAAACTTTGTCAAAATCAGATAAATTTTGACTTACAACAAATAATAAGCAAATGGACTATATATTTTTTTACCGGAAGGAGCTTGACATATAGCTCCTCTTTCGGAAATATATATCAATTAGTAGCAGGAGAATAGGAAGAATATTTGTCTTGAGGATTATTATAGGTTTATTGAAACAGAAAAGGAGAGTGAATAGTATATATTATTATATATTATTAGTTTGCATTATACTAGGGGCTCTAAACCCGGCCTATTTTAGACAAAACTTTCTGGTGCCCATACCTACACAGTTAAGTTGGTCCTTCTCCTGTTTCGCCCATACATACACGTTGTATAAGTACTATTGAATTAATAACAAGCATGCATGATCACATATATCTTGTTGTTGGAGATTCATGTAGCAGCAATCAGACAAGGGCACGGGCAGCCGGTGTGAACGTACTCATCACAAGTGGAATGAAAGTTGAGATAAAAATTCTCCACACATGCCCCGCTCGTCCTGTACGAGCTCTCCACTAGTCGATCTCCTCTAGTGGCTTGCATTGCTAGATGGGATTTCGGAGCGCGAACAGGTCAGCTCGCCTGGATTTGCAGCTGCTTATGCGAAATTAAATCCGTGGCAGAAGAGCGCGCCCATGCCTGATGCTCGCCCACACATGCATGGACAAGTTGGGTGGTGGCTGTGAGCTGCGTGTCTGACGGGTACGTACGGAGACGATCGAGTGGCTGGGCACACAGGCAGTTTGCAGGCAGGCAGGAGAAAGAGACCGAGAGGTGCATGCACCTGGGCGACACCGATGGGGGCCGCCCATGGGATTGCGCCGAAACCAAACCCGGGGGTGGTTTTGCTTTTGCCGCAACAATAAGCCCGACCCAGCAGCAGCCTGAACTGAATGGGACGCCGCACCTCACCTGACCGCGTGCATCCTTTTCGTCTCTACCGATCCGGATTGACTGACACAGACCGCTCCGGCCACTCGCACCACGTTCCTCCGTACTCTCCACCCACCGCCGCTCGTCTCGTCTCACCCCGAGATCATCGTATCCGCCGTGCGCATTGCAAATGGAACCTTAATGAGAAACTCCTACGCATGGCCGCGGAAGCCCGCCGAACGACGGCGGCGGCGGGGCAGCTCTCGTTCTCGTCGTCTGTCCCCGAGGCCGCGCCATGGAGGAGGTCGGCCACGAGCTGCGACGGTAGGCCGGTGGCCGGGACGCGGCCGTTCGAAGGCCGGCGGTTGGATCCGGCGTCTCCGGGGCCGGATCTGCCGCCCCCTGGACGGACCCGGCGGTGTGAGGCGAGGCCGGTCTGATCCACGGCGTCGGCGTTTTGGAGGTAACAGATCCAACGCCTTCATCGCTCCGCGTCGCCCCAACGGGGGCAATCAGGACGGATTTCGCTAGCTGTCGTGCAGCCGCCTTCCCCACGGGTTGGTGCCATCCCTTTGCCGGCGAAACCTTGCTCCGGGTGACGGTGTTCGTCGATGGCGGTCGGAATGCATCTTGTCTTGCGGTGGCGGCGTCCTGTGCGAAGATGCTGGTGTCCTTCCGGTGAGGGCGACCTCTTCGTTGGCCGGGCGCAGTGGTGACGGTGGTACCGACGATTTGGGTGAAATCCTTGTCTGGCAATTCTACCGGACCGGCGGTGGTGAAGTATCCGTGACACACACCTTGTTGAAGACGTAACTTTTATGGGATGTAACTCTTATATTTTGTTTGGCCGTAGCCTGTTTTGGTCAGGGCTGGGTAGTATATTATCCATTATCTAAAAAATGGAACATTAATTTCTTTGCTCGCTCCCTCAGCTCGCTTATACAATGTTTACTGCCAACTATAATGGAATTCCAGGAACAAAAATCGTCCAAACAGACCTTTACACAGCAAAAAATTTACCGAGTGGTCTGTCCAGTTTGGTGGATGATCGATGCGGTAAAAACAGTGTTACATAGTAGTAACTTTGTTCACAGCTCATTCCTGATCACCCACTCAATTTAACCTCTGCCTCTCAATCTACGGAGCTACTACTCGATGAAGCGTCTTTCGTTTATCCGCGTCACTCTCCAGGCGTGCTTTCCACGTCACTGTAGAGACACGGTGTACACAGTCACAGTCCATGTGTCTCCGGTCCAACTGGCACGCCCTGACCGCCACTGCCGTGTGGGCCCCCCACACCCTCCCACCTTCCGGGCTCCCACCACCTAAACTATTCGTCTATTCCCCCCCTCCCTATAAAAATGCCTGCCGCCACCACCGCCGGCCGGCCATCCACTGGCTCCGCCCGCTCCCCGGCAAACCAGGAGGCATCGACGCCGCCCATCCACTGCTTGCTTCGCGTCCAATCCACTCCAAGAATCAATCAAGAACCCAGCAGCGGCCGGAGAGGTCGCCGGAGCCGTCGTCACCAGAGCAGTGCGAGCAGCCGCCGAGTCGCCGCGGCAGTAGATGCGAGCGGGCGCGCACCTGCTCCTCCACCTCGACGTCCACCACGCCATGGCCGCCCACGGCCACGCCGCGGCCGGCTCCAACTCCAAGCCCTCCTCCGCTTTCTCCTCCCCCGCGAGGAGCTCGAGGGGGTTCCCGCTCCGCCACCACCCCGCGGCGGCGGCGAAGCGGCGGCCGGCGCCGGCGAGGCACGGGGGCGACGCGGCGGGGGCGCCGGGCATCGGGGGCAGCTACCTGGGCGCGGAGGCGGCGGCGCTGCTGGCGTGCGTGACGGCCACGCTGCTCGTGCTGCCGCTGCTGCTGCCCCCGCTCCCGCCCCCGCCGCCGCTCTTCCTGCTCGTGCCCGTCGCCATCTTCGCCGTCCTGCTCCTCCTCGTGCTCGTCCCGTCCGACGCCAAGGGCGCCGTCGTCACCGTCGGCCGGCCTCCCTCCGCCGCCGCCTCATCCTCCTACTTGAAGCTAGCTTAGCTAGCTATCTCACTAGATTAGGCACCCGGCTGTCGCCGTCGTCGGTGTGTAAATGTAATTAAACGCGGACTCGATGTATTCGTCTTCCTCCTCCTTCTTCAGAGATCAATCCATGGAAAGAGAGGATTTTGATTTTGATTTGCTCCATGGGATTTCGTCTCTGCTTGTTTCCTTTCCGCATTTGTTTCTGCAAGTACGGTGACAATCGTCGAACGAATTGGTTGCAATCTTTGAACATCGATCGAGCGATTCAGATTGGATTGAGCCATGAACCATTGGTCGTGGAGATCGCGATGATTCTGCCTCCCAATAGCTAAGAAATACAGTAGTAGCTCTTGGGCAGCGTTGAAATTGAATCGAGTCGATTCGGATGCAGCACAGCGAAGCGGCGAACAAGTGTGAGGTCACGTGCCAACAGCCAATTGGGCCAGGGCTCATGTCGGCTTCCGTTTTCCGACTGGCGAAGGAGGGAGCCACGAACGAACGATTATTCACCAAGAAACGAGCTAGATTATACGGAGTACTACTGTGGACAGTAAAACTTGTTAGGATTTCCGAGCAGCGAGATCTAAACGTACCTGTGCGATAGTTTTCTTTTCTCTGGACGCTTCAGATTTTCGTGGCTATATATTGCTGCCGCTACAGGAAAACTAAACGACCTCGAAAGATCATACCCATCCATAGATTGCGTCACGAGAATGTTGGAAAAGAAATGGCGGCTTTGTTGTTCATCCAAGAATCGAGAGAAGGAGACCTCTCTCTCTCTCTCTCTCTCTCTCTCTCTGAGTCTCAGGAGCAAGTGCGTCGCTCCTCCCGTTGCCGACCAATTATTATGGGCCTTCGTCCCGAAAAGAAATACCATGGGCCTAGTTACTGGCTCTCCCCGGCCCAGACACTGGCCACTGTTCGTACGGGCCAGTTATTGGGCTGCCTTTTGATTTTGTACTAGGCCGCAAAATATAAAGCCCACAGGGGTAGTGAAGGCTATACAGCCTACATCGTAAAACAAGCGGCGCCGGAGATGTGACCCGGAGTAAAAGAGCTTTGACGCCGTCCTCCAGCTCATTCGGCGCCGCCCACACCAGGCCCACCATGAGTAGTATTGTAGCCCAACTTGCCGCCTATGCAATAAATCAGGCAGGCCGGCGGCGTGCGCGCGAGCGAATGGCCCAGCGGGTAGGCCCAATGCCTGGGCGGTGCGTGGAAGTAAAAGCGCGCGGTGCTCCCAACCAGCCAATCATAACTCCCCTGACCAACACTACCCCCTGATATCTCGTCCTCTTTCTTTTTTTTTTGCGAAATATGTGTATGTAGGAGCCCGGCTCACGTGCTCGGTTCGATTAATACAGAGCACTTGAAATGCCAAATATATATGCAATGACTAGCTGATCATGTACATGCATGAATCGCATGATATATACTTCTTGCCACGTTTCTACACTTGGAGCACGTCCTAGAGTGTATATATGCAAATACATAAATAGACCAGTTGGTCCAGCGTTTCGTCTGGTACCTGCCGGCCGCAGTTCGATCCCCGGGTGCGGTGCCGCTGTGTATAAGTGGAGTATGGGTTCAGGGATTTTCTCAACCTGTGTAAGAATGTGTTCTTTCTTAATACAATGCTGTGGGGGTGGTCTTACCCTCCACAGGTCGAGTTTTTTTTATATATAAATACATACCGACAAACAAGCACGTTAGCTACAATACTATTATTAGTTCCATGCAAACGTGGAGATCGAGACCACCTTCAGATACCCAAATATATATGCTTACCTTACCAAGTCTCTATCTATCATCTATAGAGAGATTTCCATGCAATGGGGTTTTATATGAATCTATCTATGATCGAGCAAACAACGAGGAAGACAATCAACATATATCATGCATGTGTCCAAGAGCTATGCATGCATGGTGCATCTTTCCAGCTTTTTAGATAATTATATTATTAATGAAATAAGCAAATGCCACCCACTAAAAATTTATAGATATCTCTCCGGCCACTTTATGCGCTTTCGCACCTCGATCTCCATGCATGCAAGAAGCAGACCAAATGACCAATGTATATATCTTGCGCTCTTATTATTGTGGTTACTTATTACCACGATTTAGATCATGTTCAAGTATGATTATCATGTAATGGTCCAGACCGCTCTTGACCGTGAGCACGGCTGTTATAACAGTTTTACACTCTGCAGAGGTCGTACACTTTCACCATAAGCCGCGTAAAAGTTCAAAAGAACTTTAAACCCAACCATGCCGAGGGGGCCAATCCCCTTAAATCACACTACCGAGGTGTGACCGCATAGGGACGCTACGAGGCCTTTACAAAGATTCCTTAGTAAATAGTAACCCGCTAAGGTTTCCGGTTCAGAAGGAAAGCATAACCCTCCCTAATGAGATCTGTCTCTTACCAAAGCCCACAGCTCAAGAGGACCGAGCTATACCCCGTCAACTGCCGCGCCTCTTGCCCCTTTCGGGTAAGGTTACCATCCACTAAAGTCCCTAATTAGTTAGCCAAGACCAGAGCCATATGGTACTTATGGTTGCACTGTTTTCCTGGGTGGTTCTCCATATTCCAATTAAAAAGATATGATCTTGCCAATTAATTATTTAAAAGAGTATATGGAACATAGAGTAGGGGTTCATTTAACCAATCCCAGTTGAGCAAACTAAGCATCATCTACCATCAAAATTAATTAAGTACCCAGTTTCAGGGATAGGGGAAATATAGTGGCTAGGCAAATCCTTAAATAGGAACCCATCAAATTAAGACACATGCACGGGTGGTGAAATTAATAATTATTAGGACATTTGCATGACATAATACACTTGCCTTCTTCCCAACTCTGTTGCTGCTCAAATCCTTCTCCAACAGTTGGTTCTTCCGAGAAATCCTCAAACTGGTCGTTTCCTAATCGCATCACACATTCACATGCAAGGAAACAATACAACAAATAAGAAACAGTACACCAAACAATTCCAACAGATTAAAACAGCAATACAAAACTAATCTACGCGTCACAACGAACACGTGAGCGCGAGAATCACTAAAATCGGAGTTAAAACGCAAAAGATAGGGCTTTTCTAATGTTCAGGGACTTGCTGGCAAAGTTTTAAAACTTCCAGGGGCTTAACTGCGAAAAACCAGGGGCTAAAACATAATTTTATATAAAAACTTGAGGGTTTTCATGTAAAAAGACAAAACTTGGACCTCGGGCGTAATTTTAAAACTTGCAGGGGCTAAAACGAAAGAAAACAGGACCTAAACATAATTATTTTTGAAATAAGCTGGACCGCGGGTTGATTTCCAAAAAACTCAGGGGCTCTTTAGCAAAATTGCCACTGCTGACCGGTATGTGGTCGGTTTGACTTGGGACGGGATCTAATCCGGGCCGTTGGATCGCGATCGGACGGCCAGGGACGGATCGGGGGGAAAACACGCCGACGGCGACGAAAACGACGGCGGCGCTGCGATGGTCGCGGCGGCGCATCGCCGGACTTGGCTCGATCTAGGGCTATAGGGCACGGTTTGCGACGAGACTTGGCCGAGGAGCGAGAGGAGAGGACGGCGAGCTCACCTGGCTAGCTCTCGTCGAAGGAGACGCATCGATGGCGGCCGGCGACGAAGAATGGCAGGCGGCGGCGCTGTTAGCACGGCGACGAGCAAGATTAGCGCGGCCGAAGCAGTGAAACGACGCGCGAGCAGCACGGGAGGGTTGAGAGGGAGACGACAAGCTCACCAGAGGCAAATTCGGCGAGATTCGGCTCACGACGGCGACGGACGACGGCGGCGGCTCGAAGCTCGGCAATGGCGGCGGCGCGGGCGCTAGGGTTGGCGGGCTCGGTTGGTTTCGGTTGGGGAAAAGAACGGAGACGGCGGCGGTTTTTATAGGTGCGGAGCGGGGGCTCGGCCACGACTAGGCGTTCGTGTCCCGGCCGGACACGGCGGCGGCGGCGGGACGGACTCGACCGAGGAGTCCGGGTCGGGGACGAAGATGCTGACAGCCGGGCCCCACTTGTCGGCGGGAGAGGGAGAGAGACGGGGGAGAAGTGGAGCGGGCCGGAGATGGGCCGAAAGCGGGGAAGAGCAGGCCGGGCGGGGAGAAAGAAAGAAGTAGAGGGGGCACACTTGGACCGGGCCAAGAGTTGGAGGGGCAAAAACGAACTCTGACTATTTTAACTTTTCTAAAACTCAAACAAAAGCAAATCAATTTCGAATTTAAACAGAATTTAAATTCCAACTTGATTTACTAGCAACCAAAAATATATGCAACAGCATGAATGCAACAAAAACTTATTTTGACTAAAATAATTATTTAATGTGATATTTAAATTGATAAAAGGCTAGAAATTCCAATTAAATCCTAGAAAATTTATTTAAGCCTTAATAAATCCTAGAAAAATTCAGAGGGTTGCTACAATTTGATTGTGATGAATTTTAGGGTGTTACAAACCTACCCCCTTAAAAAGAATCTCGTCCTCGAGATTCGGATGGATTAGAGAAAATCTGAGGGAACTCTGCCGTTAACTCATCCTCTCTTTCCCAAGTTGCCTCGCTTTCTCCATGATGACTCCATTGAACTTTACACATCTTAATCACTTTACTCCTAGTAACTCTTTCAGCAGTTTCCAAAATCTTAGCTGGGTATTCCTTATAAGTCAAATCCTCCTGCACATCCAACTCATCCAAAGGTAATTCTTCCTCAGGAACTCGAAGACACTTTTTCAACTGAGAGATATGGAACACATCATGCACATTTGACAGTCTGGCTGGCAACTCCAATTGATAAGCAACCTCACCTTTTCTATCAACAATCTTGAAAGGTCCAATGAAACGAGGAGATAATTTACCCTTCACCTTAAACCTTCGCAAGCCTCGAATAGGAGATACTTTCAGATACACATAATCACCTACTTCGAAGGTTAATTCTCGTCTCCTTATGTCTGCATAACTCTTCTGCCTGGACTGAGCCGTTCTCAAATTCTCTCTGATAATCTGAACCTGTCTCTCAGCTTCCTGCAAAATCTCTGGCCCAAATAGCTGACTTTCACCTGTTTCACTCCAATACAAAGGTGTCCTGCACTTTCTACCATAAAGCGCTTCGAAGGGGGCCATCTTTAGACTTGCCTGATAACTGTTGTTATACGAGAACTCTGCGTATGGAAGACTCTTGTCCCAACTGCCTCTATGCTTTAAAGCACAAGCTCTCAACATATCCTCCAAAATCTGGTTAGTCCTCTCTGTCTGACCATCTGTCTGAGGATGATATGCAGAGCTGAAATTCAACCTTGTATCCATAGATTCATGCAACTTCTGCCAGAATCTAGATGTAAACTGAGTACCTCTATCAGACACTATCTTTTTAGGTACACCATGGAGACAAACAATTCTGGACATGTATAACTCTGCTAACTTAGCGCTGGTATAAGTAGTGTGAACGGGTATAAAGTGAGCTACCTTAGTTAATCTGTTCACAATAACCCATATCGAATCATATCCTCCTCGTGTACGAGGTAAACCCACAATGAAATCCATACTAATTTCTTCCCACTTCCATTCAGGTACCTTGAGTGGCTGAAGCAAACCGGCTGGTCTCTGATGTTCAGCCTTAACTTTCTGACAAACATCGCACAATGCCACATGGGTAGCCACATCCCTTTTTAGTCCATACCACCAATACCTTTGCTTCAGATCCTGGTACATCTTGGTGCTTCCAGGATGAATAGAATATGCGGAATCATGAGCTTCCCTCAATATCTGCTCTCTGAGAGACTCGATATCCGGTACACATATCCTTTTTCTGAACCAAATTGTACCTTGATCATCTTCGGTGAAGTCGGGAGCTTTCCCTGCTAACATGGTTTCCTTGATTTCCTTTATCTTCTCATCAGTAAGCTGACCCTTCCGAATTTCCTGCTCCAGTGTAGACTCAACTTCCATTGTCACACCTTCTGTCTGATTCAGGAATCCCAAGTTCAGCTTTTCCATCTCTGCAAGCAACTCAGCTGGTAACTGGCGACCAAACATTGCATTTACTTGTGACTTCCTACTCAACGCATCAGCAACCAAATTAGCCTTACCAGGATGGTAGTTAATTCCCATATCATAATCCTTGATCAACTCCAACCATCTTCTCTGCCTCAAGTTCAGATCCTTCTGAGTAAATATGTACTTCAGGCTTTTGTGATCAGTATACAGCTCACATCTGTTACCTAGAATATAGTGCCTCCAGATCTTCAAGGCATGGACAACAGCTGCGAGTTCCAGATCATGAGTAGGATAGTTCAGCTCATGTTTCCTCAACTGCCTGGATGCATAGGCTATAACTCTGCCTTCCTGCATGAGCACACACCTAAGACCTCTACGAGAAGCATCACAATATATATCAAAGTTCTTGTGAATATCTGGCATAGCAAGCACTGGGGCTGTAGTCAATTTCCTTCTCAACTCTTCAAAGCTGGCCTGACACGCTTCTGACCAAACAAACTCCTTGCCCTTCTCTAATAGCGAAGTAAGAGGTTTCGCTATTTTAGAAAAGCCTTCAATGAATCTCCTGTAATATCCAGCCAATCCCAGGAAACTTCTGATCTCAGAGACTGTGGTAGGAGGTTCCCAATCCAACACATCCTTGACTTTACTGGGATCCACTTCAATACCTCCATCAGTAACAACATGACCAAGAAAAGACACTTGATTCAACCAAAACTCACATTTACTAAACTTGGCATACAACTGGTTCTCTCTAAGAGTCTGCAACACCAACCTCAAATGTTCTTCGTGCTCTTCCTCATTCTTCGAGTAAACCAGAATATCATCAATAAATACCACCACAAATTTATCCAAGTACTCCATGAACACCTTATTCATCAGGTACATGAAGTAGGCGGGTGCATTTGTCAATCCAAACGACATCACAGTATACTCATACAACCCATATCTGGTGGTGAATGCTGTTTTAGGAATGTCGAAGTGCCTGATCCTTAATTGATGATAGCCAGATCTTAAGTCAATCTTGGAGAAAACCTTAGCTCCTCTCAACTGATCAAATAAGTCTTCAATTCTGGGCAATGGATACTTATTCTTGATGGTTACCTCATTCAATGAACGATAATCCACACACATCCTCAGAGTACCATCCTTTTTACCGACAAAAATTACAGGTGCTCCCCAAGGTGAAGAACTAGGACGAATGTAACCTTTATCCAACAATTCCTTAAGTTGTTTCTTAAGTTCTTCTAGTTCATTAACAACCATTCTATAGGGTCTTTTAGAAATAGGAGCAGTACCAGGTAAAAGCTCAATAATAAACTCGATGTCTCGGTCGGGTGGCATACCTGGCAAATCATCTGGGAAGACATCCGGAAACTCACAAACAACTCTGATATCCTCCAAAGGAACACCGCTGGCCTGATTCACGGAGTAAGTTGAAGCTGAGGGTTGAGTGGCTCCGAATTCAATCTTCTCTCCCTGAGGACTAGTTAACAACACGGACCTTTTGGCACACTGAATCACCGCATTAAAAGCAGCTAACCATCCCATTCCAAGTATGACATCAATTCCCTCAGAGTTCAGGACTATCAGATCAGCAGGAAAGTCTACCCCAACTATTTTCAGGTTAACTCGGGGACAGATAAAATTGGCTTTCATGTTTCCACCGGGAGAGCTAACTAGCATGAAATTTTTCATAGGGACCATAGATATATTATACTTAGCTACGTACTGAGCAGTAATAAAAGAATGGGATGCTCCAGAGTCGAATAAAACCGATGCAGGGGCTGAGTTGACGAGGAACATACCAAGTACCACATCCTGGGCCTCCTGTGCGGACTCTGCAGCAACATGGTTCACCTTGCCCCGCATCTAATTCTGCTGGCCCTTGTTGCTCTGGGGCGTCGGGTTCACATTCTTGTTCTGCTGCTGAGGGGTATTCTGCCTAGGTGCACTGCCACTCGGGTGCTGTGGGGTCTGAGCACTCCTCTTAGGACAGTTGTGGGCAAAGTGGCTGGGATCTCCACAAATGTAGCAGGTACGAGGAGTTGGAGCACTGCCTGGTGCATGGGTCTTCATTGGAGTCTGAGTCGGGGTGGTCTGGCGGTTCTGCTGAAATGCTGGACGCTGAGGTGGAGGTGCCGACCGCTGACCCTGACTCTACGCAAAGTTACTCCCTTGCCCACCAAAGCGATCGGGCATGTTCTGCTGAGGCGGCTGGAGACGAGGGCGGGTGTTACTGCTTGACTGTCCTGAGGCCATGAACTTCCTCTTCTGCTCTCCCAACTCACGGTGCTTGCTCTCCAAGCCAATAGCCTTGTCTAGCAGGTTCTGAAATGTTGGGAAGGTGTGAGACATGAGTTGATATTGGAGCGGCGGAATCAATCCTTCCAGAAATCGCTCCTGCTTCTGCTCATCATCCTTCACCTCATCCGGGGCGTAACGGGACAACTGAATGAACTTATCCCGGTACTCGCTGACGGTCATCCCACCTTGCTTGAGTGAGAGGAACTCCTTCTTCTTCAGCTTCATGACACCAGCAGGAATATGGTGGCTCCTGAAGTTGGTTCTAAACTCCTGCCAGGTGATAGCATCAGGGGTGGCATGAGCTGCAAGATAATCATCCCACCAATCTGAAGCTGATCCTTCCAAGCGACCTGAGGCATACAGGACCTTCTCCCTGTCATTACACTGAGCCATATCCAGCTTCTTCTCAACAGTCTTCAGCCAATCATCAGCATCAAGTGGATCTGCAAAGTGGGAGTAGGTAGGAGGTTTGTGACTCATGAACTCCCGGTGCTTGTCTCTCTGCTGGTTGTTGTTGTTGTTGTTGTTGTTGTTGTTGTTGTTGTTGTTGTTGTTGTTGTTCTGTGCTTGCATGACTGCCAAGGTATTAGCCATGCCCTGGAGAATTTGAGTCTGGTTGGCGAGGATCTGATCCATTGCTACGGATGTGTAACACCCAAAATGCTCATTTTTTAAAATTTTTTTTGGCAAATAACTAATTATTTAATGCTTTCACCTGTTTTATTAAGGCTAAATAATAATTTTCTAAAATTTAAAATCAAATATAAGTGATAGAAACATTTATTGTTGCATTCATGCTGCTGCATTTATTTTTGTATTGCTTGTGATTCAAACAAGAGTTTAAATTTATTTAAATTCAAATTTGAATCACCTTGTTTGGAGCTCTAGAAAAGTTTTAAGCCCATAGTTCGCTTTTGCTCCCTAGACTTTTTCCCTGGTCCACTTTTCCTCCCTTTCTTTTCTTTCCAGCCCGGCCCAACTCTTCTTCCTTTCTTTTCTTTTTCCGGCCCAGCCAGCCTGCCGGCCCACCTCGCCACGCGGCCCATCAGCCAAGCCGGCCCAGCCGCAGCCGCGCACCCCGCCTCCTCTCTTCTCTCTCTGCTCGCCCGGACCCACGCGTCAGCGGCCAGCCCCTTTCCTTTCCGAGCTCGCCGGTGATGGCGGCCGAGATCACCGCGGCCGGGCCCGCACGCCGAGGATCCCTCCTTCCCCCGCTCCTTCTTAATCCGGCCACGACACAGCCCCTCTCCCCTCCACCATTCGCCCAACCCTAGCGCCGCCGCCCTTCCACCAGTTCCGCCCGAGCCGCCAAGCTCCAAGCTCCGCCGGCCGCCGTCGTCCCGACGCACCGTTGCCGCTCCGACCCGCCCGAGCCTCGGAGGAGCTTCCCCGAGACCCGTGGAGCGTGCAGAGCTTCGTCCAGGAGTCGCTGCAGCAGCTCTTCTTCCACTTCCCCGAGCAGCGCCGCCGCCGAGCCTCTGTTCCGACGAACTCCATCGCCGAGGCCACCTCGCTCCAATTCCTCTCGCCCAAAGCACCGCCAGGAGGTAACCAAGCAGTCCCTCCCCTCCAATTCGACTCTCGCGCACCGTAGCACCCCACACACACCTCACCGGAGCACTTCTCCGCCGTTCACCGCCGTACGGCCGATTCGCCGGCCGATGCTCGACTTGAACGCCCTAGTTGCACTCGCCATGCCGCCCTGAAGCCGTAGGACCCGATCCCGTCCCGAACTGAGCTCCCTAGCGCGATCCCGGCCTCGCTCCGGCGAAGCGCCGCCGCGGAACCCGCAGCGCCGCCGCATCCCCTTCGTCTCCGGCGAGCTGCTCGCTGTGAGCCGTCCGATCCGCAATCGACGCACCAGATTAGATCCCAGCGTACCCCTTCGCGTTTTAAATCACGGCCGCTCGATCTCGATCCGACGGTCGCGTACCGGTCAACTCCGGTCAGCCGAGGCACTTTTGTTAAAGAGCCCCTGTCTTTTTCCAAAATTAACCCGCGGTCCTTTTTAATTCAAAAATAATTGCAAATAGGTCCTGTTTTATTCGTTTAGGCCCCTGGAAATTTTAAAACTTTGCCAGCAAGCCCCCGAATCTTAGAATCGCTATAACTTTCGCGTTTTAGCTCCGATTTGCGTGATTTTCGCGCTCATGTGTTCGTAGCGACGTGTAGAATATTTCTAGCTCCTGTTTTTGTACTGTTTTTACTGTTTGGTGTACTGTTCTAATAGATTTAATTTGTTTACATGTGATGATTGTTTTGGAATGCGTGCGTGTTGATCGTGTCCAGTCGGTGAGCCCGTAGCGTTGGACTACGAGTACGTTGAGGACGTGCCGGAGCAGGACTTTCAGCAGCAGCCTTACTCCGAGGAAGGCAAGTTATAGCACGGACAATCCTTGCTACCTACTCACTCATTTAATACACTGTTCTTTACATACGCATGTGTCTAATATTGTTTACCATTAAGGTTATTTCCTAGCATTTATTTCCCTGTCCTTGTGTCCCTATGGGTTTTTGCATATGGGTAGTATTTTGCTAGGCGCAACTACTGTCACTTTTACTTAATTGTTAATATTGACTTAATGGTCCACTTCAACATTAATGATAAAACTTGCTTTTTAGCAACTTGGATTAGGGGGGCTAGAGCATGTGCTGTGTGCTTTGCTCTAGTGTCTCCCTATAAGGACCGGTTCTTAAAGCGGCAACCCAGGAGCCTGTCGCCACCGCCGGAACTATATGGGCTCTGGTCTTGGTTGAGTAGCTTGTACGTCTCTAGCTGGGCAGTGGTTACCGAGTGGCCTACGGCGTTGTGGGAGGTACGGTGCTGGGTGTTCTCCGATTCCACCGAGGACGGTAGCCCCGTCGGCTAGGTCACGTTAGACCCAGTCCCGTGTTGGGAGCTCCCGTAAGTGCGGGAGCTCCGCACGTCGCGCCTTTTACTTTTGTTGGCATGATTTGCCGGCGCGTGGACGCCATTGACCCCCTCACGTTGCGCCCTGAGGGTCAGTCAATCTCGGTGCCTAAGTTTTCACCGCCGTATAGTACCCCAGCGGCTACTGTCTTGTTAGGGTGTCTTGTGAAAGCCTCGTAGCGTCCCTATGCAGTCACACCTCGGTAGTGTTGATGTGCGTGGTTGGGTGCAAAGTTCTTTTGAACTTTTACGCGACTGGTGGGTAAAGGGCGAAACCTCTGCAGAGTGTACGATCTATCATGATAGCCTTGCTCAGGGTCACGAGCGGCCTGGATCCTTTTTGATTAGAATATGGTATTTATTCATGCTTAATGTCACTTACACTATTTTAATTGGGTTACAACTGGGATCGCATTCACTTGTAGTAACTTGGATAAAGTTAAAACGAACCAACTAAAAGTGCTAATGCAGTTAAGCCAGAGTCTAGCCTTTTTGAGCCTTCATAACCCGTGCTGTACTTGCTAAGTAATTCTGTTACTTACACTTGCTATTATCATCATTTTGGGCAAAATCCCGGACGGGTAACAGATTGGAGTCAGGCTGACTATGAGGTGGAGTTTCCCGAGGACTTGCCGTACTTCTGAGTTGGCGTTCTCCCAGTCAGAGTCCCTGTGGGATTGCGGCTACGCTTAGAGAGATGTATTAGTCTTCCGCTGTTCCATGTATTTCGTTTATGCAAAACTCTGATGTAATCGCTACTTTATGTTGAATAATGAAGCATTGTACTCTGATTTTTACCATATTTGTTCGCTATATGTGTCGGTGGACTTCCTGGGCACACATATGGCCGCATTCGGGTTTTGTGTAAATCCGGGTGTGACAGATTGGTATCAGAGCCAAGTTGACTGTAAGAACGCAGCCTAGATAGTACGGTTGACAAATTACTAGGAGACCCCCCATGTTTTAAAAATTTTAAAAATCTAACAGTCGAGTCTTGTGTGAATTTATGCCTTTACCTGCTTGTATTTATTGTTATTATGCATATGTTTGATTTGGTTCTTTGTAATGATTGTGATGAGCGTAGACACCTGTCTGCGACCATCTAGACATAGGTATAAGGCTTAAGGACTTTATTGTTTAGATAGCAGGGGTTTATTTATTTTCTCTCGTACTAACCCTCTGATATCTAACCCTTGTGATTATAGATGGCTCACCCCGGGGGCAATGCGGGCGGACAGCCTCCGCACCAGAACCCACCCCCGAACATCAATCCGAACCATCAGATCCCCACCATTGAGCAGCTGATGTATGCTCAAGTTCAGATGATGCAGCAGATGGCAGAGACCATGAGGTTGATCCAGCAGGGCCAGCATCACCCCCAGGCAGCTGCACCGCCCAGAGACAAGAGGGGCGAGTTTCTGAAGGGACGCCCGCCGACTTTCAGCAAGGCCAGCGACCCCCTTGAGGCAGATGACTGGCTCAAGGCAGTTGAGAGGCAGTTGGACATCGCCCAGTGCGATGATAGAGAGAAGGTACTGTACGCCGGAGGACAGCTTCAGGGGCCGGCGTTGGATTGGTGGGACTCATACCAGTCTTCACGCCCGGCCGGTACTCAGATCACTTGGCAGCAGTTCTGCAGCAGCTTTCGTGCACACCACGTGCCGGAGGCCTTGATGGTCCTGAAGAAGAAGGAGTTCCTGGCTCTGAAGCAGGAAGGGATGAGTGTCACGGCCTACCGTGACAAGTTCGTGTCGTTGGCCCGTTACGCTCCAGAGGACGTGGCCACCGATCAGAAGAAGCAGGCCAGGTTCCGTGACGGTCTGCAGGATGCTCTCCAGTACCAGCTCATGTGCACCAAGTTTCCGACCTTTCACGAGCTGGTGGACGGCGCTCTGATGTTGGAGCACAAGCGCCGTGAGATGGAGGACAAGAAGAGGAAGCTCCAGGGACAGCAGGTGGGCAGCAGCAGTCGTCCACGCTTCACACCTCCCCAGAGTCAGCAGGTGGGAGGCCAGCAGCGCTTCCAGGGCCAGTCTGGGCTGCTCAGTCGTGGCCAGTTCCAGCAGCAGCGTCCTCAGTTTCCTCGGGCGCCACAGCAGCAGCGTCCCCAGGGCCCACCGCAGATGGGTCCAGTTCAGCGTCCCCAGTTGCCACCCAGACCAGTTCAGCGTCCGGGTCCAGTCAGTCCAGCAGTGACAGGACAGAGGTGCTTCCACTGTGACGAGCCTGGGCACTATGCCAATGCTTGTCCTCGCAGAGTTCAGGGTGCCCCTGGTCAGAGCAGTACTCAGAGAGTTGGGCAGCCACAGGGTCCGCAGCAGGGAGGTCGTGCACCGCAGATTCCGGTTCGGGGCAAGGTCAACCACACCAGTGCAGAGACAGCAGAGACCGCTACTGATGTCATCGTGGGTACGTTCCTCGTAAATTCCACCCCCGCCACAGTTTTATTTGATTCTGGAGCTTCGCATGCTTTCATCTCTGCCGCTTTTGTAAAGAAGAATTTATTAGCTCTGAAGCCCATGATGAACACTATGCTAGTAAGCTCACCAGGAGGTGAACAGCGGGCTACTCTACGATGCCCCCATGTCCCCATCATAATAAGGGGGGTAGAGTTCAAGGCAGGTCCGATAGTGCTGGAGACCCTTGGATTTGATATGATCCTGGGTATGAGCTGGATGACCAGATATGATGCAGTGATCCGGTGTGCTACGAGGACCATCCAGCTGACAGCAGAGTCCGGTGACAAGGTGGAGTATCAGGCAGCCAGTTCCTCAGAGCAAGGCCAAGCAAATCAAGCTGAAGGGACATTGATTGAAGATATCAGGGTGGTGAGCCAGTTCCCGGACGTGTTTCCTGACGAGTTGCCAGGTATGCCCCCAGAACGAGATGTTGAATTCGTTATTGAACTAAAACCTGGCACTGCACCTATAGCCAAGAGGCCGTATAGGATGGGAGCGAAGGAGCTGGAGCAGCTCAAGAAGGAGTTGGACGAATTGTTGGCCAAGGGGTACATTCGTCCGAGTGCTTCGCCATGGGGAGCACCGGTATTGTTCGTCGACAAGAAGGATGGTACTCAGAGGTTGTGTGTGGACTATCGAGCCCTCAACGAAGTGACCATCAAGAACAAGTATCCGCTGCCGAGGATTGATGATCTGTTCGATCAGTTGAGAGGAGCTTGCGTGTTCTCCAAGATTGATCTTCGTTCGGGCTACTATCAGATGAGGATCCGACAGTCGGATATTCCTAAGACCGCTTTCACTACTCGGTACGGGTTGTACGAGTTCTTGGTCATGTCTTTTGGATTGACCAACGCTCCTGCATACTTCATGTACCTGATGAACAGCGTATTCATGGATTATCTGGACAAGTTTGTGGTGGTATTCATTGATGACATCCTGATCTTCTCCAAGACTGAGGAAGAGCATGAAGAACATCTGAGATTGGTGCTGCAGAGACTCCGGGAGCATCAGTTGTATGCCAAGCTGAGCAAGTGTGAGTTCTGGCTGAAGGAAGTGGCATTTCTGGGACACGTGTTGTCCGATGGAGGAGTGGCAGTTGATCCGAAGAAAGTCAGCGATGTGTTGAGCTGGAATCCGCCACGGGATGTGAGCGAGATCAGGAGTTTCCTTGGGATGGCCGGTTATTACAGACGGTTCATTGAAGGATTCTCCAAGATCGCTAAGCCGCTGACTGCCTTGCTAGAGAAGAATGCCCCGTTCGTGTGGACAGAGGCATGCCAGGTCAGCTTCGAAGAGTTGAAGAAGAGGTTGACTACAGCCCCAGTGCTAGTATTGCCAGATTTGGCTAAGAGTTTCTCCATCTACTGCGATGCATCCCGTCTGGGACTGGGTTGCGTCCTTATGCAGGAGGGCAGAGTCGTGTCGTATGCGTCCAGGCAGTTGAGGAAGCATGAGCAGAACTACCCGACGCACGACTTGGAGTTGGCAGCTGTTGTACATGCCCTGAAAATCTGGAGACACTACTTGATTGGGCACAGATGTGACATTTACACTGATCATAAGAGCCTCAAGTATGTCTTCACTCAGTCAGATCTGAACATGAGACAGCGCAGATGGTTAGAGCTGATCAAGGATTATGACCTGGAGATTCACTATCACCCAGGGAAGGCCAACTTGGTGGCAGACGCTCTGAGCAGGAGGAGTTATGTGAATAGAATCACTGGACACTGTTTACCTGAGGAGCTCAGCCGAGAGTTTGAGCGGATGAGTCTGGGATTCGTCACCAGCCTCACAGAGATGGCAGTGGAGCCCACACTTGAGCAGGAGATCCGGAGAGGTCAGCTGCAGGATGAGAAGATCCGAGAGATTGTGGGGAATGTTGCATTGGGAAAGGCCCCTGGATTCCGAGTTGATGATCAGGGAACTCTTTGGCATGGGAAGAGGATATGTGTGCCAGACATAGCGCAGATCAGAGAGATGATTCTGAGAGAGGCACATGACTCAGCTTATTCGATCCACCCAGGCAGCACTAAGATGTATCAGGACATCAAGGAGAGATTCTGGTGGTACGGACTGAAGCGTGATGTGGCGACTCATGTGGCATTGTGCGACACATGTCAGCGAGTCAAGGCAGAACATCAGAGACCAGCTGGATTGCTACAGCCGTTGAAGATCCCGGAGTGGAAATGGGAAGAAGTTGGTATGGACTTCATCACTGGTCTGCCCCGCACACAGAGAGGATTCGACTCCATTTGGGTGATTGTTGATCGTCTGACCAAGGTGGCCCACTTTCTGCCAGTGAAGACCACCTACACAGGCGCCAGATTAGCAGAGTTGTACATGGAGCGGATTGTGTGCTTACACGGT
The DNA here is from genome assembly GCA_033239725.1 of Echinochloa phyllopogon. Taxonomy (NCBI): domain Eukaryota; kingdom Viridiplantae; phylum Streptophyta; class Magnoliopsida; order Poales; family Poaceae; genus Echinochloa; species Echinochloa phyllopogon. The sequence goes on along the minus strand of BTCW01000006.1, from coordinate 1,142,818 downwards.
GTGCCGAAGAAGATTGTGTCAGATCGTGGTACTCAGTTCACTTCGCACTTCTGGCGGAAGTTGCATGAGTCTATGGACACGAAGCTGCACTTCAGTTCAGCTTATCACCCGCAGACAGATGGTCAGACAGAGCGGACCAATCAGATACTAGAGGATATGTTGCGGGCTTGTGCATTACAGTATGGTGTCAGCTGGGATAAGAGTTTGCCGTATGCAGAGTTCTCCTACAATAACAGCTATCAGAAGAGTTTGCAGATGGCACCGTTCGAGGCATTGTATGGCAGGAAGTGCCGGACCCCATTGTTCTGGAACCAGACTGGAGAGAGTCAGGTCTTTGGTCCGGAGATACTCAGAGATGCAGAGCGGCAGGTGCAGGTGATCAGAGAGAACCTGAAGGTGGCCCAGTCCAGACAGAAGAGTTATGCAGATGTCAGACGGAGGGACCTCAGCTTCAGAGTTGACGATTTTGTGTATCTGAAGGTGTCACCCATGAGAGGTGTAAAGCGGTTCAATGTCAAAGGCAAGTTGGCGCCTCGTTACATTGGACCATTCAGGATACAGGAACGGATGGGCGAAGTGGCATATCGGCTAGACCTACCTGAGAGACTAGCCGGAGTACACGATGTGTTCCATGTGTCCCAGCTGAAGAAGTGCTTGCGGGTGCCAGAAGAGCAGATCCCGATTGAGGAGTTGAATGTTCAGGAGGACCTCACATATGAGGAGTATCCGATCAGGATCCTGGAGGTGTCAGAGAGAGTGCTGAGGAACAAGACCATTCGGATGTGCAAGGTGCAGTGGAGCCGGCATTCAGCGGATGAAGCAACTTGGGAGCGGGAAGAAGATCTCAAGTCCGAGTACCCACAGCTCTTCGCTTCTACATCCGAATCTCGAGGACGAGATTCATCTTAAGGGGGGTAGGTTTGTAACACCCAAAATGCTCATTTTTTAAAATTTTTTTTGGCAAATAACTAATTATTTAATGCTTTCACCTGTTTTATTAAGGCTAAATAATAATTTTCTAAAATTTAAAATCAAATATAAGTGATAGAAACATTTATTGTTGCATTCATGCTGCTGCATTTATTTTTGTATTGCTTGTGATTCAAACAAGAGTTTAAATTTATTTAAATTCAAATTTGAATCACCTTGTTTGGAGCTCTAGAAAAGTTTTAAGCCCATAGTTCGCTTTTGCTCCCTAGACTTTTTCCCTGGTCCACTTTTCCTCCCTTTCTTTTCTTTCCAGCCCGGCCCAACTCTTCTTCCTTTCTTTTCTTTTTCCGGCCCAGCCAGCCTGCCGGCCCACCTCGCCACGCGGCCCATCAGCCAAGCCGGCCCAGCCGCAGCCGCGCACCCCGCCTCCTCTCTTCTCTCTCTGCTCGCCCGGACCCACGCGTCAGCGGCCAGCCCCTTTCCTTTCCGAGCTCGCCGGTGATGGCGGCCGAGATCACCGCGGCCGGGCCCGCACGCCGAGGATCCCTCCTTCCCCCGCTCCTTCTTAATCCGGCCACGACACAGCCCCTCTCCCCTCCACCATTCGCCCAACCCTAGCGCCGCCGCCCTTCCACCAGTTCCGCCCGAGCCGCCAAGCTCCAAGCTCCGCCGGCCGCCGTCGTCCCGACGCACCGTTGCCGCTCCGACCCGCCCGAGCCTCGGAGGAGCTTCCCCGAGACCCGTGGAGCGTGCAGAGCTTCGTCCAGGAGTCGCTGCAGCAGCTCTTCTTCCACTTCCCCGAGCAGCGCCGCCGCCGAGCCTCTGTTCCGACGAACTCCATCGCCGAGGCCACCTCGCTCCAATTCCTCTCGCCCAAAGCACCGCCAGGAGGTAACCAAGCAGTCCCTCCCCTCCAATTCGACTCTCGCGCACCGTAGCACCCCACACACACCTCACCGGAGCACTTCTCCGCCGTTCACCGCCGTACGGCCGATTCGCCGGCCGATGCTCGACTTGAACGCCCTAGTTGCACTCGCCATGCCGCCCTGAAGCCGTAGGACCCGATCCCGTCCCGAACTGAGCTCCCTAGCGCGATCCCGGCCTCGCTCCGGCGAAGCGCCGCCGCGGAACCCGCAGCGCCGCCGCATCCCCTTCGTCTCCGGCGAGCTGCTCGCTGTGAGCCGTCCGATCCGCAATCGACGCACCAGATTAGATCCCAGCGTACCCCTTCGCGTTTTAAATCACGGCCGCTCGATCTCGATCCGACGGTCGCGTACCGGTCAACTCCGGTCAGCCGAGGCACTTTTGTTAAAGAGCCCCTGTCTTTTTCCAAAATTAACCCGCGGTCCTTTTTAATTCAAAAATAATTGCAAATAGGTCCTGTTTTATTCGTTTAGGCCCCTGGAAATTTTAAAACTTTGCCAGCAAGCCCCCGAATCTTAGAATCGCTATAACTTTCGCGTTTTAGCTCCGATTTGCGTGATTTTCGCGCTCATGTGTTCGTAGCGACGTGTAGAATATTTCTAGCTCCTGTTTTTGTACTGTTTTTACTGTTTGGTGTACTGTTCTAATAGATTTAATTTGTTTACATGTGATGATTGTTTTGGAATGCGTGCGTGTTGATCGTGTCCAGTCGGTGAGCCCGTAGCGTTGGACTACGAGTACGTTGAGGACGTGCCGGAGCAGGACTTTCAGCAGCAGCCTTACTCCGAGGAAGGCAAGTTATAGCACGGACAATCCTTGCTACCTACTCACTCATTTAATACACTGTTCTTTACATACGCATGTGTCTAATATTGTTTACCATTAAGGTTATTTCCTAGCATTTATTTCCCTGTCCTTGTGTCCCTATGGGTTTTTGCATATGGGTAGTATTTTGCTAGGCGCAACTACTGTCACTTTTACTTAATTGTTAATATTGACTTAATGGTCCACTTCAACATTAATGATAAAACTTGCTTTTTAGCAACTTGGATTAGGGGGGCTAGAGCATGTGCTGTGTGCTTTGCTCTAGTGTCTCCCTATAAGGACCGGTTCTTAAAGCGGCAACCCAGGAGCCTGTCGCCACCGCCGGAACTATATGGGCTCTGGTCTTGGTTGAGTAGCTTGTACGTCTCTAGCTGGGCAGTGGTTACCGAGTGGCCTACGGCGTTGTGGGAGGTACGGTGCTGGGTGTTCTCCGATTCCACCGAGGACGGTAGCCCCGTCGGCTAGGTCACGTTAGACCCAGTCCCGTGTTGGGAGCTCCCGTAAGTGCGGGAGCTCCGCACGTCGCGCCTTTTACTTTTGTTGGCATGATTTGCCGGCGCGTGGACGCCATTGACCCCCTCACGTTGCGCCCTGAGGGTCAGTCAATCTCGGTGCCTAAGTTTTCACCGCCGTATAGTACCCCAGCGGCTACTGTCTTGTTAGGGTGTCTTGTGAAAGCCTCGTAGCGTCCCTATGCAGTCACACCTCGGTAGTGTTGATGTGCGTGGTTGGGTGCAAAGTTCTTTTGAACTTTTACGCGACTGGTGGGTAAAGGGCGAAACCTCTGCAGAGTGTACGATCTATCATGATAGCCTTGCTCAGGGTCACGAGCGGCCTGGATCCTTTTTGATTAGAATATGGTATTTATTCATGCTTAATGTCACTTACACTATTTTAATTGGGTTACAACTGGGATCGCATTCACTTGTAGTAACTTGGATAAAGTTAAAACGAACCAACTAAAAGTGCTAATGCAGTTAAGCCAGAGTCTAGCCTTTTTGAGCCTTCATAACCCGTGCTGTACTTGCTAAGTAATTCTGTTACTTACACTTGCTATTATCATCATTTTGGGCAAAATCCCGGACGGGTAACAGATTGGAGTCAGGCTGACTATGAGGTGGAGTTTCCCGAGGACTTGCCGTACTTCTGAGTTGGCGTTCTCCCAGTCAGAGTCCCTGTGGGATTGCGGCTACGCTTAGAGAGATGTATTAGTCTTCCGCTGTTCCATGTATTTCATTTATGCAAAACTCTGATGTAATCGCTACTTTATGTTGAATAATGAAGCATTGTACTCTGATTTTTACCATATTTGTTCGCTATATGTGTCGGTGGACTTCCTGGGCACACATATGGCCGCATTCGGGTTTTGTGTAAATCCGGGTGTGACAGGATGCTTGATTCGGCGGAGGATTTGGATTGGGGTTGGCACGTTCCTGACGATTCACAGGTGGTTGATCCACTCCACTTCCAGACCTGGTGTTTACCATCTAGTGGTTAGAACATGAGGTTCAGAGGGTGGTAAAAAGATGTAACTCAAATCATGAATAGATAAGAGTTAATGTAGAACGAGTTGCCAATGACGGGCAAATCAAATTCTGAAACAGATTCTGTTCGTCCTAATTAAACTGTTGTAACTCTCATTCTGTGTATCCAAAAATCATGATCTTTTCTCTGAACGTAGACTATCAAATTCTGAAACTAACCCAACTTGAATCATATCAATCGGAATTTTGCAGCTCGAGGTATAAAATAAACAAGACAGCTGTGTCAGGACCACAGGACAGATTCTGGTTACTCCAATAAAACCATTATATCTCTCTGCCAGAACCTCCAAAAATCACGAAAACTTCCCAGAACCTAGGTTATCAAGTCCTTGATCCAACCCAACTAAATTTATGTCAAACGGAGTTCTGAAGCTCCAGAAACAATTCGGACAATACCAGGATATCATGCAGCAGCGAGAACAGATTGTCGCATAACATGATTTATATGAGGGGTACAATTATATGGATATAGTGATAGTTAAATGCTAAGATCAGAGACCAAGATAACCCAAACTAACTAAATTTATTTATTTAATAATTACTCAATTGTGGTCATCACTCCACAATTAAGTTCAATCATTACAAAGATCCAAATCACACACTTAGCACAAAAGCAAACATCTATACCACACTTTCAAACCAAACTAAATCACATGCTACGCACGAGTCTCAACGATTCTAAACGTACTGAACTAACAAAAGAGAGGATATCCTATCTTAATAGGTATGGGTGAAGCAACTAGACGATCCACCGAGCACTCTCTAGCGGGGCGGTGAATGACCCATCAACCCTTCTATATCTTCATCCAAGGGCGGAAGTGCTTCTCCCTTGAGTTTAGCTATCAGCCTCTTGTTCTTCCTTTGTTCAGCAGCGAGTTCTTCACGCACTTCTTGTAGCTCTCTTGTGGTGTCATCGGCGTGCACGTTGAGCATATGGGTGAACGCCACCTGGACGTTGAGTGTAGAGTTTACACCTGGCGGTTGTGGCACAACCCCAGTTGGAGTGCCTTGCTGCCTTCGAGGAAGATATGCCCAAGCAATGTGACGTACTTCAGCAGCCTCCTCATGACAAAGCACAGAAAGTGCCCGTCTTGCTGCATCCTGGATTTCAGCTTCGAAGGTTGATCTCATGGCGATGGCATGGTGCACTGCAGCCTCTTTGGTTCCTCCATACTCATAATCAGGCTCCCAGATGTATACAGCGACATCCCAGTCCTCTGGGTAATTTGGATGTGTCCTCCTTTTTCCACAATATTCTATCTCCACTGGGTAGTTCAGACGCTCGAAGAGCATTCGAAGCATCATCGAGAACCCACTGTTGCCTCCGTCGTGGTGGTGAAAAGTCACTACCCACATGTCAGGCGGCGGAGAGGGTCCTTCGCTTCCTTCAGATCCCGCTGGAGCATTCCCTCCTGAGTTGACTTCTTCGTCCATTACTTCCATCTCTTCAGGTTCCGGTTCCTCTTCTTGCACCGAATGCGACGAAAAAGAGGAAAGAGTGCTAGCCAATCTACGAGCACCTTGCCTTGTCAACACCATCTATGGTCTAAGCAAGAAAGGGGTGAGAACAGTTCTAAAGACATCGAAACCAGGTGAGACGGTGAAAAAGATAGACCAGAATACCAAATCAAGGAGGAGACAATTATCAATGCCCAGAAATAATAGCAAAATAACCCAAGAATAGATAGAGCAAGAGTAGTTAAGCAAAATAATCCTTAGAGAATGACCATTGCTATCTAGGCTTGCGTCCTATAGTCAACACAGCTTTGGTACCACTTCTGTCACACCCGGTTTTAAAGGCAAAACCAGGTGCATCTCATACGTGCGTCAGGATCAGTTTACACACATATGGTAGACGTCACAAGTGAATATCTATAACCATGCATAACGAAAGAGTATTATAGTGCATTTATTACAATCTCAGAGTTGACTCAAATGTCATAGCGGAAGACTTAAATAAACGTTCATCTAACGAAGCAAAAGTGACTCCAACTCGACAGGCGTTGACTGGGGGAGACTCGCCTAGAACTCCTCAAAATCAGTAGTGAAATCCTCAAAATTCTCCCAATCTGAGCAGCATTCCGGGTGTAGTTGATGCAATAAAAGAAAGAAAGAAAACAAGCATGAGCACATGACATACTCAGCAAATGTAATATGACATACAAGGCCGAGGGAAAAAGGTTGGCTGACCATACTGCAGTAAGCACTTTTAGTTGGTCAAGTTTTATTAAGCAGCTATTTACTAGTAAATGAAAGTATATACCACCCACAAAATTAATGAATGTCATATTCCCAACATATTCGTATAACCACGATTTAGATCATGTTCAAGTATGATTATCATGTAATGGTCCAGGCCGCTCTTGACCGTGAGCACGGCTGTTATAACAGTTTTACACTCTGCAGAGGTTGTACACTTTCACCATAAGCCGCGTAAAAGTTCAAAAGAACTTTAAACCCAACCATGCCGAGGGGGCCAATCCTCTTAAATCACACTACCGAGGTGTGACCGCATAGGGACGCTACGAGGCCTTTACAAAGATTCCTTAGTAAATAGTAACCCGCTAAGGTTTCCGGTTCAGAAGCAAAGCATAACCCTCCCTCATGAGATCTGTCTCTTACCAAAGCCCATAGCTCAAGAGGACCGAGCTATACCCCGTCAACTGCCGCGCCTCTTGCCCCTTTCGGGTAAGGTTACCATCCACTAAAGTCCCTAATTAGTTAGCCAAGACCAGAGCCATATGGTACTTATGGTTGCACTGTTTTCTTGGGTGGTTCTCCATGTTCCAATTAAAAAGATATGATCTTGCCAATTAATTATTTAAAAGAGTATATGGAACATAGAGTAGGGGTTCATTTAACCAATCCCAGTTGAGCAAACTAAGCATCATCTACCATCAAAATCAATTAAGTACCCAGTTTCAGGGACAGGGGAAATATAGTGGCTAGGCAAATCCTTAAATAGGAACCCATCAAATTAAGACACATGCACGGGTGGTGAAATTAATAATTATTAGGACATTTGCATGACATAATGCACTTGTCTTCTTCCCAACTCTGTTGCTGCTCAAATCCTTCTCCAACAGTTGGTTCTTCCGAGAAATCCTCAAACTGGTCGTTTCCTAATCGCATCACACATTCACATGCAAGGAAACAATACAAAAAATAAGAAACAGTACACCAAACAATTCCAAAAGATTAAAACAGCAACACAAAACTAATCTACGCGTCACAACGAACACGTGAGCGCGAGAATCACTAAAATCGGAGTTAAAACGCAAAAGATAGGGCTTTTCTAAAGTTCAGGGACTTGCTGGCAAAGTTTTAAAACTTCCAGGGGCTTAACTGCGAAAACCAGGGGCTAAAACATAATTTTATATAAGAACTCGAGGGTTTTCATGTAAAAAGACAAAACTTTGACCTCGGGCGTACTTTTAAAACTTGCAGGGGCTAAAACGAAAGAAAAGAGGACCTAAACATAATTATTTTTGAACTAAGCTGGACCGCGGGTTGATTTCCAAAAAACTCAGGGGCTCTTTAGCAAAATTGCCACTGCTGACCGGTATGTGGTCGGTTTGACTTTGGATGGGATCTAATCCGGGCCGTTGGATCGCGATCGGACGGCCAGGGACGGATCTGGGGGAAAACACGCCGACGGCGACGAAAACGACGGCGGCGCTGCGATGGTCGCGGCGGCGCATCGCCGGACTTGGCTCGATCTAGGGCTACAGGGCACGGTTTGCGACGAGACTTGGCCGAGGAGCGAGAGGAGAGGACGGCGAGCTCACCTGGCTAGCTCTCGTCGAAGGAGACGCATCGATGGCGGCCGACGACGAAGAATGGCGGGCGGCGGCGCTGTTAGCACGACGGCGAGCAAGATTAGCGCGGCCGAAGCAGTGAAACGACGCGCGAGCAGCACGGGAGGGTTGAGAGGGAGACGACGAGCTCACCAGAGGCAAATTCGGCGAGATTCGGCTCACGACGGCGACGGACGACGGCGGCGGCTCGAAGCTCGGCAATGGCGGCGGCGCGGGCGCTAGGGTTGGCGGGCTCGGTTGGTTTCGGTTGGGGAAAAGAACGGAGACGGCGGCGGTTTTTATAGGTGCGGAGCGGGGGCTCGGCCACGCCTAGGCGTTCGTGTCCCGGCCGGACACGGCGGCGGCGGCGGGACGGACTCGGCCAAGGAGTCCGGGTCGGGGACGAAGATGCTGACAGCCGGGCCCTACTTGTCGGCGGGAGAGGGAGAGAGAGACGGGGGAGAAGTGGAGCGGGCCGGAGATGGGCCGAAAGCGGGGAAGAGCAGGCCGGGCGGGGAGAAAGAAAGAAGTAGATGGGGCACACTTGGACCGGGCCAAGAGTTGGAGGGGCAAAAACGAACTCTGCCTATTTTAACTTTTCTAAAACTCAAACAAAAGCAAATCAATTTCGAATTTAAACAGAATTTAAATTCCTACTTGATTTACTAGCAACCAAAAATATATGCAACAGCATGAATGCAACAAAAACTTATTTTGACTAAAATAATTATTTAATGTGATATTTAAATTGATAAAAGGCTAGAAATTCCAATTAAATCCTAGAAAATTTATTTAAGCCTTAATAAATCCTAGAAAAATTCAGAGGGTTGCTACAATTTGATTGTGATGAATTTTAGGGTGTTACATATAAGTGGAGTATGGGTTCAGGGATTTTCTCAACCACCTTCAGATACCCAAATATATATGCTTACCTTGCCAAGTCTCTATCTATCATCTATAGAGAGATTTCCATGCAATGGGGTTTTATATGAATCTATCTATGATCGAGCAAACAACGAGGAAGACAATCAACATATATCATGCATGTGTCCAAGAGCTATGCATGCATGGTGCATCTTTCCAGCTTTTTAGATAATTATATTATTAATGAAATAAGCAAATGCCACCCACTAAAAATTTATAGATATCTCTCCGGCCACTTTATGCGCTTTCGCACCTCGATCTCCATACATGCAAGAAGCAGACCAAATGACCAATGTATATATCTTGCGCTCTTATTATTGTGGTTACTTATTACTACACCTGTGATCCAATTAAGCAATGTTTTCTTATGCCTCGAAATCAAGTTTTCAAGAGGAGACACATTCTTATTATAGTTGCCACTGTTTAATTGTATTCATATTTTAGAGTTATTTGTTCTGGAAAAACAAAGTCTCAAAGCTAATTGGTTAATAACTAATATCGACCTTATTATGATCATTGACAGATCATTATGAAGAATTGATATGTGCTAATACCACAATGGTTCTTATCGTGGTTAATACTTGGTTCCAATAAGTATGGCATAAATCAACATTCCACAGCATTGTAGGCCAATGAAATTCCCCTTGCTCATTATTCATTTCTAATGTATCAAAGGGGGTGCATCCTAAGCTAGCTAGTTCAAATTAACTAACTAGCTAGACTTCATATATCACCCATGCAAAAGGGATTTTACATGGTCATATATATGTATACATACCATGCACGACACAATTACATTTCCTCCACCGGTGTCCATTATCATTTCCTCCAACATTGTATGTACTTATTGTTTTATGTACACCTTTATCGATCATTTCATGTAACAATAAAAGCTCTAAAATGAATTATTTATTTTAATAAAATAAATAAAGGGCAAATGATTGGAACATACATATATACGCCTAAATAAGGACAGAGGACCAAATAATCTTTATTTCATCTCTAATCGATTTATGGTACAAGGTCTGCATTTTCAAATAGAAATCGACATATTCATTCTTACACCGGCTATTCATGTGATGAACTGAATAATATATAGTGGAACATTTGCATAGGACTAAAACTTCCTCAACGTCCTATTTCATTACATCTTAGCCCATCTCCTAGACCAAATAATTAAGTGTCTACACATGCATATACATTTGTATTATTCATATATAGAGAATACATATACGCATGCAGCCATCATGTTTATATATACTTGGAGCTCTAGATCATGCCTGCATATGTGTGTGCGCGTGCACTCAGAAAGTCACTTGAAGCTTGTGCAAACCTTGGGAGACTCTAGGAGAGGGTTCCAATCCCAAATCTTTTCCATGCTAGGAAAAGGAAGCAATGGACCTTGTGATGGCAAGGGCTGGTTAGGGTTTCCCTGGTTGTTGTTGTTGTATGACCCAATTGCCCTACTCAGCTCATCTATTGGGATGGTTGCCATTGTAGCGGAGTTTGCATTAAGCAGGGCGTGTGTGGAAGAAAGCAGCAGCGGTGGGTTGGCTCCCTGCTTCAAGTAGAGTGATGTACCGTCCTCCTCTGTCGACGTGGTGGAGCTAAGCGAGGCGGTTGACAGGAACGCCATTGATGTCTGAGGTGCCATTGTTGCTGCTCGAGCTGCAGCTGACGATGGCATGACAGTGTTTGCGACACTGTAGGGCTTGTTCATGTGAGCTGATGAGTGGCCGCCGTCAAACATTGGTGCCAAGCGGGGTGACGCTGACGTCCGGTGGTGCTTCTTTTCCATCGACGCTGCTTCTGCCTTTGAGCCGGATGATCTTGTGGTGGTGGTGAGGTGAAAGTTGTCTTCAATCCCAGGACGTTTGTACACTCGGCAAAGGGAGATCTCCTACATACCATGACATGAAGATGAATTTTTAGATTAATCGATCCTAAATGAAGAACAATTAACACACGTACATGCAATTAGAAGAAACCGAAGATGTTCTTATTACCACTGAACACGTGATTTGATCAAAACATAAATATATACACCCTGCTGGCTAGCTATATATTGAAAGAGAGAAGTAATTTAGTCACGAAAAGAAACGAGAAGAGAGATTATATAAGCTATAGCATAACTTTGTCTCATCACTGGAAAGAATTTTTTCCAAGTGAAGCATATGTTGTACTTCATATTCTACTCTAAACAAAGAAGGATATGTTAGATCATATGTTGCATCGCCTCTAGATCGAGTTCTATATGTACTACTATTGTATTAGAATCATGGAGTATATATATGTTTTTCCCTTTTCAGTAGTTAGTTATGCCATACATTCGCATCTTAAAAAGTAAGTTGCAGACTTTATACATATGAAGGATGCTGATATGATGGATACTTCCAAAAAGGACAAACCTTTGCAAAGGAAAAGCTGATATATGCAAGAGTACGTAGTACGTCAATCTGATTTTTTTTAGATGCGCTAGCTGCACATGATGCAAATACCCTAATTAACCGTGGAACAAATTGGAAAGGGTGCGTGTAGATCTATATATTGTCAATTATTAGCTAATATAAGTCGAACTGCCTGTATATACAGCTAGATCTTGCACATGCAATTCGATCTATGGAGCACTTTTAACACTTTTGTGCAACAGTTTGCCTATACACATGATGCCAACCAGCGATCAGAAACAGAAGCTATGTAGCAATCATCAATCCAACTTCCAAAAGGTGAGGGGAATTTTAAGTGGACGCATCTTTCATGCAACACTTTATACTTTTCCACGATCTCAAAGAACTCAAAAACCAAACCAGTTAAGGAAAAAGGAAACAACCAGTGAAGAGAGCAAATTTTCTCAATGAAAAGAAAAATCATCGATCTCTTCATGTGCCACTTATTAGTAGTATAGTAGATGGAAATAATTGCCCAACCTTTTGGTACCGATCGGCCTCGCCATGAGGTAGGCGGTATTCGTTCATGATCCAGCTACTCCTGAGGCCCTTGGGTGCCTTCCCCACATAGAACACCAGAGTCTTCTTCAACCCAATCGACCGGTTGCCCTCGACGCGCACCATCCGATCTGCCCCTGTGGCCTTCCAGTAGCCCGAGGGAGTGACCCGGTTCGGGCGGTCGCCGTTGCGGTACTTGCGGTCTCTTGGCACATAGAAGAACCACTCCTTGTCCCCAATTGAAGCCAAAGCTGTTGTTGTTTATGTATGTAGAGAACCCATACATGCATATATTAGACACAAATAAGCAAGCAAGCAAGCATCGCATGCATATATGAAAAAAGTAGGGGGGAAAATAAAGGTAAAGGCTCACATGAAATCAAAATCAATAAAGATGGTCACATGCATGAAATCATGCCAGATCCCATGTTTACTTAATTAGTAGTACTAGCCAGCAGGAGCTAGCTGGTAGAAGCAGGTCACATGCATGCTTACCGGGGAGATCCCATGGGTCGTAGCGGTAGAGGTCGACAAGGTTGATGAGCTCGATGTTGAAGCGCTTGCCCTCCACCCTCCGGCGGAGGTAGAAGTCGATGAGCTCCTCCTCCGTCGGGTGGAAGCGGAAGCCCGGCATCACCATGTCGTGCGCCTGCTGCTGCCCGTCGCCGCCGCCGCCGCCGCGCGCCATGCTGCCGTCGTTGTGGTGGTGATCTCCCCCCATGGTCGACGGCGGCCTTGAGTCATTACCTCCCCGGCCGGGAGCCAGCCTTGCTTGCTTTATAGCAGCAGGAGGAAGGAGAAAGGGGGAGGAAGAAGGAGGAGGAGGAGGACTAGGACAAGACGAGCAGCCCTAACTACACCCACACGCTACACACAGAGACGTACAGATCGAGACCCAACTAGACAAGGGGATGGCCGGCTGGCCTATACCGCAGCAGCGAGGTGTGGTGTGGTCTTCTTGGAGGTTGATTGGTGCAAGTGGTGGTACCACTGGTGGTGTGAGAAGGCTTATTTGGGGGGAGAGAGAGAGATAAGAGAAGATTACTAGATACCTAATTGAAATGAATTTAGACAGCAACAATTAAGATGAAAACCTACTGATATGTGCCGGTATTAATGGCTGTTACTTTTAGCTAGGCTAGCAGCGCGCTCTCTATAGTACTACGCCCAAGAATATGAGAGAGACAGAGAGAGGGAGAGAGAGAGAGAGAGAGAGAGAGAGAGAGAGAGAGAGAGAGAGACGGAGAGAGCTCACATCATCTTGTAAGTGGCAATGAGTAAAAAGGAGAGAACGATATGATATTGTAGGAGTGCTAGGAGGTTCTTGTAGCTATAGCTATATGAAGGACCTAGCTACAGTAGAAACTTGAAAAGGGAGAGGGGAATGGAAGGGACCTCTCTGAGCGGTGGCTTATAAATAAATTTGAGCAGCGGCTGTGCAGCTCTGAGCCTTCGAGTGGCGCATGATGTCCAGTTCAGCTATAAAAATGTTTCTACTGTTTGTGTCCAGTTCAGTTCAAGCGAATGCGCATCGGTGGAGTGGACAGTGGCGGTGTTGCATGTGTATGCATCCTCTCATGCAGTCATGCTCGCATTGCTTCCTTTATAAGTACATGCAAATGCAATATATGGTCCCGGCTAACTCCAAATAAACACAAGGCGTGTGATGTGTGAAGCAGATTCTCGTAGCTTTTTCTGGCTCTTGAGTAGCATCATATGCATCAGGTGTTAAGATATTTTAATTTTATTTCTGAATCGATCTCACTGCTAACATGCATGAAGTATTTTCAGTTCACAAAGAAAAAAGTCCAAATTACTCCCCTCAAGTATAGCGAAAGTCCGGACAACCCTCTAAACTATGTTTTGGTTTAATTTACCCCCTAAACTATATTATTTGGTCCAACTTACCCCTTAACATAATTTGTCTTTTTTGTTTATCCATGCACAAGATAAATTTTAATTTGAGACTTTGCAGGGAGGTAGTGAACATCATAATCTATATTAGAAAATATTTTACGAATTTTTCATCACTACTTTCTATATAATATTGTATTTTAAGGATAATTTTATTATTAAATATATTACCCTATCAAAACAGTGGCAAAAAAATTATGATATATTTTTTTAACATGTCTTATATTGTCTGCTGTAATTTTGCAAAAGTTAAACTTTAAATTCCACTTGTGCATGTAGAAACAAAAAAGACAAATTGTGTTAAGGGGTAAATTGAACCAAATGACATAGTTTAGGGGTAAACTGAACCAAGAATTACTTCAGGGGTTATTCAAAATTTGGGTATACTTGAGGGGAGTAATTTGGACTTTTTCCGTTCACAAAATAATCATCAATCCTTCACCGGCCATCTTTTAGAAATTCTGTGTCTTTTATTTCTTTGCAAAAACAATAAACCCAACAAATACAAATACGGGATACATATATAAGCAAAATAAATTGAATATTAAAGAAATCATATGCCAATGAAGAGGCACAGTCGTTCAAGTTGTCCTCTTATTTCACGTGTGCATGTTATTAAGCAATTGAAATTTGATCTGAAAGTAAGTACGTGTGTCTTGGACGCGTGCTGCTCCTCTCCTCTCAAATCATGCTGGCCCAATTAATCCTTCAATTCCTGTCTACCTCACTAGATTACACCACTTGAAAACTGAACCCAGTCTAGATATGCACAACTCCCTCTGATCCAAAATGTTATTCATTTTAGTTGTGTCCTTAAGTCTAACTTTAACCAAATTTATAATATATACCAACATCATCTATAGCATTAAATTAATTTGGTAATCTACTATGAAATATATCTTGATAGTGTATTTATTTGGTTTTTGTTGATGTTGATAATTGTTTTGTTAAACTAGATAAGTTAGAGAAGTTTTTTTGAACTTAAAGTTAGAGAAGTTTAACTTATTATAGGATAAAACTAAGACGCCCTACATTTCAGAACATGCAGAGTAATAAGCAATTCTAATTTGATTGATTTCCCCCAGCTACCTTCTTGAATTATGGGCATGTACATACAAATACTCTTCAGCCGATAATAACCTTTTCGGAGCAAGAACTCTAATTGTACCTAATTACCAGACGCGACTGGTATATGTATGAGGAGGCTCTTTAGATAAAAGCAATGACGTATATTGCTGCAAACTATTTAACTGGAAAGAAATGCTTAGAGGGAAGAAATTTTCTTTTTTAGTGAACAGAGTCAGTTGAAATATAGAGAGAAATAGTGTCTAGCCAGTAAACTCAGCAGCCTTTCTTCCCAACATCAAAACGAGTTCTCAGAATAAAAACTTCAAAATTCTGAGGATATTGTATAGATTTATTGCTAGTGTGAAATAAATTCTCACAAACATTGTGAGCACGATTGCTTTTTTAGAACTTGCTTGAACAAGCAGTTTTTAGAAAAGAGCAAGAGATTGTAAAAATCAGAAGAAGTGACTTCCTCCCTCTGTTCTTAAATATATGACATTTAGAGCAACTAAATTAGTTTATTTTTTAACTAAATAATGTATCCAAAACTTCGACATATATTTGAGAACGGCGGGTAGTACATACCTAAACAAAGGAGAAATTAAGATACAAGAAAAATGGAAGAAACGATTTACTACTACACGACATCTAGAGAAACTTGCTATCGGTGTCAAGAACAATAAACGGCAGGCAGGTGATCGGCAGTTGTCCAACAATAATTCTCCCTCGACAATCCTGGACTAAGTTAAGACAAATTCTTGAGTTTCTGCCTTGC
Organism: Echinochloa phyllopogon; assembly: GCA_033239725.1. Lineage (NCBI taxonomy): Eukaryota > Viridiplantae > Streptophyta > Magnoliopsida > Poales > Poaceae > Echinochloa > Echinochloa phyllopogon. Next base: position 1,127,172 of record BTCW01000006.1, on the reverse strand, counting down.
CCCTGAAGACCCTGTTGTTCCAAATGGTGAGCAAGGAGCACCGTTAAAGAATCGAATCCCTTTTGCATAAGCTTTTTGCAACATGAGCACAGTACATTTGTTGCAATAACAAGCACAAAGAAATATAATCTTGCATATTATTGCTCCACGAACAGCATCAAGCCGTGCAACATTTCTAATTAACACTACGTGTACGTGCAACCAACTGAGAAAAGCGTTAGCTACATATATATATTGTGAAATTTTCAACACTATATTACCGGCCATTTTCACGTACCTGATCGTTGTTGTGCACCCAATGTACACATATGCATGCAGCTGGGCTAGGGTTTGCGCATACATGATTTTGCCGGGATGTGGACACAGGTCGGCATTTACACCTAGGATGTCCTTGTGGGGAATTCTTGCCATGCATGCCGGTAATTTAAGGCATGTGCCGCTGTTTGCTCCAGCTAGTGCGCCGTAGCACACAATTAAACAATAACACCATGTATTTGTGTAGTAGCAGTATCCTTTTTTAGGTTACAACATCTCTAGACGACTCTGATCTGTTGTACGATCATGCATACATCACTGTGATCAAACAAGGGATACCCGTGACATGTACGTCCTCTTGCGCATCTGTTTGTCGGTCTGTCTGCATGCATTATCTGTGCGCACAGCGTGGGAAGAATTTTCACTGTGTGCGTGCGCGCGCGCAACTGTGCATATGCTATATATCTTGCTAACAGAGAAATGAATACTCAACTTACTATATCATTTTTAATTTAATGGAAAAGTTCCGGCCTCTACAACACGCAGAAAACTTACTTTATCATGAGTCTGACATATACTTGTGGAATACTAAGTGGAGATAGCTAGAGTCTACACAAGTTAGGTACAACCCAATCCCAGGAGCTTTTTGATATGATCATAACCATACAGTCATGAACTGATGATACAGTGCAGCTATCCATATTTATGTGCCCTTCGCGCACCTGCATACATACATGTGTGATCTTACAATTCGACCGGGAGCCTAATGATCTAACATCCAAATAAGCACAATTAACCAATAACTTGATCGTGAGACGAACAGTTCCGAGTCACTGGTGTTGGATCTTCTTTTGTAACCCCTTTCTCTTTTTCCCAAATTGTCGTGTAGATACATATACTCCTCAAACTAAAAGTTGTAAGGGATAGTCATTAATAATCATGCAAGGTAAACGGAGCGGCTAGATTTGGAATACGTGGTTGACAGCCTCCATATATATATTGTCTATCGCAGTCTGACCATATGTCTACAAAACTTATGTAAAGGACAAGAAAAGAAAGAGAACAGGAAGCTCGCTCAGCTCCTATATATTCTAGAGAGATGCATGATCATCATATATTCATGTACATGAGTCTGAAATTATTATCACTTTTATGATGTTCCGATTATTGATACAGACTACATTATCCTTGTCTTCTTTTAAACCAAACATGGACTAAATGGATTGCATTGTTTCCATAAACTTTTGAAGGATTCCCTACCCTACTTGAGGCTTCCTTATCGAAAGAACCAATCACGAACATCTTTTCTACAAGAAGAGCTTCATCTTCTTAATAACATGATGTTCTTTTCATTTATCTCTCTGTCAAGCTATTTTATTCTTTTGACTTAAATACCTCATGGCATTAGCACATAGATTCTTTCATCTAATATTAAAACAATGAGACAAACGGTTTCCTTCCCAACAGTCATATACTATTCCAACCATAATAGCCCAAATTTTAGGCTGGCAACTATTATTGCATCAAAGCTAAAGTCAAGGAATGTAGCATAACTTGTTCGATCTCAACAACAATACTCTGATAGGGTAGAGTGCTGTATCTTTCATACTTTTTATGTATTCAACTCAAAATTGTTCTTTGTTACAGTTACCTGAAGGAAATATGCATGCATTCTATTTTAAGTGACAGATGTACCACTACAAGAATAACTCACATCCGCACCCCTCATATGCCTCGGTGCACTCAAAATCCGGTGCTAATGTAACGTTAGCACCGGGTGCGAAATTGGGGCGCCATCGGGAACCCTTTAGCACCGGGTGGTAACACCAACCGGTGCTAAAAGGGACCCTTTAGCACCGGTTGGTGTTACGACCCGGTGCTAAAAGACCTTTAGCACCGGGTCGTAACACCAACCGGTGCTAAAGGGGGTGTCACATGCTACTACAAAATAAAAGAATCTTCTAGCTCATCACACGTGCTTTGTAGGTGAGATGGTTAGGTGGGTACGCGCGAGCCAAGAGGTCATGAGTTCGAATCCCCGCAGCAACACACATATTTTTTGGCAAATGGACACACCTTTAGCACCGGTTATTTAACCCGGTGCTAAAGGTGGGTACCTTTAGCCTCGGAAACATAGCACCGGGTGGGAAACCCGGTGCTAAAGGGCTTTCCCACCCGGTGCAGATAGCAACGATTCTGGTAGTGTACATTACTGAACTTTCTTGAAAATGTGAATATACATAACTGATTTGCAAGCATTGAAAAAATTGCACAACTGAGAAATTAAACCCAATTCGTCACAAGAAAATAGCACATAATCTGCATTGTTGATCGTGCAAGTTGCATACGAATCACCAGCTAGATCGAAGGCATTAATGGACGATAAATTCTTGTTCCTTCTTCCACATGATGCACCTTTCAAATTGAATTCGTCAAGCAGACTCCACACGGCAAGAACAGTCGCCGCTCGGGTCTGATATGCTAGGAAACACGTATGCGACAAAATATATGGGTGGCATAGATTTTACTAGATTGCTATTGATTCTTTAGATAAAACCATGAAAAATTTTGATCCTTAGAAATTCGATTGATTTGTTTGACGAACTATAAATGTGTATGGAAAGTTCAATGTATGCGTTAATATGTTGACTGATTGAATAAGATGGCATGATTATCTTAATTCACTTGAGACTGATCCATGTGAGCTAGCAATAATCATGTCATACATTTCTGAAGATAATGGTAGCCCTACTTGGTAATATTATTTTTAGAAAACTGTGGGGATTAATTAAGGAAATTATCTAGCAATGACATGTTCACATATATACCGTATATAGGTAGCATATATGGATCAGATTGAGCAATGTTTTGCAGATAATTTTTCATATGTACTAGTCAGACTCTTTTCTAAAAATCTTTGAAGTTTCCTAATACACTGGTGCATAGTTGAATATGTGTAAAAGTAATCAATGAAATTAACTAATTAAAGTGTACTAGCTGGAACACTTGGTAATTGCAACTTAATTGACACGCAAGGAAAATGTGCAGTCATGACCAGTCTCCCCATTTGATGTGTACAAGAATCAAACTAGGTTGCGCCTAATTTTGTTTTTCCTCACTGTATCTTCAATTCCAGTTTGCACCACAACCATAATGCTAACTCTTACACTTTGAAAAATCATTTGTACCGAAATACTACATTAGACATCAATTACTATCTGCAGAAAAGAGATGTAGAATTATATTGTGCTGTGTTCTCTCTTTTCTAGGGCGCTGAGATAATATATGTAGCTAGGTTGGCAATGCTGATAAAGGGCAGGAGGCAGCATGAAATATAAAGAAGGCATCCATCTTTTTTTTCTTAAAAAAAAAAGAGAAGAAGGCACCCATCTCTCAGTCGGTGGGGGCAATTTAGTGAGTTCGGTGACCCAGGTCCCACACAGCATGAAATGTAGACGATTGCTTGCTTTTAATGCGGCACCGCATGGCGCAGCAGGGATGCCCTAGCGATCAGGAAGAGTGTTCCTATTGGTCGATCTGGTCCCCCACATTGATAGAGATGCATCCATCGCTCATTGTCATCTCTCTTTTTCTCACTTCTTCTACGCGCTGGAGGTTGATCATCGAGTCTAATCGTAGTCTTAGATAGGGCCTGCTCCCCACATTGACCTTGTATACCCTATTGATTTAACCTTTTTTATTACCCATAAGTGTGTTCTAGATGTTACGAGTCGTAGGTGCCAAATAGAAGAGAGAACTGTAGTCAATAGATATTTGAAGAAATCACGCTAGCCTCTCTGCCCTAGCTAGCATTAGTCGAATGTATCAGTAACAGTAGAGCCGTAGTCAAGAGATATTTGAAAAAAAAATCAGCTAGTATTAGTAGAATGTATAGTGCGTGACAGTGAGATGGAAACGTAGTCTCGAGAACAGGGTACGTACCGTACCGTGCTGCCTTCAGTTGTGGTGTGCGCTAGAGAGAGAGCTGAGCTAGCTCAATATCAATTTGCAATGCATTGTACGCCAGTACTACAGATAGTGCATGTACCGTCGGTTCGAAAGTATATTCTGCCGTCGATTCTAAAAAAAATAAGGGTATAAATCCTATATATTATCGGGTAAAAAGCATATAATCCGACGGAACCTTAAATGTTTTATTTGTAGCAGTGCGCTCAGGTGAGCTACGTTCGTCCTTGCCATGGATTTCTTGGCCAAATTGCATTGGCTGATGTTCAATAAGATCGAATAGGCTATGTACGTGTGGTTATTGATCGATATTTTAAATTAACATCGGGTGGCTTTTGCTGTTTACTACCATGCGTAGCACAAATGTTTTAGCATTCGATCGGTGCAATGACGCACTACTAGGCTTTGCGTGTCCCATGATGAAGAGACCGACGTCACAAATATCCCTAGCTTCGTATTGTTATATAAAAACAAAGAGGAAGAGCACTCATTTGGTAGTATAGTTTGCTCAATCGTCAATGGAATTAGAGTCAGAGATATAACTAATATTTGGGAGATTTGGATCTAGCTAGGTTCTTCGCATGCCGGTTTGAAATACTGTTGGAATAACCACACTAACACAATTTTTTAGCGACAACACAACGAATCATATATAAATTCAGTAATACCAAAATAAACTAAAAAGATATCAACGTATTCACAACACATTATAAAAATATATTGAGATAATGCTGAAGGAGCACATCAACCACATGAGACGCTAATTTTAACGTGGAAAATCACAGATTCGGTAAAAAGCATTGACCAAGAGCTGGTCAAATCTCTCTAGAGAGATAATACTAGAGGCTTAGGTACAACAAGGTTTTATTACCTTAGATAACACCACCAAGGTACTCGGGGCAAATGACTGATTGGCTGGGAGGCAGTGAGGCACTCACTAGCTTGTAAGATCACCACTCTAGTTACCTTCTTATTCCTCGATATCTTCTTTCTTCTCTTTGTTTTTTTGTGTCTCTCGATCTCCCTCTATCCATTTCAAGAGATTTGTTCTTTTTGAAACCAGTTACCAAGGTGCTAATTAACTAAACTAGTTCAACAACCCGTGCTCCTGCACGGGCTAGTAAGATAAAGTGATGTAAGTGTTCGAAATTCATTATAAATGTGTGTAGTCACTCTCTCTCATTTATTCATATCATAGCACAATACTGATATAGATATATTTTTCTTTATTATCTTATTGTGTTTAATTACCAATAGTCTTGTAAACTTTTTCCACTATTTGTTTGTCCCTTAATAGTTTTTTCCTTTTGCATCCCAACTGTTGAAACATTGTGTCGACCTATATGTTCAACATAGAAACCAATATACCCATGGAATCTTATATACATGCATATGTGGTTTGCATAGTGACATAGGTCATGCATGCATACCATAAGTTTGTTTTTTTAATATTATCCGTGACAGAATTGGGTAATTTAGAATCATAATTGAGTACATTGGGATACTTTTTATAAGTGTAGATCATTTAAATGTGGATTTAGTTGTCCTTAAGCCTATTTTTTAATGCCAATGCAAAATTAGGTTGTAACATATATTTTCTTTAAAAATGACATATGTAAGTAATATTGATGAAGAATATAAGTGGTTAATTTAGGTTATTGTTCATAATGGAAGTGGCGGTAATTAAAATATTGATCTTTAAACCATTTTCATAGCGGCAAATATCGGTATTTTCAAAAAGTAGAACAGATCCAATGGCTATTATTATTATAAATAATTAGAGTTTGTAGAATTGATGACTTCATGTTTATATTTTGTTGTTAGAATTTATATAATTGAAGTTTGTTTAGCAGGTCTTATGTGGTGTTGATTAACGTTTAGGTTTCAAAAGAAGTTTCTATGAGCTAATAATATTAAGATTACCCTATATGCTTTTCAATCCAGATTTATTGTGTTTTATAGTATTTACCTTTTTTGCATATCTTATGTGGTGTTGAGTAATGCAGAGGTTTCAAAATAAACCACTAATTAATTATTAAGATTATCCTGCATTGGTCCAGAAAACAACAATAGTAAGATTATCAAATATTCTTTTCAATATGCATTTAGATTTTTCTCTTTTGTATCAGACATCCGTGTGTTTCCCATGTGTTTAGTAGAAACCTTAACTTGATCTATATGTGTTTAACATGAAAATCGATATGATCATAAATAACTTTTTGCATAAACGTATATATTCTTAGCATAGTGACCCATATGACGCATATGGTAAGTTAGTTTTATATATTAACAATGGTGGAAGTGGGTATTCTAGAAGCATATATATTGAAGAACTTTTGTAGATGTTTTAGTATGGCAGGTTTAGGTAGTTCGTATGCAGATTTATCGGGTAATTTGAAACTTTTTTAAATCTTTTAGTGTTACTGTAGATATATTTTTAATAATATCATACATGAGTAATTTATGTACATTATCTTTTAGTTATTTTTCTAATTGGAACGGTGGGCGCTAGATAAATGGGTTTACCTTGAACTATTTTTCATAATAGCAATAATAATAGATGTGGTTAACTTTTTAGTGAACAAAATATATCATATTGCTATTATTGTTGATAATGATTAGAATGAACTTGAATATTTATCTTTTATGAGAATTCAGGATACACCCTTTTTTTTCTAGCAACCATGTATATTAATGTGGAGGCTCATAAGGAATCTCCAATTACTACTCCCTCTGTTTCATTTTATTTGTCGTTTTAGATGGAAATCAAGTACATCATTTATTGTTTGAACCGGGACGTGAGTTGTAGCAAAGTGCATGAATCATTGAGTGCAACCGGACATTAAAAAAAGTGCTAGGACGACTTATAAAACCGAACAGAGGGAGTAATTAGTAATATATATATATATAGTTTTGTAGTTAGCACATCTGTAAATCATTTACACACATTTACCTGTATGGTTTGCAGTTGGTTGCCTCATTGCACGCCTACTAACAATCATGAAACAATAGCAGACAAAGGATACACTCCTCTATTAAATTAGGAGTAATACAGACATATATATAGGTCGAGTCACTTAATTAGGGTCTAATTCACAGTTTGACATGGCTATATATATTCAGATCAACGAAAACAGAACAATCGTTCATTCGTTTGGATGAATCCACCTTGGAAAAAAATAAAATTAGCAGCAGGAGGAGGAGAGGTACGCTCTATACCAGAAACTGCATGGATAAAAGATGACGGGAGACTCCATGCGGTTGAGGTCACCAACAGGAGCATGCAATCTTTTGCATGAACAGACACGGTAGCAACTTATCAGGTTTTCCTGCACGGTGAAGATGCAAACATGGACGCGAGGCCGACGGTAGGAGCTACAACGTTGCCGGCAGGAACACCGTGATCTTCCTGCTGGCAGTTGTCATGGCGATCGATAGACCATTGTGCTCCGGCCATATGGAGATCATGTAACCTAGAAGCGGGACTGTAGGCAGGAAAATTGGGATCTATGTGCATGCACGATTGGTTCAACAACCATCCTGTTGCAACGGGGACACTTCCGCCGGGCACAATATTATTGAACTTCGAACTCCAGATGAAATTATATAAATCGAGAGTCCTGATTATCATATCAGATCGATTTGCTCCTTCCACATATATAGATGGCATTTAAATTTTAGAATGGCATAAGTGGGTAAATTATATGCAAATTAAGGGGGTTATTTTAGATATTTTTTATAATAGCATAGGTGGGTAATTTTTTAAAATTAGCGTATATCCAATGGATAGATTAGCAGAGTCTACAAAACTGATGGCCAGATGTTTCTGTTTTTTGTGAGAATTTCTAGGATTTATCTTTTTTCTTAGCGCGTCTTGTGAGAATTAACCTGGAGCCTCCAAAAGGAGCCTCCAATTAGTAATAGTAAGATAATTAGACTTTATTTAATACTCCTAAGTGGCAAGATTCCATGATCTGGAATTTTGGATCTAGAGAACCACAAACAGAGCATTAATGTAGATCAGAGGAGGATTATATAGTATTTGGGGTATTTGTATTCGGAGACTGTTTTTTAGTTATAGTCATATAATATCAGATGTTTGGATGCTCGTTTGACTTTTTAAATCCTAAATTTGACCGCTTGTCTTATTCATAAAATTATGCAAATACCATCATTTCTTATATTTTGGAATAGAGGGAGTAATTAGAAGAATTAAATATGAATGTAATATAAAGGCGGAACTATAGTAATTTGTTTAATTGATGATCGGTCAGCACGTGCGGTCGTGCAATAATGCACCATGGCAACCCAACCAACGGATCTGATAACGGTAGTTGCGCCAGTTAACTGAACCCGGCCAAATGTACTACTATGAACTCGAATCCATTGCATTGGGGCTCAACAATGTGCGCTGCTAGCTTTAATTTTCCTATACGCGAGTCAGTGTGGACTCTGAGCCATGCACACTGCCGCGCGCAGGGAAGAATGGATCGAGAGGTTGATCGAGGAGACGGAAACTACCAAGAATAATTGTGCCCGGACTTGTATAGTGATAAAAGAGATATACATATACTACTTGTAGAGTCAGGGGCGAAGCCAGGAATGGGAAATAGGGGGGCTGAAACTTAACATAATTTTTTAAGTATAGAAAGCTGAATATAGTAGATCGACATATTGTACTAAATATTAAAACCACTTCATGAAAACATAAAGAAGTACATCTTGGAAAGTAAAAAATAGGCAAATCTGAGTTTTTATCCATACCAAACTGGCAAACCATGAAACTAAATGATAAAGCGAAGCACTCACGCCCATTATTCTTCTTCGGCAGGAGAAATCTACACACGAAAAAATAAATTAGTGACAAGGCAAATAACATCTTAAAAAAACTAAGATTAGAAGTGATTTAAGCATACCACTAAATTGTTTTTAGGCAGTAGCATACGGCGTTTTTTCATGTCTTCAAACCTTTGTATGATTTTGTCATTACTAATTCTTGTAAATATCTCCTTCTCAACATAGCATATCATCAAATCATTGAGCCAATCATCGCCCATTTTGCTACGCAAATCTGTCTTTATAAGAGACATAGCAGAGAAAACCCTCTCAACTGAAGCAGTTTCCACTGGAAGTATCAAGGTTAGTTCAATGAGCCGATAAACCAATGGGTAAGATCTATGCATATTGTTCTTGACCATAATTTCAGCGACCTTTGGGAGTTCTGTACATCCAAGAAAATCATTATGTCTTCTAACACGGCTGTGGAATTCTCTAAGTTGACTTGGTAAGACTGTAATATGACCAATATCAAAATCTTCAGCATATATTTCAGCAAGTCTCACAATCTTATCCACATCAAAGTTAGAGAAAGAGTTTCTTGGATTAAGTGCAGCCATGCATACTAACAGCTCTGAACTAACTTCACTAAATCGATGATTCATCTCTGTCAAAATGGCATCGATGGCAGCAAGAAAAATCTCAACATGGTAGAAATGCATATTTGTTACCTTTTGCCTTCTACGTGCAGATGTCCCTCTAGCATTTATTTCTTTATCCATATTTGGCACTTTAATCTCATTTTTATCACGGAAGGTCTTCACTCTTTTAAATAATGGCTCCCATCCATTGTCCCTCATTTCTTGCAAGCGTTCTTTCACACCCATGATCAAATGAATTGTTTCAACAATATTTTGATCCTTTCTTTGCAAAGCACGTGACAAATTATCTGTAATGCTCAACAACTCTATCATCAAATGCAGGATGAACACAAAATCAAAACTATCCATTTTGCCAATCAAACCAAAAGCACCACCATTACATGTAGGTTTAATGGAATCTTTCTTCACAATCTCAAGCACCTCCAAGATAGCCTCCCACATTACCAAAATACGTAGCAATGTTTTAAGATGTGAGCCCCATCTAGTATCTCCGGGCCTAGCAAGGCTACTTTCTTGATTTAAGCCTCTTCCGGTGGCAATCTCAGAATTCTCTACCTTTCTTAACAATGTGTCATGGTGCTTTGCAAGCAATACATCCTTTCTCATACAAGATGCACCCACGGTGTTGACAATCAAAGGAACATAGTTAAAAAAAATCAGCAATAGCTGGAGTAGAAGTTGAAACAGTGACAACCACTAATTGCAATTGATGGGCAAAACAATGCACATAGAAGGCATAAGGATTTTCATCACGAATCAATTTCTGAACACCATTACTGTCAGACTTCAGAGACAGCAAATTCGACTCGAGGAGTGAGGACTGGGGAGCAGGGCGCCGGCCGCCGGGCGCTGGCGATGTCGAGTTGCCGACCAACACAGGCCGGCGCGGCGGCGCCCGAGGGCGCGGAACCGGGAGGCGGGAGCGCCGACCGCGACTCCCGCGAGCCGCGAGCGCGAGGCGCGTGCCGCGGGTCCGCGCGACCGCCGCGACGCGAGCGCGTGCACGCAGGCGGCAGGCCGCACCTCCACCCTCCGTCGCGCCGCCGTAGGGCCTCCGTGAGAGAGCTAGGGATTGGAGAGAGAGAGAGAGAGAGAGAGAGAGAGAGCCCGGGGAAATTACCTGTTGACTTGGGTCTTGGCCTCTTGGGCTGTTTTGTGGCTTTGGGCGTGTAGTCAGAAAGTGGCCCAGTGGGGTGGGGCTACGGGCTACTGCTCCCTTGGATTGATTTGTCCCAAATAAATGAAACAGTGTCTTCTTCTTTCTCACAGGAGCCAAAGCTTCCCGATTCTGTATCAATGGCGGCCACAGGGGGCTTCGTGGTGTTCTTGACCGTAGGGGGCCTAGCCCCCCTTAGCTCCGCCACTGTGTAGAGTCTCAGTTACTTCGTGGAATTGGCTCTGTCTAGCATGTGATCCTCGGCTACGCCGTCTAAAAACAGCTACTGCCACCTGTCGTGGAGTGAAAAAGTGGGAGAGATGGATTGGTGAGGGAGTGACTTATCTATTCTACTCTATTGAGAGGGACCACTCCTTCTGTACATGCCCAAGAGTCATGTTACACCAAGGATTTCCTCCTCTCCCTGATACTTGCAAATTTTTAAGTCATCTCATACCAATTCTGAAAATATATTTTTGGAATAATGATGTAAATAAAGACCTTGTGAATAAATCTACAAGATTATCACATGACTTTATTTGTCATTTTCTGTAACTCGTGAGGATAAAATAATTTAGGAACAATGTATCTTGTGACATTGTTCTTTATATAATTTTCTTTATAGACAATTGTTGGTTTCTGGGTTGCATGTGATTGATCATTCACGTGAAGCTTCGTTTATATAGGCTGTGTTTAGTTCCCCATCAAATCACCAAACTTCCCAAATTTCTCTCTCCAAACTTCACTATTCACCTATCACATCAAATCTCTCTCATCGTGCATGGAATACTAAACGTGGGTAAATAAAAAAACTAATTCCATGGTTTTGATGTACACGACGAGATGAATCTTTTGAGCCTAGTTAGGTCATGGTAGGACAATATTTACCACAAATAAACGAAAAGTGCTACAATGCGCTACAGTGTCGGATGTGACATTGAAACGAACCGGATTCTCAAAACTGAGAATCCGACTCCCTGTACCATTGTGATAGTCCCAGAATCAACAGCTATCACGTACAAAACTCATTTCAGCCAAATATCACATCTATACAACGATTAACATGACTGCATTCATTATTTACATATCAGAGTACGAGATTAGTACAAGCCACTCGGGCTACATCGACAAGACGAAACATCTACGCAGCGGTAGCTAGGCCTTCATTGCATTGCATTGCATTGGGGCTCAACAATGTGCGCTGCTAGCTTTAATTTTCCTATACGCGAGTCAGTGTGGACTCTGAGCCATGCACACTGCCGCGCGCAGGGAAGAATGGATCGAGAGGTTGATCGAGGAGACGGAAACTACCAAGAATAATTGTGCCCGGACTTGTATAGTGATAAAAGAGATATACATATACATATAAATCGAGAGTCCTGATTTTATTTGCGCGCTGGGAATTTTGCACCCCCCGAGCTAGGACCGGATGTCCCCTCCGCGCGCGTGAGCCGCCGAGCCCATCGCTCAGGTGTGTTGGGCTGGTCTGGGCCGCGCGTGGGCTGCTCCACTCTCGCTCGTCGTCGTGCACTTTGCGTACAACACTCGTGAATGAATCTCCAAGTCCAAAACTAGCACAAACCTCAAAATCCTGAGTGCAATCTACTCCAGCTCCAGCTACCTCGCCGGCGATCATCGATACATGCATCTCCAAGCTTCCTCCTCCCCTTTTCCCGCGTTGTAAGCTACTCTTCTCTCTCCACGATCCTGACCAAGAACACAGCTCCCCATGCCGCCATTATTCTAGTTCCACTGCTAGCTCCACTGTCTGATCCAGATCGAGCTGCCCGCAGCTTTCTCGTCGTCGTTGGCAATCGCCAACCGGAATTAGTTAGTCATGGAGGCCGCCGCCGACCTGCAGCTCGAGTACGGCAACGGGAAGACGAAGCCCCCACCGCGGCGGCGGCGCTGGTACTGCGGCACGACGGCGCTGACGCTGCTCATGTTCCTCCTCACCAACACCGTCTCCATCGTCGTCTCCTCCGGCGCCGGCCCCTCCCTCCTCCTCCTCCGCCGCTACAAGCCCTCCACCATCCGCCTCTGGGACGGCTCCGCCGCGCTCCTCGCCGACCTCAACGCCACGCAGGCCGCGCTCAACGCCAGCCGCGCCGAGCTCGCCGGCCTCCACGCCCGCGTCCGCACCGCCAACGAGCTCCTCCACACGCTCCTCCGCGCCATGGCCGCGCGGGACGCCGCCGCCGTCGACGGGTGGAAGCGCGAGCTCACCGGCGAGCTCAAGCTGGCCGTCGGGCCGCACGCGCCGACGAACGCTGCCACCGCCGGCGAGGCGGCGGCGGCGGCGTTCCCGGCCCTGGGCCACGCGTGCGTCCGCGTCCAGGATGACCTCGAGCGCTACATGGCCTACACGCCCGGCGGCGACTGCCCCTCCGACGAGGCCCTGGCTCACCGGCTCATGCTCGCCGGCTGCGAGCCCCTGCCGCGCCGCCGGTGCCGCCCGCCGTCGCCCAAGGGGTACCCGCAGCCGGCGCCGCTTCCGAGGAGCCTCTGGACCACGCCGCCGGACACCTCCGTCGTCTGGGACGCCTACCCATGCAAGAACTACTCGTGCCTGGTGCACGCGAGCTCCTCCTCCGCCTCCGGCGGCGGCGGCTTCGACCTGCGCCGCGGGACGGAGAGGACACGGTGGGCGCGCGACGACGGCGCGCTGTCCTACTCCATCGCCGCCGTGCTCGCGTCCCGTCCCAACGGCACGGTGCGCGTCGGCCTCGACCTCGGCGGCGGCGGCGCCGCCCCCGGCACGTTCGCAGCACGGATGCTGGAGCGCGGGGTCACCGTGGTGACCGCGGCCGTGAGCTCCGGCGGCGCGCCGGTCAACAGCTTCATCGCGTCGCGGGGGCTCGTCTCCGTGCACGTCGGCGCCGCGCGCCGGCTGCCCTTCTTCGACCGCACGCTGGACATCGTGCGCGCGGCGGGCGGCGGCGGCCTCGCAGGCGGCGGATCGGTGGCGGCCATGGTCCCCGGCGTGATGACGGAGTTCGCGCTGTTCGACGTGTACAGGGTGCTGAGGCCCGGCGGGCTGTTCTGGCTGGACCACTTCGCCTGCGGCGGCGCGCAGGTCAACGCGACGTTCGCGCCGATGCTTGAACGCGTCGGGTTCAAGAAGCTCCGGTGGAACGCCGGCCGGGGGAAGGAGAAGAACACGTGGTACATCGCGGCGCTGTTGGAGAAGCCCATGGCATGAGAAATTTGTGGGGATTTTTATATATAGGAAAAAAAATTGTGCTTGTAATAACCTGCTATACCTTCTTGCTTGATTAATTGCTTCTGGCCTCTGACATTTTGCACGAAACTATCATGTTCTTTCTCTGTTGATTTTTCTGCACATTTTTTCATTCCTCCGAAACCTTGATGACTTTTGGGAGGAAGCTTTCATTTCTCTGCACATTACTTCTCCCAAAGGCCCAAGGCCCAACCTCCAAGGAAGAAAATGCTTCACAAAAGGAAAAAGTCCATTCCACAACCCTCATCTATCGCCATCGTCCGATTTGAGACCCTCAACCGCGAAACCAGCTGTTCATGGCACCTCAACTATTGAAACCGTCCATTCTTTCAACCCTCGGTGGTTTTGGTGGCTGTTTTGGCCTACGTGGCGCCACATAGGCATGTTGACGTGGAGTCTGAGCGGGCACCCGTGGGTCACTTACACGTGGGACCCACGTGTCAGATCACCTTCAACCTCCAGTTGTTTTATCCTCATCTGCGCTCCGCCTTCGCCCTTGCGCCGCCGTTGCTCCTGCCGGCCCGGACCCCCTCCCCCACCTGTGCTCCCACCGCCCCCGCCGCGGCCCCACCGCCGGGATGTCCGGCCTCGACCTCTCCATGAACTCCTTCGTCGGCCCGCTCCCCGACCTCCCGGACCTCCTCTACCTCAACCTCGCCAGCAACAACTTCACCGGCGCCATCCCAGCCTCCTTCGCCCGCTTCCCCAAGCTCCAGTCGTTCTCCCTCGTCTACAACCTGCTTTGCGGCCAGGTCCCACCGTTCCTTGGCGCCGTCACCACGCTCCGCGAGCTCAACCTCTCCTGCAACCCCTTCGCCCGGGGCCCCTGTCGCCCGAGCTCGGCAGCCTCTCCGCGCTGCGTGTGCTCTGGCTCGCCGGTTGCGGCCTCGTCGGCACCATCCCGCCCTCCCTCGCCCGCCTCACCAACCTCACCGACCTCGACCTCTCCACCAACGCGCTCACCGGCGCCATACCGCCAGAGATTGCGTCCGGCCTCACCGCCGCCGTCCAGATCGAGCTCTACAACAACTCCTCATGGGCCCCATCCCCGCCGGATTCGGCACCCTCCGGGACCTCGTGGCCATCGATCTCGCCATGAACAAGCTCCACGGCGCCATCCCGGAGGACCTCTTCCTCGCGCCCAGGCTCCATACTGTGCACCTCTACGCCAACAGGCTCACCGGCCCCGTGCGGTGTCCGCGGCCAGGGCCACCTCCCTCGTCGAGCTGCGCCATCTCCGGCGACATCCCGCCGGGGATCTGCGACCGCGGCGAGCTGGAGGAGCTGCTCATGCTCGACAACGCGTTGTCCGGTGGGATGTCCGGCGGTGGGGCCGCGACGGGGGCGGCGGGAGAAGAGGCGGGGGGGGGGGGGGCGGCGGGAGCAACGACGGCGCAAGGGCGAAGGCAGAGCGCAGATGGGGAAAACTGCTGGAGGTTGAAGGTGATCTGACACGTGGGTCCCAAGTGTAAGTGACCCACGGGTGCCCGCTCAGACTCCACGTCAACATGCCTATGTGGTGCCACGTAGGCCAAAACAGCCACCAAAACCACCGAGGGTTGAAAAATAGACGGTTTCAATAGTTGAGGTGCTCTGAACAGCTGGTTTCGCGGTTGAGAGTTTCAAATCGGACGATGGCGATAGATGAGGGTTGTGGAATGGACTTTTTCCTTCACAAAACCGATGAAGCCCGTTATCAATTTCCACATTCCTAGTTCGGCCCACAAGATGTAGGCCGGCGCATCAAACGCTACGAAGGCCCAAACGGCTCTCTTCACCACCGCCGCGGCAGGCACCCGCCGCCGGAAAGCCACCCGCCACCACCGGAAGCTGCAGCGCCGGCCGCCCGACGCCACCACGCGGCAGCGGCATGCCACAGCGTGCACCATACGCAGCCGCAACATTCTACACTCACATCGCGAAGGCGAGCCTTAATCCCTAACCGCCGCGGATCGGTTGTGGGGCAAATTACTGTCGTTCTGTTGTCCAGAACGAATCAAGATGGAGCACAACAAGAGCAAAATGATGGACTCGTGCAGCGGATATTCAGAAGACATCAGGTTACTCTGTCACATTTGCACGGCTTCAGTATGCTAGAAAGAATGAAGATGATCTTTTGAAAGAAAGCCACACTTTCTGCAGAGTCTCCTGGAAGGTTCGGTCCTGTGATTGAGCAGCATGTAGACCCAGTGAACAAAAGCGCTCTTCTTCAACTTTGTGCAGCTTACAGCACCAACATTGTCTAGGTAAACAGCTTCTGAGATCTATTCAATTCATTTTTGCATTTGTGTAGTTTAATTATTTTCATTAATGCCCTTGAGACATGGTGCCATTACTTGGATGTTTATAAGAATTTTCGCTATATGATACCGTTTTATTGTGAATGTTATGTTAATCATATATATGCCTGCTCCCATAATTATTGAATGGCATGTAAGGTCATTCAAGAGGCACAGCTGTCTCCATGAGCAAAGAAAATGTCTCATTAGGGACATGTATCATAATCTCGATTAGCTGGTCCCATGTTCAATTTTTTTTAACAACTTAAGTTTTATTTGTTTCAAATATAAATCTGAGGCCGTGTTCTGTGTAGAATTGGATATATTCATGTTACTTTAATAGCTGCCGAACATCCTTTAGACGTTCTTTGAGCTAAGCTATTCATGACTAAGTTAATTATTTCGTAGACAGTTTTTTTAGTCAGAAGTTTCATGTAGCTATCTTCAATTTTTTCCTTGTGGCAAAGGTTCATCCTGATGGTTGACTTCCTGCTGGGGCTCTGGAAAAAACCATGCCTAAACTGAGTGATGTTTTTTTTACTTTCCTTCCTGCTCGAAGGGGAGGTGCTGCTCGAAGGGTAGGTGTTTCATGTCTGCGCATATAAATGTGTGAGGCTTCGATGCAGTGGCTGAGATATGTTTAATATATTCCTTTTTCTAAAAAAATGTGTGAGGCTCGGCGTTTTTCTA
Source organism: Echinochloa phyllopogon (assembly GCA_033239725.1). NCBI lineage: Eukaryota > Viridiplantae > Streptophyta > Magnoliopsida > Poales > Poaceae > Echinochloa > Echinochloa phyllopogon. The sequence goes on along the minus strand of BTCW01000006.1, from coordinate 1,110,147 downwards.
TTTTTTTCTTCCCTGCTGATCATTTGATGAATAATCACATTGCAAACCTCGGAAGATTTGTGAGCCATCTGCCCAATGGCCTTCGGGGCTAGTGTCGACAGGAACACAAAAAAACAAGAACAAAACAGCTAGCCGAGAAACACAAGGAAGGAGACAGGCACACTGCTGAAGTACAGAATGTATCATGTAAAATACTCCATTTCTTGCTTCTTGTTTTATTTTTAGTTTTTTTGCGCAGATAGCGGACAAGAAATGATCCGTCCCTTTTCGGTCCCGTCTAGCTACGTTTATAAATCATAAGAAGATTTAGTATTCGTCCGAGACTTTGGTGATCTTGGCCAAGCAGTTGTCCACCGGCCTGGGGTGGGGCAGGTACCTGACCCGGCAGTTAGGGTTCGTCCTCGTCAGCCTGCCAACAAATCAAAGGGAAACACAACTTCATCTAAGCATGCATTTATTCAGATAAAAGTACCATCTGAGCAATTTAAGAAGAAAATAGCACCTGTGTTTTCTTCACCTAAAATTCTGATGAATGAAAGAAGTTACCTGTAACCAAGGAGGAAATGGTGGAGGAAGACGGAGATCTCGAGCTTGGCGAGGTCGTTGCCGGGGCAGAGCCTGGCGCCGAGCCCGAAGGCGAGGAATGTGCCTGCTCTCGGAGAGTGGCCCTGAAAGGAAACAGATGCAATCATCTTGAGGGGTTGAGCTTGTAGGGGTCATCTGATTCAGAATGGCAGCAACAGTGTCTCTATTGCCATCATATATATCATCTGATTGGTACTTCTAAATTATTCAGAATGGCAACAGTGTCTCTATAGGAGTGTCTCTGTTGGTCCAGTTTTGTACCTCCCATCTTGAGGGGTTGAACTTGTAGGGGTCAGGGTAGACATGAGGGTCCATGTGCACGCTCCGGTACCACAGCTGAGCCTTCCAACCCTTGGGGATCAGGTACCCTGTTATTAGCAGACATGAACATACAGTTTCAGTCGTTAGTTCATTCATTCAGGCGCAAGAGATTGAGCACTCCGGAAAGAATACAAGGATATGTGATGAGGTTGATACTGAAGCGCACGTACGCACCGTTCACAAAGACGTCTTTGGTCGCCTGACGGAAGGACACGAACGAGATGTTGACGAGCCGCAGCGTCTCATCGATCACCTTTATTCAGACAGAGTTCATGTTCGTTCATTTGGTTGCATTGCATTGCTAGTGGAACCTGACGCTGCTTTCAGCAAGCTTAGTATGATGCCAGCATTGTTGTGTTGTGATACCTGTGAGAGGTACTCCATCTTCCTGAAGTCCCTGAGCGTCAGCCCCTGCTGCGTCGCCGGGATGCTCCTCATGATCGCCTCCTGCTCCGCCTGCAACAACAAGATTATCACTGATCAGCAAATAATGTCGTTTAATTTCAGCTGAAAAATGAAGATTCAATCTTTTCATGATTAATTATAAAACCAGTCAGTAGTTGGTACCTTTGCCTTTGCAAAGATGTCGGGGTTCTCCTGCAGGAACACGGTGGCCCACATGGTGATGTGGCCGGAGGACTCGTGGCCGGCGTTGAGGTACATGATGAGGATGTCGATGATCTCGTCGTCTTCCAGCCTCCGCCCGTGCTCGTCCTCCGCCTCGATCAGCCTGTCCATCATGTCCACGGTGGCGGGCCGGGTGAACCCTTTCGCCGTGGCGGCGCGCCGCCCCTCCAGCACGCCTCGCAGCGCCGAGACCAGCCGCCGGCGAGCCCCCAGCGCCCGCCGGTAGGCGAAGCCGGGGAGGTTGATGGCCATGGCGCGCATCCCGTAGTTGAGGTCCGTGTAGCTCCGCTCCAGCGCCCGCGTCGTGGCCTCGTCGGCGCCGCCCAGGAAGATCTGCACGATGATCTTGAACGTCATCCGCCGGAGCTCCGTCAGGAACTCGACCTCACCGCCGGCGGCGGACCAGGACCGGAGGGACGAGGTGACGGTGCGGTCGACGAAGGGGAGGTAAGCGGTGAGCGCGTCGAAGCCGTTGATGGGCGCGGCGGTGAGCTTGCGGAGGCGGCGGTGCTCGTCGTGGGGCATGGCCACGAAGGACTTGGGCCCGATCAGCGCCACCGTGGCCTTGGGCCAGCCGGTGACGAAGCCGTCGTCGTCCATGAGCACCTGCTTGCACGCCTCCGGCGTCGTCACCAGCACCGTCGGGCTGCTGAACATGAAAGTGCGGTACACGCCGGTGCGGCCGAACCTGCATGTATGCCAAATTGCCAAAAATTCAGCGTTTCTCGTCTCGTCACACTGATCAAATATCACAACAGCCAGGCTTCAGAATGATCAGCATGCGTGCTAAATGACACATTTTGCACAGAAACTCGTACCTAGATATATAGTCACTATTCATTAACATTTTGCAAATATGCAGATTTCTGAAGTTGTGAGTGATTTGTGAATCAACTCATCAAGAGGCAGAAGAGATAAAAAAAATATTCGTCGTGATGCATTCCAAAGAAGGCCTTAATTTCTTCATTGTGAACTCTTTCAGTTTCTGCGTTTCAAGGCAAAGCAAAAGACAGCATACAGACTGCGAAAAGCGGCAGCTCAACACGTATGATCGAGGCTCTGCATTTTTAACACAGATACTACCTAAAGAGAGTCGCAGAACATATTCGATTACGAATTAATTAGTGCTCATCGAAGATCACCGTCAGTCGAAAGTTAACAGATCACCAGAGTATATCCATCCATATCATACAAATCGCTTTGGACGGACCGCCACTACTACTCGTCGGCAATGAAGAATCGACAGAGACAAATTTGGAGGGCACCTAAACCGAACACTTGTCTAATGTGCAGCAAACTGAAGACGATTCCACGGCATATGGATTATAAACAACAGCAAATCAAGCTTTTCCTTTCGCAAGGAAAATGATGGATACGTAAGATAAAGCAAAGCGGCTGCTTTTTGACAGCATATGGATGGGGAATCAGGGACGCGGTGAGGTAGGTGCCAAGCAGGGCATCGTCCGGTACGTGTTGCTAGATGCTAGCAGTGAGCAGCAGGGCATATGCATTGTCGATGAAGATTTGGCCATGCCGAAGATGGAATCTGGTGAAAATGCTGGCATGGGACTATGGGAGGGTGCATGGTGGAGTGGAGGTGGAGATCAATCAGTCAGACATGTCTTTTTGGGAAGTGGGGGCAGCGCCAGCGAGCATGTTCCTACATGCATCAGCAGATGAGTGACTGACTGACTGTACATGTTCTGAGCTTACAGCAGCAGAGGAATCGGTGACGGTGATTCACTGATCTGAGTGCGTAGCAGTAGGATGCCGTGGCGTCATCGTCAGATCAGGCTTCCCGTGAGGACATTGCTTAGCTTCATTCCGTGCTTCAGAGTTCAGAGTGCTTGTATACTATTACTATATACTAACAAAATTAGGGATTTTGAATGCATGTTTCAAATTACATATAACATATATGACATATTTGCCCTTTCCCTAGCGTGAACGGTTGACGACTGTGCACGAAGAGGCAAAGACAGAAAGAAGTTGAAAGAAAAAGGGAGGGATGATCTGCTTGAAGCATATTGGTGAACAACCATTTTGTGGTGTGGGGTGACTGTTTGAAGAGTCTTCCCTCACTCCTGCTGTGTGTGCGTGCAGATGGTGCATATGGCTGTGTACGTGATGGGTATTTGGCATCACCAAAAGGGGGCCATCTTTTGGTGCATCTCATACCTAAAGCATCCATCTGATTGCACTAGAGTATGTAGAATCAGATAGACTATACTAGAGAGAGACAGGGGAGATATATACATGCAAGGATGAACAAGAGATTAATTCACTATTCCCCATCACCATCTTCCAACAGGGATTATATATATATTGAACCTTAATTATTCCTGATCGACGGCCAAATAAACCGAAGCAGTGTAATAATCTCAGTATATATGTAGTAACTGAAGACGACAGAGGACGATGGGTGTGTTTGGCATTATATTGGTCATGTGTCAGACTGTCAGTGTGTGATCGAGGGAGAGAGAGAGAGAGGCCATCCAGGCGGTTACTGGTAACTGACCGTCGGGTGAAGGCGGCGATGAAGGCGTCGGGCTTGCCGGACTTGAAGGCGTGGAGGAAGGCCCACATGGCGCCGACGACGGGCCAGCCCATGTCCCCCGGCGGCAGCCGCGCCCGCCTCGCCGCGCCCAGCGCCGCCTCCCTGTACCACCCGTGGAGCCCCCGTGCGGCGGCGTCGACGACGACGAGCAGCAGCAGCAGCAACACCGCGCCGCCGCCGACGACGACGAGCACCATGGCCGCCGACGCCGCCTCGCCCATGCGTGGTCTCTCTCTCTCTCTCTCCGGCGCGACGGTTCCCGATTCGAGCAAGCTCTCTCTCTCTCTCTCTCTCTCTCTCTCTCTCTCTCTCTCTCTCTCTCTGCAGAGAGAAGAAGCGACGCGACGATGACGAGACGGGCACAGGCGGGATGGAATGGAGGGCGGCGTCGGCCGCATCGCTGGGGTCGCGGGCTCTATAAACTCATGAACCGCGGGGCCCACGAGTAGGCCGGCGTCGGTGCATGGTGGACCAGGCGTACGCATGCGCGACTAGCAAGGAGTTCAAGGTGCGGGGAGAGCGTGCGGCGCGCGGTTAATTAGCAAAATTAACCACCGGGACTGGATAAATTATTATCGCCTTCTTTCTAAAAAAAACTATTATCACCGTCACAGTGGGGCCTGGGACCGAGGTAATGACACGTGGACCCTCAGAGAGTCTGGAGAGACCTACAGTATTTTTTTTCCTGTGCAAATTATTACTGTCCATTTTCTTTTTCAAGGTAAGTAATGTCCATTAATACTTCCTATGTTCTAAATTATAATTTATTTTAGTTTTTCTATATACATAGGTTAACTATACCTAGAAAAATCAAAACTAATTTAGGACGGAGGAATGGAGGACATATTCCCTTTAAAGTAATATTATATATAGTTCTACTATGCATCTAGATATAAGATTAATCTATGTGCATAGACAAATTTATTTTTATAAGAAGGTCAAAACGAGATACTCTCACGAAGGAGAAGTACTACATACAGCAGGCATTTCTAGCAATTAAAATTATCCACAAGTATATATAAGTGCTACTGGAATATTTATTTCCACGTCACCCACAGCATGCGCATGCAATTTCGTAGGGAATACATATGCAGGATAGGATGTAATTAGTCGCCGTATCGTATCTGCTAGCAGGACTATTTATACGTCTTTTCCGTAATTAGTTGCCGTATCAGGATCATATACGTACGTCTTTTCCATGCACCATAATTAGTTTGTCCGGAAAAATCACACCAATTGAACCAGGTTTATACGCTCGCTTTTAATTTATTTATTTCGTGTGTGTATTCATTTATTCTGTATTTTATATGCCGGCCAGATCCCTTCTCGTAATGATGCGGCCGTAAGCGGCCGGTTTTGTTTTTCTCTCAACCCTTCATAGCTATAATGTGACAACAATAAACTTCCAGTGCAAGTGTTGCCAAAAGAAGAAACACGCATACATCCATATGCGCGCGCGTTGGCATCTGGTTACTCAAAAATTTGTGAAGAGGCACGAGGCAATTCATTTTAAGTTACAACTACTACCATTATAAAATATAAATTAACTACTGACATTATAAAAGATAACAGCATCTACATCTAAGCCTAAATTGGCCACACCTACATTACTCAAAATAATTTCACAAAAAATACATTACTAAAAATAATAACCAAAACTGGTATTTTGATCATCTATTTCTAAATATTTTCTCACAAAACTAGAATGATATAGTACCTTTGCTCTCAATATATTGACACATGAGATAGATTTATTACTCGCTAGGATTTTCATGTTTTGTTAAATTGACTTGCCGATCCCGACAAGAGAGGAATCATACGAAGATACAGATGATCGATCGATCCGTTCTGAAAAAAGTAGCCTGTTGTTTTCCGAAACATCAAGGTACAATCTTAGTACCTACGAATGACGGGCGGAGGACTTTAGGGTACAAAAGTGATGAGACAGACTCTTGGCGCGAACAAGAGCAACAAAAAAAAAGATCGAGAACTAGCTTAGCGAAGAGCTCAGAGGACAGCGTACATGACCATAGCCTCGTGTACGTGTCGCTGACTCGCTGTACATAAGTGTTCAAGTAACGAGACATGCCTTTTCTTCAAGCAGTGCATCATCTGTGCAGTGCATATGCTTTTTTTTGCTGTCGATATAATGGTGCAGTGCATGCTTCAGCTGGGTTTCAAATTAAAAATATAAGCTAGGGGCATGATCTCAACCCTGACTTTGGCCCTGTTCCAAAATTCCACTCCTAAATTTACTATGCAAAAAAAAGATTCCTCATCACATCAAAATATCATAACATGCATGGAGTACTAAATGTAGATGAAATCAAAAACTAATTGCACAATTTTGTTGTGCTCTACGAGACGAACATTTGGAGCCTAATTAATCAATTTTTGGACAATTTTTCACAAATACAAACGGAATGCTACAGTACATAATGATTACGAAGTGGCATCGTACTCCCAAATTCACCCTCCCAAATTCAACATCTAATCACCACCTTTACAGACGTACTGCGCAGGCTCGCTATATGTTGTCCTATTCGGCACCGCTTATATGTTGTCCTTTTAGCACACGGCTTATGATTGTGCAGACGACGAGAAGATGCCAGAAAAAGAAATCAAGAATATTCCTCTGATTTTATCTTAAAAGACCTGGTACTAAGATTCGAATACAGATCACAATAACAATTTTAACCTTTGGTGAACGAAGCAAGACAAAAGCGTAGTTTATTACCAAATTTTTTGCTTATTTTTTTTCCTTTTGAACTAGACATGCAAGAGTAAGGGCGCTCTGCGCAGTGCCGGGAGAAAGGGTAGGCCATGATCCTCAGTGTGAGCCGGTCCAATTCTTTCATTCAGTGATCGACCCTCACCCTAGCTAGGCGGCATTATCAGGTCCAGCTCCAGATCAAACTGCGTGTGCATGATATGATCATCAGGATAGTAATCCAACAATCCTTTAGCTTGTTTTTTTAGATAAGGTTGGCTCATTAATTCATACACTATTTTAGAGTTTACAATGTCTTAGACACCACTAGGGATACAACACCGGTACATGAATAAACAGTAAGTTTATTTACTCAATCTAGCCAACAAATAAGCCACCTTATTAGCACTATGGCTTACATGAAAAAAACAGAAATAAAACTACTTGCTGATTTGATATATATCAACAACGATAATATAGCCCATAACAATCATTTAGCTAGTTTCAAATATTGCCAATGCATATATGATGGCCTATATTACAGTATGGAGGGAGTATTCGCTTGGAAAAGGATGGCTTTTATTCTGTTTTTTTTAATGTAGTAGACCACCGAGAATAAAGATCATTTATAATGAAACCATACATATGTTTGAACCGAACCGGCAGGGGAGGCCCCTACCTTTTTTATATATATGGAAATAATTACAGCAAAAGAATTACATAGGCCTCAGGCCCAAAGAGGAGGAAACGAAAATTAAGAGAGACTACTCAACCAACCAAGTATTTTCTCCTTGGTAGTTGACTTCACTCTCAGAGTCATCAGCTTCAGCTCTTTCTCAAAAATAAAACGCCAAGTGGCAAAGGATAACACGCCTCCATAAAAAATGATACTATTCCTCAGGCACCAAATCGACCAACAAGCCACAATAACAATTTCTCTGAAGATAGCACGCCCAAAGGTCTGTCTAGCAAGGATAACCATGTCCAATGTGTCCAATGAGGTATCTCAGTGAATGTCCAAGAACAACCAACAAGTTTGGCTAAATGGGCAGTCAAAGAACAAATGTTTCCTGGAAACTAGGGATGCAAGTGGGTACCCAATGGTGTTTTTTGGGTCAGCCATCCTAGTTCATTTTATCTTCCAAATTAATTACAAGAGATGACATTCTAGTTCATTTTTCTAAGTTTTGGATCGACCCAATGACCCAAAAACATAGATACTTGCATCCTACTGGAAACCATATATATGTTAAACTGTACTACTAGATGCTTACTATTTTTTCTCATAACTATTTGAATTAGTATTTTGTATGAAAATTTTTAAGTCTTTGGATTTTTCTGTTGTAAAATTTCCACACGTCTCCCTATAACCTTTCACGTACGTGCTAACTTAACTATTCTTGATCGGAATGTCCGGCCTATAAAATAATCCTGTGTTCGCCGCAGCTAGCTTCACGTTCACAATTTGACATATAGATCAGCAGAATATGCCATATATGCAGATCGACGAGCATGCAGGCACTACACGTACTTGCCCGTAAAAAAAGGTGTCAAAGGCTGCCTCTTTCGACTTGGGCCTTGCCTTGAAAAATCAAAAATTCTCTCTTCAAACTTTATCACATCAAATCACTCTCCTCGTACGTAGAACATTAAACGATGGTAAATAAAAAAACTAAGTACATGGTTTTGATGTACACGATGGGACGAATCTTTTGAGCATAGTTAGGCCATGATAGGACAATAATTACTACAAACAAACGAAAAGTGCTACAGTGCGCTACAGTGCCCGATGTGACATTTTCATCAAATTTCACATTCTCTTTTCGGGAACTAAACACAACCTTGATTGAAATGAGATGGCTGCAAAAGGGTAAAAGGTGCTGCCAGGGTGTCGATTGAGTTCATTCAGTGACATCTCATACCCTAGTAAAGATGCTGTGCCCTGCAGCAGCCGCGCTAAATAATAAATTTAATCTTTAAGCTGTGAGAATCTAATAGATAATGCTCTTATTAGCTATTTTGTTCTAGGTTATTAAACTCTTCAGAATTAAGCACACGTGGATCGATTATGGAATCACCGAACGACGACACTACATCATCCTCACCAGTGGTTCTAAGATACACGTACGTGCATGTATGTGCACCACAGCATGCAGGTACGTAGCACAACTTGCACAAGAAGAGTTCTGCTACTACGACGTCCGATGCGCCATATGATCGAGAGGCCAGCACAGCTAGCTTCAGAACAAGCTGTAGCTCAGCTAAGAGCTAGAAAGATGTGATGATGGCGACCGTGAATCGGGTCAGGAGAGGTATCTTTCGACGATATGGGAGGCCAAGCTAAGGTTGTGCTCCACTACTCCTTTGCGTTGGCCGGCCGGGGCCGGGGCATGGGCCGGCCCCTACCCTGTCCCCTTGATCTCATCCAAGCCCAAATGGAGTGTACTGTCGTCGATGTGACCAGGCATCAACGACTCGATCGATCGGTTCTTCATTCCCTAGCTCTCTTGGGACAGCACTGCATGCCCTACCAGCAGCAAACTGATGACCACCGACTCGACTCGTTCGATCAGAACCAAAAACAATATACAGTGCAATGTTGCTGCGTCATCGATCTTTGATGATGTGCGAGTTTATTTTTGGTGTTAATTTGTTCGGCGGAGTGAGGGAGACCTCGGCAGTGGAAGGACCTAGAAGGTTCTAGAAGTTGCGTACGGTAGCTATGGGCCGGTTTAATTTCATATATATACATACGGTCATCGTCAGGTCTGCCGTCAGGTTCTACTTGATCAGTTGAGACTCCGGCCGGTTCTCCCGGCGCCAAAGCTAGGAAGATCTTAGTATATGCTACATCCGGTCATTTTTATTGATATGACGTTTCGGACTGCAGAGCTGTCGAAAACGTTATATAAAGATGATCGGAGGTAGTTGCAGTCTCTACCACTCATGCCGGCCACGACGCAGGGCCAGGGACCTCAAAAGCAAGATTTTCTACCAAGGCTGGTCCTTTTTTGATTGATTGAGATCCAAGTGCACCGTAGCTAATATTTCACGTACTCTCAAGCAAGGCTGGCTGCCAAGCAAAACTGTCTGAAATTCGCTTGCCTCGCTTCCTTTACAGTGCTGTCCTAGCTAGCTTCTCCGATCGTCGATCGTCCTTACATGGCATCGGGCCTTTTAGGCAAGAATTAATTGAACGCAGACGTCGCTTCAATTCCTTATATAGCAAGCTTCTGATTCTGATTCTAGTTCTTTGTAGGAAGTGATTTTCTAGGAGCGAGAGTGACTTTGTTAGTGAAAACACTCTGTGCGTGCAAAAAGTGAATCAGGAGAAGCTAATTATTTATCTCCCAGCCCCTATGCAAACTTGCAAATTTTCACCTCCCAGTCCCAGCATAAGGTGCACGAGAAAAGAACCCTTAAAGAAAAAAGAAAAATGCTTTGGCAAGAAGTCCTTGTGCCATGGCCTACGGTGGTGACAGGCACAAGGCATCCCTATATACTGTGTGAATCTTTGATGAACGGGCATATAGATGGCGCTATGTATCATGCATGGATATATTGTTCTCTACGTGTCCCCGTACTACTACTGCTGCATGTGTGTCTCTTAACAGTGAACGAGTATTATATTGGCCAATATATATATTTGCTAGAAATATATAAATTAAAGATCGAGAGTAACCCAACAAATAGCTAGAGAGGTGGTAGCTAGTGACCAGGCTAGGGCTAGCATGCATGACTGATAGTCTGATATATCCTCAAAACGTACAGAATATATAATCAATCAAGCCGATCGAGATCTTTGGCACATATCGCCGCTAGGTACATTGTTGTAGGTCCATGACCACGTACGAGAGCTACGTTCCTGTGGTCCACGCAAGGGATGGCTCGAGCACGAGGCGTGATCGAGCCAAGACGTACAAAATCAAGCAGCAAATCTAATCTATCCATCCATCCCCACACGCTGACACTGCCCTTTTTCTGGTAACGTCGTCATTAGCTTTAATTTTGTTGCGCGCGCACGCAGGATCGTATCATATCGATCGAGAGGCCAATTCTGTGTGCACGTTTCTAGCTCCTAGGCAACACGGAAGGCTGCTTGTATTAGTTAATTTGCAAGGGCTAGCTGCTGGCCGGCAGCAAGAAAGCACACCAACACGCCTTGCCGACATGGAAAGTCGTACAAAAGCAGTGGCGATGGAGAATGGAGATGTTACTTGTCTCCAAAAGTTGCATTTAGCTAGCCTTGCTGCCAACTATTGTTTTCTATATATCTAGAGGCCGGCAAAATTAATCACAAATGGCATCTTCTCTCTCCCTCTCTCCAAAAAGAGAAAAATGAAAACGTTGAGATACGCTGGAACAATCCTAAAAATTATTAAAAAGTTACCTGACAATCAATTCGATAAACTCGAATCACCGATCCAATTTAATGACTTCTAAATTATATTGCCTGATTTTGCCATTATAAAAAATAACTGCACATGTCGCACCCGATTTTCGAGGGAAAACCAAGTGCATCTCATATGTGCGCCAGGATCATGTTTACACACATATGATAGACAAAAGAGTGTAATATCAAAACACAGTGTTCTAGAGTACAAGGGATTTATTATAATATTCATATTACACTCTCGGGAGACACGAAGGTCTTTATCGTAGAACAAGCGATAGCTAAACGAGGTGTCTTCAACTTCCATCTTCCACAGGCATCTTGACTGGGGAAACGCAAGCCTCAGAACTCGTCGTAGTCGCTGTAGTATTCTTCTCCATTTCCTTCTTCTGAATCAGCAATGGCAAGTGTGAGTACACCTAACTAGGTACTCAGCAAGCGGGGTGAAAAAAACAAGGCCACAAGGATAGGTTGTGGTTCACAGCAGTGAGCTTTTTAGAGTTGATCAAGTTTTATTAGCAATTTCCTATTTACTAGATGTAAGTTCATACCAACCCACTTAAGCATTTTAAAAGAACATCTTTTTCCAAAACCCACGGGTAAAACCACGATTTAGATTCCATCTTTATGTTCAATTATCATGTGAGGGTCCAAGCCGCTCTTGACCGTGAGCACGGCTGATATATCAGTTTTACACTCTGCAGAGGTTGCACACTTTCACCATAGCTCGTGTTCCCCATGTTGCCCGGGTCGGCCAAACCCTTAAACACTTCCAAGGTGAGTGGCTAGGGGTCCACTACGAAGCCTTTGCAAGGGTATGCAAAAGTCCAACAACCCGCAAGAGTTACAGCTAGGGCGGACCACAACCCTCCCTAATGGTCAGCACCTTAGCAAAGGCTGCTGCCCCAAGAGGACCGAGTTGTACCCCTGCAACCCCAAACCCCCTCTGCTCCTTTCAGATAAGGCCATCAGTACGATTACACACCTAATTAATCGGCTAAGGTCAGAGCCCATTTTGACACCATGGTTGCACTGTTTTCTTGGGTGGTTCTCCATGTTCCGATTAAATAATTGTTCTCTTGTATTAACCATTATTCCATCAATAAAGTTTCCATGACCAAAATTTTATAAAGGTTCAATTTAGCCATTCTCAAGGTATAGCAACGCTAAACATAACTAACCCAAAACATTATTTAAAACTGGGGTTGTTCCAAGGAATCATGGTAAAAGACTAGGTAAATCCTTAAAAAGTTGTTCCCGTCAAATTAATGCAATAAAGGTAAATATTAGTTTGTCATGCAGTTATATAGGACAAAAAGAATATGCGGGGAGGGCCACTTGCCTTTCTCTACAAAGAAATCATCTTCTTCTTCGAAAAGTTGTTCTTGATCCGCGTTGACGGGCGGCTCGGTTGCAACTGGCACGAGATCTATGATTAAAACAATAAAACAATAAGAAAACAGTACATCAAACATTTCTAACAGACTAAAACAAGCGTCTAAAACTAATAAGCTCGAAAAGACGAACGCTTGGACACCAAGAACGCCAAAAACGGAGCTAAGACGGAAAAGATATGGCTAAAACAAGTTTTAGGGACTTGCTGGCAAAGAAACTAAGTTTACAGGGGCTTAACTGCGAAAACCAGGGACTAAAACGTAAATACGCATTAAACCCGAGGGCTAACGCGTAAAAAGACAGGAGCTGGGCTTCGGGATATAAAAACAGAGAAGCTTAGGGTGTTTTCTATAAAAATTAGGACCTAAATCTAATTATTTTTGAACTAGACAGGACGACGGGTTGATTAAGGAAAAGCTTAGGGTCTTTTTTGAAAAAATGGCCTCGGTTGACCGTTACTCGACCGGATTGACTCGGGTCGGGTTGGATGTGGGCCGTTGGATGCGAATCGGACGGCTGATAGGGAAGGGGCAGGTCGGGCGGCGGCGGGACGCCTGCGTGCGGCGGCGCCGGGCCGGAATCTCGCCGGCGAAGCTCGAACTCGAGCTACAGAGCTCGGTTTTGAGCACGGTTTGGTGCTAGAGGACCGGGGTGAGATGGCGAACACGTTGGGAGTGATCTCGTCGAGGATTGCGCGGCGAGGCCGGCGGTCGACGGTGAATAGAGGCGGGCGGCGGCGGACTCGCCGGGATTTCCCGAACTAGAAGTCCCGGCCATGATTTCGAACGCGGAAAGGTTCTGGATGTGGCTGGGAGGTTGGCGAGCGTGTTCAGGGGGTCCTCGTCGTCGAATTTGCTGCGGCTGCGGCGCTCGTCGACGAACAGCGGCGGCGGAGCTCCGGTGAGGGCAGTCGGGGTGCTAAAGAGCGAGACAGAGAGCGAGAAGGGGCTCGGGAGCGTCGTTACCTCAACGCGATGCTTCCTGTGTGGCTGGACGGGGTGGAGCAATGCCGGAGCGGCGGATTGACGACGCGGCGGCGACGTGGATTAGAGCTGCGCCAAGGGGAGTGTGGGGTGCGAGCGGTCAAAGAGGGTGCACAGAGGCTCGGCCGGTGTTTAAATAGGGCGGAGAGGGGAGTGGGAAGGCCGGCACGGCGGGGGTCGGAGCGGGCGGCCATTGAATGGAGCTCGGTGGTGGAGGGCTCGGTGGAGAGGCCGTTTCGGTGGGAGAGCGAGGGGTTGGAGTGGCGTGGCAGTTGCTGCAGCTCAGTGGGTCTAGGAGGGGAAGGGACGCGGGAGAGGGAGCGGTGCAGGGAACTCGAGCGGCGCGGCGGTCGGCGAGGCAGGGGAGGGGCGCGGCTGGAGGTTGGGGGTGACCCTGACGGGTGGGCCCCGCCTGCCAATGAGATGGGAGAGGGGGAAGCAGCTTGGGCCGTGGCCGGGCCGAAAGCGGGGATGGGCCGCGCGGTGAGGGAAGAAAAGAGGGGGGGGGACTGGGCCGCGCGCTGCTGCTGGGCCGGAAGGAAAAGGAGAGGGTGGTGGGCTGCGGGAGAGAAAAAAAAGAGAGAGAGAGACGGGCTGGGCCGAGGGAGAGAAAGAGAGATTGAGAGAGAGTTTAGGGAGCATTTCTGGACCTTTTTTCATGATTTTGAAATTCTCACACAAATCAAATAAAAGACATGCAATTTAAATATGATGCACAAGCACTTATTGCTCTAAAATTATTTAAATGATGTTTAAATATTTTTGGACTCAAATTAATTAAAAAAAATTAATTAGGTCCTTAGAAAATTAAATTCAACCAAGTTGCTATGATTTATTTGTGATGGAAATTTTAGGGTGTTACAGCACAACTATGTCCTTTTCACAAAAAGGATGTATCTCAATTACCTACTTTTACCATTACGAGAGACAATCTAAAACAATCATTAACATTTACTATATATCTAAATTACACGCACATTCTATTCTGAAAGATAATTTAAAGCAAACCAATTAAATTACAGCCACCTATGTCGTTTTTAAAAATAAATTAAAATAAATGTTAATCCTACATCTAATCTAAATTACCTATGCAAGAAACTTATAAAACATCTGTATACGCTTATAAACTAACCACTTTTTACCACTACTAATATATAAAAGAAACTCATCGGACATTGTGTCGGTTAATTTTTAAAATAAATAAATCTACAAAAACACGACAGAATAAACTTGGATGGACATGTTCCATCAAAATGTAGAGCACTAATTGATTTTTTTTAGAATTTGTAGAGCACTAATTGATGGACCAGTTAACATAATTTATTTATTAATTTGATTGACTTGTTGGGCTTGATCTGCAACAATGCGGGTTGTGATCGACATATGGAAATAGGCGATGAGCTCCATCGTCGTCACCTCCTGGGCTTCCTGAGCAGCGCGGAGATGTACCACTCGTCCATGTCGATCCCCCTGTCCAGCTTCCTCCCGGCGTTCCACCGCATCTTCTCGAACCCTATCCTCTCGAACATGGGCACGTAGGTGGCCTCCATCTGCGTGCCGAGGCAGAAGAAGTGGTCCAGCCAGAACACCCCTCCCGGCCGGAGCACCCTGAAGACGTCGAAGAGCGCCGCCTCCAGCACGGCGTCGGGGATCCAGCTGCTGAGCACGTGCATCGAGTGCACGATGTCCAGCGTCCCGTCGAAGAAGGGCAGCCGCGCCGCCACGCTGAGGTGCATCGCCACCAGCCCCCGCGCCGCCACGAAGCTGCAGAAGGGCGCGTCGAAGTTCATCGACGTCGTCGCCACCGCCACGCCGCGCTCCGCCATCCGCGCCGCGAAGGTCCCCGACCCGCCGCCGATGTCCAGCCCGATCCGCACCGTCCCCTTCGGCAGCGCCGCCAGCACGCCGTCGATCGTGTAGTCGAGGGAGTTTTTCGTGCTGTCGTCGTCGGCGTCGTCGTCTCCGGCGGCGCGGCGGCGGCGCATCCACCGGTCTTTCTCCCGGCCGTTG
Source organism: Echinochloa phyllopogon (assembly GCA_033239725.1). Lineage (NCBI taxonomy): Eukaryota > Viridiplantae > Streptophyta > Magnoliopsida > Poales > Poaceae > Echinochloa > Echinochloa phyllopogon. The sequence goes on along the minus strand of BTCW01000006.1, from coordinate 1,094,566 downwards.
AGGTCGAAGCAGTCCTTGCAGTCGTAGCTGCCCTTGGTCTTCCCGCGGCGCACCAGGCAGCCGTAGCTCTTGCAGGTGTACGCGTCCCAGACGATGCTGGTGTCGGCGGGGATGGACCAGAGGCTCGCCGGCAGCGGCGCCGGCTCGACGTACCCCGCCGGCGTGCGCGGCCGGCACCGCCGCCGCGGGAGGGGCTCGCACCCTTTCAGCATCAGCCGCTGCGCGAACGCCTCGTCGGAGGGGCACTCCCCGCCGGGGGTGTAGTTCATGTAGCGCTCCAGCTCGGCGCGGTGGCGGTGGCACGCCTGCCCCACCGCCGGGAACATCTCCTCGCCGGCGCCGCCGAGGCCGAGCCGCCGCGAGGACCCGGTGTTCGGGAGCCTGTGCGGGCCGACGGCGACGCGCAGCTCGCCGGCGGCGGGGAGGTCGCGCCTCCAGAGGCCGCCGGTGGCCGCCGTCTCGCTCTGCTCCGCCCGGGCGGCGTCCATGTCGCGCTTGCCGGCGGAGCCGCCGAGGATGGCCTCCAGCTGCTTGTTGGCGGCGCTCAGGCGGCTCGACAGGTCCGCCACCTCGGCGTGGCTCGCGGCGAGGGCGAGCCCGGTGACGTTGAGCTCGCGGAGGAGCTTGGACGACGTGCCCCCCCACGCGTGGACGACGACGGACGGGTAGTGCCTGCCGACGTGGGCGTGCAGGGCGGCGCCGGCGCCGGAGAAGAGGAGGACGGAGGCGGCGTTCGTCAGGACGAGGAGCAGCGCCACGGCCCTCGACCTCCTCTTCTGCTGCTGCTGCTGCTGATCTCTGGGTTTCTTGCCATTGTCATAGTCTTCCATGCTCCCCATGGCGAAACAGCAGCAAAGTTCTTCGCTGTGCTGCCATGGCGCGAGGTGTTTATAGGGCTGGCAAAATTTTACCGCCTAAAGAAATACGGCCGAAACACGGCCAAAACGTCCCCGTTTAATCGCTCACCTTCCTCACAATGCTTCATTTATCAGCACAAACTTGCATCCTGAGCAACATTAGCGGCGTCAAAAAAACAGCAAAGTTGTGTTTAGATTATCATATTTTACCAAATCCACTTGTTAGAATGACATGTGGGGTCCACATGTTATTATTTTATTTTATGTCAATGATATCTTATTTTATAGAGTTAATCATAAAGAATATTAATATGCAAACGGTTTCTAAATTAATCAAGCCGTTAAAAAGTTATTAGCGCTTGAATGTTGTTAATGCTACGTTCTTGCCTCTTGGACTCCGTGTACCGAAGGAAATCGTGGACACTGTGCACGAACAAATGCCGGAGAGAGAGAGAGGCGCTTGACCGCGTGAAACAAGGAATGGGAAAAGGACGGAGGCGAGAAGTAGCGATTTCTCGCGCGAAAACAAGCCGTCAACAAGTCTGTATGCCATACAAGCCGTGCACGAATCTCCACGCTTTACTGTGCGGTTGCTGATAATGTGTGTGGGCACAACCGGTTGTGGTATTGATCATCCGGTCCAGGACTATAGGGGCGTGTTTGGATAAAAAGTAACTCCCAAATACACCATGTAAAAGAAGATTCTCTATCACATCAAAATGTCATAATATGCATGAAGTATCAAATGTAGATGAAATCAAAAACTAATTACACAGTTTTATTGTACTCTGCGAGACGAACATTTTGAGCCTAATTAATCAATTTTTGGATAATTTTTCACAAATACAAACGAAATGCCACAGCAGCACAATGATTACGAAGGGACATCCTACTCCCAAATTCAACCTTCCAATTCTAACATCTAAACACCACCTAGGTGACGAGCGGGGGAGGAACAATTGGGCGAGAGGCTTCCGGACTTGGAAGCTTGCATTACAACTGAGGTGTTGCTTGATGAGTGAGCAAAGTTAGTATAGTAGAGACTGGTCTCAAGTTGGGAGGTTTTTCAGCGGCTGGTGAGTGGCTAGAAGGAGCTGTTTTGGCAAGATTTCATTTGCAACATGCAGTGGTAGTCAAACACATTGCCATCTCGGCACTCCTCGCAGAACACGGCCGTTCACTCGTTCTGAGAGTAGAAATTAAGTAGATGCGAGACAATGGTGACGATGGCTTTGCGTCGCCATGGAAATGAAGAACCTGTGAGCATCATACACAGCTAGGTAGTCAACTCTTGGTAGAGCTAGAACCAATTGCAGAGCCTCCCAGATGCTGCTATATTCCAGACAAATTTAGGCTCTTTACTTCTTTAGCACTAGGCAAAGCAGAAGCGCAGAACTGAAGATGCAGACAGAATCACTCGTTTGTTTGTTCATAGCAATATTGATCTTTGACAAAGTTAAGCAACCAGATTACGAGTCTACAAGCTCACGTCTGTCACTTAACCATATACCTCTGATAGATCAGTAAGACAATACAATACAACATATCTGTAGGTTTAACCCAACTACATTAGCAACAGGCTTTGGATGTAAGATGCAAAGCGCCGATAAAGGTGGGCGAGTACCCACATCATGCATGTAATCTAAGGTTGATGCCATCACAACAGTCCTGCTCATTGACCCTTCTATACTAAGCTACACAGGAACTGCTGCTTCGTGCCCATGTTGCAATGACCTGTGGTACTAGTATAGACACACTTGCAGAGCTATCTATGGTTCACTGTTATATTTGACAAAGGAAAGTCAAGTCTTGCATTCCCTTGCGATTGGGATTGCTTGGGAACCCCAACTACAAGAGCCACCTTTTAGCAACTAACAGCTTTCACTTACCACCTTCATTTATGATTCATAAGAAAGTATGCCACCTGTAATGCCTGCAGATCAATATAGATTCGATCGCAAGATTTCCCTCCCTCTTGGCTCTTAACGGACAAGCCCTTCTAGATCTGGTAAAAATCCTAGAATTCTTCTGATTCCACAAAAAAACAGCAGTAAGGAATTCAGACATCTGGCTTCACTGCCGTTGTATACTGTCAAATATTCATATCATAACAACTATCTTGTATGTACAGACAGATCGACTGGAGAAGGGGAATCTGTACACAGCCATCCAAGTTAAAACTTCACCCCCAACAGTAAAAAAATAGCCAAAACCTCTATTGCTAATATAACCTCCAAACCCATATGTAAGTTACTCATCTTATCTTGTAAGCCCAACCATGTTCACTCAAAAATGCATGTACAGCTTCCTTGATAGCGAGATTTGGAACTAGCTGGTGTGGTTCAAGCGCCTCACGGGTCACAGGGTCAAACTTCCCCACCTGCAAAATTGGAAAGTTCACAATCTCGATATGTGACACACTAGTGCAGCGTGAGAAATTGTCAATGCTTGTGTCGGTTACCGTTTGAAGATGGTCAAGAAGTACAGCCCTCTCATAAGTAACTCCACTTGGAGTGATCACTGGATCTCTGAAGATATCAAGTGTAATTTTGCAACAGAGATGGTCAGGAACCTGAAAATAAATAAATTGGATGATTAGACCACTCAAGGCAACCAAGTGTTGTCTCAGGCAGTTTAGTACTTCTGCTGGAGTATCACTCTTTGCAGCTTTCTTGAAAACTTCCTCAAGCTCATCTAGCTGACCTTCAGGTGCAACAGCAGCTGGACTACCAAGGCTGTTGTAATTCCAAAGAGCTTCTTTACATGCTACCCTGTAAAATGGTGAACAAATACATTAGGGTACTAGAGTACACCATGTGATACTAGTTGAGAAACACAGGAAAGAAAAAAAATCTTCACGCACTTCAGCTTTTGCAGTTCTAAAGCTCGCTGTCTTGATAAGCCTTCCCATTCGATATATTTTGCTTTAGAAAGCTCTTGCCAGATCTCTTCAATCATGTAGCTTGCAGGATGTGCACCCCTTCCAAGCTCCAAGGACTAGTTTTGAAAAAAAGTTCAGTTCATCAGTAAAAGTGGAAGAGTTTTGAAAAAAGTTTGGTTCATCAGTAAAACCGGAATATACAGAATTTGAATTCTAACTGAAATAGCAAAATCATCTGAAGAACAAGGCATTCGTAACTATAGTTTTCCTGTTTCTATAGGAGTTGCACTAATTCTTGATTCTGGTTAAGTCAGAGTTTTCATCTTTACCAGATCAAGAAAAATAGGACAGGTCATCTGGATGCTAATATTTTGTTAAGGACGGTCACTATGCATTTTGCCAATCCTGTTTTTATACAACTTATATTGTGCATGACAGGATGGAGCAGGAACAAAGGCCAGCTTAAGGTGAAGTTGGACCATGACCCCAGAACGAGAACATTAGTTTTATTTATACACAGTTGAAGTAAGTAGTAACTGAGGGAAGTCAGCTTAATGAAGGAATAGAAGCGGTCAGCTTAATATGGATGACTGGTAGAAATGAATTTAAAATGGATTGTGGTAGTAAATGAGCAAGACAAAACAAGCACACGTGCATGTGCACACATAGACACACACTAGGGCAGGAGAGAGGGAGGGAGATACCTTCTCCAGTGCTTTTATCCCTTCAGACAATCTTTGGCTGTTGACAAGTGCTAGGCCCAGCATGTAATGTCCCTGCCAAAAAAGTAAATAGGTTGTCATTGAAAGAAACGGGAATAGGAGATTGGGAGTATAAAGATGATGTTTTACTCATTCATAAAAACAAAAGAACATATGCTGCAATGCAGTGCCACCACAATTTCAACAGTGAAATAAAGACCAATGTCAAAATGGTAATACCCAGTAACCCCCCAGTGAGTTCAGTGTTCCAATGGACCAAAGTTAGAAAGAAGGTAACAAACATATTTTATTGTGTTTGACTTTAGTTCTATTCCTTACCTTGACTCCAGAATAGTGCATCCCAAGACTTAATTACAAACATATCTTACATGTTCTATTGCAGAAGTCAAAGTGTACACATTTGAAGCATATCTTACTGAATATGGACTCGTAGAAAACGTCTAGATCATTCTGCTCAAGTCAGAATTCTAGCCCCCATTTTGCAACATAGAACCAATAACAAACGACAAAGGGACTTTCCACCTATTGTCACATCAGAATTATGGAAAGTTTAATTCAAGCAGCATGGGGCAAACAAAAATAAGCTCAACAATGGAGTTAATCTAGAAAATCACGTTATCAAGCGGACCTTCCATCTGAGCAACAACAGACGCCTCACCTTGTTCATGTGAAATCAAAAACCAGTTCCACATTGTGCAAAGCCGCATAATCCAGCTAGCAAATAGAATCTCCCCAGCTCTATTAAAGTAATTTTGTTTTGGCTCTAAAGTAGAGATGTTTACTTATCTCTAGGCATGGGATGTGCCAAGAAGTGGATAAACAGATCATAACAAGCTTAATAGAATGAAAAATTCATGCGCAATATTTCTCAATGTTATCACTTCTATGTTGTGATTTTCAGCTGATTTCTTATATTCTTGTTTTCCTCCTGAAAACCAGCTCATCTCTGGGATACCAAATGAAGCCTAACTCAACTAGTATGTTGATGTGTGCAGCAGGTGCGATACAAAATGAAAGATACTAAATCTGTTACATATTTAATCGAGAAAAAAAAGTGTGATGGAAAACGAAATTTGATTTCCCAATGAGAAAACATGTCTCTATAATGCACAATATATTTCTCAATAGTTTTGTATGCACAAATAGTCAGCTTTGAATAGATATTAAAGAATAGTTAAAGACAGATAAAGGCATTCACTTACCTTAACAGATTGGCTGTCAAGCTGGATAGCTGTCCTACAATCTTCCTCAACTTTAGCCCACTCACTGGCAAATTCAATAGGAACACTTGGGTTGCGCACTAAAATTGATAAATAAAATCCAACAATCAAAATGGACTAGCAAAGATACAAACCTCCGCTTCTTATAGCAAAGTGCTCGGTTGGTCCAATATACTGCAATATTTGGGCACAGAGTGATGGCCTGTCAACCAAATTAGACACTTTAGTTAGCAAGGGATGTATACAGGGATTTAACAACAACTGCCATCATTTTTACTAGCATATAGTTCATCATTGATTCATACATGTTTTCACTACCACTGCCATCATTTTGAGAAGGCCAAACAAATGGGACTATCCAGGTAACTACACAGGTAAGCTATAGTGTTAGTTCAATGCCTAAGACCAACTCATTCTCTGTCACCTTGCTTAATCTAAAATTAACATTTAATAATCCTGTGGTTTCATAAGCATAATAATTCTAGAGGTTTCTGATTTTTGTAGTGCTTGGTAAATGGATGGAACATTTCTCTGCCCGCTCTCCATCAATTCCCGCCCTCTCCCAGCAACCCCCCTTGCAACCACTTTCCCTGCCTAGCACTAAATGTCTAGCATTACAAATGCAAACAACAGTGTGCTAGCATTGTCAAGTTCACAGGGCCACAATACCTTAAAATGTAAAATGCTCTTCAACTTGCATTGTAGTGCAGTGACTGACTCTTAACTAGATAGCAGACATCTATGTTTGAAACAAACGAACAACTCCAAATAGCAGGAACAAATATGTGTAATCCGTAATCAAACCACCCAACTGCTCCGTGCAGACAAGCATACATCCATAGGGTCACTATCTCCTATGTGAGGTAACTCGACACCAGAGCCACAAGTAATCGCGTTAACAGTCATGGGCAGAAATGGCAACAGCACAAACCAACTTATCTAGCCATGGTTACTACCTAATACTACAGGAAGCAATTCCGGAGAATTTAGTGAACATTCAGACAATTCACCGAGCATTCAGAGAATTCATCAACGTGACACACCAAACGCACTGCAGCTCTCCGCAGAATGCACTAGCCTCACTGATACCTCACTGCACAGCGCATCGAGCGAAGAGGGGAGAAAAAACCCGACGCCTGGCGACTGGTAACGGCAAGCATAGCACGCGAATCAGGCAGCGAAATCCGGCACCGGAGAGCTCGCGCCGCCGGTACCGGTATAGGGGAAGAGGCGGGCAAGCAACGCTTACCCCGGTGTAGGCGTCGATGGCGGCGCTGAGGCGCTCCTTCCTGAACAAGGTGTTGCCCTCCTGCTTGAGCCGGTCCGCCTGCCTCTGCGACTCCGCCCAGACTTCCTCCGCCGCCGGCGCCATCTCCGGCGGGCCGCCTCGCCTCGCGCTCGGAGGAGGTGGGGCCGTGGGGGCGGGCGGGGAGGAGGCGCGATTTGCTCTCTTGGATTTCGTGGCGTGCGCCTGGAGGCTTCGTTTTGGTGGGGAGCGGTGGAAGGGAAGACCAAACAATTGGAAGCGACGCGAGGAGAGGGCGGGGGGGGGGGGGGGGGGGGGGGGGTGGGGGACGCGGGGACGGGTGATTTTGCGATGAGGTCCCTGGATTTTGAAGAACAAATGGAGTTGACTTTATCGCAAACAACTTTCCGTGTAGGCAAATCAATTTGACTATCCAACATCACCTTCTACGAATATACGTAGTACAAGTTTCACGTGGAATTCCAGTTGTAGATAGTGAACTAGGAAAATGTGCCACAAAAGGATCTTACTTATATGATAGTTGTTGAAAGGCTTGATCACAACTTCACAAAAATTGTGCATAACATGTAAATCAATTTGACTCTCAGAACTCAAATATATAGTAGGTTTTACGTTGAGTACACATTTCTAACTAATAAAAAAATGTCATAAAAGAATCTCAATTTGACGTACAAAAGAGCATACATAACGTATTGATGCGTATAATATTGTGTCTCAATGACATTGTCAAAGATGTAACCCAACATTCAAAGTTAGTAATACACCAATTCCCCATTTCGCATTTTGAAATGGTCATCCATTTTAGGCATAATTCCCAAAAGTGCGCCACGTATGGAAGTTTCTTAGATAAACATCTTCTCCTCTTATTACTTTGCTCTATTTATTGTCCACGTTTTTTTATTATAGCATAAAGTTTGTAGCCACTCGCTATTCCGTATCATTTTTGTTTTGGTAGAAGCCATTTATTTGTTTTTTCCACTGTACTGAAATTCGCCTGGTCAATTCGGATCATTCATCTCCAACTAGCCAATCTATTCGTAGTATTTTTTAACGAATCAACAGCGGGCTACGAACTTTGTGTTTAAAATCTAAAACCGCCTTTTCCAGTACAGCGACTATATTAGTTGTAATTCAATTCGCAAATCCAAATAAAATTGACGGTAACAAATTCCACGAAGCACAGGGTGCTTTGGGGACAAAACATAATAATCTGAATCGCCATTGTCTGCAAGGGGGAGAACGAATCGACTCCTGCCTGAGCTTGCACAGTAACGCACATTGAGACACTGACACGCACGCAGAGAGAGAGAGACATGGCGACGGAAGAGGAGGTGCCGGAGGCGGCGGCGGCGGAGGAGGAGCCCGCGCCGGCTGGTGGAGGCGGGGACGACGCGGAGATGCCCGACGCCGCCGCGCCCTCGGACTCCGACTCGGACTCGTCGGACTCCGACGACGACGGGGCGGCCGGCGCCGACGAGCTCCGCATCCAGGCGCTGGAGCAGGCCCTCCAGCAGCAGCCTCTCGACTACGAGACCCACGTGCAGGTATCCGTCGCGCTCCCCCTCCCCCGCTCCCATGGCGCGCTAGGGTTTTGAGTGGGTTTAGTCACTGGTGTTGGCTCGGGCATTTGGTGGTAGCTACACACTACTAGGGTTGGATTGGAATTAGTGCGTGCTCTTACGCATTTGGTCCCTTTTTTTAGGCTGGTTCTACCCATTAGGCTGTCAATTTAGGTGCGTGTCAACTGCAATGCAGAAATGAATTGAGATTTTTTTTCACTGGTTTGTTACCTTATCCCTGGAGTAATTGGGGACGCTTCCTCGTGTTAGATAGTAGCCGTTCTTCTGTTACCTTAGATGGGTGGTCACTGTTATTACTTATTAGGAGATTTCCCGTACCATTTGGTATTATCTTCCTGTTGGTTGATGTTTTGCGTCTGTTGTTGCAGTATATCCAGTGCTTGAGGAAGTCGGGCAACATCGAGAAACTTCGCGCGGCAAGGGAAGAGATGAACAAGTACTATCCTCTTACCCCAAAGATGTGGCAGGAGTGGACAAAGGATGAGATCTCGTTGACCATGAGGTTTGTGATTGTTTTACTCCTGAATTATTTGTGCCATGCGCAGTCTGCACTTCAGATTCGTGGAAAAATGAGTTTCATTCTGTGGTTTTGTTTGTCTGTCTTTCTTGTTTTGTCACAGCGAGGACTCTTTTGGGGACATTGAAAAGCTCTATGAGAGAGGGGTGCAGGAATACCTGGTATGTTGAATTCTTCTTATGATATTGTATTTAAGCTATTGAGCTTGAGCATTCCGATTGTAGAGTGCTAACTTTTTTTGGTGAATCATTCCACTGCAGTCCATTAAGTTATGGCGGGATTACCTTGACTACGTTGAAGAGCATGATCCATCAGTGTCTCAATGTACACCACCTGGCCTCTCCAAAATGAGAGATTTGTTTGAGCGTGCTATCACAGCAGGGGGGCTGCATGTTACTGAGGGCAGCAAACTATGGGCAGCTTATAGAGAATATGAGATGGCCATTTTGATCACCATCACTGATGGCAACGATGATGAAAAGGCAAAGCAAGTTCAGCGTATACGCACACTATTCCACCGCCAGTTATCTGTGCCTTTGACTGAGATGGAATCTACACTTACTGAGTATAAGAGCTGGGAAGCCGAGCAAGGGAATGCAAATGATCAAGGTTCCAATTTTGATGGTGTCCCCTCAAATGTCATAGCAGCTTACAAAAAGGCCAATGATATGTACAATGAAAGGAAGCAATATGAGGATCAACTAAGCAATGCAGGCGCATCTGAAGCTGACAAGCTGCAGGAGTTTCTGGTATGCTGAACGTAGTTTATGATCTTACAATGCTTACCTTAAATGCTGTTTAGAATTCATCCTGCTAGGCTGTTACTATACTTCAGAATATTGAGATGCACCCCTGTCATTGTGTCACCATTTAGGATATTTTTCATATCAGGTCTGTCTGTGACTCTGAGCAGCTCTCCTGTTTCAAATTTGTGGTGAAAATTTACATGTTTGTTGAAAAAACTCTTTATTTGAACTTGCCCCTTCATTTTACACTTTTTTTTTGTTTGTTTAACTGAAAGTTATAGAATTCACAGTTCCATTTGATGACATTGCTGGGGGAAAAACATTTTGTTCTTCAGTTCTGTCCTTTTAATTCCGGTTTATGTATTCCTGCAGTTTTACCTGTGGCCCTGCTCATAGTTTATGAAAAATCTTATTTGGAAACAAAATTAGAATTCATATGTTCCCCTTATATTCTGTATATCACAATGTTAGTTCATAGGTTGTTTGCCACCTTTCCAGTTTTGCCAAGCTTATGTTTCATATGGTGCTTACTCTTTCTTTTCCAACAAAATGGGTGCCATCTCACCATATTCATTACCTTTTATCAACAGCATTCTTGTTCTTGGAAAACTCAATGTCACTTCTTTTGTGGATGAAACAGAAATACCTCAAATTTGAAGAGTCTTCTGGTGATCCTGCTCGTGTTCAAGTTCTGTACGAGAGAGCTGTGTCAGAGCTGCCTGTTGCAACTGATCTATGGATAGGATACACAAGTTACCTGGATAGAACCTTGAAGGTCCTTCTAGAAACTTGTTTGGCAATACATGTAGATTCAATCACGATGATTCTCTCTTTAATGTCAAGAGATGCTTTTCTCTGCAGGTGCCTTCTGTACTCAGAAACGTTTATCACAGAGCCACAAGAAACTGTACATGGGTTGGTGACCTATGGGTTCATTATTTGCTTTCTTTGGAGCGGATTCGTGCTTCGGAAGAAGAGTTACGGCATGTAAGTTTCTTAGTTCTCTCTGCTGACACATAATTGGAGATTTTGCATATTAGATTCTATAGATCTTTTAGTATGCGAAGTAGGTGACAATGTCAGACCATGGTTCAAATGCTAAGCTGATGATAATTCTGTATAATTTTTGTTCACATTCTTAACAGTTAACTACACGATATGGTGGCTCATGCAACAGTATGAATCAGATGTAGTAAATATTTGCATGTTTACTAGGTAGCTGTAGACTCTGATACTGTTATGTATTAGGAGCCCTGTTATAAGTTGTTGGGAGAGCATAATGTCATTGATATAGTTCTCTTACCATACAACTATCTACTAACTGCAAAATATCCTAAAGCATCCTGGTAAGCAGCCAACACATCACATTGTGACAAAACTGACTATCATGGATTTCTACTGTGTTCACTGCGTTTCTTTTGCTGTTTTCCTTACTTTTTGTCTGTCTTGTTATTCGGCCTCATGTTTCTGTTATGTACATTGGGCGCTAAAGATATATATGTGCTTGTGCATTTCAGGTATTTGAACGGTCAGTACAGTGTTCTTTCCCAACCATACAAGAGGTGAGAATAAATTGTCTGTCTTATTTTGGTCAATTTTTGGATAAAAAAGAGCATGCAGTTTAAAAATTCTTGTGATCAATGCCCGTTGCTTGTTTTTTTGTCCTGAATACTGTTGCTTGTTAACTGTTCTGGTGGAATCAGATTCTCATTCTTTTTTTTATTTTTGATGTCTGAATCACTGCAGTACCTCAATGTTTATCTTACTCGAGTTCATAGTTTGCGACGGAGGATTACAGATGGGCTGGACTTCCAGCTGATTAGGCAGACATTCATGGTAATTTTTCTCTATCACCACACCATTTAATCGCATTTTCTCAATTTTACTACAATTAATAATTGGATATAATATCAGGATGCTGCAGAATTTCTCTCACCTCAACTGGGAACCAAGGAGTTACTGCACTTGAATGCGTATTGGGCCAGATTAGAGCGTAATCTTGGAAAAGATCTTGCTGCGGCTCGTGGAGTTTGGGAAAACACTATCAAAAAAAGGTTTACTTTTTGCTTTATGCAAATTCATAAATTGTTGTTTATCTTGGCTACCTGCCACCCTTAAATCTGTTATTATTCTTCCAGTGGGACTGTCTTGGAAGTTTGGCAGCAGTACATTTCAATGGAGATGGAAATGGGACATGTACATGAGGCTAGATCACTTTATAAGCGCTGTTATAGCAAAAGATTTGCTGGGTCTGGATCAGAGGTAAACTCTTCTGGAACGCATGAGATCATCTCTTTCTTCTTGCTACTGTGGCCTGAAAACTTGTTGATGTACTCTTGTTGGCTTGTTGCTGCCTATGAATCAGAGTCTTAAATAATAGCTTAATTAGCTAATTGCCTCATTTTTTTTGTGAATGCATGATTTAATTTCTCATTGTTATGACCTGAAACTTAATAGGACATATGTCATGAATGGATAAGATTTGAAGAGCAGCATGGGACCTTGGATGATTATGACCTTGCTGTAAAAAAGGTATGCAGCTGACTGCCAAATGTTTTCTGTCCCACCAGTCCATTTAGCTTTCTGCTGAATGTGAATTGGAACTTTTTTTTTCTGGGGAACAAAAAGTTAGCTTGATGTGCACTTCATGCCCCTTCAGCATTATCTAACCTTGTATATGTGAATGGGTGCTCCTTCAATTGGTCATCTACACATGAATCATTGATTTGGTGAACTCGGTCAGAAAGAGCAAATCATAATATCTGCCATACCAAGTATTCATAAATAACCTTGAAGCACCACATGTTTCTGAAGGTTCCTTGTTCCTTCCACGTGAAGTTAATTACTCATGAAAGCTTTTGACATTGTTCGTATTTTCATGTGATTAGATCCTCTGTGCAGTCATCAGATGTTGGTTCCCTGCGTGTTATTAAAATTTTCAGGGGTTAAAGTGCTAGACATGATGAGTTGATACCTATTCAACTGTTTACAGTGTTTCTAACTAAACTGTATGAGTTTGGTGTCAGCTTGGATTACCAACTCATGATTTTAACTATAGTTTTGAACTTTTTCTCCTATTTGAGCAGGTCACCCCTCGGCTAAAGGAGCTTATGATGTTCAAGTCTCAAGAGGAGGCTAAAGTCGAGGCTTGCTCTGTGCTCAATGATAATCCAGATGATTCCTCTCAGAAAAGAAAAGCAACTAAAATGACCAATAAACAGCAGCCCCCTGCTAAGAAAAGAAAAGAGAATCCACCTAAAAGCACCATGGCATCAGAAGACCAAGGATCAAAGACAAAAAGTGGACATACTGGTGCTGTAGCTGCTGTAGAAATGGGAGAGGCCACCAGGGAGAAGGTTGACGCATCTATGGAAATGAAAGTGGACAACAGCCGAACAGGGAATACAAGTTCAAGTGAACCAAAACCATCCTTCTACAGTGACCAGTGCACAGTATTTGTCTCAAATATAGACTTGAAGGTAGTCATTTTCCATTTCTTAGATGCACTTAGCTCTCCTGAAATTCAATAAACAAACTGATCACCCTCTCTGTATAGGCCAATGAGGATGACCTCCGCAACTTCTTCTCTGACATTGGTGGTGCCACAGCAATAAGATTGCTGAAGGACAGATTCACCAAGAAATCAAGGGTATCTGTTACACTTATTCTTAATGTTTTTGCTTCTAGCATCCCACAGAATATTTATTACTTGTTTGTTGAATTCTGTACAGAGCATCTTTACACTATAGAATAAGGCATTAGGAAATTATGCTTGCTCCCAGATTAATTCACAAGATGTTTTGGTAGTTTGTATTTCTCAGGCTAAGACTACAATTTTAGGTTGAAGAGGCACGCATGGCATCTCAAAGTGCATATTTAAATATATCTATGACCCCTCCCGCTCTGCCCAAAAACTGCTTCAATCCTTCTACAGAGTTTCATGATTCTCTACTACTCCAATGTCCAACCTACCCAGGGGCCAACCTAACCTGCTACACAACTCACCCAGGCAGAGCCCCTAGATGCTCTTAACTCGCTAAGAAACACGCTAGATGCTCCAGTACTTAATACGAAGGCAAATTGAGTTTGCCATTCTTATGCTTTCTTCTCCTTAATGTAGTGACACAAAGCTAGTCCTCATGGCCAACTAAAGTGCCACATCAGTGCTATCATCTTATTGCTTTCGGTATTATGCAAATTGGTGTTATTTTAAGTGCAGAGAATCTTAAGTCTTTGTTTTCTAAGATGATTACTAAAGAACTTGGATTACATTTTTTTTGTTGATTTGTTTTTCCTTGATATTTTTGCAGGGGTTGGCTTATGTGGACTTTTTAGACAACAAGCATCTTGAGGCAGCCCTTAAGAAAAACAGGCAGAAGTTGTTTGGAAAGAAAGTGAGTATCGCTCGATCAGACCCAAGCAAGAGTAAGAAGAGCCGTGAGGCAGGTCCTTCCTCCAAAGGCCACGGTACGCTATTTGACCAGTTGAAGACATTTAGTGTTTGAATGTTGTCCTATTTCAAAATTGTATCAACGAATCAACCTAAAGCAAATAATTACTTTGTATTATATACCAATAAAGAGCAAGAACTTCAGAAATGCGTATTGAACCTGGAGAGCGGATAACGGCACCTGTTCGTTAACAAATGGAACACCTGATCTTTTACTGTTTTGCACTAAAAACAGTTTGTAAGATGTTGGGTGTTGGAAGCTATTTCCATAAAATGTATGCTGAAGTTTTGAAAAATGCTAAAAAATATTCATACACACAAAGTTTCAAGATTAAACTGCACATATGCTGTATCTTCTGTGCATGTGCATAAGACTGGAATAGTGGAATTAGAAATCTATTGCAATTTTGTGAATTGATAGTGACTGATGTTATGGGGTAGTACATCTACATAGCTTCAGATTGTGACTTATCTTATTTTTACAAATAATTTTCCTTTCTGCAGATAACTTGCCTCCGAGTGGTGATGATGCTGCAAAAGCACCTGGATCCAGTAGACCAGAGAAGGAAGGTGACGTGAAAATCACGGGGAAGAACACCGTTTTTGCACCACGATCCGTGGTTAAACCTCTTGGATGGACTAACAAGGATGAGAAACCAGATGGTGGAGCAGGAGAATTGAAATCAAACGAGGAGTTCAGAAATCTGTTGCTTAAGAAGTGATGTTATGCAGGTTAGTTGTTTGGTATCTTTAGACAAGATGTTCAGCTGAATGCTACAACTATTGCCTTGTACTACCAAAACCTGACACATTTTTGGGGCTAGGATTAGTGGTTACTTTTCATGCGCAAATGGCGATGGTGATTGTGTTTCAGACTCAGCTGTTTACCCCTGCTTTAGGCCTTAAAGCAACTTATATACAAGGTCGCATTTCTGTTTGTTTCCTCAGTTGCAAATTTTAAGAATCTGGCACATGCATAACCACATTGTAGTACTATGTTTCAAACATCCACTACTGTATACCGACCATTTTTCTAGGATCTGAGTCAAGTGGTCAACTCGTAGCTGCTTGCAATGTGTGCAGGCGCGTGGATCTCCATGTCTCATCCAGCTTTGTTCTGTTTACGTTTCCAGTGGCTTCACGGATATTTACCACTTTCAACTAGGGATCCACAATTGATCTTGAACGCAATGGAGGTTGTGCTTTCCATCGAGCCGAGCCTACTTAGGATCTTGGAATTCAGAATCATTGGCCAGGAGCAATGGATATTTCTGTTAGCTGAGGGAATGATGTATGAGTATGTGACGTTGCTTCAAGCAGAAAAAAAAACCCTGACCATGTAAAGCAAAACAGCGATCTTAAGGGTCTGTTTGGTTGCTTGACTAAATCTAACCTGGCTAGCATTCTTAGCCTGGCTAGCCTAAGCCTAGCTCCAGAGACGCGGTATTTGGTTGCATGCATTGGATAAGCCTGGGTAGTTGGCGACTGTATTTGGTTGGCTGCATTTGCTCAGTGAGTTCACCTACCTCCCTTTCTCCTCGGCAAGGACGAACGAACTCATCCCTCCCCCGTCTTTCTCCCACCCAGGTCCCTTGGCGGCACATCCGGCCGAATAGATCTCTGCCGCCGCATCCACATAGGAGCCATGGAGCTACAGACACATCTGGGCAGGACCCAATGGTGCGAGCTCCTCCGCCACCGCCGCGTCCGAGCGGGAGCCACGGAGCTCTGCCGGCGGCGCGGGTGGGAGCTTGGAGCGGGTTCTGCCGCCGCCGCCGCGTCCGAGCAGGAGCCATGGAGCTCCGCTGGTGGCGCGGGTGGGCTCCGCCGCCCCATCCAGGAGTCATGGAGCTTTGCCGCCACATCCGGACGAGAGCCGCGGAGCTCCGCTGGCGCAATGGGCTTCGCCGCGCGTCCGGGCTGGTTGGCTGGTGACGCCATAGAAGAATGGGGCAACATTTACCTGGAGGTGAGAAGACGCTTTTCGATCGTGCAGACAAGGCTTATGCAAGCCTGGCTAGCTGGGGACGCTCGCTCCCTTCGTTTCCGTCAAGCCAGGCCCTGACCCCCTTCTTGCATTGCTGGGGGCTGGCTCAGGGGCTTAGTCAGGTAACCAAACAAGCAAAAGTTGCATATAGGAAGCCTGTCCAGCCCTTATGCGGATAACCAAACGGACCCTAAGATACTACCAGTGTCCGCCCCGGGCCCAAAGTCAGGGGGCCCAGCTGCTGGCTGGAATAACAATAACCGGTCTATTTGTTTGGACGGTGGCTGGTGTTGATTTATGCTAAAAGAAAAATACTGCTGGCCGATTTCTGTTGAGAGAAAAAGGCTGGCTGGTGGCTGATAAGCCAAGCGAACAGAGCGAACAACTACCGATTAAGTAGGCTAAGTCCAGAAAACAGGTATACTCTGTACTAGGGACGTCCTAGCCTAATAGTTTTTATTACGTGAAATGTGTACAAGCATCAAAGGGATCCCATGATCCGAGTGACATTCGGCAGTCTCACCTTCAGTTGCCCGCCTACTCTGCGGGAAATATCGCTAAATATCTTCCTTGATTGATCCCCTTCTCTCCTCTCATCTCCTTCCTTTCGTCTTACATAAAACACACTCCTTTAGTTAATTTAATAAACTGAGCCTCCTTATATAAACCTTATAAAAATTGTTTACTAGAATAATAATTTTGTTTCTATATTCATGCCATATGCTTACGTAGAGTAAGCTAGCTTGCTGCTTTTAAATACATGTAATAATCTAGGTGCCTTTGTGTCTCGCCTAAATTAACTTTTATATATTTAGTATTACATTTGTTTACAGTAATATGTGATAATGGCCATAAAAAATTTATTTCAAATAATGAGAAATAGGGCTTCGTAGGGCTTCATACATATAGGATGAGAAAAGCTAAAAAAAAGAAAAGGAATAAAGGAATCTAAGCATATACGTTTTTTGTAGAAAAGTGATTTGATAAAATCAGAAAAGAAGAACTAGACAAATTTTAAACTAAAAACATACTACATGCTTACCCATGTAAGATTTGGCTGAATTTTTTATGCCAAAAATATTGGTATTTATGTGCTAATATAGGGGCATAGGTACGGGGCCCCAAAATGTGCTAAGCAAAGTTTAGATAGAATGTTCAAACTAACTATTTACTTTACTATTGGGATATTTTCCGCTCTGCACAACATTACTTTACTGCATGTTTTAAGCTGCCGATTGAACTGAAAACTGATTGCTGAAGAGAGGCGCTTAATAACGTGGTTAAGAAAATAGTCAAAAGTGTCCGATAAAACATTTATGTTCTTAACATGGATACAACACCTTAGAACAGTCGGGTGAGTGATGGATATAAAATCATGCACGAGTGATGAGTAAAGTTATGCACAAGTGATGAGTAAAGTTATTAGCTGATGCCAAAAGAGTCTGCGAATGAAAGAGAGATACTTGCAACATGACAATTTGTTTCCATCTGAACACGTTCATTAAAATTCAGATTAATCTCAACGAAGGCATTACAGCAGCCAAGACATTACAGCAGCCTTTCCAATCACGTTATAGAATATTGTTTTCATCTACTGATTGAACTTAACACATTACAACAACCTTCATTGCCTGCTGATCGAACTTAGTAATTGCTAAGGCCGATAAAACTTTTTTTTTCAGTTGCCCATGAAATATTCATTTATTTTATTTATATTTACCATATATTAAGGGGTTGTTTGGCACGCCTCCGTTCCAACTTTTACAACTCCGCTCTTAATTTTTTTTACCCAAACACGTACAGCTCCAAGTTTTGCAGCTCTAAGAAAAAAGTCGAGTTAGGGCCCAACTCCAGGTAAAACATGGAGCACTTCAAGGGGTGCTCAGAAACAAAGATTTCATACCTTCTCATAGAGTTAGGGTAAAATTACCCACCATTGACATCGATTACACGTACCGTTTTACCTTAAAAAAAGGTAAAATAGCCATCGACGTCCACCAACTTTGGGCAAAGGCTCAACTTCGTTCGTTAACTATCAAAAAGTCCAAAATCGTCCTCCAACTTCTCAAATCCGAGTCGAGTTCGTCCCTCACCCTAGCTGGCATGCCACGTATGTGAGCCATGAACGCCACGCGGGACGCTAGGTCCACCGTCATGGCCGCGAACGCCGGGTCGGTCTGGGAATCTACGACGGCAGTGCCGACGGAGAGCAGTGTCCTGAGCGCGTGGTTCTTGGACTTGAGCGTTGGGGATAATCCGGCGAGGAGGCTCGCCTGGTCCGGGTCCTTCAGGAGCACGAGCTTGTGGGTGGTGGGGTGCACGGCGAGTTTGGAGTAGTAGAGGTGCGTGTAGAGGGAGGCGTCAACGGCGGCGAGCGGCCGGAGGCGGGCGGCCGCGGCGAGGTAGAAGTAGCGCGGACCGTCGTCGTTGACGGCGGTGGTGCCATCTCTCGGGCGTCGGGCGGCGCAGGACCCGAAGCAGTGAGTGAAGGCGAGGCCGCCACAACAACGGCAATGGCGGTCGACGCCGAAGAAGAGGAGAGAGAGAGGGATGGCCGCTGGAGGAGCTCCCTGCCTCACCGCGCCGGAGGAGAGGGAGCTCGCGCGAAGGCCCTGGGCCGAAGGCGGCGGCCCCGCCGGTCGACGTTGTGGCGCCTCCTCCTTCTCTCACCGTCGCTGGACCGCCGCCGCCACCGCCCCGCCCCGCTGGGCCACTGCCCCACTTGGCCGGCCACAGCAACGCCGCCCGCCGCCGCTCGGGGCCCCCGACGCGCCATGCCCCCACGCTGGCCCCAATGCGCGCGTATGGAGAGGGAGGGGCGCGCGGAGGGAGAGGAAGGTCCAGCACGCCCCGGAGCCTCCGCCACAGCGACGCCGCCCACAACAACGTCGCGCGTGAATCCGGCCGTTGCGGAGCAGCCGGGGCGCCGCCGCCTGAGGGAGGAGGGGAGGCGGGGGGGCGGGGGCGGCGTGGGGGGAGGCGGAGGCGCGTCGGCCGGAGAGAGAGAGGGGGAAATGAGACGGAGAGGAGAACTACGTGCCACCGCGGTCTGCTGACATGGCTCGCCAGCTCGGACGAGGGGCGAATTTGACTCGGATTTGAGAAGTTGAGCATTTGCCCAAAGTTGGAGGGCGTCGATGGTTATTTTGCTAAAAAAAGACGGAGCGTCCGACCCCCTCCCTTGCATCGTTTTTTTTGTTTCACCGAGCTTTTTTCTTTCTTTTTTGGATACTGGAACGGAGTTCCGTTCCGTAGCAACGCGGAAAAAACGGACCAACAAAATCACTGCAAGGGTAAGAAAGGTATTTCCCATCAAATCTTATATTTTCTGAAGCTAGAGTTGTATTTGTAGCCAAACACGTTGAGATACGCAAAGTGGAGCTGAAAAATGTGGCATTGCTCGAGCTGGTTTTGTGGAGTGGAACTCCCAAACAGGCCCTAAGCATTTAGAACAGGCAGGCTATCGAGTAAAATCACGCACGTTTGGAGATGCTGCTGAGTGAATTCCAGAACTTAGGCTGAGCTCCGAAAATTGATACTCTAAATTTGCTAACTGATGATACAAAACAGAGGGAGTTTTGAACGAAGACTCATGTTGGTGAACAGAGCACGACACAATTGTTTCCATCCGAAAATGTTCGTCCGAGACTCGGATAAATTTCAATGAAGGCATCACATAGCTGCACTTCACAACCACAAGACAAATGCAGACAAACTGATTATATAAGCTTAAAAACCCACCACGCATGCCGACTTTTATTAATGCCCCGGGCGAAAACCATGTTCATCTCTCACACCACACACCACACTGAGCTAAATTAACCCACACGAGAACACCAGCCATCTAATTAATTAAGAAGAGCAGCTAACAATCTCCTAATGATATGAATTTCAAAGGATGACGTCGAGGGGCGACGAAGGCAGCGCGGTGGAGGCGGAGGCGGCGTCTAGTTGCCCTTGGCGATGAGCTCCTGGGCGGCGGCAACGGTGGGCAGCGCCGGGATGGCGCCCTTCTGGGTGGTGCAGATGGCGCCGCAGGCGTTGGAGAACTTGAGCGCCTCGCGGAGCTTCTCCTCGTTCTGAACAATTAACATGAAACGACGATTAGCAACACTCAAATAACAGAGATGCCATTGATTTGTTATGCACATGAATGAGAAATCGTACGTGGAAGATGGAGTCGTCCTTGGCGACGTTGACCAGCAGGGAGCCGACGAAGGCGTCACCGGCGCCGGTGGTGTCAATGGTGTTCACCTTGTAGCCAGGGACGCTGCCCTTGAAGTCCTGCAACGAGACAAAGAGCTCATGTTAACTTCATCCAAGAATTAGCCTTATAACCATATTGGATGACAATGCAAGTTAACAAAACAAAAAAATATCGAACCTTGGTGAAGTATCTGCATCCCTTGTCGCCGTCGGTGACGATGAGGAGCTTAAGGCCATCGAACCAGAGCGAGAGCACATTCTTCTCGTCGTTGGCATCGCCCTGGGTGAGGAACGCGACCTCGTCATCGCTGACCTTGATGAAGTCAGCCTCCTTCCAGATGCTGAGGATGCCGGTCCTGGCAGCCTCCTCCGAGGGCCAGAGCGGGAGGCGCACGTTGGGGTCGTAGGAGCAGAGGATGCCGGCGGCCTTGGCGGCGCGCATGGCGGCCATGTGCGCCGAGCGGCAGGGCTCCGCGATGAGCGAGATGGAGCCGTAGTGGAAGATCTTGGCGCGGCGGATGAGGTCCAGGTTGAGCTCGGCCTCGGTCAGGAGCATGTCGGCGCTGGGGTTGCGGTAGAACATGAACTCGCGCTCGCCGTTCTTCTTGAGTGTGACGAAGGCAAGCGCCGTGCGCGCGTGCTGGTCGAACAGGCAGCCCTCCGAGTTGACGCCATTCTGCTTCAGGATGTTCACAAGCATGTGGCCGAACTCGTCGTCACCGAACTGCAAGTGGTAGAGCCATGTAACAGCAGGGGATCAGCAATGCAGCTCCAGACAGAAACAACAGATCAACAACAGGCAGATTATCGCACTGGTACAGGCTTAAAAGTAATTGTTTACCGACAAACAAACTACTATGTTACACAAATGCAGGTTGATCAGGTTGCTGGTAGTGTTAATCAAATGATTTTTTTTCATTGACCAATTAAACTTTTCAAAAAATTGCAGATGACCTGTCCATATCTAACAATGTCATGCTTATATGCTTATATATAAAACTTGAAATGAAACGAAGGACAACATGGTTTTGGATTAGTAAAAAATTGCATCTTGGAAGATCCGACGGCAAGCGACCCCAACGGAAAAGTCGGTATCAGATCCGAGTCAGCTGGGACCCGCGGGGCACTGAAATGACTTAACCAGGCGGGCCCACATCGTAAACCCAGTGGTCAATCGCGTTAACAGTGTGTTAAATAATTGCCCGTCCGTGTACAGACGAGTGCAGACACCAGTGGCAGGCAAGAGTGTGTGCACCCGCGCGTGACCCCAAAGGCCAAAAACACAAGCTGCTGAGCGAGCTAGCTCCGTGAGGCAAAAGACCCCATATTTCAACGGCCCACGGCCTCCACGTGCTGGGCCCAGCCACGGGCACTAAAAACCATGCCACTAGATCACCTTTTGCAAATTATTAGCACGATCAGACAGACAAAAATACTACCAGCCCCAGCTTGGTTACTAGACGCTACAAATTCAATTACCACTTTTCTGTAATTAAAACAAACTAGGACAGAACACATAATGCGTCAAAATTTTGAATAAGATACACGGCGCGACGGCAAAGTAAAGTAAAGCTACGCGGCGACAAGAACAAACAACTCGTTTGTCTCGCGCCACCCACTCCAAAACAACGCCACTCCCCTTCCGTCGAATGATGCGAGGGCACAAATAGCACGGCCAATAATAATCAATCGTGCGCTACAAAGTGGCATCCCACCATCACGTATGCCATCAGCAGCAGAAGAAGAAAAAAACGTACTACTAATGGTAACGCATCGGTCAACGGCCGGCCTTGGCCGGCGATCGCCGGATCTCACGGATCCGGCGGCGCAATGCGAAGGAGCAGATCCAGATCTCGACCCTGACCCCCGTGCGGATCGCGAGCCAGATCGGACGCCTTATCCAAGCCGCCTACCAACCAAGCACCCCATGACCGGCCGGTAGATCTGTACGGAACCCTTCACCGACTAGAGAACAAGTACCAATTGCTAGCGAAGCAGAGTAATCCTCCGATTTTACACTAGAGAGTCTACAGCAGAATGCGAGCGCACGGCAGGATGAAAGCGGTAAGATCAGGTGGTTGATCGGAGCGGTTGGGGTTGGGTCAAAATTACCTTGCCGAGGAAGGCGGAGGCGCCGCCGAGCTTGGAGACGGCGCAGGCGACGTTGGCGGGCGCACCTCCCGGCGCCTTGACGAATCCGCCGGACTCGGCGAGGGACAGCCCGGCGACGTCGGGGACGAAGTCGATGAGCATCTCGCCGAACGACACCACGAGGTTGGCCGGCGCTGCGGCGGCGGGGCCATCTCCGAGAGGCGCCATTGATTCCGACTAAGCGCTAAGCTGAACGAACGAAGGCTGGTGCTATGTGGATTCTCTTCTTCGATGGGAGGCCTCGGGGGTTTGTTTATATGGATGGACTCGCCGGCCTTGCGAGAGGGATTAGATTAGGATTAGGATCGCTAAACTAATCTGATCCGATTATTAATCCGCCGCGGTTGATATCAGATTCGGGTTCGGAGGCTTTTATTACCCCCACCAGCCGAGCCTCTGCAAAAGCCTGCTGCGGCAGGGCCAACCCCCACCGACGCGTGGGCCCGTCGGAGGTGAGGTCCTACACGTCGGTCACTGCTAGCTAGCTGCTCATTTTCGTATGCTGTTGTTGGATTAGCATTAAATCATGTTAGATTATCCGGTCCGGTAATTAATTAATTAGTTACTGCCCCGGCGTAAACCGATGCGGGTTTAGTTAGCCACCGGCCCCACGCCTGTATTCCACGTCGGATTATCCTCGGCGTCCGAACCTCGATACCTTAAGTACTCTGACTGGGTAGTGAAGTAGTCACTGACAAGTGGGGCTGGGTGGGCAGTGGACCCACCTCGCAGTGAGGAAGTGGGCGCTATTTGATTGAACTTGCGGGACGGGTGGGCCCCGCGTGTCGGTGCTCGCGGGCGCGGGTTGGATCAGGCCGCGGCAGGCTTTGCAGAGCACGGGATGGACGAGGATTTTCCCCGGCGACGTGGGCCCACCTGTCGGCGTAATCATAGGGGCGATGGATCCATCTGTTTTATTATCTTTTTTATCCGAGTCCTATGGACACCTATCTCCACGGAGTAATTATCTCTACTCCATGCAAGCGCTAATTAATTACCGGATCAGTTTTATCCGCCCCGTTTTTATTTATTTTTTGGCCCGGCTCTTCTTGCGCATCAAGCCGATATAGAAACTGGAACTGAAAGCATGCGTTTCCCGACCGTACATTCCTTCCAAGGTAGCTGGAAGTAATAGCTACTCCGCCGTATATGTGCCAAGTACGGTTAATGACTTTTGGTGAACCAATACCACTTTTTATTTACTTTCTTCTGACCAGCTTTTAGCGTCTGGTATACTCCTACGTACTCCGTATATATGTAATGTACACACAGGCATGCATGTATGATGTATCATCTCGCCAGCATATGTACGACCAAGCTAGCTAGGTGTACGTGCTTGGCAGTACACGTAAACGTACGGGTAGTTTTTGTTTTGTTTTGGTCTCAGCTGTTCATTTCGTATGGTGTTGCTGCATCGAGATCTGGGCAGGGTTGTGCTGAGCTGGCGCTGGCAGGGCGTCATTGTTTTGTTTGAGTTCGCAGCAAGCAAAGTGCACGCTAGCTGCTGCTTCATCATTGATTATTTCTCTCCTCTCCTGTTTTCTGATGGATGGTGGTTTGGACCAAACCATCAATCAATACCGTCGGCTCCTGCTGTTAGTTGCAGTGGCCAAACCCATTTTGTAGTTATTTATTTTATTCATTCATTTCCAAACCCTACTAAAACCAGATCAGATCTGCAACGTGATGGGCCAACCTGCACAGCCTACCTCTCCGCTCTCTGCAGGCCGGCCGACTTATCCAAGGAAAATGTGCAGAGATAAAGACTTCTCTCTTTCCTTTTGCGACGGTAGATAAACAAACATCATAATAATAACTGATTTACCCCCCTTTTTTTGGGTGCATGGAAAATAAATACGTAGATAAATATTAATTAAGGCATCGCGATGACCAAGTGAGGTTTGAGTAGATATATTCGATCTCCACGAGAAACATGAGCGTTGTTTTCTTGATTCCGGAATGGGCCGGGGTTCCATTCCGAGATAGATGGTGTGTCAGCAAACTAGCAAAATGCCCCCAGAACAGTGTGAGAATGAGTTGGTGCCTGTCAATTCCATCACGAGGCATAATGCTTGTACGCCTTTTCCCCATCATCGTCCATCCATAACGCCCGGAGTCTAAAGTCCACCAATTCTTTTTCTTTGTAATCGCAACGGACCCGAATGTGTTCCTATATTTGTTTTAACATTATAAGTACGATCACCGCTCATTCATTTAAGGAGAAATCATATGGATCCCTGACTTCCTCCTGAGTAGCTCATTGGATTTTATTCAAAGATATTTCTCTCATTTCTCACACATCAGGCATATAGCAGCAGACCGGTAGTATATAATGTCTCCCTCGATTGTAAAACCCTTAGAACAGTACCTCTCTATTATCTTATAGTGAGTGTAGTTTATAGGGGCTGTCCCGGCACCGGCCACCGCGGCCGCTGCGACGGGGCGCCCATCGACTGACCGGCCGGGACTTCGGAGGGACCTCGCGGCGAGGCTCGGGCCTGCACCTGCCCCACCGGTCGACCGCCGGCGCGGCCGGACTGACGAGGACGGCTTCCAGGAATACCTCTCAAGGTCGACAAGGCGGCGACTGCAGCGTGAGGAGCAGCAGGCGGGCCGGCAACCGCCGGCGAGGCGCTTCCCTCCGGAGCTCGACGGCAGGTGCTTGAACTGCCTCTCTTACTCTCATCGGGTCGCCACCTGTAGGCTTCCGCGTAGGTGCTTACGTTGCCATGGTTTTCGCCACTTGGCCAGAGAGTGCCACGGGCCTCGCCGACCTTCACCGTCTCTGCCGGCGGCGCGGACGCAGACCCGTGCCCCTCATCCGCTACGACGAGTGCGACGGGAGCCACAGGCGACCGGCACTAGCCGTGGGACGGTGCCAAGGCAAGCACCTCAGGCCCAGCGTGTCATCATCCGCATGGACGGGCCGAGGACACCGCCGGCGGGCGCTGACCCAAGCCACACGCCTTCGCCGCCGGTCGTTCAGCACTTGGAGGCACCACTGGCCACTGCGTCGACGGAACCATCCCTGCGGATGGAGCCGGACGCCTGCTACATGGACTTCAGTGAAAGCATGGCCAGGGAGGAGACTCGGCTGCGCTTCTCCTTGATCGCGCAGATCGGGAACGTCTCCGACGGATACACACCGGCAACGGTCAAGGAGGCTGTTGCTGCTTGCGCCGGTGCGGAGTTAGAGCCGGTGGTTGTCACGCCACTCACGCTGGAGAGCTTCTTGCTGATCTGCTCCTCCCAAGCAGTGCATGACCGGCTCACGGCGTCCAACCCAATTCCCATGGCGACCACCCATCTCTCGGTGAGGCCGTGGACGCGCCTAGAGTCTGCCGCCTCGCTCACTCTCTCCAGGGTCAAGCTCGAGTTGGTTGGCATTCCTGCACACGCCTGGGACTTGGACACGGTGAGCAAGTAGCTTGCCCCATCCTGTTGGGTTGAGAAATTGGAGCCGATGACTGCTGAGAAGACGGATCTTCGACAGTTCGTGCTATGGGCCTGGACGTTGGATCCCTTCGCGATCCCGGCCTCCCGGAAGCTGTCCATTGCTGAGCCTGAAACTCTGGTGGTGCACAATGACCCGGAGATGCAGCGGATCTTCGCCGGAGTGGTGCCTTACCTTTGGCAGAAGCACTTCCTCACGTATCGGATCCACTTCCACCTGAGGAGCATGGCAGATTTCGCCTCCCGGCCGTCATCGACGCCAAGCTCCTCGTCGCTGTCGGAGGATGGCTACAGCGGTCCGGACAGCAATCCCGATCGGTCCTATGGGCTCCGCGGGGGTGACGGTGGCCCTCGACTACAGGGCTTCCCTCGCCGTGATGCTGCCGGAGTTGGTGGCGGCGGCGGCGCCGCACCAGAGGCAAGGACGACGCCCATCCTGGGGTCCACCACGACAGCGGTGACCGGGGCAGTAGAGACAGAGGACCCCGACCTCTCTGAAAAGGAGAAAAGGGGCGCTTTGGAAAAGAACTTTCTCAAAGTGAATTCAAACAACGGAGTCGCGACAACGAAAGTGCCAGTGATAGAAGCAGAAGCGGTGGCTCTCCCGGCAAAAGCGACGAAAGGTGACAAGACAACGGGCGGATCCTCTTGGGGGGAGCTGCCCAGTCTGGTCATGCAAAGGGCAGCAGTGGAGGAGTGGCAGAGCGCCAGCAAGCTGTGTCGGGACGAAAGATGCTGGGCCCCTGGCGACCAGGCCTTTGACCCGATGCTCGAGGAGGCTGCCCTGGCCGTAGCGCTGTTGCATCACCAAGGCTTGGTCCCCGCGGCGTCCCAGGGTGCAGAGGACCCCGAGGAGGAAACGATGCCGGCGCCGGTGGGTCACCCCACGACGGAGCCGAGCGAGACGATCTCCCCTCCTGGGCCAAAGGGAGAAGAGGATGGGCCTCGTGGGCTGGCAACCAATGCGCCCACAGTCGCGCCACCGGGCCCTCCACAGATGACCGGAGGGATGACTGGCGGGCTGGGCCTCACTGACCAGACCGGCGAGCCGTGCACGCCCACACCTGCTTCGACCAGGACTGTGGCTAATCCGGCAACGGAGACCCCTAGCTCTGCTGCAAAGCTCTCAGCTTTCACCAGGGCAATACAGAAGAAGATCCCAACACCGTTGCTTGCCAAGCCTGCAAAGGCCAAGCGACCAGCGCTGGAGCGGATGGACAAAGGTGACCTCCCCAAGCGAAGCGAGCGCATCGCGAACCAACCAATGGCAAAGGTCCCAACATCCCAGAGGGCGTCCGTCCTGCTGATGCAGAAACTTGGTCATGTCGCCCCGACGCAGGATGCGCGACAGGAATACAAGAAGTTGTACGCCAAGAACATGCGTAACGACCACTATGACGCAATCAAAGACCTAATGCCGTCCCTGCAGTGCTCCTGCCCTGCCTTCGGGTTGCAGGCCTAGGCGTGTATGCCGGAGTCGGGTTGATGTATTCTTCCATGAATCCTATCACTCTCATTTCGTGGAACGTGCGCGGGCTAAAGTCGCTGCGCACGCAGCAACCAAGGAGAAGGAGGCGATGGTTGGATTCCCTGTTCATGCTCATCATCTGGAGTATTTGGAAGGAGAGAAATGACAGGCTATTCAATAATAGGATTGCAACCGTTGCCGAGCTAGTTCATAGGATCAGGCTCGAAGTAGAGCTCTGGGTACTGGCAGGAGCCGAGCGTCTTGGTAGTTTCGTTTGTGAGTAGATTGAGTTCTATCTCTGCCTGGCCTCTGGCCAAGGGTTGTCTCGCTGTTGTAAGCGTGGCGTGTGCTTCTGCCTCGCCGGAGTTTTTGTACTTGGGACTCTTGATCCCTTTTCTTCTTAATAAAAAATATGTAGCTCTCCTGCATATTGGAGAAAAAAAAGTGTAGTTTATAGGTCTAGCATGCGCGTGGACAATTGCAAGGTCCAAGTTTAGTGTGACTACGGCTGATTTTAGTTTGGAAAAAAAATCTTTCAGGTTTCACTTAAAATACATCACAAGAAGGCATTTTTCAAACATTGTTGCAAGCAGAAACCCTTGATTCTTCAGCTATTATTTGTTACATTACATAGTATATATACTACATCATCCCATTATTTGCTTTCAGCATCTTTATAGTTTCTACCTTGATGCATGCATGGGCTACCATTGCCATGCATACCTGTTTACAAGCCATGCGTATACCACACCTATATATGATTTCACACACTTGCTGATATGATCGACAAAGAGAGCCACACTGACACTGCGCATACTAATACTTGGGAGATCGATCAATTAATTACTTAATTAGGAGTTGACGACCCTGCAGCTCCTCCTGATCTCTCCCTCGTCTCCCAGCTTGAGGTCGATCTGCCCCATCTTGCTCATCCCCTGCTGGAACGCGTAGAAGAAGTAGGCCTGGTTCATGGCGAACATGTTGACGATGTCTTTCGTCTCCGGCGACTCGAACAGCACCTGGTCCGAGCTCAGGAGCCCCCGCCGCGCCCGCAGCTCGCCGAAGTACACGCCGTCGAACCTCGTGCTGGTCCGGTCGAACGGCGCCGTGCCGGAGTCGCCGCCGGCGCAGACGCCGCCCAGCGTCTTCCCCAGCGAGCCGTCCAGCGTGTCCGCCTCCGCCTGCAGCCGCTGCTTGAAGTTGGCGCAGTGCGCGATGCCCAGGGTGTGGCCGCCGGAGAGCGCCACCAGGTCCTGGACGGAGAAGCCGTGGGAGGAGAAGATCCGGAGGAGGAGGGTGAGGTTCCTGATCGGCGGCGGCAGCGCGAGGAGGGTGTCGGAGGCGAGGGAGCGGGAGCCGTCGCGGCGGCCGAGGGGCACGCCGTAGTAGGGGCCCCGCGCCATGAGCACGGCGTCGCGGGCGGCGAGCGCGAGCACGTCGGCGCAGGAGACGACGCCGGGGCACTGAGACTCCAGGGCCTCCTTGATGGCGTCGATCACCTCGAAGCCGCGCAGGCTCTTGTTCGCCTGCGCGTCCTTCTCCGCCGTGTTGCCGTCTGTCGAGTCCAGCAGCACCGACGCGTCGCAACCCTGCAGGCCACCATCAGAGGCGTCGTCAAGCTTGCATCTCAGCTCCCATGGCGATGCCAAACTAATTAATGGCGGATGGATGAGCTTGATGGAATGGAAGTAGCTAGCTACTATACCTGGACGAAGCAGTCGTGGAAATGGAGGCGGAGGAGGCTGCCGGCGAGGGTGGGGTCCTTCATGAGGGCCTCGCCGACGACGTTGCGGACGATGTACTCGGCGAAAGGGCAGGTCATGGCGTAGTAGTCCATGCTGAGCTCGGCGGCGGCGGGTCCGGCGAGGAGGACGGCGGTGGCCACCTGCACGAGGATCAGGAGCCTGACAAGGTTCTTCATCTTCAGCAGCACTGTATATATTCTGATCCTTCACCTCGATGATCGAGCTGAGTGACCAGAGGAAGAAGAAGATGAGTGAGTGAGCACTTGCTGTGTTGGAGATCGAGTGCAGCGGGAGCAGCTATTTATAATGCGCCAATGCAGCAGGGATTGCTATTGATCAATTGAATTGTTCGTTGTTGTATTTTTTTAACCGTATACGACTTATATACGCAACGTGCTGGATTACATAATCTAATCACATGTATTGGGGGGGGGGGGGGGGGGTCTAATAGTGCTATAGTGCACTACATGGATGAATCCAAAAGACCCAAAAACATGGATGGCCACTAGGAGATCCATGATCTTGCCAAGAATGGCCTACTTCTTCAATTCTCCATGGAGTCAAAAAGAACTGCAGATCACTCAGACACTCACCACCAGTCACCACTCGCGCGCGCGCCACTTCGTCGGCACCACCACAGTACGTGCACTATAGCGTCATGCAACTGAAATATACATAACCCTTTCTTTTTGTTGACAGAACAAAAAAATTTGGAAATACTCGCCACACGCTGCCGGGCAGTCAGGACACGACGAACAATGGCATGCCATGCATACCAGAATTGCAACGGTGATGCCTAACCCTGCTGGTGCACAAAAACAAAAACAAAATTTGAATGAACTTTTTGCTGCAACATGCATGGTGCGTGGGAATGCATGATTGGGTGTTGCTAGTTGCTGGCTCCTGTCCTGACGAGATGGATACATCGTTGTAGATACATCCTCCTGCCGTCGCCATCGGCAGGCGTGAGTGGGTCACTCTCCATTCCTCTTTCCTGCTTTCTGAAGCACGCCGCCATGACAGTTCAGTATCTAACAGAAATGCATGCGAGGCAGTAGCAGACTAGCATTGAGAGTGAAATTCTCTTTCAGATATATCATATATCTATATCTGCAGTGCCCGGCGATCGACTAGCACGTATACATGTCTAGTAGTGCTGGTGCCATGAGAATGGAACAAGGCGTAGCATACGACAAGCCGCCCTGCCAATGGCGCCACTGATGATCAGCAGCCACCAGAGCATGGAGTTGACATATATGCAGGCCTTGCTGTTCACCGCACCGCACGCGCGTGCTCCAGTTCCTGAACCTGCGCCTGCGTCACTCAGCATTGCTCGATTTGTATACAAGTTTTCTACAAGACTGCGGCAGCTAGGGAGAGGCGAGTTGCAGTTGCAGTGGAGCAAGATAAGCTGAAGGGACGTGGATTTCAGTCCACAAGCTCGATGCATGGTGGTTTGGTCACTAGATATGGCTGGTAGAAGATCATTGGCACTAGCAAGGCGGCAGTGGTATATACATGCTGATGCTGACAATAAAAATCTGCAACTTGTGTGTGAGTTATCATCCGTTGTTGATTGATTGGTTTGACTGCACCCTGGCCAGCTAATGGTAGCTAGATACATATCTTACTGCACTCGTGCAGAATGCATGTCATGGATGTATCCTCCTTAATATAATTGATCTTGCAAATTGCAATCATGGTGATTCTCGTTGACTTTTGTATTGCTCCGTTCAGAAATTTTGTAAGAATTTCTCTGTAATTTGGGAATTGAGCTGAAGTTCAGACAGACAAAAATGCATTCTAACCCGAGGCATCCTTTTGATAGAACAACAGCGTTATAGTACAGAATACAGATAAACACAAGAATCCGATATAGTACAAGGCATATATTGGATTAACCATAGCTTTTAGGATGCTCGATCTGTGGTTGCAGCAGAAAAGCTGCAAAATTCACCTAACAAATATGGCTTCTCTCTTGGCCAGCTCTTGTGTTCTTGGCTCTAGTGATGGCTCATGCATGCTGCATATGTATGTGTATATATGGTCTAGCATCCATGTACGATTTAAGATCTAGATCGCACTCCATGATTAGGATCAGCACCTCCAACTATATATTCGGCAAACAATTCAGCTGCTAGAGTGCAAGTGTCTGTATATTCATTTTCCTTTGAAATAATTGCTTCCTTGACATTTTCACAACAACATTTTAAAGCTTTAACAAATAAAGGAACACTAATAGGATGGCGTGGAAATTTTTTTTTCACGAAACCTAAATGATGTGGACATCAACGAGTCCCAAAGTCAATGCAGCTTCTTCTTCTTGGAGTGCATGGTCACCATTTTGTATGTATCACTGTTAGTATCCAATACCTCTAATTATATGCAGCATCCCATTTAGCCCAGAAATGTTATTGCAAGTATGACAACGTAGATAAACCTTGTAGAAAATTAGCCACAAATTATTTAATAACAATTCCAAGAGTGTTTAGGGTCAGCACTCAAGTCCTGGTATAACTAGAAGTCCTAATACTAGCATCCCTCATTCCCTCTCTTGAATACTAACTAGTCAAAGTGGAGTTTGATCAGTAACCATAGACAACAACCTGCACCTTAACCGGACGGGATTATTGTAGGCAGTACGTACAACAGATGGAGTAATAAGGATCGTCGGGAAACTTGAGCACAGGAAATGCAATGCTAGCTTTGAAGGTCACTTCAGCTCATCACAGCATGCACAGAGGCACGCAGTCTCTGGATTTTATTGGTTTATTCACTACTGTATAGTACATATACGGATAATAAGGAGCACGTAGGAAATCAAGTTCTGACGATGATCATCTTGGATAGCTAGAGCCTAGAGCCTGGCAAGCTGCCCAACGTTGATGGGCGCCATGACGTTTGCGCCGCCGTGGAACGCCTCCCTGGCGATGATGACGTTCACCGCCGCCGTCGGGTGGTAGGCGTCCCAGAACACGTAGCGCTCCCTGTCCGCGCACGGCGGCATGAACGGCAGGCACGTGATCTGCCCGCCGTTCCTCCCGATCCCGCAGCATCCCCTGTCCACCACGCTGAACCCTGCATATGCAATGCAAATCCGAGGTAGAAGACGATCGAGCTCGATCGAGATGGATGCAGGCCGGAATGAATGCTAGCTCTGATTTGATTTGTTACATACCGAACGCCGCCGGGTTGCCGAGGATGGCCTTGAAGATGCCGAAGTTGTCGAGGTACGTGAACCGTGCTCCGGCGAGGTTGCCGTTGAGGCCGTCGAGCAGCGCCCTCACGTTGGCGTTGAACGGCAGCACGAGGGCATCCACCTCCGGCGAGCACCGGCCGGCGACGCTCTGCGCCAGCACGCTCGGGATGCACCCCATCGACCCCACCCCGGCCACCACGAACTTCCTGCCGCCGGTGTCGTACAGCCTCTGCGATCACATCGTTTATTAATTTGCAGCAGCAAGAGATCTCGATCACGCCGCGGAAATTAACAGTGGCTGGCAATGGCGGCGGCGGCGGCGATGGGGTTCGTTCTTACGGTGAGCTGGGAGGCGAAGCGGCGGACGAGGAGGTCGGCGAACTGCTGCGGATTGTAGCGGCGCCTGGTGTCGTAGTTGGGCGACATGTAGTTGTTGAGGTAGTCGTTGCTGCCCATCCCGACGAAGACGATGGACCTCGCCAGCCTCTCCGCCGCCGCCGGCCTGCCCACCGCGCCGGCGATCTGCGCCACCGTCGACTCGAAGTTCTGGATCTGCTGGTCGAACGGGATCCGCCCGGCCTGCATGCGTATATTGCAATTTATTTGCAGATAAATTAATTAAGCTCGGCCATCTGTCCCACTAGGCCACTAGCTCGATCTGTCAGTCCGTCGCCATTGTTGGCTAGCTAGCTGCTTACGAAGTTGCCGCCGCTGTCGTCGAGGATGCCGGCGGCGGCGGAGGCGTAGTTGGCGCCCTGCAGGACTTGCTGCACCGACCATGCTTCGGAGTAGGCCGGCACCAGGGGCAGCCCAAGCAGCTCAGCTGCAAAACACACAACGGAGTCAGCTTCAGCTTCAGTTACGTTGATCAATCATTAGTCAACACAGCAGTGATCTTAAACATTT
Organism: Echinochloa phyllopogon; assembly: GCA_033239725.1. Classification (NCBI taxonomy): domain Eukaryota; kingdom Viridiplantae; phylum Streptophyta; class Magnoliopsida; order Poales; family Poaceae; genus Echinochloa; species Echinochloa phyllopogon. Next base: position 1,061,211 of record BTCW01000006.1, on the reverse strand, counting down.
GCGGATTTGTGCACGTATAAACCTGTTACTCCATCTGTCAGATTGATTGAATTCAGTATTGTTTAGCATGAACTTGTCCCGGTTATTATAAGCAATGAACTCTGCCATTTCTAGCTACTCGATCTGGTAGTCACGCACGCATTCAAGCAGGTGGCCATTTACAAAACTGAAGTCACAGGCAGAAGGTGCCATTTGATCTACACTAGAAATTCAGTGGTCTGTCAAGATAGTTATCGTGCTCCATAAATGAAAGCTGCCTCCCTTTCTTAAAAAAAATGAAAGCTGCCTCCCTTTCTTAAAAAAAAATGAAAGCTGCCTCCCTTTCTTAAAAAAAAATGAAAGCTGCCTGAGTTCTAGAATACTCCCTGCCAAGACAGTTAATTCAGAATTCTGATATCTTTCGGTGCTCTGTGGGGGTATGGAACCAGAAGTAATCCAGCAAAATATTACCTCTTCTTTTTGTACAGGAAGGAACAGTGTTTGTTTGTTTCTTTTTTATTTTTTATCAGCTCGAGCAACAAAAACAGTTTGTATTTTTAAAGGTGCCGCTCGGATTGCATTCTATTTTTTTTTTACCTCGAGGGAGTTTGGCAACAATTATAGGAAGCAGAAATCCAACCAAATGCTGAGCTAGGAAAAATCCATCTCACAAGCTATCATCCCTCGGTTATAGGCTAGCTTCATTTTCAACCATAAGTATTGTTAAGGATTGAAAAAGGTACTTATATATGAGTACTCAATGTAAAATAAATTGTGATTGAGGAATTGAATTTCAATGAACACATAACAAATGGTCAACTTAGTGAAAATTTTAAAGTCAGTTCCAAACTTTCAAGATGCAAAGACCATCACTTTTAGCATTGACCGAGTCATTGCATCAGCACCACTTCACCTATAAAAAACACTCTAAATTGTATACAAGGCTAAAATGCTAACAAGTTTACAATAGTTGAGAGTGGAGAACCAAACGGTTGAGGGTCAAAATCAATTCATGAAAAAAAAAGAATCTGAAGATGATGTCGAGGTAGCGCTATCAAGCTCTGAATTAAGGAAGCCCCAAATTAAGGAAACTCTGAGCTAGACCGATTAATGGATGCGTAGGACCTCTGTCAAGTAATAAGCATCGATCAACACATATAACGTACCGAGCTCGTCGACGATGGTGTACCCGTTGCAGAAGCGGCCGGTGGGCCCGGCGGCGAAGTCGATGCCGTAGGGGAAGTAGTTTGCCTTGGCGAGCGACGCCAGGTTGTTGTTGTTGCCGCTGTCGATCAGCGAGTCCCCGAACACAAACAGCGCCGCCGCACTCTGCTCCCCTCCGCCGCCGCCCGCCGCCGCCGCAACCGTAGTGATGAGCACGGCCAGCAGCAGCGGCAGCCGCCGCATCCAGAGGCCGGCGGCCATCGTCGCGCCGATGAACGAGGTGCAGAGGTGCAGAAGGTGAGTGTAAGGAGATGGAAGGAAGACGAAGGCAGTAATAATGGGCCGGCGTGTCCTGCTGGTCGGTGGCGTGGCGCGCCGCGTGTCGTGGTGGTGGCGTGGCGTGTTCATGGTGCATGCAGCCATGTGAGGAGTTAATGGAGGTGGCCGGTGGCGCACCTGCCGTGCGCCGCTGATGCCACGGCGGGGCGGGGCGGGGCCGGCCGGAAATCACGGCCGGCCGTACGTGCAGTAGTAACTTGCACAGTTGTTGCAGATCGACTGTGCGCAGCATCGTCGGCCATGGCGAGGTGATGTCAGTCAGTCACAGGATCGAAAGGAAATGTACTGCCATGCCATGGCAATCGCCAATCAGCTGCTGCTGTCTCGATTTGGGACGCAGATGACGGCAGCGCCGGCGAGCATGGGCGTCTGCCGGCTGGCTTCCAAGAGGGCGGTGGTCGTGGGCCCAGCCCCGGCTCCCGTCCTAGTATACTTTGAAAAAAAGTACTTTTGACTTCCCTCAACTATTGCCAAAGTCCGATTTTGTTCACTCATCTCTAAAACCGGACGTTTGTCATCCCTGAACTATAAAAACCGGTTATTTTTCATACTTAATGGTTTTGAGGGTAGTTTGAGAGGAGATAAATTAGACTTTTTGATAATTCGAGAACGTAAAATGGTCCTTTTGAAAAAAATGCTTGGTAAATTTTTTTTCTTCGAGAAAATATTTTTTTTCTAAATCTAGTTTAATCTTAAAATTATATATAAATTTTATTTTGATTGGAAAATATAGGAGTAATTTCACGTTTTCTCTAAAATTATGTTTTCCTTTTACTACCAAGTTTGGAGTTATACTATTTTCTAGGCATATTGGACTAAGTAAGTGGTTGCTCCTATTATTTATTTTAATTGATCTGATATGCCTGTAAACTAGTATGATTCTAAAGTAGTTATAAAAATAAAAACATGATTTTATAGAAAATATGAAACCGCTTTTATATTTTTGTTATCTAAAACACTTTTCTATAATTTTTAAGATTGTTTATAAGAGAAAAATATTTGCAAACATTTTTTTTTGAAAAGTCCATTTTTAGTCCTCAAACTATCAAAAAAATCCAATTTACCTCCTTTGAAACCACTCTCAAAACCACAAAGGATGAAAAACGACCGATTTTAATAGTTGAGGGATGATAAACGTCCGGTTTTAGAGATGAGGGACCAAAATCGGACTATGGCAATCGTTGAGGGAAGTCAAAAGGACTTCTTCCTATACTTTTCGAGGAGAATCAAAGTACGGCCCACGGCCCATTTAGGCCGCCCAGGACAGCCCACGTTCTAGTATACTTTCACAGTGCGATACGAAGCTACTACGTTTGCCTGAACTTTTTTTATCTGCACGTCTGCAAGAACACAAGAAAACTTTACAAGGGGTAATGGTAATTACTACAGGGAGAAATTAAAGTTAATCTTGAAGGTACGGTGCTGAGAACTGCCTAGATCGAGTGCCTTGTTTTTCACAGAGAGCCCATCATCGCACATGCTTCGTTCGCCCAAGATGGGAAGCGGCGCGGCTTCTTTCGAGGGTTTGAATGGGATGCCGTCGCCGATCTGCGAGGGCATTCTATATAATTCGGCGGCGACGCACCTCCTCTCGCTCATCAAGTCATCACCTCACCATTCTTCTCTCACCCTTCTTCTTCTTCTTCAGGATTCTTTCTAGCCAGTGCCAGTTCATCATACTGATGATGCATCATATCATGCATTGAATGACGAGTAGTCGTCGTGTCTATATACGAAGCTGCTTGTCCTCGTAATCGCCTCAGGTACAATCCCTTTTCTCTCCTCACACATTCATGGCTTTAAGACAATAAAGCCATGAATGTGTACCTGAGACGATTACGAGAATGACTAAGAACAGCACTTGGATCAAATTTTAAATTTTCATCCTCTGTTGTACGTGTATTAATTTCTCCGTCAGTATATACATAATCGTGTGTTGTGCTTGGATATGGATGCAGGTCGTCGCTAACCAAACCGTACGTACCCCCAAGTGTGTGGGGGCACCTCCGTGAAGCCCGGGCAATGCGAAAAGTGTTGCCAACGTGGCGGCTTCACGTACAGGTGGATCATGCATGCCAGGGGCGTACGTATGTACGTGCAGCTGCCATCCGGTACGTGATAATTGATTGCTCCGGCCATTGATTATCACCGGATGGAAATCTCGTGAGAGCTGAGGCCGGCCGCTGTGATTCTTAATTTTTCGATCATGATGCGATATTGCAAGTTTCTCCATGATTCACTGACGGTGACGCCCCCACTAGTAATAAAGGATCGGGGGAAATTGCAATACTCTGGCAGCTGGCTACCCTAGAAATAATGATATATGAGATGGAATTCCTCGTCGTTTTGTAAACGTTTGCTGATGATGAGATGGAATGTCTCCTCTCTCGTGTACGTGTCTTTGTAACATTTACCATGTAGTCACATGATATTTGGAACGGATCACTCGTACTCTCCCATGTGCCGTTTGTTTTTCTCCTATATATGTAAATCAGTAAATGGATATGCTCATCAATCTCATGCACGCTCATTTCGTTTTATATTAATTTGGTCTTAAATCAGATATTTTGTTTGAGAAATACATATGGATCGACTTGCAAAAATTAAAATAAGATTGAGGTCCCAAAAAAAAGTCCTTGGTCTTGCCCTCCTCCACGACGTAACATATAGATTCACTTTTGGCCAACTTTTCCTATGTAGCAATTGTGGAAAATCATGGCCGAGTGGAGCCGGCGTCCAGTGAGAATTGATACGTAGAATTTTTCCTTGGAGCACGTGAGAAAGATGGGCCTGTACGTGTAACAATTGCTGCTGCTGGGGGCGGCGGCCTGCCTCCGCGAGGCGGATCATGTCGTCGCAGATGGGCCGGCCTGGGCGACGTACGTGCCCTCATCGCCTCGATCATTCAGGCCCAGCCCAGCCTGCAGCAGCGTAGCAGCACGGCAGCACGAGAGAAGAGATAATAACGGAACGGAACAGAACGCCCTGCACCTGCACCTGCACTTGCTCTGCAGACTGAATCGAATCGATCAATGTGGCCGGCCTGGTAGGCTTTTATGCTCTGAACTCCGAAGCTGTCTGTCTGTGTTGTTGATTCAGTCAGTAGCGTAGCGGGGAATGAAGGAAACGTCGGTGACTGACAGGTGGGGCACTGCAGGAGAAGGAAGGCCGGTGGTCGACTCGAACTCGACACGTGGTGTTCTCGGCGAGTTGAGTTCATGTTCATCTCATCTAGGCCTTGTTTAGTTCTAGAATTCCCACACCCAAATTTACTATGAAAAAGAAGATTCCCATCACATCAAAATGTCATAGCATGCATGGAGTACTAAATATAGATAAAATCAAAAACTAATTACACAGTTTTGTTGTACTCTGCGAGACGAACATTTTGAGCCTAAGTAATAAATTTTTGGACAATTTTTCGCACATGCAAACGAAACGCTACAGTGGCCGGCCTGACGAGCGTCAGACCGGCCAGGCCCGAATCGGGGCTCGGCTTTCTGCATGTAAACGCGGCCTTACATACGTATTCCAGTGCAAGTCTGAAGAATTGAAGGAACGTAAACCTTGAGCATCAAGATCATATCGGCATGTACAAGACTCGTCTGTAGGACGGCGTTTTTGTGAAAAAACCCCCGCAGCTGCCTACAGACGGGCTTCGCGTCGACGCCTCCGTCCCGTTGCCCGAGGCCCTGCAGATGAGCGGCGCCGGGCTGTGGAGGCCGTCTCCACCAAGCGACGCCGGTCCTGGATCCCGCGCTCCCCCTCCCCCGCCAAAAGCTCCGCATGTGTGCTGCTCTTCGCGCCAAACCAAAGCAGCGGCGGGAGAGGGCGGAGGGGGAGAAGCGCCGACGCGGAAACTGGCGGAGCCGAGGCGGACGACGAGTACGGGCAGCCCGGCGGCCGCGGAGCCGGCTGCGCCTGCGGCTAGCCGCCGTCTGCTGCTGCGGGGGCAGGAAGGGATCCACGTGCCCGTAGCCCATCGCCGCCACCGCCCGCAGCAAGCTCCACAGCAGCAGCGGCTCTTGCCCGCGCAGGCAGGGGATCTGCAGGCCCGCGCCGTCAGCCAGATCTCCCGCCGGCCGCGCGCAGCCGGCAGCTCAGCAGACCACTGCGACGGAGCCCGCCGCGCCCCACCAGAGTCTCGCGGCAGCGGCGCCTCAAGATCCAGGCCTCCTCGCGCGAGCGGCGTCGGGCAGCTCCAGCTTCCAGATGGCAACGGCGTGGCGTGCTCGCCGTGTGCTTGGCTTGGTGTGGTGGAAGACGGCGAACCACACACTCAAAGCTGCCGGCCTCAACGGATAAAGAAAGGGAGAGGATAATGGTATACAGCTAGCGTGGAAAACAGCAAATGGATTACGAAGGGGTAAACAGCTAGCTGGATCTATGTTCCTTTGCGTAATGTTTTATCGTTTCTTCTATCAAATAACGGTATACCCAAATGTATATATAGTTAATCCTAAGCTAATATAAAGCATTAAACAGTTTATAGACGGTTTGTTTGTCTGTGGACTATATGAGCTGTCTGTATATCTGTCTGTACGCGCAGTTCAAGATTCTATGGACGATTTACTGTCCACATGCCTCGTTACCGACCGAGTCGTGTGCCAAACAATCCTGCGGACACATGCACGGCTCACGTAAAGAGGAGGTACGTAGTGCCCATCAATCCTGATGAAGGTCTAGTTACAGCACTATGGCCTTGTTTAGTCGTCGAAAGGCAACTCCCGATTCGGGACTGTGCGCGCGTCAGTCGGCGCAAAGTAGCATTTCGTTTGTATCTGTAAAAAATTATTCAAAAATATATTAATTAGACTCAAAATGTTCGTATCGCAGAGTACAACAAAATTGTGTAATTAGTTTTTAATTTCATCTACATTTAGTACTCCATACATGGTATAACATTTTGATGTGACGAAGAATCTTCTTTTTGTATAGTAAATTTATGAGTAATCTTTTGGAACTAAACGAGGCCTATATAGCCAGCTGGAAGGTGTAGGAAGGGAGGCAGTGGTGAGACGTCGATGGCGCCACGCCTGCAGCCCGCCTTCGACATTGGTCTCCCGTCTCCGCCTCCAACCGGCAACAAACCCCTGCCTGCCTCTGCATCAACCCGTGCCTGTTGCCTCACCGTCCGGTCTGGTCGGGTCCGGCCCCGTCGCCGGCGACCAAATAAAGCCCAGCCGCCGATGAAACACGAGGTGAATGTGTTGATCACGATGTAGTAGCCAAGCTTGGATTGTTGGAAAAATAGATAATTTATTGATTAAAATCTGAATAGTAATAAACATGGCACGAAATAATACTAGCTGCAACACTCTAACATACTAGTAAACATCAGCATCATCATGAAGAACTCAGAAAACATGATAAAATAATAGATCTTAACACGACGTACGTACGATGGACGTGCAGAGTAGACGTGGCGAGGGGTGTTGACGAAGCGATGTCGACGGTGCGAACAGGGCATAGCAGTCGGCGCTGCAGACGACGAGTTCGTACAGCGCCGGACCTTGACGGAAGACGAGCCGCGACGAAGACTTGGAGCGGTCGCGCGGAGCGCTTTTCAAAAACCTTATTCGCCCTCTCCCGGTGCAGGATCACAAGGACGAAAGGTTCCGGAGACCTACTCTCATGTTCGTTGGTGCACGCCGGCGATCGGGATGGAGTAGACTACAGCGGCGGCGCAGCAGCGAGAGGAGGCAAAAACCCTAGGTTGATTAGATGTATTTTGGCAGAGGCCGATGGGTCGGATATATAGGGAAGCCCACGGTCTCACGTCGCGATCGTGATCTAAACCGATAAGGACTCCGCTTATCTCGCCGACTTTATAGCCAAGAAACCAAAAATAAAAACGGCAAAAGGAAGCCACGCCCTTGCAAGGAGAGGACCCGGAATTCGGCAGACCATTCAAGCAGACGTCGTGCCTTACTAGCTCTGGATCTAAGCTTGACATACACACTAATTAACTAAATAGTACATTAATTATGATAAAACTAAAAATTGCATAGCTATGGTCTTTCAGTACTCAGTAGGCAGCAGTCCACACCGTTGTGTGTTGTTCGAGTTTCACCCTGCCAGCCGGCAACTGTTCAAGGGTGTTGTCGGACATGCATGACCTTAGAGCCCGGGACTGGACATATTTTGTTTGGTTCAGAGCTGCTGTTTGGGCTAAATCTTAACTTAAGAACAAAGAGTGTGGCCTAATATTGAAAGTGCATCTAAGCTCTCCCTAGTGGGTTTTGGTTGAATGATGACAAATGTAATAAAAAAGCTAATGGTTTGATTGAGTTCATGGACATGTCATAATGTAATAAAATTCATGTTTGGAATGTGATGATATATCCTTATGGATCATGATGGATAGCATGGAGAATGAACGATTTAAATTATTTTCCATTTTTTGAATTTGAGTTAGGGATGCCGTACTATCAAGGGGATGCGTGTCGATCAAGTCATGGATGTTTTAATGCTCAAAGAGATCCAACCAAGTACCTACGAGAGACACAAGTGTATTTAGTTGTGACAATTTGCTAGAATATATTATTTAAAATGTTAGAGTTGCTTACTTTAATTATAATAAAAACTAATATAATACTCCATTCCTTATTGTTTCTTTTTACCGTTGGCCAGTCTCAATGCACAGTTTCACTACACAGTTATCTAGACCAGAAACTAAGTAACTGTACCAAAAGAGTTTCATGGTGATGAAACTCCTATCACATATCATGAAACTCTTACTTCTCTCTCCTATGTCACATCAGCACATTTAATGCCATAAAACTCTCCACGAAACCTGCACTAAGACTGGCCTTAGGCGTATATGAGTAAGTCAAACAACGAACGCACACCATACATTTTGTGAGTGAGTTTTGACGACCTATGGCATCGGCTACAAAGCTCCACAACGGTGAACTTTACACTGACAGGAACTTTATCCTCGATGTATGTTCTAATAGCCAAAATTAAAGCGCCATGCAGGCTCCCTTAAGAATACTGTCACCCATGGGGTTGCACCGTCGGGATCCTTTGTCAGAACACCTAGGGCCATAAAGGGTGTCTAATGTAAGACACTTAAGTGACACTGTGACACCGCGTTCTTGAGGATATAGCAGGTCAGCTCAGCCAAGCTCTTCTCAGAGTTGAACCTTGTGATCTTCACATTCTTGAGGTAGCAATGCCGATCTCCAGCCACCTGCCTCAGAGACGAGGAATGTCCTAAAACCGATTCATCATTCGTCGAAGGTTCCACTGGTACCTAAAGATGGAAAATAAATAAAATTAATTGGACTAACAAAGTGACGACCACACATGTTTGTGGGATGGAATGAACAGCGCCTTACATCCATGCTCAAAGTCTCCAAGTAAGGAGACGCGACAAGGAAAGAAACCAGAGAAAAATAGTCATAGGACCAAGAAAAGGTTGCTGGTCTCAAACTAATGATCAGGTGCTTGAGGTAGAGGAATTTGGTCGTCAGCAATGGTGTATTGACCTCCTGCATAAAAATTATGCCACGTCTCAGATTAAATTTATATATAAGCTATGATGATGTGCATAAATTTCTAATCATCTACAACTAACACAAGTTTTAGAGTATACATACCTCAGCATTCGATCGTAACTCAAGAGTATCAAGATTTGGCATAATGGATGGCAGCTCCGCACGAGCATAACAGACAACATTTGAACGGGACATGCTTAAGTTCCTCATTTGCAATGCTTCTCCAAGCGATAGTTCTGCCTTTCCCCAAAGTTCTAAAGTGGAGAGATTTGGAGCTCTGGTCTCTATCAATTTCAACCTGGTGCATGCACGAATCCTCAGGCAGCTGAAGTGCTGCGGCTCACTAGGTATCCTCAGGCAAACTATTTTCTCACATTGAATGAGTTTCAACTGTTGTAAGGCAAGACAGTTGGAGAGAAGGCACTCTAACTCATCGTCCGTAATACCCACATTTAAAAGATTCAGACCTGTTAGGTTCGGTAAGGGGCCAAGTTCATTCGTTGGACGAAAGGTACAAAAGCCAAGTTCAAGGTACCGGATCGAGTTCCTAGCCCCACTGGATAAAAGGGAGCAGGGGAACTCATACTCTGACTTGAACATACATTGCTTAAGGGTGAGCTCTTCGATCCCTGGTTTAACAGCAACCTGAAGCCAACTGTTAAGGTTGTGATTGGTAGTACCAAATAATTCAAGCCTCAATACCTTCACACCAGCGCCTGAGTGGTTTCTCATAATGCAGTCAACACTGTGGCTGAAATCCCGTATGTATCCAGATCGATGATTTAGGGCTAAACACACGCTGATTGAAGGTGAGGTTGGGACGACGTCTCCAGGAATGCAGAAAGGCACGAGACAGGCATGCAGCACGAGCAGCATCACGCAGTGGAATTATTGAGTGTATATGATATATGCCAAATATCCTGCATGGCCGAAAGCATATGGGAACAGAAACTGAACATTTGAGATTGTAAAACATGTGTATCGGAGAATTTGAGGTAATTAACATGAAAAGAAACATTCCCTGTTTTTTATAATATTTACTCCTAGCTAGCTAATATAATAGTCTGAACTCTGAAGAGGATGTGTGTGATCGAAGAGCCTTCCTGCAATGTGAGGCAGACACCCATGCATCATCAAAATTGCATGCCACACACATACCTCCGGAAGGTATGGGATTGAGCACCCCATTGTTTCGGCATCACCATCTTGCTGGCAGGTCGAACCCTGTGGTTTATTTGCCGAAGCAAATCAATCCATCTGAATCCAAACAGCAGGCATGCTGAACTCGATCAAGCAGCAAAAGATCATAACAATAATCTCGATCAAGGAATCAACGGATGAGGTAGGCACCGTACCTGTCGAGATCACCATGGACATGAGCCGCTGCAGCGCCAGCAGCACCATGATGGCAATGTGAAATAGACAACGCCACCCTACCCTGTCCTACGCGGTTTTGCTTTCCCCTGCGCGCCTAAAATTTTGGAGAGGGCAGCAGCAAGAGGCAAAACAAAACAAACCCCCTCCCCTTCCCCTCTCATTCCAGTCTCGTCTCCCTTCGCCCAAATCGACTCCCCATACCTGAATTCCCCCCAATCCCTAGCGAAATCCCCCCACCACCGCTGGTCTCCCTCCGCGAGGCTGTCAACGAGATCCTCACCGCCGCCGGCAGCCCGTGCGCGGTCACCGTCGACTGCATCCGCGTGGACGCGCCAGCCGCCTTGTTGTACATCTGCTCCGTCGAGACCACCAACGGCTGGAGGCTGAAGAATGAGCGGCGGCTCAAGAGTCTGGTGATCATGAACGACCTCCTCACCATCGCCGGCTCCGCCATCCTCCCCGTGCTCTGCGACGCGCCCACCGACATGAAGGAGTTGTGCTGCTACGCCTTCCGCGTCAAGGACTGCGCCCGCAAGGTTGGCGGGTCCTTTGGCAAGCAAGCCAATGGCGTGGCAGATAAACTCCTCAACTACCTCAACGAAGCACGCCGCCGAGTCGCGCCCCCCCGCCCTCGTGGCAATCGCTGAGAACATCTGAGGCATCATCACCCTATTTCGGAAGCTGGACCTCACGCCTGTTGGGCAAGGACGAGAAAAGGAGGGAGAGGGCGAGGAGGCGGAGGAGGACGAGGAGGTGGACGACGACCGCAACTGCACCCATGGCCTCCTCCGGGCCCGGCCTCCACCGCAGGTCCCGAACATACCACCCATCGTGCTAGCGCGCTCCTTGATGTGACCAACATAGCTGGAGAGAAGCGTGAGCGTTGCCGGGCAAGTTGGGGTCGGCGACGAGGACGCGGAGGACACCGCCCGTGGCCGACATCGAAATTGTATGTACATAGTTTATAAAAATATTTTTTAAACTTTGACATAGTTTAAATAAATATCTTCATAGTATGTTTAAACTACTAATTATTTAATAAAGTAATAAACTATTTTTGTTGTGATTTATGTACATAATTATACAAATATTATGTATTTTAATGCTATCATATGATCATTTAAATCAAAAATTGTATTATTTTATATATAAATTTGCAGATCATCTCAGTTTTTTTGTTGTGTGGTGTCTCTAAATTGTATGTTCAGTGTTGATAATCTAGAAAAAACTTAGTTGTGGTTCACTACACCCGAACACTTTTAATAGACAATTCTCAAAACAAAACGATACGGGTTTCACATGCTTTTATGGGTATATAAATGTCTATTTATAGCTTTCATTAGTTGTCACATAATTGGCACATAAAATATCTATGATTGTGATTTTTCTCCACTATGTGATTTCAAATATTGTGGTAGTACAAAACTATTTTAGTTGTGATAATTTGCTATAATATATTATTTAAAATGTTAGAGTCCAGTGTTTACTAAAATTGCATTAAAAATTAATGTAATACTCCGTCGTTTCTTAGGGCATGTATAATTGTTAGACAACATACGTCTATATAAGTCCACACAAGTAAAATGTGCTAACACGATACTCATTAAATGAGGAAAGGTAGTTGCTATCTACTATGTCGTCTATGGAGTAATGCTTTAACCCGTGCTCCCATGCAAAACAATACTAATCAGAGTGTGTATTAAATATCACACCGACTGGATAGAAGCTAACCCATTATAAAGATGTTTATTTAGTTGTTTCTATGTGTCAAATAGACAACAATTGTCTAAACTATCTTTTTATTGTTTCTTAGGGTAGTCTCAGTGGGAGTTTCACGACATTACATCTGCTGATGTGACATACTGACATACCTTTTTTTGAAGAAAGAAGGGGAGTTTCATGGGATGTGAGATGAGTTTCAATCCCATGAAATCATCTAGCACGATTACCTAGGTCTAGATAATTGTATAATAAAACTGCATACTAAGACTAGCCTTAGGACAGTTCCAACCCTCCATGTAGGATGATTTTGATAGCATTAATTAAGCTGTCACATATGACTCTTTGCTAATGTGGCACTATATTAAATAAGAGGGAGAAGGGAAATATGGAGAAATTTGATCTCATGCAAGACCCGGTTTCAACACGAGAACCTATGCATACAACACTATTATAGTTTGTATTGAGGGATGATATATCTTTATGATAGATAAAGAATAAGTATGATTGGTAGAGAGAAAAGATGATGAATTTATTAAAGATCAATTCTAAAAAAATTATGGGTTAGAAAATGTTTTGCTAAATGTAGTGTCTAAGGTTATTGTATCGATGGATAGAATTTTGGATGCCCCTGAAGTGATTAATGTACCTAGCATGGCCATTGGTCCATTGGTAGTTCCTTCATGCTTCGGCGCTGCGCAGGATTTGCATGTGGGCTGTTATTGTTGGACCGATTCGACATTGCATGGCTGCATGCTCGGTGGTGGCCGGTGCCGAGACAAAAATACTGCTGGCTGACTGACTGGTGCTGATTTATGCTGAGAGAGAAATACTGTTGGCTGGCTGCTGATAAGCCAAACAAATAGGACTGACGTGGAATCCAAGGGATCCGTGTTGGCATTTATCCCTTCTCACGCGTAAGGGCAGCCTCAGTGGAGTTTCATAGAAAGTTTTATGGTATTAAATGTGCTGATGTGACATAGAAGAGAGAATAAAGAGTTCATAGTATATGAGAGGCTTTTGGCTTAGTCACCTGATTTCTGGTCTAGGTAACCGTGTAGCGAAACTGTATACTGAGACTGGCCTAGAAACGGTAAAGAGGGAGTGTCCTTAACTCTCTTCTTCTCCCCTTTATACAGACTATCATGTCACTAAATATGTATCCAGCAATTTATTACCATGAAACTGCTCATGACACGCTCACGGGTAATGACCAATAACTATCTAAAGATATAAAAATACTAATTTATATTTGGATTTTAATATTTTATATTTCTTTTGGACGTATTTATGCGTGTCATACGGTTCACACCATTCCGCTCAATCAGACCCGGATCTTAAACCATGTTTAGGTACTAGGTACGAAAAAGAAAAATAAGAGCAGATGTCCCTATAAGAATTTAAGAGCAACTCCAACCCTTCTTTCATCCCACACTCTACTCTATATTTAGGAGAGAGAAATACAAAAATCGTCTCGAGCGAACCTCTCATCGAGCTCTTAAAATTTGGAAGGACTAGAAGCCCGGTCTGGACTCTCGTCCGAGTGAGAGAGCCAGGCTACGCATCCCCATAGCACCACTGCCGCGGCGTCTCGTAGGTTCGACGCACAAGGTGAGTTGCAGGCAAGCTGTGTGGCTGCATGCTTGCTGTGGATCCGTTCTTACAAATGGGAAGCAAAGAAATAGAAAACGGTAACCATAACTATGTTCCTTTTAGAAGTCACCGGAGATGAGCGTCCCCACCTGAATATTTTTCCATTGATGGGCCAGGAATGAAAGGCGCCAGGCGCCAATACATGATTAGGGCTTAACCCTAGAGATACAAAGCCAGAGATGAGAGTAGGGATGTCAATTTCCCCCGCGGATGCGGATCCCCGCGGGGATCCGACCCGAACGGGGCAAGGCCGGTGGGCAAATTTCCCCCGCGGGGTGGCCGGGGCGGGGCCCCGAAACAGTAACGGGGCGGGGACGGGGAGGAGTTTTCCCCCGTGGAGCCATCACGGGCCCCGAAACACTTACAGCCCATAAGAATCGCACGGCCCAATAGCCCAACAACTCTCCCCGGCGTATATATACATCACTCTTTCCAAACCCTAGCTCTGTTATCATTTCCTCTCTCTCCCGCAACCGCCACCAACGCGTCGCTCACTCTCGCTCGTTTACTCGTTCCCCATCTCACTCTCACCAGAGAACACTAGAACGCCGGAGGTGCTGCCGGCCTGCCGCGCGGACGAACAAGAGCAAGCGACCCAGCGACCGGAGGTGCTGCTGGCCTGCCGCAGTGCCCACGCGGACGAAGAGCAAGCGGCCGAGCGACCAAGTGCCAGTTGCTCTGCTCACACCGTCCACGAAGACCGACGCTTCTCCCTGGGTCCTCGTGCAAGTCCTCATTCATCCAGGGGTCAATTAGTATTAGTATACTTTTTAGTAGAAGTGCTAATATGCTCGATCTGCTAGCTTCTTAGCTTTTGTTTGTGAGGATGCAGTCGAATCGTTGTTGCATCTATGACAAATACTTAATGTACTTGGATTTGGATCTGTTAACTTGTACATGTTGTATGAGAATACATTTCGCTTGCTTCGATTTGCTAGCTTCTGTTGAATTTTTTATTTTCAAAGTTCAGATTTCCACGATCTGTTTGCTGAATGGTAGTTCTCCACGGGGATCCGTTGGAGTTCGGGGACCCAGCGGGGATGGGGACGGGGCGTGTTTTATCCCCGATTACGGTTTCGGGGCCGGGGCGGGGATTCAAGATCGGGGATCGTCCCCCCGGCCCCGCCCCGCCCCGTTGCCATCCATAGATGAGAGGACACACCATCATACAATACAACTCAATACAGTACAAAAGAATGAAAAAGGTACAACTCACAAAGAATTCAAAGATGAGTCATGATACTAGTTGATAAACAGTCATCGATTGGCAGAAAGCTCGACATGATGGCGTCGTCTCCGTTCAGCTCCTACGCGCGGCTGTACCCGGCGTGTTGGGCTGCCGCCACGCGCAGCTCACCTTCGTGCGCCGCGCCATGGCTGAGCCTGAGCCTTGCTTGCGTGCGCCGTCGCCGACACCGCACTTGACACTGGCGCGCCGCCGATCGAGGCCCCGGGGCACGTTCACGGTTCACCTGCATCGTCGCCACGCTCTCGCGCGGTCGCGCCGCAGCGCATCCACACAGGCTACTTCGCAAGGAATAATTGAATAGCACACGCCTGAGGCCTGATTACATTGTACGGTATAGCCATGGAGCCAGCTGCTGCTGCTGCTGCTGCTGCTAATGTCTGATGCTGCAATTCAAATATGTAACGCGTAGCCGATGCCGGCCAATCTGAACTCTGAGGTCTGAACGGACGAACACGCAAAACGCTGGGCCTTATTAGCTGCTTAATTTCAGTTCCTGACTCTCTGATCCATCTCCCACTGTGACTGGATCCTGTGTTGCAAGTTGCAACCTTGGACCAGGAGCGAGGCCGCAGCCGGGCGTCGACGAAGACGCTGACGTGGTTCGACGCTTTGCCCACCTGATCTGATGATCGGGCAAGCTTCAATTCTCTCGAACGACGGTGAAGCGTCAAGGTCTCCGGCCGGGACGCGTCGTCGGCCAGCCGGCGGCCCAGCTCACCTGCGTGCGACACGGCTGATGATGATACTACCTGTTTGCGTGCGCCGTGACCCACGCTCGCTCGCCTGCATATACATCGTCCCCACACGCCATCGCCGCCGCAGCGCGCGTCCACACGGCGAGGCGAGGGGTCTACATCTACACACAAGCTAGGAACCGATGCATGCGTTCGGCTTCGATGAGATGCGCGACATGAGCTATCTCCATCACGACAGATCTTCCCGAGTCCAGCTAGGAACCTGGCGTTGGCTGTCGTCGAGTCTCTGCTGGGCGTGGCCACCAGCTTCCAGCGCCTCGACGTTCAGCCACGGGAACACGCGGCGTCCAGATTCCATCCACGGGAACACGTACGTACAGGGCGTCGTCAAGCTGCATTGCAGCCGGCGCCGATGCCGCTGTGCCCGGCGTTGGCCCAGGATGCAGATGGCCGCCAGCGAAGGCGGCGACGTGGTTGGATCCGGCGGCCTGGAGCATCATGCTGCAGCCGGCCGGCCATCTCTCCTTGCCTGGGCTCACCGTACCGATGCTTTGCCCAGACCCAATCGGGAGATCTTCACTGAATCGATGAAGCGGCCGGCGACACGGCGACGCCTCCTCCTCCTCCCTGCAAGAATCGAAGCCTCCGTCGATCTCGCTTTCCCGTCTCTCCGATTTCTACTCCCTTCTTCACTCCCCGCTCCTGGTTTGGTTTGGGACTCGAATTTGAATTCGAATCCGAAAGATTCATTCATGCGGGGGTCAGTGCGGTGCGGCCCGGAACTTCAGACGCAGCTATATGGAGGCCCACATTGTTTTTGCTACAATCACCAACCCATCATCACAAGGGATGTAGTAGGGCCATTCGAGCCCGGCCCAGAAAAGCCCATTTGTGTCATCTGACTGACGTCTTCCTCTCCTCTTCCTTCCACCAGACCAACCGCACGCAAAAGGGCAAACCACACCACCTCCAAACGAATCCAGGGATCAGCGGAGCGGCGGCGGCGGCGGCGATGGGTCTCGGGGAGCACTTCGAGGGCGTCAAGCAGCACTGGGCGCGCAACTTCGCCTTCCTCGACTACTTCAAGAAGGTCTACGGCCGCGCCGAGCCCCTCCCCAAGTGGTCCGACGCCGACGTCGAGGAGTTCATCGCCTCCGACCCGGTCTACGGGCCCCAGGTCGGTGCCCCGATCCCCTTTCCATCCATGCCTTCCTCTCGCTCTCGCTTCCCGTCTGACTACAGATGCGATGCGATTTCTGCAGCTGAAGGCTCTGCGGGAGTCGAGGAAGTTCGCGCTCGCCGGGGCCCTCGTCGGCGCCGCCCACCTCGGCGGCGTCGCGTTCAAGTACTCCAAGGCGCCGCACGGTACGATGGGATGGGGGGTAGATGCTATTGCGGCCGTGGCTGCCAGGGTTTCCAGATCGATCGTGACCTCTGATACTTTGCTGCTGCTGCGGCCTGCTGTTTGTGATTGCCTGTAGGCGTCGTGCTGGCGACCGGATTCGGGGCGATCACTGGAGCCGTGCTGGGAACCGAGGTGGCGGAGCACTGGTACCAGCTCTACAGGGTGGACAAGCAGGGGGCCAACCTCAGGTTCATCTACTGGTGGGAGGACAAGGTCTCAGGTCTGTTCCTCGCTTCATATGATGATCCAGTTCCGATTAGTCACATGTTTACTTCTGTTGAGTCCTAATTTACAAATTGAAGTCCCGGATTTGGTTGTGTTAGTTTCAGCCGGAGTAACAGATGGTTGATTGTGCTTGACTGACTCTATGGTTTATTAAGTTGGTTTTGCAATTGTGGAATGTGTATTGCCTCAGTGAATTTACAATGTTGAAATACTGGATGTGGTTTTGTCAATTTCAGCAGTGTGATCTACTAGGTATTAAGCTAGGATATTTTTCATCAGTTCTGTAGGACATTGCAAATCATAAATGGTAATTCTTGTTTGTCTATGTAAAAGTTGAGGTAGTGAATAGGACTGCTAAGTTTATAGAATGAAGTTGTGTTCATCACCCTCCTATTTGTGTCCCAACTAAATAAAATGATTATTTTCTGGAAACACTTATCTCTCATTTTATGACAATTTCTTAATTCTTTTTCTGAGACCTACAAAATTTTATGTTAGTATAATATTTAGTTTTGCTTTATGTTCATGTCATAATGTATGCATCTGAAAGCACTCTTTAGCGGTTGGAAGGAAACCCATTTTTGGAAACGGTAAACAGTTGGAAGGAAACCCATTTTTCTACTACCACTACTGTAAACGGTTGGAAGGAAACCCATTTTTCTATGTATCTGAGACTGAAAGCAGCACCGACACACAGAAGTACCTCAGATATCTGATCGTAAAGGGATTTTCAAGCTAGCTCATGAAACCCAGACAATAATAATTATGTTTATTTTAGGATTCATTTTAGAGTTTAGACTAGTTAACATTGTTTTTTAGTTAAACCTGCGAGGCAGTAAGAAAGCATGACTTTCAAATGCCAAAGAACACTTTGCGCAGCGCAAATTGTTGGATACATATGCTCAGGATCTAGTTCTTCGTAACAAGTCTTGTGCTCAGCGTAGGACATAAATAATCTCCATGAGTTGCGACTACATTATGTTTACGATGCATGTTTCATGTGAATTAGAATATTAAACTATATGCAGTCATGTAAGTTTCAGCATGAGATTACCCACTACCGATTGATGTCAATCGACTGGATGTTTTTATTACGCTAGTTTGCCAGGTTTGTATTATCTTCTGTAGAACATTATACCTAGCAATTCTGGTTTTGGCCTTATGAAAGCCACGATAGTGAATTACAACTGTTAATACTCTTGCAAATATAGGACGCAGCAGTCTGCTTGTACTTTTCCCTTTTGGTTTTCTCAAACAGCCTTTGTTCTAACCTTTCATTTGTTTTCCTTCTGTGATCAGGTCAGAAGAGCTGAACCTCATTAAATGATGCATATGTGAGCATACCAAGCTTGACAAAACAGTGATGTCTCTTCTGTGGAATTTGTAGTTTTTGCTTCCTAGTTTTTTCAATAAGGTGCGTATTGGTTGTGGAAACCAACTGGACAATGTGCTCTACTCTCTATCATGAGTGATGTTTATCCTTAGCACTCTACAATCTTTATGCTTGCTCTGGTGTAAACAGTAAACCTCATCTTTTTGAAGAAATGCTTTCTTGAATGATTATTTTGCAGCTAGTAGTTACAGTTGATAGAAGGGCGGGCTTGGTGCAGCGGTAGAGCCTACCGTCTGTAACCGGAAGGTCCCGGGTTCAAGCCCCAGCCTCTGCACATTTGTGCGGGTAAGGTTTGGACGCTATTACAACCCTTCCCCAGACCCCGCACGGTGCGGGAAGCCTACGGCACTGGGTACGTCCTTTTTAGTAGTTACAGTTGATCCCATAAATAAAAAGAGGCTGCACACTTCATTCGGAGCTATTTAGCCTTCCTGTATGTATATAAAGTGGCCCTCAGTCTTGGGACTGATTTTTTTATGTCCAGTTTCTTCTAGCCCAGTGGATCGTTATGATTCATATTTTTATTCAAATGCTAGGAAGCAAACTATAATGTCATAGGTGATAAAAATTGACTGCAAGTTGCAAGCATTGGTGGTTTTTTTTGCATATAAAGCTCTCTATTGTCAGCATTTCTTGGGTAGATGATACATCTTTAACTACGTGGATTTTGATGTATATACTGAGAACTGAGTTTATTCGGTTCATTCTACCCTGCTACAATTATAGCTCTGCTGTAACAAACTAGAAGCAATGTCAGTAGGGGCTGATGGTGCTTAAATCATCAGCATAATACCTGATACTGTTAGTGACTGGTTTCTAATGTCTTTGGTTTTTCTTTATACATGTCACCTTTGCTCACCTTAGTCTGTGTAAACTGGGATCATATGTTCTGTGTTAATATCTTTGTCCAACTGTGCACATCACATGCTCTGACGGTACCGCTTAGATGCAAAGATGAGAACGAAACAAAAACATAGATTCCCAATTAAGTGAAATAACACAGCATCAGAGCTCCTCAAGAGTTCTTTAGGGGAAATTAAGAACCACAGTGTATGACAATACAATGCCAGGCACTCCTGAGGGACCATGTCCTATATAACTTAAGTTACACCGAAGTAGCAGAACAAACCATTACACAAGCATTATTAATTGTATTACACACTAGTAATCAACAGAACGAGATCCCCAGGGTGTTATTACTGTTAGAAGGAATAGCCCATCTCTGAGCCCCTACAATTAGAATAGCCACTCAGTATAGTCAGTGGGTTAGTGATCTCTTCTAGCAGTGGGACTGTACTAAAATGCCCATTCTGCTGATCTGCTACCATCATGCCTACGTCGAGCAAACCATTCTGTTCTACTATCTGCATGCAACATCACATTCATACCATCAGCGTCCACCATGATATGGCACAAGACCCAAAGGAAGTGGTCAGATTCGATTGACAATCAGTACCTTTTCCTGGAGAATTTCGTTAGCTGCTTTCAACATTCCTTCCTGCATAAACAAATATATTTTTAATGAGTCGGGAATGTTGCATCAGGTGTTTATATGGTAAGTAAAGAGTTTTGGACATGCCTTGCTTTTCAGTGCTTGGATCTCTTGAATCATGATCTGCATCTGTTTGCCAAGAAAGGTTTCAACAATCTCTGAAATGATATTTATTTTAAGAATTTTCGCAAGTTCTCATGAATTACCTTTGCCGAGCGGATGTTATACATCCATATCTCCAAGTACCTCTCTAAGGCATTCAGTTCCTCAACAGTCATGTGTTCATTTGCCCTGTTCCCATAGATGTACCTGCCGAAGTGTTTCTTTTTTGTCAGAATAAATGGCACAATCTGAAGTGTGAGGATGTAAGCAAACTCTGTTGTCTCTTTTTAAAAGAAATCATGTTTTGGGCAGTTCAGGTTTTGCAGTGCACAGTCTGGTGTGAAGTGTAAGAGCAAAATTTTCTTAGGTTTTGAAATTTCCCTATCTTACAGAAATGTTTTGTGTTTCCTTTTGGTTTGGTACTTGAGTGATGCTACTACATACATATGGACAAAAGCATGGAGCATACTAAACCCATGTCACAACTAACTTGTAAGCAAATTTAGGTGTTTATTCGAGTTTGTTTCGCATCTGCTGGAAATTGGAGTGCTGTTCTGAAGCAAACTGACATGTATGCTTTCTACAAACTTTAATGTAAAGCTATGAGAATAATTTACCTCAGGCCCTTCTGGAGCAGATTGATTTCCTGTTGGAGCACCATGGTTTCCTGTTTTGGGTCCTGGGTCACATACATGGCCAAGCGTTTAGGCAACAGGGAAGGCAGAGGAGAGGGCTGCAACCTGGAGCATGGTTGCAGCAGAAGCAGAGAGGGTGCCTCTTGCCCAGCATCTTACAGTTCAGTGACACATAGGAAGATGGTTTGTGATTACAAGTAGTTTTAAACTGTACTCAAGTTCTACAGATGGTGGTGATGATGGCATGAGCACAACAGACGTTTCGCCTCTACTTCTATAGCAGTTCATATTCCGGTGCGATGCATGAAAAACTAACAGCCACAAGCAGTGTAAGAAGACTCCTTAAATCTCGAAGTTAACTGTTCCAGATCCATATCAAGGTAAAAACTATCACTAGTGGACTGTTACAGTGAAATGTTGCATACATTCAAGCAAAGAATACATGAATGAGCATGGAATATGATGCTAGCTAAGATTTCAATATTCTGAGGGAACAAGAACCAGAATATGACGCCGGCGAGATGGGAGAGAGAGCTCAGCTAACCATTCTGCGTTCGCCGCCGCCGTCACCCTGCAGGGCGGCTTCTCCACTGGCAGTCTTGTACCTCTCGATCAGTTCTTCCATGGTCCTGTCGTCGAGACAGTTCATTTTCACTGTTGGTACAAGCAGCAGCAGCAGAAGAGAGATGGATGGTGTGGCGGCTGGCGCCATGATATGCCTACCCGGTGGTTGCGAGGTCGTAGAGCTTGCCGTGGGCGGAGAAGATGATGATGCCGATGTGGGCGTCGCAGAGGACGGAGAGCTCGCGGGCCTTCTTGAGCAGCCCGGCGCGGCGCTTGCAGAAGGTCACCTGCCGGTGCACCGGGTTCTCGATGCGACGCAGCTGCACCTTGCCCCTCGCCATCAACTAGCTTAGCTTTAGGACGATTAGCTAGCTCGTCACCGGCCGGCCGGGTATGTAGCTTTCAGCAGCAGAGAAGAAGAAGATGAAGCAGAAGAAGGAGAGCTTGGTTTTGGTTTTGGTCTTGGTCTTGTTCGTTCGTTCCTCCGATCCCTGCACACAACCTCCCACTAGTTTGGACTAGCTTCGAGGTTGCGAGAGTCCCTTTGCGTTTTCCCTCTCTTGCCCCTCTCTCTATCTCTTGCTCACCACATCCCTGCCCACCTCTGCATCTTTATATACTGCTAACCCGGCCTTGCCAGCCTACACCTTCTCTCTCTATCTCTCTAGTCTCTCTCTATCTCTTTACTATAGTCTCTCTCTCTCTCTCTCTCTCTAGTCTCTCATGGAATGATGGAAAAAATAAGTTTTGTTTGGGTTGGTCGGGGCGATATATGCACATACGCATCTCTTGCTTTTACACTTGTTGCCATCTAACGTTTGGTCGTGCACTCATAGCCTTACTCATGTATGCATGCATGTCTTTTGAGTTGCACGGCCACGACGCCGCTGTTTCTATGGCACGCGTGGATTCATGGCAGAATTGTTGCTGTCAAGAACGGAGGGGAGAATAGTTGAAGTCAAGATGCGCGTGGCAACTCTTCAAGTACCACTGGTCCCCTGCTACTCCTGAAACTTTAATTTGGTTTCGAATAGATCGATTTGCAACTTGTTCGACGTGATCCATGTTCTTATATATTAATGATAACCAAACCAATTGATCATGGCCTAAGCTCTGATTCCTTGACGTTTACATACACTTATACAGTCACTCTGGTTGTAAGCTTTCAGACACTCTGAGGGTGGAGACCGGTTTATCCATTATCCAAAAAAGATACACTTATACAGTCAAAGCGCAGGGATGCATTTGCTAATGTGCCTTCTTTAAACAAGCTTGCTACACTGCCCAGCTCCACCGGCCCTATTTGGCCGAGTTCCAGCTCTGAGAATTCTTTTTTTTTGAACCGAAAGCTCTGAGAATTCTCTTTGGCGGTTTCATTTTGATGTAGCTCTACAGAACAGAAGGGAAGCCAAAGCCAGCCAGCTTTCTCCGAATTCGGCTGTCCTTTTTGCACCACTGGCTGGGGTTTTGGTGGCTAATGGCGCTACGAATTCTCCTCCCCTTCTTTACGACTATGTGTCCTGTTAGAAAGATGGCTAGCTTTGCTAGGGTTCATCGAAAGCCGGATGCCCAGCAATTTGGTGTCACGTCAACAACCCTTCCTTTCACTCCCTTTTGTTGGACGGGGAATCTATACCCAACAATTTGCAGTGCCAAAAGGATTCCCTGCCCATTTTCATTTTAAAACCCCAGCCTTATTCTCAGTGCTCTCTCTCGCTCACAGAATTTGCATCTCCATCGCCTCTGCAAAAATTTCTCCTGGCCCACAGAAAATTGGCTCTACTGCTAGTCTGCTACTCTTTGGAGAACCGGAGAGAGTGAGCTCAAGAATACATGGAATGGAAGCCGGCATTTCTTTTCTCTAGAGGACTTGGAGCCTGCAATATGTGGAAAGAGAGTGGCTCTTGTTCATGAAAACGATGTTTCCTCGTCTAAAATACATCCTGACATGAACATAAATTAAGCAGATATATATATTATACTAATCCGCAATTTGCGCGAAAAAGGATAAATGACAAGTGTTTCTAGAAAGGCATCATTGCTCGTATAGGTGTCCCAAAGAGATGGGGATGGATCTAGGTTTCAATTGTTTCGATTTTTATTAGCCAACTTGAGAAGCGCAGTCTTTAAGATGATAACTGAATCAGACATCACAAAAGGTGCTTCTGAATTCACTACGGGAAACCCCGTATATAAGGAATAGAAAAATTTTATGCATGTTGTTTGCCGAGAGTCACTAGAATACATTCGGCAAAAAAAACATAGAAAATAAATAATGAACTTGTTTGCCGAGTGTCAAATAAATACACTCGGCAAAGTAGCTCGTCATTTATTGGCAAAAATCGAAAAGGCTTCAAATAATAAAATATAAGAGTAGAAAAATTGTATGCATGTTGTTTGCCGAGTGTCAATAGAATACACTCGGCAAAGAACCATAAAAAAATATAAAAAAATAATAAACTTGTTTGCCGAGTGTCAAATAAATACACTCGGCAAAGAAGCTCTTTGCCGAGTGTTTTTCCTTTGACACTCGGCAAAGATGGGAGCTAAAAAAAGAGTGTATATTCTAACAAAGCAAATTAAGTCTAAAAATTATGAGATTTGTCTTGATGTGATGGTACCACACGTAGAGGTTGTGATAAAAAGTTGAGAAGATTTCACACATTTTTTCATAACGATATTTACAAAATCGAAACAACTCATGAAAGTATACATGTGATTGTATATGAGAGGGTTAGCGCATGTATTTTTTGAATACAAACTTTTTTATATGATCTCATATGAAAAAACTCTTTATACGAAAGTCGTACATCTTTACGAAATATAAAACTTTGTAGTTGACAACTTTTATATTTGAGATTATTGAATAACTCAAAATATTATTATAAGTTATCTAATTTGAAATTTGAAATTTTAAACTTTGCAACCGACCTCGAATGTACATATGTTCGATATAAAAGTTGTATATATTCACGAAATATAAAACTTTGTAGTTGATCACTTTTTTAATTTGAAATTGTTTAATAGTTTAAAATGTCCTTATAATGTGTTTAATTTGAAATCTTAAATTTTTAAAACTTTCAAATGATCTCGGATGTAAATATGTTCTATATCAAAGTTGTTAGTCTCGAAAATATATACAAATTTGTAGTTTACAACTTTTTCATTTGAAATTGTTTAACCATCCAAAATTCCGGTACAAGAGCGAATAGAAAACACACGTGCCACGTCAGCAATCCATGGTTGAAAATGCTGGCCTCCCATTGGTCCTTTGGAGAGCACCCGGATCCCTCCCTCTCCAAATAATCTCCACCGCTCTCTCTCGTCTATCCCCCTCTCTCGTTTCTCTCCCTCCTTCCTCTCTCGTAGCTCTCTCTCCCTCTCCTCCATGCAGCAAGCGGCGGCGCGAGCGGGGCTCGGCCCCGGCGCGTGCGGCGGCCGGCAGCCGAGTGCGGCGCAGCCCCGGCGCTGGCGGGCTGCGACCGGGCAAGCTCCGCCCTGGCTCGGCTTGGCGGCGGCGCGGACGGGCGGCGCTCGGCTCCGGCGCGACACAGCCGCCGGGGGTACGGCGGCCGGTCCGCGCACGGCCCCTGTGAGGAGAGCGGCGGCCGGGCGGCGCGCGGCCCCGGCTCGGCTTGGCGGCGGCGCGGACGGGTGGGGCTCCGCCCCGGCTGGGCGAGCGAGCGGCCGGGCAGCGCACGGCTCCGGCGCGACGTGGCCGGGGGTGCGGCGGCCGGTCCGCCCGCAGCCCCGGCGAGGCGAGCGGCGACCGGGCGGTGGGCGGCGGCCAGGCGGCGCGCGGCCCCGGCGAGGCAAGCGGTGGCCGGGTGGCGGGCGGTGGTCGGCGCGCGTGGGCCAGGCGTGGGCGGGCAGCCGGCACGGTATTCCGGCGGGCGCAGGCGGCGCGGCCACGGCGGCTTTTTTTTATTTTTTCGTAATTTGTTTGCCGAGTGTCACTGATCTTTTTTTTATATTTTCATAAAATGGGTTTGCCGAGCGTATTCTTGGCACTCGGCAAAGGTTTGCCGAGTGCACGACGGAAAACACTCGGCATATAGGACTTTGCCGTAACTAGATATGACGAGTGGTCTTTACCGAGTGTTACACTCGGCAAAGGCTTTGCCGAGTGTTTTTTGGGATTTGCCGGGCACTCGGCAAACTCCGGGTTTCCCGTAGTGATTTGGTGCAACTTTCAGTTTCAGGTACACAGAAGATTGGCTTCTCTCCCTCTTCCATTCATTAACAGTAGCTAACTGATTTGTAATTGTAACATGAACATAAACGAGCTCTGAATGCTAGACTGACCTACAATCTGTACTCCACAAAAAAAATGTAACGTACTCTAAAATTAACGACAAATGTTTAGCTGGTATGAGGATATGTTGATGAGTCATCAGGAATCACAAAAAAGGTATCACAATCACTGAATAAGGTGCACCTTTCAGTTTCTTCAGGTATGCAGAAGACTAGGTTTTCTCCTTTACAACAGCAATCAGTTGATCCAATGTGTAGAGACTAGAGAGTCCCTGAAATTCACCAAAACTTTGTAGAAGCACACAGAAATCACAAGCAACCTGCATAAATCCAGATGTCAGTCCACATTCATACCTAAAATATGCTGCATCCTGGAGAGGGTGCCACATGGTGCCATTGTAGAAGTGGAGACATCTCCTTGTGGGATGCTTCATAGTAATAGATGCTATCTAGCTAGTGCTTTGGGGCATAAAGCATGAACTGATTCCAATTGGCTTTTGCCTAATGGAAGGCAAAGCAACCCAAAGGGGAGTGAGTGAGTGCTCATTGGACATTCTTAAAAGAAACATTGCTGTCATCTCCCTGCATGTTTGGCCTGTGACACTCGAGACCTTTTAGATGCTCGCTGTTTTTCAATGCTCTCTATCGATCAGCATAGCATGTTCCTTCTGCAGCGAAAGATCAACAATGGTCCTAGCTAGCCAAGGATATGTTATTGTTCTAGCTTGTTCCTCTCCATAGTTCCTTGGCATTATTCGGTGGTTGTTGTAGGTTAAACTTATTAATAATTTGTTTATGTTAATATACAGTTTCAAACAAGCTTATCTAATATGGTTCCAAATGCATATATAACTTGAGTCATCAAGAACAAGATTGCTTGCGGGAATATATTTAGATTGTATTGAACTTGAAGTAAAGTGCATTTTGTCACAAATACGCGAGGTGGCTGAGCTTGCAAAGTTATAAAGTTACCTCCTGAAAAAAAAAACAGATTTGCCTTTATATTTAGTAAGTGATTCTCTCTTTCTTTGTGTTTCAACAAATTAGTCAGTCAGGGAATATAGCATTGGCTGTCCACAAGCATGGTCCTCTTTACACTGCCAGGTATTAAAATCAGTCTTATTATACATGAAACTGCCACAGGGAATCAAGAGTGAACTCCATCCAATCATATTATGTAACATCATCATATTAAAGCAAGATGCAAATCTATTACATATATCCTCAAAGTAGAGTTCATGGCTTCATGGCTATAGAATGCTGTAATATATATTCTACTCCCTCCGTTCCAAATTATTAGTCGTTTTGACAAATCTAGATTCATAGTTAGTAGTATGTATCTACATATATACTTATGTCTAGATACATACTACTGACTATAAATCTAGATTTGCCAAAACGACTAATAATTTGGAACGGAGGGAGTATCTTCTTTATCTAAGAAAAATATTCTACCTTGGGGGAAAGCTACTTCTATCATATATATTATATATCTGTGTTAATCATAACAACCGCATTAGTGCTCATTTCACAACTAAGATGCCTAGCTGCATGAATTGATCCATTTAATGAATTCCTACAAGATTCTTATAGTTTGGGGGCTCTAATATAATGGAGCATCTTATGAGACAATATCACACAAAAAACTTGGAAAATTTACTCCCCTTTATTCCCACATTTGTAACTATCACTCTTTCAGCCCAACAACCATTGCAGCTAGCTCTCAGAGCAAGCCTCCTACAAAAGGTACACTTTTCTCTCAAGAAGTCGGTGTTCGGTGATAATTCCATATCCATTGATAAACACAACCTAAGACCTCTTTACTTTACCTTTGTTTTCCTTGAAGTTCGATAGATTATCATACTCAAAATGCAACTATGGTGATCCTCTAATACTGCACCAACTTGTTCTTGCATGACCTTGTCAGCTCGTGTTCGCTGAACAAAGGCAAAGAATGGATGGATGAGCCACAAGCACAGTAGATCATAGCACGCCCAAAAATGTAAGCTTATCCTAGCCCATGCCTAGCCTAATCTCACTCGAAAAATAGAAAACTTGCCATCATGTTAGTGGCAGAGTGCTGAGCAATATGCCAATATGACCGGGCACTTGCTCATGTCTGACATGGTTCACTGAACTTTGATTCTCTCTGTGTTAAGAGGTTGTTGACACGAAAACGCGCCAACAAACTCGAAGCCGATCGAACGCGCAGCACAGCCGTCACAACGGCTAACTCCTGAGCTCATCGGACAAACCGGTCCGACCGGTTCCTGAAACCGGTCAGACCGCTTTCAGGCAGGAACTCGCGAAGACCTAGAAACTCGAGCTCGGGAGGGACCCCGTCGGAGCTCAAGCAAGCTAGGGTTGCTCTAGGGTCGGCAGGCCACCTAGAACGCCCTTGAACGCCGTAGAGACGAGCAAAGAACAGAATATGGGGGTTGAAAAAGATTAGGGTTTGAGGGATAAAAAAGTAAAGGATAAACGTGTTTGATTCGATTGGAATACATCTCAATCGGCCTTAGCCTTTATATTTATAGGCCGGGGAAGTCTTACCCCTTTCGAATAGGTTACAATATGGGATTAAACTCGGAATCCTAATCCTACTCGAATTACAGAACTAAACCAGTCTGACCGGTCTGGCAAACCGGTTTGGCCGGGCCAGAGCCAATTTTGACTGTCAACACATGCCCCCCTGCGTTTTTAGTGAACTTGAGAACTAAAAAGCAAGTAATTACAATTCAGGAGCTAAAATTTATGCTAAGGGCGATATCAACAATATACCGGCCATTGGTCTTCATGCGTCTTGCCAAACACTTGGATAGAATTTCTTCAAATATTTTCCATTGATAGCTTTAGGCAAATGATCTCCCTTCAGCGTCTCTAGCATGTAAGAATTCCCAAAAATGACTTTGACAACTTTATAGGGTCCTTCCCAACTTGGTGACCATTTACCAAACTTGTTGCTTTTCGTCCCAATAGGCAAGATCGTCTTCCAAACAAGCTCACCAATCTGAAAATATTTTCCTCGTACTTTCTTGTTGTAAGCTTTAGCAACCCGAAGCTTATCTTTCTCAATCTCCTTCAAAGCTTTCAATCGTTTGTCGGTTACCTCATCAATATTGTCCAACATCAAATTGTGGTAATCAACAGCATCAAGGTCATTTTGTTTAGCCAATCTATAAGCGTCCAGATTTACCTCAACGGGTAAAACGGCCTCTTGACCATACACAAGCTCAAAAGGAGTAACTTTAGTAGCACCATGTCTAGATATACGATGAGCCCATAACACTTCGGATAAAACTTCATGCCATCTCTTAGGACTTTCTTCTATCTTTTTCTTGATTAATTTGATCAAAACTTTATTACTTGACTCGGTTTGTCCATTAGCCTGAGCGTAATATGGAGATGAATTGAGCAACTTAATTCTATAGGATTCGGCAAATTCACGTACCTCTTTAGACATAAACGAAGTACCTTGATCCGTTGTCAAAGTTTGAGGAATACCGAACCTATGAATAATATTTTGCGTAACAAACTCAATTACTTCTTGATGCGTCGTATTCTTCAAGGGAATCGCTTCGGTCCACTTAGTGAAATAATCTGTAGCGACTAACACAAAACGATGTCCTTTTGATGATGGAGGATTAATTTGTCCAATAAAATCCAATCCCCAACCTCGGAACGGCCATGACTTAATAATAGGATGCATCAATGCAGCAGGAACAAGTTGCAAATTTCCAAACTTCTGACATTCCTCACATCCCTTGTAATATCTGAAACAATCTGCCATCATAGTAGGCCAATAGAAACCGGCTCGTCTAACCACTTCATCTTTGGAGCCGATTGATGCGTACCACAAATACCTCCATGGACCTCACCCATGGCAACTTTGGCCTGATCCGAATTAAGACATTTCAACAGCAAATCTTCGGCGTTTCGACGATAGAGTTCATCGTCAAGCAAAACACATTTAAACAATATTCGCCGAATATTTCTTTCTGCACCACGACCAGGATCTCTCAAATAAGTAATAATAGGCACCCTCCAATCCTGATCTTCGACATTGGATTGATTAGCATCATCCAAAGGATTTTTGCTTCTGTCAGGGGACGAAGCGGTCAGACCGCTTTCAGAACCGGTCAGACCGGTTCTGGCAGTAAGACCGGTCTGACCGGTTTCTGAAACCGGTGTGACCGGTTCGTCCAGAACCAGAACCTCGGCTTTTGTTTGCATCGGTTTTTGGAGATAGAAATATTTCTTTGCAACCATATAACCAGATGCTTTCTGAGCCAGAGTATTTGCCTTGTCATTCTCTTCTCTTGGAATATGTTTGATAGTAAATTCATCAAAAGAAGCAATGATATCAAGACATCTATCAAGATATGCATTTAATGAGCCATTATAACATTGGCATACCTTTGACACTTGTTGTACCACCAGGAGCGAATCACCAAAAACTTCAACATGTTTTACTCCCATGTCTTGCAAAAATTCCAAACCAAATAGAAGAGCTTCATATTCAACTTGATTATTAGTTCGCTTTTCTTCCAATCGGTTTGAAAACTCAAAGACGGCACCACTTGGAGAGACCAAACCAGCACCAATTCCTTGCCCATCATTGCAAACCGATCCATCAAAGTATAACTTCCATGGTGTACAAGCAATATAGCCGACGTTGAATTCACAAGTATCATCAATTCAATGTTCAATAATAAAATCAGCTACAATTTGGCTTTTCATTGATTTTAAAGGTTCACAAGCCAAATCATACTCAACTAAAGCATAAGCCCATTTACCGACTCTTCCACTAGAAATCGGCTTTTGCAACATATGTTTAATTACATCGGTTTGACACAACACGATGCAAGTGCTAGATAATAAATAATGCCTCAATTGAGTACAAGCATGGTACAAGGATAAACACAACTTCTCAATGAAAGTATACCTTGTTTCTGCATCGATGAGCCGTCGGCTTACATAAGCAATCACATACTCCTTGTTGCCGATTTCTTGAGTCAAAACAGCCTCAATAGTTCTATCTTCAGCCACCACATAAAGTCTGAATGGAACCCCTCTCTTAGGCGCCCTAAGCACCGGTGGTGAAGACAAGTACTCTTTGATCTTCTCAAAAGCTTCTTGCTGTTTTGCCCCCCAGGTAAAATCGGCTTCATCTTTCAACCGAAGTAAAGGAGTAAAAGCATCAACCTTTCCAGACAAGTTAATTATGAATCTTCTCAAGAAATTTACCTTGCCTAGAAACCTTTGCAAATCCTTCTTGCAAGTAGGAGCTTCGACTTTCTTTATAGCTTCAATTCTCTTGGGATCAACTTCTATGTCGTTCTCATGAATAACAAACCCAAGAAATTTCCCAGCCGAAACACCAAAAGCACACTTGAGTGGATTCATCTTCAAACCATATCGTCGCATCCTTTCAAGAGCAAGTTTTAAATCGGCTAGATGAGAATCCAAACCATCCGATTTAACTACAATATCATCGATATACACTTCCACGATAACTCCAAGTAAATCATGAAAGATTAAATTCATAGCTCTTTGATAAGTTGCACCGGCATTCTTCAATCCAAAAGTCATAACCACCCACTCAAACAAACCAATAAATCTTGGACATTGAAAGGCCGTTTTGTGCATATCCTCTTTGGCCATGAAGATTTGATTATATCCAGCATTACCATCAAGGAAACTAACAACACGATGCCCAGAAGCTTCATTGATTAAGACATCGGCTATAGGCATAGGATATGAATCTTTTGGAGTGGCTTTATTAAGATCTCTAAAATCAATGCAAACTCTAAGTTTTCCCGAATCTTTCTTTTCAACGGGAACAATATTAGAAATCCACTCCGCATAACGACAAGTCCGAATAAAACCAGCATCTAGCAAACGATTAAATTCTTCTTTTATTCGGTCATAAATAGCGGGATTAAAACGTCTAGCCGATTGTTTAAAAGGTCTAAAACCGGCCTTTATTGGTAAACAATGTTCAACTAAATCACGACTCAAACCCGGCATCTCACGGTACTCCCAAGCAAAACAATCGACATACTCCTTCAATAAATTTATTAATTCGGCTTTAAACTCAGCCGATAAATTTTTGTTTACAAAAGTTGGCCTAGGAATAGTACCATCACTGATATCTATTTTTTCTAAAGGGTCGGCTGATGTAAAACCTTGACCCAGTTTATCCATATCACCAAGATCTTCAATAGCTTCAAACATACCGGCCGAATGTGCTCGATGATGATCAATTCGGTCTTGAAGCCACTGTCCAGACGTAAACCGGTCTGACCGGTTCCCAGAAGCGGTCTGACCGGTTTGGCTTGATCGGCGTTGTTCAGGTCTAAATCGGTCTGACCGGTTTCCAGAAGCGGTCTGACCGGTTTGTCTCTGTTGATTTGTTTGCTCCATCAATTACAGCAAGTAATTCAACCGATTCTCCATCGGCTTTAATGTAGCAGCAACAAAATCATCCTTGGTGCAACTGATCCGCTCATAGTCGGTCAAATCCATGCCCGACAAACATTTGACCTTCTCATTTGTACTAAGAGAATCGGAATCGGCCGTTGCAACGAAGGAAGAAGTATCATCATGTACAACTTCAACTTCATCACCGATCCACTGAATAAGATATTGATGCAAGGTAGATGGAATACATTTATTTGCATGAATCCAATCTCGACCAAGGATTAAACTGAAGTTACCTTGCACCTCGGAGACGAAGAAAGCCGTAGCAAGTCTTGCTCCCGACGGTCAACTCCATAGAAGCCACCCCCTTGGCACCAATGAGATCACCTCCACCAACTCCACTGACCGTCATGTTTGTCTTGGTCAATTCTTCGTCTTTTCCGCCAATCTTCTTGTAGAGAGAGTATGGCATAAGATTTACAATAGCTCCACCATCAACCAACATACGAGAAATTGGCTTCCCGTTGATGTGTCCTCTCATATATAAAGCCTTGAGATGATTCTCTGATTCACTAAGCTTCTGAAAAACGGCATCTCGAGGCCCAAGTTGAAGATGAGAGACCTCCTCTTCCGGTACCACATAATAATCAGAAGATAGATAAACAACATTAATTTCCATGTTGTCACGCTCTGGAGAAGGCTCAAAATCAACCAATTCTTCATCTTCGACCACCGGAGGAATTAGTGAAGTGTCGATGGTCGAAGTAGATTCAGCCCCTGCCTTTGTCGACAAACCGGTCTGACCGGTTCCAGAACCCGGTCTGACCGCTTCTACAGCGGACAGTTATGTTAAAACATTGGTTCTTAACATCTTTAAATCTTTTGAAGTAATCAAGAACCGATTCCTCTCAGCTTTGCCTAACCGATGTTAAATCAGACAATTTAGCCTCGTTTTCTCCGCTAAAGAAATGATCATGAAATTTGTGCTCCAATTGAGTCCAATTTTGAATAGAATTAGGAGCAAGCGAAGAAAACCATGAAAAAGCAGTTCCAGTTAAAGATAATGAGAATAACTGTATACGCAATGGTTCATAATATGATGCTTCTCCTAATTGTAAGACATATTGACTAATATGTTCCCAAGGAGTTCTATTATCTTCTCCACTGAATTTAATAAAATTAGGAACACGCCAACCATTAGAATAAGCAACTAAATCAAATTCAGGCGGATACGGTTTTTGATATAAGCGTGAATTACCCAATTCAAGCCCAAGTCTTGTTCTAAGTGTATTAGCTATATCTTCTTTAAACTTAGCCAACTCAGCTTGATAATTCCCATCACCTCTGTTTTGTGGAAAACGGGGAACATTATACATTGCATTTTGAGAAGTATTCGGAATCGGCCCGTGAGACGCGCCAGATCCGTGGGGTATACTTCCCACAACCGTAGTGCGTGGAGTAGTGTAAACAGGACCAGAAGCAACGTACTAGATAAAACCATCGCACTCGGTGCCCCTGCACCCATGGAACCGGTCTGACCGCCAGAGGAGGCCAAACCGGTCTGACCGGTTGTGAAAACCGATCTGACCGGTTCGTGGACCGAACCATGGTAAAGTGGTTGTCCCGCATAAAAATTCATCGGCATGCCTAAATTAGGATCTAAAGCATGTTCTGGCACACCTGATGAGCTAGGATCTGAGTTAGGTAATTCATTAGATTCTACGTTATTTTTACCTTTATCAGAATTACCCGACATACCAGCAATCAACTCACTAGTAACAGTTTGTGCAGCAAGCAATTTATCATCCATCATACAAGTAATTTGCTGCATCAAATCAGAGGATTCGCCAGTTACCTTCGGAAGTTCTTCAACTTGGTCGTTTGCCAGCTTGAAAGCCGACATGACGAATTCCTCCACTCTCTT
Source organism: Echinochloa phyllopogon (assembly GCA_033239725.1). Lineage (NCBI taxonomy): Eukaryota > Viridiplantae > Streptophyta > Magnoliopsida > Poales > Poaceae > Echinochloa > Echinochloa phyllopogon. The sequence continues at coordinate 1,027,117 of BTCW01000006.1, read as the reverse complement.
GACAAGACCACCGCGATCTTTTTTGAAGCCCTTCAAGAATTGCGTCATGAAGTGCTCCTCGGCGATCAGGTACCGCTTCCGCTCCTCGTCCGTGAGCTCTTCCATCGTCGCGGTGATGATGTTGTCTTTGTAAAGGTCACACGTTGATCCCGACATCTTTGAGGTAGATTAGATCGGTCTTGAAACCAGATTAATCGTCCCCAGCGGAGTCGCCAAAAAGCATGTTGACACGAAAACGCGCCAACAAACTCGAAGCCGATCGAACGCGCAGCATAGCCGTCACAACGGCCAACTCCTGAGCTCCTCGGGCAAACCGGTGAGACCGGTTCCTGAAACCGGTCAGACCGCTTTCAGGCAGGAACTCGCGAAGACCTAGAAACTCGAGCTCGGGAGGGACCCCGTCGGAGCTCAAGCAAGCTAGGGTTGCTCTAGGGTCGGCAGGCCACCTAGAACACCCTTGAACGTCGTAGAGACGAGCAAAGAACAGAATATGGGGGTTGGAAAAGATTAGGGTTTGAGGGATAAAAAAGTAAAGGATAAACGTCTTTGATTCGATTGGAATACATCTCAATTGGCCTTAGCCTTTATATTTATAGGCCGGGGAAGTCTTACCCCTTTCGAATAGGTTACAATATGGATTAAACTCGGAATCCTAATCCTACTCGAATTACAGAACTAAACCGGTCAGACCGGTTTGGCAAACCGGTCTGGCCGGCCAGAGCCAATTTTGACTGTCAACAGAGGTAGTACAAGAAGTACCCTGCAAGAGGAGAATTGCTGCCGCCGGAAAGAAATAAGACCGCCGGCCTTTCCAGGATGCAAAGGCGGGGAGCAGCAAGGCGTCCAGGACCACTCCCTTTGGCTCTGAATCTTGGAACACCAAAAGCAGCCAATGCAGAGCCTGTTAAGTTGCAGGGTCGGTTAGTACAATACAATTCAAAGGTGACAAACTAAATAAAATGCCGTCCTATATATGCAGCATGGACAGCTGGACATGATTGGTTGATATGATCCCTAGCTGCTAGAGATATATATGTAGTAAAGATGCATATAGTTTATGTGCTCCAAATAGGGGGTCTTTCTGGTCCAACAAATGTGCACAACCTGGTTTGCTTTTCTTCTATGTATTTTGAGAAAAAGATAAAGGAAAAGATATGATCTTGCATTGTTCGTTTTGACTAGTAAACGAAACTGTTGAACTGGATATAGTTTATGAGCATGAACGGATACTTCGTTCCATTGGCTTCAGAGTTTCATGTGCCTCTCCTCTATTTTAGGGAGAGGGATGGAGAGGAGCTCCGGAACTTGTCCAACAAATGTCCATAAGCAAACATGGTAATACTCCCTTTTTCACTTTTACCATTTTCATGCTCGACATGTTAATATCTACAGACATCAAACTTGTACCATAATGGGCATTGACATGAATTTGTAGCTGTTGACGCTTGCACTGGCATTTCTGTTGACATTGATACATCTGATTCAAGATATGGGAACTGAGCTACATTTCACTCAATTTTGTTCTGACTTCTGAGTTCTAAACAGAAACAGGAGCGAGGAGCAGACTTTGCGATTACAAGATTTCTGATTTAAATATATGGTGCAACCAGTTTTACTAGCAGAAAATGCATGAAACAAACACTAATAAACAAAATTACAGCCCAAACTTAAGAAACACCACACACTGTCTTTTGAAGCATATAACAGATCTCCAGTGTCTAGGACAGAGAGTTCTGAACTCAGTACAGAAACTTGTGTTGACCAAGATCAACGCATTCGGCGGGAGCCATCATCATTCCCCAGTCCAAGGGACTTCTGTGCATTGGCAATTCCTTCTTCATCTGCGAGATATGCATCTCAATGTTTAGCGAGAAAGAAAAAGGTATGGAAAAAGGTACATTAGTGGTGTCTAATTTGAACAAGGACACAAGGTGAAGGTACATTACATAAGTTAAGCTAGATTCATTGATCTAAGAACAATTATCCAGTGAAATTAGTGAGGCGATGCTATTAACTAGAGCAACCTAGGAGGAACTAGATGGCTTTATATTAAGAAGGAAATAGGCAGCCAAATTTGCCTCAAACAGGACTCGAACGTGAGTGGTCTAGGCGTACATCCACATCCTCAACCAACTGAGCAAGACTGATGCTATTTAGTAGCCCTTTTTCCCTTAAAAGGTTTGAGGAAGGACATCAATACCATTTATCACCAATGAGAGGAGAGCTACAAGAGGTATTGGCTTGAAATTGGAGCTACTCTATTGCCATTTTACTAGAAACAAGAAACAGCATGTGGGTACTTTGGAGATATTATAAGATGCTCTCAGCTAAGTGGATATGAGGGCTATTATAAATTTGCAAAGATTAATGCACTTTAAGTCAAATAAGTCATTAAATGACATAAATAGAAAAAACAGGTCGAATAATATCAGAGAGTGAAACCAATGAAGCCTAATTGCAAACACACAATATGATCCTCTATCAAGATAGCTTACCCCAGAACTGCGTGAAGATCTTGAAGAAAAAGTTTACGTTACGGGATACACTGTATGCCATTACAGGAGGAAGAGGCTTGACAAGTGTGTCCACACTAAAAACTCTCTTCAGAAACTGCAAAACATCCAGTTTAATGTCAAAAGGAAATTAAGCAACAACCAACAAATATTTATGCATGGTATTATTTTGTGAGGGTAAGGTTTGGGCGCTATTACAACCCTTCCCCAGACCCCGCACGGTGCGGGAAGCCTACGACACTGGGTACGCCCCTTTTTTTTATTATTTGTGCCCAAACTACATTTGCTACAGAACAATGACCATTCAAGAGTAGCACAAGGCTTCAAAATAAGGATATCATCCACTTTTTTGCTTTTTTTGGTCCTTGTTCAAAATCCATATCCAAATAAAATAGAAGCATGTCATTCTAGAGAGATTATAGCTACAATTGTCTGTTAGCACAGGTGACAAAAAAAATTAAGGACCATATGTCATTGATCCTGAAAGCTGCAAGTGGAGGCACAGGGCTCCAAATAAGTGGTGCCACTGTGCTTCTGTTATCTGAGTGGACATTTCAGGTTGAAAAAACAACATGTCAGTATGTCACACGTGGTGCCAGATGCCTAAGCTGTGTTTAATGAGTTTCAGGACGTGCTAGTGCTCATACTGTTTTCTCGATCCACAAATAGTGTAAAAGCAGACATGACCTGAGAGAATTTGAATTTGTGGGGCTTAGATACACAATATGTCTGATTTCATGTTTTGATAGTGGGATGGTGCAACATGGTGGTTGGATGTTACTGTGAAGAACAAAATCAGCACAAGCGTGTTATTTTAACCGCAATCGGTACCATGGCGCGGTGGAGCATGACGGGCACAACCCCTTCATTCGAACAATTGTTTCCATTGCTGGCAGTGAATACAGCAGTAAATCTACACCACATGCTAAACTATGAAAGAAATTCAGTGCGGCACTCACTTGAAGTAAGCAATATTCATGTACTTGTATAGAGGTGGAAACTGTGACGTGACAGAAAATAACTTTTAAGGTATGCAAGCATATATGGTTTCTTCAGCAACTGCAATTTACAGACATAAAATGCTTCCCAATTGTTCCTGGGGCCAGGTAATAATTGCATTTCAACAGCAACCTAAGCAAGCTAACAATTCGTCGAACACCTAGAGGACATAGCCGCGCGCGCATGAGCAAAGACACCTAGGAGGAATGGCGGAAATTGAAAAAAAAGAGCGGAGATTGAAAAAAAAAGAGAAGATTGGAAGCGATGGGCGGGTGGGGAGAGGAGGGGAAGGTAACATACCCTGCTGTTCCGCTGGAAGGAGTAGCGCAGCTCGGGGTCGATCTCCTCCTCGTCGAAGTCGTCGACGGAGAGGTCGAGTTCCTGGCGCCTGCTGCGGGGCACGTTCATGGTGGCCGTCTCGCCGGGGTTGCTGGTGACGCTGACCTTCCCCTCGCGGCTCATCCTGGCCGCGTCCTCGTCCTCCGCGGCCTCCCCCGTCCGCCACGGCGCCGACGACAGCAGCTCCTTCCGCTTCCGCGCCATCCTCCTCCTCGCCTCCTCTCCCTCTCCCTCTCGCGGTGGCTTTGCTTCGCGATTGGTTTGGCTTCGCGAGGAGGAAGAAGAAGATGAGGTTGGTGGCTGGTGGGCCGGACCGTGGGTGGACGCGGGCTTTTGTGGGTTGGATCGTCCGAGATGAGCGAGACGGGTTGGGCCGAGCCGGGCTGGAATACAGCCCAGAAGGGCCCACTTCTTCTCTTCTCCCTCTGATATGAACATGACCTTATCCACACGCCGTCCTCTTCTTCTTCCCTTGGCGGCTTGGCTTCTTCGTCACTACTCCTCCTGCCTTCCCCACTCCCACACCAGCAGCGCGCATGGCGCTCCACGCCGTCTCCCCCGCGGCGGTCTCCTCCCCGCTGCGCGCCCTCTCCCGCCACCTCCCCCAGCGCCCAGGTATGCACCTTCTTGCACACCATCTCCCGCGCTGCGCGAATTTTGAGCGTCTATCTATCTGTAATGAGCAAGGGGAAAAATGTCGGTGTCAAATGGGGAGCCGTTTTAAGCGCGGGACGGAACATGTTCAGGCAACATGCGATTGTAGTCACACGCACGAGCATTTGATTCATAAGCACGCAGGGTGATGCGATGTTTTACATTATTTTCAGCAATGAAACAGTCACTAGATGGCTAGTCACCAGACCTAGGTTGTTTGCTTGTCTGCCATTCTTCACTGCACGTCTGCAGGATCATAATTTCTGCTCTTTTTGCGATATGCTAGTCCGGCTGCTTTGGGGATAATGACGGCGAGCAATAGATACTTGCTAAGTCTGGTTTGGGATAATGCTGCCATATTATTGACAGCCGATATGCTTTCCCACCTAATAATGAAACAATGTACTGCCAAGGAGCTCATGGTGTAGTGGCAAAGGCCACTAGCTAGAAGGCTCACACTCAGGGTTCAAATCTTTGGTGAGGCACATTAAACTTCAGGGGTCTCCCTTGGGGTGTTTTCTTTCAAAAAAATGAAACAATGTACTCACTAAATCTGTTGTCGATGGGAGTTTCCCTGAAATGTTCTCAGTTTAGTTATGGTTTACAGAAGGATGCTGCTGTACTACTCAGATTCTGATGTATTCTAAGTGTTCAGTTTACAGTGTGACTTGAAATTAATAATGTGGCAAACTGTCGACAACAAATGTTGTATTTTACAGGCTGCGGTTGTCTCCCAAAGCAGTCAGTCTTGATTTACTCCTCCGCAAACATTGCGAGGCTTCAGGCTGGACCAGTGGACTTCGTTGGCAGGCCTCTCGTTCTTCAGTACTCGGGCAAGAGGCAAGTGGTTACAGATATAAATGTTTATCCCGTATTATGATCCATCGCTAGTCTTCATTAGCTTGTGATTCTCGTGTTATCAGAGCAGTTTTGACGCATGCCACTATCGAGGAAATTGAAGCAGAAAAATCTGTCATTGAAGAACAAGCTGTAAGTAATTGTATACCCTAGTCTATTGGAAAGGCCCTTTTGAATGTTCAACTTTTGTTCCTCTAGTTTTAACTAGCTGCTCGGATGTATCCTCAGAAAGACAAGATGGAGAGGGCAATTGAAACAGTCCAAAGTAATTTCAACTCTGTGAGGACAGGGCGTGCAAACCCAGCAATGCTTGACAGGGTCGAGGTTTGATGGCTCATCCTTGTTCCCTTTTCCTCTTATGAAGTAACAACTGTTGTGTGGTCAAATATGTCCCTCTGTGTTGAGACACATCTTCATGACTTTTCCTTTTTGTGTGCATTTAACCATTTTGTTTGGTTTCTTGTTTAGTTGAAACAATGTACATCTTATTTTAACATAAAACCCTTAACTTATTTTACCAAGAAAAAACTGAAAAAAGAGTTTCTTACAGGTTGAGTACTATGGAACTCCAGTGAACTTGAAGAGTGGTTCTCATAGCTCAGTAACTGTAACATAAAACCCTTAACTTATTTTACCAAGAAAAAACTGAAAAAGAGTTTCTTACAGGTTGAGTACTATGGAACTCCAGTGAACTTGAAGAGTGGTTCTCATAGCTCAGTAACTGTAACATAAAACCCTTAACTTATTTTACCAAGAAAAAACTGAAAAAGAGTTTCTTACAGGTTGAGTACTATGGAACTCCAGTGAACTTGAAGAGTATTGCACAGATAAGCACTCCAGATGCAACTTCTCTTCTTATTCAGCCATATGACAAGTCAAGGTAAGCTGTTTAACCAATTAAGCTTTCCAGTATATAGCCAATATTGAGTTTTTCATCCTATTTTTCTACAACCATGTGCTGTGCAGCCTCAAGCTTATTGAGAAAACAATAGTTGCCGCAAATCTTGGTGTAACACCGAGCAATGATGGAGAAGTGATACGAGTTACTGTCCCACCACTGACGTCTGATCGCAGAAAGGTTTGTATTTGGAAATTCATCTGTATGTTACATTTGTCACTTGCTATGTTGTCACGGAATCTTTCCTGCAAATTTTAGAATGGTAATAGTGTGCATACCAAAATAAAATGCAGGTGACCATGCAAACTACAGATTCATTAAAACTGCAGAATTTGCAAGTGCTGCAATATATTCCATATGTCTCAAGTCTCAAGTCTTTATAGTGCGTTGAAATAACTGCAGATACCATCAGTTAAAAAACAGTTATTAACAAAGAAATATCTCTTGCTTTTGATAATTGAAGTCCTTGTGCTCATTCTAATAGGAATCTGGAGTCGTTTAGTAACTTGTATCTAAAACCACTTAGATGCTTGTCTGCAAAATCGACCTAAGACCTATTTCATCCGTATTTGTCTATGAATCTTGTGGATTCATACCCCCAGCGCCTCTGCTGCTGAATTTTACCAGTCTTTTTGTGAATTTAGTCTGGCTATTGTTAGCCCTGGGCCCCTGGCCTATGTTAGCTGACTCACTAGGTCTGGCAGGGGTTCTGCCGTTATGGTGTTTGTTCATGTTAGGATAGTAAAATTTTGCATGTCTTATGCTTCTAAAGTTATTAGCACTTTGGTACCCTTCTGTAATTCTTTATTTTTCTGCAGGAATTTGCAAAAACTGTAGCTAAGCTAGCTGAAGATGGCAAGGTATTGTCCAAGTTTTATCTGTTCACCTTTCCCACTGTTTTTGCCTCAAATGTTACCCTTTTTATCTTCTTACTTGGACATCTTTTACCTCATTATTTCTACCCATAAAAGATAATTTGTTTCGTTATCCTGTTTGGATTATCGTATTTAATGTGGTATCTATGAATGTTCCTTTTGCAGGTTGCTATAAGGAACATAAGAAGGGATGCAATAAAAGCTTATGATAAACTTCAGAAGGTATGCTGTTCTCAGTTGACACTAGTATCGGCGGGCTATCGTAGCTTTATAATGAAACTCATATACTTCATTTACTTTGTAGGAAAAGAAGCTTTCTGAAGATAACGTGAAGGATTTATCAGCTGATCTACAAGTGAGGATACTTTTTCAAACCTTTCTTTCTGTAGCTGTACTGAGATTCCCAATGATGTGTCGACATCCCTTGTAAACCTTATTCGTTAGATTGAGTGGGGGCTAACTTTCTTGTAAAAATTCCGCAGAAAGTCACAGACGGGTACATGAAAAAGATAGAATCCATCCAGAAGCAGAAGGAAGAGGTACCTTTTTATCTATTCATCGACCCTTTCTCAACATAGACGTTCTGTTTGCTGGTTCTATGCTTCCTGCTGAATCAAGATAATTGGCTGATTGGTGATTGCCACATTTGACTAAAAAAAGCTACTACATTCAATTGAACTTCTGAATAAAACTAGTACACTTGATGATGGAACAAGACGTAGAAGTATTCTTGAGTTCTCTGGTAATTGCTTTAATGCTATGAACCTCAGAAAGTGAATTAGGATTGTCTGATATTTTTTCAGGAACTGATGAAAATCTAGCTCTCAAGCTGATGGTGTATAACTGGTGAGTTACTCTTCCCATGAAGTATGATCTGAACCCTTGCATTTCTCGGAGAAACCAGCATTGTCAATGTTTGTCTTGTGGTTGGCAGCTTGGCGCTGCGTTGGGGATGCACGTTTTGGGTTGGTGCTTTGCGGAAAAGTTCAGACAATGTTGCTGTTGCTGTGCTTCTCTTCTTTTTGTAATGGTCGTAAATAGGCAGGCTCTCGTCACAGTGGTGGTTGGACCACTACATTGTCAATATTTCTCACCAGCTGAATCAAATGTCCGTGAATTGTTCGGTTCTACTCCTTGATGTGAAATTTCTGAGGCTCAAAACAATTTTGCGCAGTTTATGTCTGTCGGCATGTATAAAGTGCATATCAATTTGTACGTGACTGTATAATGGTGGGCTGTATCGTAAGCAGGGAGGGTGTGGGCTTTGGTGGGCTGGATCGTCCGTCATGAGGTTGGGCCCGACTGAATTTTGACCCCAGATTGGGCCTGATCGGTTTTGCGCTTCGTGTTCGCAAAAAGAAAATCATTTGAATGCATCCAGAAAAAGGCAAATTGTACTCCCTCCATTCTTTTTTATTTGACGCTACTTAGCTCAGATTTAAACTAGCGTGCGTCATATAAAACAGAACAGAGGTAGTATTACATTAAGAATCGAAATATGCGAGACCCAACGGATTTTGTCGAATTTGAGCTAAATTCTAGATTTTTTGAGAGAGATTGTATTTTGAGAACCATGGGGATGTATTCGGCTTCCGAGTGACGATCAAGCATGAGTTTTTAGGAAATGTGAATATAAGCTCAAAAAACCCTCAAGAAACCTTTTTTCCTTTTTGAAAACCTTGCTCCCCTTGTCCTTTTCTTCCTACCCTCATCCTCTTCTTATATTGTGAGTGGCTATGGTAATAGATGGTGCGACATTCCTCCTAATGTCCTCCTTTGCTCCATCCACTTTTGTAGCCTATCTTCTTTTCAAAAAAAGAGAGAAACTTTTGTAGCCTGTCCTGTTAGCGACCTAGAGAAACATCGGAAAAACGAAGACACTACTCGATATGATAGCACAATGCAAGACAGCGGTGGGACTCGGGTAAAGAAGGATTTGCAATATGTATGGTAGCGAAATTTGAAATGGCAATACTTGGAATGAGTCTCCCTAACACGATAGCTTCAGTGTAAACTGGCATCAAGTCTCCTAACACGAAAGCAACCCGTTAACTGACCTGACCATGTCTGCTTCCCACGTTACTGGATCTTGTTGCATTGCTGGTGAGAAAATTAGGCATCATATTATTGCCTTTTCTTAATCCATTCTCATGGTTCTGTGCTATGCTGTGTTGTGCTGTGTCAGTGTGCGGTGGTTCCTTTCAGGCAATCACAAGGAGTTGTTTCCAAGCACAAGCAAAGACACCAAGATCTCTTTCGTTCGTCGGTGTATGCATTATCTGAAATATCTGATGCTTGCTTGCAAGGTATAATTAGTTCCTAAGAGGACGTGACAAAGTCATGAAACCTGCAAGAATTCTTTTAACATGGATGTAACATCCCGCCTCTGTATATAAAAAAGACGTGCACAATTATTTTACCTATTTATCAGGATTTGAACACCGATGAGTGGAGTCACTACTCCACCACACACAAACGATGCTTGCTAGATAGGATGTGATCGATACAAAACGTGTTACAGCAACACGGCTAATAGGATGCACATACACGTGCGGCAATATATTGGTAAAAAAACATCTTTTCATCTTGAGAAAAAAAAGGGGTTCATACTGTATCTGACTTACTGCATCTAAATTTGGATCCCACAAACAATGCGTGTACATCTTCACGGTGCATGGAATCCCTTTTGACTAACCATTCTTTTTTACCTGTGATCGCACGGCCTTTTCAATCTCTTTTTCAGTGGAAATCTACTGGAGGTCGACACCTCGAGAGAGGATGTTGCTATCGGTATCAACCTAATGACAGCACCTCAAGAGCAATTGACGAGTGCAGCGTGTGTCTGGCCACATGCATTATTGTTCGCTCCTAGCATATATTCTCGTATGACAAACCGTGTGCTTGAGATCATTGACCATCTCCGGCCCATCTCATTTTCCCCTGGTTGTGCACAGTGGCGTAGCCAGGAAAAAAACCAACTAGGGCGAATTTTAAATGATCGACTGAACCGAAATCAAGCACGTTGTAATTCACATCGCACTAATGCATCCATACATTTCAACCACACGATTTTAATGCGAAGTTGAGATATTACCTCAGATTTAAAGAAAAAATTGATGGTTCTGGCACTAATATACGGTAAAATCGCTACCGGAACTCTAAAAATCACCGGAGAAGAAGGGAATTAACAGGGGTTGCCCCAACATAGATCCGCCGGTGGTTGTGCATGTGTTGCCACTAAAAAGAACATGGAGTAATTAAAAGGATCAATATGAACTTAATCATCATCAATGAGAGATTAAGAATCAAATAGGCATTGATTGTCTTATTTTCTTTTTTTTTCATTTATTTGCATGGGACCAACTTGTGTTTGTTTTTCTTGCTCAATCATGCCTTGCAACTCTTTTCCTCCAATTTCCTACCACCATTCCTTGTCCAACGCTATCCATAGTTCAATACGCGTGCCCTTTCGCATAGGTGTTGTAGACCTTTGACCTTATTCTATCCAAGATAGAAAATTCTTAGGTGCTAAGGGTTTGACAAACCGGCCATAAGCATATCCAAGTTAACACAGCTAAGCAATTGAATGATACGTGTATTTTCCTGTCCTATGAATGATCATGTTCTCCAAATCAATTCAAAGTTCCAAACCTTGTAATTGAATTCAAAATCTCTGCTGCTGCTGCTGCTCTCTCTCTCCCTCTAAACATCTGTTTCTCTCTCCTCTTATTGTTTCACCAACCAACGTGTCATTTCTGACTAAATAAAAGGGGGGGAGAAAAAAAACGAACAAAAGGGAAATATGGAGTAGACCAAGTGCTTGCCAAAAACCAAACAGAACAACGACCAAAGCAAAAGGCCATCACTGACTGCGAGAGAGAGGAGGGAGATCTCCCCAGCAGGGCCGACGCCTCGCGATTTCCGGCGGCAAGGTTCGATTTTGATCCCACTCGCAGGCTCCCTACCCCGATTCGCCCACATCCCAGCCGCTTCCGGCGGAGCACTGGAAAAAGGATCCCGGTTTTCCTTTTTCCAGTTGCAGTTCGTGCTGCCGCCGCCGCCGTGTCGCGCGTCTCCGATTCAGCAGTTGCTGGACTGAGGGGAGTTGGTGCTGTGGGTTTTCGGTTCGGATCTGCGGAGGGGGCAGGTCTCCTGCTCCAATTCGGCCAGCAATGAGGATCCCTGAACCTTGTTGATGCGCGGCCAGATGCAGGAGGCCTATTGGGAGAAGGTTTCTTGAAATCTTCGTCTCGGCTTCGTGGAGTGAGGTCCCTCGCCGGGATCGCCCCGTCGTCCTATGGGCTGTGTCAGTTCCAAGCAATTCCACGGCGGGGACGAGCATGGGGACGGGAAGCCGCGCCGGCGGCCCTCGAGCAACTCGCTGAAGCTCCTGGTTAGTTACAGTTCCAGCAAGAGGCATGAGGATTTGGACGAGGAGGATGAGGAAGGGGTGGCTGTGGCAGCCACGTCCTCGAGCGCCGCCCGCCGCGCTGGGAACGACGCCAGCACCGCGAGGCTGATCCGGAAACCTCCAGCGCCAGTGGTTGAGGCTGTGGCGGCATTGCCTGAGGAGGCAGCCACTTTGGCGATAGGTGTAGTTGATGCGGAGAGGGCAGTCGGTGCTGCAGCTGGGAACTGGAAGCGGCCTCCGGCGGATGTACAAGTCAATGGCGCGGCAGAGCAAGAGCCAAGGAGTGTAGGTGCTAGAACTGAGGGGGAGGCCAATCCACCAAGGATCAGGGATGTGCCCAATGGAGTCCAGGGGGAGCATGTGGCGGCAGGGTGGCCGAGATGGCTCACGGAGGTGGCTGCAGAGGCAGTTCGCGGGTGGCAGCCTCGGAGGGCGGAGTCTTTCGAGAAGTTGGACAAGGTTTGTCATTATGGCGACCGTTACTTTTGTAACAAATTTATGATCCTTGTTTCCTTTTTCAGGACCTTCCTTAGCTATCTTGTAGATCATCAATTCATCATTATGAGTTATTGCCTATTGGGCATCACTGTTTTAGGTGGCTGATTATTCAATATTCATAGGATGCTTTGATAGGTGTTGAACTAGACATGATTCTAAGGCTCATAAGATTTTTTGGAATGTCATTCTTGAGAGTTTGTAATAGTTAAAAAAAATAAAAAGATTGCAACACTAGGAACACAGTGCTAACCCCAACTCCATTTGTTTCCAAAATGAAATTTATTTTGTGTCACCGGTTACACTATTCCATTCTTGGCATAAAGTGCGTTACTAGCTCCATTGTCCAGACAGACCAATACAATACACAAAGTAGACAAACAAGACATCCGTTATCTTGATCAGTGCTACTCCTATTAGACGACAACTTCTTTAGAATATATAATACAGCCAGTTTCTACTTTTTGTAATAGAATGCAACATTACAGAACTTCCTGATTACAATCGAAACTGGTATTGACTTCTGATCCCATGTGACTTCACCTTTTCTCATGTCATCTCTAAATATTTCAGATAGGACAAGGTACATATAGCAGCGTTTATAAAGCACGTGATCTTGAGAATGGGAAAATCGTGGCTCTGAAGAAAGTTCGGTTTGCCAATATGGACCCTGAGAGTGTCCGATTTATGGCAAGGGAAATTCACATCTTAAGAAGGCTTGATCATCCAAATGTTGTGAAGCTTGAAGGCCTGGTGACATCGCGCATGTCAAGCAGCTTGTATCTTGTATTTGAATACATGGAGCATGACCTTGCGGGACTTGCAGCTACACCTGGCCTAAAATTCACAGAGCCTCAGGTTTACCCTCTAGATGTGTCCTTTGGCTTTCCATTTAGAAATCTTTTCCATTTGTATTGAGGTTAAAGTTGTTCTCACTTCAAAAAATGGTCATTTCAGGTCAAGTGTTACATGAAACAACTACTTGCTGGACTTGACCATTGTCATAACCGTGGTGTTTTGCACCGGGATATAAAGGGTGCAAATCTCCTACTTGACAATAATGGCATTCTTAAAATAGCAGATTTTGGTCTTGCTACATTCTTTAATCCAAACCAAAAGCAACATTTGACAAGTCGCGTGGTAACATTATGGTACCGGCCTCCTGAACTTTTGTTGGGCGCCACTAACTATGGCGCTGCTGTTGATCTATGGAGTGCTGGTTGCATTCTTGCTGAGTTGCTGTCCGGGAAGCCTATCATGCCAGGACGAACTGAGGTATTGTTTGGCTTTTCTTGTTTTGATGGAACTCACATATGGCTGCATTCTAAGAATAATGCTATATTTTCTACCTGCAAAGCTGCAACAATATTATTAATGCTATAATAATTCTGTGAATCGGTCATTTGTTTTATTACACTACTTTTAAAATGAATTTGGGTGCATAAAAGGTTTATGGAGATAAATGCGAGTTAGTTCCTTTGAGTATTTGACACCGTGAAGTATTCGGATGAGAATTTAAACATGCCGAGGAAAATGATATGGTGGTGTTTAGCTCAAGATGCCTGTAGTTTATGATTAAGAAATCATCCATATTCTTAATATAACATACATACAGGCTGAGTAATAATAGGCCTATTTTACTTTCACACGGACAGTACCAGTTTAAAGTAAATAATATGATCTGTAACCTTTTATCTTTGCGATTAATGGTCACTTTATTATGGTTATTTGTAGTTTTAGATTTTTGAACATCAATGTGAATTTGCAATTTCTGATCCTGTTGTGTTAACTCATTCAGGTGGAACAGTTGCACAAGATATTTAAGCTTTGTGGTTCCCCGTCAGAGGAGTTTTGGGCTAATTTGAAGTTGTCCCGAGCTACCATATTCAAGCCTCAGCATCCGTACCGCCGATGTGTGAATGATGTATATAAGGACTTCCCTACTACAGCTTTAGCACTACTGGACCGTCTACTTGCTGTAGAACCTGGTAATAGGGGTACCGCTGCATCTGCCCTTGATAGTGAAGTAAGTACTGGCCCCATACATTTGTTGACCTGCATGTCTGGCTCATGTGTGCGCTAAATTGGCCTTTCCATTTCTCAAATCAATCTGCAATCTGCATGTTAGCCTGCACTAAGTTACCAAACCATTATTTATAGCGTACGGTGTTTGGCATGTTGGTCTAACTAAAAAAAACTCGGCCGGTGGGGGTAAGACCGCCCCCACGGTATTGAATTAAGAAGAAACTCTCAGTTTCCCCGACCGAGAAAACCCCCGAACCCTAACCCTGCCCTGACACTGGGGACAGACACCATGGGGATCCGTTGCCTGGGCCGGTCTGCAGGCCGGGACACCGTTACCTGGGCTGAGCCACAAGCCGGGTCGCCGTTGCCTGAGTTACCCAAACCACGGGCCGGAAATGGGCTGTACCACACACCAGTGCTTTGGCACACAGGGGTAGCGAGGGGATTTTTTTAACCCACAGGCCAGAAATTCGTCCCCAACAGGAATCGAACCCTAGCCTGCAGGGTGCCGCCGGCACGCCAAGACCACTCGGTCTAGCGTCCTTTGGCGCATGTTGGTCTAACTTCCCCCAATATTTGTAGTTACGTGTGAATTTTGAAGTTTCAAAGTTCCGTTCACCTTTTTCTGTGATTTTTTCTTTCTTATTTTTGTCTAAACTCTAAAGTTGCAGACTTGGACCCTAGAGGTTTCTTTTCTTGTTTTTACTTGCCAGGAATGACTTTAACTCTTAATCATGCGGACATGCATATGAGATGCTGAAACTACTCATAGGTTTATTTGTTTACATCCAAACATCATTGGCATGGATCTGGTTGTTCAACCCAGTTATACGAGTTTAGTGACCTTGCTGTTAATATGTTTTTATTTGTAGTTCTTCACAACAAAACCCTATGCCTGCGATCCATCAAGTCTACCCAAATATCCTCCAAGCAAGGAATATGATGCTAAGCTTCGAGATGAAGAAGCTAGGAGGTGATTCCCTCTGAGCAACACATGCTATGGATCTACATTGCCAATCTTCTTGTTTGGAAATTTCTTATTTAATCCTAGATCATGGCTTTGTTTACAGGCAAAGGGCAGCTGCTAAAGGACAGGAAGCTGAAGCTGGACGGAGGAAGCAACTTCCTGCACCCGATGGCAACAGTGGATTGCAGGTACTTGGAATTCACTCTTCAAATATCAGGGTCTTTTGAGTGAAAGTTGATAATCATTGCACAAGAACTTCATTCTTTGTTCCTTTTGCTGTTGCCAAGATGGTTGCAGCATTGATCTTTCAAAATATAGTGCCATATGTTAATAGTTCTATGAATTTTACCAAACACAAGATTCATTACAGTGATTAGCAGGCTAGGTAACCATTTGAGTATTCGTTTGGAAGTTTGTATGCTTCTGCAATACGTAGATTCTACACATTCAAATCTGGAACGAAATATACCTTGTATAACAACTAATGCTGTCGTATTCTTCTGTTTCTTGTTACTGACTTTTTTTGTTCCATGATGACTTTACAGCAGCGCCGAGTTCAGATGAATCCCAAAAGCAGCAGTTACAAGTTTACTCCGAAGGAGGATGCTGTTTCTGGCTTTCCAATTGATCCACCAGCAAGAGCTGCGGACAATGGTTACCCTCAGCGTGTTCCTTTGATGCATGCTGGCCGTTCGTCCTCCACTTTGGGCAGATCAAGTGGAATGGATCCAAAGGCCCAAAGATTTCACACCTCCCAAATTGTTGCTGCTGATATGTCCAACCAAGCTGCTGCATCTGGGCAGCGAGGCAATGCTCCTAAGATGTCTAACCTTGGGGAAAGTGCCAGGAGACAATATTTGAGAGAGCATCGGTCCAGTTCAAGATACAGTCAGCTCAATGCTGCTGACCCTTCTGATAGACCTGAATGGAATCATCAATTCCAAGAAAGGCCATCTTCTTCCCATCGGAAGGATGATGTGGCAGCAAACAAAGAGCCCGCAGCGGTGAGTTTTAAATTTCCATGGTTGTTTATGTTTTGTCTAAATATCTTCATAAAATAGTCTCTGGCCATTGCATATACTATTCCTCCATTCCTATATTCTGTTGACAGTTTGTGGTAAATGTAAATGCTTATGTGTGAATGTATAGGATGCAGTTGGGAATGGTTGCACGTGGAGTGTATTCCCCACATGATGCCAAAGTATAGGAATTAGTTTGTTGCTGTCATATTATGAAATATTTTCTCCTTGGTTCAGGTGAATGGCACAAAGAAGAACAGAATCCACTATTCCGGGCCATTGATGCCTCCTGGAGTGAACATGGATGAGATCCTTAGAGAGCATGAGCGACAGATCCAACAAGCGGTACGAAGAGCCCGTCTTGACAAGGGAAATGGGAAGCAGAATGGCGAGAGAGACCAGTCAGAGGCACTGCTGTATACTACTGGAAATATCAGGGCCGATCGCTGAAAAATTTGGTTTGGTGTCGGCCCCTTGAGCAATCATCAAAAGCATAGAAAATAGTGTTGGATCCCCTTTTATTTTTCTGTCCCTCAAGCGGAGAGGTTTTTGCTTTGCCAGAAAACTCCACTCCTGATATGGTTTGGTACCCAGGAGGCAGCTGCAAAAGAAAACCTGTTCATGTAGAGATTTACCGCCCGAGTTTAGCATAGTCTGAAATATTTTTCTGAAGACTTGTTGGTTATCCATAGTCGTCAATTGTATATCTCAAGAGTACACTCCCTGAAAATTGATTTATACACCTGTTTTTGGCATATGACAAGAGGAATACAAATCAAATTACAGGCCATTTCTATCCTCTGAACTCTGACGTTGTGATGCTGGATGTACTGATGCTTTAGATACGTGTTTTCTCGTATTTGGATTCCTCTAGACATCCAAAGACAATAGTAGGCCATATAAAATAGGATCTGAATGGTTCAATCACTAATAGGATCTGAATGGTTCAATTACTATTAATACAGAAAGAAATAGGACCTATGCATCGACATAGCTACAAAGAACATAGTCTTCAGGGATGTGCCATGTGAACACGGATGAATGGGAACTTTATTCAGTTTAAGTTAAACAAACAAAACCGGGCAGAGGAAAACCACAAATCATCCAGGTTATTCGGCAGCAAGATCGTCACACACATCTCGTATGATCATTTTAATCAGATTAAAGCCACAATTGCATCTTTGGCTAATTAGAGGTCTGCCACTGCCAGCCTTAATCCTGCACCACACCACAAGACCACATCGCCCTGATAAGCCAGCTACCAGCCAGTAGTGTTTTTCTCTTAGCAAAAAACATCACCACCCACGAACCGGCACCATCCACCGAACAGGCCAATGTTGCACTGTGGAGGCACATACAGGGCATGGTTCATCTAATTTCAAATCAAAATGACTACACATTATGTGATCACAGCAGCTCATGATACCGGCCTACCATCCTCCAACGGAACGGCATGGCATCGGCGGCAAGGCTCCACAACAGTAAACTTAACTCCGGTGGGAACTCTATCCTCGATGTGGGTTCTAATAGCTGAAAGTGCTCTAGGGGCTTCGCTCAGAATACTATTGCCCGTGCCACCTTTATTTTCGTCGGAACATCTAAAACCATAGAGGCGGTCCAATGTGAGACTGTCCAGTGACACTGCATTACTGAGAATATGACATGTTAGCTCCACTAGGCTCTTCGCCACACTCTCGAGGGAGCAATGCTGGTGTTCAGCTATATGCCTCAAAGTCAAACTTGAGGAATGTCCAAGAATCGATTCATGCTCCATACGATCCTGAATTACCTGAAGGTGAAGAGTAAATTGGATTAATGGGCCCAAATTTTCAGGACGGAATTAATGAATAGTGCCTTACCTCAAATCAATTCAACCCGAACAACGGAAAAGAGAGAGTGAATTTCACCGTGGGTCCTTTAACTATTACCGAGGTCCCATCTAGGTCCGTAAACTTTCAAAACGTCCATCTAGGTCCACGATCTAATTAAACTTAGCAGTGGAGGTCCACGGGCGTCCACGGAAGCATATTTGACCGACGTGGCACTGCCAGCGTGGACCTGGCGCTGCCAACGTGCACGTGGGAAGGGAGACACGAGTACACAATATTCGATTTGGTGAAGAGATTTCGATTTTGTTGCAATAGGGTTAGGGTTTAGCGTGAAATCAAGCTGAAACTTGGGGTTTTCTTTTGTTGTAGGGGTCGATTCTACTGATTTCACAGTAGAGGTGCATCATGGTGGATTCTTCTGTGGTTCTGGATCAAATCGTGCATACCTGAATGAGAAGTTGGCCTGGTTTGATGAGTGCAAAGCCGAGTTCTGGTCTTTCCTGTCTATCACTGAGATTTCACTGATGCTTGATTACTACACGATGGGGTTATCAAGTCTGAAAGTGTACTGGCTATTACCTGGCAAGGATTTGAGTGATGGATTGCGTATAGTGAAGTCAGACGATGATACTTTTGTGATGAAGGAATTGACACATAGAGTGAAGAAATTTGTGTTGTACTATGATCATGATGACTACTTAGGCAAGAGTGACTGGGAAGACATAGTTGTAAATCCTGTTACCACACTGCCTAAGGTGCTCAGTCCCAGGAAGGTGGACCATATACCCAAGAGGCACGGTGAGAAGTTGCCTGCATTCTATAGTGACATTCAGAGCAGCAATGACATTCAGAGCAGCAGTGGAGTTGATGTTGGGATAGAAGCACTAGATGGTAGTGACAATGATGACTCTGAAGATTCAGACTTTGTGGATTCATACTATGAGGTATAAGATGATGATGATGACATATTCAATGACTTTGTGGATGACACACATGTTGATAAGGAGGCTGCCAAAGGGAAGAGAAGATGACCCTGACAAACTTTGCTAGGACAGTGCAGTTGGATTGGAACCTAACACCATCAAGAAGCAAACTTGGCAGGGCTAGAATCATGGCAATGAAGAGCATATATGGTGATGAGATACAACAATTCAACCAATTATGGGACTACGGGCATGAGCTTAGGAGGTCCAACCCAGGTAGCTCTTTTTTTCTGAGTATGACTAATGGATGTTTCAGTACACTCTATGTGTCACTAGATGCATGTAAGAGAGGTTTCTTGAATGGTTGTAGACCATTGATTTGCTTGGATGGTTGTCATATCAAGACAAAGTTTGGCGGCATTCTACTTACTGCTGTAGGAATAGACCCTAATGATTGTATTTATCCAGTAGCTATGGCAGTTGTTGAAGTAGAGTCTACTCAGAGCTGGAAGTGGTTCTTGGAGACATTGAAGAAAGATCTAGGCATTATCAATACTTACCCATGGACTATCATGTCAGACAAGCAAAAGGGTTTAATTGCTGCTGTCCAAGAGGTCTTCTCTGAATCAGAGCATAGGTTTTGTGTCAGGCATTTGTATTCCAATTTCCAAGGGCACTTTAAAGGAGAAAACTTGAAGGATCAGCTATGGGCATGTGCTAGATCAAGCACTGTTGAGAAATGAAATGAGAACATGGAGAAGATGAAAGCTCTCAACAGTGATGCATTTGAATGGTTGGAAAAGATGCCATCACAGACATGGGTGAGGGCCTTTTTCAGTGAATACCCCAAGTGTGATATACTTCTCAATAATAGCTGTGAAGTTTTCAACAAGTACATATTGGAAGCAAGGGAGCTGCCAATTCTCAGTATGCTGCAAAGAATCAAGAATCAGCTAATGTCTAGGCACTACAACAAACAGCAAGAGGCTGCAGACAAATGTCAAGACATGATCATATGCCCTAAGATTAGGAAGAAGGTAGCAAAGAATGCTGAGTTTGCCAACACTTGTTATGTACTACCAGCTGGGAAAGGCATTTTCAGGTTCAAGACAGAGAAAAACAATATGTTGTTGACATTTGCAAGAGGCATTGTGATTGTAGGAGGTGGGACCTAACTGGAATACCTTGCAGCCATGCTATCTCTTGCTTGAGGAATGAAAGGATCCCTCAAGAATCAGTACTCCCTCACTGCTACTCAATTGAAGCATTCACACAGGCATATGGGTCCAACATATGGCCATGCAATGACAAGAGCAAGTGGGTAAATGTTGAAGGTACAGAAATTCTGCCACCAGTCTATGAGAAAAGGGTTGGTAGGCCCCCAAAAGCAAGAAGAAAGGCACCACATGAAGTACAGATCAACAATGGAAGTAAATTGTCAAAACATGGTGTTGTAATCCACTGCAGCCATTGTCAAGATTCTGGGCACAACATAACCACTTGTGTCAGAAAGAAAGCAGGATTGCCACCAATACACAAGAAGGCAGGGCAGGGTGTTCAAGCTACTGAAGAACCAATCAATACCCAGGTTAACACTTATACTTCTTCTCTGCCATCATTATTGTATTATAGTGATGTAATTTAACACCCAGGAACAATTTGTAGGAGGTTCCTTTCCAGGATGAGCCACCAAGTCAGGATGAGCCACCAAGTCAGGACATCTTGTCACAACTTACCAATCCCATGTTGTTTCAGCTGCAACAGGAGGTATGTAGTGTCTCTGAATTTTTTCACAACATTTCTCTGAATTTTGTCACAACATTCTCTGAATTTTAGTGAATTTTGTGCTCTTTTTAGGCCACACAATGCACTAGGACCGAGAATGTAGCTATGCCAATCCCTGATAGTGCTTATATCGTCTCCAACATTCCATCGACAAGACCAGTTCCACTTACCACGGCAACCAAGTCTGGTAGGGTGTCTAAGCCATCAGCAAAAAAGAAGGCTGCAGAACCACCCAGCAGGAAGAAGGCCAAAGAACCTGCAGCCAAGAAGAAGAAGGCTGGATGATTCATGTCCAAGGAGGCTGGACAATCTTTTGTGGATGATAGTTGTCTTTTGTGCAGTTATATACACCTGCAAACATCTTTTGTGGATGAGACTTGTCTTTTGTAAATGGCAATATTGCCTTGTGTGACATATTTTGGGAAACCAAGCACCTGACACTTGGTTTGCCTAAATATGGCTGAAAAACACACTAGATATAGCATATGCTAAAATAGTCAGATGGGTTATCATGTAAGACAAAACTACTATGTATGTCTATGCAATGCATGATATTAACTTGGATCTGGAGGCAAAAGATTCAACTACAGCTGTTGTTGTGAGACTGATGCATTTCAATTGATAGTTAGAACTTACATCCATACAGATGAGTCAATTGTCTAGCATCCATACATAACCAAGGCAATGCACTGCCTGCTTACATTGCTAACATCAAACTAGCAGTTTCACTAGTACTGCAACAACTACTATCATTACAACTATAGCATTACAAACCAAGCCAAGCTTTCCTATGTTGACTAGTCTCTCCAATTTTCTATCCACAGCCAAGCAAGAAGACTTCATCACCACAGCATCCTCCATCAGATTAGCCAAACCTTTCTTCAATGCTTGGACATCTGCTTCCATAGCCACAAGCCTTTCTTTCACTTCATATGGCGTAATCTGCACCTCCCTATGCTGATTCCTCATTGTGATAGTTGGAGATGGAGTAACAGGACATCCAGCATCAAGACACTTCTTGTACTTGTCACTAAACATATAGAATTTGCAAGTAGTTAGATCCTGCACTTGACAAATCAAAAGCCATGAAAATCACTACATTCAGATGAATCAAACTGAACCCACTAAACTCAGTACAGCAACTTACATTCATCTCATTCATGCAACACTTGAAATAGATTCTACCAGGGTTACGCTCTGACTTGGACAGCAGCTCGATGACTTCCTCGCCACATTTGGGACATGTCACAAGACTAAACCCACTCAAGCGACCAAACTTGCCGAGGTGACGCGGCGACGGCGCCATCCGTGACGAGCTCTCGTACCACTCTGATGAACTACCCAGCGACATTGAGGGCAGAGGAGAAGAGGATAGAGGCATGGGGATGCTTGGCGACTGGCCTCGGGTACTCGGGATGCCCGTACCTGGCGGCGTCGTCATGAATCACGGCGGAGCGGGGAGGATTGCGCCGGAGCTCCAAAATCGCCTGCTGCCTCCCCCAACAGACCGAAGGGGATAGATTCGAGGGGAAATATGCATAGTCCAAATCAATGGAGGGCTACATTGCAAAAATACAGCAGCCCAGCATGGCCAAAACTGCCAACGGTCCACGCTGGCAGCGCCACGTCGGTCAAATATGCTTCCGTGGACGGCTGTGGACCTCCACTGCTACGTTTAATTAGATCGTGGATCTGGATGGACGTTTTAAAAGTTTACGGACCTAGATGTGACCTCGGTAATAGTTAAATGACCCACGGTGAAATTCACTCGAAAAAAACTGTTTTTCCTCTAATGAATAAGGTAGTGACAGAGTCTCGTTGCAATTGCATAAAACCATATGAACAAGTTACAGAGATGCTATGACACCGCTTCCAGCTACCTCCTCGTCGGAGCTACTCGACGTTGCGGCGGCGGAGGAAAACGCAAGCAGAGCAGGAGCAAGTTCGCCATGGGCCAGCCGAAGATCCTTCTGTTCCTCTCACCTGGCCCGGTCCGGCCTGTTGGGCTGTCACTTGTGGACAGAGCCAATATAGCCCAATAACCTTGGAGTGCCACCGACTTGGTGGGCCCAACAAGTCATGGACCCCAAGGAAGAAAGGAAGGGGAACTCTGGCGTTGGCGCGCCGAGAGCCCCCCCAGACCTGGAAGGAAGAAGCCGCCCAATTCACCCGCCGCCTCCCTCTCCGGCCGGCGGCGAGGTGTGATGCCACGAAGGCGGCGGTGGCGCCGGCCATTTGATGCGCCCACCACCACCTCCTCCTCCCGCCGCGCTGTCCAAGCACCACCTCCTCCGCATCCGCCGCTGCCTCCCACCTGTTTGGCTTAATGCCGCCCCCGCCCAGGACCCGTCCCCGCCGCCGCCCACCTCCTCCTTCTCCCCCGCCACCCTCTCGTCCCTTCTCTACTCCTGCACCTCCAGGCGCGCCCGATGCCCCGGCGAGCAGGTGCACGCGCGCGCCGTCGCGCTCGGCCTGGGCGCGCACCCGTCGGTGCTCCCCAGGCTCGCCTCCTTCTACATCGCGCTCGGCGACCTCTCCGCGGCGAGGGCCGCCGTCGAGCGCGCGGCAGGGAAAGCGCGGGCGTTCCCCTGGAACCTGCTTGTATGGGGCTACGCGGAGCGCGGGCTGTGGGGGGACGTGGTCCTCGCGTACGAGAGGATGCTGGCGCTGGGCGTTGACGCGGACAGGTTCACGTACCCGTCGGTTCTGCGTGCCTGCGGTGAGCTCCGGGATGCCACCATTGGTCGGGGGATCGAGCAGCGGGTTCAGAGATGGAAGTATGGTCTGGACATGTATGTCTGGAACGCTCTGGTGGGGATGTATGCCAAGTGCGGGGAGCTGGAGGATGCGCGCAGGGTGTTTGATGGAATGCCTGCGAGGGATGTTGTCAGCTGGAACGTGATGGTGTCTGGGTATGCATCGGCGGGACTGTGGGCCGAGGCGTTTGAGCTGCTGCAGCAGGTGCCTGGGGCGAACATTGTCACCTGGAACATAGTTGCGGCAGGAAATCTGAAGGCGGGGAACTGTAACGAGGTGATGAGGTTGGTGTCGCAGATGAGGAATTCCCATGGTCCGGGGCTGGATTTTGTGACTGTTGTCATTGGCCTCAAGGCATGTGGTCGGAATGGTTATCTGAGAGTTGGCCGCGAGTTACACGGTGTGGCTGTTCGTCTATGCTTGGATAGGCTAGAGCGCGTGGAGTGTTCGTTGATCACAATGTACTCAAGCTGCCAGATGATGAGCTCTGCCTACGGTCTGTTTAGAACATGTTCAGTCCGGAGCATAGCAACTTGGAATTCATTGCTAGCAGGATTTGCATTCATGAACCAAGTCGAGGAAGCTATGGTTCTTTTTAGGGAGATGACTGATTCCTCTGTCTTTCCAAATGATGTTACTATGTTAACTATGCTTTCACTTAGTGCTCGCTTTGGACACCTCTGTCATGGAAGGGAGATGCATTGCTACATTCTCAAGCATGGACTCAGTGGCTCTAACTTACTGCAGAACTCACTTGTTGACATGTATGCAAAGTCTAGACAGATGGCAGCTGCCCACAGAGTGTTTGACCAGATGCAATGTCAAGATGGGCTCGCCTACACTTCACTGATTTTGGGCTATGGAATGCAAAGAGAGGGTCTTGTATCACTGAAACTCTTTGATGAGATGATTGCCAACAATATCAAGGTGGACCATGTAACTATGGTTGCTGTTCTGTCAGCATGCAGCCACTCTGGGCTGGTAACTCAAGGGCAACTACGATTTGCTGAGATGATTGATGTATTTTGCATTGCACCAAGAGTGGAGCATTTTTCTTGTATGGTCGATTTGTACTGCCGTGAAGGTTTGCTGAGGATGGCTGAGGAGATAATTAACAATATGCCACTCCAGCCAACTGCTGCAATGTTGGCAACTCTAATTGAGGCTTGCAGGATCCATGGCAAAACAGAAATTGGGGATCGAGCTGCAAAGAGGCTACTGGCAATGAGGACAAACAACCCTGGTCACTACAAATTGGTTGCAAACATGTATATATCAGCAAAACGCTGGCCAGAACTAGCTAAGGTTAGATCATTAATGAGCGCGATGGAGCTAAATATGATTCCAACTCATTCGTTACTGGAGTCGGAATATGACATGTGCCCAGTCGAACAAGATTATTGCTTAAACCGCATTATGCCTGGAGGCTTGTCTTATGACATGACAGATACTGATTTCTCTAGTAGTGAGGAAGTGAAATTTAATGAAGCTTTTGGTGGGTAACAATAAAGGTGGAATCCAATAGGTTACTTTGGGACCATGGCTTTCATGTTACGCAAGTAGCTTACAACCTGTGTTCTTCGCATCATGGAAGAGGTGATATGTTGTTGTTACTTTTTATTGCCGCACTAGTTACTGGTACTTTGTTGACAAATTGGTGCTACTTCACCATAATACTTTATAACTTAGATATTGGTACTTTAGATTTCTTGCCAGGTTCTTTATCTCTCATGCTAAGTAGTAGTGGCAATTGGACTGAACCAGTTTATTTGCTCTTTACTCAAGAAGGAATCAAGTTTTTGAGGATATTATGGGCCTCTGATGCACTGATATCCCTTTGTTTGAATGTTCTTCTAACAGAGAACCTTGCATTGGTACATACAAATTAAAGATGACACTTCCAGTACTGCCTTCAAGCTCAATCACAAACAATTTGGCATGGTAATATCGAAATATACATACTACTATCAATTGACATTGTTCTTTTACTGTTATGTGCTCATGTGATTCATGGTCATTCCAAATTCAGAACCAAGTTACCACCCTATTGCCTTAAGAGCAGCTGACCTAGGTCTGGATTGCACGAGTGAAGTGCTCTGGTAAGTTTAATCATTTATGGAAACTGAGAACTTTTTACTGGAGCACAAGCAAACTTCAATTTTGTTCATTTGATTTGAGGTTGTTCCACGTGTTTGCTATCTCAGTAGTGTCTTCTTTTGGACAAGGGGGTTGTTGTTAGCTGCTCTCACTTACCTCTAGTTTAGCCTATCCCACAGTCGCTACATCAACTGTATTTATTCTTCTTTGTTCTTTCTGTGTGTCCCATTGATTACTGTGTTTCTATGGTTGCTAGGCGTTGAATGAATTTGCATTTCCATTATGTTATGCAAAACTACAGTAGCTCATAGCCTACCGGTAAAATAGTGATGCTGCTCCATTATATTAGACTTAATTAAGAGAGGGATGTCTGGTTCTTTGTTTATTATGGGACATCAGACACGTGGGGGGTATCGTTAATGTGGTAGAAAAAAATCAATGCATTAAATCTCCTTGGAATTTTTCTTGCTCGGAGAGGACCACACTGACAATCTGATTGATTCCATTTTGCCAGAAAATTGAAGTAGCATCCCCAGCTTTGTCTACCACCACCACAGAGGAGCAGATCCAGCAATAAGGCAGCGTTCAATTGGGCACACTTCAGTGGGTATCTCAGATCGCAATCTCTCTACCGCTGGCTACCTGGAGTGGTAACCGAAACATGGGAGGTTCCACCAGCAGTGTCGAAATCATCTCCAGGCGTTTGGTCCTGCCGGAGTCGGCAAGCTTGCCGGACAGGATGTCGTCCAAGCCGGAGGTCATTCACTTGACATCCAGAAGGGGATCCTCCTGCCCAAGCCCCAGGCAGGAAGTGCGCAAGTCATCGACAACCTTGCTTCATCCTTTGCTCGCACACTGGGTCGGTTTTACCCGTTTGCTGGCCGCCTCACCGCGTCGGAGATCACTGACGGTATGTCCAGTCCGAGCCTTATCATCTCTCTCTCTGCTGCAACAACGAAGGTGCTGAGTCAGCGTGAGGGGCATCACCACCTCCCTGTATACACCGTCGGTGGTGTGGTCCTTCTTCCCGCTGAACAGGCTGTTGAGCGTGGACGCCGTCATGGATTCCCTCCCTGTGCTGTCCGCTCAGGTCACCGAGCTGGCAGATGGTTTCTTCATCGCCATGTCGCTCAACCATGGCGTCGCCGATGGGACCGCGTTCTGGCGCTTCTTCAACACCTGGTCGGAGATCAACCGCAGCAGCAGTGAAAGTGAAGGCTGCAAGCTCTCCACACCACCGCCGGTGCTCGACAGGTGGTTCCTCGACACTTGCCCCGTGCCAATCCCTCTACCCTTGGGCAAGCTGGAGGACATGGTCCGGCGACCCGAATACACGCCGGTGCAGGAGTGTTTCTTCCATTTCTCGGCTGAGAGCATAAAGAGGCTGAAGACGAAGGCGAATGCTGAGATGGCCGGAACGGCGACGGCCACCATCTCCTCATTGCAGTCACTTCTCGCGCACCTCTGGCGAGCGGTGTGCCGAGCCCGGGAGCTCGCGCCGCACCTGGATACAACCTACAAGCTCGCCATTGGGTTCCGAGGCCGGGTGAAAGGCATACCGCAGGAGTACATTGGCAATGCCGTGACACTCAACGACGTCAAGTCCACCGCCGGCGATGTCCTGGAGAAAGGGCTGGGCTGGACGGCATGGCTCCTGAACCGCGCCGTGGCGTCGTTCGACGAGGCGAGCGTGATGGACAGGCTCGCGTCGTGGCCGCAGGATCCCAGGCTGGTGTACGTGCTGCCGTCCATATGGAGGGACGCCGCGACGATCTCCACCGGAAGCTCGCCGCGGTTCGACGTGTACGGCAACGACTTCGGGTGGGGCCGGCCGGTGACCGTCCGGAGCGGCGCTGGGAACAAGCTGGATGGGAAGGTGACGGTGTACGAGGGGCGCGGGGGCGCCGGCAGCATGGCGCTGGAGGTGTGCCTCTCTGCCGAGGCGCTCGCCAGGCTCATCGCCGACGAGGAGTTCATGGAGGCCGTGAGCGCCGCGTGACAAGGTGCCTCTCGCCAGTGTTGGTTGTGTAGTGTACCGGATATGCGGCATGCAAGTACTCTTGCAATGGTAATCTTTTTTTTCCATTACGTTTTAATTAAAGCATGTGTGCATCCTAACTATATGCGGATGCCGGGAAATGAATGTATCACCTTATCTCTTGTTTAATAAGATTAATATGAATGGGTCAGGCATGGGATGGGCCACCTGCTGCCGTCGTGACAGCATAGCTTAGAGGGGCCACACGACCTATCTGTTACTGATTGCGAGTCCTACCTACTTCGAGCGCCAATCAGAGATTCGGTTAAGTCACTGCATACATGATGCGAAACTGTACGATGGTAGACCACAGGCGGGCCCACTTTAAGATCATCTAGGCGAGCTGTGCAGTTGGGCTGAGCCGAATGCGAAGAATGGTACCAGCTGGGCTGGACACTGCTGAGCGCGAATGGGCCCTGGCAGGGGCGCGTCCACAGCGTGCGAGCAAGCTGTACAAGGCTGTGCCGCTGCTGGGCCACGCATAGGCCTGAGCTATGGGCCGAATTGATAAAAGAATGAGAACAATAGCGTGCTGAATTGTTTTGACTGTTTTTCAGTCAAATTTTGAATAGATTTTGAGTATATTTTGCATAATTTTATCTCTGTTAAAATTTGAAACAAAGGGATAATTTTTTAGAGAGTAAATAAATAAGTCTTGCTACTATGCGTATGTATAAGTTAAAGAATTTTCCGCTTCGAATTTGTTTAGACTTTAATTAAATGGAATTTAGTTAAAGAACATAAAATGTATTTATGGCAATGAATTTTGTTAAAGTTTTGATCTCTACTCAAATTTGATAAATTTGATTAGAGAACATATGATTGTGTTTCGCTGCAAAGTAAAAGTTTATTCTCTAATTGAATTGGAACCGATGGCAAAATTCAATTGGAGGAGTATAAAGATATTTGTTTAAAGTTAATTATGGTATTGTTATTTTCTGACCAAAGTTGATGATAACAGTATTGTAATTTAAGACTTTATGTTTAAAAGATTGAATCTCTGATAGTTTTGCATCATAGTGATCAATTTTCAGAGAATAGAGAGTTAAAGAAATGCTTCCGCTGAAATGATGATTATTCTTCTCGTTAAATTCGAACCAATGGTAGAATTTGATTTGAGGAGCAGTATTTTAACAGATAATTGAGGTTTTAGAAGCAATTCTGATGAACTATGTATAGAATTTGATCTCTATTTCATTTTGAACTAAGGTGATGAATGCCTAGAGAATAGATGAAAGTTTTGCTTCTAAATAGAATAATGTTTATGTTTCCGCTGCATAGATAATTGTTTTGACTTGTATTTAAATTTGAACCAAAGGGATAATTTAAATTTCTAGTCACATATAAAGTTTTTAGATTAATTGTAATATTGTTATTTTCTGACCAAAGTTGATAGTAACGATATTATAATTTAATATATGTTTACAAATAAAGTTAGATGTTTACAGATAAAGTTTCAGATTAATTGTAATATTGTTATTTTCTGACCAAAGTTGATGATAACAATATTATAGTTTTACAGATGTTTTATTCGATTTTCTTGTCATACAGATATAGAGTACCAGATAAAGTTTACAAAGAAAAATTATATATTATTGGCGAGTTTTTCTCAGACTAAAAGTTTTCATGTTTTCCATGTGAAAGCAACAGACTGGGTACTTGTGACCCGGAAGATGACCAAGAAAAGAGAAATATCGTTGAGAGTCCAGAGGAATGTCTTTCTTGTACTCTCTATGGTTTTCAATCATCATGATTTGAGATGTAACATGCAACATACATGTTTAATGTGACCAAAGTTGCATTGAGCAGGTGTGTCAAAGAATTTTCGAATTTATTTCTGAATTTGATGATTGAATATACAGTCAAAAGAGTCAAGTATGGCATTGATATCCTTTTCAGAAAAACTACCCGCATAGCGGGAGAAGATGAAGAAGATACTCGCATGACGAGTTAAAAATGACATGATATTTATGACAGAAGAAAGATGTAATGACTCATGTGCTCTTAATGAAAAGTATGGAGTAGCTCTTGTGCTTTCCTAGCATCGATCGTGCATCTTATGTGTCGTAATCATTAAGCACTCGATGAGTCTAAAGAGAATAAAGATTACAGATGAATCCAAAGATAGGATTGAAATGTGAGCATGGCTTACAATATTGATAACAGAGGACCTCGTTATGTTTTGAAGTGAAATGAGGAAAGAGTACTCTCATGTGAAATAGAAATGATATTGTTTGCATGATATGATCATGCCTAGAAGTTATAGAACTATTCCTCGTTCACAAAAAAATTATGAATGTTTTCGAAATTGTGGTAAAAGTTCATACCACATTTCGAGGGGGAGAAAAGTGATCTATAAAAGTTGAATGTGATCGTCTAGGGAGTACGACAGTCGCAATATTGACAGTATCATCATCCAATATGAGCAGAAAGAGACATATTCCCGATCTGGGGAGTACGACCGTCTTGATGATGATAGCATAATATCCGATGAGTTTTGATATACTAAACCCAAGTAAAGAGATTAAAAGAGATTCAATGATGAATTTGGGGAGCATGGTATGTAAGACTAGAGGAGAAGTTGGATCTCGTGTCCACTTCAATGACTCAAAGAGCAATAATACCTGCTGATGTTGTATGCAACACATCTTATATACAAGAGAATAGAATCAATTGCCTGTGGGTAATAAAAGAGCAAACAACAACCCCACATGAAAGGAGTGGCAATGGCTGAGATGAAGTGTAATTGATTAATCCCAGTATTTTGGGATTTAGAAGAAATTCCTAATGGAGTCAAAACAGTAGACCGTCATGGGTCTACAATATAATGTGTGATTCCAAAGGGAATACAGAACCTAATGAAGTCAAAACAGTAGGCTGTTATGGGTCTATGAGATTAAATGTGACCCTGAAATGAAAATATGTTACATGCCACAACCAGAGTTTTATGAAAAGAAAAGAACCTTGAGACATCGTCAGCAGAAATGCATTTATGGATTAAAGAAAGAGATAGATTAAAGACAGTTTTGGGTTGTCTTAAAGTGCGAGAGGACCATGGCATTTGTATAAAAGCTATAGAATGGGAAATAGATTTCCAAATCCTGTACAAGTGGATAACGTCTTACTTGGAGTAATGATGTAATTCTAATACAGGAAAAGAACAATAGTTTTCTCCTCAAGATTTGATCTTAGTGAAATCTCATCAAGATAAAAGGAAAAGAGTTATTAAAGAGTATCGCACGAGCATGCTAAAAGGTCTCTAAGTATGGGTGCGAGAAACCTACGCCTGTTCTTATAGATGGTCAAGGGTAATGATTTTGGGACTTTGGCATTCCAAGAATCAAGATAATATGAATATGGTACCATATGCTTCAGCTATTAGAAGCTAGATGAAAACAAAGATAATATTCCCCTGACAAAGACACGGAATTCGGGTTGTTTTGGCAATGTCCAATCCAGATATAGATCACTGAAATGGAGTACAGAATATCAGCCTCATGCTATGTTGAAAAGAACAAGTGCTCACAAGAGGTTGTGAACACGAAGATAGAGCCTACGAAATGTATAGCGAAATCCACAATTGTCGCTAACATTCGCGATTGGAGTTTTTGTGTGGAAAAACTCTAAAGAATGAAAATAAGTATCATCAATGTGATGAAAGACATGGCATAGCATGATACAAGGTTGAGGGATAGGCAAAATGTTTGGGGGAACCTATACCCGGAGTTGAAAAGTTTGCTCCTATGACAACGAGTCAAGTGTGGTGCCAAACACATGGACACAGAGTTGTATGTTGTAAAGGAGAAAGTCCGGAATCATGTTGTAATGCTTGGAGCTTAAAAATAAAATGCTACATACAAGTGTTTGCGGATCCGCTTATTAAAGGCGTACCGCCCAGTGTGTTAAGAGAGCACACAGTCGACATGGGTTTATGGTATGACCTATGATTTCTGGACGATGAAAGGCCCAAAGAAAATGGAATTCGTTTCAGAACAGAGGAAAATGTTGTAGCTGTTGATTCCATCGGCGATTGGACCGTGACGATGAGACATGCTCTGCATATAATCTGTGATGGAACTAGAACTTTGAAAAGTGTTATCTCTAGTACAGAAGTTAAAAGTGAACAGTGAGATCAATGGGGAGATTGTTAGGTTGATCTCTTCACCAATGGACCCAAAGGCCCATTGGGCCCTTGACCCACGCCCTGATCGGGGGCGTCCAACCCAGTTAGGCTGGTGGGCCCTGTCGCGCAGTGCATACATAAGAGGAGGTGGGGGCCAGCGTTTAGGGTTACGAGGTTCAGTTCCTACCACTGCCGCCACCTCCACAGACCCTACCGATCAAGGGACGCGCTGCCAGCGACGGGATGCGTCACCACGCCGCCGCCGTCCTCGCCACCGCGACAACAGCACCGTCATCAACACCAACGCGAAACAAGCATAAACAGAAAAGGTACCATTCAAGATTTATTTACAGAGTTATTTTCCCGTCTAGATCTATAGCTAGATGATCCAAATAATCTAACACAACAACGATAGATGGTAATGCAGAACATGTACACATCGAGTGCATCCCTTCCTGATCTGATACACGTACTAAATAGGCTTTCTTTAGGCTTGCTCATAGCTAAAATATGAGGACCATTGCTGTGAGTATAAGACTTGAGCAAACGACAACGCAGGTATTAGTAATCCACCGAAGACTTGGACTTCTGCACGTTGTACTAATATATTCAGCTCATCATGTCCCCCTCCTAGCTTCCCTTTCTTTGCTTCTGAATTGGAACATCTGCCCAGACATCATAGGTTGTGCTTTCAGCTCGAATTGATGGTGCTTAGCATTTACCAGGGGGTGGCCAAGGTGTTTTCAGCTGCACAAACAGCACATTTCTCGCCCAGGTCGGCCGCATCCCACCCAAGAACATAGGCAATAATAATTTGCCCAGTGTACTACTAGTGTCGTCCTCACTGGTAATGACATCACCAGATTAACCAGTTACGTTACGACAGCCAGCAAAATGAATTGTACGTATGTAAAGAACGACAAGCAGTGAGCATATGTATGTGTACAGCAATCGCGCACCAAAGAGGAGTGTTTATGACAAAATTATAGCTTAATGGTTCATCATCAGATACATATATCATGCATATCAGCAAGCAGCATTCCCTTCATCAATAATCAAACCACACACGACACGAGCAGCCACAGTAGCTGCTTATTACAGGATCAGCTGATCCTCTGTCTCAAACGTACGTGCAGACAAGACGTACGCTGACCACCACGCTGAATGAAACCACAAAATCATACACGTAGACATGCAGGGGGTGTTGTCGCACCACGCACGCGCACCCAGCTGCATTGCAATGCAACGGCAAAGCCTGGCCTGCGCAGCACGCGCACAGGCAGGCGGCCGTGCCTTTCTTATTTCAAAACCAGACACAGCATCAGAGAGAGTGACGATCGGGTAGTAGTAATGGTCGAGTTGCCTAGCTAGCTTAACGTGTCGTCGGATAACTAACAGATGCAATTACTCCCTCCGAAATATTTGTCGCCATTGACTTTTTTCTACAACATTGACCATTCGTCTTATTCAAAATATTATACAAGTACCATCCATTTTATTTTTCACAATTGTAGGTATTTTAAGCTTAACTTACCCTTTTGCATATTTGCGATAATTTTTTGAATAAGACGAACGTACAGCCGGTATATGCACACAACCAGCAGTCATTTGGTTTATTTTTTTTCGCAAACGTGCTTTAGCACATATTTCATTAAGAAAAAAACAGTTTACAAACCGTACTTGTTCCAGGCCAAACAAGAGTTGATCTATACAAGCGCACAGAGGACTAAAGAAGAGAAAAACTGAAAAAGGCCAAAAAAAGGTGGCCATCAGAACAACAAGCAAGAGCAACAACGGCTCCAACACACCAACCCAGAAACCCTAGATACAACCGCACTCAGAACATGCAGAAAAATAAACCTCGTCACGAGCGCCAAAGGACCCAGGGGTGGCAAAGCATCCACCCAGAAGCACGACACGGCGGTAAAGCATCCATCCGAACCAACGACCAAGCACAACAGGGGTGGCAAAGCTTCCATCCAATACGACCACGGTGGCAAAGCATCCGCCCGAACCAAATGATCAAGCACAGCAGGGGTGGCAAAGAATCCACCCGACCGATACGACCACGGCGGCAAAGCATCCGCCACAGCAATAGGGGGCGGCACAGCATCCGCCAGACGACGATAGCGACGCTGGCAGCCTAGATGAGGTGGACGATAGAAGCGATGACAGGCGCAGGAGCAGAGACCTCCATGGTTACAACCGGCAACCTCCGCCAGACACAAGGCCCGGAAAGCACCGCTAGGGGCGACGCCCAGAGAAACTCCAAGACAACGCCTCAAGGGAGGAAGCGACGCCAAAGGCGCCGTCATTGTCCGATCAAACATGGTCAGGGCTTTCGCCCGGAAGTTCACCGGGGAGGGGGGTGATGCATTCAACAAGGTAAATGGCGCCCTAAAGCGTCACCATCAATGGGCCTTCGCCATTCCCCCACCCAACCAGGAAGCATACCTCCACCCGGCGGCCTGGATCCGGGCACAGACAAGTTGGCAGTTAGGCACTCAGGCCATGGCCAGATGGTGGCAAGCGTCCTCAAGGACACACTCCACAGCAGCAGCGCGACGTCGATGGCATGGCATCCCGGCGGAGGCCGCCACGAGCACCCACCCACGCCACCGGACATCAGCGTGAGGAGCGTCGGCCCGACCCCACGCCAGCCCGGGCCTGAGGCGGCAGATCTGAGCGACGAAGGAGGGGGCGGCCGAGCCCGCGTGGCCCCCGGCGGTGTCTGCCCCTAGCGCCCGCGCCCCGGCGACCGTGGCCACCGGGCGGTAGCGCGAGGAACACCGGCTCGGTCCCACGCCCACCCGGGCCCGCGACAGCGGATCTGAATGGCGGGACGGCCGAGCCCTTGGCGGATCTGGCGAAGATATGGTGGTGGAGGCCGGATCCGGCACGGGAGGAGGTGGCCGGAGACGGCCGACCAAGGGCGGTCGGATCTAGGGTCGGAGGTGGAGTGGGAGGAGAAAGGGGCAACCACGAAAAGAGGAGAAAGTGGGAGAGTAGGGGAGGCGGAGCCGCTGCTGCTGTCACGAGCCGACGGCGGTGGCCGACGGGGCTGAGGGCGGGCTACCCGGCGGCGGCGGCGCGTCGCCCCCGAGTTGCCCAAGGGGACGACGCGAGGGGAGCGAGTGGGGTTCTAGAGTGTCGTATACTCGTGATTTGGTTCATCATCAGATACATGAATATATAGGTTGATGACAGCAAGCAGTCCCATGATGAAACAAAAACAGCACACTAACACGAGCAGCCACGCTGCTAATTAATAACAGCATCATAAGCTGCTACGTACTCTGGTGATCCGTCTCAACCGGAGCAGACAGACAAACATATATGAAGCTGAAGCCAAACAAATCAAATCAAAGAACACATCTCAGCAGTCACGGTGGTCGCCGGCAACCGTCGCCCATACCGTACCTTTGCTTTCCAACACAAACAAACTGATCAAACCAACACACGGCGCCAGCAGCTAACTGTGGTAGCCGGCAACCTACCATTAGCCACCGAGCTAGACAGGCACACGTACACAGATAACCAAATAGCAGCAGATTATTGGATGCACAGGACCAGGACGATGATATATAATTTTCACCTGGCCGGTCAGAGAGATGAGCAAATTAATCGATCGATGATTAATAGTCAGTAACTAGAAGAACAAACTAAGCCAGCCAGTAGTAC
Source organism: Echinochloa phyllopogon (assembly GCA_033239725.1). Lineage (NCBI taxonomy): Eukaryota > Viridiplantae > Streptophyta > Magnoliopsida > Poales > Poaceae > Echinochloa > Echinochloa phyllopogon. The sequence continues at coordinate 991,831 of BTCW01000006.1, read as the reverse complement.
GTGATCGATTTCAATGTAGTATGTTTGTGTATGTTTGCTTAATTACCTGAGGAGGGTGCCCCTGAGCATGCGCCTCTTGTAGTAGCGCGAGTGCACGGGGGTCTCGTAGAGGGAAGGGTGGTGCCCGGCGTCCACCCCGTCCCACTCCAGCGCGTCCCACACGTCCTTCTCCACCTCCACGGCCGGCTTCATCGTGCCCGGCTTGCGGCCCATCAGCGATGGCAGCCGGCGCAGGTTGGGGCAACCCCTGATCCTGATGGTCTCCAGCGCCGGCGCCGGCGTCTGATCGGCACCCTCGCATATCTGCTGCAGCGCCGGCAGGTCGTGCAGGTGGATGGTGGTGAGCTTGGGGAAAGAGACACTTGTGTGATGCGCATTCCACGATTCGAAGATGTGCCTGAGGTCGCCGCAGTGGATGATGTGGAGGGTCTCCAAGCTGGGGAGGGAAGGGTACAAGTGGAGCAGCGCGACCCGGAGGCTTGGGCAGCGGCGCAGGTGCAAGTGCTGCAGTCCTTGGAAACGATAGTAATCATAGAGATATGTGCGCCGGAGATCCGATGCCCAGATGGTCTTGAGCGTACCGTTGGACTCAAACGAACAGGTGGCGCCTGCGGCATCGATCTCGATATGGCGATCCGACGACGACTGTCTCGTTGGTGCCTGTGGGAAGGAGGCCAGCATCGGGGCCGGGCCATCACCAAAAACCTTAGTAAAGACATCACCGTACACGCTTGCTGCTAGTACTACACAGTGGCGGCATCGTAGGCCGGGTTGTTGCTGTTGTTGTTCCATCATCTCCGATACGATATATCCTTGCTGCTTATTATTGCTGGCTGTTGCTGCACGCACCGTACCTGATCAATGCAATCGATTGAGATTGAGATGCACTAGTACTTAATTGTGTACACGTACATACCTTCGGTTTTGCGATAAATAACATTAAAATAAATAATAATGTTTGTAATAATTAGCTTTTCTAAATTAAAAGCAAATTAGAGCTATACTTCGAGTTTCTATAAATGAAAGTTAACTTGATTAATAATTTCATAACCTTTCTAACTAAAATTTAATTAGGTTCTATCTCGATTCTTCATAAACTTAAGTTAAATTGATTAGTGTTTATGACCACTAGTTTTCTAATTTAAAAGCTAAATAAGGTTAAACTTTGGTTTTATAAAATAAATATTAATCTGATTAATATCAATACAAATATGTTTTAATAATAATATGACTAGTTCAACTCGAAATATAAAGTTATTCGATAGTTGCTCTGACATATTTTACTTCAAGTTAATGTTTAAATTGGTATAATTTATACATAAACAATTATAAATAAAATATGATTAGATTTTACTCGGTTTTATAAATCCAAATATGATTGAACAAACTAAATTAATATTTAATTATCGATTTATCTAATTAAAATTAATCAAGCAATTAGTTGAGAGTATCAATTCCCGGTGGTTGTATCTTTTCAACCGTTGCCCCGTTTTCAGCGATTCTTGCGCTCACGTGACCTTAGCATCGAGCCCTATCCGTTAGTACGCTCTTGTAAAGCTTTTCTTTTGATTGGTGTATTGTTCTTAGTTGTATATTGTTTGTTTGCTTGTTTAGCTTCTTCTTGTGTTTGATGATTGCTCCGAGTAGGCGGAACGTTGTTCAAGGAAGAAGACTTCGAAGAGAATCTGAGCAGCTATACTTTGGAGAAAGGAAAGTGTATTATGTCATGCAAATGTCCTAATAATTATTAATTTCACCACCCCTGCATGTGTCTTAATTTGATGGGTTCCTACTTAAGGATTTACCTAGCCACTATATTTTCCCTGTCCCTCAAACTGGGTTACTTAATTAATTTTGATGGTAGATGATGCTTAGTTGCTCAACTGGGATTGGTTAAATGAACCCCTAATCTATGTTCCATATACTCTTTTAAATAATTAATTGGCAAGATCGTATCTTTTTAATTGGAACATGGAGAACCACCCAGGAAAACAGTGCAACCATAAGTACCATATGGCTCTGGTCTTGGCTAATTAATTAGAGACTTTAGTGGATGGTAACTTTACCCGAAAGGGGCAAGAGGTTCGGCGGTTGACGGGGTATAGCTCGGTTCTCTTGAGCTGTGGGCTTTGGTAAGAGACAGACCTCATTAGGGAGGGTTATGCTTTGCTTCTGAACCGGAAACCTTAGCGGGTTACTATTTACTAAGGAATCTTGGTAAAGACCTCGTAGCGTCCCTATGCGGTCACACCTCGGTAGTGTGATTTAAGAGGATTGGCCCCCTCGGCATGGTTGGGTTTAAAGTTCTTTTGAACTTTTACGCAGCTTATGGTGAAAGTGTACAACCTCTGCAGAGTGTAAAACTGTTATAACAGCCGTGCTCACGGTTAAGAGCAGCCTGGACCCTTACATGATAATCATACTTGAACAAGATCTAAATCGTGGTTATGTGGATATGTCGGGAAAATGATATTCATTAATTTGTGGGTGGTATATACTTTCATTTGCTAGTAAATAGTCGCTTAATAAAACTTGACCAACTAAAAGTGCTTACTGCAGTATGGTCAGCCAACCTTTTTGCCTCAACCTTGTATGTCATATTACATTTGCTGAGTACGTATGTGCTCATACTTGTTGCCTTTCTTTCTTTCTTTATTGCACCCTCTACATCTGGAATGCTGCTCAGATTGGGAGAATTTTGAGGAGTTCTAGGCGAGTCTCCTCCAGTCAATGCCTGTGGAGTTGGAGTCACTCTTGCTTCGTTAGATGATCGTTAATTCAAGTCTTCCGCTATGACCTTTGTGTCAACTCTGAGGTTGTAATAAGTACTCTTTAATACTCTTTCGATATGCATGGTTATGAATATTCACTTGTGACGTCTACCATATGTGTGTAAAGTGATCCTGGCGCACATATGAGATGCACCTGGTTTTGCCTTTAAAACCGGGTGTGACAATGACCGGTTTGGCAAACCGGTCGGACCGGTTTGGCCAGAGCCAATTTTGGCTGCCAACACAGTACGTCCCATGATCAAACAAAAACAGCACACTAACACGAGCAGCCACGCTGCCAATTAATTACAGCATCATAAGCTGCTACGTACTTTTTGCCACAGGCTCCACATAAGATATAAATAGCCTTTGACAAGTATCACGGAAAAAAAATAAAGTTTGGAGCCCAAAAACATAAGTTTAAATAAAAAAGGCCAGCCTTTGCCGAGTGTTACCAGCTCAGCACTCGGCAAATAGGAAGTTTGCCGAGTGCTGAGCTGGTAACACTCGACAAAGTTACTATTCCATTCGTGCAAAACCACTTGTATTGAAAATTTTTAAACTTTTTTGTTCGAATTCCAAGTTTTTTCAAAAATATTTTCAAATTTTCGAAATGTTTGCCGAGTGTCTATTTTGTACACTCGGCAAAGCGGACGCTTTGCCGAGTGTCAGGAAGCTGACACTCGGCAAAGAGGATGCAGCCCAAACGGCCGGCAACGGCCATTGGCGGCCGTGTCACGCGCCGAGCACGTGCGGCGTCTTTGCCGAGTGTCCCGTGCCTGACACTCGGCAAAGAGGATGCAGCCAAAACGGCCGTTGGCGGCCGTGTCACGCGCCGAGCACGTGCGGCGTCTTTGCCAAGTGTCCCTTGCCTGGCACTCGGCAAAGCTCATCTTTGCCGAGTGTCGGCGTCCTGACACTCGGCAAAGAGTTTGGTTGCCGAGTGTTCACTCTTTGCCGAGGGCCTCCTTGTGGACACTCGGCAAATAGCATATTTGCCGAGTGCCCGATATAATACATTCGGCAAAGACGCCGACACTCGGCATACTCCCGGTTTCCCGTAGTGATAGTAGCACTACTATATTGCTCTCTATCATGTAAATCTACTGCAGCTGTATCAATATCAATTCAAAGTTTCCGATAGATCGATAAACTTGACGCAAACAGCCGATGACAGACAGAGGGAGGCCGCGCGCGCAAATTAACAAAGACCCGGGACGGGGGAGAGGAGCGAAGCCCAAGTTAAGTCTCGCTACGAATTCAAGTTAAGTCTCGCTACGAATTCAAGTTAAGTCTCGCTACGAATTCAATTGGGTGGATGGATGGAGATGATGGATCAAGCAGCATGCATCTGTAGTACGTGGGCCCAAACTGAAACTTGTCTCTCTCGCGCCGGACCGGGAGACGAGACGACGAAGTACACCCTCCTCTCGTCGGATGCCGGGGAAAGGTATACCGCAATGGTACATGGGCAACACCGTACCGTGGCGCACGCCGTCGCCACGGCCACCGCCGGCGAGGTCGTGGCCAAGGGTCTCGGCTGGGCGGCGTGGCTGCTCAACGTACCGCGGCGTTCGACGAGGGCACGTACGGTGAGGGATGACCTGGCCAGCGTCGTGGCCGACGAACCCTAGCTAGGTTCGTGTACGCGTGGCTGTCCGGAGTGGCGCCGGGAACAAGATGGATAGGAAGGTGATGGCTCGCGAGGCTCGTCGCCGACGAGGAGTTCATGGAGGCGGTGAACGCCGCCGGCGCGCCGCGGCGTGATATATGAGGGCGTTCTTATTTGGTGGCTGTGGATGTGCTGAGCACCACGTGTACTGCCGTGCCGAGTGGATGGTAATCTCGCTTGGAATTTTTTTCGCCCTCGAGGATTATCTTGCAACGTACGTACAGCTAGCAGCTAGGGTCGCACATATAATCCAATACAGTCGGCATAATATATATGCATGCACACGACCAGCAGTAGTCATTTGGTTCATCAACAGGCCGTATATGCAGATAATCCAGTAGAGTCTGAAATTACAACAGGGATTCTCGTGGCCCAAAAGATACGAGTTCGCACAAGTAGTGTTTATGTGTGATTTCAGAGGAAACAGAGCTCATTTTGGATCAGTATATTATTAGCAGGTTCGGCAAAAATGGCCACGGGCAGAGAGGACATGTGTTATGTGTAATCAATCGAACACAAACAAACTTTATCATAAGCTGTATGGCACACGAACGTACAGCCGGTATATGCACACAACCAGCAGTCTCAACCGGAGCAGACAGACAAACACATATGAAGCTGAAGCCAAACAAAATCAAATCAAAGAACACATCTCGATCAGCAGTCACGGTGGTCGCCGGCAACCGTACGTCGCCCATACCGTACCTTTGCTTTCCAACACAAACAAACTGATCAAACCAACACACGGCGCCAGCAGCAGGCCTGCAGCTAACTGTGGTAGCCGGCAACCTACCATTAGCCACCGAGCTAGACAGGCACACGTACACAGATAACCAAATAGCAGCATGCAGCAGATTATTGGATGCACGTACAGGACCAGGACGATGATATATAATTTTCACCTGGCCGGTCAGAGAGATGAGCAAATTAATCGATCGATGATTAATAGTCAGTAACTAGAAGAACAAACTAAGCCAGCCAGTAGTACGTGATCGATTTCAATGTAGTATGTTTGTGTATGTTTGCTTAATTACCTGAGGAGGGTGCCCCTGAGCATGCGCCTCTTGTAGTAGCGCGAGTGCACGGGGGTCTCGTAGAGGGAAGGGTGGTGCCCGGCGTCCACCCCGTCCCACTCCAGCGCGTCCCACACGTCCTTCTCCACCTCCACGGCCGGCTTCATCGTGCCCGGCTTGCGGCCCATCAGCGATGGCAGCCGGCGCAGGTTGGGGCAACCCCTGATCCTGATGGTCTCCAGCGCCGGCGCCGGCGTCTGATCGGCACCCTCGCATATCTGCTGCAGCGCCGGCAGGTCGTGCAGGTGGATGGTGGTGAGCTTGGGGAAAGGGACACTTGTGTCCTGCGCATTCCACGGTACGAAGATGTGCCTGAGGTCGCCGCAGTGGATGATGTGGAGGGTCTCCAAGCTGGGGAGGGAAGGGTGCCTACCCATAATAAAAAGCGCGAACCGGAGGCTTGGGCAGCGGCGCAGGTGCAAGTGCTGCAGTCCTGGGAAAGGGACATCGTTTCCATAGAGATATGTGCGCCGGAGATCCGATGCCCAGATGGTCTTGAGCGTACCGTTGAACTCAAACGAATAGGTGGCGCCTGCGGCATCGATCTCGATATGGCGATCCGACGACGACTGTCTCGTTGGTGCCTGTGGGAAGGAGGCCAGCATCGGGGCCGGGCCATCACCAAAAACCTTAGTAAAGACATCACCGTACACGCTTGCTGCTAGTTGTTGTTGTTGTTGATCCATCGTCTCCGATACGATCCTAGCTTGCTGCTTATTATTGCTGGCTGTTGCTGCACGCACCCTACCTGATCAATGCAATCGATTGAGATTGAGATGCACTAGTACGTACTTAATTGTGTACACGTACATACCTTCGGTTTTGCGATGCTGATTGAGATGATCTGATTGAGTTGGCCCGGCCGATCGATCGAATGGCCGGCGGACACAATCCCAGATCGATGAACGCGACAGAGCGAGGGAAAGGTGTGCCACAGCTAGCTAGTGATCGAGCTGTTGTCGTCCTGCTTCTTGCATTGCATAATGTCCGGCCTCTCCTAGCTAGGCAACAAAGCAAAAGCACACACAATAGCCAGCAGGTAGTCAGGTACGATCTATCCCTTACTTGTTTGCATGCCTCCAACAAAGCAAAAGCACACACATCTCGCATCTTCTGGCCGGAGGGTACGGTGCTTAATTTGCTTCTCTTTCTCTCGCCCTTGCCTCTCTTTTTTTCCCCAAAAGCTTGGCATGGAATTGAACCACCTTTGCCTCTTTCTCAAGATATATGGTCGATTCTCGGCTTGTGCTTTTTGTCCAGTTTCCTTTGTTTAAAGAGACTGATGAATAGTAGTTGTACTATATATATTATTGCTCTGTCATGTAAATCTACTGCAGCTTAATTTGGGTATCAACATCAGTTCAAAGTTTGACAAACTTAACGTAAACAGCCGACGACGGACAAGGGGAGACCGCGCGAATTAAAAGAAGGACCCGGGATGGCGGAGAGGAGCGAAGCCCAAGTCTCGCTGCGAATTCAATTGGCCCATTTGAAAGCTAGCTGCTGTGTGGCGGCGATTGCATCTGTAGTGGGCCGAAACTGAAAACCCATCTCTCTCTCTCTCTCTCAGCATGCATCTCTCCTCATAGTATATCCAAGCTAGGCCAGCTTCCTCAATGTTCACACCCAAAATTGGCGGCGCGGTCTCGTGTCAACACTCAACCACGTCTTTGTCTTACCCTAAGAAAAAAGAGAGCAAGGTTTGGTCTTACAGAGAACAGAAAAGCAAAAGCAAGTCTTCACTAAAAAAAGAGCTAGACTAGGTCTTGTTGCCTTCCTTTCAAATATTCGTATTCAGCTTTCAATAAACATAATTTGTGTCTATGTCATGACAGTCATACTTGACCTTTGTACATATAATGCAAATATATACGAACAAGTTTGTCGATATCATTCTTGAATATTTCTCGCTGAAATGATCGATAAACATGCATGCAAGCGTGTACACCTCAGATACACGTAGACTTCATATGACATCATGGACGTCGTTGTACGTGCTGAACTGCTGATGGAGTAGGACATTGGCAGATAAATATTTTTTCTCTCCGAACCAATGAAGCCTCTCCCCACATAGCGAAGATTTCCACTTCCCAAATGGTGGCAATATATTCAATGGCGCCAACTTCTCTTCTAGTCTCTTGTTATTGTGATTACTATGGCGGTCAAATCAAACTATGTAGCTTTATAAATTATTCCTCCTGTTCCAAAATATTTATCACTTTAGGTTTGGTCCTAAATCAAACTTGTATAAATTTGATGAAGTTCTAAAAAAATATAAGAACATCTATGATACTAAATTGGTTTCATTGAATCCACCATAAAATATACTCTGATAGTGCATTTATTTGCTATTATATATATTGTCGGATCTAAGGACCGACAATCCACTAGGATACCCTGAGTGGTAGATTTGTAGGAGGAGTATCGTCGAATCGAGAAGCTTGATGGAAACACAAGACGTAAGGTTTAGACGGGTTCGGGCTACCCAGAGGCTACATCCTGTGTTGGGTTGTGTTTGTATTCCTTGTGCTCGACAAAACTTTAGGAAGCTAGGGCGAGCTTCGTGGTTACAATGGATGGATTACCCTCGAAGGGCTGACCTAGGCCACCTTATATAGGCCGACGGACTAAGGCTTACAAGTCGGTTTCAATCTAAACCTACCAGATTACAATAAAGAGTCATGTCCGACTAGATTTCTATTGATACTCCATGATATCCGGATTTGATCCGCCGAGTATACCGTGGCTCGTACTCGTCACGTCTTCATTAAGCTTGTCCATCAAGTCGGGAATTTCTTGTGGGTCATCTCTGAGTCGGCCCACAACCTTGTCAGGTGTGGGCCCAAGTAGTTGGATGAAAAAGCTTCAACACTTGGGTGGGTGGTGGTCCAAGAAAAAAAAGAAATATCATGGCATCATACCGAGTACCATAATGATAAATATAACCATACATCATGGTCATATGGAGGGCAGCGCAAGACGCACTCCATATGGAGTAGCCCTCGAGCCTTGGTCTGATTAGAATAATTAGGCCAAGGGTCAAAAAGAATGCCTTCAAAAATCTGTTGAGTGCCACAGAGGCGTGGAATAACCATCTAGCATGTTTGTATGGAGGGCGGCGCAAGACGCACACACTCATATGGAGTAGCTACTCATACGCACGCAAACCCTGCCTCTACGAGCTTCTCTGAGAAACTAGGCCAGCAGATGCCACGACTGATGAAGTTACCACAAGCACCTCGGTGTCGACAGACACGTCGTCTACCACTGAAAGAATAACGCCGATTAAATTCTAAAATAATTTCAAGAAAATAAGACACTCGGACTGAATTAAGGACTCTGGATATATAGGCAGGTTTCACCACAATGAATCTTACAAGCTAAGCTACTATCAGTTTCCAAAGTTACCTATATAGATTGTCTAAAGTTAGTTTCCTGTACGTGGTAGCTTTAGAGCAAAATCTACAGGGATTATATAATTAATAGCCGATTGATTAGCACTTTCATGAGTCTCATATGGTAGTTTTAGAGCACAATAACAAGTGGCATATCAACCACAAACTGGCAACCACTATGTTTAAGCACTATTGGTTGCATTCTCTAATTGGACGCTTTCTTTTAAACAACGAGCGTCTGGATTAATTCCCTGTCACAACGAACTATAGGGTCCAAAAAATATTGGTGGCGTGGTGCTCGTGAAGGCCAGCAGCTAGGATCCAACCGCGCACTGGTCATTGCCTTCCCTCGTCAACGTAGCAAGTCAAGTCAATCGGTCAATTAAAAAGCCGGCCGCGTTCAACTGGCGGGAGCCACCATGCATATTACCTTGCCGCCGTGTAGATAAGTGTGAGGACATCATGCATGATCGACTAGCTCCACCCAACAAGTTTCAAAAAATTAACAAGCTAAGGCAAATCTTTCTATCAAGGTGACTGTATATGATTTGTCCATGCGAAAGTATTCTCAAAGGCTGCTTAATTACTGCATGCTCGCGCGCGATTGCACCGTACTAGATCGACTACTAGCACAGAAAGAAGGTGATACCATGATATGATACGATCACGGTCGAGCTTTGTCATCAAGAAAGAATAGTGGCGTGTGACTCGATCATGAGCTTGATGCCCAGCTGGTTGAAGCTAGTGAACCAGCAAGAGCATAGTTTTATGTGCCACATGCATGCAAGCCCCAATTATGCTGATGATCGAGCAAATAATTGCACCTGGAGCATTAAGCAGCTAGCAAGCTGCAGGCCCGGAGGACGCGGTTTCCAAAGAACGCGGCTTTCCACGTACACATGGAGGGCGCCACTGATGGCGGCGTCGTCCAAGTCGTCTCCCGCCGCATGGTCCGCCCGTTGACGCCGCCGGCGCCGGCGTCGGCGAACGGGAACGGCTGCCATCCGGCGGCGGCGGAGGAGGTCGAGGTCATCCACCCCACGCCATGGGACCTACGCCTGATCAGCATCGACTACATCCAGAAGGGCATCCTCCTGCCCAAGCCTCCGGTCTCCGGCGAGGCCCTCGTCAACGCCCTCGCGTCCTCGTTCGCGGGAGCACTCGCGCGGTTCTACCCGTTCGCCGGCCGGCTCGCCGCCGACGAGCGCGGCGACGGGACGGTGACCGTGTCCCTGCGGTGCACCGGCGAGGGCGCCGAGCTCGTGCACGCGGCGGCGCCGGGGGTCTCCGCCGCGGACATCGTCGTCTCCTCGCTCGACACGCCGCCCGTGGCCTGGGCCTTCTTCTCGGATTCCTTCGACCAGGCCCTCGGCGCCGACGCCGCCGTCGAGGACGCCCTCCCCTTGATGTCCGTGCAGGTCACCGAGCTCGCCGACGGCGTGTTCATCGGCGTGACGCTGAACCACTCCGCCGGCGACGGCACCGCGTTCTGGCACTTCCTCAACACCTGGTCGGAGATCCACCGGCGAGCCGCCGGCGACGACCTTCTGATGCGCGAGCGCGATCTCTCCACGCCGCCGCCGGTGCTCCGGCGGTGGTTCGTCGAGACGTGCCCCGTGCCGATCCCCATGCCGTTCAGCAAGCTGGAGCACATCGTCCGGCGCTTCAAGCGCACGGCGGTGAAGGAATGGTTCTTCACCTTCTCCGCCGCGAGCGTCAAGAAGCTCAAGGCGCGCGCGAACGCCGAGATCGCCGGCACCGCCGCCGCCGCCATCTCCTCGCTCCAGGCCGTCCTGGCGCACCTCTGGCGCGCCGTGTGCCGCGCCCGGTGCCTCCCGCCGGAGCAGGCCACGTTCTACTCCGTCGTGGTCGGGTGCCGGGGACGCGTCAAGGGCATCCCGCCGGGCTACGTCGGGAACGCCATGGTGTTCGGCAAGGCGGAGGCCACCGCCGGCGAGATCGAGGAGAAGGGGCTCGGCTGGACGGCGTGGCTGCTGAACCGCGCCGTGGCGTCGTTCGACGAGGCCACCATGAGGGAGTCGCTGGAGCGGTGGGTCCGGGAGCCGGACTTCACGTACATGGGCAACCTGTCGTCCGCCGGCACGGCGCTGGTCACCGGAAGTTCGCCGAGGTTCGACGTGTTCGGCAACGACTTCGGGTGGGGCCGGCCGGTGGCCGTGCGGAGCGGCGCCGGGAACAAGGCCGACGGGAAGGCGACGGTGTTCGAGGCGCCGGAGCGGGGAGGGAGCATGTCGCTGGAGGTGTGCATCGCGCCGGATGCCCTAGCGAGGCTCGTCGCCGACGAGGAGTTCATGGAGGCGGTGAGCTAAGCTTGACCGTGTGGAAAATATTATTTATTTCTAAGTGTATTTTGTCTTCTTGATCGATAGAAAATTTGTATGGTGTAAAAAACATCATATACAGGTAACTAGCAACAACGCACGTGCGACACGCACGTTTAATAAAAACGACTTTTTTATTAACGATGAAGAGTACTGTAGTAGTTGGCTGGAAAATGGTTCTTGTATTGAGGAGTCCTGGTATTTATTTTTGGGCGTAGAGTCCTGGGGAGTCCTGGACGTTTAAACCGTGAGGCGTGGCTTTCCGATCAGGTACTAATTCAAGTGTGACCGTTTAAACTGTGATGAGGCGTAACGTTTTATTATTTCTTCAAAAGTGTGACTAAAGAGTCCGATGAAAATCGTGGGTTCAAAAAAATTCTACTGTGGCTGATTTGTGGTCCCATCGGCCTCGAAAGTTTTGAATTTTTATAGTATATAGATGCACATATATTTGTTTTTGCCTACTTTCAATTGGAGAATAGTCATTAGCTTTCTTTATTAGAAAGCATAAGAGCATCATTAATGTCCAAAAAGTTCTTGTAGTGCGATGCACACAATTTATTATAGTGTGCAAAATATATATTTTGGTCCCTTTTCTGTGAAAATAAAAATAAAACCCGACTATGGTGGGAGACTCCACTTCGCATTATTCTAAGAAGGTGCCATGCTTCGAACCCATGTGGGGACGTGAGTTTCTATGACTTCCGGAGTTCAACGCTCTAAATAGTCCATCGAGAGGCAAATAATTTTTACAACATTTAGCAAAACCAACTAAAATAGCGGCACCAAATTGAATTGAGATGATTTACATCAATCTTTGCAGAGTTTTCCAAGTGTAAAGATTAGATACATCTGTACATGTGCATGTATGATTGGTATAGGAGACATGCATTTGTAATGCGTGCTCACGAAGGTTTTATGCCATACTCTCGCACATATATTCTCATCCAATATGTATGCAATTGTTTTTGTAATTTTTCTTACTTTCAAGTGGGAGAATCATCCTCACTAGCTTACTTTAGAAAGAATAAGGCATCGTGCACGTACACAAATTTTATATGTGCAAAAAATCTTTCTTTATTAGGAAGTGTGATTTGGTGTTCCAGAGGGAATATATGTCTAAAGTGGCAAATAACATATCCTAGATATGCAAATCATTCTTTATTTTATTGAGTATGTGTTACGGAGGGAATGCATGTTCGATATGACAAATAAAATATCCTTGTGATATGCAAATTATTCTTTATTTTATTGTGCATGTGTTATGGAAGGAATATATGTTCCATATGACAAATAGCACATTCCATCCCTTGCAAATTATAGTTCACTTTAACTTTGTCCTAGGTCAAATTTGTCTAAAATTTTGATCAAATTTATAGAGCATAAAAACATAATTTATGGTACATTTAGTGAAACTAATTTGATGTTTGAAATTTTTGATGCTTTATTATGTAAACTTGGCCAAATTCAGAGAAATTTGACTTAGAACAAAGTTAACATGAACTGTAATCTGTCGGAATGGAAGGAGTATATCTTAGGTGAGGTATCTTTTGCACTCATTCTTCTTATCTCCCATGTTATATGAAGCCTCATATGGTACTCCTTAATTTCCCATCCCACTAAAGTTTATCTGGAAGGTTGATGAGAACCTGATGAAGCCACCAGTTGGGATAATGGGACTACGACAAAGGGTCTTGGTGTAGTGCAATCTGCTTCTCTTCCGGTTTTTTATGAACCAAAGCCATGTCTGATTTCGATGGCTACATGCGTGTGACATGAGATCGACAATGACTTGGTGTCGTGGCGGCGGTTGACCTACACTGAGCCCTATGTGTTTCTGATTATAACCAGTTTACTGATGAAAATAAGCGATGACCCACCAAATGTCTCCTTTATTTTCGCTTCTACGAGCCGCCCCTTCATCAGATATTAAAAGCGAGAAAATCTTCGTTTTGATTATGATAAAAGTGTGGCCGAGAGAATTGTAAACAAACAGGCCCATATGGATGGCACCGGCTAGTCCAAGGTCAAATACTCAACGACGGTGGAGGCTTGCGATACAGGTGGCCAGCAAATGTTGGCAATGGTGTGTTGTTGGGAATGGATCATGGCCCTTTGTCTCCTTCGCAATCCAACACGGTCCTATCAAATTTTAGCTCAAAAACTAGTAGTATTATGGCACGGCTTTAATAGGGCCCGATTCTTAAAATTTCTAGTACAAAATTGAGGGCTCTTTACCACCACCGCCCAGTGTTAGTAAAGAGTCGTGGAGTTTGTGGTGGCTGAGTGGTGCACACGAGTGGTGTGATATGGTTGTTGTGACGAACTGATGATGTGTTGAGTGGTTCGATATATGTTTGTTGCTTTTGGACTACCGGCCCAAGTTGTTGGTTGAGTTGTTTGGTGTTGCGATGTTGGAATGTTGTCGTAGCCGTTGTTTTTCCATTTGTTGTGTTGCCTAGCGTGAGCTTTTCTTCTTCTTTTTTTAATATAATGGCAGCTCCCTGATGGTTCATTTAGAAAGAAAAGAATCTGGTGAAGCTGAACGTGCTCTTCCGGATGTTGGCCTTCGCCTCAAACACGCACAACCGCCGGGAACACGCGGAGCTGATCGCTCACTCACTCACACAGCACGGCGTCACGAGGAAGAAGATGAACAGTAAATTGGGGAGGAACGTCGCGGAGCCAATAGCTCATGTATCTTGGCCTTCTTCACACTAAACGGGAACTGATAGGTTACAACGAGGAGCCCTGGGGCATTTGTAGGCCAGGGGAGCAGCCCTTCCACCATGGTCGTTGCGCCCGATCCGCGCGGAGCGCACGCGCCCATGAACGCGAGTCCACTTGTTCGATCCGAACATGGCGGCCTCCTCCAGCGGGATCCTCGCACGCACACCACTCACTCGCCTTCCCTACGACTCGGTCACATGGATCAAGGCCGGTGGAGACAACACCTCGCGCTCGACTGCCCTGGACCCGACATGGACGCGCTCGACGGCGTCGTGCTCTGGGCACGCTCAACCCGAGCTCACACACGCGCGAATCAACTAACCTATGGACTCGAACACACACCTACACACCATGGCGTGTTTATTTCCAACAATCTCTCCCTAAACACGACATGGCGGAACTCGAACTTCACAGCAATGTCGCCTCCTCTTCGACGTCGCACATCAGCGCCGCCGCCTTCTTCTTCCGCGGGCAGTTCCTCTGCTGGTGCCTGCGCTCCCCGCACTCGAAGCATCTCCCTCGGTAGCGACTCCTGCTGCGCCCCGAGCACGTGCTGGTGCCATCGTCGTCGTCGTGCCCGCCATCGCGACCATTGCTCCTGTCGCCGCCGCCGCGCGCGCAACCGCCGTGCCCATGTTCCTTGCCACGCTGACACTTCCTCGCCTCCCACTGCTCCTCAGTGAGCAGCAGCTGCCCGGTGTGGCCTCCATTGGTCGCCTGTTGCTCCTCAGCATCGACGTCCTCTGCCATCTGCAGCCGCCCGACGAGCTCCTCGATGAGCATGGTGTCGAGGTCGCCGAACATCTCCACCGTCACTGCGACTTGCTTTGGCTTCTTGGGCACCACGCGGAGCATCTTCTTCACGACGCGGCTGTCCGACATCTCCTCCCCGAGCTCGTGCAGGCTGGTGACGAGCCCGTTGATGCGCATGGAGAAGTCGGCGACGCTTTCCCCGTCGCGGAACGCCATGGCCTCGAATTGCCTCAGCAGCCTCTGGATGCTTGCGCCCTTCATGTGGTCGTCGCCGGCGAAAGCCTTCTCGACCGCCTCCCACGCCTCCTTCGCAGACTTCTTCTGCGCGAGGCCGGCCTTCATCTCCTTCGGCACGCCGCGAATGAGCGTCGCCAGCGCGCGCCGATCCTTGGCGCGCTCCTTGCACTCCGCCTCGACCGCGTCCCACAACTCCAGCGCCTCCATGCTCACCTGCATCACCAAAGCCCACTCATGATAGTTGGCTCTGGACAGCTGCGGGATCTCCACGGCGCCGGGCGTCGCCATGACGCGCTCGACCGCGCTCACACCCGAGCCTCCCCCTTCACCGGACTCTCCCCAATCTTCATCGCCTTCGACTTGGCTCTGATACCACGTGTTGGCCCTTGCCTGGAACACGCACAGCCGCCGGGAACACGCGGAGCCGATCGCTCACTCACTCACACAGCACGGCGTCGCGAGGAAGAAGATGAACAGTAAATTGGGGAGGAACACCGCGGAGCCAATAACTCCTGTATCTTGGCCTTCTTCACACTAAACGGGAACTGACAGGTTACAACGAGGAGCCCTGGGGCATTTGTAGGCCAGGGGAGCAGCCCCTCCACCATGGCCGTTGCGCCCGATCCGCGCGGAGCGCACGCGCCCATGAACACGAGTCCACTTGCTCGATCCGAACATGGCGGCCTCCTGCAGCGGGACCCTCGCACGCACACCACTCACTCGCCTTCCCTACAACTCGGTCACATGGATCAAGGTTGGTGGAGACGACACCTCGCGCCCGACTGCCCTGGACCCGACTTGGACGCGCTCGACGGCGTCGTGCTCTGGGCACGCTCAACCCGAGCTCATGCACACACGCGAATCAACTAACCTATGGACTCGAACACACACCTACACACCAGGAACACACCATGGCGTGTTTATTTCCAACACCGGAGCACTAGCATTTCAACGAAGGAACCTTCTGCTGAGTGCTAAGTGCAAAGATGATCAAAACAGTTGAGCGTTTCCTCAGCCCAAACGCAAGCTAAGTCTCGTGTCTCGTATATATGATAGATGTTGAAACCGTACTATACTTTGCCATCAAAACACCAAAGTCGGCAGGTGAGATTTGGGTCTCCTGTCTGCTGGGAGGTTCTATAATACTAATAAGTAATACAGAAAACTTGGTCACTGGTCAGTGATGGCTGCGCGGCGCATGCAATTTGTTGGCCTACCTAGAGAACAAGCTAGTACGCCTGCTGATAAAGATTCAGCGGCAGCATATTGCTTTGTTTCAGAGATAACGATTGACTGATCGTTTAAATATCAACTATACAGTCAGCTAGAGAACAGTGACCGCTGACTTGCTGAGTGCAGCAGCATGCTTTGTTGTACTTCAGAGTTGAAAATTGAGTGACTCATTGTGAAAAATATACTGATAACTTCAGTTGCTATTGGCTTGCAGCCACCATGGTCTCTGCTGAGTGCTGACAACTTACACATTGTGCGATTCTTCTTCAGTTGGAATAGTAGCGCTAAAGTGTTAAAGGTTTGAGATTCCGCTGAAGCCCAATGCGCTTAGTCTTCTGGTTCTGCTGAGATGATGAAACGGTTGAACTTGAACATGTCCTCTTTTATTTTCAGAGACCAATTGCAAGCTAGGTCTCTATACATGTCGAGAAATAAACGTGCTTTTACTTTTCCATGGACACCAAGCATACGTGATCAGCAGGTGGAATTTGGGGGGTAGCTGCTGCAGGCTGCAGCCTCAACTTCTGGGGTGTTTTAACAGGTCATGGAGAAAAACAGACTTGGTACTACAACTACTGGTCACTGATGGAGCAATGCAGCAGCTCACTTGCAGAGTTAGCAGTTGACTGATCCGGCGTAGTGCTGTACGTATATTACAACCACGGCTGCTACCGGGCTTTGCAGCCACTGAGCATTTTCAATTCTTCAACTGGAATAGTAGAGGCACTGGAACTATTCGTTGGTTGTGTTACTACGTCGTCAGCCCGTGTCATTACACAGTCAGCGTCAGGGACCTTGAGAGCTAATGTGTCTCTCTTTTTTTTTAGGGAAAGCTGACGTGTCTCTCTCATCTCATCTCAGACTGGCGGGGCTACGGCTGGCCCATGAAGATGAATTGAAGCTGCACCGGGTGTTTGGGCTGTGCGCGCTCGAGTGGGGAACAAAGCCCATAGCCCACCAACATCGCACAAGGATCCAAGGCCGACTCGATGACGGTGGGCCCGCCCAGCGCTGGAGGGTCCCTTCTCGATAGGGAGGCCCCAACAGTATCTAATCAAAATTTTTTGGATTCGTTATTTTTATAAAATTTTCTGGATTCGTTATTTTTATAAAATTAGAAATGGCCAACCTGGCTCATTTCTGAGCTAGATGGGCAGTGGGCCGAGTCGATCAGTGTATGAATGTTTTCATTTGTTGTTGGTTAATTGCACGTGTCTAATCAGCCTCGCTGACAACACAAGGGCTTAATTCCAAGAATGCATCAGCTGCCACGCCCTCACATGGAGCCGGGCGCCACAGGCTGCAGCCGCGTCCGGGTTGTCTCCCGGCGCATGGTGCTCCCGTCGCCGCCGCCACCGCCGGCGCTGAAAGAGGAGGTCGAGGTGATCCACCTGACGCCGTTGGACCTACGCCTCATCCGCGCCGACTACATCCAGAAGGGCATCCTCCTGCCGACGCCTCCGGCCGGCGGCGACGCCCTCGTCGGCGCCCTCGAGCTCTCGTTCGCGCGCGCCCTGCGCCTCTTCTACCCGTTCGCCGGCCGTCTTGCCGCCGACGAGCGCGCCGGCGACGACACCGTGATGGTGTCCTTGCGGTGCACCGGCGAGGGCGCCGAGCTCGTGCACGCCACGGCCCTTGGCGTCGCCGCCGCGGACATCGTCTCCTCGGTCTACACGCCGTCGGTGGTGCTGGAGCTCCATTCCTTCGACCCCGTTCTAGGCGCCGGCGCCGCCGCCGAGGACGCACTCCCGTTGGTGTCCGTGCAGGTCACCGAGCTCGCCGACGGCGTGTTCATCGGCGTGACGCTGCACCACGCCGTCGGCGACGGCACCGCGTTCTGGCACTTCGTCAACGCCTGGTCGGAGATCCACCGCCGCGGCGGCGTCGCCGACGATGACCTGCTCGATCTCTCCACGCCGCCGCCGGTGCTCCGGCGGTGGTGGTTCGTCGAGACCTGGCCCGCGCCGCCTATCCCTCTGCCGTTCACCAAGCTGGAGCACATCGCGCCGCCGCAGTTCGATCCTACGACGGTGAAGGAATGCTTCCTCGCCTTCTCGACGGCGAGCGTCAGGAAGCTCACGGCGCGGGCGAACGACGAGGTCGCCGGCACGGCCACCGCCGCCGCCGCCGCCGCCATCTCCTCGCTCCAGGCGGTCCTGGCGCACCTCTGGCGCGCCGTGTGCCGCGCCCGGCGCCTGCCGCCGGAGCAGGGCACGTCCTACGCCGTCGGCGTCGATTGCCGGGGGCGCGTGGAGGGCATCCCGCCGGGCTACGTCGGCAACGCCATGGCGTTCGGCAAGGCGGAGGCCACCGCCGGCGAGATCGAGGAGAAGGGGCTCGGGTGGACGGCGTGGCTGCTGAACCGCGCCGAGGCCTCGTTCGACGAGGCGAATCTCAGGGAGGCGATGGAGCGGTGGGTCCGGAGGCCGGAGTTCTTGTTCATGGGAAGCATGGCCTGCGCCGGCACGGCGCTGGCGACCGGGAGCTCGCCGTGGTCCGACGTATTCGGGAATGACTTCGGGTGGGGGAAGCCGGTGACGATGCGGAGCGGCGCCGGGAACAAGGCCGACGGGAAGGCGGCGATGGTCGAGGGGCCGGAGCCGGGAGGGATGTCGCTGGAGCTGTGCATAGCGCCGGACGCGCTCGAGAGGCTCCTCGCCGACGAGGAGTTCATGGACGCGGTCAGCTTGCCGGCGAGAGGTTGGCCGCGTGCATGGATCGCGTAATTCACAAGCTGTCGTCATGCAAGACTTCTGTTGCATGTGCTGATGTGTGCATGTAGCTGCAAAAACTATTATGAAGAATCAACTCTCGTGGTTCATGTAATAAGTGTTGTTGTACTTGTTCTTTAGTGGCACCTGCCCCCTGCATTGGAGTGAAACATTTTGAAATTTATGAAATTATTATGAAAGGTGCAACACAACTCATAGATGTGGAATTATTATGCGAATAGATAAATATATACAAGTTAAGCCACATGATGATAGAGACGTAGGGGGTACTCATTTTATTTTACTTAACTAATTGATTAAGTAAGTATTTTTGTGTCAACGTTTGAGGCAAGAGTCAACAATGTCGTATATTTTGAACGGATGTGTATGCCGAGAAACGTGTGCTTTTACTTTGCTGCCATGAACACGAAATTAACGTCAGCAGGTAGAATTTGGGTGTAGCTTAGCTGCTGCCTTAAACTTGTGGGATGCATCTTTTAACAAGTCATAGAGGAAAATTAAACCCGGTAGAACAAGGACTGCTTGCAGATCGAGTTGGCAGTTTGACTGACCCAGCATATAACTAACAACTACGGTTGCAGCCACCATGGTCATTGTCTGTGCTGATCACCACCTACAACAGAGCGATGAACTGCTCCTTGATCATGCTGACAGATGAAAGTTGAAACTCCTTGTCACTTGTCAGGCCGAGGCCGGTGTCAATACAGTCAGCTTCAGAAGTTTCAGCTGTGCGCTCGGGGAGCTCCCATCGGACAGCCCACCCTGCGGCCCACGCCAACATCGCACAACCAGAAGAACAAGCCGGAGCCAGCTGCGGGGGATGGGCCGAAAACATTTAGGCTCTGATAAGGACATCGTTGAACTAAACCTTCAGCTACCTGCTGCGTTGGCAGGGATGAAGGACATCTGTCAAAAACTTAACAATCTAGGCTCTGATAAGTATGTTTACTTGCTTATTCCTGTGGTTCATGGTGCAGCAGCATGGAATGCTCGTTTCAGGTTTTCTGTACTTTAGCAACTCTCAAAAACCGTTGATGCATCCCATAATGTTAGCTGACCGTTATCCAAGCCGTCGAAGTCTTGAACGGATGGTATAAGAAGCATGCAATGCAATGCAATGCATCGAGACGACTTTGCCCCGTGAAAACGACACGACCTGATGGTTGATCAATGGCGAACTGAGCTGATGGTTGTGATGGCTCGTGGCTGTGTTGGGAATATGCCCAAGAGACAACTGGATTCGATCCACTAGTCTTAATGGGCCACAAATGTTGTGAAGCCCATTACCAGGGGAAGGGGTGCTTTATTTATTAGTCCCATATTGCTAATGGAACATGGTGTGAAGAATTTCATCCAAATAAATAGAGACCAAACCCCTCCTGAGAAAGACATGACTTCCAAGCAATAGTTGCTTTTCTCCCCATCGTGCTCGTGGACCTAGCAGTCCGGTGCGCGACGTTTCAATCCTCGTACGTGTGGATACCTCGGAGGTGCTGCGCTTGGAGCACAAGGACGAACCGCACGTGCAGGACCAGACGGACGTAAGCAACTGCACTGCACTGCCACTTCGACGCGTTCGTCTACATCGAGACGGCTTCCGCTGCAACTGCGCGTCAAGTGGTAACAATCCGTGATCTATAACTGCTGCTGTTCCTATTTTGGGTGAACGAGTTTTTGTGTGAGCTAGCGTAGCTTCCATCGTTTCCCTACAGTGGTATCAGAGCCGTAGCTGTTTCGTTATAGATTCGGATATATGCATATAGAGATATGCTTGGTTGTAGATTGGTCTCTGATCGGTTCGTGATCTCCACTATGATGGTAGTGTAACGAATTACTCCTACCGGTCGGAATTCCGCCACCGGAGTTAAGTGATACACACAAACCCAGTTATGGTGAGATATAGACCAATTGGATTGGTCGAATCGAACTTAGATCAATGACCGCGTCGCATGTCGATATACGACGATGTTGACTAGGATTCACTATGATGGTGGTGTAACGAATTACTCCTACCGGTCGGAATTCCGCCACCGGAGTTAAGTGATACACGTAAACCCAGGCATGGTGAGATATAGACCAATGTGATTGGTCAGATAGAATTTAGGTAAATCGTAGGTCCGCTCAGGAACGGCGGACGGTCCGCGAGAGAGCGGCGGACGGTCCGTAAATTCGTTCAAGAATCTTACAGAGACGTTGTCTAGCGTTCCAGAGGGTCGGACGGTCCGCCAGAGCAGGTCGGACAGTCCGCGGAGCGGATCGGACAGTCCGGGAGAAACGGCAGACGGTCCGCACAAGAACGGCGGACGGTCCGCAAGTGAGCGGCGGACGGTCCGCAAATACAGTCGGAATTTTGACAGAAGCGTTTTTCCAGCGTTCCAGAGGGTCGGACGGTCCGCCAGAGCAGGTCGGACAGTCTGCAAGGAAACAACGGACGGTCCGGCGAAATTAAAATTTTGAAAAACGATCCCTCAAAAATTGTTTAAGTTCTAAATGTCCTCCCAACTAAATCTTGCACCATCACATGTCTTGTACAATTAGTGGTGGGTCTATGAAATTAGGGTGCCACTAGTTTTCCTTGACTAGATGGGTTTGTATCGGATACTTACTCGCATAAGGAGTTGGTTAACTTAAACAAGGTCATCTTAACGGTTAAGGACCTTGGGACATAAAGGTTGGACGCCGAGACATAGAGATGTCAACCAACAACAGGAGTCATATAAGATATGATTAGCAAGAGTTGCTTACCGATCTACCATGTCTTCTAGCGGTGATGCTAAAGCTCACTAGTCGACTTGTTAGTTGTGGATCCTGAATCACTAAAATATCAATGGAGGGATATTGATTTTAGTGGGAGTAAATTCCGTTAAATTGTTTAATGTATTTTACTCTGTCATAGATACATTGTCTTAGTATTTTGCATTATTTTCTGTTGTAGATCAATGGCACCTAGCACACCGTTTTCTTTGCGTTCGATCCTTGAGAAGGATAAGTTGAATGGAACAAATTATGCGGATTGGATCCGAAACCTTAGAATTGTTCTCAGGGCTGAGAAAAAGGAAGAAGTTCTAGACACCCCATTACCAGTTGAGCCTGATGATAACGCAACTCTTGCTGAGAAAAATGCTTACAAGAAGGCATGTGATGCCAATCTTGAAGTGAGTTGTCTTATGCTTGCTTGCATGGAACCCGAGCTGCAGATGCAGTTTGAGACAAACCATGAGGCGCATGATATGATCGAGGCGCTCAAGGATATGTTTCAAACTCAGGCCAGGACTGAAAGGTTCAATGTCTCAAAGGCCTTTGTGGAAACAAAGCTAGCAGAAGGCGCAGCTGTAGGGCCACATGTGATCAAGATGGTTGGTTACTCCCAAAGGTTGGAGAAGCTAGGCTTCCCACTTGGCCCAGAGTTAGCCACCGATTTTATTCTAGCATCACTTCCGCCTAGCTTTGGGAACTTCATCTCGAACTACCATATGCATGGGGCGGAGAAGGGATTGAATGAGTTATGTGGCATGCTCAAGACGGCAGAGGTTGATATCAAGAAAAGCGCTAGCAGCAGCCATGTGATGGCCATCCAAAACAGGCCTAACTTCAAGAGGAAGGGCAAATCTTGGAAGAAAAAGAGCAAGGCTAAAGATATGATCTCTCAGCCAAGCTCTACGCCCCAGACTGAGTCTGGACCAGCTGCAGAAAAGAAGGAGTGCTTTTATTGTAAAGAAATTGGTCACTGGAAGAGGAATTGCAAGAAGTACCTGGCTTTTCTGAAGAATGGCGGTAGTAAGAGTACTTCCGCATCAGGTACACATGACATTAATATTACAGACATTTTTCTCGCTGAATCTTCTATTAATTCCTGGGTATTTGATACCGGATCGGTTGCTCATATTTGCAATTCGATGCAGGGATTAGTAAGAAGTAGAAGCGTGGGAAGAGGCGAAGTTGATTTCCGCGTGGGCAATAATGCAAGAGTTGCTGCTTTGACCGTCGGGACGATGCAACTCCACCTTCCGTCAGGATTTATCATGGAATTGAATAATTGTTATTTTGTTCCTAGTTTGAGTCGAAACATTGTATCTCCCTCATGTTTGATGAAGGATGGTTATACATTCGCGAGTAAAGACAATGGTTGTGTGATCTCAAAGAATGGCATGTTTGTGGCTCTTGCATCCATTGTGAATGGATTGTTTATTTTAAATCTTGATGATTCACCTATATGTAATATAATTGCTAAAAGGCCTCGGCTAAATGATTTGAATCCTACCTATATGTGGCATTGTCGTTTGGGTCATATAAGTGAGAAGCGCATGAAGAAGCTCCATTCTGATGGACTTTTAACTTCGTTTGATTTTGAATCATACGAGACGTGCGAAGCTTGTTTGCTAGGCAAGATGACCAAGGCACCTTTCACAGGTTTTCCTGAGAGGGCGCAAGACTTATTGGAACTCATACATACTGATGTATGTGGACCAATGAGCACGACAGCTCGGGGTGGATTTCAGTACTTCATAACTTTCACTGATGATTTTAGTAGATATGGCTATGTCTACTTAATGAAGCATAAGTCAGAGACTTTTGAAAAGTTCAAAGAGTTTCAGAATGAAGTTGAAAATCAGCGTGGTAAGAAAATTAAAGCCTTGCGATCAGATCGTGGAGGCGAGTATTTGAGCCACGAGTTTAGCACTCATCTAAAGAGTTGCGGAATTGTTCCACAGCTAACGCCACCTGGAACACCTCAGAGGAACGGTGTGTCCGAGCGACGTAATCGAACCTTGTTAGACATGGTGCGATCAATGATGAGCCAGTCAGATCTACCGTTATCATTTTGGGGTTATGCTCTAGAAACAACAGCTTTCACACTAAATAGGGTACCATCTAAGTCCGTGGAGAAGACACCATATGAGATATGGACTGGCAAGACTCCTAGTTTGTCTTTTCTGAAAATTTGGGGTTGTGATGCATATGTCAAGCGACTTCAGTCGGACAAGCTTACACCAAAATCGGACAAGTGCATATTCGTGGGATATCCAAAGGAAACAATTGGATATTATTTCTACAACCGATCAGAGGGCAAAGTGTTTGTCGCTAGGAACGGTGTTTTCTTGGAGAAAGAGTTTCTCAACAGCGAGAAAAGTAGACAGAAGGTGTATCTTGAAGAAATTCGAGATGAGCCTATGAGGCAAGACTTTACGAGTGATGCTAATGTAGCAGAACAAGTTGAGACACCTGTGGTAAGAGAAGAATCGCCATAACCACGAAGGTCGGAAAGGCCACGTCGCGCTACACAGAAAATGAATCTCCAAGTTACGGGAGAGCGCGACATATTGTTGATAGACAACGATGAGCCTAGGACCTATGCAGAAGCTATGATGGACCCAGATTCCGAGAAATGGCAAAGTGCCATGATATCCGAGATAGATTCCATGGGGCAAAATCAAGTTTGGAACTTAGTTGACCCGCCTGATGGTGTGAGACCCATCGAGTGCAAATGGATCTTTAAGAGAAAGAGAGATGTAGACGGAAATGTTAACGTCTATAAAGCACGACTTGTTGCAAAAGGTTTTCGACAAGTTCAAGGAGTTGACTACGACGAGACATTCTCTCCAGTAGCGATGCTTAAATCTATCCGGATCATTCTAGCAATAGCTGCGTATTTCGATTATGAGATATGGCAAATGGATGTCAAAACAGCTTTCCTCAATGGGAACCTAGAGGAGGATGTATACATGATACAACCAGAAGGTTTTGTCGATCCAACTAATGCTGGAAAATTATGCAAGCTTCAGAAATCAATCTATGGATTAAAGCAAGCATCTCGGAGTTGGAACCTTCGTTTTGATGAGGTAGTCAAAGGGTTTGACTTCCGGCAGAATGAAGAAGAGGCTTGTGTTTACAAGAAGGAAAGTGGGAGCTCTGTTGTATTTCTAATCTTGTATGTGGATGACATATTGTTGATTGGGAATAATATTCCTATGCTAGAATCCGTTAAGACTTCGCTGAAAAATAGTTTTTCTATGAAGGACTTAGGGGAAGCTGCATACATTCTGGGCATAAGGATCTATAGGGATAGATCAAGGAGGCTTATAGGATTAAGTCAAGATACTTATATTGACAAGGTGCTGAATCGGTTCAGCATGGAACAGTCCAAGAAAGGGTTCTTGCCTATGTCACATGGCATACACCTCAGCAAGACTCAGTGTCCTACGACGACTGATGAGCGGGAGCGCATGAGTAAGGTTCCTTATGCTTCAGCAATTGGATCCATCATGTACGCCATGATAAGTACTCGTCCAGATGTCTCATATGCTCTAAGTGTTACGAGCAGACACCAGTCTAATCCAGGTGAAAGTCACTGGACAGCGGTGAAAAACATTCTTAAGTACTTTAGAAGGACTAAAGATGTGTTCCTAGTCTATGGAGGTGAGGGAGAGCTCATTGTAAAGGGTTACACTGATGCTAGTTTCCAAACTGATCCAGACGATTCAAAGTCGCAATCAGGATTTGTGTTCACAATAAACGGTGGTGCTGTAAGCTGGAAAAGTTCTAAGCAAGATACTGTGGCTGATTCTACAACGGAAGCAGAGTACATCGCAGCTTCGGAAGCGGCGAAGGAAGGTGTTTGGATGAGGAAGTTTCTCATTGAGCTTGGTGTGTTTCCCAATGCATCTAGCCCATTGGAACTCTACTGTGACAACAATGGGGCAATTGCACAGGCTAAGGAGCCAAGGAATCACCAGAAAAACAAACATGTACTGCGGAAGTTTCACCTCATTCGAGAGTTCGTTAGACGTGGTGAGATAAAGATATGCAAAATACATACGGATTTGAATATTGCTGATCCTTTGACAAAGGCTCTTCCACGGCCTAAACATGAATCACACACGAGAGCTATGGGTATTAGATATCATTTAGATTAGCTCCAGTGTGAGTGGACAATGTTTTGTATCTATGATATATTGTTTATTTATTGAATATCCATGAAAGGCAACTTGTATATGATTAGCAATTATGTGAATTGTTTGTGAAACTCAATACTTGTATGGTTATTCAAAAGGATTGTCCCTAATTTGATTAGCACATGTATTAGTTGATGACTATGTTTCACAAGTCATGGACATGGAGATGTCAAACTAATAATGTGGGCACATGTATGACATGGGGCTGGACTGACCCAGTTTGAGACTTGTTTATCTCTTCTTCACAACGCGTATGCTTTGTCCTTAGACCTGAGATTGTCGTATGTACTCAAGATGTGAATTGACCTACTTAGGGACTACCAAACGCTGCACCGTAACTGGGTAGTTATAAAGGTGGTTTTCGGGTTTGTCAGGAAGCATGCTGTGAGGCATGGTCAATCAAGATGGGATTTGCCCCTCTCTATACGAGAGAGATATCTCTGGGCCCCTCGAGTGATCGGATCAAGAAATGCATGGCCGTGCTAGGTTAAGTGTTAACCTCTTGAAGGATCTGACTCACAGTTTCGAGAAAGGGAGGTCTTACTTGGAGTTAGACCAAATATCGTGAGGCAAAGGGAATAGCTTGTATGTGATGTTGTGGTGGTTCGTCTGATATGATCTTTACGTATTCATGGGAGTTGACACGTCTTGCTAGAGGCCGCTATCAACTATTGGAACGAGTAGGAGTACTCGAACCATGTCTATGTGTACGTGAACCCATAGGGTCACACACTTAAGAGGTTTGGAACACTGAAAATTTGCTTATGAGATTGTCTCTAGTGCAAGTGGGAGATTGTTGGGAATATGCCCAAGAGACAACTGGATTCGATCCACTAGTCTTAATGGGCCACAAATGTTGTGAAGCCCATTACCAGGGGAAGGGGTGCTTTATTTATTAGTCCCATATTGCTAATGGAACATGGTGTGAAGAATTTCATCCAAATAAATAGAGACCAAACCCCTCCTGAGAAAGACATGACTTCCAAGCAATAGTTGCTTTTCTCCCCATCGTGCTCGTGGACCTAGCAGTCCGGTGCGCGACGTTTCAATCCTCGTACGTGTGGATACCTCGGAGGTGCTGCGCTTGGAGCACAAGGACGAACCGCACGTGCAGGACCAGACGGACGTAAGCAACTGCACTGCACTGCCACTTCGACGCGTTCGTCTACATCGAGACGGCTTCCGCTGCAACTGCGCGTCAAGTGGTAACAATCCGTGATCTATAACTGCTGCTGTTCCTATTTTGGGTGAACGAGTTTTTGTGTGAGCTAGCGTAGCTTCCATCGTTTCCCTACAGGCTGGGCCGCGTATCGTTTTCTGAAGCCGCGATCGTGGCCATGGCGCTCTCCACTGAAGTGCAGAGGAATTCCCTCACGACAAGGAACGAGCCCAACGACCTCTCCTCGCTTTACGCATTTACCCCTTTTCAATCTCTTTTTTATTTTCTGGGTCAAGCTGGTTTACCGATCATTTGGTATTTTACGGTGATATATAATTTTAGTTTGTCTAGCCTTTTCCTCACTTAATACAAACTCTGACTCCTTTAATCTCTTTTAGTTAACAAATAAATCCTGGATTACAAATTTATTGAGTTGGGGAGGAATGGCTCAACAAGAAAAATGCACACAAGGAGCTAGTTGTTTTTGTTAATCAAATGGGAAAAATTATTTCAAAGAACTTATTCCTCAAACAGAATACCAAAAAGGGTGAAAATGAACAGAAAAAAAAGAATAAACGAAACGACCTTCCCCTGCCAGCCCTCCCCCGCCGTCGTCATCTCCACCGCCCCTCTCCGCACCCACCACCCCTCCTCCTCCAACACCCCATACGCGCGGCGCCGCCGCCGCGAGATCCGCTCCGCTCGCGATGTGGCGCGGCTGCGTCTCGCGGGGCCTCTCCAGGGCCAAGGCCTCCGCCTCCAGGCTCCTCTCCACGGCATCGGTACGGACTCCTCCTGCCTGATCCGCCCGCCTCCTCACTCCGCTCCGTCGATCCGGCTCCCTTTTCCGGATTCCCCCGTCCGTTTGTTCGTCGTTGATCCTAGCGATTCTGTGATTGGAGATTTAGTCTGGTTTCTAGTGTGACGGGATGGGAATGCGGCGATTGATTCCGTTTGCTTATGGGATGCGCGCGCGCGCGCTTGCAGTCGTCCTACACGGTGGTGGACCACACCTACGACGCGGTGGTGGTGGGGGCCGGCGGCGCGGGGCTCCGGGCGGCGATCGGCCTCTCCGAGCACGGCTTCAACACGGCGTGCATCACCAAGCTCTTCCCCACGCGCTCGCACACTGTCGCGGCACAGGTAACGCTACTACACCTGCTACTGCTACTGGTTCTGTTTCCCTAAAATGAATAAGATTCATTGTTTTGCGCAGCGAATCACAAGTCCATTGTTCTCTGTAGACTTGATCTGTTGATAGCTTCAATTGTTTGCTTCAGAGTCCCACTGATAAGCTGCCCATGCTCTAAGCAAGTGATGTTTTGTTAGAGTCCTCATATGCTCAGACCCATGATTTTAGTACAGTATGCTAATTGATTGTATACAAGAATGACTTAGTTAACTAGATCTGAAGTACTAGCTTGGCCACTAGGTTGCAATGCACCCATGCTGTTGCAACTAGCAGGTAGGCATGGGGCATCTGCTCTTAGTTGAGCAGGATGAAGGGTGATGTTGGGCTTTCTCTGTCAGTTAGGTGTGAAAATTAACTGCGTAGAGTTTTCAGTTTTGTATGGAATAAACAGAATCATGTTTCGGTCAAAAAAGAGAATCATGGTTGGGTATGGTCAAGATATGGAATTTTTGTATCAGCTTGCCATTGAGTTGTCCCCTAATTATGTTGCCTGTTATCTGTACTTTCAAGTTTTCTTGGCACCCTTCTTTGTGTCATCCTAGTTGGCATGCAGAAACAATCGCTTATCGGGGTAGGTCTGAGATTGCATACAAGTTTTAGCTTTTAAGTATGGTTTAGTTGCTCCATGTTGCTTTTTGATGATGGGGCAGCTGTTTTCTGTGGGCATGGTTGTTGGTAATTGGTTTTGTTTGGCTCAACCTGGAATGATGCAACTACCTCTTGGCTGAGCATCTCGTTTGTTCAGTGGTATGATATCTGCAGTAATGTAATTCAATGCTTAAAGTAGTGAAATGTTTTTAACTAGTCTTGAACTGCTAGCTTGACTACGTTAGGGCCATCTGCTTTTAATCCAGTGCTTCCTTAAGCAGGAAGTGTGATTTTGGGTTTTTTACAATTGGCACTATGTTAGGGGCCCCAAAAAATATGAAGCATAAAACTTGTATATGTAATCAGAATTAGTAGAATTAGTTTCAACATACTGTCCAGGTATGACCAATATATGTATTAGTTTGCCGTTAGGTTATTCTTGTATTGTGATGATCTGTCTATTGTTTTTGTTAAAATTTTCTTCATTTCGTACTTTGTATATCCCTACTTCACATGGGTCAACCATCACCTACAGTTTTATTTTCTTAACTAGATCTAAGGTTGGATGCTAGTTTTTCAGCATTGACGCATGAATATTTTGCTCTAGTAGTGTACCATGCATTGCCTTTTTGTGAGCTTCGGTTGTGCATTAACTTGAAAGAATGTGTTATCAGGGAGGCATAAATGCTGCGCTTGGAAACATGAGCGAAGATGATTGGAGGTGGCATATGTATGACACTGTCAAGGGAAGCGATTGGCTTGGTAAGCTAATTTATCATATTTGATGTTTTACTGTACAACGGCATCTTTAGCTTAAAATAGTTTTTCTAATAAGAGTTAACAGGGAATGATATCTTCAAGCAACTATCCAAATGTTTTGACTTTCTTTTTTTTTTCAATTTGCCATTCCTATCCATTTCCAGGTGACCAGGATTCTATTCAGTATATGTGCAGAGAAGCACCAAAAGCTGTTATAGAGCTTGAGAACTATGGGCTACCATTTTCAAGAACTGAAGAGGGAAAGATATACCAACGTGCCTTTGGAGGACAGAGCTTAGATTTTGGCAAAGGTCATAGTTTTGGAACTTGTTTGAAAAGCATACTTTCACTTATTGTATTTTGCTTGCTCTAACTGTGTAGTATCATCAGGTGGACAGGCCTACCGCTGTGCCTGTGCTGCTGACAGAACAGGGCATGCTATGCTACACACATTATATGGTCAAGCAATGAAGCATAATACCCAGTTTTTTGTGGAATATTTTGCATTGGACCTTATCATGGACAATGAAGGCAAGCAAACTTTTTCTTATGCTGTCAATGTTTTTACCTAGTACTTTACACTGCAGGACTTTAGAAGGGTGGATCAGAGAAGAAATTCTTAAGTTGCTCTATACCCTTTACCAAGCCTGCATGCTTTGCTGGGCTTACAGGATTGTAGCACTTTTGTGTCCTAACTCCTAAGCCATTATTGCTGTGTTGGTCTCTTTTAATCACTATGGTAGTGTGGTGTTTCATGAACCTAGGTTTTCTTATAAAATATGGTTGTTTTTCTTTCTAATAGTTAGGATTATTTGCCAAACTCCCCAGTAATAGCACTAATGTTCATAACGTTATTCACATGCCTGTATTTTTTTGCTTACTTGCGTGGGTGACATGTGAAGCTTAAGCTGTCCATGGCTAAAAGTCCTATTCATGAACTTGCATCAATTTCCCAGGCAAATGTCAGGGAGTCATTGCCTTAAACATGGAAGATGGCACCCTTCACCGTTTCCGTGCTTCTAATACAATTCTAGCCACAGGAGTAAGGCTTCTTACAAATTTGAAGTACAAAATTGTCTCTATATACCTACAATAGTAATGAGATCGCTTTTGCTTTATGAACACAGGGTTATGGCAGGGCCTATTTCTCAGCAACTTCAGCACACACTTGTACTGGAGATGGCAATGCTATGGTCGCACGTGCTGGTTTACCTCTTCAAGTCAGTATTTTTTATCCAGGGCTGTGTTATTAGCTAGTCCATGTTCCTGTCCTCATCGTGCTTGCATCATGTATGCAATTGCAGGATCTTGAGTTTGTGCAGTTCCATCCTACTGGCATTTATGGTGCTGGATGCCTGATTACTGAAGGTTGGACAACCCCTTTTTGATGGTATATTTCCTCTGGTGATGATGGTTTTCTTTTTCTGACAATTTATGTACCTTCTCATTTCGTCACCAGGTTCCCGTGGTGAAGGTGGTATCCTTAGAAATAGTGAAGGTGAACGGTTCATGGAACGATATGCTCCTACTGCAAAAGATCTTGCTTCTCGTGATGTTGTTTCAAGATCAATGACAATGGAAATTAGAGAAGGCCGTGGTGTTGGTATGTCCTATGCCATTAGTTTCATGTTAGGGTGCCTAAAGACCCTTCCCCCTCCTCTTTTGCATGAAACTTATCTTTTTGTATGATTACTGTAGGGCCACTGAAGGACCACATTTATTTGCATCTGAACCATCTGCCGCCTGAGGTTCTGAAGGAAAGGCTTCCTGGTATTTCTGAAACTGCTGCCATCTTTGCTGGTGTTGATGTCACCAAGGAGCCAATTCCAGTTTTGCCTACTGTGCACTACAATATGGGTGGTATCCCAACAAATTACCATGGGGAGGTTTGTATTTAATATGCGGTTAACATGATTAGTATTGATTTAACTTGCTGTTACTATAATAGAATATTATATTGTTCTGCATCACAGGTAGTTGATATCAAGGTTGATAATCCAGATGCTGTTGTTCCTGGTCTATTGGCTGCTGGTGAAGCGGCTTGTGCATCTGTCCATGGTGCAAATCGGCTGGGTGCAAATTCACTTCTTGACATAGTTGTTTTTGGCAGAGCTTGTGCGAACAGGGTTGCCAGTATTTCTAAGCCAGGCAAGTTTTTTTCTTCTTACATGGTAATTCATTGCCCTTTTCTCTTCCTGATGCTCCTAATCCATGTTGCACTGTGTTATAGGTCAGACGCAGAAACCTCTTGGAAAAGATGCTGGAGAAAAGACCATAGCCTGGTTGGACAAGCTGAGGAATGCCAATGGGTCATTGCCAACTTCCAAGATCCGTCTCAACATGCAACGTGTTATGCAAAACAATGCTGCTGTATTCCGTACACAAGATACTCTTGCAGAAGGTATTCCTCAATCCTCATGCCCTTTGTCTAGTTCTACACCTTTGTGATATCTGCTGAGTATTGTCGCATGTCACCATAAACTGCCGATAACTATTATTAGAAGGAAATAAGCAGGACACAAATAACTCTACTAGCTAGGTGCAATCCATGGGAAAAGATATCACCATCTATTCTCACCAACCTTTTGTTTATTAGGTTGTGATCTGATTAGCAAAACATGGGAGAGTTTCCATGATGTGAAGCTCAGTGATCGGAGTCTCATTTGGTATGTTCTTCCTCATAAGAATTGATCGCTTATATAGCTTGTGTTGTTTCATTTCTTTATCCATTTTTAATCCTTTGTAATTTGCTTCCACAGGAATTCTGACTTGATAGAGACCCTTGAGCTGGAAAACTTGTTGATAAATGCATGCATAACCATGTATTCAGCAGAGGCTCGGAAGGAAAGCAGAGGAGCTCACGCTCGCGAAGATTTCACGGTTGGCAGCTGCTCTCTCTGTTTCTGTTTTTCCCCTTTTACTTCTACCACACGCTTATATGTTATAATGATGATTATTTTTCCTCCATGCTTACAGACAAGAGATGACCAGAACTGGATGAAGCACACTCTGGGGTAAGTATCTGTGCCCATTAAATCCTGAAATAATGTCAAATAATTTGTCCTGTTGTTGTGTTGAATGATTTACATGACAGATGTCACAGCATCACAGAAGCCAATCTGTAGACTTCAGAAAATAAGTTTGCTTGAATGAATGTGAAACATATTTGCAAAGCAGTAGTAACATATGACATGAATCAGTGGGTCTTAAAAGAAGAATCTTGGAACATAATAAATTCACTAACCAACATCTATGGTGGCAATTATCTGATCTGTTATACTGCTGTTTGGTTAACATGTCTCGATTTACTGATGCTGCTTCTTGTACAGTTACTGGGATAACGAGAAGGTTCGACTGGCGTACAGGCCGGTGCACATGAACACATTGGATGACGAAGTCGAGTCATTCCCACCGAAAGCGCGTGTTTATTGATCGATTCAGGCCTGACACCTCAGGAATTCTCTGTAAGGTGTTAATAAAACAGGAGATGAGCATTCCTGGCTGAGAACGTGACCAGTATTCCATCCTTTTTTTTCTTACTCTGTAATTTGCTAGAAATAATGAATGGAGAAACACATGCTAATGCCTGACTGAAGTTTGTGTAAATGAAATTTTGCATGGGATGGTGATGCTCTACCGTAAGCTTTGAACTCGTGTGTAGCGTTGGTCTACAAAGTACAGTAGCTTTGTTTGGTTGGCCCTTTGGCAACAGTGTATAAATGTATACTCCATTTTAGTTCTGGATTATGGAACAGCGGGCAAATACCGGTTGCATTTGCACTTCGCCGACCAATTAGTTAAAAACAAAAACAAGGCACTGAAATTTCAATTTACTTCTGGTTTGAAACAGCATATGGATGGATATTATCATTTCTTGTTTCTTGACATTTCTGAGACTTCAGTTCAAAACGACATTTCTGAGACTGCCGTATACTATGTCTGATGCTCGGGGTCAGAAAGGACTAGTATCTTCCTTGTTTGCACTAGGGGCAAAAAAAAAAGATGCTGTCAGTGGCTATCCAAACTCCCAAGCGCAACGTCGCCAATGTATCTTCTGCAATGATGCGTCTGCGGGCACTAAGCCCTTGTTCACTTCTCAAATTCACACCCCAAAGTTTACTATATAAAAAGAAAATTTTTATCACATCAAAATGTTGACATATCTATGGAGTACTAAATATTGATGAAATCAAAAACTAATTTTACAGTTTTGTTGTACTATGCGAGACGAATATTTTAAGTCAAATTAATCAATTTTTGAACAATTTTTCACACATACAAACGAAATGTTAAAGTAACGCAATGATTGCGATGTGACCCCCAAACCCCTAAGTTTGCACACTCCTATTTTGCATCTAAACAAAGGCTAAGGGCTGTGTTTAGTTCCCAAAATTTCACTACGTAAAAAATTTTATCACATCACATCAAAATGTCGACACATGCATGGAGCACTAATTGTATAGTTTTAATGTACATGAAGAGACTAATCTTTTGAGCCTAGTTAGATGATGGTTGGACAACAATTATCACAAACGAAAACGAAAAGTGGTATGTTGAGCGAGGCAGAAACCAGGCAGACGGGGTGCGACGCGGGGCACAGTGGCCCAACAAAACGAGGCCAGGCATGCGCACGCATCTCGAAGCAATGAAATCCGGCGGTAGAAAATGTGCCTGCCCGAGGAGTTACCGGTGGCCGGATAAGAATTCCCCTCATCCGAGTCGTAGGGTATGCTGGCTGTATGGATTGGATAATAAATAAATATGCATATGCATCGACGCTGCAGCTTTGAACGCAATAAGCCATCTTTTTTTTCGTAAAAAAAAACCCACCGTAAGCCATCTCTCCTGGGTCAATACATACACGTCGGAGGACGACGCAAGATAGCCATGGAAGGATCAGGGGAAGATTTGCTAAGCCAGCTGCCCAGCGACATCCTTGTTTCAATCCTGGAGAAGCTTGATATATCTCCGTGACGCCGTCCGGGTGGGTGTCCTCTCGTCGCGATGGCGGTATCTCCCCGTCCAACTGCCGAGGCTTGCCCTGGACATCGACCAGTTCTTGCCGGAGGAGGAAGGCGAGCTCTACGACCATGATGACGGCGTCGATGAACCTGATGACGACGGTGATGAAGAGTTCTTGCCGGAAGAGGAAGGCGAGCTCTACGACCATGATGATGACGGCGTCGATGATCCTGTCGACGACGGTAATGAAGAATTCTTGCCGGAGGAGGAAGGCGAGCTCTACGACCATGATGACGGCGTCGATGATCCTGACGACGACGGTGATGAAGAGGCGGCGGCGGCGGCGGGTGGGACGACGACTGCGGTGGACGACGGCGGCGGCTACCGTGACGTCTTTTCTGAAGCGGGCGACAAGATGGCCGACGCCGCGGCGGCGCTGCTGCAGTACAGGCTTGGCGACGTCCACACTACCTTGGCCATGAGATTCTACCTCAGACGACACAACTACATGTCTCTTGGGCGCCTGCTCGACGACGCCGTGGCCGGTGGCAAGGTGCACGCGGCGGAGCTGACGATCACGACGACGCGAAAAGGAGTGCTAATGTGCCACGAGGACGACGTCGACCGCGAGCGCTCTCTGGCTGGCTATGGCCGGCGCTTCAGGATCCTCATGGACGCCTGCCCGGCCGGCAGCGTTCGGAGCTCTGACTCAGCTCACCCTGGAGAAGATTAGGAACGGCAGGTCTGACTTGGGAGACATCCTCGCTACCTGCACGAGGCTGGAGAAGCTGGCGCTGTCGTACTGCGGCCCCAAGCCCGGGGGGATATGGCAAGTGCACCATGCGCGGCTTAGAGAAATCACCATCTTCCTGTGCTCCATGTATGGCGTCAGCCTCGTATGGCTTCCTAGACTGGAGCGCTTCACTTTCCAGGGCTGGTTCTGGACAACAGATCGGCTTGTATCCTTTGGCCACGTCCCAAGCCTCACCACCGTCACCTTGTCCCACGACACATGCGATCCCGAGCATACTCTCAAGTTGAGCCGCATCCTTGAGAACACTTCTGTCAGCGATCTACGCCTCAATTTCAAGGGCGATAATGTAAGTATTAGTATATTTACGTACATTTCTGTAATTATTGACTTTATTCTTTTGTTGGATTTGTTATAACTTCTATATGCATGCAGATCTGGGTTGAACCAGAAACATCAAGACGGCTGACAAACATATTCCGCAACCTGAAGAATCTAAAGATCCGCAATGTGCACCAGGAGTGTGGCCTCATGTGGACTATGTTCCTACTCCAATCTGCACCGCATTTAAAAG
This sequence comes from Echinochloa phyllopogon, assembly GCA_033239725.1. NCBI lineage: Eukaryota > Viridiplantae > Streptophyta > Magnoliopsida > Poales > Poaceae > Echinochloa > Echinochloa phyllopogon. The sequence goes on along the minus strand of BTCW01000006.1, from coordinate 955,955 downwards.
GAACTATACATTAAGGTACTCAATCAATCAATATAGTATATTATTTGGTGCACAAAGGAATTAATCATTCAACCAATTCTTGAGTATGTATAGTACGTAGCTCCTATATTTTCTTCAATAGTACGTGTGCTTACCACAATAAATTATGATCTGATATGCTAATGTTTTACCAATGTAACTACAACATTAACGCGCGCTAGTTTTCTCTAAAAGAAACGAATTCATCATGTACACTTTTCTGAATTGCAGCTAATGGACCATGATTGCATCGAGTGTGCTCGGAAGAACGTGCCCTGGGAAGTACCCACCAGTTTCAAGCACCCTAATTTGGCTAGGGTTACAATTCTTGGATTTTACAGCACCCAAGAAGCAATCGTGACATTCCTACACCATCTAGTACAAGCAGCGGTTAACTTGGAGGAGGTTTATATTCACGAGAACAAAACATCATATCCTTCTGTAATGTCTGTGGGTATACGGAGGCGCAAGCTGGATCAATGTTTCCACGAACGGACGAAGACACAGACACTTTTGTAAAGAGAATCATCAGTGGTGGTAGATCGATCAACTGCTACCTTAAAAACACATAGCCGATCTTAAAAGGACAATTCTTTGTAAACTTAGGTTTAGCTATCAGAGGAATGTATGCAGGGAGCTGAATTACTGAAATACTACTCTGGAGATTGTTAGCTAATATCAGAGCTGAATTATCTACTCTGGAGATTGTTTGGTGGTGCCTCCACATATAATGCTGCACAGTGCCTACTTCAATGTTTAGTTTATTATATTCTGCTAGTTGTTATATTCTTTCTCAATTAAGTGCCTACTATTTGCTTGATTTTCAGTACCGAAAGGTCTCAACATGCAACCATGATGTGTATGTTAGGACTAGTTAAATTATTGGTTCGCTTACAAAGCTTTAGAATAGATTGCACCTTCCATCGTCTAGGTTTCTTAAAGCCACGCCTTTCACATTTCTGATTAAGCTTGGTGAGTTTTTCTGAATAAGTTGCCACATTTCACAACATATAGAACCAAGTAAAGATCCGGAAGAAGTCAGACCAGATCCCACCTAGAGCCATTAACCCTCCAACCAGCATCATTCCCCAAGATCCCTGCCGCGCTCAAGCCCGGGGACTACCGCCCGATCTGCCTCCAGAACTGCCCGTTGAAAATCGTCACCAAAATGCTTACTACCCGTCTGCAGCAGGAAACCCCTCGTCTGATCGATGTGGATCAAACTGCAGGCTTCCTGCGCGGGCGCTCGATCTCGGAGAATTTCATCTACGCCCTGGAGCTCTTGCAGTGCTGCAGCGGCGGCAAACTTCCCACGGTGGTGCTCAAGCTGGACTTCGCCAAGGCGTTCGACACGGTGAGCTGGGATGGGCTGCAGACAACAATGGAAGCCCGCGGCTTCCCACACGAGTGGTGCCATTGGATCCGCGCCATCCTCGCCTCATCCAAGCTCGCCGTCCTGGTGAATGGAAACCCTGGTTCGTGGTTCTCGTGCAAGCCCAAGGCTGTTGATTGTAATCCTCGCCTTCCTAACTTTAGAGAATTTCTTTCTCTAGTGTGGTAGTTTTGTTTAGGAAACTAGCTGTCATATTGCCTTCCTTGTAATGGTCTACTTAAGCAAAGGAATAGCAATGGAAACGCTGCCAAGTTTGCAGCACCAAAACGAGATCGTGTTCACTGAGTTCGCGTGAGTTTGTCTGGTTTGTGCTTGTGGTGGCCTGGTGATCTTGCCGGCAGCTGGGGAAGCTGTCTCTCCGAAGAGGTTCCAACAAAGGCGACCCACTGTCCCCCTACGTCTTCTTACTGGTGGCAGATGTACTCCAACAAATGATCAGGCACCCGGCGGCGACAGAGCTCCCGTGTGTCCGGTCCTACTCCTGCAGTACGCGGACGACATGCTCACCCTGCTCCGGTCGGACCAGGGAGACCTGCAGCACCTCAAGACCATCCTGGACAGCTTCCGGATCTCTCTGGTCTGCGCATCAACTTCGACAAAAGCACAATGGTCGTCATGAACACGCCCGTTGGCCGGTGAGGCCTCCGATCCCTCCTCCAAGCAACTCTGGGCTGTCAGTTCGGCTCCTTCCCGCAAACGTACTTGGGCTTACCGTTGTCTGACGGCAAGCTGCACCTGTCGGCGTTCGCCCCCCTTGATCGCCAAGGCCGACAAGTACCTCAGCGGATGGCAGGCCACTCTCCTCAACCCCATGGGACGGGCGGTGCTGATCAATTCTGTGCCGGACAGCCAGCTTATCTATGTCCGCTCTACTGCTCCCCCAAGGGGCCCTTGAAGGTCCGGCGAGGACAGGACAACAAATGACTCCTTCTGAAGCTTCTGCACCGCCTGTTCAAGCCTGGGCCTGGTCAGCTTGCAAGGTGATGTTGCCGGCGCGCACTGGCAGGACTTGGAGGCGCTGATGCCGCTCTACCGGGCTGTCACTGCCAGCGAGGTTCAAGATGGAGTATCAACCAGCTTCTGGCTTGACCGTTGGCTATCGGTTGGGCTGCGCTGAACACCTGGTGTTCACTCTTCCCCCCCATGTGCCTGCTGAAATCTTAGCAATCTGTAACAAGCCCATGAAATCAGGTGGGGGATGCACTCCAACCAGCTGGGCTCGACGACAAGGGGAAGCATCCGCACCGCGCTGGTACGACGTTCAAGACCACTGGCTCAACGTTTCCAAGATGCCCAGCAACCTTATCATTCCATGAAGCAAATTCCATTAACATACATTGGGCCTGAACCCAGTCCGAATAGTCATAAAACCAGTACATAGAAATAGAACCCAGTACGAATAGTCATACAGCTCAGTACATAGAACCCAGTAAGGATAGTACACAGAACCCAGTACCGATAGTCATACAGCTCCAGATAGAAATATAGCTCAGTAAGGCTCAGCACGGATAGTCATACTGCCCCGGATACACCGTGTACAGGAGGTGTTCTTTGGCAAACTTCTTCATAGCCAGCTTCTTCTCTGAATCGATGCGGCCACTACTCTTGGGACTACCCTTGGGACTGATAGCACTCTGCTTGGAGGGAGTCCCCTTCAGCTCAGAAGGAGGGGAGTCAACATCAGGGACATTCTCCGGTACCATCCTGAACAGAACAGCAGACCCATTCAAATAACTTTGGTTTATAATATATGGATACAAGCACAGCACTAACAAACTGAACAGGAGATGAACAGGAGATGACTACATACTTTGCTGCTGGTGCCTCATTAGACAGATACGGCTTAGTGCTTGAGATAGACTTCTCTAAGTGTAGGCAAAACTGACCAATGTCATAAATCGAGCGTTGGTGGTTCACCTTAGGAACAACCTTGAGACCCCGGGAACGACGGGAATGGCGGGATCTGAGAACAAAAACAATAAGAATGGAAAGAGCAATATCAATAACATAACAGCAACATCAAAGTATAATAGCATAACAGCAACATCAAAGTATCAACAGCAACATCAATGACATAACAGCAACATCAAAGTATAATAGCATAACAGCAACATCAAAGTATCAACAGCAACATCAATGACATAACAGCAACATCAAAGTATAATAGCATAACAGCAACATCAAAGTATCAACAGCAACATCAATAACATAGCAGCAACATCGCATGGTACACTCACCCCTGGTTGGGGATTGAGGGCCCCGAAGACTTCTTCAAGGGATGAGGACAGTGTGGAGGCGGAGCGAACAATTGGCGCAGTCCATAACACTCTGGGGAGTGCCTGCAACAAATAAGAATATGCTGTTATAGAAATCAAACGATTACATGAGATATTCAAGGATTTCTTGGAAGAGTGTTGTACATCACAAACCAATGCAAAAAAACACAAGCTAAACAAATTGAAACCAATGTAGAGAATGTATATCAGAAAACACACACTAACACGTAGATTAAAAAGGTGCACAAAATTTTCTATATGTGGAAATATTATAAAAGAGTGGTATGGAAATTACACAAACTTATCTAGATGTAAATCAAGTGCAATGCCCGTGCATGTTTTCCCATTAGCATTCATCGATGCACCTACTATGCATCAAACAAGGATCTGCTTCCAAAAGGGTACAACCTCGGTGAACAAGCATAACTTTGTGAACTACGTCTAAGGGCTCAATATGGCATGAATTTCTACGAAAAATAATTTCTCACAATGAAGTAGACCAAATGAGTAATCATTTCTAAGAAAAAATTGTATAGAGCTTAGAGTAAAATGTCTCCATATCTAGGACAACAGCGAACAAAGCCTCAAATATCCCAATGGCCTTGGTGATCCAAACACCCTTGGTGTATGGTGCTTGTCATCAAACAATGAAACAAACATTAATAAGCCCGCCATGAATTCCCAAGATTTTGAGTAATAGAACCTAACCTAGAATAATACCCAAATCAGACACAGCCTGACCTAGAATCGCCAAATTAAACACTAACAGATCACAAATCCAAGATAATAGGCCATGGGATTTTTTTTTATCTCGACATGGAATCAGACACAAATCAAACAATGTTAAGTACTTATTATTTAGCTTTGTTTTTTATTATGACAAGCAACAGAAATTGACCTTAATCTCATAAATTTCACACGGCCAAAACTGAACCAAGGGAACGCAGATCAAAATCAAGTTCCACATTGCATGTCCAAAGAATTAGCAAGAACAGTAAATCCCTTCCACTCCAATAATATCTAACAACAAAGTGAAGTGATACAAGTTTGGAGAGGTCACTATGGTATGCCCAATACGCCATAGTACATAGACACATGTAGTCTACTATTATCCCTAAAATACCTAAACCATCGAATCAGAGACAACAACACCAAATAATCCCAAAAATTGTCTATAAGAACACAAATTAACCTATTAGACCACAACTTGGTCACAAAACAGCCTACAGGCTGTCTAGCAAATTAGCTTTTCACCCAAGATAGCACCCCAATAAAATCAGAGGTACTCATGTCACTCAAATGCTGTGCAAACAGAGTAGCTAATATTTTCCTACAGGGTAAACATGAATCACTAATGCTCCACCAAATGCAGGGTATACATGTATAGCTAATGTAAGATAGCATTTGCTCAACTAAAGGGGACTAATGTAATCGTCGATGAATAACACATATAGATAGAAATGCAAAAATCAGTGTAACATGGCCTCTACAATATTGTACAAAAGGAGCAGCGAATGTTCCGAACACTATGCTTTATACAAGATGTAAATATATACACACAACACATGTTTAAGTACGAAAACATCTAGTCAAATTAATACTTTACTTTGTCTAAACCAATACTGTCAAAACATTTAGCATCTTGGTGTTTAATAATTTCAACGGCCATGTGGGCTAGAGAACCAAGTGACAAGTAATGAGACAAAATAATGTGAATTGCAAAATAGGGCATCTATAGTTATAGAAATATAACTCCAGTTACAAGTGTGAAGCTTAAGCAAGGATACTGTCATACTTCCTCACATTGCTAAAAATAATAATTTAGCATGACAAAGCATTAGGGCGACTAAACCACTCCACAAAGTTGTCGGCTCAACAAGAAAATGAGCCCCTAAAAAGCAGCCAAGTGTGTTCAGGACTACAATGTCAGCCCATAACAGCAAGCATGCACAAGAACATGATACATGACCTAAATGTGCACAAATGCACAATGACATGACAAGCAAATCAGTACAGAAGTAACATGGAAATGACTGATTTTGTAAAATGCATGAAGTTAACTATAAAGTAGATCAAAATTATATAAACAAAATCAACTATGCAGTGCTGTAAGCCCCCTAAGATAATAAATGAAACAAGTTCTGAGCATTCATCTTGCACCTGACTAAGTCTGCAACATAGTGTGGTCACTGCCATCTGGGTCCCCACGAAGTGCTGTTCCACCCGTCATTGAACATCGTCGCCGCATCGGCATGGGGCGAGCGCGTGAATGGCCGGGGCCCCCCGGTAGGCATGCTTGCACATGGTTTTGACATTGTCACTGCTAACACAAACACTATGTCCACAGACTCGTAATCCTTTTTCGGCAGCGTAAATCCTGTCAACTTTGATCTTAAATAACCGAGTGATTCGATCAAACGTACGAACTGAGGAGGTGGGTGCTGTGGGGAGGCGCGAGGCATGTATGTGCCGGGCGCATCTTTGGCATGGTATGCAGATTCCACCGCCGAAACTGAATACCACGAGATATGCCGCTGCGATTCTCGTCAAGAGAAAGGACGCGGCAGGCAGAACACGGATCGGATCGGAGTCGGACACGACGTTTGAAGAAATTGGGAGTCGGACGTGAATTGATGGGCCGGTAACTATTTCTCACGTCTCATTCATCATCGTAGATCACATCGCAGAGGTAGGCCGGCCTGGTCATCATGGAACCCCACGAGCCGCTCAGAGGATCAGTGACGCCGTCGGCTTGGCGCCACCTGCGGAGACGTCTGGTCCGAGTCTGCCGACAAGATGGCCGGCGCGGCGGCGGCGCTGCTGGCGTCCATGCCCGCCGCCGATCTCCACACTACTCTCGCCATGAGGTTCTACCTCAGGCACAACTACATGTCGCTGGGCCGCATTAATGGAAAACCTGCCAGAACTCCAAGCTCTATGTTCATCAAGAACTGATCGAAGCAGCAGTACGTCCTCGTCTTCAGATAACTGTATCTCACTCGATCAGTTTCAACCAAGATGACCTGGACAGTTAGACCACCATCGATATCCATCCGGCCTGTATCCAAGCTGCCCAGCAACATCCTTGTCTCCATCGTAGAGAAGCTCAGCCTCCGTGACGCCGTCCGGCTTGGAGTCGTGTCACGGCGATGCCACTTCCTTTCCAAGCAACTTTCCTCGACATCGACGACTTCTGGCCCGAAGATGAAGACCATGTGGTGCCGCCGGCGCTTGAGCACGAAGATGAAGATGTGGCGTTCGCGGCCCGGCTGGCGTTCGTGTGCCAGGCCGTGAGTATATGATGGGCCTCTGACTCCGTGGGCTCGTGGAACCGGGGCAATGGCCTTGGGCCCACTATGGCCTTGGGTTGTCGGCTGGGCTTTTGGGATGCAAGTGTGCTCCTTTTTGTTTTGTTGGCTTGTTTGAAGTAGTATCTTTTTATTTTATTTGTTTTCAACTGGTGGCTTTCCTTCTTTAACGAATGGGCACAAGATTGTGCACCATCTCTACGTATACAATAATAAACAGATGATTTTACAAGCAAACGTCCCGTATTTGTTGGGTCGTGTTCACCTTCTGCTTCTTGTCAAGCAGAGTGACTCAAGATGATTCAGAATATCTATCTATTAAGTACTCCAACATGCATTGAGGGGATTCCCTGCATTGAGATCTACTCCGCACATGACAGGGGGTCTTGTGGATTGTTGCAAAACGGATATTGAAAGGAGGTCGATTCCAAATACATCTGCGTCTGTACCGTTTTTAATACAAAAAGAAACACGTGAATCATGCGAGCTTATTCTGGTGGTATATATTACTTTAGCTCTACACTTTTTTTTTGAAACAAAACTTTAGCTCTACACTGATGATAACCATCATTCGTCTAAAAAAGTCACCATTTTGCAGTATCGAGCCTGTAGAGATTTCCCTTTGATCTTCCGCGCATTTGGTGTGTTCTTGTTGTCTCTAATAACAAACAATATACCATGTATGTACACAGGCTCAGCAGTTAAAAAAAAAAGAAATCCAAAATCTCGGCGTCTGCAGCCATATTGCAAGCATCAATCCTCTAGGATATTTGCATGGCATGTTATGCTCCTGTAACTGTAAATGCACTGTCGGGGGATAGGATAGGGTCCTTTCTCCCAAATGTATTTGCTCATGTGCAAAATCTTGCAATTGTTGTACAGGTCCCGATTCCCAAATTTGTTGATCCATTGAATTAGACCTTTCAAACTTTTAGGGTGGAAAAGTATGCTGATAGAGATACTACCACAAAGCCTGTCATCCAACTGTCCAAGCACTAGGCATTTAGTATCTCCAAGCATATGTCTCCATGGATAGATGTACGTTCAGTTTCAAGAATGGAAGAGACACGGCCGTGTTTGGGCGCTCCAGTTTCACAACGCAATCCTATTCTTACCTGAGCAGTCATCGTCGTCCTAAATCCTAGAAATCCATGAGCAACAGTACGTGGATTCCATGGAGCAAATGAGCTGCTTCTAGACGGCACGTCGACATCACGCGTGCAGCAGTTTAGTTTCCTTGAGGGAGCAAACTTCTCGATCGGAACCACAGAATTGTGTATATTTCTCCGGCTGGCTACGTTGAGACTTTCTGGAAGACTGACTAGTAGGAAACATGTGAGAATATTCCGGGGTGGCTGCTAGCTAGTGGACACTCTAAAATATTCCTGTCCATTTCTAAACATGTGAAGAGGGCCTAGCACTGAATTCAACTCAATGGAAAAAGGAAATGCATTGCCCTACTTGCACTGGTCTTCAGTTTCAGAACACTGTTTTGGTGACATTCTGATTCTGACGAGTCAGCAGCCACCAAAGTCACCATGGATGGATGCTTAGCTTCTACGGTATGGTTGCCCTTCATTTTTCTCTCCAGAAACCTTTTATTCCGACTCACGGATAAAAACTGCTTCCGCCATCTGATTTCAGAACGCTGTTATTCTGATTCTGAATTCCTGATGATATTGCCTGACGTGCCATGTGTCACCATGGATACCTCACCTTGTCGAGCAGCGTCATCAAGTGAAAAAGAAAAACCTTAGCTGCAGGCTACCGTGGGGCCGCCCACAGTAGTTGTCAGCCGGCTAAATATCATTACTGAAGAGGGCAAAAGGACATTGTCAGGATATACATATAGCATTACTCATTCAACCACCCCTGACGTCTGACCTGCTTGCCAACTTTTCCATTGGACAGAAGGAACCCACACCTGTCAAAAAAAAAATGATGCCAACAAGAACCCCGGTGCTGTCCATTGCTTTTTCCCTGGTGGGAGTCGTATAAAAACGCAAAGCTGGGCGCCTTCTGAAAGAGTTCGGCGACCCGGATTGTTTCAGGTTCAGGTATCGCTCTCCTTCCTCCTTCGTTGTTTCCGGATGATTCCTGAATCCTGTCCATGGATGCTTGGAGTGCATGTCTTGGGTCGATTCCTCTGCATTCAGGCTTTGCTGTTTCTTGGGATTATTCAGGTTTTTGTGCTTGTGATTGTCTGTCTACAGAACCCTGATTGCTGCTCAGCTTCAACCCAAGCAGAATCGACATGGGAAGTGCAGAGTTGGAGCAAGCAAAGGTACCATCTGAAACGCTACTCTGTTGTAGGATCTTTTGTTCAAAAGCTTCGTCTCTTCTTCCCTTTATTCCAAGGCTTTGTGTTCTCGGACTTTTCTTGCAAATGGCTTTTGAATCTCTGCTCTAGAACTTAATCTCGGGCCCATCGTCTGCGAGTATATTCTTGATTGCTTCAACCAGTTGTCTTCAGCAAGCAAACCAGTCTCACATGACTGTTCTTACTTCAGGTGCTCAAGCACATGGATTGTTCACAACCTCCATCGAGGACTTGGCAGAGGAGATTTGACGATGAAGGCAAGAAGGTTGCAATGTTTAGCATGACCATGAATGATGTGATGTCAATTGTAAGTTGTACTACCATTTGTCTTTCTTTTTTGCATAGTGCCAAATTGAAGTAGTTAACTTGGCTCTTTCCTACTTCTCTAATAAAATGCTAAACATAGAGCCCTCATCTCTATTGTCATATTCTACTGAACTAGCAAGTGTACTTCTGATAGTAGAATGCAATTGATTAATTTGGCTTAGTTAATCATATCAACACGTACCACTGACCACGTTTAGCAATAACTGTACCTACTCCTTTTCTAGGCTAACACCAACCATGTTATGGTGGCATTGTAGGTGCCCTTGATTGTCAAAGTATTACTATTGCAAGTTGAAGAAAGCGCAAAAGGCAGAGTGAGTTACCCTTTTATCATCAAACTTTATGGTTATGTTTTTTGTTTTCTGAAACCAACGTTTTATTGTCTTTCAATTGTTGAAACATCACCAAACTATGCTATCCTGTAACTAAACTTTAATTTTTTTTCTCACTTTTTCTAAAGGCTACAGTTTATGATCCACTCAAAAAGTGGATGGATAATTGCTACCGTGGAGTACCGCTCGGCGGTCTAGGGTCAGTGTTCTGAGCCTTTTATGTTTAAATCCTAGAGAGCTAGTATAAAGTTTGTCCATGTTTTTTTTATGAAATACTACCTCCGATTCCTTTTATTTGACGTTCCCGACAAACAAAAAGAACTACTTGCAGACCAAAGTTACTGTCTGAAGCGTCAAATAAAACGGACTGGAGGTAGTATAAAGTTTGTCTATAGCTAACTGAAGGTTAGATGACTCATGAAAGACAATTTGTTCAAACTAGTTCCATTTATCAGTGCAGGAAGCATAGGAAGAAGCTACAGAGGGTACTTTCAGCAATTCCAGATATTCCCAGTGACAAATGAAGAGAAACCTATCCTGGCAAATCAGTTTTCGGTAATCACTCTACAACTCCATTCATTATTTGCAATACCCAGTTTCACTTAACTGTAAACAAATTCTGATGGCTACTATTTTCTTAACTAGGCATTCATTTCACGCCCTAATGGGAAGAAGTACTTCACGGTATTGTCTGCGCCGACTGCGGATCTCCTAAAGTAAGCAGTGAAATCCTAACATGATTATCTGTATGCATCTGAATAAGCAAGAGATATCATGGTCAAGCATCGTGCAAATCTAATTTTACAGGGGAGTTGGTAAAGCCGGTATTGGATCTTGGGACTGGAAGCTGAAGGAGGACAAATGCACTTACCACGCCCGTTTCCAAGATCATGGACAGTATATGATGGTAAACTAATGACAGCACTTCATTTTCAGATTAACAATTTTAACTAAGAGCAATGATTTCAAATCATGTCACATAGATGAAGATGTTTGAAAATCCCAATGCAGGCGAGCCTGACCCTGATATCAAGATCACCTGCCGTCAGATATCACCCTTCATCCCTCACAACTACAAAGAGAGCAGCTTCCCATCTGCGGTTTTCACATTTACGGTACAATTTGTTTTCTTATTCTTTCGTTTCTGCTTCATGCAATGACTCGAATTTAGCTGCAGCTTGTTCATCAGTACCGCTGACATTAGCGTTTCAGGTGCACAACTCTGGGAGCACACCTGCAGATGTGACACTGCTCTTCACCTGGGCTGTAAGTGCAAATAAACCAACAACCTTGATTGTTCTTCAGTACATAGGGATTAAATCTTTGATGAAACATCTGAACTTTGATTTGATCGTCTTGCAGAACTCAGTTGGTGGGAAATCAGAACTGACCGGGAACCACAGCAACTCCAAAATGAAGTAATGGACATAGCATTGTGTTTATCCTCACGTTCAGCTGATGCAATGTAGCAGCAAGCACTCACACCGCCTTCTCTGTTGCGTGTTTTTCAGAGATCGGGACGGCGTCAGTGGCGTTCTTCTCCACCACAGGTGCGTTTGATCTTCCATGGCGCCCATTGCCTCCTACTCCGTATGTTTTTGAGCTTATTTCAATGGTGATGCTTGAGAATTGAGATGGCACTGACGCCCATGCAGGACGGCGGGTGGGCACCCTCCGGTGACGTTCGCGATCGCGTCCCAGGAGACGGACGACGTCAGTGTCAGCGTCTGCCCGTCGTTCACGATGGGCCCCTCCAGCTCCGGCGGTGTCACGGCGACGGACATGTGGAACCAGATCAAGAAGGTAAAAGGCGTCCGTCCGTTCATCCATCCCTGAACTCTGAAACCTTGCGCACTGAATGAATCTCTGACACTCCGAACCCGTTTGCTGCGACAGCACGGCTCGTTCGGCCACGCCGGCGCCGGCGACGCGGCGACGGCGGCGTCGAAGGCCGGGTCGTCCGTCGGGGCGGCGGTGGCGGCGTCGACGACCGTGCCGGCGGGGACGACGCGTGTGGTGTCCTTCTCGCTGGCCTGGGCGTGCCCCGACGTGAAGTTCCCCGCCGGGACGACCTACCACAGGTGATTGCGCCGCATCTTGCTGACCCTGCAGCGATCGGTGGCTTGTCAGTTGTCACTGACATTGCATCGTGTTGTGGCTGCTGCAGGAGGTACACCAAGTTCTATGGCGTTGACGCCGACGCAGCTGCAGAGCAACTGGCTCATGATGCTCTTCTTGGTGAGCCTCATTTTCTGACAGAACCTTCGTGGAAAGCTAGAGGTTTCACTCTGATGATTGTTTGACATCGTCGTGTGCGCAGAGCATATGAACTGGGAGTCCCAGATCGAGGAGTGGCAGAGGCCGATCCTACAGGACAAAAGACTGCCTGAATGGTGAGAGTTCAGTCCGACCAATTTCATGACAGAACTAACAATGCAGCACGATGGAGAATTGTTTTGGTCTGAAACACTGAACATTTGGTTTCAGGTATCCGGTTGGTCTGTTCAACGAGTTCTACTACCTCAACGCCGGAGGCACCATATGGAGTATGGACAGGTAATTGCGATCATCATCAACATGCCCAAATGATCAAACAATTCATCATCAGCCTTTGAACAAACACAATATTTTTGTTTTTATCATGAACTGGGAACAAAACTGACCAAAAAAAATGCAACCGACAGACGGACAGCCTCCGGAGAAGGCCAGCAGGTTCGCTTCATCCTCCGGGGCGTTCTCGCTCGACGCGCCCCGCGCCGCCGCCGCCAACGGCGGCAGCGCAGTGGACGGCGTGGTGCGCGCCATGGCGTCGGCGGCGGCGTTCGGCGCGGCGCTGCTCCCCGACGGCGGCGACAACGTGGGGCAGTTCCTGTACCTGGAAGGCATGGAGTACAACATGTACAACACCTACGACGTGCACTTCTACTCCTCCTTCGCGCTCCTCTCCCTCTTCCCGGAGCTCGAGCTGAGCCTGCAGCGCGACTTCGCCCGCGCCGTGCTCCTCCACGACCCGCGCCCGCACCGCACCCTCGACGGCGCCGCCGCGCCTCGCAAGGTGCTCGGCGCCGTGCCCCACGACGTCGGGCTCAACGACCCATGGCGCGAGCTCAACGCGTACATGCTCCACGACCCGGCGCGGTGGAAGGACCTCAACCCCAAGTTCGTGCTCCACGTGTACCGCGACGCCGTGGCCACCGGCGACGCGGCGTTCGCGGCGGCGGCGTGGCCGGCGGTGTACGTGGCCATGGCGTACATGGACCAGTTCGACCGGGACGGGGACGGGATGGTGGAGAACGAGGGGATCCCGGACCAGACCTACGACATCTGGTCGGTCTCCGGCGTCAGCGCCTACACCGGCGGGATCTGGGTGGCGGCGCTGCAGGCCGCCGCCGCCATGGCGCGCGTCGTCGGCGACCGCCCCGCCGCGGCGTACTTCCAGGGGAGGTACGAGAGGGCGCGGCGGGTGTACGACGGCAAGCTGTGGAACGGGAGCTACTTCGACTACGACAACAGCGGCGGCGCGACGAGCTCGTCGATCATGGCGGACCAGATGGCCGGGCAGTGGTACGCGCGGGCTTGCGGGCTGGAGCCGGTGGTGGAGGAAGAAAAGGCGCGGAGCGCGCTGGGGACGGTGCTCGACTACAACGTGATGAGGGTGAGGGGCGGCGCCGTCGGGGCGGTGAACGGGATGCGCCCCGACGGCGGCGTGGACGCGTCGTCGACGCAGTCCAAGGAGGTGTGGCCCGGGGTGACCTACGCGGTGGCGGCGGCCATGGCGCACGAGGGCATGGAGGAGGCCGCGTTCCGGACGGCCAAGGGCGCGCACGACGCCGCCTGGGGCAAGGACGGGTTCGGGTACGCGTTCCAGACGCCGGAGGCCTGGACGGAGGACGGCGGCTACCGGTCGCTGCATTACATGCGGCCGCTCGGGATCTGGGCGATGCAGTGGGCGCTGTCGCCGCCGGAGCTCCACAGGGACCTCAGGGTGGCTGGGGTGGAGGTGGCGGCGGAGGAGACACCGGCGGACGCCGCCGTGGGGCAGGCGCAGTTCGAGAAGGTGGCGAGCATGCTGAGGCTGCCGGAGGAGAAGCAGCCCAAGGGATACATTTGGGCCATCTACAACATCATCAGGCAAATGGTGTCCCCAGCATAAGAAAATCTAGAGAGCAACTCCATCTCTTGTCCTCCCTCTGATCTGCCACAATATCTGTCGCTGGAATTCTATAATAGAGAAATAGAAAACATATTATTGAAATTATAGACCATTTCGCCTATTGTCCAGATTTTATACTTCCTAACCGAATGTCCAAATTATAAACTTCCTAATCGAGCGCAGGCAGAAACAGAAACCTGCTACCAACAAAAGCACTCACAAATTGAACCAGCGCATGGCTCTTTCAGGGCTCCTTTGGCAGCCGAATTCCCGGGGCAGCCTTCACCGGGAAGGGCGCCCGGCCTACACAGGTCGGGCGATTTTCGCGGGCAAGGAGCCCGTATCCCGGCGGGGGTTCCCAAAGGAGCCCTCAAGCTTAGATTATCCACTTCCAGGCATTGCCATTCGAGGCAAGAGACTCAACTTTCCACGAACCACATAACAGAAAGGTAACCACACACCAATATTTCCCCCCGACCAACAACACCACACAAAGCGAAACATAAGACGAGGGATCCAGAAATTGCTCGAAAACCAGAAAAATAATAAACAAAGGTTCTCTTAAAACTGAGTAGGATGTTTGAAATCACCTTAACCAGACAGACTACTAGGTACTACAGCGATGCAAGTATTACAACTTGGGGGATTACAATTTCTTCCAGATAACAAAACTCTAGCGCAGCCCATTGCATCCACAGAAACATCCAAAAGATCCACACATTGGAACTGGTATCCCACAAGATTATGCTGTCAGTGAAGTTTCAGAGATCAGCTCACGCAGTCCACTGCCCACCAGCATATCCAGCAGCAGCAGGCTGTGGCGACACGCCCTTTGCTGGAGCAGGCTGTGGATTTGCGGCGGGAGCAGTATATCCACTCTGAGCTGGTGCTGCTGCAGACTGGTCATAACTTGGAGGGTTTGTTGGTGGCTGGGTGTATCCTGCCTGGCCATATGCAGGCTGGCCAGCTGCTGGTGCAGAAGCATAACCAGCCTGACCAGCTGCCGGAGCAGGAGTACCATATCCTGACTGTGGGTAGGCACTTCCATAGTTGGGATCTGCTGGAGCTCCCTGGTAGCCATAGTTGGCGTTGGCCTGGGCAGCTTGATCACCATATGCTGGCTGGGTTTGAGGGTACTGCGCATAGCCACCTTGCTGCGCGCCTTGCTGAGGATAGCCTTGTGCTGCTGGTGCACTCTGACCATAAGGCGCTGGTGCTTGCCCACCCTGTTGCGGGTAACCCTGTTGAGCATAACCATCAGGTCCAGTCGCTGCGCCATATGTTTGGCCATAAGCAGGAGGTTGCTGGGACGGTGGCCCATAAGATGCAGGCGGTGGTGCCTGGTAAGAGCCGTCTGCAGCAGGAGCACCTCTGGGCGCCCACTGTCCAGGAGCACTGTATGAAGGCCTCGCATAAGGATCTGGCTGTTGAGGATAGCCTTGCTGGGGACCCATCGGCGGCTGCCCATAGTACTGGTTTGGAGGCGGAGCATTGTATCTCGGATCACCATACCCATGGCCATAGTTCTGTTGAGGTGCGTGTTGGGGATACGGAGGTTGACCATAACCAGGAGCCTGGGATTGTCCATAACTGTTATAGTTTCCTGGCGGGGGGTAACTTGGTGGCTGGCCATCGTATGGTTGAGATCCCTGCTTGTAGTAGTCAGAACCACCCTGATATGAAGGATGGGGTGGAGGGCCCTGCCTTTGGTCCCAGCCCATGCCGCCTCTTGGTGGTCCCTGCTGTGGGTAACCACCATAGGTTGGGTTATAGTTCTGAGGTGGAGGCATACCTCTTGGTGGGTATCCATAGCCAGGCTGACTTTGAGAACGTGGCCCCCACTGAGAAGCGGCACCATGGCCCTGTGGGCCATAACCTTGAGGACCATATCCACCAGATTGATTTGCATGCTTTGAGAAATTCTGTACAAGAAAGCATGTTAGTAACCAAAAAGGATAACTAGATAATAGATAGTAGCAAATACACTTATATAAAGCAAACGACATTTATAGGACATTATCAAGGGGCAACCAAACAGTTCACATTGCAGTTAACAAAAATAACAGTGACAATATAAGTCGGCATGCCAGGGTATAACAGAATTCCAATATTGATCACTAAATCATTCAAGAAAATTGTTCAAGAACAGAATCCAATTAATACAACTCAGATATTTCCACAAACTTCTGTGGGCAACATGATACAAGTATGTGACACCATAAAATAATATGGATATCAACAAGACCCTTGGTAAATAGCAACAAGAAATGTGGACCCAAAAGAAAGGTAGTTCAGAATTTAATACATTGGTGTATCTCATAGACATACAAGCAACTTCAATCCAAAACACATGAATACTGATATTAAATGCATCGCAGCACATATGATAATAGCAACAGTGACATCATTGGGCTTCTAAGAATCCTAGGTAACCCAAATTTCCTTATAGTTACTCCAACATTCTAGTTAAGAGTGTTATACCAAAGAATGATGTGTAAAACTTGTTCAGGTATAGCATATAGAAGTTGTGCTTCGCAGACAGCATACAGACTCATACGATTCAATTTAGCAAACCTAGACATGGTGATGCAGTAGCCTTGTCATGGCAATACACCTGTTGCAGTCTTCAAATGCCATACTGTTTCTGTTTCCTTTTGGCAATAGGCAGCCTTACCAGTTACCAACTACAAAAACCATGCAAGGTCAACGGATAATAGTCAATATCCCTCTTCGGTGCATGTATAGGATGATGAACGCTGACCCCATGAGGAAAGCTAGCTGTATCTGCATTAGGATACCCAACCAACTCCATTTTTGCACCTTCAACAAAAATAATTCACGGAAACTGGAAGCCAATCAACCTGATGTGTCAGTTGTGACTAAACAGAGTCAGATCTTATCTAATAACTAGCAAAATGCTAATTGGACAATCCACTGGCATGGTACTTCAAAGCTGAAGTCATAGATCTTGTGTTCCACTTTATTGAAATTATGTGTGCCCATGTTTATTGTTAAGTCTAACAGATGAGAAAAAAAATACTCATAATCTATGTACAGGATGGTCAAGCTAGTGGAATAAAGAATTCTATCAGTTTTATCCAAATCTCCCAAGCAAACAAACCACTTGCTATGTATTAAAGCTCAAAAGTTTATTTTCAAAACAAGAATGGACAAGTATGGAAGCATGCATGGTCCAGAAGACAAATAAGCCAACAAAAAATTGTAGTGCTTGTTGCCAATGATAGGGATTTTGATGATGGGAAGGAATTGAAATATTCGTGGAGGTATTGAATCTGATCAAGCATACAGCTCAAGAAAGAATTTATTCCTAAAAACAATGGTTGAGGAGATAATAAGTTACAAGAAGTATTGATTTAAAATTTCTACATCCTCAGTCTTGACAAAGTAATGGTGTCTCATTTAGCTTTCATCAGAAGATGGAAAAGAGAACACAAACAGATCACTGATTAAGAAGAACTTACCTTCAAGCCCAACTAGGCCCTGCTATATATCAAGACTGATACTTCATAAAGGGCCATTGTAGAAGAGATTGATTAGTTTATAACAACACTTAGTTCAATAAAAAGGGCAAAGGTCCAACAATCCCAGCACAATAAAATGATAGCCTATTTAAAATATTGATAGCGAAATACTGAAGCCAAGCAATGTTTTCTTTGTACCAAAAATATATGTACACTTGAGACATCTATACGAGCTAAAACGCTTATCAAGGAGGATATGTTTAATTGAAACAATGACAGAAAATCTCATGTTTGGCTCAAAAATAACAGAAAGCTAGTATACGAGTTGTATCATGATAAAACAGGCATATTATGACACCCACAGCTCAGAACAAGGTATATCAATCAATCAAAAAACACAGTAATAGCCCAACATTTATGCCATGAATTTGCATCAGGTACAAAAATACCAGGAAAAGAGCATTAAATTCAGTATCTAGCATCACAGAAGTAACCGTATCATGAACCAACATAAATCAATCATGAAGCAAAATCGGATTAGCAGCTATCATCAGTGTATCACAGAATTAAGTGTAAAGCAATAATACACAGCTTCTAGCATCAATTGACAATGGAAACATGAATAGAATAGAATACAGAAAAAAGACAAAGGAAGAACACATCACCTGGTTCATAGCTTGCTTGATCAAATCCTTTGCAACTTCAATCTGCTTCTTGTTCCCAGTAACACGTACAGTTCTTTCGGTCAATGTAACACCCTCCGGAGGATGTTGGGGTATCAACTACAAAAGTTTTCATCAGCTTTGACTTCTCAATATATATGAGCTGTAAAAGTATTGACATGCCAAAACAACAAGTAACATATCCACCTGAATACGAGCACCAGATCTTGTTTGCAGGCCTTTAATTGTATCGCCACCTTTTCCGATAATCAGGCCAACCTATTGAACACAGGTAATGGTTGAAGATATAAATTGGCACATTATAACTACATCATCAACGCTGAGAAAGAACCTTGTTATCAGGAACTGTCATCTCAAACTGCTCTGATCCTGCCTGTCCACTTCCAAAACCTCTGGCTATTAAAGCAGGCGAACCACCAGCCTCAGCCTGGAATAGAAGGGAATTTTTAGGACTTGCACAGGTGAATACAGAGCTGAAAGACAACTAAATTAAGGAATCAGTACACATATCTAGTGTACCTCAGCTATAACACTCTTGATAAGCTGCTCAGCTTTATCAATACTTGCAAGGGTTCCAAGTAGTTCAACCGACCGGGTCGGAGCATTCGAATCAGCATCAATGTCCTTGGTGATTTGGATCTTTGCACCAGAGCAATTTTGCAAGTTCTTGATTGTCTCGCCAGCTTTTCCGATCAGGACGCCGACCTGCATTAATTACCACAATCAGCTTGCACCGAACTGTCAAAGCTAGTAGCGCCAGTAAATGCTCTTATCCATGCCTGATATTTCCTCTGTTCGTCCTAGGACTCACTAGCGTTATACCTCGCTATTGGGCACTTCGATTAATATCATTTGTTACAGCAGAATCTCACAGAAAAGCAGATACTCAGATTAATATACCTTGCTATTGGGCACTTCGATTTTGCGAGATATGTCCTGCGAGGCAGCTGCCGCATCACCTTCTTGCTGTTGAGCTTCAGCTGCCGCTTCTGGTGTGGATTCGAGTGGCTTCACCTCAGAAGCAGCGACCGTGCCATTGTCACCGTCAGCCACCGCCTCGGTAGCAGCAACGTTGCCGTCCTCAACGGCTGCGGACTCCTCAACGTTCACGGAGGATCCATCGTTCTGCTGCTGCTCAACACCTGATCCCAGATAAGAAAACGCGCGAATCGATCAGATTGGCTGGAAGCTTCAAGGAGAAGTAGCAGTGGCCGCGCCAGCAATAAACAGAATCGGAGATAGATAAAAGGGAAGGAGTGAGAGATCCACCTGCAGCGGCGTCGGCCTCGCCATCCACGCGGGGCCTCTTGGCGTCGTCGCCGTCGCCGTCGCCGTTCGCCTCCGCGTCGGCGGCCACCTCCTCGAGCTTCCTCTTGTGATCGACTTCGCCCGCCGCAGCCTCCTCCTGCGGATGCTCCTCGGGGGCTACTACCTCCGGCGGCGGGGTTGGCGGCGCGGCGTCGGAGTCCGCCATGGGGAGCGAAGGGATTAGGGTTTGAGGGTTTTCGCTGCCCCCGAATTTTATTTCTTTTTAGACGGGTCGGCGCGTGTGGCGATGAGATGGGTCCGAGGCTGTTCTTGCCCGCTTATATTAGGGGAAAAGGGCGTTTCCTATTGCAGTTAGTACGTGTCGTGAGTAGAGAGGCGTATTCTGTTGCAGTGCGGTTGAAACTGAAAGCGTATTTCTAAGGTACAACTTAAAGTATACCGAGTACCGGCATACAGGAAGACATAAAAAAAAGGTAATGACTTATTTACAGCCGGCCGTGCGCTCGTCGACCAGAACGGCCGGCGCCATCGGCGCTGCCGCTTCGGTTCCCACGTGGGCCCCAGATGTCATTGAAACGTGGAAATTTCAAGCGTTTTCAAAGCATCGGACTACGCCTGTTCATTTCCTCCTCCCCACACATTTCATTTCCGTTTCTCTCTCTAGGGTTCCTCTCTCTCTCGTTCCAGGTGATTTGCTGCCACATCGCCGCCGCTTCCCGTCGATTCCCCGAGAAGGAATTGCAAATCCAAGGTGGGGGTGGGGGGCGGCCTCCGCATTACTAGGACTAGGAAGATAAGAATCTGGACAGTGGATGCGACTGCGTGCTTTGATCCGAAGGAAGCGAATCAGCTAGTGCACGGTGAGCATTCGATTTTTCTGCTGTCCTTTGTTTTCAAGGTGAACGAATTGATTTGGGGACGGGATTTTGATTGATTCAACCTAGGGTTTGGGGAGCAGAGGTAGCGACGAGGGCGGTAGAGAGGGGAGGAGCGGATTCTACAAAGGTGAGACACATTCGTTTGGTTTTTGGCCCCCGCACGATGACGATTTTTCTGACTTTTGGGGGGATTGGTGTCTGAAAAGTTCTTAGGTAGGCAAAGTTCTGTTCTGAGTTAGGCAAAGTTCTGTTCTGAGTTAGGCAAAGTATTGTATTTAGATGGGCAAAGTATCTAAATACAATACTTTGCCTATCTAAATACAATACTTCCACTACCAATAGTTTTATGTTGCTATGTCTATATATGTTTGCTAAGCTTATCTACAGAGTTTTATCACTGGTTTACCCTTGTCAAGCCATGACTGTTTTTTGTCTGCTTTGGTTTCGGTGGTTGTCATTCTTGGCTAGGCAATGCACTGTTATCAGTTAGGCAATATACTATACTTAGATAGGATAGATAGTGTTATTTATCAGGCAAAGTAATGCTATTAGTGAGGCAAAGTATTATTTTTAGTTACCTTACTATTCTTCAGTTTAATTTAGTACACAAAATATTATTCCTTAGCGGAAGTTTGTTCCTGTGTTCTTTAGTTATCGTTCTTATTTATTGTATACAAATTCAAACCGCTAGCTAATGATTTAATTAATATTCTCTCACTAATGGTTGTACATGTTCATGTCATTTTTCTTTTTTCACTGCCAGATCCAAGGTGAGGAGGAGCAGGAGCTTCCTGCATACAAAGGTGGGCCTTGATTTTTCGAGGTGTTGCTTATTTATTTTTTTCTGAAGAACAAACTGATCATTTTTGCATGTTGTACCCCTGGATTCTAAGGAAAGGAGAAGCTCAGATTCAAGGTGAGGAGGATCAGGAGGAAGGTGGACCCTTCACACACAAAGGTGGGCCTCGATTTCGAGTTGTTTTTCCTTGCTGTTTTATCCACTGAAAACATATTTGCTCGATGGAAGGTTTTGGAGGATTTTTCTCCGTTGTAGAACTAACTTTTGTGTTGGTTTCTCTAAATTTGATATAGATAGGAAACATTGGCTGGAATGGCCTAGAAATCATGTTTTGTGTAGTCATATACTGAAATACGTACCATTGGCATCTCCTGTTTTTAACATAAGAGGTATTGTGGCCAACTGGCAATAGAAACAAGCATATATAATTTGTGATAGGTGCATAAATTTCATAAGTTTTTTGCTCTGATATTTTGCTACTGATCTCATTCTTAAATGCAATGCATATGAGTGCATGTTCAGTTCAAATGAAACCTTATTGTGTTCTGGATTGTCAAGGAAAACAATATAGTATAGCCAACTATTGGACCCATGTCTCTTTTTGGTTTTTGACATTCCGGAAGTGATAGGTATATAACATACATGGTATTTAGACACTAAACCTAGTTCTTCAGCCTGATCTAACCAAATGAGAGTAAATGCTATGTATGTAATCATTTGGAGAGTTAAGAAAAGGGACAGACATAGGGCTGGTAGCTCCCACATAAAATGGGGTCTGGGGAAGCCTTTCCCTTGTAAATAAATTAGGCAGTCATCTTGAGAAAATATTCAAAATTCATTAGGCAATAATATGGGCTTAAGTTAGGCAATTATATGGTTATTAATTAGGCAATTATATGGTTCACAAAAGGCAAAATAGTGTACTTCATTAGGCAATGTTATTGGACAACTAATTTTTAGTATGTCATAGAAAGATGACAGCATTCCTACTAGATCTATAAGCAGGTTCTTTAGAACTATTGTTCAGATTTTGTCGAATTATTAGAACTATATATTTGACAATTATCATAGAGAATTGCTTGCCATAATGTAACTCCATTTCCTAACTGCATATTCATGCTGCACAATTTTTTTGTTTTTTTAATTCTAAGACAATTATAGCCCACTTTGATTTCAGCATATATTTCACAATTGTTAGAACTTAGCAGTTCTTAGTTGTATATGGGACATGTTCTGGATCAACTTATTTTACACTTATTCTTGTATTCTCTTTTTCTTTTTGGTTCTGCATTCATTCCATTAGTGTTTCATGTTTCTTTACTAGTAGCTCACATGCAACTAGCAGCACTAGTATTGGATATAGAAGCTAGCTTGTAAGGCTGATTACAAAGGATCCTGCATCCAACCAGATGACTCAGCAGCTATAGAAAGGTAATTTAGTCTTTATATTGTATTTTTGCAATTATTGCTTGGCATATTGTGCTGTTGTAATTGTAGCTTGCACTGTATAATTTTGGAGTACTCTTATAATGTCACCATGAGATCTAGTTATGTGTGCTTTAGGCAAGTAAGCAATAATATGGTTTCTATCAGGCAATAATATGGTTCTGATTAGGCAATACTAAGTTATGAAATAGGCAAAACTATTGTACTTCTGTGCAAATACACTAACGCTGGTACTAGAATATAGAAGTATTCCATTTTTCATTAATGATATAGCATCGCCATGATCTGTTTTGTGTAATTTGCTAGCATATACATGTTGTCTCATTAATAGTCGTTCATATTCATGTCCTTTACCTTTTTTACTATCGCTGATGTTCCCTTACTTTTTTTTACCTATATAGACACATACATCCATCTTGCTGCAACTACTCGCCTTTTCTCAGTAATTCTCTTGTGTCTAGTTTATGGACAAAAATTAAGAAAATATGGCTCTCCATTAGGCAATAATATGGTTCTTATTAGGCAATAATATGGTTCTGATTAGGCAATGATATAGTTCAAAAACAAGGAAAACTATGGTTCACTTTTTCTTTGCAAATACAACACTGGTAGTTCTCTAGCCTGATAGAACCCTTTTTTTTCTCTTACTTTGCATTCGTTCTCTTATTGTTTTTTCCTCATTACGTTCCCAGGTCATCAATGCAAATGCGAAGTACAAGATGCAATGGGAAGCAATATGATTTGTTAATTCATCCTGGGAGGTTTTTTTTTCTGCACGTGTAGTTTCTAATATGTATGGGGGCAAATAATGTTGTAAAGTGTAGTATGGGAGTACATCTTGCTGGGTTATCATGTACGTATTACGTAGTAGTCTTTTAAAGTGTTTTCATCTGGAGATTATAGAGTCCGAAGAGTTAAGAGAGAGACAACCAAAAAATTGCTAGCCTTTTGATAATGTAGTCATTTACCATGCAGCTGAAAGAAACTAGCTGTCCAGTGCAGCGTTGATATTGGGACAAATAAGTTGCTGCTAGGTTTCCTATCGTGCAACTCAATCATGTACTTTATATTGAATTATGTGCAATTTTGAATAAAATAGTGTGCTTTGGATATAGAGCCTTTTGCTTTCTATACAGAAGCCATTTTTTCTTTTGGAGAAAACTTGCGTGCTTTGCCCATGACACCACGCGGAACACAAAAAGGGAGGCGATGGCAGGTTGTTTTTTCCAGAAGAGGAAAGCTGATGGATTAGGACATTTCATTGCCAAAAATAGGGTGTGCGTGCAAATTGCTTATTGCACGGCCGGCCGTGCAATAGCCGGGTCCAAAAAAAAAACTCGACTTGATACAATATATATGCACACATGCTGATTTTCAAGACTCAACTAAGGGATAAAACCGACCTAATATATGTAACTTCTAGTTTTGGATACCATCTTCTTTCCCTTTTTCTAAATTACGGTGTTTTCGTGTACTCAGTACTCTAAGTCCAGTCTCAATGAGAGTTTTATGGATAATAAATTAACTGTTATGTCAGCATTTTTGATAATATGGTACCGTATTAATGAAGAGAGAGGTGAAATGAGTTTTATAGTGATGAAACTTCATGTACACAGTTACCTAGACAGCTTATGTCTTGCATGTGACCTAGGAAACAACAATTGATGAAACTATATATTGAGAGGGAGGTGTTTCATCCTAATTTCAAACACTTTTAGATGATATGTCACTCTAGGTAATTATGTCCATAAAACTTTCATTAATATTGCTCATAGGAGATGATCGTGGACTGCAGACATACTGACAAGGACACCACATTCAGGGCAACAATAATTGTGGTGTCCTAGGGGGGGTTGAAACTAGCCTGCATTTTTGCCTGGGATGTTTGGTACTGAGTTTTGAGTCGGTGGGGTCCACAAGCGCTTATGACATCGGGGCCTGTTTAGTTCCCAGATTATGGGTTCAGATTCACTATGAAAAAAAAGATTCTCCATCACATGGAAATGCCGGCACATGCATGAAATATTAAATGTAGATGAAATAAAAATTAATTGCACAGTTTAGTTGTATTTTGTGAGACAAATATTTTAAGCCTAATTAATCAATGTTTAGATAATTTTTATTAAATACAAACGAAATGCTACAGTGACGCTAGCATTTTACCAACTTTACACACTTCAAGTTGGGGAACTAAACAAGGCCCGGCTGATTCAGTCAATTTCGTCGACTGCTGGACTGGAGCACGCAAACAGGCTGCAAGGAATCCCAGAAGCGTTTTGTTTGACTCTACACTTTTATAGTCGTCCTCATCTCGTGGATGGGCTGTGAGGAGAGAAATGCAATGGTTTTTGACGGAAAGGCCAACCCACCTTGAGCAACTACTGCTACTTCGATCAGTTCGCTTCTGGCAGGTTTTAGGATATATATTTTTTTCTTATTTTCTCTCTCTTTTTTCCCCTCTTGTTCTCTCCTTTCGGCTGACGCCCTGCAACAACATTGTAATTCCAGAATTCTACCTTCAAAACGAAACACGTCTTCCGAGAGAGAGACTAGCATTTCTTTAGCATTTTTGCGTATGTTGGTTGGTTGACAGGTTACCCATAACGCTGGTGCAATTCACAGCCGCCGGAGCGCTAGCTAGGTCCGTGTGTTGCGGCCGTGTCACCATCTTCGGACGTGTCCGCTATGCGGCGGGGACCGTGAAGCCAACGAGCTCGCTGGTGAGTCAATTATCATCCATCAAATTAAGCATAAACATAGGTGATAAAAGTTAGTGCACATTAATTCTATAGAACACTCCAAAAAATATAGTAGATTAGTGAGTTGTTTAATGTGAAATTTATTTTGATAAATGGGCACTATTCAAGATGATTATGTAGAAGTGAATATGTTTAGCTTTTATGGAAATAAATATCTGAACTGAGGGATCTTTTGGTCCTAGAAAAGCATGGGCATTTATCTAGTTTAAATAGAGCCACTTTAGGTACAATTTTATCGCTTTTATATCTTTATGGGGTCTTACTCATGGACATTGCCTTGTCACTAGGCCTCCTCTTGATGTTCTTGACATAGCATTAGAAAATCGATTTCAAGTGGAGTATAGTGTTAACATCCAATTAAACAACAATATATATAATTTTTTTGAACAAGGCAAACATTCAACAATAAAAGGTTAACATGTAATTCAATAACATTCATTAACAATACATATAACATCATAACTACAATAATATTCTCCGCAACACAAATGTCCGACAGGAAATTACCATATGCCTTTTATTCTTTATTAGTCTTTTATTTATTAGTTTTTAATAGAAGAAATTCTAAATTACTTCCCTCAAGTATGGTTAAAGTTTGAATAATCCTCTACATAATATTTTGGTTCAAATTACTCTCGGTCCAACCTACCTACTCCATGTAAAGTTCATCTTTTTCGTTTCTCCATGCACCAGTGTAATTTAAATTTTAATTATGTGTGTCATTAGATTAGGTTAGAAATACGAATCATTAGATATTCCACCTCGCGTTTCAAATGTATCTGGAAATGATAATCTTAATTTTCATACTACGACACAAGAAAAAATAAGTTGTCAAAATATTCAAACGTAAGCAGAAAAAACAAATAGACAATATATATTATCCTCAAGGAGTAAAGTACGGTGTAATTACCTTGTGGTTCACTTTGCGTTAGGAGGTATGATACGTATTATCTGTTACCTCAAGTAGACATATTATCTGTTACCTTAAGGAGTAAAGTAACATGACGGGATCCAACACAAGTGCCAAGCATGACAAACACAGAGATAATGAGACTCGAATACGAATCAGAGTCGGACAGTCAGAGCTGTTGATCTGATGGGCCAAACTGCTTCCTATTCGGAGTGTAGGCCGGGTTTCATTGATGCACAAATATGCATGGAAGCTGTCTTGTTTTCTTATTTCGTCGTGGTGACCTGTCGATCCTTAAACTAATCTTGTCGTCATGGCATCAGAACACCGACGCTCGGTATGAAACCCGTCAGCATCAAAGGATGAAGACCTGATCAGTAAGCTCCCAAGCGACCTCCTTTGTGTCTTTCCTCTGAGAAGCTCGAGCTTGTTGACGCTGTTTGTGTGGGAGTCGTAAGGCAACGATGGCGGAATCTCCCTCATCAGCTTCCGAAGCTCACACTAGACATTGATGATTTCTGCTTGGCTGATGATAATCAGGATAAATATAAGCACTATGAGGATGAGGGTAATGATGAGATTGGGGAGGTGTCGGCGGATGATTTCTTGGCCCAAGCAAGCAAGGCCATGCTTCACGCACCGGTGGCACTGCTGGCACTGCTGGCGTCCCACCGGGCAGCAGGCGACGACGAGGAGTCCTGTACTCTAGTCGTGAGATTTTTTATTGAGGAGAACTACATGTCCATCGGCCGTGTCCGCGACGACGCCATGGCCAGCGGCAAGGCATGCGCGATCGAGCTCACCATCTCGACGAGATACGATATGAACGACAACGACGGTGGCGGTGACGACGGCGACTATGATCACATCGCTGGCGTGATGCTCGCTTATGGGCGGCAATTCAGTAAGCTCTTCGATGGCTGCCCGGTCGCGTTCGGGGGCTTGACGCGGCTGGCAATGGAGAACATGCACCTCCGTGGCGTCGGTGACTTGCACGACGTCCTCGGTGCCTGCACCAGGGTGGAGACGTTGTCCCTGCACGCCTACGAAGCCGAGCCGCGAGTGGTGTGGCGCGGCATCCGACACGCGCGGCTCACCGGAACGTCCAAAACGATTAATGAACATTTTCTGTAATCTCAACCATATAAAGATACGTAATCTCACGAGGATTGTGGCTTATCTTGGATTACCTTCTTACTCCAAGCCTCACCTTGCCTAAAGGACCATATTAAGGTACGTTCATTGCTTATTTGATTTATTAATTATTATTGTAATACATTCATGTTTGATCCACAATTTATTAATTATTATTGTAATACATTCATGTTTGATCCACAAAGAAAAAAAAGATATTCTCTATAGGAATACCAATAGAGGTTTTTCATAATTTGAAACACGTACGCGCATATGCAACTCACACCGCCTCTTCTTTCATTCACAGCTATGGGACCACAAATGCAGCGTGCAAGACGATGCGGAGAATGACAATGACTTATTTGCAACCAAGAAGACAGTTGTGCCATGGAAACTAGACGCCGGTTTCAAGCACTACAGCCTGACTCAGGTTACAATTCTGGACATGTACAACACAAGAGAAAGAGTTGTAGCGTACATACGCTATCTAGTGGAAGCGGCGGTCAACTTGAAGGAGATTCGTATGGACAAAAACACGCCTTGCAAGAATTGTGGAGTCAAGGGCACAACGTTCCCACGGATAGACGAAGAGAGAGACTCGTTGAGACAAAGGATTTCCGGCGGTCAACCCGTGGCCTTTAAAATCTGTATCCAGTCTTAATAGAGAGGAACTGTTTGAGTAGTGCTGAGTACCACTAGCTGAATTGTGTGTAACGCTAGTCCATCTTCATCCCAGGGCTAATAATTTCAAAAGACATACTTGATATAAATTCATTTATAGATAAATACAAGCCCATAAACTTTTTAAATAAGATCAATGGTTAAACATTACGAAAAAAGTAAACATCGAATAGTAATTTGAAATGGATGCACCTTCCTGCACATTTCTATTGAGTGTACTAATTTATTGTTGCATTTCTTCATAAGAGTTTGACCAAAGATTATTAAGATTATTGTTGACATTGACCTGATCGGAGTTTTTTTCGATAAGGGGTCTGATTGGAGCTATGCAACCAGTTCCATAAATGTTCTCTTTATTGTCTGCTGGAAGTCTAGAATAGAGGACGCATTGCTTTTATTGGAGCTATGCAACCAGTTCAATAAATATTCTCTTTG
The DNA here is from genome assembly GCA_033239725.1 of Echinochloa phyllopogon. Classification (NCBI taxonomy): domain Eukaryota; kingdom Viridiplantae; phylum Streptophyta; class Magnoliopsida; order Poales; family Poaceae; genus Echinochloa; species Echinochloa phyllopogon. The sequence goes on along the minus strand of BTCW01000006.1, from coordinate 927,352 downwards.
TTGTGTGCTGGAAGTCTAGAATAGAGGGCGCAATGCTTTTATAAAGCTGGATACAAAGGGTGAGATTTATGAGCGAAATTATGGCACAACTTGTGTCAGGGGCACTTTTTGAGTTTTCTCTTATGTCAAACGTCTTTGTTTTTTTTAAAATGGATGTGCCCCGTGGAGCCTGAGGTTACGGTGCATGTATTTTTGTTATATTGCCGATCAAAAAGAGAAAAAATATTGCAAGATATTAACAAAGTAAGATTTCTATTTCATCTATAGCACCTTGGCACCTTGCAAATTCGAACTTGGTGCGCTTCCAAAACCATAGAGACCGCATTCGTTACAACCACTACAGCCAGCCAGGGGGCAGCGCGGTTGGGCTGGGCTCTTCCTTCGGATTCCCTTCTCGAACGAACGGCACATTCCGTCCCGTGCCCTCCTTCCCTACCCTTGGGGCCCACCACACACCGCCCCCCTCCTCCTCTCTCTCTCTCTCTCTCTTCCCCGTCTCCGACGAACTCCTCCCCCTTTTCCCTCGTCGCCGGCGATCCCGAACCGGGAGCGTCGCGCATGGCGGGGACAGAGGAGAGCTGGGCGCAGGGCGCCCAAGCGGGGGAAGCCTCCTCCTCGTCGACGGCCGCGTCGACGTCCGGCGCGTCCACGAGCCGCGCGGCCCCCGCCGGGGAGGCGGAGGGCGCGTCGCCGGACTCGCTGCGGAACACGGAGTCCAACATCAAGCGCCTGGAGGACGCGATCAAGCACTGCGCGGCGCGCCACAAGTACCTCGCGCGCACCAAGAGCCCCTCCGACGGCCACGAGGTCCGCTGGTACTTCTGCAAGCTGCCCCTCGGCGACAAAGGTGCGCCGTCCCGTCCCCTGCCCTCCCTACTGCTGCATCCACCTGCCCAACCGCGCGTGTTTGACTTGGGCGTTTCTGTTTCGTGTGGTGCTTCAGCAGTTGATCAGTGGCCCCTGGCCCCTCCCCCTGATCAGCTGATTCGGAGCAACTCTAATCCATGGCTCATGCTAAGTCCATAGCTGTTACTTGGGGTTTAGATGTCACTCAGACTAGTCACACTATTGGGCTCATGATCATGACTGACGTGGAAACTTAAAAGGTGCGATCCCCTGAGACTGCAAATTGGGGGCGTTGTTCAAGTTCCATACGGCATCTATCTACTTAGGAGTTTATTAGGATCAGTATAATTGAACGGTAGCAGAACATGTCTGCACAGTTCAGCACGCATTCTATTGTTGTTCATCAGTCTCGTGAACTAACGTGTTATTATCAACGCTCTGAGGTAAAAGTTTCAATGATTCGACTCTTAAAGGTTTCATGTGATTTATTGTTCATGCAGTGCTATCTTCTTCGGTACCAAGGACAGAAATAGTCGGGAAAGGAGACTACTTCCGGTTCAGCCAGAGGGACTCTCTGGCACTGGAGGCATCTTTCTTGGAGGTTAGTATCTTAACACGAATGCACATCAGCAGATGCCTGAATGCTTGGTCATAAATCATGCCAGCATCGGTATTATTGCTACTGTTATTGAAATACATCCATCTGAAAATCAGTTAGCATTCGTCAAAGAGTTGATCCACGATGGTGATTTCTTAGCACTACATTTGCTAATTTATCTACAGCAGTCTATGCTTGCACATTTGCGTTTAAACTTGGTTTGCTCTTATTTTACGTTATCTTCTATACAATATAAGGGGAACTATGTTTTCCATTTGTAATCACTTTCTTGAAATTGAAGTTCATTTTATTGATTTACTGTTTGTAGAGGGAGGAAGAGCTGCTTGCGTACTGGTGGAGGGAGTATGCCGAATGCAGTGCAGGACCAAGAGGATCATTAGTTGAAAGTGATGATTCTGAATACCTCTACAAGGTGGAGGAAGAGCGGGTTGGGGTTCCTGTGAAAGGTGGACTATACGAGGTTTGTAATCGCTCTTCTGATATGCTCTATTATTACCAGTATGAATCATGTATTGATCATTAGGAAGTAACTTTGGCTCATATTTGTATACTCTCAGTATGCTATCTAGTGAATCTGTTGTCATAACAGCCTACTGTCCTGCAGGTTGATTTGATGAGACGTCATTGCTTCCCTGTGTACTGGAATGGGGAAAACAGGCGTGTCTTGAGAGGCCACTGGTATGCTCTCAAAGGTGGTCTTGATTGGATTCCCTTGCGTGAGGATGTTTCTGAACAACTTGAATTGGCGTATAATTGTCAGGTACAAACGTTTTGTGGGGTATTCTTTAGTAACATTTTGTCAAGACTATCAGTAAATATTTTCTGGGTTGCCAATTTACGATAACTGCTAAGGATTTTTGAACAGTCACTTGCTTTAGGAATGATAACCAAGCTTCCGCCACCAGATCCAAATATTCTAAATTAATTCAATGGGCTGGGAGTGAATTTCGAGCTGTTTAAGGAACCTTTGGGTATTAGATTTGCGCTATAAAGGTTAACTAAACTCACATATCAGATAGTTAAATTAATTCAATGGGTTGGGAACTTTGCTCTGAACCATGGGCTTCATGGTTGTGATGGCAAATGATATAGCTACAAATGCTGTGATGTGATCTACGATGTGCATAAACCATTCACTCAAGTCATCTTGTACTGTTACTTTTGGCCATGTTCATACTCCCTTCTCCAATTTTTAGCTCGGAAAACAGCTGAACACCCTGTTGTTGTCAAAACTAGGTCTGGCATCGTCGCAAATTTCAACCTTCAGGCCTATTTGCAGCACGGGTTGATCTCCAAGGAAGTACACCGGTATGTAATGCTGATAAAACTTACTCAGAAAATAAAGATTGATATTTTGGGGTCAAGGCTAAAATATGGTTTATTCAGGATTTGCATGCTCTTTTTACTGGAGAGGATGATACTTGGGAAGCTTGGCTTGTGTTTGATACAGGTCCTAAGCTTGGTAGCAACACAATCAAATTAAGGCGTGGATTTTCTCTTACTGATCCTAAAAAGCCTTCACAGGTAACCTACCATGCAATTATCTATATGGTGCTTTCAACCTCGCAAGTTGAAACTTCTATTTTTATTGTAAATTCTAATAAAAAGAAACCGAAATCTTGATACTTGGTCCATTTGATGTATACTGTTCATTTGTTCTTTATTTGAGTGCAAAATGTTGGCATCTGTATGAATTGCAAGTTAGCTGTAGGAAGTTCGGAGTTAACAGCATCATGAGGACTGGTAAACCAATTACAGTTATATCTTGTTGAACATGGAACTTGATTTGGTGTCCCAGAGATGAATTATGTACAGTTAGTAAGACGAAGACAAAATTTTTTTGTAGTGCATAGATAAAGGTCACCATATCACCTTTCATGAGCCTACCATTCTGCTGCATGGGTACTTGAGTTTTGTATCTTTCATGAAAAACATTATTAGCAAAACAAATGGACTATTGCGGGAAAAATGCTTAGTTCTCTATTTTTCTGTCTTCAATTTTGAAGTGCACCCCTGTTTTTGGCTTGTCAACTCAGATAGTACCAGAGCCTGTAAGTATGAATCTGGACTGTGAACAATTGCGTTTCACCATCTTAATATTGTTGTATTGTATTTCTATGGTCAATTCTTGTTTAGTGTATAACTGCCATATGATTCTTCACCAGGATGAGTTGCGCCAGGAAAAAGAAGAGGAAATGGATGATTACTGCTCTCAGGTATTACTGTTTCAGGCTTAGTGGCAGACGACTAGGTGAAATGATGTGAACTTTTGTACTCAAAGACATGAGGCCACTCTCAATGCTCTAACATAGCGATGCTTTAGGCATTAATTGTCTGACTAGGATAAATTCTGATGTGAACAATTAAAAGAGAAGAGAGAAGAAGCTAGTATCTCCATAAAGAAACAAGTTTGGCTCAGATCTAGGACGCAAGAAACCACAAAACAAGCATTGGGGGAAGGCAGTGTCCTCATAATCCGTTAGCTAGTTTGTCCATTGGCCTTTAAAAAAGCAGCATAGGCATCATGTGTGGACACTATGCATCAGGGTGTTGAATGGTGATTCACTCTCTCATCTCTTAGACATCACCTAGGACATTTTGCATTAGGATTGGCCTGATGGCAGATGACTGTATGTACAAAAATACAAAACTATGTAGTTCAATGGAGCACCTTTTCTGTCGCCTGAATGCTTAGCCCATCATCTTACACCAAAGGTTGCCACATTATTGGATAATCAGAAGTTCACTGTATTGAAAAGAATCCTTACAAAATTTCAAGGTTTTGTGCAGCAAAAAGCTTTGTAGTCATAATACATTCTGCAATTGCTTCTTAATAGGTTCCTGTTGGTCATCTAGTCTTCATGGTTCATGGCATTGGACAGAGGCTGGAGAAAGCTAACCTTGTTGATGATGTTGTCGATTTCCGTCGAGTAACTGCTAACCTTGCTGAAAGATACTTAACTCCTTATCAAAGAAACAAGCAGAGGGTTCTATTTATTCCCTGTCAGGTAAGAATGCATAGTTTCCCATAGACGATGCACCTGCTGAGTGCTGAGATCATTTTCCCCCTCAAATAAGCAGGACAGGTGTGCATTGTTTCTTTTAAGAAGAATAAATGAGTACAAAAACAAAACCTCATGGATAACTCTCTCAACCCCCTCCCCCCACCCCTAATACAACCCCGCAATACAATAAGGCAATAAGTGTACTACTAAAGTTGATTTTTTTATGCAATCATGGTATGGCATATGGTTAGATCCCCATTTCTCTTGATGACTTTTATTTCTAATAATGATGCCTATTGTTGCAGTGGAGGAAGGGTTTGAAGCTCAGTGGTGAACGTACTGTTGAGAAAATCACTTTGGATGGAGTTAAAGGTCTTCGAGTTGCGTTAGGTGCCACAGTTCATGATGTTCTGTATTACATGAGTCCTATCTACTGTCAGCATATTATTGACTCGGTAATTTTCTATATTACTTCACTACCTTTTCTTTTCTGTTTTGTTTGTTTGTTTTTGCAAAGATTTTGTTTGGTGGCTTTAGAGCCAAATCCGATTAGTCCAAGCAACTGTTGATGATAACTGATACTATGTCTTCGACTCTTCATCTTACTGCTCCAGTTATCCTCCTTTGGTGCATATTAGAGAACTTTACTCCTGTGCTATTTTTTTATACTGTAATTACCTGAATGACTGAAAGCATTGTTGAACTCCTTGCAATAAATTAGTAACTTAAGCATATTACAGGTGTCGAACCAGTTGAACAAGCTGTACATGAAATTTCTGAAGAGAAATCCTGGTTACAATGGAAAGGTTTGCAGTTCATGACCCATTCACAATTTTCTTTATGATTGTAACTGTGCCAATAATTAATCAAGAAATAATTTTCCTTGCCCTTTTTTGTAGGTTTCATTGTATGGCCACTCGTTAGGAAGTGTTTTGTCTTATGATATACTTTGTCATCAAGAATCCCTTTGGGCCCCATTTCCAACACAGTATCTGAACATGGAATGGACATCTGATCAAAGTCATGGAGCAAAATCAGCCAATGAAGTTGCTGTATGTGATTCAGCCACAAAGGATCGTGGTATTTCTACTCTAAAGCATTCCTTTGCTGATAGCATAAATGGTGTCGTTGATCAAGATAGCACCAGAACCGATGCTTCACACATGGACAGCGTCCTCCCATCATGTGTGCCTGAGAATTCACCAAACAATGATGAAACGGTCGTGTCACCTGGTCAAGTTGATGCTGAGAAACATGAAGAAGAAAATAAGGTTGAGAATCATCAGCCAATATATACTGAGGAAGGGACTACTTCAGCTGTAAGCACAAAAGATGCTGAAGGATCTAGCAGTTCAAGATCTGCTGAGGAAGTCCAGGAAGAGGTCCTTGACAAAGACAAATTGATCTTTTCACTAGAAGAAGAGGTGCGAATACATGGAATCCAGCTAATTTCTAATGTGCTTATCATCTTTGAATCATCTAACTTCATAAGAAGGCTCGCGAATTATTGTTTGCCTTGGAAGAAATGATTAACATAAATATATTTAATTAATATTGAAATTAAATGTATTATAGTGGTATTCAGAATTACTTGCTCAGAATACTCAAGAACTCGCTTTGAATCCCAAAATTAACCGTGTTATCTACTTATCTTAAAGTCAAGTAATAGCGCGAGTTAAACGGACGTAACAAATTGATGCTTATACTTCTCTCTTTATTCAGGTGAAACGTCTTAAAGCTAGACTAGAACAACTCGAACAACAGCATCTAGTGACTGAAAGCATCAGCGGTTTTGAGTATCATAAAGGTAACTAGTTGCTTTGAGTCCAAGGCACCTCTTAGAAGGCTTGTATTGGGTTTTTTTAATGTGTTTGTTCAGATTTTTAAGTCTATTTGTGATAGGTAAAAGTGTTAATCATGCCATGAACTCTGGCAAACTTTTCACGTCACAAGGAAGTACCAATCAGTCCTACTCGCCACAGATCAGATACACGAAACTAAACTTTAAGGTATTATAGCCTGAGTTATTTTCAGTATTCTGTCATTATTTCTTTCACTTGAATTTTGTTTCATCTTTGCATTATTTTTGGATATTCAGGTTGACACATTCTTTGCTGTTGGATCTCCCTTGGGTGTCTTCCTTTCCCTGCGTAATGTTCGTATTGGTATTGGTATGGAACCTTTGACTGATAGTAGTTCTGTTTATAAGTTGTTATTGTTGGAACATTCATATGAGAAAACATAAGTAAACGGCAATCAGCCAATTTTATGTTTTTTTTGGCTTGCTTTACATTGGTATTGATGTTTTATTATTATCTGTTTTAGGTTTAGATAAATTTAAATAGTGTTCTTCTTAGGTCTAAACTGTACATATTGCATTATATATTGAGGTTTTAAGTGTTTCACCACCTTTTGAACACCTGCTCAATAAGAATTCATCCACAAGTCGTTAGAGCATTGGACTGGTTAGAGCGTTGGACTCCGGGAGTCGTTGAAACTCCCATCCCGACCCAGGTTCAAAGCACGGCGCCTTCTTAGAACAAAGCCTAGTGGGAGTCTCCCACCATGGACGAGTTTTAGGATTCACCCACAAGTAGCTAGAAGAAGACTATTTATGCTTTGTTGCATGATATCCATGATTTGTATATGAAGTTATTCCATGATCTGTTGTCTTAGATCACTCCATGATTTGTATCTGAAGTTCTTTTTTTTAGAGTGATTTGTATCTGAAGTTGATATCTTGTTCTAGGCAAGGGGCAAGATTATTGGCAAGATGAGAACATAATCGAAGAGATGCCATGCTGCCGACAGATGTTCAACGTTTTTCATCCTTTTGATCCTGTAGCATACAGGTCTGTAGCTTTCTTACAAATAGTTTTTTCTTATCTCATGTTTGGAAATTTCATAAAATATATGCAATGGAACTAAATAATGGCAACCTGATATGAAAAGATTCGGTGCTTAACCTTAGTCACATGTGGATATGGTTCTTTATTGCACTGGAAGACAGTGTAGTTATCTATTTTATAGTGAGGAATATGTCATATGAATCTAGGTGGGCTTTTATACAGAGTTGAACCACTTGTATGTGAAGATTATCTAAAGAAACGCCCCGTCATTGTACCCTACCATAGAGGTGGAAAGAGGATACATGTTGGAGTGCAGGTAGGTTATTCATCATTTTAACCGTCTGTTCCCAGCAGAGAATGCTGTTTTTGATAACATGATTTTTTTCTTGTTTACCTTATTTGGGTTCATATATCACGTAGGAGTTCAGAGAAGATATTGCTGCCCGTTCTCAAGCCATCGCTAGACAATTGAAGTCACTGAAGGTACGGTCCTCTCTGCTGCAAGGATTATGTGAATTTAGTGCATGCTTTTAACAAAAGGTTATGTGAATGTTGTTGGGTTTCGAACGTTTTATACTTGTGAAAGATCTAGAGGTGATGCTGCTACATAGCCTTAGTGAGTATGTGTTTTCACCTCTTCAATTTCTTTCTTCTATAGGTCAAAGCAGTAGCTGCTATGCTAGCGTTGAGCAGAAATGACACAGAAGGTAAACATTTTTCTTGTCTTTTATACATTTAAAATTACCAACGAAAAAAGTTCTGACTAAAGGATAATTTTTATCCATCTAGAGAATGATGAGGGGGCCAGTGATAAAGACAGATCATATGGTTCCATGATGATGGAAAGGCTGACAGGTTCACCAGATGGTCGAATTGATCATGTGCTTCAGGTGATTTTTTTTTCCTGTTAGAGAAAACTCAATTTCTACTCTATATCAGTGTGTCAACACTGTCACTGGCAGACACCAGCCCACAATCCCACCTTGCCTTTGAGGACCTGGGTTCCATCACTAGAATTACTAATCACTAAACTGTGGTTTGAGAACCCTGGTTAAGGTCTAAGAATACAAAGGACTGAAAGGAGTGTACAACTCTGATTCTCTGAGATTCTGTTCCCATCATGTCAGAGTGGTGTACATTATTTATAACTGACTAGCACATTCACATGCTCAGTGGACTCCTTTGGCAACACGATCCACTTTCTCCTCACTTTATTTTTGGCTTTGCTGTTCTTGTATACTTTTACATTCAATGATTATTATTTATTGTAAGAGTCTTAATCATGTCGTTGCAGGAGAAAACATTTCAACACTCGTATCTATCTGCTCTTGGAGCTCACACGTGAGTTCAAAAAACCTTCCTGTTGATTTGATCGTTGTTACCTGTTCAAATCTAGTTTCAGATTTTTCACTGACCTTGGAGTTGATTCTTGTAGCAACTATTGGCGAGATCATGATACTGCTCTCTTTATTCTCAAACATCTGTATCGTGATATACCTGAAGAAGCTCCTACTGATGACATTGAAAAGATGCCTATTAAGCTATTTTATCAGAGGGATCCCTTCGTTGAAGAAACACCCCTGACTTTTGCAGATGAAGCATTAGTTAAGGAGTTCTCCAGAAAAGTGAGAAGTTACTCAAGAAAAAGGGAGAATGATGCCAACTGCGAAGCCTCTTGATGGTAGGTCGGATGATTATTGTTCTCATTTCCTTTTAATCTTGCTACGTCACAGTTTGGTTATGAAGAACATCCTACTTAGATTTTTTCCTAAGGTACTTGTTTACTGTTTACCTGAACTCTAAAATCCAACCGGTCATGGGTGGAACCTTTTGCTCTTTTTGAATAAACGCTAAACCCAATGTTTCTCTTTTTTTTTCTTTCCCCAGGTGTCATTATTTGCTGCAGCCATGTTACAACCTCATGGTCCTCCCAAGCATAAGATGTAGTCATGGGATATTGGGATGGAAGAACAGTTACATAAAAAGGTTGTCCTCAAGAGAAAAATCCACTTGACATCAGAATTAGTTCACGTCGGAGAATGTTGTACAGGGTGCATGCAGTTGCTGCTGCGAGGTGCAACTTGCTCTTTCCTATCCCGAAATGCAATGTTGTACATAGAATCCGGCCATGTCTTGAATGTAATGTTTCAGCTGTACATATATTACGGAATAATGACAGATTAGTTTCGAACGATGGCTGTATTGCGTATTCTTTTCTTACGCGCGCTGCTCATCCAACAAGAAGCTGAAACGGAGGTCACAACCGTTGCCTACAGTTTTGCTTTCGCGGGAGCGTAGGGCAATGGCAAAGTGGCATTGACTTGCTCGCCTAAGCAATTTCCCATTCAGCTAGGGCAGCTTTTCGCAACTTTTTATAAGTCTGAAGAATAATATCACGTTTTGTGCCACATACCTAATTCAGATTGTCAATCAAGGTGGGCGTCAAATTACACGGCAGAGGGGAGGCTCGCAAGAAGGATTAAACCAACGAGAAGCAAGGCTTATCTGGTACAGAACAATATTAACTTTTACAACCATCGAACAATCAATACCACAGCTAATAGCATGTACAGGACAAAATCTCGGTGAATAGGTAAGTTGCTACCAATGGATAAGCTATACAAAAGAAATCCTGAGAGAGAGAGAGAAGAAACCAAAAAGATACCATCTCAACTGACAACACTCACTGCCCACAACACTTACATGAGATGAGCCTAACAATCTCAATCTATAAACAGTTTAAGCACAGGGCACTGCAATGCATGATTCCAACCCTCGCGTCCGGCAGTGCAATCAAACAACAGGAGCCCAATCGCGATTAGGGGCATAGAAGGTGTCGCTTAATGTACAACTATAACAAAACTTCTTAAGGCTATCTCCTCGCCGAATTCCCATGTCTTTGGCTGCGGAAGTAGCTGAGAAGAGCTTGTGCCTGCACGACAAATAGCAAAACACACCACATAGTTAAGCTATACTGTACTGTATTTTCCAATTATAAGAAATATGACTAGTGGAAGTAGTGAACCTTCTCTCTCGCTCGTGGTGTCCCTGACTGTGAAAGGGCGACTAGAGGAGGCACCGCGCCCTCTTGAAGAACTATACTGCAAAATCTGTTGCTGTTTGTACAGAGCTGAAGCAATGCAGCAGCAGCATTCTCCTTCCCTCTTGCAGAACCCAATTCAACAACTTCAACAAGGGCTGGAATTCCACGTGCCTGCCCAATCGCAGTCCTCCCTTCTGGTATTGTAGCAAGGTTTGCTAGCACAGCCACGGCTTTGTCGACCATTCCAGCAGCAGGATCCATAAGATCAACCAGGTGCCTCACAGCATCAGCTTGCACAATGCGAGCTTTGTTCTCATGAAGTATGGATAAGTTAAACAATGCAGTAGCTGCATCTTTCTTTCCTCGAGGGGTGCCATTTCCTAGCAAGTCTACCAAAGGCTTGATCGCACCAGATCGCCCAATCCTCATTTTATTTTCTTCGATAACCGAGAGACTGAATAAAGTAGCTGCTGAATTCTCCTTAGCTTCAGGGTTCCCAGTCTCAAGGACGTGAATGAGAGGATCGACAGCATCAGCACTTGCAATAGCAATTTTATTGTTGTCATTTATTGACAGATTCAAAAGACCTGTCACGGCGTGTTCTTGGGTTTTTTCATCTGGTGAGTGAAGAAGGCCAACCAGCAAATTCACAGCCCCACAGTTTGCAATGACAATCCTGTTCTCCATGTTATGCTTAGCTAGAAGACGAAGCTCCAATGCTGCTGATCTCTGAACATCTATACAATCGCTTTTCAAATCCTCAATAAGCTTCCGGACCTGATTCTCAATGGCAGAGTGATCGCTCCGTGCATCCATTGACGAGGAAGATATTATTCTAGGGAAACCCCTATCGGATGGTTGTCGCCTAACAAATTGGCCTCTGGTGCCAAGTCTTGGAGGGATAAAATGTTCCCTTGGAGGAACAGAAGATGCCACAGGTGCACCCCCACCATCTGTAACCTCTCCAGATGCATCACTACTGTAATTTGTCCTATCACTTGGAACCCTTGCCACTCCATTATCACATTCCCCATCAAGTTGACCACTATTTGGAAGACTGCCATTCAATGAAGAACTGGCCAAGTTGTCCTGCATATCCCTGTCCAAACTAGAAGATTGAAACGGTTCCTCTGTAGACTGTTCCGAAGTTTGTCCAATCGAACCAGTACGTCTTCCTTCCAAACTAGATTCCCTTGCTTCAGAACTTGCAAGAGATAGCTTTGAAACATCTGGTGCAGAACCATTTGCATTTTCTGAAGTTTGACTTGTCGAGACCTCGTGTCCAGAACGGTTGGCATGCACATGAGAGTTCTGATTGGCCACGCTATGGGGAGGAGATGCTCCATTCAAGTTTCTCAAATACACATCAGCTTCTGGGGACCCAGGAATGTTAGCCCTTGAGACGACACTAGGATGTAGAGGACTTCCACCTGCAGCACTTAAATCCTGAAGGGAGGAAGCAGCTGAAGGAAAGTTCAACTTCAAGGATTTCATAGGATCAGGTAGCCTAATGTCATGTGATTCGCACCAGTTAGCTATCAAAGCCTTCACTGTATAATTAGGAATTAAATTGGAGTGACCAAGTCTTTGGCGTGTTTTCGGGCAGATCGTAAAACCCTCATCAAGCCACAACTTGATATAAACCCGCTCATATGTCTGACCAGATGCTACAATAACTGGATCGGACATCAGCTCCAAGGACAGCGGACAACAAAAATCAGCCGGAATAGGCACCCCGTTGATGCTAAGCTGTTGTTTTTCCCTGAGAAGGCGGTCATGCATATAGATGACCAGTGGAATCATTTGCTCAGCTAGATCCAGCTCTTCACGATTCTCACTTCGTAGTGCCCTTGTTCTGAGATTCTCAAGGGAAACAGCTTCCATGTACAGTTCCATGTTTGTGGACAGGCTCAATGAACTTGATAGTTTCAGCAGATTCTCAGAACTCACTGTGCTTGTCTCAGCAAGCTCCGTGGCAACCTCCTTAACCAGATCAAACATGTGCTCATAATTTATATCCTGGAGTTTCTACATAAAGTAGAAAATCAGAGATGAGTTGGATTGGATGCAGAAGAGAAAATAGGGTCACCAACAGAAACAATAAAGAAAAGTAATTGCTGATCATTACCTCAATACATGTGCAGGCACGGCCAGTCAGAGAAGGCAACAGAGAATTAGCCAGCTGGCACAGCTGAAGGGAACATCCCTGAATATCTGATATTACTGACTCAATTTGCCAACCCTGTTTTAAGGCAAAAAGAACATCACTGAATCAGAAATGCATGAGTAGCTTTCAATATTTATGGAACTCCTCAAGTGGTGTTAGCTATAAATAGCTAAACTTTGCAATGTATAAAGGAAGCAGCATTTCAAGTTCAGGGATCCATGAACATGTAAACATTCAGAATACACATATACCAACACGGTGGACAGAAAAGGGTTTCATATGTGATGGAATAAACATTAAGGAATATCCAGTACCAAGGACAAGTACGCTGTTCTCTGCACATGATAAAACTGAACCACCACTAACTCATGCAAGTTCCCTCATACCTGAATATCATACAACCTTAGGATGGCTGCCCCCATTTTCTTTTTTGCGTGTATACTATGTACTATGGACTTACATGCGGACTCCCTTGAACAAGCATGCTAATTAGATAAACCATATTATGAATTGGTGAAAATGTCAAGCAACATATAAGTTGCGGGCACAGCTAAAGCATGCACACCCTATAAAAGGAAACACACAATCAGCAAAGCAAGCAAATTGTCTTCCATCGGCCACCACCTCGCTCGCACACCACCCATCGCTACCGCCAGGCCAGCCGCTGCCATGGCCATCCCTCTACAGTAGCCAAACACCCAATCTAAACCATGAACCCCGAATCACCAACCCAAAACCCAGCCCATCATCTTCATCTCAAGCCAATAAGCTCTGGTCACCACCATGCCTCCAATTAGGATTTAGGAGGGGACCAACCAGCCTGCTTGCCTGTTGTCAGCCCCTGGAGCTGCCACACCAGATATCTGATCAGAGAGTTCTAGAGCTAGAGGGAGGGAATCGGGCCTCAGTGAATACTGATAAATTCGCTTGCCTTGGCATGCGTGTGTGGGCCCCAACATGCAGATAGGAAGTCATACAACACACACAGCTAATGTAAAGTCTTTACCTATAAGTACATGACCTTAGCATTGCTTCCTTGTTTTCTTTTTTGTATACTATGTATTATGGATTTACCTACTGCCTCCATTGAAAAAATATGCTAAATATAGATATAAAAAAAATGTCAAATGCACCTGTAAAGCTATTCAGGCAAGTCTAGCTAGAAGATCTAGACTATTTAACAATGCAGGTAAGAAGAATGGTAATTTTATTAACACAAGTGACCGATCATAGTTAGTGTTGGCCTGAAAGTTGATTATATGAATCTTCAAATGCGACAATTAACATAAGCATCTATGCTGTTAATACAGCTAAAACTTGCAATATTTCAAGGACACAGAGTCAAGTTATTTGGATGATAGCAATCTTAGCAATGTCTTATCTTGTTAGTGTTAATGCTAGACAACAAGAAGAAAAAAGAGAGGACGAGTAAGGCTAACTGCTGATGCTAACAGATAATACAAATCATTTGTACGTAGCCAATGCATGTATGATACTGAGCTTTCAAACAAATGAATCAAAAGTGTACCAGCTTCCTAGTAAGAATTGGAAAGGGTGCACTGCTGTTAAAAGCGTCAGGTTGATTTTCCTTGGATGATATTAATCTAAAGAATAATATGTGGAAAGTGGAGTGAACCGGTGAAAAGCGCCATAAGTACTTACGAAATATATTTTGCTGGTTGTCTGGTGCCAGTTTCCAATAAGGCCTGAAGCTTCATTAATAGCAGTGTCAAGATCTCTTAGGACCTCATTGAGTTGCTCTTCTGGAGACTTGCAAAGATCTTCAAGAAGGGGGTTCACAATGCTTGAGATATCATATACATTTTGGCAATACTTCTGAATAGGCTTGGGCCTCACGCTAGAGCCATCAGATGTTAAGACACCAAGACGGGAGATGCTACTGAGAAGAGTGCTTGGCGAGTGATTATCCATCAACCCTGTTCAAGAACCCATACATGTTAGAGTAAGACCACATGAGTTGAAAATTCAAAAACATCCATATATGTCGTCTCATTAGAAATACACAAGAGATTCTCACTAGACACATACTATTTAATGTGCATACTTATAGACAGTCTATGCATATCCTGAATGGCATACAAGTGTTGACTAGGAGGGATGAGCATAAGAATGACAGTTTAGTGTCGGTTAGTTCCAAGCAAAGATACAGAACCTGCCGTTACGTTAGCGAGTAGATTCTGTCTGTACAGGTAGCTCTGTATGGCACAGCCAATCGTAAGGGCACGAAGAACAAATAGGATGAAGCTTTGGAATCTGCGTGTCGGCTGTGAACAGACCAAATGTAAGGCTGCGAGGAATAAATAGAGAATCCTCTGTTTGATTATCTCAATTTTCCGTTTTAGTCGACTCCGGTCAGCTCGTTCCCATTTAGTAGTATCCCGTTCAAGTACGGTTGCCCGATATGCTGGCGCTATGCTAACGTCCAGACAAACAAGACGCTGGAGCTGGAAACCGTGCAATTTATTGCAAATAGGAAACACGGGTCGGGAGTCGGGATGTAACCGGTGGATTGGGCGGGAATATGTAAATGCTTGACCGGTGGATTGGACGGGAATATGTAAATGCTCGACCGACAACAGCTAAGCGGTGGATGTCCTGAGCAAGGCAGCTACCGCGAATAAGAGCGCCGCCGAAAGCATATAGCCTGCTGAACATGTGGAATAAGTGATGCTGCTGCTTCGTTGCCATGCTAAGGGCGGGAGCAGCGAGCGGCCGCTGACGAACTATGGTAGTAAAATTAACGGAAGCCTAAACTAATCCACGGATGAGCCCTAGTGTGTGGAGAGGAGAGTCTACAAGGGGAAGGAAGGTTGGCATTCCGTTCCCGCGATGGCGCCAAACAAGCATGCGAGGGAGGAAGCGCGAGGGATGGACGAAGCGAACGCTGAGCGGGCGGGCCGCGGGCGAAGCGGAGCTTCCGAGCGTGAAGGGAGGGCGCTGCGGCGTCCGGGAATGGGGCCGCTGAGGGGGGAGATTCGGCTGGCCGCGGCGCTGGTTGCGGAACCCTAGAACGGCCGGAGCGGAAGCTGTTGGGCGAGGCCGGGGGAGGCGTGCGCCGTGCGGGGCGAGCGATTGGGCGGAGTGGGCGACGGCGGAGGAACCCTAGCTAGGTGCGGATGGGAGGTTTGAACGAGAAGAGAAAGGAGGAGACTGACCTGCCTGGGCCTCGTGGCGGCGGCGACGACGACGGCGGCGGGGGAGGAGGAGGAGATCCGGCGCGGCGCCGGCGGTGGGGGTTGGGGGGATCTCTGCGTGTCGTGTCTCCGCTGGCGACGCGGAGCGGAGGAGACGACCAGGCGAGCGAGGTGATGATGTGAGCGAGGAAGGAAGAAGAGAAGGGAGAGGAGGAAGAGACGGGGCGGAGTGGTTGGGCTCGACCCAGCGGGCCGGGCCTGCGCTCTCTCTGTCTCCCATGATTATGGTGGATTGGATTGGATCCAACTGGCTTGCTTGGTCCAGGCAACAAACCCCATCCCATCAACAAGAGGTTGCACACGAGGTCCCGCAACGAAACATGCATGCATGGAATCGACGCGGTTGTGCCGTGGCAGGCACCACTTCTTCACCAACTCCTATTCCTAATTACGGTTACTAGGGGTCCTTTGGTTGCCTGCATCGCAGCTTGAGCCTGGCTCGTCGGATGCAGGATTCCTTGCCCAGCCAGGCTCCAGGGAAACGAGAATGGTGGTCGTTTCTCCGGAGCCAGGCTCACCAGATGCAAGGGATTAGCCGGTTAATAGTGTATGATTAGCATATATTAAATGGTATTGGTATATTTTAAATGATATTAAGGAGTAATGAGATGAAATAGAGTTATACTAAAATATTTACACATATTAAATGTTGTAATGATAGTTGTTTATTAATTTTTTTCTCGTACGACATGTTTCGTACGGGCAACCAAACACCAACTCATCTCAACCAGGTTAAACACATGCGGGTAACCAAACATGAGTATGTTGCATGCGCTCAACCTGTCTCATGGGAGCCTGGCTCCAAAGTACGAGCTAGGCTCAGCTGGTACGCGAACCAAACGCGTCCTAGAGGAACGTTGACTGTCAAACGAACGAACGATTTGTCCAGGTGACGGGAAAAAAACGGTTTCCTCCGGCACCGTGGCCCTGCGTGGCACACGACTAGAATTACCACCGGATATCAATCAATATATTTAAACACCCTGTTTGGTAGTTTAGACCGCAGAGTGTCTAAATTTATTTAGCATCATGAATCAAACGA
The DNA here is from genome assembly GCA_033239725.1 of Echinochloa phyllopogon. NCBI lineage: Eukaryota > Viridiplantae > Streptophyta > Magnoliopsida > Poales > Poaceae > Echinochloa > Echinochloa phyllopogon. The sequence continues at coordinate 910,566 of BTCW01000006.1, read as the reverse complement.
GCTCTAAAGTCTATGGGCTCAACGAGCGAGCTACTCGTTTTCGACGTGTACTATAATCGCTTTGACATGATTTTTTTTGTAATAGAATAAAAAAGGACGGCTCATATCATAAGTCAAGTTCAACCGCCTTTAAACGAAACACCTAAGAGGTTATTACGTCCGAGATCAAACTTGAGAAACCTGACGAGCCCACTCGGTTTGACCTTGTATCGTGACCAGTGTTGAAGGGGTCGGTATGTCGCTGGATCACTTGGCTCGGTCTTGTAACATGCTTAATTAAGCTTGACAGCACTGCCTCTGTACTGAAAAGCATCCACAAATTCCACATCATGGACTGTGTCATGGGCCATGCCTTAATTACCGATCGACCAAGGGGTGGCTAAGCTAGCTGTGGCTAATCAGAACTCAGGAGAAAATGGTGGCTCTCACTCTCGGAAGAAGAAAAAGGAACGGGTCTTTCCTGCACACGTCAGCTGCACCACTCCAATAGCGGCGGTGTTCGCTTCCCTTCAAATCCAAAACTTCCCCCAAACTTTCTCTCTCTAAACTTCACTATTCACTATCACGTCAAATCTCTCTTCTCATGTATGGAGCATTAAATGTAGGTAAATAAAAAAACTAAATACATGGTTTTGATGTACACGACGAGACGAATCTTTTGAGCCTAGTTAGGTCATGATAGGACAATGATTACCACAAACAAACAAAAAGTGCTACAGTGCGCTGCCGTGTTCGTTGTGACATTTTCACCCAAATTCACGCTCCTTTTCAGGGAAGTGAACACCGCGAGCATGTCATGATCTGACTCCTTGTGTTGATGGGCCAAGGCTCCTTGTCTTTTTTCTTTGACACGAAGGCTCCTTGTGTTGGGCCGATGGGCCGAAAGATCTGGGCCGGCGGCCTGCGCCCACCAACTAGACCCGGACACAAAAAGGAGGCTGTCCGTGTCCGGCCAGTCAGCGCGCTGACCACGTCCTTGTAATCCTTTCCCTGTCCTCGTGATACGGTCACTCGGTAATAGTAGTCTGTGTGGCGACTGCGACTGGCTGGGCTGACCCTGACTTGGCCGTCGTCGTCGCCGTTCCGCTAGCTCATGAAATTGACGGTCAATGCAATTGCAATGCAATGGCGTCGACTACTCAGCAGGAGAAACTAACGGCGGACAATAATACCCCTATCTAGCCTCTGATGCAGTGCAAGTGTACAAGGCGATGATCTGGTCGACTGACTGCTCGGCGACGTGGTCAGTCAACGGCGCTTAGATTAAAGGGAAGTGCCGGATCGGAGGCGCAGCAATATAATGCAACTATGCAGCTATAGTATAGTATATATGCAAGCAGACCTAGCTTACATGGAATGCACGCGGTCTAGCAATACTCGCTAGCTCTTGACCGGTTGCCAAAATGCCAACTGACGACTGGTCTTATATGCATGACAAGGATATCAAGGAGTCTTGACATGCCCTTCTCTGTCGAGGAGGTATGGGCGACGATCAAGAGCATGCCCGTGGACAAGGCTCCAGGGCCTGACGGGTACACAGGCGCCTTCTACCTCCACGCCTGGCCGGTGATCAGGAATGACGTGATGCTTGCGGTGAACGCGTTCTTCGTTTCCGGGCGGCAAAGTTTCCAACACCTGAACAATGCCCTCGTCGTCCTCATCGCTAAGAAGCCTGACGCAGAAGAGGCCAAGGACTATCGCCCTATTACCTTGGTACACAGCTTCGCCAAGTTAATTTCCAAGTTGCTCGCGAATCGACTGGCCGGTCGCCTACCCAACCTGATCGCCAACAATCAAAGCGCCTTCGTCCAGCAGCGCTCCATTCTCGACAACTTCAAATATGTCCAACGCGCAGCAGTGCTCCTACAAAAGAAGAAGATCCCCAAGGTGCTGCTCAAGCTCGATATCTCCAAGGCCTTTGATACTCTATCCTGGCATTTTCTCCTGGAGGTGATGTCTGCTTTGGGGTTTAGCGCCCGGTGGCGAGACTGGGTCTCCACGCTGCTCTCCACGGCAACATCCAGAATTCTTCTGAATGTGCGCCCGGGCAAGCTGGTGCAGCACAGGCGTGGAGTGCGACAAGGCGACCCTCTCAGTCCGCAGCTGTTCATCCTAGCGATGGAGGTGCTGTCCAAGCTTTTCGAGAAGGCGACAAGAGATGGAATACTAGAGCCGATCGGGCTCCCGGCGATCAAGCACCGATGCAGCTTGTACGCCGATGACGCCATTCTGTTCGCCTCGCCAACAACAGATGAAGCGATTGCAATTCGGGAAATTCTCAGCATCTTCAAGCAGACGGCCGGTCTCAGTACCAATCTGGCAAAGTGTTCGATAACCCCTATCTCCAGCGACACTGCTGCGACCCACCAGGTACAACAAGTGCTCCAATGCCAGATAGCACCGTTCTCGATCAAGTACCTGGGACTACCCCTAAGCACCAAATCCATCCCCAAAGCACACCTAAGACCTCTTGTGGACAAGGTCGAGGCTAAGCTCCCACCTTGGAAAGGCTCGCTCATGGCAAGAAGCGGAAGGCTAGTTTATGTCAAGGCAACCATGATGGCAACTCCAATTTACGCCATGATGGCGGAGAAACTGCCTTTGTGGGTGAGGGAAGGAATCAACGCTGCATGTAGGAAGTTCTTTTGGGCAGGCCACGACCGAGACGTAAGAGGCAAATGTATGGTGAACTGGCCCACAGTATGTTTGCCGACGAGCTTGGGCGGCCTTGGTGTCACTGACCTCAAGCTAGCGGGCTACGCCTTGCAATGCCGCTGGCTGTGGCTGCAAAAGACCGATAACGAGAGGGCCTGGGCGGAGCTGCCGCTGCACACCGAGCCGGAGGTACGGGCTTTCTTTCAATCATCCACACTAGTCTCCATCGGCAATGGCGAGCACACCATGTTCTGGATGGATAGCTGGCTCGATGGCCGGCCAATTGAGGTGTGGGCGCCGGCTCTGGCTGCAACGGTCCCCCGACGTGCTAGGGCGTCGACCACGGTGGCTCAAGCCCTCCACCAGGAACACTGGATCAGGGAGATCACCGGAGTTTTGACCATGCCTGCTGTCGCCGAGTATCTGCGTTTATGGAACAGACTACAAGACGTGCACCTCGAGGAAAATGAGCAGGATCAATTCATCTGGCGATGGACAGCGAACGGCCAGTACACCGCCCGTTTCGCTTACAAGATGATGCGCAAAGGTACAATCCACTTCGAAGGTGCAGAGCTGATATGGCGAACATGGGCTCCGTTGCACGTCCAGATCTTCCTCTGGCTGGCATTCAGGCGGCGACACTGGACAGCGGATCGCAGGCAGCGTCATGGTCTTGACGCACACACCGATTGCGTCCTCTGTGACCAGGAGCCGGAATCTTGTGACCATATCTTCATCAACTGTTCTTTTACCAAGCAGGTATGGTGGCCAATCCTTCGACGCCTTGGATGCAGTCAGCTTCCGCCCGACGATTGCTCCATGGCTCAATGGTGGAGGCGCCTGCGTAGCCTTCTACCGGCAAGTCAGAGGAAGGGATTTGATGGCTTGTTCGCTCTAGTGACCTGGCAAGTTTGGAAAGAGCGCAATGCTAGAGTATTCCGGCAGGACTCGTGCGATCCCCAGAGCTTCCTGATCAAGATCTCTGAAGAAGGACGGTACTGGATCGCGGCGGGCGCTAAAGACCTTGGTTGTTTATGTTGCGAGTAGTAACGTCAGATCCCCGTGGCTGCGACCCGGGCCTGTTGTTTTCCCTTGCGCAACTTGTGCGTCCTTCTGTCTCGTCGTCGGCGATTTCTTGCTTGTAACATAGCATTCACCTTCTTTAATTCAATGATATGCAGAGCTCCTGCGTATTCGTGAAAAAGGATATCAAAGAGTACGCAGCATATGTGTATGGGTCTAGCTCGTATATATATATATGTATATATATATATATATATATATATATATATATATATATATATATATATATATATATATATATATATTGCGCGCGCGCGCTGATAACGGTCGAAACAGATAATACGATGGTCGATCGAGGAAGTCCGATCGATGCAAGAAGGAACTGATCTAGACAGTACGATTGCAGTGGTACTGGTACTACACCGTACTATTATCAGTACCTCACGAAGACCTGTGTATTCAGCACGAAGCTGCACACGCGCCAGTAATTCAGAGTTTCGAGTTCAGAAACTTCAGAGTTGGGCACAGTATGTATGTACACTCTTATTTAATATGACTGACAGACGATTATAGGTGTACGATGGATTGATTATACCAGGACCAACATTCGGACAGAACAAAGTGATGCCATGCATACATGCTGAAAGTCTGAAACTTGGGAATATAATACTGTACAATAGTACCAGACATCAGGGCTGGATGAATGAATGGATCAAAGCTTTGAATTGAATTGAAGCATCATGCTTGCATGCAGCATGGTTGTTCGTCGAGGACGGCCGGTCGGTATCTGATACGATTCGCAGCAGCTAGGAAAGGCATGTGCCCGCCAACGATGATGCATCATCCGGATATTGTCCAGAAGGCGGCGGGGTGTGGGTCGGCGACTGCTCGTGTCAGCGCAGGGAAAAGCTAGCTCACGTACAGCTAGCTGCTGCTGAATCATCGCATCTGCTCCGTCAGCACCAGATAATCTGCCTTGTCTTTGCTTGTGCCTGTATATCATTAGCTTATTGCACTGTCTGGCTGCAAGCTACTGTACTCAGTCCAATTATGTACGTACGTACGTACGTTCATCCGATCGCCACACGCCCCACACACCATTTGTAAAAGGTCTCCATATTTACAACTTACACGGACAAACGGCTATATAGGATAGATTTCGGGAAAAAAAAATCTATGTATGATAGATATGTTTGTAACGTGCGCGTGTGCTAAGCTTATGGAGTAGGTTCCAAACAATCGATCGACGATATATGCGTGTACATGTGCATGACATGGAAGAGGCAATCCATCGGGCACAGTACAAAATTGATGAGCCCAAGTATTCAACCCGGCCTAGTACGTGCTCCCAGTCCCAATAATATGCATGCATCATCTCAATTCTCACACGTACGTGCATTAGGTCGAGGTCACCTGCTCACTTTCATACGCTACGACGTCTCTCGAAAAGAAATTAAGGAACATGACATCTTACATATATAGATCGACCACCAAGGCACACCAGGAGTGAAGGTGTATACGTATATCTATACTAAAAGGATCCTAGAGAATTGAAAACACCTCCCACCAAAAAACCCAACCCCACCCTCTCACAGAGGACCCACCTGTCGGGCTTTGGTGGGAGGGAAAAACGAGAAACACTAGAAAAAATTGCATGTTCGGGGCACTTTTAGTTCATTCTCCGTAAAACTTTTTTCACCCAAAAAGAAACCACCTAAATATACCCACATTCGTACCCACGTTTATCCCGTATCGCTAATAGACAATAAATCGGAGAGTTTTTCTTCATATAAATAAATGTCAACTATTGAGTTTTGAGAATATACATAAAACTCTCTGTACATGAGAGAGCGAATATAAAATGTTTTAAAAGCGTCTCACACGACTGGTCTGTTTACCATGACCCACTAAAGTGACATTGTTTTAGTACCTACATGTCATCAATAAATGTGCGTGGCACATAAATTGAGACAAATGTACAGAAGAGAGTTTAGATGTTATGTTTGATTTATTTTATTTTATACATGTGCGTGCGCACACGTGACTTTGCTAGTATACTAAACAATGGCATAGACGCGTGCGTGCTTAATTGGTACGGCTGCCTTGCCTTGTTTCTAAACGCGCGCGCTTAATTTTGTTATAGCTTGCTTGCAAAGTTGCAATTGCTACTCGATACGATCGTCGAACAAATGGCTACTACGGAGTACTCCGTAAGCAATAAAATCCCGTAGCATAACGACACCGCCCGCATTCAGTACCTCTCTTTCTACTCCCTCCGTCCCAAAAAAACACTCTAACATTTAAAATTTGTTACGTAAAAAAAACAGCACTCGCTACATGCCGAAAAGAGAACCGTACCCCGTTGCTTTTGCCCCCGTTTTTTTAAGCAACCAGTTTACATAATTTCCGAACAGGGAGCAAGCAAGGCCACGGAGAACCAACCTGTCACGACTCGTGGTACAAATTATTTTCCAACCATTACGCATGCAGGGGCAAGGGCCGCGAGCCGAGCACCGGCCCAACGGCAAGAGCCGCGCGCAGACGCACCGGCCCAACGGTACACAAAAAAAACCGGCTGCCCCGCCTGCGTACCTGTCGGGGCAGTCTCAACCCATCATGTCCATAGTGACACATCAGCGATACATCATCTCTGAAAACCATGCTCCCAACCCAGAATAATTTTAGATAGGTCTATAATATAATTTTAGATATGTCTATAACCGCGCCGCTGACGGGTGGGCCCCACCACGTCGCCGTTGGGTGGCTGGCCCGGGCCCCACGCGTCCCGTCCGGTCGCCGGCCACCAGCCACCCCGTACGCCACGCTACGCGGCAACCAAGCCAGCCCAATGACATGCGGGCCCTCCCCGGCACAAGCGCGTGGTGACACCCAGTCGCGCTCGCGTGGGCCCGCGCGACGGACACCTGGCCCCGCCGCGGGGCCCCACCCAACCCAACCCGAACCGCTTCCTCCTCCACGCGCTCCGCCTCCGCTTCGGGCTTTTTCTCACGGCCACGCTGCGGGCCCGCCACCACCGTTTTGCGCGCGTGGTGGGCCCCGCCTTCTGACCGTTTCCTTTCACCCTGGCCCTGCCTCTTGCCTCGGCTTTTCCCCTTCCTTCCCTGACCTCTCTCTCTCTCTCTCCATCCTCTTCCTCGCCGCCCGCGGCGACCTCATCGAGAAATCTCTCTCGCGAGCGAGTCCCCGTCCGATTCCGATAAATACACGCGCACCAGCGCCGCGTCGCCTCACCACCCCCCCTTCTCCCCTCCTCTCCTCAGCTGCGTCTCCACCATTCGACAGCGACCTCCATCCATCCCCCTTCTTCTCTCCTTAACCGCTAAGCGTCCTCCCGCGCGCCCGGCTCGTCGGCGGGCGTCGTCGACGCGGCACCACCGGCGGCACAAAACGCGCCTCCCTCCCCTTCCGCCGGGGGCCAGCCAGCCCGCGGCACTCGCCCCTCAACCCCTCCCCACGGTGCTGGGAGATCCGGACCCTCCGATTCGATTCCAGCCCGATCTCCCCCGATCCCGCCGCCGCGGCTCCCCGATTCGGACGGACGGATGTGGGGCGGCGGCGACTCCAAGCAGATGCTCAAGTCCCGCGTCGGCGCGGCGGGCGGCGCCATGATGGGGGACGAGGAGTCCGACTACTTCCCTCCGACCCCGCGCAAGGACTGGTCCACGGGCCTCCTCAAGCTCGTGACCGCCATGGTCATCTTCATGGGCGGCGTCGTTCTCGGCCTCTCCGTCAGCGGCAGCGTCGCGCGCTACTACTACAACTCCTCCCACGCCGAGCTCTTCTTCCCGGCCACCACCTACGGCTGCGACCCGCGGGACCGGGACTGCGGGATGGGGCTCGCCTTCAAGGCCTTCGTCCACCCGCCGCGGCTCGCCCACTCCATGACCGACGACGAGCTCTTCTGGCGCGCCTCCCTCGTGCCCAGGGCCGAGGAGTTCCCGTTCCAGCGCGTCCCCAAGGTCGCCTTCCTCTTCATGACGCGGGGGCCGATACCCTTCGCGCCGCTCTGGGAGAAGTTCTTCCGCGGGCACCAGGGGCTCTACTCCGTCTACGTCCACACCCTGCCGGACTACAAGCTCAACGTATCCACCAACTCGGCATTCTACGGAAGGCAGATCCCCAGCGAGGTCAGCGACTGCTTTGGGTTTTCGTTCTTCTACCTCAATCATTCATTTCATTCATTCCCCTTTCCCAGTAGACAATTCAATTCATTCATTGCCAGCATCAATCTTCACTACTACTCCGTAGCACATTGCTTGAGAATTTGCATCGCATTATTGGCTTATTGCCTTCATGCCTTGTGACGAAGAAAAAGAAAAATCTAGGGGTGGGGTTGATTGGATAGCTGGTGCTTTGGTGGCCGCTTGTCATGCTAGTTGGTGGCTGCCATGTGCCCAAGTTGATTGGGGGGATATGTATGCACAAACAAATTGGTGAGGATTTGCTCTAGGGGAATATGCTTGCTTGCCCCAATGCTAGCTAGGTTGGCTAACTACTTCTTTTGTTCAACAACTAGTGGTGTTCACGAATTTCAGATGAGTGATGATAGGATTCTTGCTTGACAAATGTTCCGGCTCAACCATTCATTTAATAAATAATCGGTCAAGAAGTTTGGGCTGACCTATTCAGTAAAGCATGCTTTCAGACTAAAGTAGGACCTTTGAATTTCCGTGTAATATGTGCATTCCTTCTCTGCTTCACAGCACGGTTCTCCTTGTTCTGTACTTGCAGTTTAAGCCCTTTATCAATGGCATATCTTCATTCCAATGCACACTAACATTTTGTTTCTTTCCAATGCACATTCTAACATTTTGTTTCTTTCCAATGCACATTCTAACATTTTGTTTCTTTCCAATGCAGGAGGTGTCCTGGGGATCAATAACTCTTGTGGATGCTGAGAAGCGCCTGCTGGCCAATGCCCTGTTGGATTTCTCAAATGAGCGGTTTGTGCTTCTTTCGGAGAGCTGCATTCCCGTGTTCAACTTCCCGACTGTTTATGAGTACCTCATTAACTCGGCACACAGTTTCGTTGAGTCCTACAACATCGACACCCCTCAATGTGCTGGCCGGTACAACCGTCGCATGGCTCCTCACATCATGGCTGATCAATGGAGAAAAGGGTCAGAGTGGTTCGAGCTTAACCGTGAAATGGCTGTCCAGATAGTAGCAGACTACAAGTATTACTCGATCTTCAGAAAGCACTGCAGACCATCCTGTTACCCAGATGAGCATTACATACCAACTTATCTTCATTTGTTCCATGGGCCCCTAAACGCCAACAGGACCATCACATGGGTTGATTGGTCAAGAGGAGGCCCGCATCCAGCAAGCTATGGTGCTGCAGATATTACAGAAGAGTTCATCCAGGCCATCAGGAATAATGGTACACAATGCTCTTACAACTCCAAGCCCACCTCTGTCTGCTACCTCTTTGCAAGGAAGTTTGCTCCTAATGCTTTGGGACGGCTGATGAACCTCACCTCCACTGTGTTGGACTTTTGAGTCAGTTCACCATGCATCGCCATCGTCACCATTATGCTACTGAGGTGTCTATTGATGCGTGTGCCAGCTGGTCAGGAACTAGAGCTACTCTACACTACTAGATTAGAATCAGCACCATATGTCTCACTATAGACGCGGATGATCAGAGAATGATTTTGATGGACGCGTTTCTCGCGGATGATGCTGTGTGGGACAGTGAAATTTGCTTCACTTATCCTGAAGCTGATCCCCGAGTGATGGACAAATGGCACCACCAACGGAGATGACATTTTCTTTCACCTCCCATTCTTTTAATATATCATAGTCATATGATAGAGGATCCTTTCTTTTCTTCTTTGCCCCCCTATCTACTGTAATGACTTGGTTAGATACTAATTTCTGTGAATATAACTTATCGATCATTGCTTTACTTCAGCTCTGGCATCGCCAGATGTCACTGTATGCTTGATAGCCTGTCCCTAAACCTTGAAGTAACGGATCTCCATTGGTGGTTCTGTCGATGGCGCTTAAGTATAGAAAAGCTAGATAGGTAAGTATGTGGACGCAACTGGCAGAATATGACATATTCTTGGATAGCATTGTGTGTAGAATGGCTGTCCTTGCAGGAAGGAAAACAAGTAGCCTCTTTTTGAAAGGCACAGATGTGCATGCCATTGCAGATTCTTGATCAGTTCAAACATGGCTTCTACTTTATCACTTGGAACAGATTGCCAGGAACATGCTTGATTGGCCTTCATTTGACAGATAAACCAAATATTCTGAGATTGGCTGGTGAACATGGGGGACATGATTTAGGCTGGTGCTGCAGCCCACAGCCTTGTCATGCCCTGATGTTTAGGAAATATACTCCTGATGTATAATTCATGGGCACAGGTCCATGATCCATGGTATTATAGTAGACATTCGTACTGTGTATCTAATCTAATCTTAATTTACTCCAAGCATTACTTTATGTGCCCTGATGTTCTTTAATATATGCTCGCAGTTAGATATTTGGGGAATTTTTTGAGTTTTTTGTGTTATAGAATTGTATTGCTGGTGCTTTTGATTCGTGATATAGAGGTGTGTCTGAGATTGGGTGAAAGTGACTGTTTCCGGTGCTTGTGCCGTCTAAGTAGAAACGGTTGATACTGTTGGTGACCTGGCGCGTTTTGGACTAGAAATAAGAAAGGATGAAAGTGACTTGTCCTTATTCTTTTTGATCTGTGCCTCTTAGAATCGATTGGAAAATAAATATTAATTTCAACTTGTTCGCGAATGATTCTGAGAAAAATAATTTATATCATATTTGGGAAGGGGAAAGGAAAAGAATAACAAAGAGGGACAAGTGATTCTTTCAGTTGGATATTTCCTTGAGAAAGTCAGCCTTTCAGTTGGACAAAGCATCAGAAGCCCTTGAAATGTACTCCGTATATGCCTTATCCGTAGCTATTTCTTGGGGCTTTCTACGTAGATTCGTCCTTGTGATCATGGGAGGAGACCGAGACAACGCGTTGGTTATGCTTGCTTGTGGGCACATATTGAATTATTGATTGAAGTTGTGTGATTGTTACTGCAGGCCAAGTCGCCTAGAGATATTCTTCAGAACTACGATTCCAGTCCAGTCCATTTGCCACCCACACTTGTCACTAAGGAAGGAGTAGCAGGATTAGCATGTGATCTAGGTTTGAGGTCCATCAGGTCTCTCCATAACTCCTTTGCAGACAGCTTAGTGAAAACGCAAGGGCACATGGAAGACAATTAGAAATTTAGAATTAGCAAAGGAAATTAATCAGATTGCCATTCATTCTTGCGTACTCCGTAGTCTCTGATCGCGGATTTTAGCTTCAAAGTGGATAATTTTTATGGGTGCTTCAAAGACAAGAAAGCCAACATGCCGAAGCCGCCGCGGCGGCGGCCAAGGGCGGTGCCCGGCGTGGCGGCGTGGAAGCTTGGCAAGGAGAGGCTGTTCAGTGAGGATGAGGACGAGAGCCACGTGGGCGCCTCGCTGCTCTACATGGCCTCGTGCAATAATGCGTCTGATGGGAAAATGCTTTCTAGGTATCGCTATCTGCTGGGAGTTGTTGAATCTAAATTTTAGCATAAGTAGAACATAATCGATAATGATCAATATCAATCAATTTAATGCGAAAACTTTAAGGTAAAATTTATACCAGTGTTGGAAGTTGCCATGGAAGCTCCTACCGTAGAGAAATTAGTTGTATTTGTCAATATAGGCTCTGATACAAAGCGCTGAATCAAGAACAGAGGCCGTTCTTGATCAGCAAGAGGGACTTCGGGCTTCTGCTCTCCTAGCAATCAGTGTTTAGGGTTTTGAACGAGTTCCTGATTGTTGGCTTGAAAAAACGGGTCCAAACCTCTTCACTATATAGTCTATAGAGTTTGGAGACAAGATCGAGTCCTAATACAATACGTTATTGTTCCTGCCAATTACGAAACGGAGTTCTAGTTACCATGTGACCTAACTCCAAGCTGTGAGCAAACGGTACCATGTTGCTGCAGCATTTTAGTTACAAACCGTGGATTTTGTCTTTTCTGTACTTTCCTTGTTGAAATCATTTTTCAGGTTTGGTTCGATTTCATGTTGGGTATCTGATCGGATTAGTGCTGTTCTGATGCTAATGCCCGATCACAGAAAAATATGTTGCACATGCCAAACTGCCTTCACAGCAAATAAAGTTTTGCATTGGCAGGGTCTGAAAAAAGTGAGGTTACAAGACTAGGCATGAAGTTCGAATGAAAAGTTTACTAACAAAATTCTTATGGGAATGCAAAAGGTACCAAGTCACTAATGTTTTGAAGAAACTCTGCAGAGAATACAGTAAACTGCATCCTTCCTTGAACCTCCCCTCATCATGCTATAATCTTACCAAAAACAAATGTAGACAGTACTATTTGTGAAACAAAGATCCAGATTCAAATGAGGATACGAATTCAGTATGCTTTTCAGCTCGATTATACACCTAGGTGCTAAGGTGACAAATTGTACAGAAGCTTTTAACATTACTATTTGCTCTATATGGACCCTCATTTGGCAAGCTTCTGTTCAAAACATGACAATAATCTTAATCTAAAAAAAACATGACAATAATACAGAAGCTTGTAAGGTGATCTTGCATTCTCAAAGAAACAGGTGGTGATTCAGCGTGTTATCCTGGGCCTGCTGGTTGGGGTCTTGGGGATGACTCCTTCCTACTTGCCCTTCTAGGCTGCTAACACTTCATGGCATCCTCCTTGGGCACTCTGTCCTGAATCCCCCAGTGCGGGACTTGCACCTCCTGCGAGGACTCGATGAGGGATACGGTATGTAACCAACGAACATTCCAATGCTTGTTGATGGATCTTACCTTCACAATACATGAGACATGGCTCGGGCGCTCAGAAGGTCTGCAGAGAATATCAAGTGAAACAGAATGTAGTGAAAATGCGGTTCTGTGGAATGAATTAAATTTTGCATCGATGTATCTTGTTGGAAAACCACAGGGTAGCTTTACTTAAACATTAGTCATGCAGAGCAGATATAACATACTCTTCTCTCTTTTTAATATATAACCAGTATGGGTGCTTAACCCCTCCTGTTTCATAAAAGAAGAGAGCAGATATATAGGAGTAACATCACCGGCCATTTCAAGTCATTAAACGGCTATCATCACATTCTTACTGGTGCCCTAAAAAAAATTCACATTCTCTACTGGTTAAAAAAAAGGCCAAGACCACAAATAGCAGTACCACGTCATATAAGACTAAAAAGTGGGAAAGCAGGATAATTTATGGGGAAAATTATATGGATATATTGCAGTTCCAACAGTAGGAGCTGGGCAACAAATGCAATTGTGATATTATTACTGGATGGCACATGTAAACAATGGTTCAGAATCATACCAGTGGCCCAAACCAGACAATCCTAGCCGGTAGATCACAATCCAACACCAAGGCCTTGATGCCATAGGAGATGGGAACGGCGTTTGAGTAATAATGCAGCTTCTGCCACTGGTCCCTGAGACCGATCACCTTGGTGATCTTACCTCTAAGGTTGTCAGTGCAGACATCCAGCAGGCTGTACTGCACCAGTGAATCCAGGCAAGTCTCCTCCTTGCTCTAGCCTTGAGAATCTGGTGAAGCTCCATAACCATGCCACAGAGACGGTGCCATGCTTGAGCATGAAGGGACATTGCATCGGGATTCAATACCGATATATGACAATAGAAAATGAGATAGGATTGGAGAAGGGAGACATGAATCCACACACACTATAGATGGTCGCTGCATCCAACTGGCGAAGAGCATCAGCATTGGCATGAGGCTGTTATGCCGTTCTATCATTGCCTGATTCAGTACGGATGGTTTTAAGCTCCGCCAATGCTGCCAAAGTTTCAGCAGGTATTTCGGTTCTGTCATACTTCTCTGCATGCTCCATGAGAAGCCAGACTGCATTGATGAACTCTCCCCCGGTGCTGAGCTTCTTGGCGTGGGACTCCACACCGCAGTGGTAGCCAGCATAGCACAGCATCTCCACCCACACCCCGGCGATCACCTGCAGCATGTCGGCGATGGGCAAGCACCACCTGTTGCCGAGTAGCATCCCGGCGAGCCAAGATCCATCAACATAAGCTGCTGCGTTGTCATTACGTTCAACGCCAGCACCAGAAATATGCTTATACATTAAATCAGCCGGGAGCTGCCACTCGCCTATTTTCTTGACTATCGTTGATCTAGAGGAGTTCATGGTGTCTTCCTTGGTAGACCCCATCAAACCCCACCACAGCAAATTGAAGTACTTGTAGTTCTCCTTGTATCGTCCGCTGCGAACGACTCCGGGCAACAGGTAGGGATGCTTAACTAGGAGAAACAACATGTAGTTGGAGAGCACCCTGATCTCGTCCCGGATGGTGCCATCGGCAGTGGCGCCATTCTCCTCCTCGGGGCACATGGAAAGGTAAAGATCGGTGGCGATGTGCCACACAATGATGCTACTGTCCACCTCGGTGTCGTCGGCAACCCGTGTAAGATCCTTGTACATCCCTCTCTCCTTGAGTATCCACTTGCCCCGTGTATGCTTCCGGTCCAGCAAGCCCCTCCTTCGTATCTCTCCCAACACCAAGGTCTTGATGCCGTTGGAGATGGGGACAGTGCTCGAGTAATGCAGCTTCCGCCACCAGTCCTCGAGACCGATCATCTTGGCGATCCTACCTCTGAGGTCGTCCTTGGCATCAGTGCAGACATCCAGCAGGTTGTACTGCCCAAGTGAGTCCAGGCAAGCCCTCCTTTCTCCTACCTTGAGAAGCCGACGAATGCGCATGATTGCACTGCAGAGACGGTGCCATCCCCTGGCATGGAAGGAGGCACATGCCCAGGACGACCCTGCAGCCCTGAACGATGATGCCATCTCCAAGATCATGGCTCCAACCAGCAAAACATAGGTGACAATGATATCAACTCTTCTGTAGGCATCCTTTGCCACTGAACTGAAACAGAAAGAATGCTGCGACAGCAGAGAGTGGTGAGATGATCCGGATGCATAGACCATACCCTCCAGCCATTGCTCCCTCCCTGGAATTGGATACAAAATGTAAATTGGCTGTTTATCACTCATGCCAAGCGCAAATTGAATACATGGAAATTATTTAGTTTTTTTTCTTACTATGCTTGCAAGTTGCAACCTCAGCATTTTCCTTTGTTACAAGTATATGTGGAGGGCCAAGGGTTTCCTCCTTAACTTTGGAAACAGCTAAACCATGGTACAAGCAGCATTAAAAGGAGGGGAGGAACTTCTCGTAAAATCAGGAATAAGCGTCACTATTAATGTGGCCAGCACACTACAAGACATGCAACATTTCCTGTGCGGGAGCAATAAAATAAAATGGCATATGGCCCACGGTTTCTGGAAACACTTTAGGAATTGTGTTGGCCTATGGTTTGGGGACAAAAAGTGTCAAACGGTATAAACATCTGCTGATAATTCTAAACGTTCATCTATTCTATCTACTGCCGGTACGTACACGAAAACCTTCGGCAATGCTAGCAGTTACCGACCAATATTTCCAGACCAGAATTCCAAGCAGAAACACTTGGAGAAGTCTTTGGCAATAGTTTTTTGTGGAATGGCTGGCAGTTTATCACACTCAGGAAATAGCTAAAAGGGAGTAGAGGCATGCTAATGAAATGGAATGAAAAATAAACTATGGTTCGAGAGCTGTAACTAAAGGTCCAAAAAGCAAACCAAACATGAACTTGAAATCTACCAGGGCAACAGTTTGAACATTTTCTGAAAGTTAGTTGTAATTCCAAATATTATTAATCTATTTTTTTAAAGAACCATTTTATATGTAGAAATATGTATAGTAATTTTTTATGTAGAATGTAAACATGAATCCAATGTCTAGGATCAGAAATAGGATTGTGATTCATTTAGAGTTAACTTAATATTATTTCCTCAACAGAAATATAATCAAAGTTTATTGTGATTATATTAATTAAGCATAACATTTAACTTAAAATTTTCAATTGAAATACAGAGTTGGATCATTTCCAGTTGTTCAACTAATAAAAAAATTTACAACAGACGAGGATTAAGTTACTGGGAATTTGCATCTGGTGTCTTTTAACTTTTTTTTTTGCGGGGAATGGTGTCTTTTAACTTGACATTTGTTTTTTATAAAGCTACAGACCGACAGACGAAACTATCATATCTAAAGAACTCTTCTTTATTTAAATAGAGCAATAGTAGGAACTTATAGAGAAGTTTATCGCAGTACGAAGTCATGGCAAAGCTGGCAGGCAACTGGCCACAGTTTACAATGGAAACTAAAAGGCAGGCGATGGATGTAAGCGAATTGAGGACTAGTAAAAGGAAGTCAATCTTGTAGCTGTAACAAGGAGACGCGGGTTGGGCCCTCACCTCGAGTTGGCTGGCCGGGGTTGCGGCGGCCGACCTCAGCCTGGATTGGCGGCGGCGGGGGCCTTCCCGTGAAAGGATCCGGCGAATCCCCAGCTCCAAGGCGGGGAGCAGTGGGGTGGCCGGAGGGGTGGAAGACCAGAGGGCACCGCACTAGCCAAGGCTTGCTCTGGGTGGAGTTGCTCTTTTTTTTCAGAATGGAGAGTGAGATTAGGCGCGCGTGCTGACGCGCAGAGAGTGTTGTCAACTAGGCCCAACTGGCCCAGAAGAGCCTATAGAATGAATTGTGTCCTTCCGTCAGCCCAGATCTCTCGCTCATCATTGCTGGTTTCCTTGATCCATCGGACCTTCAGACAATCAGACTGACACCTGCAACAGTAGCAACAGTGAGTGGTTGTTGTCTGTCTATCTAAACTCGCTCGTGCCAGCGAGTGGCCTGGTCTCCTTGCCTGCTGATGACAAGCAACCTTTTTCCTTTTTTTCAAAACAAAAAAAAAGAAATCAGAACTTGTTCATGTAAGTGTTGCCGCACCAAACCAAACCAAACCCTTTTGCCTTTTTTTTTTCGTCTCTGCAAATCGCGTGCCGCCCCATCACGATTGCTACATAGATGGTGCTGGTTCCATGCACCGGTGCAACACGGCTTCCATACTTCCATCAACTAATTGAAAAGCTAGGTGCACTGCTGTGCCTTATCGGCACCTGCCAAAGTGCCAATTAGTGCCAAGTCATTCCCATTTTGTTTTTCTTTTTCGCGATGCCATTTCCATGCGTTGTTGGATTATTGGTCCATCATTCGCAACTCAAAGATATCTCACTTCTTGCTTGGAAAGGCAGGCTAGCTAGGGTGTGTGTATGCTTATCCAGGAGAAGAGAAGAGAGGAGATGAGAGAGGTTGGGGAGAAAGATTGGACTGCAAAAGGGTGTGTGTTTGTGTGTGTTAGGCTGCCACCAAACAACTCGTGTGAAAGGGAAAACCTCTTCTCGGTTATTCTCATCCGTTCCCTCTATGACTTGTACGCATTGGAGTTGTAGAAGAATTCTTCTTTTTTTTCATATGTAGAAAAATGGCATGGAGGACGCATTTGAATTCAAATATAGAGATTTACAAGGACTTGTTTCAATTCAAACTAATATGAAGGGAAAGAAAAACTAATATGTTAGAAGAAAGATTTCGAATTAATATAGGATGGTATATATATTAGTACTATAATTTCTTTGTCATTTTGGTAGTATGTTTGTGCACCAGCGTCTACATCTATACCGTGTTTTTTAATTAAAAAAGAATCTGGCGAGGAGGACCGAGTCAAATTAGACAACATCATCGGGAGGAAAACGGAATATAAAGGGGGTGTTTAGTTCCCGAAGAGTGAATGTGAAGTTTGGTGAAAATGTCACATCGGACACTGTAGCGCACTGTAGCACTTTTTATTTGTTTGTGGTAATCGTTGTCCTACCATGACCTAACTAGGCTCAAAAGATTCATCTCGTCGTGTACATCGAAACCATGTATTTAGTTTTTTTATTTACCCACGTTTAGTGTTCCATGTATGAGGAGAGCGATTTGATGTGATTTGGTGTGATAGGTGAATAGTGAAGTTTTTTGAGAGAAATTTTTCCTTTTGAAAGGAACTAAACAGGGCCAAAGAAGCAAAGAATCAAGCCGACTACTCTCAGCCGCCATCCACATCGATGGATCACCATCGGTACGTTCGTTTGGTGGCGAACTGAAACGAGGGCTGCCTGACGGTCTGACTGACAGCGTGAGAATGAAGCATCGTCGAAGCATCACGCCTGGTACATACGGAGTACATGAAAGAACACGTACGGCGACACATGTGCGTCAGCATCTGGGCGTCCTTGGTCGGCGACTACTCGGCTTGGCTTTGCCTTTGCTCTGATTCTCTGAACACACTGTCTTTTTTCTTTTTTTGAAAGGATGAACACGGTGTCGACGGCAGCTTTTGAATGCTTCAAAGCCAAGCACGCAGAGGCAGCTCCCCTGGCCGTCGTCGTCGTCGGTCGACGCTGCTAAAAGCCATGTGTCTCAAATCCACAGACCACGTACAGGAACCGTGGCCTACGGGGGTAAATTTTTTTTCCTTTTTTTTTCTGAATCATGTCTCTATTTTTTCACCTTGGGAGTTAGGACAGCTGAGCTCAGGTAGTGTGACATTTTTTTAGAAAATGGAATTGTCTCCGTGGTAGTGTGACATGAGGGGGTCAACTAATTATTTTTTAGTTAAGATGTGGAATGCTGAAAATAAAGTAAGTATATCTAGGGAAAACGAAAGCACATTAATATTAGTATGTACTCGCTTATCTTTTCGTAGGCAAACAAAACCTGAGATTTGAACATTAAATTTTTTGGCTGACACTGTTTTTGAGTTTGTAAACTACGCTATACAAATTTAATATCATTGGGTTCACGTCGGAGAGCACTTTTTCACGCGATGTCCATTGTATGATAAACATTTTGTAACATAGGAGATGAGCAAGAGTGCAAGACCTTGTATGTTTCGAGGAATAAGTATTTTATTGTTTGCATCGTTTCATGTATAGCCAACATCATCTTCAACAGTATCTAAAAAAATAAGCCCTAAAATATTGGTTTTAAGATCTTGTTATAAATTATTCCTTCAACCAACCGTTTCTACAAAATTGATTCAAAAATATTTAATTGCTGCCACATCATCTATTGCGGGCCCAAAAAATATTTTTTAATCAAACGTAAACCGTAACTTAGAGAGGTAATTTGGCTTAGGATAGAGTTTGACGTGCCGAAAAATTGAGAACTAGATTGGACAACTGATGCAGCGTTGCTTTTTCACCATGTTTCCAAAATTAATTGTTGGAAATATTTATTAGGCACTTGTGAAGCTGATTTGCTTCTAAATAAACACTTTTTCCTTTTTCCCATGCTTCGTAGCCATCGTAGGTGTAACTAGCATGCCTATCGACAAGCTTAAATCCCCAAAACTGACTAGAGACAACTTTAATAGCAGGGGTAGGGATCTAACTCTTTCAAGTTTTGATTTTGGTTATTGGATGTGCTCAACAATTCATTCTACGACTACTCGTATTCCCGAGTCACATCATAACAACCGCAAAATGGTCTTTTACAAGAAGAATAGAAGATCATCTTCACATTCTCATCATCTCTAAAAAAAACCAATGACACAGATACGCCCAAACCGCGTGACATTTTCAATCCCTTTCTTTTATCCGTTTTTTCCCCATTTAATTCCCTGCTTGATTGCTTGTCGTCTTCGCACGGTTGCCCGGTCAATCCAACAGAATGAATCCCCACCTCCTCCTCTCCAGTCTCCACGCCAGGCCAAGTCTTCTCCTCTCCTCTTCCTCTTCCGGTCCTCTTCTCCCCCCAGCAGCATCACCCCTCCCACTACTCCCTCCCCCAAATCCCCACCCGTGACGCGGAATCATCATCTCTCTGCCCCCCCGCCCACGGCGCGCCGCCGCGGCCATTTCGTCCTGCCGTCCAGGTAATTCCCGTGTGCTATCCCTTATTGCTGCCATTTTATTCGGCTCGTTCCGTCGCTTGCCGCCGGGAACGATCGATTCGTCGCGAAAGGAACCGTCTTTTCTTCCATCCCGATGCGCGATTCTAGTTTGGTGCCGGGGGAATGCTGTATGGGATCAGCGGCGCCGTAATCTTGCGCGGGTACTGACTGTGTCCTGCCAATTTTGCAGTTCTTGATCCAGTTATCCTGCCGTCGCCGGTCGCCGGAGGACTCGCCGCCGCCTGGGCCTGAATCGCCGCCGGGCTCCGGCGCTACCACCCGTTGCTATTCCGTCGGCCGCGGATTCCGAGGCAGACCGATCGATCGATCCCTGTGCCGCTCGCTGAATTGGGGGCAACTAAATTCCTACTGTTGCTACCGGCGACGAGGGTGGGTGGGGCTGATCCGGGGGGCGTTGATGAATTCGCGCCGGTCCAAGTCCGTCAAGCTCGTGTCGGCGCGCGCCAACAAGCACCTGGAGGTCGACATCGCCGAGGAAGAGGACGCGCGGATGAGCTCGTCGGCGGACAACACCGTCTACTGCTGCATCGCCAAGGGCCGCAAGGTCATCTACTGCTACAACAGCAAGGACGGCGACCCGCAGGTGGAGGCCACCGCCGCGCTCTGCCTCGAGAACTCCCCCGCGCACCACCGGCATTACGTCCACACCTCGGGCTCCAGGAGCTACGGCTACCTCATGGCCGACGGCCACACCTTCTTCGCCATCATCGACCCCAGCGTCGGGAACGCCGGCGCCCTGCAGTTCCTGGAGCGCGTGCGCGACGTGTTCAGGAACAGCGTGAACAGGAATGGGTTCCATGACTCGCTGGTGCCAGCGGTGAAGAGGCTCGTGGCGTCGCTGGAGAAGATGCCCCATGCCGCGTTCGTGCTCGAGGAGAGCGCGGAGAGGGGAGGCTCACATGAGGGCTCCGGCTGCACGTCGTCGAAGGTGCCTCTGCTGGGGAAGAGTGGGAGCAGGAAGGAGAAGAAGAAGTCCAAGGATAAGTTGGCGTCGGCGGGGGATGGTGGTGATGAGCATCACGGGACAAGGGGAGTGAGGATTGATGTGCCGGCGGAGGAGGTCGGCGGCATGTCGTTGGAGCGGAGCTCGAGCCAGTCCAGGCTGCGGCGGCAGCAGCCATCGCGGTCGTTGTGGATGCGCCATGTGAAGATCATCATCGTTGTCGACGCCATCATCTGCCTGGTGTTGTTTGCTGCTTGGTTGGCAGTGTGCAAGGGGTTCCAGTGTGTTTCTCGGTGATGGAAACAGAATCCCTGCATCGATTGTGTATAGGTTTTGAGGATTGGGGAGAGGCTCCGGATATGGTGAGGTTTGGTGTCTTCCTTTTTGGAAAGGTAAATATAAGGCAAGAAAAAGGTTGATGGAGTCATGTGGTAAAAAAGTCGGCTAAAATTGGGGTGGATGCTACAATTACCAAGTAACAGTGTGGTCATGATCAGATCATGAAAAATGTAGGCTTGGTGTCCTCAACATGTACATACGCTTCATCTCTGTACATGAGAATTCAGTAGGATTTTTCATAGAAATTGCCCGTGTGTGTGATATATGATTCCTTTGCTAATAATAGTTGTGCAGATGATGATATGATATACCTTGCTTACAGTATATATGAGTCAATATACATGCTTTTTCATTGCCCTTTGTGGCCTTTCTGTTGATTTATGCTCTCATAGAAACTTGGTCGTAAGATTTTGCGAAGCTGTGTGGTACTAAACTTCTGAAACCTTGTACCAAAGGTAAATGATGCTGTTCTGGGTTCAGAAGAATGTTGCAAGAATGCTCAGGAATTTATTATTTACGCAGCTGTTGAGATTTACAGTAGTTGCATCAAAATGCCTGGTGCCATCACAAGCAGTTACCTGTCTGAATCTAGTCACCTCCCCTTCGGCCCAGCAGCATCTGAAGTATCAAATGTGACTGTAGGCGAATGCAGTAGTATCTGCAAGCTCAGTGTTCCCTGAAAATGGAACTAGAGCGCCAGCTAAAGCTCACTGCGAGCGATAAGAACGTCGCCGGTTCTTCTGAATTCATGAGCGTTTAGAGCAGAACCTGCAAAAAGATGAGACGCCTGAACGAATCTGTGCTGCTCAGAGTTGTGAACCGAAACATCTCATATCATATTCATCAGAGTTGTGAACTGAAATACTCGACTACCCAGCTACACCAAGAACAGGGATCTAAAAGCTACCGTCGCATCCATCTTTTTCCAGTTCGTCGAATCAACATGAGACCCTGAGACTGAGATGTTGGATGTGGACAAGATGGACGGCGTAATGTTGCCTGGCTCAAACGTGTGGCAACAACACGATGCAGATCAGCAGCTGGCATGAGATGCTGATCCAACATTCCAGCCGGCATGCCTCGTGCCTGAACAGACTTACTTTAGCCGTCCATCTATCATGCTCCTCAGCTTACTTCAGAAAGAAAAAAAAAAGAAAAGAAAAAACGCCACTGTGGGTGCTGTTGGCGAGCAGTGTCACCGTCGGTTCAGAAATGTCATGCTCATGAGCTCATCAGCCTTGGTGCAACACTAGGCTGCAGCGAAAACTTCTCTGCAGGAGCAGGTAGTTGGAACAAGAACAGCTTACAGATGACAGTTTGTGCTTCATCAGTGGCTTTATATATGCTCCTATGGAAGCTTGAAGTCATGACTCATGACTCTCTTTTTTTCTGCCAAAACCAAAAGTCAAGTGGTTCTGAGGTTGCGAGCGCGCGGCTGATGATTTGTGAATATATATGTTGATGTTGCTAGTTGATCAGCTAGGCAGCTAGCTTTGGATTGGATAGAACTATGCACTTGCTGTTCCAAGCTCCAACATATGTTAATAAATGGTAAATGCAGCATCTTCAGGAACGTTCAGACGCAGCCGGCCATGGCGCCGCCGGTCGTTTCTCTTCTCAGCTCCGCCGTTACCGATCCCAGTCGACAGAGCTCGGACCTCCGGATGGAAGCATCCATGGGCATCATTCAGAGGACGACGACGCAGAAGGGAGGCAGCGCGTCTGGATGGAGAGGAGCTTTTTGGGCGGCCCACTGCAGCATCAACAACTCCGGCGAGCGCGCCGGCCGAGGAGAACAACACCGCACCCGCCGGCAACGTCGATCACGGACAAGGATCAAACGTGATATTTATTGCTCGCACACTGGATACGATCAGCGATGCAGGACACACTGGATAATTAGACAAAGTAGCTCTTGATGTCCCATAAACAATTTTTTTAACACATTGGTTCCTTGAAAGAAAAAGAACACACTGGCATTTTAACATGTTTTTTTATTAATTGGGTTATATTTATT
Source organism: Echinochloa phyllopogon (assembly GCA_033239725.1). Taxonomy (NCBI): domain Eukaryota; kingdom Viridiplantae; phylum Streptophyta; class Magnoliopsida; order Poales; family Poaceae; genus Echinochloa; species Echinochloa phyllopogon. The sequence goes on along the minus strand of BTCW01000006.1, from coordinate 887,629 downwards.
CGCCGACCCAAATATCCTATAGGGGTGCTTGTGCCCCTTAGATCTGTCCCAGTCCCGTGGAAGGCAAAGCTAGAGAAGAGCGAGCGCAGTAGGAGGGCGGAGGAAGGAAATGGTTTTTTTTAATTGGAGGAAACGTGTCCAGTGCGCAGAGCATCTCCAGAAGCCTATCTTTATATTTTTAACAACTTTTTCTATATTTCCGCGTAGTCTAGAGAGTTATCTTGCTTTCATCTTTGGCCAGCGAGAAATCTGGAATAGAAAATATCTATGTTTGGATATCCAATTGAAGAGACCATTGGAGGGTATTTTTCACAAAAGTCTCTATTTTTATAAGTTAGAAAAGATATAAATACTCTGAGAGGCTTAAGTGCGGATTGCCAGATATCATAATCTGTGTTCATGCTCCTCCAATCCTCGATGAACATGACACCCCGAGCACTGAGCAGCAGGAACCAAATCGCTTTCACTGATATATGGGCCATGGTACTACTGGGCCTTTCACTGATATATGGGGTCGTCAACCAAGTAAGTGACGTCACATGCTACCTAGAGTGTTGCAATAATTAATGATCAACGCCTATTTGGACGGGATGCATGCGAGACTAACGTGGTACTGTAGTTCCACCTTCTTAAAATGCCTTTTTTTTGTTTTTCCACTTTTTTTTGAATTTCTTTTGTATTTCCACTAAAAGGACTATTTTGTATAGCTCTTCAATTGGCGTGAGCCTTTTGACGAGAACTATTGGCACATATTTCATGGCATGCTGAGTACACCGCTAGTAGTGCAATTGGTGTTCTTCATAAAACCAATGCAGATCCTTAGTGTTGATTGTGTGTGTGGTTGAAACGACATCTTAATCGATATGTGATACTATTTTATATTGGCTTAGTTTGCAACAAAGAGAATTTTTTTAGCAAACTCTTGGTTTTGAATTTTGATGGGCACTATGCTTTGACCCGTTGTGGGCTCTCTAAAGGCCAGAAGGGCTGGACTGGGCCGGGCCGTGGCTCTAAAGGACTGGCCTCTGGACATGTAGCCCAGGTCTATCTACCCATGGGTCGGAGGAAAGAAAGGGCTCCCAGCCCGTGGATCGTTCATTATTTCCTTCCTCACCATCATCAGAAAAAAAAAATCTATCGTTCGCCGTTGTGCCCTTCCTCCCGAGGAGAAGTCGAGGGCGACGGCGGCGGAGGTGGAGGCGACCCTCGCGGAAGGGAGGAACACGACGGCGAAGCCATCGAGGTCTGTAGGGAGGGATCCGGTTCTACTCACCCGCGTCCTCGGCCCCGTTGAGTCCACGGCCCTCCTGCCCCGCCGTCTCGTCCGGCGTCAAACCCTAATCGGGTTTTACGGCGAGGTGACCATCCCATGCCTTCCCCCCTTCTTAGATCTGTGTGTTTCCTTTGTTTTCTCGCTAGGTCTTGTGCAGATTTATTGTTTCACTAGGTCCTGTGTAGTTTCACTGGTTCTTGTCTATATCTGTGGTTTAACAGTAAGTTCCACGATTGAGAAAGAGGTTTGTTTTGTTTTTTGTAGCATGCTCCTTTACAGTCTCGTGGCAAATAGCATAGAGAGGAAGTAGTTTATCTTTTTTAGTTCACTGGCTCCATGTTCTTCATGCTCGCATCTTTAGAAATAGCAGAGCATGTAGTATTTGATAGGTATAGATACTAGCGGATAACTTGTTTGTATTATGTAGTTCACCCGGTAGTAACATATCAAACGTTTCACCTACGAGATGGCATCTTCTCGGAATGTACGACTAGCTTCTTGTATGAACCTGTATTTGACAGGAAGAGGGAAAAATTGTTTGCAACAAAAGTGTTTGACACCATAAAATTTCCTTGTGTGCGCGTGTTGTGTGTATTTTTCCTTGTGCGTGTTTGTTTTTGAGATTCCACCTGTCAAATTTCATTCTGGAGACCTGTCACATTAAAACTGTCACTATTTTTTCTTACAATATCTGTTGGGAAAACGAAATTTCTATGCCTGCTTTGCTGCGCAACTTTTCGGTGTATATATTTGCCCATTTTGGCTAATCTTATAGGTATCACTGTATGTCCATTTTTTTTAAATGCATTGAATATCTAGTTGGCTCCAGTTGATTCTTCTCTTGACACCATCAAGATTGGCATCCAAGCATACTCTGGTTCTATTTATCTGAGTTCAGTTGAGACTCCTTGAATTTGATACTATCAGGCACTTTGAACTGAATTTGCCACAATCAGTTAATTTTCCATGAAAAATGTATAAAATTTAGTGAACATGTAGTTCTGTAATTGTTTCTAAGTGAAATTTTCATCTATCTTTTTTCTGGTCAATTTGTCATCTTTTCCTGGTTGATTCTGTGGTCCAATAGTGCTCTTTCGAAAAACTACTGCATGCTGAATGTTGAACAAAGTAATATATTACTCTGAATCTACAGAAATGAGACACTTGTGAACCATATACCATATAACTGCTGAATCAGGACACACAAAGATTGTTGAACAAATTAATCTGTTCCATCTCCTTTATCACTAGCTATGTTGCATTTCGACTGGTCAAAGAAATCAGGCATTGTGCTAGTATCAACCTAGGGTGTCATTTGTTTTATAGACTGCACAGCCTTGGTGACCAAGGGTATGGATACCGGGTACCGCTATTGGGGTATTCCGTTATCCCCATGGTTTCTAGATAACCAAACCATCAATGCATATGCACTCTAATTCTGCTTATATTGAAGATGACTACTGATACTGTTCTTGCTTATGCTTGCAGGTTTAGCGTCAGTCAGAGAGTTGAATCATGGCGGAGCACTTGGCTTCGATCTTTGGCACTGAGAAGGACAGGGTCAACTGCCCTTTTTACTTCAAGATTGGGGCTTGTCGTCATGGGGATCGCTGCTCCCGTCTGCACAACAGGCCAACCATATCGCCGACGCTTGTACTTGCCAACATGTATCAGCGCCCTGATATGATAACCCCTGGAGTTGATGCTCAAGGCCAACCTATTGATCCTGAGAAGATGCAGGAGCATTTTGAGGATTTCTATGAGGACATATATGAGGAGTTGGGCAAGTTTGGTGAGATTGAGAACCTGAATGTCTGCGACAACCTTGCCGACCACATGATAGGGAATGTCTATGTCCAGTTCAGGGAGGAAGAACAGGCAGCTGCAGCATACAATGCCCTTCAGGGCCGCTTTTACTCTGGTCGCCCGATAATTGTGGAGTATTCTCCTGTGACTGACTTCCGGGAAGCAACCTGTAGGCAGTTTGAGGAGAACAGCTGCAACCGTGGCGGCTATTGTAATTTCATGCATGTGAAGCAGATTGGCAGGGATCTCAGGAGGAAGCTATATGGAAGCGGCGCTTCCAGGAGGTACCATGGGACGAGAAGCCGAAGCCGAAGCCCCCCACCTCAAAGGAGGGGCCATCGTGATCGCGATGACTACCATCGTGATCGTGATGATTACCGTGGCAGGGGCGGTGGACGGGGCAGAGGCAGCAGGCATGACAGGTATGATGATGTTGGGGGCAGAGGTGGCAGGCCCGACAGGTATGATGACAGGTATGATGATGGAGGAAGACGCAGGCATGGTAGCCCACCCCCAAGGCGTGGGAGGAGCCCTGTCAGGGAGAGCAGCGAGGAGCGCAGGGCCAAGATTGAGCAGTGGAACCGTGAACGCGAGGCAAAGCAGTGAGGTCCCTGTGACAAGTGTCTGGAGGCGAGCATTGTTCGCTGGAGTCGTAACAGCTTAGCTCGTCTTTCGCCGCTGTATTCTAAGTGGACCTACCCGTGTTGGTTGATATATTCTGCTTGGTTCAGTAACCTTTCAAGTGCAGGATTGCTCAGTTTATTTTTGGTTATTAATCAGACACATGTAAACTTAAAATGCTTCCATCTGTATTGTGTTGGATCATTTGCTAGTTTGCTGTTGGATTGGTGTTAAATCATTCCTGGTGTTAGTGTCATGTCAGTTGACTTGTCACTCGAATCGCCATCTGGTTTTCAGCCTTTGTGTTATGTTATTCCTTGGTTGGTTTCGCAGTCTCTGATCTTCTCTGAATGGCCTTTGACATTTTGGTCTGTGTAGTTACTTGCAGCGGGTGTGATTCTAAGTTCCGGGGGTCCTCTTTTGTCATGGCTGGAGGCTTCGGGTTGGTGGGACTTCTACTGTAGGCATTACAAATATTGCCACATCAATCACCCTGGCCGTGGCTAGTTTAAAAATTACCAGTTACATTTAAAAAACTTTGTGGACTTCTGAACCTGTTTAGCCCGAGTTTAAAACAGTCTCACGGGCCCCTTGTAGGAGCTTCTTTGAAGGGACACTGACGTCAAAGCATGTGTTACTTCAGCGACTGGAATTTCTAGCCATCGCTGAATGCCAACTGGCAACCCATCGACCTCAGAAAGACCATGAAAGACTACAACTGCAACATAACAGTTTGCATAATAAACCCTCTAGACTCGATTGCGATTATTGGCCACAATCCAAATGTTTGCATATGACCCTCTGCATTTTATAGTAAGCTCTCTAAACTGGATTATAATGATTGATTATGATTAAATATTTACATAAAATCCCTAGTACTTTGTACACGACCCCCTACTAAACGCACAAGGCATGCATGAAAACTACAGTGCCAGTGAGCATAGCACCTCTCCTTGGCACACCATCAGCTCAGCACAACGTTCTTTTTTTTTTGAAGGACAGCACAACGTTCTTTGTCCCAGGAGGACGCGAAGATAAGCTCCTTGGCCGGCAACACCGTCTACTACGAAGCTCACTGTATGCTTGTTGAAGATGATGAATATGCCGTCGTTGCTGTTGCTGGGGGGACTCCTCATCCAACAACCTAAATTAGCACTCGTCGTAGTATGCAACAATGTGGCGTATAATTATGTCTTGGACTGTCCCTAGCACACCAGATATATGGATGTCAACATCACTACACCTAAGGCACGAGTAGCATCGAATATCACTTGAAGGTGTATCTGCAAGGGGGGATCTAGAAATGGTGTTAGGGGCCTATGCCCCTTGGAGAAACATGGAGGACGTAGTGAGGAGAGAAGGAAAGGCATAGGTTAGAGGAAGAAGAAGACAGGGCCTGGAGGAAGAATGAGATGAGCCCGTAGCTAACAGTTGATTTTTATGGGGAGAACAATATTACTTACTAATCGATCAGTCAATTCATATCTGTTCGATTGTTGTGAAGAGACTGATCCAAAGATTTGACTAATAGAATGACCATAACAAAGTAAGTAGAAATCCTAAACACCACTGAAAACAGTGTTGATCTAGCTATGTTTTTGTTTGGACTTTTTTTTTTTGGCAATGATCGATATATGTTGTTAGCAACAAGTGTGTTTTTCCAATTTGATGGAAAAGAGAACGGATCCAACAAATTGATGATTGTAATTCTTTCCATTGGTCGGCTATCAGTGAAGAGTGATTAAATTAGTTTACGGATCGAAATGTAAGTTCATAAGCACCCATTTCCGATAAATACTTTTGATTTTCAAGGATAAAAATGTATTTATTTGACCATCTTAGGCCGAGTCTACTAAGATTATAAATGTGTTTCATCTGCGAGGATATGTTAAAAGGCTTAGCGGGCAATAACAGCTGGCACGGGCAGCTAGCTAGTTTTTGTAGAATTTCTGGGAGCAATGATGACCAATTTGCATGAACCCAGCTCGCACACTGCAAGGCTGCGCAGTGCTCCCTCAGTTGCAGGCCTCTTGCAGATGCAGAGCTGAGGCAGTAACAGACAACCCTGGCGGCGAGACGACGAATTGGCATGTCTCCGATCCGGCGGAAGCTGCGAGTGCGATGCCCGGGCCGGCCGAGGAGATGAATGCACGAGAGGCCGGCGACGAGGACTCCGATCGAGAGCATGATCAAGCAAGGCAGCGTTGTTAATTCAGACGGATAACGGCCGGGGCCGGCGCGGCGTCTCTCGAACAGAGTCCGCGCAGAGCTTTGTGCGCGCGCCATTGCTGCGCCGGCCATGGCGTCCCGGCACCCTGCCGGCGCCGTCGTTCGCTAGCACGAGCGCGCCGCCGCTCCGGCGAGCCGGCAGGAGACCCAACCCAGGGTGGTCGGTATTTGAAATACCGTCCACCCCTGGGTGCCTCGTAGCCGTCCGATCCGACCCGTGCGGTCTAGATTGGGCGCATCTCTAGAGTGTCGTCTTTCGTGAGGAGGCGCGATATAGGGCCTGATTGGTTGGATTCCAATTTTTGCCTAGCCAAATCCATGGCTTGCCAAAATCAGGGTTTGCCAAAATAAGGGTTGCCAAAGTCAAGGCAAAAGAGTTTAGGTGTTTAATTGGTTCAATGCCAAAATATGACAACCAATAGATTTTGTCCTTGTGTTCTTTAAGAAGTTTCGAGTTACTTGACATAGTTTTGGCTATAGGGTCAATTTCTTGGTAAGAAACCAAATGGATGCCAAAATTTATTGGCATGCCTGTATTTTGGTTTGGCAAACTTTGGTACCCAACCAAGCAGGCCCATAGAGCCGGAGGCCGCGCCGTCGCGGTGGACCGGGCTGCCGGCGGTCACGGCTTCCATGGTGCTTGCCGGCCGGCGATGGTGATGAGGCGTGTTCCGGTGCCCGGCGTGGCTTGTCGACCTCGTCGACGGAGAACTGCTCCCGGCGGCGGGCCACGGAGGTGCTCGATCCTGGCATGCTGTGCGGACGAGAGCGAGGATCCGTTGGGTGCATGGCCGACGCTGTGCCGCCCAACAAGTCTCGGTGGGCTGGGCATTCGGGTTTGCACTGCAAACCAGATGGCTGTGAGTGTTTCTTGAGGTGCTGCTGCTTGGTAGTTGCATCATTGCATGTAGCACGTGTCCATACTTTCTGAACATGTATATAGCGAACAGGGTATCGGGGCAGCCAGGTCGGTGTGACCGGTAGCACTCCAGGCAAGCCAAACTGAAGCAGTCTATCTTGCTGCGGTCGCCAAGGCGGTATATAATAGTAATTCTGATCGTGTTCGTCATATGGCGTGGCCTTTTCCGGCGACGGGGAGCTGCTCCAGGCGGCGCTCCTGGCGTGCCGGGCAGGCGAGAAGCGCGGCGACGACATTGTGAACCAATGGCGGGCAGACGTACTGGCGTTCTTCGTGAGCGCCGGAGTTCCGAAGACGGCGCGTCACTTGGCCGGCGTCGGGGAGGACAGCGCCCGCTCCGGCGCGGCCAGGGAGGGACGGCGGCGTGTTCGTGGAGAGACTGAGCGCCTGCACCCACACCTGCCAGTCTCCGGCGCGCCGTCGTGACTCGTAAGTCTGTGGCAGCAGCAGTTGAGCATCAGGGAGCTCTGAATTGATCTGCAGCGAGGAGCAACAGCGCATCAGAAGAGGCCAAGAGGGATGGATGGTCTTGGTCGTGATGGTTTCAGGGTTGTGTTGTTATGTTGTGCTCGTGCCTGCATTTGAATTGAACATGAATGGACGCGTGATCGATGATCCCCTCCGTTCCTGAGCAACCGATCACTGAACCGATCCTTCGGAAATGCCAGGTTCGTCGTCAGCCTTAGTGCAGTGCAACACAGCGAAAAGCTGTCTGCAGGAGCAGGATCGCCCAAGAACGCCTTGGGTGTCGGTGGCCGCCATAGCCAATGCATGACGCTCGGTGCATGCCTCAACCTTAACTAGCTACACCGTTGCGCGCATGATGGAATCTCTTCTATAAACTATTGTGACATATAACAACAACTCAATTTCTATCGAATTTCTGTAGGATAGAACGTATACGCAATGAATAAAACGTATTTATTAACTTAAGCATACTCTTTTTTATTATTTAATGAATTGATATTAATTGAATATGCTCTTTTAGATTTTTGTAAAGGTTTTATTTACGCCTAATCCATATCGAGTAGACCCTATTGTTGTTAGAATTCTTAATTCATGAGTTGTAGGGATGGACTTATATCACCACAAACAGAAAGTAAAGCAAGTGTTGGATTTAAAGCTGGGGATTAAGGATTATACATTGACTTACTACACCCCGGAGTACGAAACCAGGGATTAATGATAGTTACTGTATTGCTCTAGTACGTAAAGTATATATACGCCTCAAGGCAACTGCATCAGGTATCATGAAGCCCATGGAATTGCCGTCTATCAAGTTCCAATGTAGCTTGTATGCGCAAGTCCCGACAGCAATACTGCTTTCAAAACAAAAAAAAGTACGACAGCAAGTGAAACGCGAGCGATCAAGTTTCTGTGGACTGGGCATTCCGAACCTAACGCTCACAGGGTTTGCACTGCAAACCAGATGGCTGTGGCTGCAGCGGAGTGATCAAGATCGAGCCTGCTCAGAGCTCCCAATCAAATCAGCGCAGAGCCATCAGTAAAAGCTTTCTTCGACGCCTCCATCAGTTCAGTCAGCTGCTACATGAAGAACACTCCTCAGACTGTGTCTCGATCAAGCATTGCATTGCTTAATGGGAGATGGATTACTGAAATCAGTGGTGGTTTGACAGTACGTACAGCCAATTGTCGCGCCGGTGGAAGAGACAATTGCCTGCTGAATAGAGAGAGAGAGAGAGAGAGAGAGAGAGAGAGAGAGAGCGGCAGCGTCGACGGACGCTGGCGACAGGCCATTTCTCATCGCCCCGGCCTCGTCACGACGACGTGACCGGCTCACAGCTGCCAGCCGCGGCGCCATGGATGGCCACGGTCCAGATTAGGCGCATAGCGAGAGCGTCTCTTCGTCGTGAGGCACGATAGGCCGCGCCGCCCGCGGTGGCCACGGCTTCGATCGTTGTCGTGGCTGAGGAGAAGGAGACTTGCCGGCGACGGCGACCAGGTGTGTTCCGGGCTCTGGCGTGGCTCGTACCGGTGACGAGGCGACGGGGAGCTGCTCCCGGCGGCGGCGGGTGGCGGTGCTCCTCGCGTGCCGGGTGGATGACGGCGAGGAGCGCGGCGACAATTTTGGTCCCTGCCATGCTGGCCATGGCAGGCGCACCGGCGTTCGACGTCAGCGCCGGTGCTCCGAATGAAGCCGGCGGTGGGCGTGATTTCCAGCGCGCAACAGTAGCAGCAGCAGACGACCGTCGCAGAGGGCGTCCGCTCCGGCGCGACCATGGACGACATCCGCGTTCGTGGAGACGACTGACGGCGAAGCAGATTCGGTAACATTTCACCTGCATTGCCCAAGTCTGAACTTGAGAGTTGAGACCTGTTCACTTTTGCAACTTTGTAAGATAACACCGTGCCTCCTCTCCATCCCCGGTTTCAGATACAAAAACATCATCCATTGCAACAGTCAGGTAACGCTCAGATTGAGTTACGAAGCACATCAAACAAGTCATCCATCTTTAAAAAACAACTAAACTGACGGAGAGGATCATTGCCAAATGGAGCGGAGTTACGGCGACGACATGATGATACAACATTGTTGCAGGTTTATCATCGCCATGCCCTTTCACTCTACAACGGCCGGTCACAAAAATCTCGATTGGAAAAAGGAAGGAGACTAGTTTACAAAAGTTTCTGAACCGGCTAACGAATCGACAGCAATTGAGCACTGAAAACACAATATACTGACTAGACAGGCGTTCGATCCCGTTCTTCTGATGTGCTTGCTTCAGTCCCGCGAAACCTATGATCACCCAAAGTGCTCGAATCATTCGCTTTTAGCCAGCGGAAATAATCAAAAGCGCCCGTGATGGCGAGGCGACGCGGGAACCCGGGCAACAGAAATCGTAAGACTGCTCCTTTGCCGCAATCCTCAATTCTTCGTATGCGTCTGCGTCGCGTTCTTCTTTCTGAACCTGCTGTGCCTTGTTTCGGCTCCGGCACATTCAAGGTTTCATAAGCATGTCAGAAACTGAACAATGCTCCACCATCCAACTGAAAGATGAATACTTAGTAAACAATGGGACAGACGAAACAAGGATTTGAGAGATCGCAGCATCGCACGAGATCTCAAGCTTGCCGGGAAACCAACAGTAAACACATTGATGGCCACCGAATGCTACTGTGTATATATTGCTGGGGTTCAGGCTTCAGAATCCTTTCTGCACTGCTACTTCATCCCAACACCCCGCTTTTCAAATCCTCCCTGACTCGTAGATGGTACGAGACAATATTTTTACTGGTTTATCATCGCAATGCCAACTTTCACTCTACAACATGCAGTCACCAAAACAAAAACCTCAAGAGGAAAAAGGAAGGAGACTAATTTACCATAGTTTCTGTTTTTTTGGCGAATAATTTACCATAGTTTCTCACCCGAGGCTAACAAAATAGACATGAATTGAATACTGAAAACACTACGTACTGACCTGACAGGCGTCCCATCCCTCCTTTCAGAGTCCCGTTCAAGAAGCTTAGCGTGCAACCAACAGCAAACGCTTCGATGACCATCGAATCCTACATATTGCTGGGTTCAGAGTTCTTTTACTTCACATCTAGTTCATTCCAAGAGCCCACATTTCAGATCCTCCTTGAATCACAAACAGTGTTACAGGCCTCTCTGCTTCATCGTCAATTTGACAAGCTCCACTTTACAAGGATTTGGTCTGAAACAGATTCATTGGGCAGTTAGCTCTTTCCAATTTACAGTAATCTTCAGTTCCTCGTTGAAAACAATTCGTACTGACCATCTGTCATTTGCTTTAGACTTACAGAGGAAATATCTTTGGGGTGGTCAACTTCAAAATTGGCAATCCAAATGCCCACCAATAAATCTACAAAAGTGATAGGAATGGGGAATGCAGAACCGCATGTCTCCACGAAATTTCAAGGTCAAATAAATTCTGTAGTTATTTAAAAAACACAAATTCTGTAGAGGAAGAACCGAAAAAAATCAAATGCCTATGGGGTGGTCGGTATTTGATATACCGACCACCCCTGGCTCCAGCATTCAGGCGCAGCCACATGCAAATCACATCTTCCTACCAAATTTGAGTTCGCCCGCCGCCGATCAGTTGCCGCAGAGGGAATCCATGCGTGTTCTAGGCTTGTAGGCACCTAGAGGAGCGGATGAGGAGGAAGAGGGTGTATCTGGCCGGGAACATCGTGCGCGCGCGACCGCGATGGTGGCCGGAGCAGGCGCCGGCGATGTCGCACCGTCGTGGCTGCGAGTACGGCGAGGACGGCCGGCTGCCACCGCGGGATGCAGCCAGGCATGGCAGCGTGCGGCGTCTCCACACGCGGACATGGCGGTGGGCGCGGAGTTACACCGAGGTCTGCACGGAGCTTTGTGCGCGCGCCGGCCATGGCGCGGCGGCCCAGCACCCTGCAGGCCTAGTCGTTCGCTACGCGAGCAGCTACATATCACACCATCCGCACGAGCGCCGCGGCGGCGCTTGCAAGAGCGGGAGGCCCCGAGGTGTCCACGAGGGCGCGCCGCCGCTCCGGCTGGCCGCGCACCCAACCCAGGGTACCTAATAGTAATAGCCGTCGTTCGTGAAGATACGCTGCGCCCAGTCGCCGGCGCGCCGTTCTGAGCAGCAACCTGCCGCGGCTGCGATGGCAGAAGTTCAGGTTCAGGGATCGGAGCTCCGTGATTTGTGGACGAGTGCAGAGAAGACAGAAAAGTCCACCGATCCAAATGATGGGTTCAATTCAGTCAGAATCCATCAAACCCTGAAGGTCCTAAATCTTGATTTTGTAGTAGTTCTGACGGATTAACAAGAGTTGTTCAACGCAGGCTACCAGCTAGCTTAAGCAGTTATCAAAGGCGTCAGCGTTGCTTCATTGCAAGCATGCAGAACGTGGCGGGGGGCACTGAAAAGTAGGAAGAGAGATATGGTGACAACTGAGCAAATGCGAAATGATGTTCTATGTCAATTCACAATACCTTAAGGATTACCGGTTATGCAGCACGTACGCTTGTAAAGCACATCCTGCGCTCTTGATTGTGGCGTATGATTAAATCTTGATTTGCCTTGATTTCTATGATTCAAATTAGGTGTACAAGAATACGTGGCCTAGCTAGCTGTTTGCATGCATGGGATGGAAGAAGGATGAAAACCAAAGACCAACCTGTGTTGAGCCTGAGAAGATCGACGCAGAGCTTTATGCTTGCGCCTCGATCTGTTCCTGCAACACCTCACATCAATGCATATGCTTGCGCCTTACTCGTCTTCAACCTCTGGTCGGCCCAGCGCTGCTAGTCCATGCGCAGGCGCGAGACCGAGGCCGGCCGGCGGCGAGGACTCCGATCGAGAGGACACGACACGACACGAGCACGGCAGCGTTGGTTTGTCCAGAGGGACAACGGCCGGGACCGTCGCGGCGTCTCTCGACCGGGACATACATGGGATGAAGGAGTTACCTACACCGACGTCTGCACAGAGCTTTGCCCTTGCGAGCGCCAGTCTGCGCCTACGCCGGCCATGGCGGGCGGCCCAGCAGCCTGCACTGTCGTTCGCGCGCGCGAAGCTATATACACCCAGGGGGTGGTCGGTCCACGCCCTCGATACATTATAGCCGTCCGATCCGGTCTATGCGGCTCAGATTGGTCGCATCGCTCGCGTGTCTCCATCGTCGGGCGCGATATAGCCGGAGATCGCGTCGCCGCGGTGGGCACGGCCTTAATCGCTGGCTCGGGAGAAGGAGCCTTGCCGGAGATGGTGACCAGGAGGCGTGTTCCGGCCTCCGGCATGGCTTTTCCCGGCGACGAGGCGCTGCTCCCGGCGGCGGTACGTGGCGGCGCTTCTGGCGTGCCGGGCGGGCGAGGAGCGCGGCGAGCCGGCGACGACACTTGGCCGTCGTGGGGGAGGTCAGCGCCTGCTCCGGGGCGCGGCCAGGGACGACGGCGCGTGCTCGAGGAGAGACCGAGCGCCTGCACCCACGCGGCCACGCCGCCCAGTCTCCGGCGCGCCGTCGTGAGCTGGCACCTGCCGTGTCTGTGGCAGCAGCAGTTGAGCATCAGGGAGCTCTGAATTGAACACGGTGGTGGGCCGTGGGCGTGATCTGCAGCGAGCCACACAGCATCAGAAGAGGCCAAGAGCAAGAGGGATGCATGGTCTTGGTCCTGGTGGTTTCAGCCTTGTGTTGTTATGTTGTGCTTGTGCCTGCATTTGAACATGAATGATCCTGCAGTGAGCAACCGATCACTGAACCGATCCTTGAGAAATGCCAGGTTCGTCATCAGCCTTAGTGCAGTGCAACACTATAGGCCTGCAGGAGCAGGATCATCACGCCACGCCTTGGGTGTAGCCCAAGAACACCGTGTAACCGTATGTGGCCTCATCAATGGAATACACTAAAGTCGCGCTCTTTCTCTCTCTCTTTTTGAAGAAATCGGCAGGAGCGCTACCAAATCATATTAAAAAGAGAAGCAAACAAATTCTTACAAAGTTGCTATTTAAAGTTGCCCTCTTGAGTGTTGAGCTTCAGGTGTACATTCTTCCATGCAGCGGTCAGCTGCCCATCGACTTTTTGGATGACCCAGCTAGCGCTCAAGGAAAATTTCAAAAAAAAAAAATACAGGGAGGGATATATATACCATGGAATTTGCTTGCTCTTTCTTCATGTCATGAGCTCTAAAATTAAAATACCGAAATTGTATACATCTGGTTTTATACGCAACAACGGTCGACTAACGGTCGACCAATTGTGATGGATTTTCAGTCCACACCTTGTGGGCAAAAACACCCTATGATACAAGAAACAACTTCCGGTTAAGAAGTAAAGTGCACCGTTGTGCAACGGTACCAGTTAGCTTAAGCATACACCAACGAGACGCAGGATGAACAAACACAGAGAGTGCCAAATTATTCTCCGAGGAGCGCGGCGACACTTTTGGTCCCTGCCATGGCCATGGCAGGTGCTCCGGCGTTCGTCGTCAGCGTCGGAGCTCCGAACACGGTGGTTGCGTGATCTGCAGCGCGCCACAGCAGCAACAGCTGGCTCTGAAGAGACTTGGTCACTTGGCCGTGGTCGGAGAGGGGAGCGCCCGCTCCTGCGCGACCAGGGGCGACGCGTGTTTGCGGATACGACTGCGCGCCTGCACCGACACCGTCCAGTCGCCGGCGCGCCACCGTGAGCTGGAGGAACCGGCCTGCCGCGGCTGTCACGACAGCAGTTGAGGTTCTGGGAGCTCCGTGATTCGTGGACGAGTGCAGAGAACACTGAATGGTCCGCCGTTTCAAATGCTGGGTTCAATTTAGAATCCCTCAAATCGTGAAAGGTTCTGACTCCGAGGCCCCGTTTGGCAGAGCTCTTAGAGCCGATTCTCTGGTGAATCCAGAGCTCTGTCAGGCAATTTTCTAGCGAGAGGTGATTCTCTGCTGATTCTGAAAAGTGATTCTCTAAAATGAACTAAGAGTCTGAGAGCTGAAAAAAGTAGCTTCTCCTTATTCTGTGAAGTGATTCTCCATCCTGATTTTGAGAGTTTATGCTAGGGAATTAAAGAGAATCACTTTCAGCCACAGAATCACTTCTTTAAGAGAATCAGCTCCCATAGAGAATCAGAATCAGATGATGCTCTATCAAACATGGCCTTAATTCTTGTGTAGTATGTACTTAAAAAAAGATGTGGCTTTCGGTTACGAAGAGTTCTGCAACGCTAAAGGTAGCTTAAGATTGCGACCGACGACAAAAGCACAGATCGGGTAACATTTCATCGTCGGAGGAGTAGGCCACGCCACAGCGAAAACGCCTTCCTCGTCATTCACCTGCACTGCCCAAGTCTGAACTTGAGAGTTGAGACTTGTTCACTTTGGTGACTTTGTAAGATAACACCATAGCACTGGCTCTGACAGGGTCCCATTTCAATCAAACTTGGGCAGAACGACTGAACTCCGGCAGGAATAGGTGGCATCTTGCCGTAGCAGTATGAACTTTGACACCTCTTCAGTTTCGTTAGATAACACCACCTCTTCAGTTTCTAACCTTACCTGGGCCGGACTCATCAGACTCCTCATCCAACAACTTAAAATAGCACTCATCGTAGTATACAATGTGGCATATAATTATGTCTGGGACTGTCCCTAGCACTATAGATATACACCTAAGACATGGGTAGCATCGAATATCAATTGAAGCTCTATCTACAAGGGAGAACCTAGAAATGGTGTTAGGGGCATATGCCCCTTGGAGAAATATAGAGGATGGAGAGAGGAGAAACATAGAGTGCGAAGAGAGTGGAGGAGAAGGAAATGTAGAGGTAGAGAAAGGAAGATAGGGCCTCCTTGCAGAAACATAGAGGACGGAGAAGAGAGTGGAGGAGAAGGAAAGGTAGAGGTAGAGAAAGGAAGATAGGGCCTCATTGGAGAAACATAGAGGACGGAGAGAGTGGAGAAGGAAAGGTAGATGTAGAGAAAGGAAAATAGGGCCTGGAGGAAGAATGAGGTGAGTCCCTAGATAACAATTGATTTTTATGGGATGAACAATACTTACCAGAAAAGAACTAGTTAATTCATGTTTGTTCTATAGTTGTGAAGAGACCGATCCAATGATTTGACTAATAGAATGACCATGACAAAGTAAGTAGAAATTCTAAACACCACGGAAAAAACAATGTTGATCTAGCTATTTTTGTTTGGACTTTTGGCAAGATCGATATATGGACTTTGGTAGCAACAAGTTTCTTTTGTCGATTTGAATGACCGAGGAGATGAACGACGACAGACAGCCAGGCAGGCACGGCCTTCGTTCTGAGTAGAGGATCTCCTGCACGTACGTAGCTAACAAAGTAAGTTAGAAAATTGGGAAAAGTAGCAATCCTATATTTATAAGGTTAATTATGCCCACGGTGTTATATTAACTTAGTAGCAATGCCAACACAAGTTAAAATTGGGAATGTTGAAAGCATCCACACCTAATAAGAAGTAATTAGCATTGGCTGGCAGGTTGTTCAATATGATGGAAGTCAAAATTCATCAAAGTATGTTCTCTTAGTAGCAATAGTAACATGCTGAGAGTGATAAAAGGGATGATGACAGAAAAAAGATAAATTTAAGGTAGGAATAGAAAAAGAGTAACATCTGAGAGTGATAAAAGGGATGATTACAGAAAAAAGATAAAGTTAAGGTAGGAATAGAAAAAGAGTAACATCTGAGAGTAACATCTCCCGCCCCGTCTCCTTATGGCCCATCCCGATCCCCGGGGGCCCATACCCACACCATTTCCGGCGGCGGAAATATTCAGCCTCCGGTCTCTTTCTGTCGCGTCGAGCCTACCGACGACGTAGGCGAAGGAAGGGCTTCGCTTCTGCCGCGTGGCGACTACGAGTCGACGATGCCGACATCGGCGCGTGGCTCCGGGCCATGGAGCACAGAGCTTCTTTGCCTTTGCGCGCGCGCGCCATATCTGCGCCGGCGCCGACCATGGCGGCCCAGCACCCTGCCGGCCCCTTGGTTCGCAGACACGAGCGTGGAGCCGCCGAGGAAGATGATGCCCGGCGGGCCGGCGGCGACGAGTCAGTGAGTAGAGCATATCCATGAATCCCCTGCACGGATGCCCGCCGCCAGCGTCGATTCCGGACACCGCTGGCCATTGCAGCCGCCGTTTCATTCTGACGCGTCCTCGCCGGCGCGCCGTCACCGCTGCCAGGCGACATGGCTGGCTGGCACAGATCTCGTGACCGCCATTGACATTTACCGCCAGCCATGATTCGATGCATGTTCCTGCAACCCCTCGAACAAATCAGCGCATGCTTCTGCCTGCTTCTTCAACCTCTCGTCGGCTCAGCTGCTCGATGGGCACGAACGCTGCACGCACGCGCATGCGCGAGGCCCGCGGCGAGGACTCCGTGAAGGATCGATACGGCGACCAGAGAGGGGGGAGTGAACGGGAGCCGGTAAAAATTTCTCTCAAAAGAAGAAACTCGGCCTATGTCCCAAAATCACTTCTGACGCGCCTCTCTTCTAATCGTCAAGATGACGCAAGTCAACTAGTGACAGGCTCACCCTAGGAACGACTAGGAATTTCTCAAAGTATCGCGGAAGCACAATTCTCAATAAGAGCACTAATTAACTTATAGAAACATTTAAGGATTCATCTAGAACCACTGCTAAAAGACCAACACAAGCAGACTATGATTAACCAAGCCGGCACAAATGAATCGCTTAACTTGAAATAGTGCTCAAATTACAGTAGCATGATAGTGACAACTCAGGAATGTTTAAATGAAATTATAGCACCTGCGTTATCCAGGTTTGCTTGCTGTCTGCACTTGTGCGTGTGCCGCTGCCCGCTGCTGCGCTGGGCTGCTGCGACGCGCGAGCTGCTGCTGCTGTTTGCTCGTGGGCCGCGCCGGCCTGCTCCACGTGCGCCTGGGCCGCGCGCGCTGCTGAGCTGCGACGGCTGCTGGGCCGCGAGCACAGCACGCGCGCTTGCTGCTGCGCGAGCGCTAGCGCTGCCGGGCCGCTGCGCTCCGTGCGCGTGCGTGCACGCTGCAGCGCCGCTCTGCCCCTCGATGCGCGTGTCGACCTGCGAAGAACAGCAGGAAGAACAGAACGCAAACCGCGAGAACACGAAGAACTTCCCACGAATTGATCTCCTAAATTAATCCACGGATTCGCACGAAACTTGAGCCAATCGTTCACAACCCCAAGGGCTAATAGATCCACGAACTAGATCCGAAAAAGCTCAAGTATACATGACGAATTTTGGATCAAACCGAAGAACACCTCATCCACGAGTTCATTCACAAAACTTCAAATCGAGACCGATTCCCGGCGTTTGAGGGGCCAAGATCATCCACAAAGAGGCGCAAGGCACTCACCCATAATCCCCTCAAACAAATCCGAAGCCAAACGGTCTAGAAACGACGAATCGAGAGAAACAAGAAAGGGAACCAAAGAGCTCGGGAAGAACACGAGAAAAAACGGAAATTACTTCGATTAAATCACGAGGACAACATCTATACAAGACTAGGAAGCCACCCTCATCCTCCCACTCTTGTAGGAAATTCGAGACAAAGAGTAATCACTCTCTCCTATCTCTAATCCCCTCTCTCATGAAGCACACACTAGCCTAAGAGAAGCTACAAGCAAATGAACTAGGGTTTCCTCTGGGTCAATTTGCCATCCCCTCCACCTCCTATTTATACTAAATGTCCTGGTGAGGGGAAATAACCAAACTACCCCTACGACTTGACTCTACGATACACGCCCTCAAGGGCAAAACGGTAAAGTCGCAGATAATTCCTCCGGCTGGGCACGCCGTCCATCCGGCCTTGCTTCCCTCCGACGCAAGCTCCCGGATCCCGCCACGCGTCCACCGCTTCGAAGCTTCCCGAACGCGCCCGGATCACCGTCTCCGTCACGTTGGGCCTTCGGGCTCGGTTTTGAGGCCCAAACCGAGAAACCCTCCTCCAATGGTTTTGTGGCCCAACCATCAAACCCCGCGTACAAGCTTCGGTCGTTAACCGCCACCTTGCACCGGCTCCAAGTCCACGACTTCGTCTTGCTCTTCTTGCACCATGTTGACTGCACTTGATCTCGTCTAGCCACCGGGTCCCTCGAACCAAGCCTACTTGTCTCTCCACTCCCTGGAGGCCACTCTGGCTAAAACCTTTCGCACTTGTTCTTCACCTGCACCAACGCAAACCAAGTCGCACCAACACCTGCAATACTAGGCCAAGAGTCAGTCCACACACCGTTGTCAATCACTCATCACACTGAGAAGCGACCATCCACCGGTCCTCGGACACACATGGTCCTCAATCTCCCCCTTGATGAGTGCATTGACAACACACACATAATTCAGGATATGAAAAAGGAAAAATAGAAGAAGAAAAGAAAAGAAGACTCAATCAAGTGACCAAAGCGAAGAACAAGCTGAAAACAAAGTCACTCGAAAGAGGAAATCTCGGTCCCCTAAGACAAGGGCAACGGCTCAACACAACCGAGACAACAAGCTCTGAATGCCGACCCCTCAAGAAGAGGCAGAAAGAGCTCAACACCATCGGCAAAAGAGCAAAGCACAAAAAATCAAGAACACAAGGAGCTCCCCCTGCAGAAATGCATGCTCCTCCTGAACAAGTGCATACCAACTCAAGTTCTCCCCCTGAACTGAGTATCCCTCTTATGTTCTCCCAGATGCACAAGTTCTCCCCCTGAACTGAGTATCCCTCTTATGTTCTCCCAGATGCACAATGCGCCCAAATGCATCCCAAATGCACATTATGTTCTCCCCCTTGTTGTTAATGCAACCATCAAGGTACGAAATGAAAAAGCAATGACCTAGAGCTTCTCAAATATGCAATAAACACTCTAAAATGCTACAAGAGAGCTACTAGGCAAGCAAGACAGTCCTAGAAGGTGTAGAAGCATTGCCAACAGGATTTTGACATAGAATAGGCATTTGATTAATTTGGGTGCAAATGAATCAATTTTAGCAAGAGTTCTCACCATATGAGCAAAATCATAGCCATGAGAGATTCAAACCAAGATAAGCATGATCATACAGAGATTGAACAAAGTCATCCATTCTTAGCAAAAGATCACCATAAACACCCATGGACTAACTCATGTCATGTCAAAGCATACCGTGCCAAGTGTCTACTTCTAACAATAGAGACTTCTCTATGGTAGACATCTTGCAACGGCTTAGCACCCAAAACATATTCAATATAGCACAAAAGACATGAATATCATGTTTTGTCAAGCAAAAGCATTTCTTTTTCAGATTTTTGCATATTGGTACACGAAATGCCTTTGCGGCAGAAAGAGACTTATGTCTCTCCACAAGTCAACCTATGGGCTAAACATTCATAGTGATAGCCGGTCTTTGACCCAAATTTGCAAGACAAGGACCCCTAAGCACAACCTAAGCAAGATCAATCACCTAGGCAAGAACAGCACATGGTAAATCATTTGCTCAAAGGTGAGAGTTAATTTTGCATTTTTTTTAATCCAAAATTTAGCAAACTCACATTTGTAGAAAACAGTGATAACAAGAGCTTTGCTAAACAACCACACAGAACTACTAGCATGTCCACAAGCTCACAAGTAGCAAATTAGAGTAATCAATCCATATGAGAGAAGCTTGCTCTAAAATGCAAAATATGATACAAATGCAGAAAATAAATATGCAAATGCAAACAATACATGATGCACAAAATCATACATATATTACACAGAGCACCCAAAGCCAACTCAGAAAGGGAAACACACACCAAGTTCTCCTCGCAAACGAGCAAAGTTAACTTGGTCAAGTGGTTTGGTGAAAATATCAGCTAGTTGGTTTTGGGTAGAGACATAGGATAGCTCAATGCGGCCTTTCTCAACATTGTCTCTCAGGAAATGATATCTCACGTCTATGTGCTTGGTTTTGGAGTGAAGCACCGGGTTTTTGGCTACACTTATGGCACTGGTGCTATCACATAGAAGTGGAACATGGGTATAGCTCAAGCCAAGGTCACTCAAGGTAGAAATCATCCAAAGAAGCTGAGAGCAACAACTGGCTGCGGCTACATATTCGGCTTCGGTTGTAGACTGAGCAACACTTGACTGTTTGCGAGAAGACCAAGAAACCAAAGACGAACCCAGAAACTGACAAGTCCCAGAAGTGGACTTGCGATCCAACCGACACCCAGCAAAATCCGCATCGGAGTATCCGCGGAGTGTGAGTGTGGAGGAGGAAGAATACCACAAACCAAGCTCAGGAGTGAAACGAAGGTACCTCATGATTCTCTTCACAGCCTGGCGATGTGATGTTCTTGGCGAAGCTTGAAAACGAGCGCACAGACACACGGCGAAGTGTATGTCCGGCCTCGTCGCCGTCAGGTACAAGAGCGAGCCAATCATGCTCCGGTACGTCTTCTGGTCCACCGGTTCTCCATCCTCATCCGCATCCAAAGCTGTTGTAGTCGACATGGGAGTGGACAAAGGCTTTGCATCGGCCATCTCGAATTTCTTCAACAATTCCTTCGTGTACTTGGCTTGATGAACAAACGTCCCGTCCTTGACTTGCTTGATTTGCAACCCGAGAAAGAATTGTAGCTCTCCCATCATCGACATCTCAAACTCCCTGCTCATATCTTCAGAAAACTTTGCTACAAGAGCGTTAGAAGAGCCACCAAAGATAATATCATCCACGTAAATCTGAACAATTAGGATATCTTTGCCAGCACGAAGCAGGAACAGGGTATTATCAACGGTGCCCATTACAAACCCCTTACTCAGCAAGAACCCTCTCAGCCGACCATACCACGCTCTAGGTGCTTGCTTGAGGCCATATAGTGCTCGGTGGAGTTTGAACACTCGGTGGGGATATCTCTCACTCTCAAACCCAGGTGGTTGTCTCACATACACTTCTTCCTCTATCACCCCATTCAAGAAGGCACTCTTCACATCCATTTGGTGCAACTTGAACCCTTTAGCAACAGCAAATTCTAGAAGGATTCGAATTGCCTCCAAACGGGCAACAGGAGCAAATGTCTCCTCATAATCAATTCCCTCCTTTTGTGAAAAGCCCTGGGCAACCAACCTCGCTTTGTTTCTCACAACCTCACCACTCTCACCCTGTTTGTTCTTCCAAACCCACTTTGTTCCAATAGGGTGGCAATTTGGTGGAGGCTCGACAAGTTCCCACACCTCATTCCTCTCAAAGTTCTCAAGCTCTTCGTGCATGGCATTGACCCAATTCGCATCAGATAAAGCGTGTCCAATATCTTTGGGCTCAAAAGACGTGACGAAAGCAGAATGAGCAAAGTGAGAAGTGTTTCTTGACCTTGACCGTGTAGTACGTTCATCGATGTCTCCAATCATTCCTGAGGGTGGATGGCGAGCTTGAATGTGTCTTGGTGCCTCACGTGTTGAAATCGCCTCCCCCTCAACCGCTGCTTCCACTTGATCTCCATGTACTTGTGTTGATGTCAAAGTGGTGGATGGACCATCATCAACCATAGTCGTCGTAGTGGAAGTAGTAGGTACAATCGCCATCGGAGGATCACCATCTCCGTCGTCATCTTCATCATCCCCATCCTTTTCTTCAAATATCGTCTGTCCCATCTCTTCATCACCTGCACACTCAAAGACAGACGAGCTACATGGAATTGTCTCGTCGAATGTTACTTCGCAAGTCTCCATGATTTGGTTAGTTGCTAGATTGAACACACGATATGCTCTAGAATGATTAGCATAACCAAAGAAGATACCATCATGAGACCGAGACTCGAACTTATCTAGATTGCCCTTCTTAAGAATGAAGCACTTGCAACCGAAAACTCGAAAGTGACTCACTTTGGGGGTTCTCCCATGAAAGAGTTCATAACAAGTCTTCTTCTTGAATGCACGAAGGAAAATCCGATTTGACACATAGCACGCGGTGCTCACCGCTTCGGCCCAATACTTCCTAGGAGTCCTATGCTCATCGAGCATCGTCCTGGCCATAGTACAAATGGTCCGATTCTTTCTCTCCACAACACCATTCTGACAAGCGACATAAGGCGAAGAAAACTGATGCTCAAGACCTAGATCACGGCAAAAGGCATCAAATTGAGCGTTCTTAAATTCCGTGCCATTGTCACTGCGTATAGCTCGTATGGCATCACCATTTCGCTCATTTTTCAACCTCAAGATCAATTCTCGAACAAAACCAAACGTTTCATCCTTATCCGCCAAGAAATACACCCAGGTATAGCGAGAATAGTCGTCCACGATCACAAGGACATACCACTTCCCACCGACTGAGCGAACGCGAGCTGGACCAACCAAGTCCATGTGTAAAAGCTCCTCAGGACGCTCAGTCATCACATCGGTCAAAGATGGGTGGAAGGTAGCGACCATCTTGCCATGCCTACAAGGTGCACAAACCAAATCCTTCTCAAACCGAAGCTTGGGCAATCCTCGGATAAGGTCAAGACTACTCAAACGAGAGAGCAAGTCGAAGCTCAAATGACCCAACCTCCTATGCCACTTCCAAAGCTCGGAAGAGGAACCAACAACGAGACAACGAGCAACACCGAAAGCCCTCGAGAAATCAGCAACGAAAACTTGACTCTCGGGAATAATCATGCAAACAAGATCACCTCGAGAATCAAGAATCCGAGAAGCACCACTAACAAAACGAACCTCAAAACCCTCATCAAGTAGCTGAGAGACCGAAAGCAAGTTAAAACCAAGCGACTTGACAAGAGCAACACACTTCAGCACAAATTTCTCACTCACCTGAATGTCTCCTTCTGAGAGCACTCTACCCTTACCATTATCCCCAAAAGTGATGTACTCCCTTGTCATCACCGGGGTGAGGCTTGAGAACCACCTTTGATCTCCGGTCATGTGTCGAGAGCAACCGGAGTCAATCAACCACAAGCTCCTCAAGCCTCCCACCTGCAAAATCAGAAGCGAGATCGAGAATGAGCAAACGACTCAACACTGGGGTTAGAACAGAAGGAGTCAAACTAATGCTGAGCCATCTGCTCAAAAGAAGGGTTAGCAAAATCCACTCTCCCAAACCTATCAAACTGTGGAAACCTCTCACGCCTAACCGGAGGAACACCACGCGGGGGAAAACGCGGTCCAGGCTCCCTCCGGTAACCAAAACCACGGTCGTCTCTCCTGAACTCGTATTGACCACGAGGAGGAGGACGCCTGGCAAAGCCACCACGTCTCTGAGGAACTCTCCCATGAGGAGCAAAACCATCACTCCTAGGCAAAGGTGCACGAGGCTCAGGTACGCTATGAGAAGAGCGGTACCTGTCCCGGTTACCCATTTCCTTCTCACGCCTCATCTCCCTCCTCTTCCTGAAGCAGAACTCCTCTTGGTGACCATCCTTACCACAAAACCCACAGTGGTAACGGACTGGTTTTGGCTTTGGATCTTCTTTGGGCCCTGCCTTCTCACTAGGTTTGAGACCACTCGACTCTCCCACGAAAATCACTCGCTTTTGGAAATTGTTGGCTGGAGTGGTAGAAGCTGGTGGATCAAGAAGAGTATCAAGTTTGTTTCTCAGGTGGTTAGGTTTAGGATCAAAGGTGTTTTTGGCTGGGGTTTTTTGTGGAGGAAATGGCACACCCTCACAGATCATTCCCTCATTTTTAACCACCGTCTCCCAACCAAGCCCACGAGAATCACCTCTTCTGAGTTCAGCCATCATCATTTTCAACTGAGGCTCACGACTTGACAACCAACTCAAACAATGTCTCAACTCATCATTTTCTTTTTGCACACGATTCATCGCATCCTCAATTTCACAGTTCTTCAAAGCATTTTTATGACATACAGCACATGCAGGTGATTTAGCAGAACATTCAAGACATTTGATTTTAGCAAGAGCATCATCAAGTTTTGCATGTAAGACAGGGCAAGAGGTACATGCTCCTAGCAAAGCAGATCTGGATTTCAATTCTTCAAGATTTGACTTAAGCAAGTCACATTCCTCAATTTTAGACATATGCTTGTTTTTAAGCTCAACCAATTCATTCATCACGACATCACAATCATTGCAAGTATGCTCATCAGAAACAACAGGAGCAATTTTTAAAGCATCAATTTCAGATTGAGATTTAGCAAGTGATATTTCAAGTTGAGCAATTTGGTCTTTAGAAACAGCAAGCAAGGACTCAAGTTCAACAACTTTCTCCTTAGACTCACCAAGCAACGATCTAAACTCCCTCTTCTCCTTGTTAGTCTTACGAAGCACATCATCACGGTTATCAAGCAAAGCATTCAACCTAGCATTCTCCTCTAACAAGAATTTGGGATCTTGATTTACCTCATCCTCAGACTCAGACTCGGAGTCTTCTTTTGCATTCTTCTTGTTGTCGGAGTTGTGCGCCATGGTACAGAAGCCTCGGGACGCCATGCATGCCAAGCCGTTGAAGTTCTCGTTCCTCCGGCGTCGACCTTGATCTTCATCCTCGCTGCTTGAGCTTGATGAAGAATTGCTTGAACTTGTGTCGACGTCGCTCGCCCCGGCCACCATGGCTCGTTCCTTGCGCTTGTACTTGTGCTTGTGCTTGCGGTCACCATGCTTCTTCTTGTCCTTGTCTTTATACTTGTACTTGTGGTTCTTGTGATCATCCCTCGAGCGGTGCTTGTGCTTGCGATCTGGCTCGGCTGGCTCCGGACACTCGGCGATGAAGTGTCCCATCTTGCCGCACCTGTAGCACGTACTCCCAAAACGCCTTGTACTCTTGCGGTTCTCGTACATGCGCCCGAACCTCTTGGTGAGCAACGCGAGATCCTCCTCGCTCAGCACCTCGAATTCCTCATCTGGCAAAGACACAAGCAGAGACAAAGCAAACTGTCGTGAAGAGTTAGCGCCAGATCTAGAACTAGAACCACTCATGAGCGCCAGACTATGGGGATCAGTCGGGTTCTCAAGCTTGGCTCTAGCTAACCTATCAACCTCTGAGGATTTGAGCTTTGAGAACAACCCATCGACTGTGAGTGTCAGATAGCTCGCCGACTCCATGATTGCCTCAACCTTAGTGCCCCATACAGACATGTCCAAGCAGTGTAGAAGCTTTAAAGCCATATCATGATCTGTATAAGGAAGGTTGGTAATGTTGGCTCTCATGTTGTTCACTATCACGGTGAACCTCTGGAACATGGCATCAATTGACTCACCGGACAAATGAGAGAAGTTCTCATATTCCCTCCGGTAAGTCGAAAAGAGCCGAGCCTTAACCCCACTATCACCTCCATGGGCGATCTCCAACTTTTGCCAAATCTTCCAAGCAAGATGCTCTTCGATCACACGATTGAACTCATGCTCGTCAAGCGCTTTGAACAAGAAGTCAACGGCTTTTGCATTCGCCTCAAACTTGTCTTTAGCAATCTGTGTCTCTCTCGAAGCAGGGATGATATAAGAAGTATCAAGAGTGATATCCCATATCAACTGTCCCTTGCTTCGGAGGAAAGCCCCCATGCGAACCGACCACATTCGGTAATTTTTCCCATCGAAGAGAGGAGGACCCGAACCCTTTCCGGCGTACGCCATCCTTGGATCTTAAGACTGGTTAGAATCACGAAGATCCGTAGCCGGCTCTGATACCAATTGAAGGATCGATACGGCGACCAGAGAGGGGGGAGTGAACGGGAGCCGGTAAAAATTTCTCTCAAAAGAAGAAACTCGGCCTATGTCCCAAAATCACTTCTGACGCGCCTCTCTTCTAATCGTCAAGATGACGCAAGTCAACTAGTGACAGGCTCACCCTAGGAACGACTAGGAATTTCTCAAAGTATCGCGGAAGCACAATTCTCAATAAGAGCACTAATTAACTTATAGAAACATTTAAGGATTCATCTAGAACCACTGCTAAAAGACCAACACAAGCAGACTATGATTAACCAAGCCGGCACAAATGAATCGCTTAACTTGAAATAGTGCTCAAATTACAGTAGCATGATAGTGACAACTCAGGAATGTTTAAATGAAATTATAGCACCTGCGTTATCCAGGTTTGCTTGCTGTCTGCACTTGTGCGTGTGCCGCTGCCCGCTGCTGCGCTGGGCTGCTGCGACGCGCGAGCTGCTGCTGCTGTTTGCTCGTGGGCCGCGCCGGCCTGCTCCACGTGCGCCTGGGCCGCGCGCGCTGCTGAGCTGCGACGGCTGCTGGGCCGCGAGCACAGCACGCGCGCTTGCTGCTGCGCGAGCGCTAGCGCTGCCGGGCCGCTGCGCTCCGTGCGCGTGCGTGCACGCTGCAGCGCCGCTCTGCCCCTCGATGCGCGTGTCGACCTGCGAAGAACAGCAGGAAGAACAGAACGCAAACCGCGAGAACACGAAGAACTTCCCACGAATTGATCTCCTAAATTAATCCACGGATTCACACGAAACTTGAGCCAATCGTTCACAACCCCAAGGGCTAATAGATCCACGAACTAGATCCGAAAAAGCTCAAGTATACATGACGAATTTTGGATCAAACCGAAGAACACCTCATCCACGAGTTCATTCACAAAACTTCAAATCGAGACCGATTCCCGGCGTTTGAGGGGCCAAGATCATCCACAAAGAGGCGCAAGGCACTCACCCATAATCCCCTCAAACAAATCCGAAGCCAAACGGTCTAGAAACGACGAATCGAGAGAAACAAGAAAGGGAACCAAAGAGCTCGGGAAGAACACGAGAAAAAACGGAAATTACTTCGATTAAATCACGAGGACAACATCTATACAAGACTAGGAAGCCACCCTCATCCTCCCACTCTTGTAGGAAATTCGAGACAAAGAGTAATCACTCTCTCCTATCTCTAATCCCCTCTCTCATGAAGCACACACTAGCCTAAGAGAAGCTACAAGCAAATGAACTAGGGTTTCCTCTGGGTCAATTTGCCATCCCCTCCACCTCCTATTTATACTAAATGTCCTGGTGAGGGGAAATAACCAAACTACCCCTACGACTTGACTCTACGATACACGCCCTCAAGGGCAAAACGGTAAAGTCGCAGATAATTCCTCCGGCTGGGCACGCCGTCCATCCGGCCTTGCTTCCCTCCGACGCAAGCTCCCGGATCCCGCCACGCGTCCACCGCTTCGAAGCTTCCCGAACGCGCCCGGATCACCGTCTCCGTCACGTTGGGCCTTCGGGCTCGGTTTTGAGGCCCAAACCGAGAAACCCTCCTCCAATGGTTTTGTGGCCCAACCATCAAACCCCGCGTACAAGCTTCGGTCGTTAACCGCCACCTTGCACCGGCTCCAAGTCCACGACTTCGTCTTGCTCTTCTTGCACCATGTTGACTGCACTTGATCTCGTCTAGCCACCGGGTCCCTCGAACCAAGCCTACTTGTCTCTCCACTCCCTGGAGGCCACTCTGGCTAAAACCTTTCGCACTTGTTCTTCACCTGCACCAACGCAAACCAAGTCGCACCAACACCTGCAATACTAGGCCAAGAGTCAGTCCACACACCGTTGTCAATCACTCATCACACTGAGAAGCGACCATCCACCGGTCCTCGGACACACATGGTCCTCACTCCGAGAGCATGAGCATGAACTCCGCCGCGTTATTCCGACAGATCATGGTGGGGACCGGTGCGGCTTTATCCGGGAAGAACACGGCCTGAACGTGCCGCCGCTCTGCTCCGCACGCACGCGCGCGAGGCCGGCGGCGGGGAAGAACGCCACCGCAGCGTTGTTCAGACTTCAGATGGACTGGTGCCGGCACTAGTATACACGCGATGTGTGGAAGCCAGGGGCGGCCTGAGCGCGCCGCCGCTCCGGCGACCCGCGCGGCGTGACGCCCGGCAGAACAGGAGGGGGTGGTCGGGACTTGAGATACCGACCGTCCACCCCCTCGGTTCCTAATAGCCGTCCGATCCCATCTGTGTGGCCCGGACCGGATTGATCAAATCGCTCGAGCGTCTCCGGCGATGGTGAGCAGGCTATAGCCGGCGATGGTGAGCAGGCGTGTTCCGGCCACTGACGAGGATTGTTCCCGTGGCGCGCGAACTGAACGCGCCGCCCCGAGGCGACGGGAAGATGCTCCCGGCGGCGGGGCTGGTGCTCCGGCGAGCCGGGCTGACGAGAGGGAGGAGCCCGGCGACAGTTTTGGCCTCTGCCCGCCGTGCTGCTCGACTCGAACGTACCAATGGCAGGCGCAGCAGGGGCGTTAATTCGTCGTCAGTGTCGGAGCTCCGAAGACAGAGCCACAGAGGTGGTCGGCGCGCGTCCGCCGGCTCAGAAGAATCTGTCCACGGCGGCGTGGGGAGAATCTGAGCATGCAACGACGCCGCCCAGTCGCCGGCGCACCGTCCAGAGTGATGAGCAGCAGGAACCTGCCGCGGCTGTGATGGCGGCAGCAGTTCATCAGGTTCAGCCCGGCATCGCATCACGGAGCTCCGTGATTTGTCAGAGAAGCCTAATGCTGAATCCGTCAAAGCAGCCTGAAGGTTCTAACTCTAATTCTGCACTGGTTCTGATGGATTTCACACCTTGCTCGCTAAATCATGTTCGTTGCTCGCTAAAGGAAAAGAAAAAGAAAAATGGAGTCGGCCACCATCAGAATGGGCGCCTAATTCCATCAGAATGGGCTGCTCTGATTCCGACGAGATAAAGGCCTGGAACCCAGCTTGCAGAATAAAACGGGCCCGAAGGGTTGATGGCCAGAGAAGGCCACTGGCCCATAATGAAGTTAGACTTCCATTCCAGACCAAGCAAAACACATTCAGGCCTGTCCATTTGGATAGTGTCTCTGCTCGATTGATCAGTGTGCTATTTATTGATGCTGCTCAACTGAATGAAAGACTGCATGACCTGTCATGTTCCAATTCGTCCAGGACAAAGAGCATGGAGTCGTTAGTTGCAATCATACGTTAGAGATGGTTGCATGTGCCTATACGCTATGTCTTTGCTTCACAGCATTACCAAGCAGCAATGATCACTTACCATGTTCAGACTTCAGATAGTGGGAAACAAAAGACAAAAAGACAAGTAGTAGCATACAGATTTTCCGAAATTAGGAAAACAAAATAAATAGACAACATATTTCACCCGAGAAACTGTTGTTGATGCATCACTAATGCCCTTACTGGAAGTCTTCGTATTGAAATTCATTAAATGAAAGTCTTTACAGTATGTTGGCACACGAGGGCGTCTATTATGTGAGCTTTTTTTGTTTTAGATTGAATAGATACTTAAATCATTTTGTTTTGACCTTCGTTTCATTTTTTTTGTTTTGACCTATGAACTACAAACTACGACGGAGCTAGGAGATTAAACTCAGCCAGATGGGGTTGAAGTGTTGTTAATTCAGACATGAGAGAGACAGCATTGAGCACCATCATCATCATATCCAACCCACTAACCCAATTGGTCCGATTAACTAATCGCAGTGTCGGTCAGGAATCGACGTCACACATGTGACATGTGTACGATTAGATAGATCAGATCCCTTAAAGATTACTTGATCCAATCCACATGTGCATCATCATCATCGTGGTATCATTTCACTGGTGCTAGAAACAAACGCATAGTCGTCTAAAAAATCTCTTCACCTTTTTTTGCTGTACAGTCAGAACACAAAAAGCCCTTTGTGGTGCGTGACTGATTCATGTGCAGAGCATCGTCTCTTTGTCCTATCTTGCTTTTTGTCCGAGTGATCGAGAGTGATAGCTGTTGTGGCACTGCACATATACAGATAGGAAAGCATGTAGAAAATGACATGAAATGTGATGGATTGTTCACTTGTCTGCTTGCATCTTTTCAGCTCAGAGGGGAAAACTGAAGAATGCCAATTCGGATCCAGATCCCTGTATCTGGACTGTTCTCCATTCCAATGATTAGTTGGATATATTCATTGTTTGTGAGCAGCATGGTTGTTTCATGAAAACACATTTTAACAGACAAATAATAGTAGCACCAATTGTGTTTATTTTGGGAACAACTAACTTCCGGTCTAACAGCTGATTATTGAAAGCAGTCTTTGCTTGATTAGACCAGCCCTCAGATAGGAGTTATCTTGATTAAAAGGTAAGCAGATGAAAGCTACATGTATATGTACCAGCAAAAACAAATATCCGAAAAGGCGTTTCAGAAGAGAAAGAAATCTTAAAAGGTGGGGAAATGATAGATGAGGAAAAGGAACTGCACTGCATTGACAAATGAAGATGCACACAGCACCACCTTGGGCAGTAGTATCTTGAGAATTCAGATTTAAGAAAACAACGACAACGCTGAAGTGGATACTCCTATTATATTAAGGATGCCGTGTTCCGTCAG
This sequence comes from Echinochloa phyllopogon, assembly GCA_033239725.1. Classification (NCBI taxonomy): domain Eukaryota; kingdom Viridiplantae; phylum Streptophyta; class Magnoliopsida; order Poales; family Poaceae; genus Echinochloa; species Echinochloa phyllopogon. The sequence goes on along the minus strand of BTCW01000006.1, from coordinate 857,054 downwards.
AAAAGTTGAACTTGAACGAAAGTACTAAATGAGAATATGTTGTCGAAATGCATGCGTTACGGAAATTTCAGAATATATGGCCCTAGTGACAAAGACAAACTGACAAAGGAATTAGCTAGGTATCTTGTGTCTCCCAAGCGGGGGGCCAGCCGCCAGCCTCTGTAGAATAGCATCATGTGCACTATAACCGTACCCAACCAAATTGAAAGAAACTACACATGCATCAATGCAGAGAACAAAATAATTGATTCTTTAATTTACAACAGCAATGCATGCAGCAACGGCAGAACTGATACAACCATGAATCCCAACTACTGTCCCTTCAGCCAGTGGCTGCTTCACTCACGATCGCAACGGCAGGGACGACTGTGCAGTGCCTTCCCGGCCCGAGGAGCAAGAACATTGGCAACCATGGCGCACAAGAAGCCGCAGAGGAACCGATCCTTTTCTTCATCGGAGTCTATCTTTGTAGCAGCCGTCACTATCATATCGCCTCGAGGAGAGATCCGAAACCCACACCGCGGATCAGAGATCATCTCTGCTCCTGGTTCATCCGACCAAACAGCTCGTGAGAAAATGGTGGAGGAGAACGGGGATTCTATCCGGACGCCCGCTGGGATTGGTGGCATCGGTAGATCAGGAGGATGTGCACGAGCCATCTGATGCAAATGGCAGGAGCAAAGAGCAATGCGAGCAAAAAACAAGGTAACTTTCTTTTTTCGGTTTCCTTAAGTTTGCAGATAGAGGATGAGACTAACCACAGCAGTAAAATCCATAGAACGGCTGGGAAAACCCATCTGAATATTGTGAGGGTCGAGTTAGTAGTTGGGTACCGATCGATTTCTTTGTTACAAGTCGTAAACCATTTTTAAATGCATGCCTGACAGCAGCTTTGTGCCTGCTTTCTCTGTCTGCAAACAGCTACACGCGGTTTGGGTGTATAATTCCACTTCCGTAGCGTCTCTACTCCACTAGCTGATCGATGAATATAGTATGGCTGCTGCTTTGCTGAATCAACAGACACTAATGGCCTGTCGTGTTCCAATTCGTTAGTAGAGGTGGTTAGCGTATATGTGGCTTTCTGTCGCGATGTCTTTGCTTCGTTCATATAGCATTATCAATTAAGTATTCACTCAAGTAGCAAGCCATGATCACGAGGTAGCATCCAAGTTTTGTGAAATTGATTAGAAAATAAAACCTAAATAAATACATCACTGATCACTCCGAGAACTGTTTCTTCTTGATGCAAGACGTACAGTGGCCTTGTTGGATCCTTATTACATTCTTTTCCGTGGAATTCATGCGTTGATTTCTTTTTTTAAACATCTGTACGTGCCCATACCAGGTTTTCTTCACTTTCAAACGCAATGCGTTGCAACGTTCTTCTTATTTTTCCAACTATAAAGATCTGCTATATTCATTGTTTGTGAGCAGCATAGTTCTTCGATCTTATTCCATCAACACGTACACATCTCAACATACAGTTGGCAGTAGCACCGTTTTTCTCGCAAACTTTTCTGTTTACAGCAGTCCAGTGCAGTAAGAAAAAATAAACAAAAAATGGACTGAAATTAGCATTCTTTGAGGGCAAAACCACGAAACCAGAATTTTCTTTGTGACAAACGATCAAAAGACCCAAATGCCGGTTGAAGTATGTATCCCTTACCATTAATTGCTGCATACCATTCAAAGATCCGACTAAAACAGCTAGCTCTGTTTGATCCTCACGAGACTGAGCCACCATCAGCCCCGGCCCCATGGTTTAATTTCTCGCTACTTCACAGTACGTACTACAGGGGAATCAATACAACTGCATTCGTGCAAGCAATGGCTGACTAGGATATTAATTGGAAAGCCATATATATCAGGTTCGTCCTCAGTTCGTTACATTTACATTGGCTGACTAGGATCGATGCTTATGCTTAGCAAAGGGCCGGCTTTATGAACTCTACAATGATGGTTACTGATTAACAGTGAAACTAAACCACAGCGTGTAATCCTGCGTGCTGGGAGAAGAAGAACTAGTGTCAGGTAAATGGAGCACCAAACACAGTGTTCTGATGGAAGCAATGGATGGATCAGAAAAGGGATAAGTCGCTCTGAATACGTACACAAATTAATAAAAAGCAAAACCGGCGAGTTCGTTCTGGAACCAGTGGATCTCATCTCACAACAGGCCGGTTCAGAGTACAGTAGATGATGGACGGATTATTGGATTCAACCGTCCACGCATGATGCATGCCAACATACTAATGCAGGTTGTTAGTAGTTGAAGAATTTGGTGGCGCGCTCCCTTCAAGTCCATACAGTTTTTGTACGCATGGCGTGGTGCCATCACCATTCACGAACGTCTGTCTCTATCATTTGCATGCATGATAGAATTGTGAATTGTTGCTGCTATATTGACTCGAGGAATTGAGACATAATTTTTCATTAAATACTATTCGCTGTTGATTCTTATTTATAAATAATTATGTTACTTGTGACTTATGTTACTTTGTTAAAGGTACTTGTAGTATATATGACTCATCTTTCTGTATATTTATATTAAATTTTTAAATAAGATAAATAGTCAAATATTGCGAATAAAAATGGACAACGAATAATAATTTTCAATGTAGGGAGTACATATACTCTGCGTGGCTCTATCCATCGAGAACACTTAATTAGAGATCTATTACTGTATTTGTTAACACAGAGGGGGAAAAGTTGTTCACTTAATTGCTACTATATATATACGTGCCGTTACATCCCCGTTCTCATGATTTGACTGTACTTGATAGAAGCAGCTAGCGGAGGATCGATCGAAAATGATTAAGGTGTTTGATATGCTATATTAATCACGATAACTGGCTCCAATAATCTCATTAGCCACTATATTAATCCACTTCTACAGCGAGTAAATAAGGATTATTGGAGGGCACGGTACTGTTCAAAGAGAGAATGCGAAGAGATTTCGCATGTAAAATTACATTTACAAATGTACAACTCGATTGCAATTGGTACACAAATCATCTTACTGCGCTTGCGCTATTATTTGCATGTCAACTTTTTGAGACAAACCACCAATTAACACCATATTTTTCTCTTAACTAACATGGCACTGATTTGGGGAGCCATCAAACTCAAGAGTTGACTACGTACACACCTCATCGCATCCCAAGATTTGAAAACAGGTAGGAAAGGTCGATGAATGCAGCATGTGAAAAGAGAAAAAAAAACGAACCTGATGGGCTATCAAGGTCAATGCAACATACACCTCCGAATAAAATAACGTTTTTATACGGTGCATTACAATTTTAAAGGGTAGTTACATGTACCATCAGTTACTGTAAAATTTGATGTCATATTAACAGCGATATAGGAAACAAAATTTGCCAGACTTTTATATGCTATAAATATGTACCACCTTCACCTTTAAATATATGATGTTTAAAATAAACTAATTGGTCCAAATTTGTAGGAAGTATGAAATGTAACTATTATAGGTGAAAAATCTATAAATTGATTATTTTTTAGATCCCAATACATGTCCAAGAGGGAGTATATTACTATTCATTATATTGCCTGTACATAAATAAAGAAGGGGATTTTTTTTTTCACTTGAGTGTTTCTCAAGCCTCTAATACATGATTATTGTTCTAGCCTCCGATAGTCCGATTCACTCACAAGTGAGGTACGACGGTTCCTTTTTTGACTCTAGCAACCCTGCAAGAGGTTCGAATCTGAGGAGTTTTTGACTAGCGAGCTGCTAACACATTACAGTTAGGGATTTTCTTATGCATGGGGGAGGGTCGGGGGTGGTTAAGCGCTAAGAGTTTTATGTGTAATCCAAATTTGAAGGGACAGTAAGAGAAAAGTATGTAATAGCGGTTTAAGCGGTTTGTGGGTGGGGGCGATAACATGGCTTAGCCCACACACCAGTGAAAAAGTTCCCCTGCAGGGGAGATTCGTCTTAAATATTGTGGTGGTGGGAGAAAAAATGGTTTGACCTCGTGCACAAAAATTCTCTAAAAAGCATACCAACAAGGTCCTATATTTGAAGAATAAGAAAGAGTAAAAAGGTTGATATGCCACGAGGAAAATAAAATACTGTAAAATCCATCCTATAAATAACTTAGGGGTTTGATATTTTCTAATAAGTTATTTTGTTTCAAACATCCACCTCTTATACAATTATGTTGCAAAAAATCACTCTAGTACACATGAGCACATTTTTATGGATCCGAGCCATTACAAAAATCAAGCTTGTCGAATTGCTTGCATTAGCCTTATCCATCATGTTATTATTTTTTCTTCGCAAATAGTGAAACTTGATGTGACAATGTATAAGCTCTTGTCATTATTTTTTTGTGGAATCTAAAAAATATAGTGGTTATAACTTAGAAGTATCTATTTCGGTAAAAACCACTCATAATTTATTGAAAATGTGTGATTCGTTGAAACATGTCAGCACGGAGCAAAACTGACTTGAAAAATGTCCCTTCGAAAAAAAATAAGAAGAGTCAGATCATATATAAGTTAAATAATTTCTGCTGCATTTGATCATATCACTTCACCTACAGCACCACACTATTCCAGCGCTATTTCAATGGATGAATTTATGGGAGCAGTTGTTGAACGGAGACGATCGACGCAATAAAGAATTGCAAAGGACGACAAAGGTAACTAGTGAAAAGTCCCACTGCAGAGGAGACTTATCTTAAATATTGTGGCAGTGGGAGAAAAATGGTTTTACCTCGTGCACAACATGAGTTCTATACTTCTATAGAAAGTATATCAATAAGTAAAGGTCCTATACTATGGTTTATCTTAAATTTTTTCATGCTGCTGCAAATGGGAGGAAAAGAAAGAATACTATGTTTTCACTAACTAGCGAGGAAGGACCTATTGAAGGGACTGACAATATATTACTACATGCAACCAGTTTTTACGAAAACCTGTTTGGGCCAGGGCAGGAAAATAGCATTCCTTTGGACCCTCAGATTTGGGATCCAAATGAGTTAGTTACTGATCTAGAAAATGAGTGGTTAGTCAGACCCTTTTCTGAAGAAGAAATTAAAAGTGCTTTATTTCAGATGGAGACTAATAAAGCTGCTGGTCCTGATAGCATTCCAATTGAATTTTATCAGAAATGTTGGGAAATCATTAAGTTGGATATATTGGAAATGTTTGAGGACTTTTATAATGGTAAACTTGATGTAAGCAGGATTAACTATGGTATAATTACTCTCTTACCAAAAGTAGCAGATGCAGAGAAAATCCAGCAATATAGGCCCATTTGTCTTTTGAATTGCCTTTATAAATGGATAACAAAAGTACTTACATTGAGATTAGAATCTGTTGCTGAGAGAGTAATTTTGAAGACACAAACTGCTTTTATGAGGGGGAGAAATATAATGACAGGAATTATGGCTTTACATGAGATCATGCATGAAACAAAGAGAAGAAATGAGTGCGGTATTATTCTCAAACTTGATTTTGAAAAAGCTTATGACAAAGTTAGCTGGAAGTTCCTGTTTGAAAGTTTGAGAATTCGTGGCTTCGGCCAGAAATGGTGTGGTTGGATTGAGCAGGTAGTAAAAGGTGGGACTGTTAGTGTGAAAGTAAATGACAAAATTGGCCCATACTTTGTCAGTCACAAAGGTGTGCGGCAAGGGGACCCATTATCGCCAACTCTATTCAATTTTGTCGCTGATTGTCTAGCAAGAATGGTAAGACAAGCCCATATAAATGGTAGAATCACTAGGTTGGCTAGCAATTTAATTCCTAGAGGAGTTTGCATGTTGCAATATGCAGATGATACAATTATCTGCTTACGGGATGATTTGGAGGATGCTAGAAACATGAAGTTATTGTTATATCTATATGAGATAATGTCAGGGCTTAAAATAAATTTTGCCAAGAGTGAAGTGATACTTATTAACGGTGATGAGGAAAAACATAAAGACTATGTGGAGCTTTTCAATTGCCAAACTGGTTGTTTTCCTATAAAGTATCTAGGTGTACCTGTGAGCCCTGGAAGGTTACATGTGGCTGACTGGGTGTCTTTGGGGGAGAAAAATGGGAAAAAACTGTCTGTTTGGAATGGTAACACATTGTCCATTGCTGGGAGAGCAACTTTGATTAACTCTAGCCTCTCTAGCGCATTTATATATCATATGTCCATATATCTATTGCCTCAGACCACAGTGAACCTGCTAGACAAACAAAGAAGATCTTTCTTTTGGCAAGGTGGGGGGCAGAAAAAGAAATATCATTTGACCAAGTGCGAAAATGTATGCAAATCCAAAGAAAAAGGTGGTTTGGGGGTTAAAGACATAAGAAAAATGAATATCAGCCTCTTATGTAAATGGTGGTAGAGATTAGAAAATGAAAATGGGATTTGGCAGGATATTATTGAAGCCAAATACTTAAAGGGTAGAATGTTCAGCGTAATAAAACACAGGCTTGATGACTCCCCCATGTGGAGGGACCTTCTTAAAATCAGACACATATACTTGAGGGGGCGAGGCATAACAGTTAAGGATGGGAGAAGATGTCTGTTTTGGAAAGACATCTGGTTAAGGGATCAACCCTTGTGTCTAATTCTGCCAATCCATTTTGACTTATGTGCTGATAAAGATATATCTGTATATGATCTCCTTAGGATGAATGGAAACATTGGTTTCACTAGATGGCTTAATAACATCCTTTTTGAACAATGGGTGACAATTCTAGATGAAGTGTACAAGTATGGCTTTACCAATGATGGTGACATCATTTACTGGAAATGGTCCAAAACGAGGGTGTTTACTACTAAATCAGTATACAATCATATAACTAGTGGCTCTTGTGGATATCATTTCAAGCATATTTGGAAAGCAAAAATCCCTTACAAGATTAAAATTTTTTGCTGGTTAGTGGAAAATGATGCTATTTTGACCAAAGATAATATGGTGAAAAGGAAATGGGTTGGAGATATATCTTGTCGTTTCTGTGATCAATATGAATCGGTGGAGCATTTGTTTTTCCAATGTCCAACTGCCAGAGTTGTCTGGGGTATTGTAGGGTCTTGCTTTGGGACAAATACTATACCCCAGAACCTGAGACAATACAAAGCGTGGGTTGAGAAATGGCTCCCTGGGGGAAGGGACTTGTATCAGTTCGGGCTTGCAGCAGTTTGCTGGGCGATCTGGAAGTGTAGAAATAAAGCCTGCTTCGATCACAAGTTGATCAGGAGCCCTGCTGAGGTGATAATATACGCTTGTTCTTTCATGTCTTTTTGGGCAGGTTTCTACAAACTGGAGCTACAGGGATCAGTGCTGGAAGGGGTCAAAGTCATGCTGGCATGCGCTCACAGGGTCCTGGCGCGGCAACAAGCTGGAGCGCTTCCCACTCTTCCAGCGGCTCCCCGCGATGACATGGAGGAAGACGACGAGCAGTGAAGTTGCGCGTGGGACGAAGTCAGACCAGGAGCTGGTTGGGAACTATGAGTCTCGTTTTGTTGGTCGTTTCCATGCATTCAGAATTGTAATAACGTGCAGTGTTAAAACTCTGGGATGTTGTTGGACTTTGCTCTCTAGCATCTGGGAGTCCTAGTTGCAGAGAGTTCCGGTAGGGCTAGCTTGAATCAGGTTAGATCCTCTCCGGGAGACGAGTGCCGCCTTGTTCTGTGTGGGTTCTACTTCTGTCAAACTCCTGTATTTCCGTTTGCTGAAAATGGAAATGGGGCAATGCCTCGTCTCGAAAGAAAAAAAAGTAAAGGTCCTATATTTGAAGAATAAAAAAGAGTAAAAAGGTTGATAAGCCACGAGGAAAAGAAAATATTGTAAAATCCATCCTATAAATAACTTAGGGGTTTGATATTTTCTAATAAGTTATTTTCTTGCAAACATCCACCTCATATACAGTTATTTTGCAAAAATCACTCTAGTACACATGAGCACATTTTTATGGATCCGAGCCATTACATTTTTATGGATCTAGCCAAGTCAAGCTTGTCGAATTGCTTGCATTAGCCTTATCCATCATGTTATATTATTTTTTCTTTTGCAAATAGTGAAACTTGATGCCACAATGTATAAGCTCTTGTCATTAATTTTTTTGTGGAATCAAATATAGAGGTTATAACCTAGAAGTATCTATTTATGTAAAAACCACTCATAATTTATTGAAAATATGTGATTCGTTGAAACATGTCAGCACCGAGCAAAACTGACTTGAAAAATGCCCCTTCGAAAAAAATAAGAAGCGTCAGATCATATAAGTTAAATAATTTCTGCTGCATTTGATCATATCACGTCACCTACAGCACCACACTATTCCAGCGCTATTTCAATGGATGAATTTATGGGAGCAGTTGTTGAACGGAGACGATCGACGCAATAAAGAATTGCAAAGGACGACAAAGGTAACTTCAACAGCGGCTTCCTGATCCGTTCTGTTCATCAGGTGGTGCTATTTTCTGCAAATCGTAGGTGCAAGTGCAACCACAGATCAAATCAGGGTCGAGGAAATTTTGGAGCTCAAAAGCCAGACACACACCTACTAACTTTTGCATTTCATCAGCTAAAAAAATTCATGAACGAATCCTGCATTGCAAATAGCAATCCCATGCTGATAACAAAATTGAGAAAGCCAGGCTCTGGGATCTGAAAAAGGCAGACCAGGATATCCCCTGAAATCAAAGAAAACCCCAGGGGAAAAGATCACTAGGAAAATATAATAGTGTTTAAGAGAAGGAAAGGAAGCTGCCACTTTCATCTTTATCTGAAGGTGATGGAGAAGACAAGGACAGCGTGGTGGTCAAAAGCCAGACCAAACAAGACAATCAGTGAACTGGAAAATAAAAATTAGAAGAACAGAAAAGAAACCTATATTTTTTTGTTTTCTCTACAGAAGAGAACAAGTTTGGAGAGGTGTACAGCTAGTCATGACGGTACACGCTAGCAGCAAAGTCTAGCAAGACTGCAAGAGACACAACTCCCCAGAAACCGCCCAAAAGCTTCCTGTTATCCTGCTGCTTGGCGTTGAACTCCCTTTTGATAATAGCATCAGCTGCCAAAGATTTCTCTGTATTGTTTTTGGTTGAGAAGGAGCAGAGCTGAAATAAATTGCTTCGGCGAGATTCGTGTGGAGATGAGTTAGGTGCCAGGACCACTCATAAATTCTACCTGTTCTTTTCAGATCTGCTCCGTGCTGTGCTTTGCTTTGCAGCGAGAAGGAATTCATCCTCTAGGCCCAGCAGTTAGTTGTTCAGGACAGGAGCGCTGCTCTCTCGGCTTCTCCCAGTTCCACGGTTGGAGCCAATCTCTTCGGTTCCTCTTGCCAAGAATCTCTCTCGCGTCTGGTCACTCATGCGTCGTCTCCGGAGTCCAATCTCCCAGCTCAAGGTTTCTTGATTTGATTTGTTCGGAGTTTCCATTTCTCCGGGAGAGAATTTGTTCCTTCCAAAACCCGAACCTTTTCCCCTCCGGATTTTGTGAGCCTTTTCTTGAATCCCGTAGCCGTAGCAGCAGCAGAAATCGGTTCTTGCTTAAAAATCCTCCCTTTTTACTTGGTTTCTTAGCAGCGCAATCACTTCCTCCATCCTTGCTTGAATCTCGCGACAGCTCGCAGCTCCCTTTCCCGTCTCGATTTCGTCGTGATTTCAGGTCGGCTGTTGCTCGCTTTCGCCGATTTGTTTGCTCCCGAGAGCCACAGCCTATAAGAATCCCCACTCCACCTTTCCCTCTTCCACTCCACGAGCTGGTTTCTTCTCCCAATGGGGAACGCGTTCGCGTGCATGCCGCGCAAGGAGCAGCGGGCCGCGGCGATGGTGTCGCGCAGCAAGCGGATGGGGAGCGCACGGTCGGCGCGCGGCGGGCCCAAGCTGACGCCGGCGGAGGAGGAGCTCCTGCACCGCCAGGCGCTGGCCATGGCCATCCACCAGCACCTCGACGCCGGCGGCTCCATGTCGCGCCGCATGGACGCCGGGGCCTCCCTGTCCCGACGCATGGCACCCGGCTCCACCAGCTCCCGCCGCCGCGGCGACCTGCCGGACTCCGTCACGAACGCCAAGGCAGTAAGGACCTACCTACCCCTCTCTCTCTCTCTCTCTCTCTCTCTCTCTCTCTCTCTTTCAGTTCCAATTTTCACATGCTTGCTTGTTCGACCTTGTGTATTGTGTTCTTGCATAATTCAATCTTAGGATTGTGCAAAGTTGGTATTCCCATGGACTTCAGTATCCTCAGTCCTGCGAAGCTTCTGTAGTTCATAGTATTTGGTCATTTGCAGTATGTGCTTAGCTGCAGCAACTTATGTTTTGACCGGTAATAATTCTTGCTGGATAATTCCTATAGATTGTTATAGTAGCATTTGTTATGAGGGTTTCTTGATTGAGGTGTTTGCTCGGTACCATTCTGTTCTTAAAATTGGTACATTACTATTACCCTGGGTAGCTAAGGTTTGTTGCATGGTCATTGCGGTTCGGACTGTAAAATGATTCCAACATTGGCCCGGACGCATTGATTTATATGTAACTGCTCCAGGTTAAGCTATTGACTTATAATGTGGTTGTTAGTCTCGGACCACAACTAGTTGCTTGCGGTGCTCTTTACTTTGTCGAATTATTTCTTTGTAGCTTCCTTGGTTAGGTAAATCAAAGTTGTATTCTAATAGTGTGTTCCTGTTGAGAGTTTTTTTTTGACACGTTCCTGTTGAGAGTTGAATGATAACAAGTTGGCATTCCATGTTCAGGAAGATGTTAGAAGTAGCTCCATTGTATGTAATTGTGCTATACTGAATAAAAACTTATGCTTACATGCTTGTTTGGTGCTGCGCTAAATTATTTGTTCAAGTTTATACTACCCTTCTTTAATATACGACGTTTACGATAATCTAATTAGTTCATTGTTGGAATAATTTTCTTGTCCTAAATGTCATACATATAAGAATGGAAGGAGTACCGCAAAAGTAGACATAAAACGGAGCTTGAGTCTTCTGATGCATTTTAAGCACATAGAGCTTATTCTGCTGTGATTTGAAACTTGGGTCTTGTTTTAGTAAAACGTCGATTTACTTGTTTTTTCCAGTGGCTTCTGCCAACCAGAATGGTGCTGGTTCGCCTTTTAATTCAGTTCTATTTGATACACTGGGCATTCATTTTCTTATGCTCTGCATGTTTTTCACCTAAACCGTAACAGAAAAAAATTCAAATGTTCATCATACACTTGCTAGTTCTCTAAACATCATGAATTGTTTAGTAGCTATCAATCATTGTTGATGGCACTAAATGTCGAGAAGGTATCTTTGTGTGCAACTGTTGTTTCATACGTAAGTGCATGATGTTGATGTGTATTCTTGGAGAAACTCATACGTTATTAGGGCTACAAGACAATGCTAGCACATCATCAGTAACCTAACTAGTTCAGCAGCATGGTTCCATACCCAAAGTTTTGTCTTATTTTATAATTTGTTTGCTGGCTATAGTTTTTGTTGCCTCAGCCTGTAAATAGCATGCCCGCAAAACAAAAAGAAAACCTGTAAATAGATGACCACACTTTTATCTCTTTGTCCTTAACCCTGTAAGTAATGAAAATGTCTAACGTTATCATATAAACATTTTCTTGTGCTTCATAGAAAAAGACTTTAATGGTACTGCTGGTATATGCTTTCAGGCCCAAATTGTTCTGGAGAATTTAGAAACAAAGAAAATTGTCCTTGTTCATGGAGAAGGATTTGGGGCTTGGTGTTGGTATAAAACCATCTCTCACTTGGAGGAAGCTGGTCTTGAGCCTGTTGCCTTAGACCTCACAGGTTCTGGCATAGATCATACTGATACAAACAGCATAGCTACACTAGCAGACTACTCCAAACCATTAATTGATTACCTCAATAAACTTCCTGAGGATGAGAAGGTGACTATTACATCTCCTGTTCTGTGTATGTTTATGTTGGGGAAAAATAAATTCAGCTTTCTGAGCACTTTGTTGGTAACTGCGATAATGCAGGTCATTTTGGTCGGCCACAGTTGCGGAGGTGCAAGTGTTTCATATGCATTAGAACACTGCCCCAAAAAGGTCTCAAAGGCGGTGTTTCTTACTGCTACGATGGTAAAGGATGGCCAACGGCCCTTCGATGTTTTCTCGGAGGAAGTATGGAATCTCTCTTTATATATTTACACTTCCATGCGCATATTCAATGGGAACTTACCTTAATCTGCATTTTACAGCTCCGGTCAGCAGATGTTTTCTTGCAAGAATCACAGTTTTTAATTTATGGAAATGGAAAGGACAAGCCTCCTACTGGGCTGATGTTTGATAAACAGCAGATCAAGGGGCTCTATTTCAACCAAACTCCTTCCAAGGTGCAGTGTATTCAGTTGAAAGCTGTACTGTATTCACCACTGTCACGCCAGAACTTTCAGTGGACTTGCTAACTAGTTTGCACACTTAAATGCAGGATATGGCGCTAGCTGCAGTGTCCATGAGGCCCATCCCTCTAGCCCCAATCATGGAGAAGCTCTCCCTCACCTCTGAAAACTACGGCACCGTGCGCCGCTACTTCATCCAGACGCTTGATGACCACATGCTCTCGCCTGATGCCCAGGAGAAGTTGGTCCGGGAGAACCCACCAGATGGCATCTTCAAGATAAAGGGCGGCGACCACTGCCCCTTCTTCTCGAAGCCACAGTCCCTCAACAAGATCTTGCTGGAGATTGCACAGATCCAAGCTCCAGCCACGCTGCTCCCGGGCAAAGCAAGCGCGGAGCCTGCGGTGGAGAAATCATGACTGCATGTATGTAGTGTACATGAAAAATGAGTAGCATATAGGTCGCAAAAGGGAGGTGCGGGGGTTAATTGAAATCAGTTGTCAGATAATAATGTAGGGAGGTTAAAGTGTTGGTTTCTTCCGTGATCAAGTATAGAGAATGTGAGATTGTCAGATAGTTGTCTTCTACCTTGTGAATCAAATATGGAGTCTGGACATATCTTACAGTCTTCCTGAGCAATGTTGAGCAGCTAACTCCTGTGGAGGCGTTTAATTCTACAGACTACAGTTGTGCAAAGCATTCTGAGCTGAGTTCAGATCAACTACTACCTTTGTTTTGGTCGTTCTGTGAGTAGATGTTACTTATCACATACTAGTCCAAATCTGAGCTATTTATGATGAGTTCATGGAAATTATGAATATCCAACACGGTTCAAATTCATTGTTCAGTTCCAAACTAGCTGGTTTTTTGGATGAGGTCAGAAGTTTCTTTTTATTAGAAACTACATTTGCTTTTACTGTCCAGCTAGCGGAGCTTAATGGGCTAAGAAAGGCGGCATGGGCTATATGGAAGACTAAATTGTTATTTGCATAAACGGACCCATTGGCCATTGGCCCATTATTCATGGACACATGAAGCCCATGGCCGTGGGGTTCGAATCCAAATTGAGTTCGAAATAAAGCAGCCAAAAACAATCGGAAACGTTACGGCGCGAGGAGTCGCGCTCACGCGGGAGCGCGCGACCCCGCTCGGCCCACGAGGGTGGGCTGTCCTCCACGTAGTTAGGGACTTGGGCTGGATTTGCTTCTATTTGTCTTGGGCCGGGTGCACCATAGAGACGGTAGAAACGGGGAATCCTATATAGCTTCCGTAAGTTGTTTTAGCTACATGGCTTCCAGTGTTTGAGATCCGTGCATATAGTCTTCTCCGTTGGATTTCGCTCTATCGCCTTTAACCCTAGCCCCTGTACCTCCTCCTCCTCCTCCATATTTCCCTCGCCGCCGCCGCGACCTGCGCGCCCCATTCCCGCCGTCGTGCTGCTTCGGCCCCCACGCGAGCCCGTTGCCGATGTTGCCCCGCACGCGTCCTCCACCGAAGTTGTCCTCACACGCGTCTGCCGCCGATGCTACCTCTAGTCCTCTACGCACCTCCTTCGTCGGCTCCATTGCTGTCTCCCATGCATGATGTACAGGTTGTTGCAATTTGTGCATGTCGCCTCCACTACTCCCACTGTCTTCACCAATGTTGGTGTCCGCGCATCGTCTTTGTTTCTCCAGTTGCCTCCGTCATTGCTGCAGCTGCACGCCGTCGCTATCAAAGATGCAGCTGCATGCCGTCGCTATCAAAGATGCAGCTGCATGCCGTCGCTATCAAAGATGCAATCATCACTTGATATATTGATTTTTATTTCGAAGAATGTTGCATTCGTTGTTTCAAAATGTTGAAATAGGTCATGAAAAATGTTGAAAGTAGTTTTTCTCAAAATGTTGATCCATATTTAAAAAATTGTTGAATCTATTATATTTAAATGTTGATTAAATGTTTAGAAAATGTTGAATATAGTATATTAAAATGTTGATTTAAGTTTTTAATTGGATTTAACAGGGTTTTAAAGCAGATAGTAGGTGCGCCATGCGTATACATGTACGATTAATTAAGCTATTTTTTGTAAAAATATTGACCATATTTTTATTATTGGGCCTAGTTGCTCTTAATGGGCTTCTAAGCTAGATTCGTTACGTGGCTTCCGGAAACTACGTAGGAGCCCCCGTAGAAACATCTTCTAATTAGTTGGCTTTTTTACGTATGCATATCGGAAACGTTACGGCGCGAGGAGTCGCGCTCCGTGACCCCGTGCGGCCCACGAGGGTGGGCTGTCCTCCACGTAGCTAGGGACTTGGGCTGGATTTGCTTTTATTTGTCTTGGCCCAGGTGCACCGTAGAGACGGTAGAAACATCTTCTAATTAGTTGGCTTTTTTACGTATGCATATGTATTGTTGGGCTTGTAAAACTGCAGGCCACTGCTATTATTTGACTCGCTTACTGTACACTTCGTCTTACAAAACTGATTATATATTTCTAATTTGTTGATTTTTATTTCGTTTAAACCAATATGTTCTTAAATAAGTACAATAAATGATATTTTCATCGTTATATAAGTGGATAAATTTTATAGTCTCTACGTAAGTTAATACATAGTCTATATATAAGCTGATATTACATTGCATATATATTGACATTACTATTGGTTTAACTCAAAAAAGTTAACACTTTAAACACACAAAAATATATTATCAAGTTGCATGGCAACCCATTCACATGATGACTGTCAACATAAGTTTGTTGAAAATATCAGCCCATTCATATATATCATTTCCAAATATTATATTAAAAAATAAGTTGAGTGTCAAATGCATTCTCGAAAGAAATCATCCTCGCAACTTCTGCTGTGGTGAATGTCAAGCCGAAATAAGTTAAGGATAGGACTTCAATCCCACCTTCTATATCACTCTCATTCGAAGTTGTTTGAGTTGTTAGACCGACATTCGAAGTTGTTTGAGTTGTTAGACCAACAGACAGCTAGATGGAGTAAAGATAACATATTAAGCGTAAATTAAAAGTAAAAAAAATAAATTGATACACTAACTTAACAAATTGGTAGCTAGCATAAAATTGAGGCGCGCAAAACTCACAAAAATTGACAGTTCAAACTTACTCAAAATATGTTGCTCAAACAGCACACTAGATGGTAGTAGACAAATTGATAATTTAAACCTACACAAATTGATTCATTAAAAGCACATAGGTTACAAATTAGCACAACAAATATGTTCACGTAAACTTCATTTGAGTAAGTTGCTAGACAGGCACGCTCACATCATATAGATTGATAGTTCAAATCTACTCAAGTTGATTCATTCATAGTACATAGATTGCCAACTGAGTAGGTTGCTAGGCAGACACACACGCATCATATAGATTGATAGTTCAAACGAACCTAATCAAGTTGATTCATTTATAGCACATAGGTTGCCATCTTTTATATAGTACATATTGACACATGTACTATAAATCTTGCAAAATAGAACACATTAACAGACAGAAGTTGGCACAGTAAGTTTCACCATAGAAAATAACACATGTTTCACCATAAAAAATATAATCAACTAAACATATGTTATATCGTGTATACATAAGTTACTAGTAGCACTGTATATAAGTTGATACATACTCTCTAACACAAGTAGATGTACATAGATGGTATATAATGTCTATACAAATTGATACAACACCCGTACATAAGTTGCTACTATCGTTATATATAAGTTGATAATAAAAATAAAATTACTTTGAAACCTATAGAAAGTAGGTCTTATTTTGTAGATAAAATCACGAAGAACGTAACAGTGAAAACGGATTCGAAAACGGACGCTTCATGAAAAAGTTATCACCGCTCAAAGAAAATGAAACCAAGTAAATGAGATGACATCAGTACATCCATTTTTTTTCTCCCGCATTAATTGCTCTATCCTATCTGGCGCTCCGCTCCGCTCCCTTTGCATGCGCATGATTGCTGTGAACAGGGGTCGCGCGTTAACGTGGTCCAAAAACAATATACAATATACAAAATACAAGAGGGGCGGAGATCAGAGGGAGGGGAAACGGAACCGGGGCATCATCGTCTACTCGTACCATGGGGATGCAGCGGCCTCGGCAAACCCTAAGTAAGACATAAGTGTCTCCGATTCGCTTGCAGTTTTCTTCCTCACTTCATCATCATCATCATAGAAGAAAGATTTTTTTTTCTCCGTGTTGTTAGCTAACCAATCCACTTAGACTACCGTCAGGTGTCAGTTCTCTCCAATCAAGCTCTACATGTTCGTTTTTTTTAAAAAAAAGCTCTTCTTTCCCTGTAGTTGCAGATGGATCGGTTGCTACAGGGGATGCAATTCAGGGCTCGCCCTCTGCCTGTCATCGAGTTGATGATGGCGATTCCAAAGATGGAGAAACATCGACAAATTCTGAGGTACCTTCCTACACTATGTAACCATGCTATTTGATAACATACACTATGTAACATCCGTACCTTCCTGAGGTACGGCAGCAAACGATTTTGATATAAGCTTAGTAGATCAGCGTTAATTTCACCAACACTATGTAACCATGCTAATTCTGGGGATACCCTTATTTTTAATATATAAGCAGTAGGGGTGAGCCCCTCCTGTTCTTTTTTAAAAAAATTCTGGGGATACCCCTGGAGCAGTATACCGAATTCATCTTTGAACTGCATGCATAATAATCTCAGCGTCAATGCATCTTTTTGCAACACTTGGTCCAATTTTCCACTTCGTGTTATTGTAGTTGCTTAGTTAGAGCTTGGGTTATCGGTCCCTCGTATGCATGCTATTTGATAATGCCCCTTTTTCTATTTGTATGGTTGTTTCAATATGCCATATCTTTCTCGTTTTTTGCAAGATTAGTGTCTTACATATATCTTACACTGTAACTGCCAAAAAGTTGTGATTTATGGTCTTCTGTTTGTATACGTATTCAGGTGTACATTTGTACCCTACACAAAAGTTTTTATTTGTACCCTTTGCTGTTTTTTTAGGGTCGTACCCTTTGCTGTTGTAGCCTATAAAACATCATCCTGTGCATTTTGGTAGACATAGCGCAGAAGCTTATATCATTGGCTACTTTGTGAATGCAAGCAAGAATAGATATTGTATTAGTTGACCAGTGCTGGCCATTTGTGCCTTCTTTTTTCTTGTCAGAACTCAGAATGCCACTGTTACGTAAAACTTTTCTCTATGCAGGGCCGTGTTTCATTGCTTTGGATTTTTTTTTTCAAAGGGAATCTTTTCTGCATAGAGTACTAAATAAAGTATTTGCAAAACTTTTTTAGGGATGAGTGTAACTTTGCGCGACGAATCTAATGAACATAATTAATCCATGTTTTGCTACCGTAACCATCCTCTAATAGTGCGGTCAAAGACCTCATTAGATAGGTCTCGCGAAATAGTCCAATGTTGTGAATCCTTAATTATTGGTCAAATGGGCTGGCAAAATTTTACCAACCCCAAAGAAACACGACCAACTAAGTTTACCTGCTACTGTTACATTCAGTTTCTCTAATACAACGAAACGCAGCTCTCCTGGGTTTTCAAAAAAAAAAACTGTTACATTCAGTTGTGCCATTTACATATGTTATACAATGCATCTTGTGCAATGATGCAGAGAGATACCTGGGGTGGATGGTGCTCTATGTGGTTCCACTATTTTTATTTCTTATTGAAATTCCATTTGGCTTTAAAGTTGACATTTTACCCTTGTGCATGAAGGAAATCTGGCGCCACATACATTCTTTAATGCCAATGGATGCTGCTGCTCGTGCTACTTGCCTTTCTCACGCCTTTCTAAGTTCCTGGAGATGTTATCCCAAACTCAATTTGAATCGGCATACGCTTTGCTCATATGATGGAAATTTAATCAGCAGAATTGACAGAATTTTGAGAAATCACTCAGGCAGTGGCTTGAAGATGTTGAGGCTTTATTTATGTTGTGAATACGGTTTCTTACCTTATGTTGACAATTGGCTTCAGCTTGCTGTTACACCAGGGATTGAAGAGCTCACACTTTCGTTACATAAAAACTACAAATTCCCATGCTCACTTTTATCAGATAGGGTTAGAAGCTCAATTCGATCTCTTCAACTTGATTCTTGTGGCTTCCATCCGACACTTGAACTTGGCCCATTGAGAAGCCTAACAAAACTGACACTGAGCGATGTGCGTATCAAAGGGGAGGAATTAGAGTGCCTTCTTTCCAACTCCCTTGCTTTGGAGCATTTGGACCTCACTAATTGCGACGAGATAGTTTTCCTGAAGATACCTTCCATGCTGCTGCAGCTCAGCTGCGTGATTGTTTGTGGATGTTGGGATCTGCAAGTTATAGAGAATGAAGCACCGTATCTCTCCAGTTTGGACCTTATCGGAGGATTTTCAAAACTTTCACTTGGAGAAGCATCGCAGACGATGAAATTGTTGAACTTGTACTGTGATAACGCTGTCTGTTATGCTCGTGCTAAGTTTCCGTCCATTATGCCAAACCTTGAGACTCTTATTTTAGGATCGGGCGCTGAGGTAAGTGATACATCCATACGACAGGAATCATACTGTGCTGTGCCGGTGTGTAATAATCTGAACATGGCATATTTGTTGTGTAGGTGAATACACCGATGCTGCCCACCAAATTCCTCAACCTCAAGCACCTGACCATTCAGATTGGAGTGAACTTGTCCCCATCATATGATTATGTTTCTCTTATTTCTTTCTTGGATGCGTCTCCTTTGTTGGAGACTTGGTACCTAGATGTAAGGCACGATGCCCATCCTATCTTCCAAATTAAGATAACTGGTCGCTCATTTGGGTACGTGGTTGATTTAATTTCCTCATTTTGTCTTCAGGTATCTCACAAAGAAATGGAGCATGAATCGGTTTTTGGAGGATCTCCACATTTGAGGCAGCTGCCTGTACGCCACCATGACCGCCTCAAGAGTGTTGAGATAATAGGATTCAGCTCTGCAAAGAGCTTGGTCGAGCTGACATCCTGTATCGTCCAGAGTGCAGCCTCACTCGAGCGACTTAAATTGGACACCCTTAATGATGCTGTTAGGTGTTCTGAATGTAATTACTGGGATTATTTTTGCTCTCCCATTATCAAGGCTGCGCTCGAGGAAGCCTTTAGAGGGGTGCTGGCGATAAGAAAGTACATTGAGGATAAAGTCCCCCCTACAGCTAAGCTGATTGTTCTGGAACCTTGCCCACGGTGTCACAGCACTACAACGGATTCTTACGTTATTTAGGTCTCGCAAGTTGCAGGGTGCTAAGATGATGGAGGTTGGAAGTTGTAATAAGTTGTCTTAATTATGCCATGTGCCATAATAATTTTGATTTTATCTTTGTTTGTCAAATGGTTGGACAGGCTATCTTATAAATGCACAACGTATGGTCACTTTATTGGAACCATTGGACCTGTTAACAATGGTTGCCGTTTCTTCAGTTGATTTTTTGAATCTGTTGTTATCAGTTCATTTAGACTGATGTTAGACAGGCACCAAAATTTGTCTCTTAGATATGCAGTTGAGTTAGGGAAAAGAAATTAGCGAGTTGGAAAGGTAAACATATGTCAGTAGGAGGGCGACTGGTGTTAATCAATTCGGCCTTAACAAGCTTGGCAATGTTCATGATGTCTTTCTTTGAAGTGTCAGAAGGGGTTCTGGAGAAACTAGATTATTATAGGTCACGATTCTTCTGACAGTCTGATAATCATAAGAGGAAATATAGATTAGCCAGATGGAATATCCTGTGCCAACCCAAAGAATCGGGGGGATTAGGAATTAAAAATCTAGAAATTCAAAACCAATGCTTGTTGAGTAAATGGTTGTTCAATCTTATTAATGGGGATGGTTTATGGCAGCAATTACTAAGGAATAAGTATTTACGGTCCCATACTGTAAGCAGGTAGAGAAAAAACCAGGTGATTCTCATTTCTGGTCAGGGTTGATGAAAGTTAAAGAGTCCTTTACTAATTTTGGCTCTTTCCATTTAAACGATGGTAAGCAAATCAGGTTTTGGGAAGACAAATGGTTAAGTAATTTTACTCTTAAACAACAATACCCGTCTCTCTATCACATTGTTAGGAAAAAGGGTGATACTGTGGCCAAAGTTTTTGCTAGGATACCTCTGAATGTATCTTTTAGAAGATCTTTACAGGGGGCGACTTTAAATCTTTGGCATGAGCTGTTGGGTCGAATCAGTCATGTACAATTAAATGACCGTAGTGATGTTTTTCACTGGCATCTTACGCCAAACGCTTTATTTTCGGTTAAATAAAGGTATATGGCCCTTATTACGAATGCAAACATACAACGTATTCCTAGACTATGGAAGGTGAAAGTACCGTTGAAGATTAAGATCTTCATGTGGTACTTGAAAAGAGGTATTATTCTGACAAAAGATAATCTAGCTAGAAGAAATTGGAATGGGAGTAAGTTGTGCTCCTTTTGTTTTCATGAGGAAACAATTCAGCACCTCTTTTTTGATTGTCATATGGCCAAATTCCTTTGGAGAGCGGTACAACTTGTTTTTAATATTAATCCACCTGATAGCTTTCATGTTATGTTTAATGGTTGGCTTATAGGTTTGGATAGTAAAAGTAAGAATCAACTGTTAGTCGGTGCATCGGCGTTATGCTGGGAAATATGGCTCAGTAGGAATGATTTGGTCTTTGAGAAAGCTCCTATGAAAACCTACTTGCAGGTACTGTTCAGGGAACCTATTGGCTCCGCTTCTGGGCGCAGTTACAGCGGCATGACCAGGATAAGTAGGCAATAATTGGCGCTTGTCAAGCATTGGAGGTTCTGACGATGCGTCTCTTCGCTCACCACGGCTGGAGGTTTAGTAATAGGATTGCATACTAATTCCTCAAACTTGTGGTGTTTCGCTTTTATTTCTTCGTGTGATGGCATACAGATGTGATGCTGGTTTGTAAACTTTGGCTGTAGCCTTTTTGGCTAAGGCCGGATTTATTTCAATTATCTAAAAAGATATGCAGTTGAGTTGAGTTGCACATCGTCCTACCAAAGATATATAGGAAAACATGGTAAAGAGATATATTGTTCATTCTTTGCAATGCGAGGTGCTACTTGCTCAAGGAACGCTCAAGGAGCAGTAAATGTCATGGGCTTGTTGTGCGGCGCAGGCTTGAGCTCCATCCGGGATCCCACTCTCGGTTGAGCCCTGATGGAGTTCGCTTGCGCAGCCCCTATTTTTTTTATGCCCTTTTCTTTTGTTTGGGTTGACTTGATACTTATATAATACTTTAGTTTCTATTTTAATATTTCAAAAGATCTAATTCAATTCATGTCTTGCATATAAAAAACCGCATATCAAACGTCAAAAGGCATAAAATTCACGACTTGATACTTAATATCCTCTCCATTTTAAATTCTAGTTCGTTTCACCTTTTTTACTCTAAGTTTGACCACTTATCTTATTCAAAATTTTGTACAAATAATCATATTTTTTTATGATGGCTTGCTTTATTTTTTTTGACCGGAGTCAGCAGGGGAAGCCCCTACCTATTTTTAAAATTTTCTTTATTCAAAACCCAGTTAATTCGCTCCCACAGGGAGTCGAACCTGGGTGCTCTAACCACTAGTCTAGAGACCCTTTCACGATGGCTTGCATTATTAACAAAAATTCTTCAAAAATGATTTAATTTGACTATATTTACACAAAATTTTTAAATAAGACGAGCGGTCAAATTTAGAGTAAAAATGGTCAAACGAACTATAATTTAAAACGAAGCGAGTAGCAAAGATATCCCTGCGCTGCAACGGGTAAGAATGTAGCCCAAGACTCATATGATAACACATTAATACGTGATTTTAAATTTCGTAGCTACCATGAATATAAGATTTGCACACAGTGCTCTCAGATTCGGCTACTTGGGATGAAAGTAGATAAAAATATACACAATACACTAGGCACAAATATCATGCCACTGCCCGGATAGGAACCGCCGAACCGGCACAATCAGGCCAATAAACAGGGGGCGTGCACGGTGCAGAATAACCGGTGAATGTTGCGGCCGGACTCATCGAGAGTCAGCAACCGGAATGGGAATGAAGTACGTTACTGTAGGTCGAACCACACCACGGACAACGGGTGCACAAACTCATCAAGATCCTGCCTGCAGTACAAATGGGACAGTAATCACTACAATCAAGTTTAATTAGTCCAGAAGACTGACCTGAACGGGTAATAATCCGGCACATGCAACACCAGTACGTACATGTGTGTGAGCTGATCAGAATTGAAGTTGCTAATCCTGTTGACATGAAAACAATCAAGGTTTCAGGGATTCTAATTCTAACCTCAGCGTTTCAGGTCAATCCTGTTGACCAAAGGACGTACACATCATGATCGATCTGCAGCACACTTGTTTCGGGGATTCTAATTCTAAACCTCAGCATTTCTTCCATGCATGGGCGGCAACACCTGACTGACGAACTCAACTGGTGCCTGAAGATTCAGTCAGCAACGACCTCAGAAAGGAAGACGTACAATCAAGGTTCAGTCCTGACTCATTCGGTGAAGAATATTCAGGCGTCCTCCGTTGTCGATCAGTGATCACAAACGGACATACGGGATCCTCGCAACGGAATCTGCAGGTTTCCAACCAGATACGGATCCCGTTCCGTTGCAGGGTCCAGCTCGGGCTGGTAGGTGGCGCCGGCGCGGGGCCTTGTCGGATTCCAATTTCAAATACAAATCGATGATCCCGTATATAGGTAGCTAGATGAGCGGATATCGCTTGCAAAGAGGGGAAACGGCCGGAATTAATCGAGATGGAGATGGTGGCGGCGCAAACTGTAGCATGCAGTAAGCCTCTCAACTTTTCTACATCACTTCATTTTGTTAGAAAAAAATATTTCTCTTTTGGGAATTGCTCCGGTGCTCCTCTTTTACAAAAACACACGGATCTCAAAGCAAGTAATGATCAAAATAATTACTTAATATTTAAAGGGCATCTCGGTCTTTTATTCTTGGATCAGGATAGCGCGACCCAATTTCTCCCGATGACTCAATCCCTCGCCATGGATTATCATAGATCATCGGTTCTTCCTCTACTCGCTGCGGCAATTATAATCAAACACTCGTCGTTTTCTGTCCTTCCCAATCTGCAGTTCTGCACTCCTTGATAGAATTTTTTTTGAACGAACTTGATAGAATATTTAATTCTTAGAAAATCGTGGTGTAGAAGCCTAAATCGTGGTGCATGCAACTGAGCTCAAACGATGATTAATCTCTCTTGATCACATCAAGAGCAGCATTTATCTTTAATGACAGCGGAACAAAAAAAAGAATATGCAGAGTGGTCGGGAACAATTTGCAAATTCCCAATCGTGATTGATTTTTAGTTAAGGACAGAAACAGCACAGGATAGTGTATAGTGATGATGTAGCGCGCATTATTGTGCCGTAAGTTCGTGATTGATTTCATCGTTGGGACTTGGGATTAAGAATAGGAGCACTATCCCGCGATTCAGCCGTCACAGGATCGCTGAAAAATCGGATCGCGCTAGCCGCATGGAAGTAGTAAGAAAGACAAGGTTACCCTTTAATGATTAATGAATTATCTAAAATGTTTATCTGCTTTAAGATCTGTATATCTTCTTTTTTTATCAGTTGTTCCCTTGCTAATGCTAACTGATTCACTCAGTATTTCGATAAAAGTCAATTCCATGTCAGATGGTCTATCATAACCGTTCTTGTTGGGTTGCAGGTGGATCGGTTGTTGCGACAGTGGATGAAATCCCTCAACGAGTTGGTGATGATGATTCCCAAACATCGGTCCCGTACCTTCCTGAGGTATAGCACCAAACAATTCTAATTACCATGCCACGCTTTGAATTCTGCTGGTAGGCAGGAATTGCGTTAGCCAATATCAGTAGGATCAGTGCTTGGCCAATATCAGTAGTTGATCAGCGTGCTTGGCCAATATCAGTGTTTTTTTCCCTTGTCAGAACTCAGAAAGCCACTAGTGACACTGTTGTTAGGTAAAAATGTCCATGTTTAATGCTAAGTTACCTTACCTGCTACCATTACATTGAATTGTGCCACTTACATATGTAAATATAGTGCTCCTTGTGCAAGTGCAGTCATTCAGAGAGCTGGTGAGGCTATATAGACAATATTACGTGGTTCTACTGTGTTTCTTTCTTTATTGAAAAATTCCATTTGGCTTTAAAGTTGAAATCTTATCCCGCGTCATGCTTGCGCATACAGGACATCTGGCGCCATATACATTCTTTAATGCCCTTGGATGTTGCTGCTCGTGCTGCTTCCCTTTCTCATGCCTTTTTAAGTTCTTGGAGATGTTATCCTAACCTCGATTTAAATTGGTATGAGCTGAACGCGTATAGAGGAAATTTAGCGGATAGAGTTGAGACCATTCTGAGGAACCACTCAGGCCTTGGCCTGAGGATATTGAGGATTCTTTTATTGGGTGAAGAATGTTGCTTTCCTTACATCGACGGTTGGCTCCAGCTGGTTGCTGCTAAACCAGGGCTCGAAGAGCTCACACTTTCTCTATATGAAGAGTACAACCTACCATGCTCAGTGTTATCTAATGGGGTTAGAAATTCAGTTCGGTTTCTTGAACTTGACTCTTGTACCTTCCGCCCCAGCATGCCAGAACTTGGCCCCATGAGAAGCCTAACAAGATTGAGACTGAATGATGTGCGTATTACAGGGGAGGAATTGGAGTGCCTTCTGTCCAACTCCCTTGCTTTGGAGAATTTGGACATCGGTGTTTGCAAGGAGATAATTTTGCTAAAGATACCATCCGTGCTGCACCGCCTCAGCAAACTGGAGGTTTCTGGATTTCGGGATCTGCAAGCTATAGAGAATAAAGCACCAAATCTCTCCAGTTTTCGACTTATTGGACAAGTTTCAAAACTCTCGCTCGGAGAAGCATCACAAACGTTGAAGGCCTTTTTATTGTGCTGTACAAGCGCCGTGTACTATGGCCGTGCCGAGCTTCCGTCAATTATGCCAAATCTTGAGTCTATTTGTTTAAGTTCGATGGCTGAGGTATTGGAGAGTAGCAATATATCCATACGGAAGTAGTCATACTACCTTGCTGTGCTGGTCTATAATTAATCTGACCCGTGGCATTTTTTGTGCAGGTTCATACACCACCAATGTTGCCCAGCAAATTCCTCAACCTCAACCACCTAACCATTCAGATTTGTGGAGGGACCTCTTGCCAACCCTACGATTATTTTTCTCTGTTTTCTTTCTTGGATGCGTCTCCTTCCTTGGAGACTTGGCGCCTGAATGTAAGGCCCTGCCCATCTTATCCTGCGAATCAATATATCTTGTCACTCATTTGGGTGCGTTGCTTTAGTTAATATCCTCGTTTCCTCTTCAGGTATATGAAGATAAGTATAAGCATGAATCGGTTTTCGGAGGTTCTTTACATTTGAGGCAGCTGCCTGAACACCTCAAGTTGAAGAGTGTGGATATTATAGGGTTCAAATCTGCGAAGATCTTGGTTGAGCTAACATGTTGTATTGTCAAAAGTGCAGTCTCACTGGAGCGACTTACGTTGAATACCTTTGATGGTTTTAGTAGGTGTTCAAGGGAAAATAATAATGATTGTCGGCATGAAATGTGCTATCCCATTAGCAAGGCTGTGCTAGAGGAAGCCTCCAGAGCGGTGGTGTCCATAAGAAGGTACATTGAGGATAAAATTCCACCTACTGCTAAGCTGACTGTTGTGGAGCCTTGCCCTTGCCCACGATGTCGTTCTACTACACGGGATGATTGTAGGTAGATCAGATCTCAGCAAGCTGCGGCTGATGGAGGGTGGAAGTTGCTTGTCACAAGCCATTCTATTCTTCGCGGACCTTCCAGGGCGTTCAGCAGTCAGCAAGCCAGCTGAAGCTGATGATCTTGGAAGAAGCAGGAGTTTGGTCGAGAGCCGGGTACGCGCTATTGTCGGATTTGTAGGGAAACGATGGAAGCTACGCTAGCTCACACAAAAACTCGTTCACCCAAAATAGGAACAGCAGCAGTTATAGATCACGGATTGTTACCACTTGACGCGCAGTTGCAGCGGAAGCCGTCTCGATGTAGACGAACGCGTCGAAGTGGCAGTGCAGTGCAGTTGCTTACGTCCGTCTGGTCCTGCACGAGCGGTTCGTCCTTGTGCTCCAAGCGCAGCACCTCCGAGGTATCCACACGTACGAGGATTGAAACGTCGCGCACCGGACTGCTAGGTCCACGAGCACGATGGGGGAGAAAAGCAACTATTGCTTGGAAGTCATGTCTTTCTCAGGAGGGGTTTGGTCTCTATTTATTTGGATGAAATTCTTCACACCATGTTCCATTAGCAATATGGGACTAATAAATAAAGCACCCCTTCCCCTGGTAATGGGCTTCACAACATTTGTGGCCCATTAAGACTAGTGGATCGAATCCAGTTGTCTCTTGGGCATATTCCCAACAATCTCCCACTTGCACTAGAGACAATCTCATAAGCAAGTTTTCAGTGTTCCAAACCTCTTAAGTGTGTGACCCTATGGGTTCACGTACACATAGACATGGTTCGAGTACTCCTACTCGTTCCAATAGTTGATAGCGGCCTCTAGCAAGACGTGTCAACTCCCATGAATACGTAAAGATCATATCAGACGAACCACCACAACATCACGTACAAGCTATTCCCTTTGCCTCACGATATTTGGTCTAACTCCAAGTAAGACCTCCCTTTCTCGAAACTGTGAGTCAGATCCTTCAAGAGGTTAACACTTAACCTAGCACGGCCATGCATTTCTTGATCCGATCACTCGAGGGGCCCAGAGATATCTCTCTCGTATAGAGAGGGGCAAATCCCATCTTGATTGACCATGCCTCACAGCATGCTTCCTGACAAACCCGAAAACCACCTTTATAACTACCCAGTTACGGTGCAGCGTTTGGTAGTCCCTAAGTAGGTCAATTCACATCTTGAGTACATACGACAATCTCAGGTCTAAGGACAAAGCATACGCGTTGTGAAGAAGAGATAAACAAGTCTCAAACTGGGTCAGTCCAGCCCCATGTCATACATGTGCCCACATTATTAGTTTGACATCTCCATGTCCATGACTTGTGAAACATAGTCATCAACTAATACATGTGCTAATCAAATTAGGGACAATCCTTTTGAATAACCATACAAGTATTGAGTTTCACAAACAATTCACATAATTGCTAATCATATACAAGTTGCCTTTCATGGATATTCAATAAATAAACAATATATCATAGATACAAAACATTATCCACTCACACTGGAGCTAATCTAAATGATATCTAATACCCATAGCTCTCGTGTGTGATTCATGTTTAGGCCGTGGAAGAGCCTTTGTCAAAGGATCAGCAATATTCAAATCCGTATGTATTTTGCATATCTTTATCTCACCACGTCTAACGAACTCTCGAATGAGGTGAAACTTCCGCAGTACATGTTTGTTTTTCTGGTGATTCCTTGGCTCCTTAGCCTGTGCAATTGCCCCATTGTTGTCACAGTAGAGTTCCAATGGGCTAGATGCATTGGGAAACACACCAAGCTCAATGAGAAACTTCCTCATCCAAACACCTTCCTTCGCCGCTTCCGAAGCTGCGATGTACTCTGCTTCCGTTGTAGAATCAGCCACAGTATCTTGCTTAGAACTTTTCCAGCTTACAGCACCACCGTTTATTGTGAACACAAATCCTGATTGCGACTTTGAATCGTCTGGATCAGTTTGGAAACTAGCATCAGTGTAACCCTTTACAATGAGCTCTCCCTCACCTCCATAGACTAGGAACACATCTTTAGTCCTTCTAAAGTACTTAAGAATGTTTTTCACCGCTGTCCAGTGACTTTCACCTGGATTAGACTGGTGTCTGCTCGTAACACTTAGAGCATATGAGACATCTGGACGAGTACTTATCATGGCGTACATGATGGATCCAATTGCTGAAGCATAAGGAACCTTACTCATGCGCTCCCGCTCATCAGTCGTCGTAGGACACTGAGTCTTGCTGAGGTGTATGCCATGTGACATAGGCAAGAACCCTTTCTTGGACTGTTCCATGCTGAACCGATTCAGCACCTTGTCAATATAAGTATCTTGACTTAATCCTATAAGCCTCCTTGATCTATCCCTATAGATCCTTATGCCCAGAATGTATGCAGCTTCCCCTAAGTCCTTCATAGAAAAACTATTTTTCAGCGAAGCCTTAACGGATTCTAGCATAGGAATATTATTCCCAATCAACAATATGTCATCCACATACAAGATTAGAAATACAACAGAGCTCCCACTTTCCTTCTTGTAAACACAAGCCTCTTCTTCATTCTGCCGGAAGTCAAACCCTTTGACTACCTCATCAAAACGAAGGTTCCAACTCCGAGATGCTTGCTTTAATCCATAGATTGATTTCTGAAGCTTGCATAATTTTCCAGCATTAGTTGGATCGACAAAACCTTCTGGTTGTATCATGTATACATCCTCCTCTAGGTTCCCATTGAGGAAAGCTGTTTTGACATCCATTTGCCATATCTCATAATCGAAATACGCAGCTATTGCTAGAATGATCCGGATAGATTTAAGCATCGCTACTGGAGAGAATGTCTCGTCGTAGTCAACTCCTTGAACTTGTCGAAAACCTTTTGCAACAAGTCGTGCTTTATAGACGTTAACATTTCCGTCTACATCTCTCTTTCTCTTAAAGATCCATTTGCACTCGATGGGTCTCACACCATCAGGCGGGTCAACTAAGTTCCAAACTTGATTTTGCCCCATGGAATCTATCTCGGATATCATGGCACTTTGCCATTTCTCGGAATCTGGGTCCATCATAGCTTCTGCATAGGTCCTAGGCTCATCGTTGTCTATCAACAATATGTCGCGCTCTCCCGTAACTTGGAGATTCATTTTCTGTGTAGCGCGACGTGGCCTTTCCGACCTTCGTGGTTGTGGCGATTCTTCTCTTACCACAGGTGTCTCAACTTGTTCTGCTACATTAGCATCACTCGTAAAGTCTTGCCTCATAGGCTCATCTCGAATTTCTTCAAGATACACCTTCTGTCTACTTTTCTCGCTGTTGAGAAACTCTTTCTCCAAGAAAACACCGTTCCTAGCGACAAACACTTTGCCCTCTGATCGGTTGTAGAAATAATATCCAATTGTTTCCTTTGGATATCCCACGAATATGCACTTGTCCGATTTTGGTGTAAGCTTGTCCGACTGAAGTCGCTTAACATATGCATCACAACCCCAAATTTTCAGAAAAGACAAACTAGGAGTCTTGCCAGTCCATATCTCATATGGTGTCTTCTCCACGGACTTAGATGGTACCCTATTTAGTGTGAAAGCTGCTGTTTCTAGAGCATAACCCCAAAATGATAACGGTAGATCTGACTGGCTCATCATTGATCGCACCATGTCTAACAAGGTTCGATTACGTCGCTCGGACACACCGTTCCTCTGAGGTGTTCCAGGTGGCGTTAGCTGTGGAACAATTCCGCAACTCTTTAGATGAGTGCTAAACTCGTGGCTCAAATACTCGCCTCCACGATCTGATCGCAAGGCTTTAATTTTCTTACCACGCTGATTTTCAACTTCATTCTGAAACTCTTTGAACTTTTCAAAAGTCTCTGACTTATGCTTCATTAAGTAGACATAGCCATATCTACTAAAATCATCAGTGAAAGTTATGAAGTACTGAAATCCACCCCGAGCTGTCGTGCTCATTGGTCCACATACATCAGTATGTATGAGTTCCAATAAGTCTTGCGCCCTCTCAGGAAAACCTGTGAAAGGTGCCTTGGTCATCTTGCCTAGCAAACAAGCTTCGCACGTCTCGTATGATTCAAAATCAAACGAAGTTAAAAGTCCATCAGAATGGAGCTTCTTCATGCGCTTCTCACTTATATGACCCAAACGACAATGCCACATATAGGTAGGATTCAAATCATTTAGCCGAGGCCTTTTAGCAATTATATTACATATAGGTGAATCATCAAGATTTAAAATAAACAATCCATTCACAATGGATGCAAGAGCCACAAACATGCCATTCTTTGAGATCACACAACCATTGTCTTTACTCGCGAATGTATAACCATCCTTCATCAAACATGAGGGAGATACAATGTTTCGACTCAAACTAGGAACAAAATAACAATTATTCAATTCCATGATAAATCCTGACGGAAGGTGGAGTTGCATCGTCCCGACGGTCAAAGCAGCAACTCTTGCATTATTGCCCACGCGGAAATCAACTTCGCCTCTTCCCACGCTTCTACTTCTTACTAATCCCTGCATCGAATTGCAAATATGAGCAACCGATCCGGTATCAAATACCCAGGAATTAATAGAAGATTCAGCGAGAAAAATGTCTGTAATATTAATGTCATGTGTACCTGATGCGGAAGTACTCTTACTACCGCCATTCTTCAGAAAAGCCAGGTACTTCTTGCAATTCCTCTTCCAGTGACCAATTTCTTTACAATAAAAGCACTCCTTCTTTTCTGCAGCTGGTCCAGACTCAGTCTGGGGCGTAGAGCTTGGCTGAGAGAT
The DNA here is from genome assembly GCA_033239725.1 of Echinochloa phyllopogon. NCBI lineage: Eukaryota > Viridiplantae > Streptophyta > Magnoliopsida > Poales > Poaceae > Echinochloa > Echinochloa phyllopogon. The sequence continues at coordinate 826,134 of BTCW01000006.1, read as the reverse complement.
CATATCTTTAGCCTTGCTCTTTTTCTTCCAAGATTTGCCCTTCCTCTTGAAGTTAGGCCTGTTTTGGATGGCCATCACATGGCTGCTGCTAGCGCTTTTCTTGATATCAACCTCTGCCGTCTTGAGCATGCCACATAACTCATTCAATCCCTTCTCCGCCCCATGCATATGGTAGTTCGAGATGAAGTTCCCAAAGCTAGGCGGAAGTGATGCTAGAATAAAATCGGTGGCTAACTCTGGGCCAAGTGGGAAGCCTAGCTTCTCCAACCTTTGGGAGTAACCAACCATCTTGATCACATGTGGCCCTACAGCTGCGCCTTCTGCTAGCTTTGTTTCCACAAAGGCCTTTGAGACATTGAACCTTTCAGTCCTGGCCTGAGTTTGAAACATATCCTTGAGCGCCTCGATCATATCATGCGCCTCATGGTTTGTCTCAAACTGCATCTGCAGCTCGGGTTCCATGCAAGCAAGCATAAGACAACTCACTTCAAGATTGGCATCACATGCCTTCTTGTAAGCATTTTTCTCAGCAAGAGTTGCGTTATCATCAGGCTCAACTGGTAATGGGGTGTCTAGAACTTCTTCCTTTTTCTCAGCCCTGAGAACAATTCTAAGGTTTCGGATCCAATCCGCATAATTTGTTCCATTCAACTTATCCTTCTCAAGGATCGAACGCAAAGAAAACGGTGTGCTAGGTGCCATTGATCTACAACAGAAAATAATGCAAAATACTAAGACAATGTATCTATGACAGAGTAAAATACATTAAACAATTTAACGGAATTTACTCCCACTAAAATCAATATCCCTCCATTGATATTTTAGTGATTCAGGATCCACAACTAACAAGTCGACTAGTGAGCTTTAGCATCACCGCTAGAAGACATGGTAGATCGGTAAGCAACTCTTGCTAATCATATCTTATATGACTCCTGTTGTTGGTTGACATCTCTATGTCTCGGCGTCCAACCTTTATGTCCCAAGGTCCTTAACCGTTAAGATGACCTTGTTTAAGTTAACCAACTCCTTATGCGAGTAAGTATCCGATACAAACCCATCTAGTCAAGGAAAACTAGTGGCACCCTAATTTCATAGACCCACCACTAATTGTACAAGACATGTGATGGTGCAAGATTTAGTTGGGAGGACATTTAGAACTTAAACAATTTTTGAGGGATCGTTTTTCAAAATTTTAATTTCGCCGGACCGTCCGTTGTTTCCTTGCAGACTGTCCGACCTGCTCTGGCGGACCGTCCGCCGTTTCTCCCGGACTGTCCGATCCGCTCCGCGGACTGTCCGACCTGCTCTGGCGGACCGTCCGACCCTCTGGAACGCTAGACAACGTCTCTGTAAGATTCTTGAACGAATTTACGGACCGTCCGCCGCTCTCTCGCGGACCGTCCGCCGTTCCTGAGCGGACCTACGATTTATCTAAATTCTATCTGACCAATCACATTGGTCTATATCTCACCATGCCTGGGTTTACGTGTATCACTTAACTCCGGTGGCGGAATTCCGACCGGTAGGAGTAATTCGTTACACCACCATCATAGTGAATCCTAGTCAACATCGTCGTATATCGACATGCGACGCGGTCATTGATCTAAGTTCGATTCGACCAATCCAATTGGTCTATATCTCACCATAACTGGGTTTGTGTGTATCACTTAACTCCGGTGGCGGAATTCCGACCGGTAGGAGTAATTCGTTACACTACCATCATAGTGGAGATCACGAACCGATCAGAGACCAATCTACAACCAAGCATATCTCTATATGCATATATCCGAATCTATAACGAAACAGCTACGGCTCTGATACCACTGTAGGGAAACGATGGAAGCTACGCTAGCTCACACAAAAACTCGTTCACCCAAAATAGGAACAGCAGCAGTTATAGATCACGGATTGTTACCACTTGACGCGCAGTTGCAGCGGAAGCCGTCTCGATGTAGACGAACGCGTCGAAGTGGCAGTGCAGTGCAGTTGCTTACGTCCGTCTGGTCCTGCACGAGCGGTTCGTCCTTGTGCTCCAAGCGCAGCACCTCCGAGGTATCCACACGTACGAGGATTGAAACGTCGCGCACCGGACTGCTAGGTCCACGAGCACGATGGGGGAGAAAAGCAACTATTGCTTGGAAGTCATGTCTTTCTCAGGAGGGGTTTGGTCTCTATTTATTTGGATGAAATTCTTCACACCATGTTCCATTAGCAATATGGGACTAATAAATAAAGCACCCCTTCCCCTGGTAATGGGCTTCACAACATTTGTGGCCCATTAAGACTAGTGGATCGAATCCAGTTGTCTCTTGGGCATATTCCCAACAGGATTTGGTTCAGGTCTCTACAAGTCGCCAACTGATGTCGTGAGATGTAAACTTTTACTGTTTGCCATCATGTGCTCTGGTTCTAGGGCCATGTCTATGTCTGTAAAACTCTTCTCCTCTTAATGAAATACACGTTCAGGTGCGTTCGCTAAAAAACAAGCCATTCTATTCCATCTGTTATAATTTTAATTTTATCTTGAGGAACCATGCTTTTAGTTCTTAGGTTGTTGGGCAAGTTCTCATGCTTTGTTTCTTGAATCGTTGGACCTGGTCACCCTTTTTTTGTGACGATGAGTAAACTTTTTTTCGATCCCTGATTATACATCAGATCACAGTTCTGATCTGCCGCTGCCGGAACAAGCACCCATCGGCCATGTAGGGCTCCCGAGTTGAACTGCTGCTCTCTGCATTGACCATACTGCTGCAAGTCATTGTGCTCTCTGACTATGCTTTTTCACCTCCTGCTGCTAATCGTTAACTTGTTTACGAGGCGGTGTTTAGTTCCCGCGAAAAGTGTGGTCGAAAAGTCACATCGGGTCAAATCGGACACTGTAGCACACTGTAGCACTTTTCGTTTGTTTGTGGTAATTTTTGTCCTACCATGACCTAACTAGGCTCAAAAGATTCGTCTCGCCGTGTACATCAAAACTATGTAATTAGTTTTTTATTTACCCACGTTTAGTACTCGATGCACAAAGAGAAAGATTTGATGTGATGTGATGAGACTTTTTGCATAGTGAAATTTTTGGTGGGATTTTTGGAACTAAACACAGCCGTCGGTAAACAAGTTACAGAGCTGCACGGCCTTATTCCGAGCCGACCACATCTCCAGAGAAACACGACCACTTTGAGCTGCACTTTCCTGATCCAGGGCCCAAATTTTCTGGATCACTTCCTGTCCCGAACACTACAAGCCATCAGAAATATCCGAGGGAAAACAAGCAACGGACATCGTAAGTTCAACCATCATAACGTACAGCTCAAAAACTAGAATACTACATGAGCAGAAGCTCTCACACTCGAATTCAGGATGAAAATAAAAATACGCCAACACCTGAATTCATATTTCTGGTTCACAAGGATCATAGATTTACAGCACACCGACAGCTTACATTAGTACAAATTTTCCATTATCGAAACCTAACTGGTAAAATGCGACAGGGGAATGGGATGCATGACAGATGCAACATTGCATCATTGACTGCAAATTTTAAAAGGGTGAATCTCTAAATTCCTTTATGCAACTACTTCCTGCTGGAAAAAGAATGATCTCTAAATCTAGAAAGGGTGAATCTCTGACTAAACAATGCGAAATCGGTTTCAGTAGAAGAACCTATCATGCTCAGCCTATCATCTATTAGCCTATGAATAATCAACAGTTCAACACTCAACAGGCGTCTCAAGCTCTGGATCTAACTGTCAGTAAAGGGCATTTTAGAACTCCAGGGCAAGAACCACAATCCACATCCATTACGCTCCAATCAGATTCTTCCACACTCACAGAAAAAGCCATCTCTGAAACACAAAGGCCTGACGGTGCCCCTGCACCGGAAACCAGCTACAACAGCAGTACAACCATCAGATATTCAGCGAACCTGCTTAAAACATGCTTCATGCAGGGAAGCACTACCGGTACTAGTACAAAGGCACGTGATTTGGTAACATGTCATAAACTGATCTAGCTAGTTGTCCACTTATTACATCCAACAGATTTCGAAGACAAGCAACATCAGAGTGATGCAAAAGGGGCAGAACAATTTTTCCACCCCGTTTAACCAATAATTAAGGGTATTAAATAAAGTCACTTTACAAAACTATTTTCACAACTCCAGGTTAATTCACGAGACAAATCTAATGAGACCTTTGACCGCACGATTAGAGAACGATTACTGTAGCATTACTGTAGTAAATCATGGACTAATTAGGCTCGTTAGATTTGTCGCGCAAAGTTACACTCATCCCTAAAAAGGTTTTGTAAATATACTTCATTTAATACTCCATGCATGCAAGATTCCCTTTGAAAGATTTTTTTTCCGAATATCGGAAAAGCGATCCTGTCTCAAATTGTCAGTTATAGAATTAATTCATGATGAGTCATGACATAAGGACAGCATAAAGCAGAAAAAGGGGCATGTTTGGCTGGCTGTTGGTTGGTGGCGGAAAAAGTCTACTTCACCCCCAACCTATGAGGGGTGAAACACATCACCCTCAACCTATGAAAATTAATTTTTTTACCCCCCTAAACTTTCTAAAACTGGATAAATCATCCCCTAAAGCAGTTTTGAAAAATCATAATAAATCATAGAAAAATCATAAAATTGAAAATTAAATTGTGTCGGACTTCAAATTAGTAGTTCTATGCAGTGAACATATAATACGGAATGTTTTAGTATATTTTTCCTATAACTTTAGATCTATGCTTTCATCATAACTGTAAAAAAATGTACTAAAGCATACCATATTACATGTTCACTGCGTAGATCTACTCATTTGAAGTCCAACACAATTTGATTTTCCATTTTATGATTTATTATGATTTTTTAAAACTGCTTTAGAGGGTGATTTGTCCGGTTTTTGAAAGTTCAGGGGGTAAAAAAATCTATTTTCATAGATTGGGGGTGATGTGTTCCACCCCTCATAGGTTGGGGGTGAAGTAGACTTTTTCCCGGCTGATGCTGATTTTTGCTGAGAGAAAAACACTGTTGGGTGATTGGTGACTGGTACTGGTTTTTGCTGAGAGAAAAACACTGCTGGCTGGTGGCTGAGAAGCCATTCCTGCTTTGACTAACATTCTCATGTTCTAAACTACTGATAGATGTATTGATATATATGTCGTTTGTATTTATGGGCTGTCTATAGCTGTGTTTAGTTCCTCCCAACTTTTCAAACTTTTCATCACATCGAAACATTAAATATAGCAAACAACGCATGCATGGAGCATTAAATGTAAGTAAATAAAAAACTAATTGCATAGTTTTGATATACACGACGAGACGAATCTTTTGAGCCTAGTTAGGTCATGGTAGGACAATAATTATCACAAACTGTCAGCACCTGTCTTGGAAAATCAATCCTTCAGCGATGAACATGACTTTTGGACCTACATTTGGGGATCCCCGATTTATAGCTCAATTGCTGCATATAAACAGTTAGTGGGTACAAAAGAAAAAAAAACAACTTGGCACATTTTTTCGAAAACAAAAGAAAAAAAAAGAAAACAACTTGCTCTCATCGGCCAATCAAGACGCAACAAATCGAGCCGTCCGACGGGTGCCAGCTGGCGTCCGCCCGACGGGTGCCAGCTGGCGTCCGACCTCCTCCCTCTCCCTCGGGATATAAAACCAAACAGAAATGGGGGCGCCGCCGGCTTCCCATTCCCAAATCGGCAACAGAATCATCCACCCCACACCAAAATCTCGCAAATCCCCACCCGATTCGGAGAGAGGGAGGGAGGGAGATGGCGTCCGTCGACACCGTCACCGGCAGTATCGAGTCCCTCGCCGAGGCGATGGAGAAGATGGTGGCGCTGCCCGCCCGCTCCCGCCCCCTCTCCGTCACCGTCGCCAGCGTCCGCGTGCGGGACGCCGCCGCGCTCGGGGAGCTCGTCCAGGTGCACAGGCGGGAGGCGATGCGGAACAAGCAGGCGCCGTCCAAGGTCCACAACGAGCCCGCGGTCGAGCACCTCGTCGGCGCCGCCGCCCTCCTCCTGCTCCTCGACGACGCCCTCCTCCCCGCGCTCGACGAGGAGCCCTGCTTCAACCGCGCCCTCATCGAAGCCCTCGCCGACTGCGGGAAGGAGCTCAGGAAGAGGGCGGCGCTCGTCGGCGGCTCCTTCGACACCGAGGCCGGGGCGCTGTGCGACCTCATCGCGGGCTGGCACAAGTGCAACCCGCCGCAGATGCCGCAGGCCCTCATGCGCAACTACGTGCGCGACATGGTGAAGATGGTTCGGGACCTCCTGGAGAGCACCTGCAGCATCGCCGCCAACCCGTAGTTAGTCTATCATATGATCGGTGGCGGAGACCGGAGAGTTCAAGTACTCGATTCTCACAATCGGATAGAGATGGTAGTAGTTCGTAGCTGATTACTAGTATGGTGCTATCTGAATTCTGATGCGTCGCGAGTCAAAGCGATTAGTATAGCAGTTTTGAAATTTGTGCTAGTCAGTATCAAGACCAACTGTACAAATGAAGTGCTTGTGCCTGTCAAATCAAATGAAGTGCTCAGTGGTTGCAATTGCCTTGTTCAATGCACTATCTTCTTTCAATTCTTCTCAGCCCTGAGACGTGCATTATTACATTAATGTTCTCTTGTTAATGTGTGTTATTAATTGGAGCTACGCCAGTTTTCAAGTTCAAATATCTAACTGGTCTTATATCATCCCTGTGGATTCATTCAGTTTATTCCAGTTTTGGAGTGCCTTGTCATCTCGCGCATGACATGAGCTGCCCAGATTGATCGGCATCGAGCATGCTTGCAATCCAACAACTTGTACTGTTCAGTTCAAGTTCAAGGTGCAACGGGCTGCTTTTGGAAAGTTTCACACAGATGGGAAGTCAATCAAGAAAATTCCTCTGCGCCAAGGATTCAGGAAGTTGAAGCAGAAGGTGGTCAAGACCCTTTTGTTCATCCTTGAAGAGGCCTTTGAACAACAAAAGGCTGGGATGCAAAATCTCTTCATGATTTCCAGGATGCAAGCCTGAAACAGTAGCCTTTGTTTTCTTTTTCTGGCCTATCTGTGAACTTCTCCTCTGACATTCTTATCTATTCTCCAATTGTCTGTTGTGGCATTCCATATCTGAAGCTGCTCTTGTTCTGATGCACTACACATTGTGTTCACTAGGAATTTGACAATGCGCATGCAAGGGAACATGAACTGAAAAGCTTTACCCTGATGCATGTGTTGGTGGTGGCAGAGGATAATATCTAGCCCTGTTATACCAAACTGTGGCAGGGGGCACGGGCATGGAACAAGAGACACATGTGCTTTGCACACTGCGTGCCTTTATTGTGATACTCCGGTGGATTTTTGGTCGGCACTGAGTGATAGCACGTTTCCATCTCCATATTTTTATTGAAAATTTTCCATTCCGGTCTAGAGAATCATACTGGGATATCATATATAATCATATTCCACATGCATATTCGAACCACCATGACATGCAAGTACGCAAAATCTCCAACTATGAATCGGTGTAATGAAACACTCCAAGAGCTAATTCCAATGTTACTTATAGAAGATATATACCCATGTTACAAGCATTTTTTCCAATTATACGTCTGATAGAAGATGCTGACATTCTTGACTAAATAGTTATTTAGAGATAACAATAAATCAGCAACGGTCAAAAGCATTTTATTCATTCTGAAACAGTTTGTTGTCGTAGGCTACAACTAATAGTAGTCTTAATTTGAATGTCTAAATTCTGAAATGTCAGCAGTCCGTGTCAATTCTTGAAGAATGTTCAGAGTTTCCCTGCATACTTTGTTAAGATTGTAATATGGCGAAACCGTAAGGCTAATAGCAGACTCTCACATATCCATCAACTGATAAGTGTTACAGCATCTGTTCCAGAGACAAGCGTATCTTCTAGGAATGGAACAGTCTTCCATACATTCAATCTTAGAGGTAGTCGACCATTCCCAGAATCTGCAACATGCACCAACAATAAGCAAGTGACCGGCACCAACAGTTTGTCAGTAAACTGAAAAAATTGAAGTACACACCTGAACTTGGGTCATCCTCTACGCAAACTGCCATGTAATGAGAACTATTTAGCTCTGCAAGTGCAAATTGCCAATTCTCGGACAAACAGTCACAGCTAGAGTCAGAATCCTTTGACACTTTTGGTGCCTGGAAAATCCAAAGGATTTAGAACTTTCAATTGCTTTTTTAGGCACAAGACTTTCTTGTCAGGTTGCATTTGTGCAGAATTAAAGCTTGTAATGTCAGCTACATATTAGAACATGATTTTTTTTCTTTTCAAAAAAAAAATCCATAACATCAACTGACAGTTAGGGAAAAGACTTATCATACACAAAGGGTCCAGGCAAGATGTTTTTCAGTGTGAGCAGGAGTAAAAAGTTCCATGGAAACTTGTTGGGGGCCAGTCCATCTAAAAGTATATAGATCAATTCCGTAAATTCGTGCAAGTAGTATAAGAAGCCCCTTAAGGCCAAAGGCAAACAATATTGGTTTGCATGCCAATATCATTGTAGATTCCTAATCCCTACCTATCTCACATGTTAGAAAACTTTTTTAAAAAAATATTAGAAAACTATGTTCATGCATTAAGAAGTTGGTGCATACCACAGAAATTTGGATTCCATTATTTTCCGCTAATATGATCGAGAACTTATTGAAAGGAGCACCTGAAAATCCCCTTCCTAGAGCTTTTACATATGCTTCCTACAAAATGAACACATCAACGATAGACAATCCATGCAAACAACATCTTCTGTCATTCTCAACATCATCAGGAAACATTAGAGATATCCAGGAATAAAAAAAAAGGGCGTACCCAGTGCCGTAGGCTTCCCGCACCGTGCGGGGTCTGGGAAAGGAATGCAACACGAGGACTTCCCAGGAGGTCACCCATCCAAGTACTACTCTCGCCCAAGCACGCTAACTTGCATGAGTTGTATGAAGGTGGAGGATCAACAAAAAAGCACACTAACTTTAAGAGTCCATAGCTTTATGAATTCCTTCTGCTGAGCATCAGGATCAGGAATTTTAGCTAGATAATCAACTTCAGGTGGGGTAAAATAACGGGCGAGCAAGAGATAAAATGTTCTTGGCTGTCTTTCGTTTCTTCTCTTCAATGTCAATGCCAATCTGAGATAGACAAAAAAAAAGTAATACAGATTGCATGAGTTTCACAGCAATAGAAGTATGCACATTTCTACTTCTCTAGTTTAGATAGTCAATAACACAAAGGAACATACATGAGTATCCATGGTTATGCCACAGGCAATCAAAGAAGTTGTGTGTGAAATATTGAAATGCAAAGGCCATTCCATCCTGCTGTCATCAGATCGCCACAGTATCTGATTAAACATGACAACAAACAATAGCAGATTCAGTAGAGAAATTAACTGCAGAAAAGGAGAGTAATGTAAAGCTTAGCTTCTAACCCCCTTACCTCAGGTTTGCCGAATTTGTTTTTCTTAAACTCAAATGATCTTGGATCCACTTTGCAATCTGTATCTAGTCTAGTCCAAAGAAATCAGCAGCAACCGTATCAGCTCGCCTCGCCGCGTCGGCCGCGCTCCGCCTCGCCGGGCCAGTCGAGGTCCCCGTCGAGCGCCGGCCGCCATGGACCCACTGCGCCGCGAGGCTGCTTCGTCGCACCGGCCGAGCTCCAATCGCCGAGGTCCCCGCCGAGCCCCGAGCCACCGAGGCCATCCTCTTCCCTTCCTCCTCTCGCGAGCACGCTGAGCGACCGAGGCCAGCCGTTGCGCCGCCGCGCGAGCTCCTCCGGCCAGCTCACCGGCCGCGGCCAGCTTGGCGGCGCCGGGGTCCAACAGCTTCGCCGCCAAGCCGTCGGGACGTGCCAACCGGTGAGTGGCCATGGCGGGAGCGAGGATGAGGAGGCGAGACGGATGGGTAGAGGAGAGAGAGACCTATTGTTGGTCGCGGGGAGGATGGTACTCATTTTGGGTTGGGTCTTCTGTTGGAGACAGTTTTAGTTACCTAAAAGCAATATAAGCAATATGCATGACCCAAAATCTGATATGGGCTTAGTACATTGTAATCTTAATTTCACCGAGATTACTCTAAACATGCTAGTTCTAGGGAAGCCACCGAAGTGGTACCAAACTTGTCTTCCAACTTCATGCACAATAATTTGAGTGCCAAATCTTTTTTTGCATCACTTCCAATTATCCTTAGCCTGTGTTTTGACCTGAGTATCGAAGTATTTCATTGTTTCTTGCTAGATTTCTATCTAATATCTATCTTACAATTTATCTGCCAAAACTTCTTGAATTACGGGCTTCTGTTTGTTTAGGTATTCAGGTGTACTATTTGATATTTATACAGAAGTTACTATTTGCTATTGTGGCCTATTTATGACATGTTATTGTACAATAAACATCATCACGTGAATTTTGGTAGGCATGAATGCACAAAAACCTGTATCCTTGGTGTTGGCACGAAATCGCGCCAACAACAAGCACGCGGAGTAGCTCCTTGCTGCCCTTCCGCGCAAAGCGGTCAGACCGTTTTTGATAACCGGTCAGACCGGTTTCGCCGGCGGTGCCCGGCGAGAGACCAACGAACGCACGTCCGGGAGGGACCCCGTCAGGACAGGCGCACCTTGGGTTGTTCTAGGATCGGCAGGCCACCTAGAACGCCTTCAATCGACATAGAGACAAAGGAAGAACATCATGATAGTAGATTGGAAAAGTTGGGAAAAGAGAAAAAGTAAAAGATAATAAAAGATAGATGTATTTGTTCGATTGGATGATTCTTCTCAATCGGCCATGACCCTTTATATTTATAGGGTGGGGAAGTCGTACCCCTTTAGGTCGGTTTACAATACGGGATAAAACTCTAAAGTCCTAAACCTACTCCAATTACAGATCCAAACCGTCCCTCGGTCCGTGCCAATTTTGGTTGTCAACATATGCCCCCCTGTTTTTTGGCAAAGCTTGTGTGCCAAAAAATAATCTTCAATGATCAGGTCATCTAATAATTGAAATCTTGACATGGCCATGACAACCAACCGTAGTTCATTGGTACATTAGAAGCATAATATTGATAATTATAAAAAGAAGACCAAGGATTATACCAAAACCATGAATTGTAATTAGGTATACTTGGATACGCATTACATGGCACATGCATCGCTGGAATAAATGTTGAAGAATAATGAGATGACCGTTGATGCTTCTTTTCTTTTGGTGATGATGAATACCAACTTTGATCTCTTAACCGATTGCTTTGCTTTTGCTCGGCTATCTTCTGATATTTATGTAACAATTCAGCAAAGCTTGGTTTCTTCTTCACCGCCTTACTCTTTGGAGTAACGCTTGTAGTTCTATCAAAAGTTTTGATATGACCGGTCAAACCGGTCGGAACACCGGTGAGACCGGTTCCTTTAGAACCAGTAACTTTGAGATCATCTTGCCCCCCAGCCGAGCATGATTGTTGCTCAGCTATATTATTTACGACATGCTTATCATTGGAGACAATTTGATCAACATAACTAGCCGATGATTTTTCAATACACGGCTTTTCTATGTCTAGTGTCAAATCTGGATTTTTATTTAATCTTCCATCTTTTTTGACATGATAGACTTGTTTAATCACCTTACGCTTATTTTTCTGTGTGGACTGATTCTTTTGATCAAAACGGTCATTATGCATAGGTGATGGCTCATTAACTACCGGCTCCCTATAGATAATATAATCTGAACACAAATATCTAGGAGTAGACGGCATATATGAATTATAATACCAAGGAGAATAAGAATAAGGCATATTAAAACAAAACTCCCATGGCATCGGTGTAGGTGACCCATATGATGAAAACGGCATTGATTTGTGAGAATTATTCCGTTGCCGATTTCGATTATGGAACTTCTCTCTAGGAGAAGATTTTGATTGTTTGGAATTTTTAGACCGACTAGCATCATTGACAATCTTTTGTCTTTGAGACTCAGCCGGAAGTTTCTTGTTATACTTCGGCTTTTCTCTTTGATGCTTATGACGGCCTTTGGATTCAATGGTTTTCCAAACACCAATCTCGGGCTTCTTTGGCTTAACCATCTTTGGTTTTGATTTATTTTTTGAAGCATTAGGTGAAGCGGTCAGACCGGTTTTAGAACCGGTCAGATCGGTCTGGGCACCGGCCAGACTGGTTGTGTTGTAACCATCACCTTTGCCTTTGTTCTGTTGCCCCCCGAGCGTCGAGATGCTAGATGTAGCCTCTATGCTTTGGCTAGGGGATTTTGGATCAACAATTTCGGCTAGAGACGGCCGATTTGTTTCTTGACCAACAACATCACAATTTGGCAAATTGCAAGGATCAATAATATCATTAGTCGGCTTTTCAACAACCGACTTTTGAACAACATGAATTGAATCTACCTTATCCTCTTTAGAAATCAAAAATTTAACATAAGCAGATAGACGGGTAGACATAGTACCGGAAGATTGTATCTCATTTAATACGGCGATGTTCGATGGTGGCTGAAACTCTTTAATCTTGATGACACCTTGTTCTGTCTTAATGAAGCAAGACAAGAATATCCTTTCAACTGCGCTGTCATATTCTTGATAATATTCTTCAATCAGCTATTTACGCGACATCAGATCACTTGATAAATCAGCCATGATAACCAGAGATTTCTTCCCCAGCGGAGTCGCCAATCTGTTGGCACGAAATCGCGCCAACAACAAGCACGCGGAGTAGCTCCTTGCTGCCCTTCCGAGCAAAGCGGTAAGACCGTTTTTGATAACCGGTCAGACCGGTTTCGCCGGCGGTGCCCGGCGAGAGACCAACGAACGCACGTCCGGGAGGGACCCCGTCAGGACAGGCGCACCTTGGGTTGTTCTAGGATCGGCAGGCCACCTAGAACGCCTTCAATCGACATAGAGACGAAGGAAGAACAGCATGATAGTAGATTGGAAAAGTTGGGAAAAGAGAAAAAGTAAAAGATAATAAAAGATAGATGTATTTGTTCGATTGGATGATTCTTCTCAATCGGCCATGACCCTTGATATTTATAGGGTGGGGAAGTCGTACCCCTTTAGGTCGGTTTACAATACGGGATAAAACTCTAAAGTCCTAAACCTACTCCAATTACAGATCCAAACCGTCCCTCGGTCCGTGCCAATTTTGGTTGTCAACACTTGGTTACTTTGTGAATGGAAGCAAAAATAGGTATCATAGTAGTTGACCGGTGCTGGCCATGAGTGTCTTTTTGTTCTTATAAAATAAACTCAAAAAGCCACTTGTAACACTGTTAGGTAAAAACATCTCCATGCAATGCTAACTTTATCAGCTACTGAAGTACTGATACATTCAATTGTGCGACATACATATGTAATACCGTGCACCTTGTGCAATCATGCAGAGCTACCTGTAGTAGAAGATGTTCCATGTGGTTCCACTGTTTTACTTTCTCTATAGAAATTCCATTTCCATTTGGCTTTAAAGTTGAGTTTTTATCCCTTGCTTATGCATGCAGGACATCTGGCGCCGTATACATTCTTTAAGGACGCGGATTCAGTGACTTGCCCGTGAGCCTTGCCGGGTTCAATCCAGCGTCCATGCATACAGCTTGGGCCCATTATTCTTTCTACTGGTCAACCATCGAGATAGTTCAGCCGAGGGAAAAAAAAGCGCGGGCAGCAGAATAATCTCCCGCGCGTTGCAGCGTCGCTCCCCACGCGGCCGCGCCGGCGCCGCTCGCCGCTACGATTCGCTCCCCCCGCGCCGGCGTTGAGCCACTCCCCTGCGCCGGCGCCTCGCTCGCCGCTGCGAATCGTCCCCCGCGCCGGCGTTGAGCCGCTCCTCCGATTCCCCGTGCCTGGAGCCAGGTTGCGGCCGTCGTTGCAACGCCGCGGAGGAGAAGCCGGAGGTGAGAGAGTTGGCAGCCTCCGGGCACAGCAGCGGCGAGGCAGGCAGGCCGCCATCTCAACGCCATCACGACCATCGCTGCTGCAAGTAATGTGAGTGTCCTCATCGTTATTCCTACTGGTTGTTTGGAAAGATATCTGGATATGGCAAATACTGGCTGTGATTGATCCGATAGAGTGACATTGATACATAGAATAACCTAAAGAATGATATTTCTAGTTTTTCCACTGATTATATTATGTATTTGTTTGAATTTTTGCCAGAATTGATATGCCGGGTAATTGAGAGTGTTGTGGAAAGAAATGGCAGAATTGGACAAAAGCACTCCTCATATTGGATTGAGGTTCAGAAATTCAGAAGAGGCTCGGTTGTTTTGGGTGGCATATGGTGGTCGTGCTGGATTTGATGTGAGGAAAAGATACTCAAATTTAAGCAAAATTGATGGTAAAGTGACTTCATGCAGATTTGTTTGTGCCAACGAGGGTCATCGAAGAAAAGGGCTAAAAGATCATGTAACAAAGTGCTTTAGAGCTGAAACAAGGACTGATTGTAAAGCTCGAATGACTCTTATATTGGATAGAGGGGAAGAAAATTATGAAGTTACTGATGTTGTGCTTGAACATAACCACTTACTTCAGTTACCTGAAACTTGTCATTTGATGGCATCACAGAGGAAAATTTCTGAAATACAAGCTTTCGAAATTGAAACAGCTGATGATTCTGGAATTAGGCCAAAAGCTGCACATGAATTGGCTAGTCGTCAAGTTGGTGGACCACTTAACCTTGGCTACACTTGTCGTGATCGCAAAAAATATTTGCAAAGCAAGAGGCAGAGAGAGTTGGCTTTTGGACAGGCTGGAAGTATGTTGAAGTATTTTCATGAAAAAATTGCATGTATGTATCGTTTAATGCAAGCCCAAATCACCTTGAAGAATGAAGATATGCGTATATTACAAGAAGTCCAACCGGAACAATGGAAGACTGCATCAAGCCTACCATAGTTACAATCAAGAAGTCAGCTTTAAGATATTTGAAGATGTGCCATATGCCCATATTTACGAGGATTCCCTAAACCTTGACTAACAACGTTTAGTACCATTATATGCTTGTGTGATTAACCTTAGTTGAGTATGCTTGTAATGCCTGTTATTATGCCATTGTTTGATTTGCTTCTTTGCATTGATTGTATAGTTGGGTTCTCCCTCTTTTTCCTATACATCCTTGTTTTCTTGCTATCTCTTCGTCACAAGTCGATAAAGAACATCGGAGAAAAAGAAAAATTGATCCCATGGTGAAAAAAAAATGAAGCTAAAGAAGATTAGGAGTGAAGACTTTGCAACTTCATCAACAAAGAAGATGAAGTCTAGTGAACCAACTCCAGAAGATCTTTCTTCCCAAAAATCTACTGAACTGTTCTCCTCTTGATCCCTAGTTTCTGCGAATCTCGGGACGAGATTCTGTTTAAGGGGGTAGTCTTGTCACACCCCAAATTTTCTAAATTTGGGATGTGAATAAATAATATAAATAAATACAATGATTTTCTCTAATTTATAAAATTTTCCAAGGTTCAAATAATTAACAGGGAATGTAATATATATATAATATAAATATATGTATTCTAATTTCAAAACAACATATGCTTGTAACACCCTAAAATTCGTCACAATTAAATTGTAGCAACCCTATGAATTTTCTAGGATTTATTAAAGCTTAAATAAAATTTTCTAGGAATTAATTGGAATTTCTAGCCTTTTATCAATTTAAATATCACATTAAATAATTATTTTATCCAAAATAAGTTTTTGTTGCATTCATGCTGTTGCATTGATTTTTGGTTGCTAGTAAATTAAATTGGAATTTAAATTCTGTTTAAATTCGAATTTGATTTGCTTTTGTTTGAGTTTTAGAAAAGTTTATTTAGCCAAATTCGTTTTCGCCCCTCGAACTCATGGCCCGGTCCAAGTTTGCTCCCTGGACTATTTTTCCCGCTCGCTTTTCCTCCCCGCTTCTTTTTCTTTTTCCCCGGCCCAGTTCCGCTTACGGCCCAGCGTGGCCCGCTCCGTCTCTCTCTCGCTCGCTTTCACCGACAGGTGGGGCCCGCTTGTCGGGTTCATCGTCCCCGACAGGGACTCCCCCCGAGCTTGAGTCCGACGCCGTCTCCGGCTCCAACTTTGAGTCCCGCCGCCACACGCCTGCCCAAGCCTCGGTGTCCGGCCTATTTATAGCGCGCACCCGTCCGCGTTGTCCCCTCCAATCGAAGCCGAGCCGCAAACCCGAGCCGCCCGCGCCGCCGCCATTGACGAGCCCGAGCCGCCGCCGTCGTCCGTCATCGTCGGCAGCCGAATCTCGCCGACTTTGCCTCTGGTGAGCTCGTCGTCGCCCTCTCAACCCTCCCGTGCTGCTCGCGCGTGGTTTCACTGCTTCGACCGCGCTAATCTCGCTCGTCGCCGTTCTAACAGAGCCGCCGTCGTCGTTGTTCGGGTTGGGAAACCAAGACCGCCAGAAGCTTCTCCTTGTCGTGGCGCATCGATTCCGCCGCTTCTCGTCGTAGTTCGGCCGCCGGAGCCCCTGGTTCGTGTGAAGCCGAGCGCCGCCGCCGCCGTTGATCGTCGCTGGTCGCCGTCGTCGCTTTTCTCTCGTCAAGAACACCCGTAGTGAGTTCTCCATCTTCCCCTCTTCCTTCCCGGCCAACTCTCGTCGAGTTTAGTGCTTCGTAGCCTCGGATCGACCTCACGCCGGCGAAGTTCCGCCGCGTTCGCTGGCGGCGCCGCCGCGACCGTCGTCGCCGACGTCACCCCCCTCGCCGATTTATTCCTGGCCACCGGATCGTGATCCAACGGCCCGAATCAGATCCAACCCGAGTCAAACAAATAGGTAACGGTCAGCGTGGTTGTTTTACAAAGAAGCCCTTAAAGATTTTGGAAATTAACCCGTAGTCCACTTTAGTTCAAAAATAATTACGTTTAGGTCCTGTTTTCTTCTGTTTTAGCCCCTACAAGTTTTAAAATTATGCCCGAGGTCCAGCCCCTGTTATTTTATGGTTTAGCCCTCGAGTTTTTATACAAAATTATGTTTTAGCCCTCGGATTTTCGCAGTTAAGCCCCTGGAACTTTTAAAACTTTGCCAGCAAGTCCCTAGACCTTAGAAAAATCATATCTTTCACGTTTTAACTCTGTTTTAATCCGTTCTTGTTGTGTTAGCTTCATATCAACTTAAACTACGCGTTAGTACTATTATTTACACCATATTTTATTTCTGAAATTTATTTATTATTAATTTAATTAAAGGCTAATTACATGTGCTTTCTTAAATAAAATCTAATTAAGTTTGACACATTGGTTTTTCTTGTTAAATATTAAATTGATTAATACTTATTCCATGTGTTTTGTAAATAAAAGTTGACTAAGGTTATATCTCGATTTTCATAAATAATATTAACATGATTAAATATTTATTTTGTAATTTTTCTAACTAAAATTTAATTAGGCTCTATCTTGTTTCTTCACAAAATTATGTTAACTTGATTAATGTTTATGACCACTAGTTCTCTAATTAAAAGCTAATCAGAGTTAAATTTCGAGTTTCCATAAATAATTATCAATCTTGATTAATATTAACACAAATATGTTTTAATGACAATATGACTAGTTTAACTAGAGTTATAAAGTTATTTGATTTGATAAACATGTTCCTTTAATTAAAAGCCAATCAAGAATTATATTTTGGCTTTCTTATTAATGATTAATATGGTTAATATATTAAAAGTTTTAAAAGTGATAGTTGAACAAGTTATAATGTTGGAAACCTAGGTATAACTTTGATGTAACTTGGATTAAGGTTATATTTAGATTTCATATGTTTTCATAGAGCACTGCTACTTGGTTTAAATGGTTATTAACTAGTGTTTCTAATTAAAGCCAACTTAGAAGTTTCACTTCCAAGTAATTTGATTAATAAACCTTCAATGTAACTTTGTTCTAGTGTTCTCGTTTTGCTTATTAATTATCTATCTATTAAGTTTTCTCTATAAAATATGATTAAGTTATATTTCGGATTTTAATAAGCTTATGTAAAATTGATTAATGAGTATTAAACTAGATTTCAAACTAAAAGGTGATTAGCGTCAAACTTAATGCTTTCTTAAATGAGTATTAATTTGTGTGAATGTCAACATAAATATGTTTTATCAATAATATTGATTAGTTCAACATGGTCAATAAAAGTTAATTAATTAGATGCTCGCATCTGTTTTTTATTACTAAAGTTATGTGTTTAATTACATAATATTTAAAAATAATAATTATAAATAAAATACATTCTTAGGTTTTTGCATATTTAAATATAATTAAATCAATTTCCAGGAAATAATCTCTTATATATGATTTTATCAAATTAAAATTTATAAAGCGTATAGTGTTTTCTTTTATAATCTAAAGTCTTCCGCTAGTTTTAAGTTTTCAATCGTAGTTCTGTTCTCAGCCTTTCCTATGCCTCTAAACCCAATCCTGCTAGTGCACCCTACGTTTCTCACTTAGTCCCTATCCTGTTTTGCCAATCAACTGTAAATTCATCGGCCAGTGTTCCAATGTCCGCAGCACTCTTTTCTGCAATCCTAACGCTAGTCCATCTTTTCTGAGCCATATCACTAAGTTTGAGTATAGATCTTTTCTTATGTTGTGGTTTCTCTGCAAATCAATATTATTTTAATTTTTAACTTTATATTGCTTCAATGATATGGTGTGAGTTACTATGTCATTGTATTGTAATATAAAATTAAATTATTAAAGTAATGTATTATTGTTTGAGATCCTCGTATTCATAAATCCTCTGTACGTGTGATATTCCTTGTGCCAATTAAAGCTCTGCCTTGGAACCTTCGTATCTTTCTTTCTCTCTCTGATCTTCGTGGTCCTTAGGTTCTCGTAACCGTAGTAAACGAGCTTTATCCGTTAATACGCTCTTTTAAAGTTTTTCTTTTGATTCGTGTATTGTTCTTAGTTGTACTTGTTTGTTTGCTTGTATAGTTTTATGCTTGCACGCTTGTGTTCGATGATTGCTACGAGTAGCCGGAACGTTGTTCAACTGAAGAAGACTTTTGAAGATATTTTGAGCAGCTATACTATGGAGAAAGGCAAGTGTCCCTAACCATCCTTCTACCTATGCTTTATTTATAATATCAAGATGTCTTAATTGGAACATGGAGAACCACCCAGGAAAACAGTGCA
Source organism: Echinochloa phyllopogon (assembly GCA_033239725.1). Classification (NCBI taxonomy): domain Eukaryota; kingdom Viridiplantae; phylum Streptophyta; class Magnoliopsida; order Poales; family Poaceae; genus Echinochloa; species Echinochloa phyllopogon. The sequence goes on along the minus strand of BTCW01000006.1, from coordinate 806,994 downwards.
ACCATAAGTACCATATGGCTCTGGTCTTAACTAATTAATTAGAGACTTTAGTGGATGGTAACCTTACCCGAAAGGGGCAAGAGGTGCGGCGGTTGACGGGGTATAGCTCGGTCCTTTTGAGCTGTGGGCTTTGGTAAGAGACAGAACTCATTAGGGAGGGTTATGCTTTGCTTCTGAACCGGAAACCTTAGCGGGTTACTATTTACTAAGGAATCTTTGTAAAGGCCTCGTAGCGTCCCTATGCGGTCACACCTCGGTAGTGTGATTTAAGAGGATTGGCCCCCTCGGCATGGTTGGGTTTAAAGTTCTTTTGAACTTTTACGCGACTTATGGTGAAAGTGTACAACCTCTGCAGAGTGTAAAACTGTTATAACAGCCGTGCTCACGGTTAAGAGCGGCCTGGATCCTCACATGAGTAATATACTTAAACATGATATTAATTTGATCTCTGGCTATTTCTTGTGGCCTTGCTGAGTACCAACCATAAGTGTACTCACCCTTGCTAACCGCTGCTCAGAAGAAGAACTTGTATGAAGCTGTTTGAAGATGGTGCTCAGTTCTAGGCGAACGTAACCCCCAGTCGACTGCCTGTGAAGTTTGGAGCCTTCGTTTCCGGGATACGTTGTATACTCTGATAGACTCGTAAGTCATTTATATAGTTTATTATACGTGATACTGCATCTTTTATTCACTACTGGTTTACTGTATGTATGAAACTTGATCCTGGCATACATACAGTGTACACTCGGTTTGTTTTCTAAAACCGGGTGTGACAGTATGGCTATGAGGATGAGGCAACATTTCAAGAAGCTTTTGATATTCTGAGATCTAAAGTGAATAAGCAAACTTGGTTAGATAGTATCTACAAGGTGAAAGAAAAATGGGCTGAATGTTATATGAAAGATGTCTACAGTTTGGGAGTGAGAAGTACACAACTAAGTGAGAGCTTCAATAATGCAATAAAAAACCATTTGAAATCAGATTTTGATATTGTTCGATTTTTGAAGCATTTTGAAAGGACGGTGCAAGAAAAAAGACGTAAAGAAGTGGACTCTGAATATGAATTAAGGAAAAAGCAGCCAAGAAGACAAATGTATACACCTATGTTAGTTCAAACAAGTCAATTGTATACTCCTGTAATTTTTGAAGCTTTCCAAAGTGAATATGAAAGATCAATGGGTGCATGTGCTAGAGTTATGGAAGGAGATAATAAATATGCTGTTGCACTTTGGAGTCTGCATGGTGAATTAAGTTTTAAAGACGAACGCATAGTGATTGGTGATCCTTTAAACCAAAAAGCTTCATGCAATTGTGGAATGTTCAATAGGGCAGGAATATTGTGTGCACATGCTCTCAAAGTTCTTGATTTGATGAATATAAAGATATTACCTTCACATTATATTCTAAAGAGATGGACTAGAGATGCACGCAATGGAAGTATACAAGATAGAAAAGGAAGAAATGTGGTAGAAAATCCAAAACGAGAAGCTCAACTTCGATACAAGTTTCTGTCTCATAAGTTTCATAATTTGGCAGATAAAGTAGCCAACTCTCAAGAATGTTGTGTGCTGTTAGAAAATGCACTTGATTGCCTTAGTCTACAGCTAGAAGAGAAACTCAATGTATCTACAAATGGGGGTTCTAGTGCTACAACTGAACCATGCAAGGATCAAGAAAATGTTGACCCAAATGTCCAGCAAACAGATGGCTTGCTTAGTGCTGCAAAGTTGAAGAAAAAAGAGGTCCAGTCAAAGAATTCGAGGCGACATAAAACTTGGGTTGATAAGTTTCGCAAGAGGGGGAAGCGCAAGGCAACTAAATCTATTGCAGCATCACAAAAAGGGGCAAAGGTATGTCCAATGCAATCTGAAAATCTGCATATGCTGTTGTCATTCTTTTCTTAATGAATTAGTTGAATTTGTTGCAGTAACAAAAGAAAAGTGATGATATACAACCCCTAGTCCAAGTGGAGAATAGTGACAGAAACAAAGGAGCAAATATGGAGCTTCAAGAGTACAATGTTATTGCCAATTTCACACAGATTTTGACAGCTCCAGGTTGTGATGTTGATAATCTTCTTAACCAAGATTTGTTCTAACATCTGCAAGTTGGTTAGAGGGTTGAAATAGTATTTTGTGGCCTAATTATAGTATTTTGGATAGGCTAACTACAATATTTTGTATTTTGTGGGCTAATTGTATAAGTGAAATGCCCTTCAGGAGCATGTACAACTTGTTGCTCCAGATTCAGTGACTCTAGTATCATGTATGGATGGTTTAGAATTAAAATATATTAATGTGTGACTTGAGAAAAATTATCATCACTCTAATTTTATGAATTTTGTATCAATTTGGTTCCTACCATATTCTATATTTCTGTTTCTTTCAATGTAATGTTGGATTAAAGTAAAAGCTCTTGAAGAAACAAGGAGGTAAGGCTCACTGTGACTTGCTCAAGGCAAGTCACTGAATCCTGGTCCATTCTTTAATGCCAATGGATGCTGCTGCTCGTGCTGCTTGCATTTCTCATGCCTTTCTAAGTTCCTGGAGATGTTATCCCAAGCTCACTTTGAATCGGCATACGCTTTGCTCAAAGGCACGTGGTGGAAATTTAAACAGCAGAATTGACAGCATTCTGAGAAATCACTCGGGCATTGGCTTGAAGATATTGAGGCTCCATTTATATCAATACGGTTCCTTTCCTATCGACGGTTGGCTTCAGGTTGGTGTTACACCAGGGATTGAAGAGCTCACACTGTCACTATGTGAAAATTACAAATTTCCATGCTCACTTTTATCTGACGGGGTCAGAATCTCAATTCGGTCTCTTCAACTTGGTTGTTGTGTCTTCTGTCCCGCACCTGAGCTTGGAACATTGAGAAACCTAACAAGACTGAGACTGAGAGATGTGCGTATTAGTGGGGAGGAATTAGAGTGCCTTCTTTCCAACTCCCTTGCTTTGGAGCATTTGGACCTCACTAATTGCAAGGAGATAATTTCCCTGAAGATACCTTCCATGCTGTTGAAGCTCAGCTACCTGAGGGTTTTTGGATGTTGGGGTCTGCAAGCTATAGAGAATAAAGCACCAAGTCTCTCCAGTTTTACCCTTATTGGAGAAGTTTCAAAACTCTTGCTTGGAGAAGCATCTCAAATGATGAAGGTCTTGAGCTTGCACCGTCCGAACGTCGTCCGTTATGCTCGTGCTAAGCTTCCGTCCATTATGCCAAATCTTGAGACACTTCATTTAGCATCGAACGCTGAGGTAAGTGATGCATCCATACGACAGTAATCATACTGTGCTGTGCAGGTGTATAATAATCTGAACATGACATGTTTTTTGTGCAGGTAAATACACCGATGCTGCCCACCAAATTCCTCAATCTCAAGCACCTGGCCATTCAGATTAGTGGAGGGACCTTGTTCCCACAGTACGATTATTTTTCTCTGGTTTCTTTCTTGGATGCGTCTCCTTCATTGGAGACTTGGTACCTAGTTGTAAGGCGCTGTTCATCCTATCTTGCGAATTAGGATAGCTGGTTACTTATTTGGATGCGTTGATTGATTTAATTTCCTCATTTCGTCTTCAGGTATCTCAGGAAGACATGGAGCACGAATCGGTTTTTGGAGGCTCTTCACATTTCAGGCAGCTGCCTGAACTGCACCATGACCGCCTCAAGAGTGTTGAGATCATAGGATTCAGCTCTGCAAAGAGCTTGGTTGAGTTGACATGTTGCATTGTCAAGAGTGCAGCCTCACTTGATCGAATTAAATTGGACACCCTTCATGGTGATGATAGGTGTTCTGCAGGAAGTGATAGTGATCGCTGGGATCAAATTTGCTGTCCCATTAGCAAGGATGTGCTCGAGGAAGCCTCTAGAGGCGTGGCGGCTATAAGAAAGTACATTGAGGATAAAGTCCGGCCTACCGCTGAACTGATTGTTCTGGAACCTTGCCCTCGGTGTCATACCACTACAGTGGATTATGGTTCGTAGATCTTGCAAGTTGCAGCTGGTGCTAAGATGATGGAGGATTGAACCGTGGAGGCGTGGAAGTTGTCTTCAGTTATCTTAGTTGTACCAATGTATCTTAAATTGTTTGCCCACGGTTTCATACCACTTTGTATCTTAAATGGTTGGGCAAGCTATCTTAAATGAACAATGTATGGCAAATTAATTTTATTTATTATATATATTTTTTTTCGAGAACACGCAGGAGAGCTGCGTATCTTTGTATTAAGAAGAAGAATTTTAGAAAGTTTACAACACGGGCCGTGAAGGCCACGCTAGCAGCACGGGTTACATAAGATGGACTATACTGCTAAATAGACAACCAAGTTTTGGGGAGACTAAAACTCTAAGTGGTGATCACTCGTTGTCTCGTGCATCCCCACCGTCGCTGGCGTCGGCCACCCTAGCTATCGCCGCCATGAAACTTGCTCCTGCCAACGTCCAAAGGAGCAGCTCGTCCATGAAGGCCGTCTTATCTTCATCAGCCTGCAGCCCATACACACTGGTCAGGCACCAGTGCTGCGGCTGTTGCACCACCTCGCTCATTGTCGACACAGAGAAGTTCCCCGTGTTCACGATAGAGCAGGACATCTCGGTCCTCGACAGGCTATGAACGCTCCCCCACATGTTCCAGCAGCAGGGTAGCGCACCCCGATCGCGGCAGATGCCTGTGTGGCTGCTGCCATGAGGTCTTCATCCGACAGGGCGCGTGCGGCCGGGAAGATGTCTCGGATCGCCGCAAGATGCGCGATGTCCAGTGGGCCGTGAAAGACGGCCTCCAGCTTGTGACCCCCAGTTTCGTCATCCGCCGGCGGGTACCCAAGACGTCGCGTAACGAGTGCTTCGCCCTTCTTGGACGGCCGCACGTTGGAGTTGAATGCCTGGGTAGCTAGTCTTCCGCTCCTTCGTGGCGCCGGCGTAGAGCTTTCGGGTGCAGGGGCACTGCGTGACGGGAGGTTCGCTAGGGGCGCTTGCAGCGCCTGGCTCATGGTGGCCAGGAACGCCATGGTGGCCGCCTTGGCCTCCTCCAATGAAGGCTCCGGCGGCGTCGGTGGGCGTGCTCGGTCCAAGTGTCGCAGAAGCCGGCTCAGCTGGGTTAGGCCCAGTGGTTGCTTGCACCTGGGGTATCCCTCCTCTGGTGGAAGCAGGGCCGCAGGCGGACGGCTGCGCCTCCTGTACGTGTTGACCGGGGTCCCATGCTCCTTTTCTTCCAGGGCGATCTTCCTTGGCGCGCTGTTCAAACATCATGGGATCCCAGGCTCGGTGGTCCTCCTCGTCACGGGATGGCTGCCGGTCGTCGAACGGGACAAGCTCAGGACAGTCTGAAGCTGACCCAGCCCCGGCAGCGCCGCTTTCCGTAACCGGCAAAACAGCTTTCGCAGGCGCCATCTCCCCAGACCGAGGGCCCGCCGCCGCGCCGGCATGCAAGAGCTAGTCCTGGTAGGCTTCGGCCGGCTGGTACGCAGCTGGCCGTTGGGAAACGTCCAACGCCTGCTCTGCTCTGTGTCGCCTCCACTTTTGCCGACAAAGGTTGGGTCCCCTGCCTCGCCATGCAGCCTCCCCGTGGGTGACGTAATTGCCATCTCCGCCGCCGCCGGAGCAGCAACCTCGCCGGTGCCGTTGCCCGGGCGCAGTTGCGATTCATCCCCCAGCTGCTGACCGGCCGGGAGAACGACCGCCACCACCTCGGAGGGTCTGTGGCGCGCGCTCGTGTTTGCGCCACCGTCGCTAGCAGCTGCGGGCAGCTGTCCATCAGGAACGCCGCGATGGCAGCGGAAGCCTTGCAGCCGCGGTCCACCGTCCCCCCGAGACTCACCGTACCCTCGGTCAGGGTCGCCATCAGGACCGGAATCGCCGTCGCTGGACGGCGGAGAAGGCCCCGGGGACGGCGAGGGTGAACGCGAGCCGAAATTCGCAATGCTTCGGAGGTGAATTATGGCCTCGTACTTCAGCATCTTCTTCTCCCGCAGGAAAGGCCTCACATTGGCGAAGATGCGCTGAACGTCAGGGGCACTCACCTCATGCTCGGCGATGTGCACTGTCATCTCCCTCGGGATCCTCTTGGGTTCGTCTGTCCAAGCGGTGAGGACCAGGACAGACATGTCGGATCGATCCTCCGACACCGGCTCCAGCCGCTCGATCCAGCACGACGATGCCAAGATCTTCCTTGCCATGCGCAAGCTCCATGCATGTGCCGGGATCCCCTCGATCTCCACCGAGACGCGGTAGCGCAGCCGCACCACGGATGCTCGGATGATCCTCGTCCAGGGGCGGAAGGAGAGACGCACACCGCCCATGAGGACGAACGCCGCACGCATGGCGCAGTCACGAGCGCGCTGGGATCCGAACACGACCAGGAAATCCTCGGGGTGAAGCGCCGGATGGTGAACGACTCATCGCCCACTCCGTCGATGTCGGCGACCGCCCTTCGCATCCCCTCCACTAGGAGCCGGCCGCACCCCGCCGGTGCGGTCGCCAGCAGGGCGAAACGAAGCCGCTCCTCCTCGGCGTCCATCTCCGACGTGCGGGAGATGTAGCATGCCTCGTGCGCGGGGCGGCTCAGGGGGTGTCCCAGCGGCAGCTCCTCATCGGAGTAGGCACGGTCCTCCATCCCGACGTCCCCGTCGTCGGGGGTTGCCAGCCGCCGAGGCGGGGAGACGTCGCACGACGACCCCTGCGGCAGGTCATAGTGGCGTGATGGACCTGGGTCCTGGCGTCCACCCCGCGTCCCCCGGGGGGCGCCGGCACGTTCCCGGCGGACAGGAGCACTCCGGCGGAGTTGATGCGGTGGTGAGGGCGTGTTGCCCAGTGCATCCCGCCCGGTTGGTGTCGACGGCGAGGCATCCCTTCTGGAGGCCGGCGGCCTGGGTGCCCGCCGCGCCTCAGGACGGCGACGACGGTCCTCCGGCCCGCTCGGTGGCGAAGAGGTGCGGCCCGCCTCCCGACCGCGGGGAGTCGGCGGAGAGTCCCGGCGCGTCTGTAGGATGCGGCGGTCTCCATCCACCCCTGACGACGCAGAGCTTACCGGACTGCGAGGACGCTTGCACTCCCGCGCCACATGCCGGAGACGATGGCAGCGGAAGCATCTGGTGGGCAAGCGGCACTGCGCCACCATGTGCTTGTACGACAGACAGTTCAAGCAGCGACCTTCGAGCCCCGGCGGGATGCGCGACGGGGGCTGACTGGGTGCGTGATGCCGCTGTCCCTGCCGCTGGCGTCGGCGGCGTGCTGTGCGCTCCCGTCGGCTGAGGACCCTGGTGTAGCCCTCAGCGTCCACCAGAGGGGGAGGGGGCGGCTCGCGCTGCGGCGGGCCATGCTCCGGACGCCGGCAGCTGCGACCCCGGGCAGCGTCGTCGACCGGCAGGAAGACCGTGGACCAACCGCGTCTGGCCGCGGCGCCGTTCCCGGCGGCGGCCAGAGCGAACTGTCTCCTCGTGCGGACCCAATCTGTCGTGGACTGACCTGACGCCGTTGTTGGGGACCTTGGGGCTGGGGGCGTTCGCCGGCGGGGAAGGGGTGGAGGTGGCCGTCGTCTTGGTGACCGCTGCCTCCCCGCACGGCCGGAGCAAGGCGTCGCGGTAGGAACCACGGGGAGAGAGGAGGTCCTCACCGTCGGAGTAGGGGTCCTCCTCCTGCCAGCGGAGCTGCTTCCCCCGCCCACCCGAGGCGCCGCTGGGGTAGAAGGGAGCCGCGTCGAGGGAGAGAGGTGAGGAGGGGGCGCGACCCGGGGAGGAGGGGCCGCGAGCCGGGAGGGTGGTCGCCGGCGCTGGGGTGGCGGCCGGAGAGGGGTGGTCGTGGGGACCTGGGGCGGGGAGAGAGGAGCCATCCCAAAGCGGGTTGGCATCTTTATTTATTATATAGATAAATCATGCTTTGTTTCTTGAATCATTTGAACCTGTTTAACCGTTTTGTATTATTGGATTGGAATCTATAATGTGTGGACTTTGGCTTATACTGATGGTTGCCGTTTCTTCGGTTGAATCTTTTTATCTGTTGTGTTGGCTACCTGATCCAATTCAGTTAAACTGACGTTAGATGGGTACCAAAATTTGTATCCTAATACGTGGGTGAGTTGCTCGTCATCATCTCTGTAACCTAATAATAATACTCCCTCCATTTTAAAATGTAGGTCGTTTGATTTTTTTTTGACACAAGTTTGACCGCTCGTCTTATTCAAAAATTGGGTCAGTGGGTTGGATATGATGATGGTGCTCAATGCTGTCTCTCTCATGTCTGAATTAACAACACTTAACCCTGTCTGGCCTACTTTGTAGTTCATAGGTCAAAACAAAATGATTTAAGTATCTTTTTCAATCTAAAACATAATGCATGAGCTTTGATTACAGTGTGTCGACATACTGTAACGACTTTTTTTTTTGGATGCATGAATTTCAACACGAAGACTTCCAGTAAGGGCATTAGTGATGCATCAACAACAGTTTCTCGGGTGAAATATGTTGTCTATTTATTTTGTTTTCCTAATTTCGGAAAATCTGTATGCTACTACTTGTCTTTTTGTCTTTTGTTTCCCACTATCTGAAGTCTGAACATGGTAAGTGATCATTGCTGCTTGGTAATGCTGTGAAGCAAAGACATAGCGTATAGGCACATGCAACCATCTCTAACGTATGATTGCAACTAACGACTCCATGCTCTTTGTCCTGGACGAATTGGAACATGACAGGTCATGCAGTCTTTCATTCAGTTGAGCAGCATCAATAAATAGCACACTGATCAATCGAGCAGAGACACTATCCAAATGGACAGGCCTGAATGTGTTTTGCTTGGGCTGGAATGGAAGTCTAACTTCAATATGGGCCAGTGGCCTTCGCTGGCCACCACCCCTTCGGGCCCGTTTTATTCTGCAAGCTGGGTCCCCGGCCTTTATCTCGTCGGAGTCAGAGCAGCCCATTCTGATGGTGGCCGAGTTTCTTTTTCTTTTCCTTTGCAGTAAGTATCCAATATTTTTTCCCTTAAGAAAAAGTAAGTATCCAACACTTGTGCATCGCTCCTTGAATTTACCTACAGAAGGTTATTTATGCTCACTGAGGTTTTTGAAACGGTAGAGAAAATATAGAAAAACTAACTTAGGATGCTAAATCATCTCATCCATGGCTTAACGGATTTCTATTCTGCTGAAAGCAAGCTAAGGTCGTGATAGTCCTCAACCTTTTGATGGATTTTTGAGGTTTTGGACATGTACATGCCTGCCTGATCTCCATTCTCCTTTAATGCAATGCCATCTTTAATCTTTTTTCTCCTATCACTGAAGCCGACCAGCCAAGGTTCATACTAGGTGCATAACGACGCTGTCTGCTTATTGAGCTGGCTTACCGGCCTTGCTGGAGGTCATTCAGTCTGCCCAGCCCAACTCTGAATGGAACAGTGGTGGTGTTACCTGACGAAACTGAAGGTGAAGAGGTGTCAAGTTCAGAGTCCATGATGCCAGGCGCTGAACATGACGAGCCCCCTGCCATCACAACAGCCGCGGCAGGTTTCTGCTGCTCACTCGATCAGGAAGGCGCGCCGCCGGCGTCTGGGCGGCGTCGGTGCATGCATGCGCAGAGTCTATTCAATTCTGAGCCGGCGTCAGCTGCTCACCTGCAGCAGCAGATCACGCCGGCCGCCGTCTTCGGAGCTCCGACGATGACGACGAACGCCCGGGCTGCGCCTGACATTGGTTCGAGTCGAGCAGCACGGCAGGGACGCCCCAAATTGCCGCCGCGCTGCTCTCGTCCGCCCGGCTCGCCGGAGCACCTTTCCGTCGCCTCGGGGCGGCGCGTTCAGTTCGTGCGCCACCGGAAGTTAACAACCCTCGTCAGTGGCCGGAACACGCCTGCTCACCGTCGCCTGCACAGCCGGCTATTGTGACGACGGAGACGCTCGAGCGATTTGACCAATCCGGGCCACACAGATGGGATCGGACGGCTATTAGATACCGAGGGGTGGACGGTATTTCAAATACCGACCACCCCTGGTTCTGCCGGGCTCCACGCCGCGCGGCTCGCCGGAGCGGCGCCGCCGCTCCGGCCGCCCCATGGCTTCCATACATCGCGTCTAGTGCCGGCAACAGTCCATCTGAAGTCTGAACAGCGTTGTCGTAGCGTTCTTCCCCGCCGCCGAGTCCTCGCCTCTCGCGCGTGCGTGCGCATGGACCGGCTGAGCTGGCCAGGTGTTGAAGACGCTGGGGCAAGCTGCAAGCACGCGTGGATTCACTCGAGGGGTCGCAGGAACATCGGTTGACGATGGCGGACGCGCGGGCAGCCACGACATCTCTGTGACAGTGACAGCCAGCCATATATGTCGGCTTGCATGCAGCGGTGGCGGCGCGCTGACGACGGCGGTCAGAATTCAGAAACGGCGGCTGCAATAGCTTCGTGTCCGGAATCGACGCTGGCGGTGGTCAAGGCATCCGTGGACAGGATTCATGGATGCTCTACGCCTCTACTCAGAAGGTCGCGCCATGTATCGTTAGTTCTCTATCTATTGTTTCTCTAATTTAAGAAAACTTGTGTGCTACTGCTTGACTTCTGTTTACCACTATCTGAAGTCTGAACATGGTAAGTGATCATGGATTGCTTCTTGCATTGGTAATGCTGTTGCTGTGAAGCAAAGACATATATAGTCTTTGATTCGGCAATGCAGAAAACCGCCTGTAGCTGTGTTTGCAGACAGAGAAAGCCGTTTTTTTTAAAAGAAAACAACTGACAAAGAAATCAATAAAGCCTATTAGCACACATAACATGCCCAGAAATGCTATTCAGTACAGTACAGTGATGTCAAATCACCGGCCTTTTGCTCGTTTGGAAGAGTGTTGGATGGTGCGGGGTAAGGTGTGAGCTGTGAACATATGGAAATCATGGGCATCGATCTGCTAAAGGGGCTCTTGTGTTGACCTGCACGCCTTGACTTGAGTAGTCCAGTAGGAAACATAAATGCATGAAGATCTTGGTACTTTTCTTTCAGTGCGGCATAGAAGAACTTGAAAAACTTTCTCCAATAATTACCAGCTAAAATTGGTTGCTTCGAAATAGGAAATACAGCATGGTGCCTGGTTGTTGTAGGATGTTAGCACCATAGAGTCATTTTTGTGGCCATATGTATTGTTATTTCCTTTTGACCAACCAAACAAGATATTATCGATTTCTTCTTCTCATGGAATGCCTCTTTGCATATGGCCTGGGAAAGACTTGATGATCTCATCCTTGTTCCCCATGCACCCAAAAGAGCTACGTTTTCTAGTGTCTGTATCACCTAATTTGTAGGTTACCATTCTCATTTGCACCAATCTGCATGAACGAATCATATAAAACAACGCAAATCAAAGTTTGGTCTTACAGCACAATCCAGAGAACGATTTACTTTGCAAACACATTGCATAACCGGTAATCTTTAAGTTATCTTGAATCCACATAGAACATCGTTTTGCATTTGTTCAGTTGTTACCATGTCTCATTTCCTCCTTTTTGATCAGTGCCTGTGGAAAAGCCACATTCTGCTTGCATCGCAATGAAGCAGCTCTGGATCGGAGAGTTCTGTAACTGCGATGCAAGGTGGCACCTGGACCTGCCGGAGCTCAGCCGGTCTGCCTAATTCTCAATGGAACTCTGATCATCAGAATCTCCCAGACCAGGGGTGTTGTCTGACAAAACTGAAGACTGAAGAGGTGCCAATTTCACAGTCTCAGACTCGGTTGTAGTTGAATTACGAAGACGGCGTTTTCGCTGTCAACAAATAGTTCGCCGTGCGGCGCCGGAACAAGCCTCGTCAGTGCCAACTCAGTGGCCGGAACACGCCTGCTCGCCGTCGCCGGCACAGCCGGCTATAGCGTGCCTGACGATGGGAGACGCTCGAGCGATGCGCCCCATCTAGGCCGCACATATCGAATCGGGCGGTTCCATACTCGTGGACACTCGATCCCCATCGCGTCGCGTGCCGTGCCGGCACCAGTACGTCCCCGCCGTCATCCATTCCCAAGTCTGAACAACGTTGCCGTAGCGTTCTTCCCCGCCGCCGGTGACGCGTGTGCGTGCGGCGCCGTGCGCATCGGCCAGGGCCAGGGGTTGAACTGTTGAAGACGCAGGCAGGCGCAAGATGCAGACGCAGACGCCAGAGCGATCGCCGCTGCCGCCACGGTGGACGGAAGTCGGCCAGGTGGTGCGCCAGGTACCTCAGCATCGCCGTCGTCGAGTCCTCGCCGTCGTCGCGCGGCCTGGTCAAGTGCTCGACGAACGCGTACGCCGTGGGCCCGTACCCAGCGCGGCGCACCCAACGTGGCCGGCTATGGCGCCGGTCCTCCTCGTACTTGGCAGCGGCGAACACGTCGGCGGCGGCGAGGAGGAACAGGTGGCCGTGGCCGGAGCTGCGGCGGTCGACGTAGGAAACGGCGCGGTGGAGCGTGGGCCCCCGGGGATCGGGATGGGCCGGAGACGGGCCGGGAGTTCCCTTTTCCCCTGATGGGCTCGACGTTGCTGATGTGGAGAATCCAGCCCAACGCGGGAGCGCAGCTCAGCAAGTCGAAAGGATGGAAACAGATTTTAGTCCCACATGGAGACTTTTTTGTGGAGAAAATCTAGGTAAAACATACCGTGATCATCACTTGGTTGCCGTGTCCGGTGGCGCGGACATGTCACCCTAAGCATCAGGGGGCAAAAGACTTGGCAGGTGGTGATGTTGAAATAAAACGTCACGTAAAGTCGCCCCGCGCGAGGTGTAACTCCTGTCAACTCTTTTTGCTATTCCTACATGAACTTTATCTTCTTTTCTGTCATCATCCTTTTTATCACTCTCATGTTACCGCTGCTGCTAAGGCCTTGTTTAGTTCCAGAATTCCCACACCCAAATTTACTATGCAAAAAGAAGATTCCCATCACATCAAAATGTCATAGCATGCATAGAGTACTAAATATAGATAAAATCAAAAACTAATTACACAGTTTTGTTGTACTCTGCGAGACGAACATTTTGAGCCTAATTAATAAATTTTTGGACAATTTTTCGCACATACGAACGAAACGCTACAGTGCGCCGGCTGACGCGCGTCAGCCGGCGCAGACCCAATTCGGGCGTCCGTTTCTGGATCTAAACGCGGCCTAAGAGAACATGCTTTGGTGAATTTTAACTTCTATCATATTGAACAAAATGCCTGCCAATGCTAATTACTTCTTATTAGGTGTGGATGCTTTCAATATTTCCAATTTTCTAACTTGTGTTGGCATTGCTACTAAGATAATATAGCACCCTAAGCATAATTAACCTTATAAATATAGGATTGCTGCTTCCATCTGGTGAGTTAAAAAAGGACGCTTCATTTAAGTCACACTTTTAAATCAGAGGAACATATTATAAATCTAATGGTTTCAATAACCATATAGTTTAGAAAAACCTATTATTTCCTTGGGGGTGTGATTGTTATGGATCAGATGGTTTGTCAATTTTTATTTGTGTACTTTTCTATTTTTGGCACATTGTTACCCACATGTTCAGCACAAATAAACTGTTTTGTTTGACCTCATCTATGCATTCAAGTTTCGCAGCAGCCAGAATTCAACAATTGTACTTGACTCCTTGACTTTTACACACAACAGTACCTTTTTGAATTGGTAGAGAAAATCCAGAAGAAGAATCCTCAAGCATGCATCGTAGTATCATGGCTTAACGGAATTTATGTTCCCGCTAAAAGCAAGCTAAGGTCGTGATAATCCCCAGCCTTTTTCATGGACTTTTGAGGTTTGGACATGATGTGCATGCTCTCCATGCTCCTTTAATGCAATGCCATCTCTTGTTTCTCCTGCTACTGAAGCCGAGCACCCTGCGTTGTAGCCAAGGTTCATACTAGGTGCATAAGGATGCTGTCTGCCCAACTGTGAATGGAACCCTGTCTGTCAGGACTCAGGAGCAGTGGTTGGTGTTACCTGACGAAACTGAAGGTGAAGAGGTGTCAAGTTCAGACTTGGTCCGTGTAGGTGAATTGCAAAGGGGTCCTTTTCTTTTTCGCTGTCAAAAAGTTCGTAGCTCTGAATCATGCATGTCATCAAAGTTTAAAATAGCATCGTAGTTCTGAACACAAATCATGTTATTTGCATTTGGAATGGTGGACCTTTCTTTCAGTCTTCCCACGGCTCCACACAAATCACATGCATGATGCCAGCCAGGCGCTGAACCTGACGAGCTCCCTGCCGTCACAACAACATCGATCGGTGCGTGCAGGCGCAGAGTCTCTCCACGAACACGACACGCGTCCTCGATCGCGCCGCAGCTAGCGAACAAGTGGCCAAGACCATCCAGCCCTCTTATGAGCCGGCTCACCAGCAGCAGATCACGCCGGGCGCCGTCATCAGAGCTCCGACACTGACGACGACGAACGCCCGTCCTGCGCCTGCCATTGGTTCTAGAAGAACGGCAGCTAGGGGCCAAAATTGTCGCCGCGCTCCTCTCGTCCCGCCGGCTCGAAGGAGCACCGCCGGAGCAGCTTCCCTTCCTGTTCTGCCGGGCGTCACGCGGCCGCGGCAGTGGCCGTAGTCTGTACTCTGTAGAGCGCCCCCGTCACGCACCGGCACGGCCGCGACGCCGCGCCGGAGAAGGACGCGACGCCCTTGGGCACGCTGGCGGCGGAGGACGACGACGAGGCAGAGGCGGCGGCCGCCGCGACCTCGGCCGGCACGTCCCGACCTGCAGCCGCGCGTGGCGTGAGGGCCAGGGCCGGGAGCGCGTGCCGTAGCTTCTGGAACAGCGGCGTCAGGCCGGGATGACGGGCCGTGGCGCCCGGTGCCGCCGCGACGGCGCCTGCATCGAGTGCCCGTGGCTGGCGATGGCCATTGCTGGCAGGTTCGATCCTTGTACTTGAGCGCGCCGCTAGGAGGCCACAGGCCCATGACAACACATTACTAGAAATGTTAATATCTAGGACGTTTTTCTCGTGACATTTTAAATTTTCGTCATTGAACATTGCATATCTATAACAAAATTTTGGTTTTCGTCATGGATCATTAGTTATTGAAATTAGGCACTATGAATTTATGACGAAAATAACGAAAACGTCATAGAACAACAGACAATTTCGTCACAGACCAACGCTCCATCAACGTAACTCGTTTTATGACGTTTTTGTTTTAAATTACGACGGAGAATTTTCGTCACCCATAAATTACACGTGTTCTCGTCCTTGGCCCAACACATGGTACTGCCACGTATAAAAGTGGGTCCCACGTGGACAAATTGTACAACAAAACTCAGTGGGCCCTGTAAATAGATTGTGGGCAAAAATATTTCCTCGGCGGGAATCAAACTCAAGTTGCTCATGAGCAAAGTAGTTCGCTCTACCACTGAACCACCTAACAACTTATAATTTTGTGCGACATGTTGCCCTTATCTGCAGTAGGGTCATGTAAACGGCCGGGTACGCGTACGCTTGTTGGTGCCACTCACACTCACGAGCGCGCAGTACAGTACCTACCATCTCCTGTGCGTGCTTGGCCTGTTGACCGGACGAGGTGCACGGCAATTGTACGTGCATCAATCGAAGCGCGCAGTACAGTACCTACCATCTCCTGTACGGCAATTGGCCGGCAAGTCTCCTTCTCCTCAGCCACGGCAACGATCGAAGCCGTGGCCACCGCGGGCGGCGCGGCCTCCGGCAATATCGGGCCTCACGACGAAGACGCTCCCGCGATACGCCCAATCTGGACCGCACAGGTCGGATTGGGCGGCTAGGAGGCACCCTGGGGGTGGACGGTTGGGCGCGGCTCGCCGGAGCCGGCGGCGCGCTCAGGCAGAGCGCCCTTCACTTCCGTGCTGTTCGCCGTGGACACCTCGGATCCTTCCCTGCTCTTGCAAGCGCCGCCACGCTCGCTCGTCCGGCTGGTGTGGTATATAGCTGCGCGCAGACGACTCGACGGCGCCGGTAGTGACGCAGGAAGAAAGCTTTCACTGATGGCTCTGCGTTGATTTGATTGGGATCTCTGAGCAGGATCGATCTTGATCGGTCCGCTGCAGCTACAGCCATCTGGTTTGCAGTGCAAACCCCGTGCTGTGAGCTTTAGTTAGTGTCGGAATGCCCAGTCCACCGAAACTTGTTGGGCGGCAGGCCATGCAACTGATCCTCGCTCTCGTCCGCATATGCCAGGATCGAGCACCTCGCCGGCCCGCCCGCAGGAAGCACCTCTCCGTCGCCGGGACAAGCCACGCCGGACGCCGGAACACGCCTCATCACCGATCGAAGCCCTGAGCACCGGCAGTCGTCCGGTCCGCCGCGACGGCGCGGCCTCCGGCTCTGTATCGCGCCTCCTCACGGCAAACACTCCAGATATGCGATCAATCTAGGCCGCACGGGTCGGATCGGACGGCTAAAGCGCACCCAGGGGTGGACGGTATTTCACGCGGCCGTAGAGCGTCCCCGTTAAGCTCCGGCACGGCCGCGACGCCCTCGGGCACGCTGGCGGCGGAGGACGACGACGAGGCCGACGCCGCGACCTCGGCCCGCGTCCCGACCTTGGGCACCGCGCGCGGCGTCAGGGCCACGGCCGGGAGCGCGTGCCGTAGCTTCTGGGGCGACGGGCCATGGCGGCGCGCTGCCCGGTGCCGCCGCGACGGCGCCTCCATCGAGTGCCCGTGGCTGGAGATGGCCGTCGTAGCTGGCACGGTTAGATCCTTGTACTTGAGCGCGCCGGTAGGAGGCCATGGCAACCGCTGCAGGTTCCGTTCTTGCTCCGAACTGTGGGCTCGCCGACGGCCAGGACATCAAGGCCAACCAGCCGTGTCCTCTGAAACGCTGATGCTGCACCGAGCAAAGCGCGCGCAGCGGTAATAATAATCACTGGGCTTTCACTAATCACTGACTAGTGACCAAAAGGTCCCCGTGGCAGAGGCTCCCGCACACAAAATGATTTGCGCACAAAATGCGATGATTTTTTTTTTGAGGGAACAAAATGCGATGAAATGAAATCCATCGGAACTGCTATAGACTAATTCTTCTTTCATTAAACCAGCCCATGGGTATGTGGAACTTAAAGACACAAGACAGCCCATGGGCTTAAACGCGCCAAAGATGAAGCCAGGCCCATGTGGAAGATGAAGCCAGGCCCATGTCGAATTGGCCCCCTCTTATTCTCTCACGAAATCCAATCGAATTAAGAACAGATAGAGAGAGGGAGCGAGAGAGAGGCGAGAGCGACTCGAATTGGGTGAAGAGGAGCGACGCACACGAATCGAATCGAGCCGAGTCGACCAGAAGCATCAGGGAGAGCGAATCGGCGGCGGCGGCGGCGGCGGCCATGGAGGACCTGAGCGTGGAGGAGCTCGCCTCCAACCTCTCCACCTACAAGGACCAGCTCCGCGAGGTTCTCCTCTCCCCCCTTCCCTCGATCTCGTTTGGTCCCTTCCGTCTTGGGATTACCCCTCCCCTTGTGCCTGGGTATCTTCTATGTTGCTGCGTTCTAGTGAGGGAGGATTCGGGCTGCCTGTTTGCTGATTAGGGTTGTGCGCTGCTTGCTGGGGGTGCCGATTTTAGGGTTTAGTGATTGATTGATTGATTGATTTAAAAGTAAATAATTAATGAATCGAATTTAGGTTGTTGTCAGGGTTGTTCGTATAAGAGACAGGGTATGCTAGGCGAAATCTAGGTTTTATTTCTTCCTAATCTTGCATATCAATTTGTAGGATTAAGGTTTGCCTTACGTTGAGAGTTAGGAAGCAATGTGTTTTAGTTTTGCTGTGCTATATGTTCATTCAGCTTAGAGGATTTAGGCATTTTGGTTGTGATTCAATTGTATTGATGTTGTGTGACTTGTGCCTGTGTTAGCTATTTGCACACTAAGCAAAAAATGGCTATGACTTGTCAAAATCAGACCTGTTTTTGGAATAAATTAGCGACTAAAGCTGCCTGTGAACCCATACAAGGTGCCCTTTGGGAGCTCTGGATACTGAAAATGTTAACAGGCAGAACCTACTCGTGCCTAGTTTATGATTCTGAAAATTCTTAGGAAAGGATCTGGTATGAGTTAAGTTGGATGAGGTAAAGTTGTTTAGATGTTCACTGGCCTTTTGATGCATTGAGCCTTTGACATGTGCTTTATTTATTGAAAAATCTGTTAAATTGTTTTGCATAACGAACCATGTACCTAAATATATGGTTATTTGGTTAACAGAACATTGAATGCATACAATTGTTTAGTTACAGACTTCATGGTATGCATTTTAATGTTGAGCCTTTGTTTCTAAGGTCAGTACTCTCATTTGGACCCTTTGTCTACCCATATATCATTCTTATCTCTTAACTCTAGTTATTTTAGTTTGAGAAACGATGTTCTTCAGGCAACTGCAATACACTGTTTGATCTGCCTGGAAACTGCCACAAGTATGATGTAGTGGCACCACATTTCACTTGTTCACTGATTAATAATGACGTTTGCGCTAGTCTAGATCCTTTTTTGCCATGTATCTCTTCTCATTTTAGTTTCATGCTATTTCCTTGCCTTATTTTTCTTGCCAAATTCATTTTCTGTGAAATATTTCTTGTTATTCATCTAATAGTAATCTAATTCCTGTATTTATGGATGTGTATTTTGTCCATGAATCGCAGGTTAAGAAGCTTATTAAGGAGAAAAAGGATGACCCTGGAATTTCTGAATATCTTGATATGGAGAAAGAGCTTCAGGAGGTGAGTTAATGTTCTTATTTCTTTTATACAGTGATGTCCCTGTTCTGGTATTAACTATCCATCAGATACTATGCCAAGTTGATTCTCAGAAAAGGATATTTGATTTCTTCTCTAATTTTGGGGACTGTAGCTATCGATTTCTTTCTCTTCTTTGTTACAAGGAACCTGCCCAGCAAGGTAGCATGAAAAGGCAGCTTGCAACAGGAGATTTATTTTTGGGGAATTTAGAATTTTTGTAACATTGAAAGGTGAGAAGGTTGGTTAAAACAATGGTAGGGACTGTCTGAGCAAAATATTAGCAGTAATGAAAACAACGTATAAAATCCCATGGCTTCAAAGTTGTCCATTACCCTTTTATCTTGATTGATTGCAGGTTCGTGTCTCATGCTAGAGTACCTCCTCCTGATATTGGGTGTCGATGCTGCTGTTCTAAGTTGGATCTTGATAATGAGCGCATATTTAATAATACTGGGAGGTTGGCTTGTGATGATGCTTAATGTTAGTTTTTGCGACCACTGCAGGTCATTATGTTAACCGAAGAGCTTTTGGCAACTGCAAAGCAAACTGAGAGTGCCCAGAACGTTGCAGGTCTATCACCACCGACTTATTCGGCTGAAGTGCAGTCAGAGGTAGCTCTATTCTTCACAGACAGCACTGGATTTTTGTTGTATCAAACTTTTCCTTTTGTTAGCTGCATAAGACACATACATTCTAATTGTTCCATAGATTAACAGAATGTGCTGATGAATTACATTTGTACTAGTTATTTTGAAATATTATGTCTTGCTGTCTTCCTACATACTCTTGACACATTTAGTCTTGTGGCAGGGACTGGATGATGTTGAACATTCCCATAAGTTTGCAGTTGGGACTAGAGTGCAGGCCGTGTGGAGTGAAGATGGGGAGTGGTAAGTTTGTCTTTGATATATCAGTATTGTTTGCATGAATATGTATGATATTGATATACCATAAGATGGGAATGTTGATTAGCTGAGCTGCCAGGTATAATGCAACAGTCGAAGCTTTGACACCAAATGGATATTATGTAGCCTATGATGGCTGGGGTAACAGGGAAGAGGTATGCTTCCTTTTCCGAAAGTATTTTTTCTTCTTCTCTTAAATAGGAGGTATATTCATACACGAGTGTAGAGCAGAAAGCTACTCCATCACTGCAGAATCATATTACTCATGTGATAGACTTGCAAATACACATGTTATTATTTATTTATCAAATGGATGAGAGAGGTTTAATTGGTATTTTGTGAGTGATTTTAGTTGTTTTCTTGGTAATGTATAAGTGAAATTTGTTTTCCTTGTTAATGCCAAATCCCAAATCTACTCTGTATCTCAGCTAAAAGTTTCTTATGGCATCCTACCTATATCTTTACCCTGTTTTATGTTTGTCTTGTAATTTCTGTATATTAAATTAATGTATTTTTTATTTGCAAGCATGTTATTGCTGTATTTTTTAAGTTTCTCAGCTAAATTAATGTCAAACAAGCATGTATAAGTTCATTTATGAGATAACTGAATGGCTTCTCACTCATGCGATGTATTTGCAAGTTCAAATGTTATTTGTCAAATGACTGACATAAGTTTATCGCTAATATAGAAATGAGTTTGTTTTATCTCGTGAACATGTGCCGAATCTACTTTTACATCTGTAGACATTTGAGACAGCTAAAAGTTTCTTATGGCATCCTATTTATTTCTTTATACTATTTTATATTTATCTTGTAATTGCTGTATTATTCATGTACTTTTTCTTTACTAGTAATAATATTGTTGTTCCAAATTGTTAATTTCACTGCCTTTTATAGGTGGACCCAGATAATGTGAGGCCGCTTGAGGAAGAAGCGGCTGATGCTTTGCGACAAGCTGAAAAGGAAGCTGAAGCTACGAAAATGGCAATAAAGAGGAAAATTGAACAAGCCGCAACATCTGATTTTCAGGCACGTAGCTTGCCTGCCAAACTTCGTATTGAACCAAGTGATCCTGAGGATGTGGTAAGTGAATTCAGCCTTTTGTCTGATGTATTGGCAATTTAGTTGAATATTACAATTCAGTGTTGTTCTGAGACCATGGGAATTGGAATTATAATGTGCCTTGCAACCAACCTAAATCTTGAGAGGTATCATTACGTGTTCTGACTAGCCTTTGTGTTTGCAGAAAGCTGCAAAGCGTAAGAAAATACATGCTTTCAAATCAAAGGCCCGGTTTGAGCAGCTTGAATTTGCACAAAACAAGCGGCAGAATGCATGGCAGCAATTTCAAACGACCAAGGGGAAAGCTAAAAAGGTAGCCTTTTCTGTGCTCCACCCTCTTTTAATTTGGCTAGGCACTTGTCCAATAAAGTTAGATGTCTGTATGCGCTCCCAAGGTACCAGCCTAATCCTCCAAGCTTATCATGACTGGAACATCCCAGCATCGGTGTAGTGTACAATGGTTGAGGCTTGTCATGCAACAGAATGAGCTGAATCTCGGTGGTTTTGCTTTCAGGTTGGTTTCTTCTCTGGTCGCAAGAAGGAGAGCATCTTCAAGTCACCGGATGACCACAGAGGTAAGGTGGGTGTGACTGGGAGCGGCAAAGGCCTGACGGATTTCCAGAGGAGGGAGAAGCATCTGCACCTCAAGGGCGGGTCTGGGGATGACGAGGAATAAGGCCATTGTGTTGTGTAGTCTTGTTGAGGGTGTGTCACCAAACGTTTCCATGCTGGGTGCCTATTGCCGACCTGGCCGGCCCCCAAGCGGGGCGCCTCCTGTTGTGTATGTTTGAACTTGTCGAACGAATCTAGAAATCAACCAATCTCACAGATATATCAATGATTTCCTTTTTTTTTTGCCCCCGGTGTCTGTAGCCTACACTGCCTTGTTCTGTCGCCCAGGTCATTGAGCAATGCGTCTTGTTGTCTGGACTCTTGGGTGTGTTTGTCTGAATTCTTATCGGCTAGAACGTGGCCTGTGTCTGGAACGTGGCCTGTGTCTGTATTGTTTCCTTTGTTTCTTCAAATGTCAAACAAGCAATGGCATTCCCGGGGATTCAAAATGGAAGCTCTTGTGTTGCAGGAAGCTTCCAAAAGTGTTGTTGCTCTCCTCTCCTGGGAGATTTTACAATCTCGGGAAGCCGCCGACGCCGGCTCGGAGCACCACCGGCAGGGCGCAGGTAGGCCCTGGGCTCGGCTGGTGAACTGGAAGGGTAAGGAACGATGCCCAGCCCTGCGGGGCTCCTATATAACTTCCGGAAGCCAGTTAAGCTTCGTAGCTTTGAAGCCCATGTAAAGCCCAACTGTACACCATGTTAGTTTTTAAGCCCACATCGATGATTATTTTATATTCAATAACGATCTACAAATTAATCTGCTCTCGAATACAGCTCACGCGTGGCTTTGTTTGTTTCTAGACACGCGACAGTAGAGACAATACATATGTTTTTCTTTCTTTACGCTTTTAATTATCTCTAGCTGCTAGCTAATTATATACAATAAGATATATAATATTGTAGTCCAACATTCAGATTATACTATTTTAGTATTTTTCACATCAAGTGTCGGATTAATGTAGTCAACATTTATAAACACTAGGTTCAACATTTTTGTAAATTTAGTTCAACAATTTGGATAAGCTAGATCAACATTTTGTGTGGAAATGTTGAAACAATATATCCAAGATGTTGACATAGTTATTCAAATTGTTGAGATAGCACAATAGAAATGTTGATTTTAAAATATACTCATATAAAATAAAAATATAATCATATTGGATCTTATTTTATTGCATTAATTCCAAATAACATGGTGGTTCAAGCGGATTTGAAAAAAAGATTAACGGTCTAGGAGAAAATCGCATCTAAAGGTTGAAACTCAAATAGATTCTCGTGAGTGCTGACGTCGGACACCTGCCACCTGCTCTCACCCTCGTTGCGAACTCGCTTCGAATGCGAATAAAGATGTCATCCGGCCCGTTGCACGAATCTGCAACAGTGGAAGCTAAGTTGGTAAAAAAACTTCCGGAAGTTTCCCGCAGCCCTGCTAGGTGCTAGCCCAACACGGCAGCAGGCCGCGGCCCTGCCCAGTCAGCCCAGCCCAGCCCTCTCGGAATCTCGGTGTTGTTCTGGGACCGGACCGGGCCAGCCATGTTGCCCAATCTGGACAGGACAGCATGGATGGCCTGTTGCTGTTGGAGGCTCTGTTGCTGTTGGAGGCTTGGAGCTCTCTCGTCGCTGGTCCAGAGAAGATCACCTGGGCCGCATCTTCGGCTAGACCAGGCCGTTCGCTTTCGAACGCCGCCGCCGCGTTCGCCATGGCGCGCTGACGTTGGCGACGGCGCCGTCCAAGGTGCTGAAACCAAATGCTGAGTGTTTCATACCAAAACAAGCGTCCATCGTGCTGCATTGTCTGTTCTGTCATGAATAAAATTGATCTGGCTGAATTCTCTCCATTCAGGACTGGTGATCTGAGTGAGACTCCCAGTGTCCCAGCTAGCCATATATGCTCTGCAGTCTGCACACACGACACGACCATGTCAATTGTCAAACAAAAACAATGGCAAGGCGCGCGCCGTCGAGCTCGCCGTCTCCACCACCTGCAGCCCATACAAGAGCTCGTGCACCAGGCACAGCACCTGGGAAGAAACCCACAGGGCCATGGCCGCCCACGGCCGGCGGTTCATGGCGGGGCTCTTCGCCGGCTGCCCGGCGGCGTTCGGAGCCCTGACACGGCTCACCCTGTACCTGAGGAGGCCCGACGACGTCCTCGGCGTCTGCGCCAAGCTGGAGGCCCTCTCCTTGTCCAACTCCGGCGTCAGGGTGGCCAACAAGCGGCGGCGGCCGTGGAGCGTGCGCCATGCGCGGCTCACTGACATCAGCATCACCTTCTGCTCCTTCCGAGGCGTTGATCTTGCTTGGCTTCCCAAGCTGGAACGATTTGCTTACAGAAACTGGGGAAATTCTGATGATGACAGGGAGCAGCAGCAGCAGCAGCAGCCAATGTCGTTTGGACATGTCCCAAAGCTCAGGACGCTCATCCTGTCCAATACACTACAGATTGGGCACCGGGAGGTCAGGTTAAGTAAGATCCTTGCCAACACTGCCGTCAGCGACATATATCTGTTCCATATATAAATTGTGTTGTGCAGATCTGGATTAAACCTGAAGCCTCGAGACTGTTTACGGCCATATTTCGCAACCTGCAGCATCTCTGGGTACTCAATGTTCACGAGGAGTGCCTTGGACCATGTTCCTACTGCAAGCTGCACCCAACCTAAAGGAGCTTTGCATCAAGGTATATGTACGTACAATGGATTCATGTAATCATGTGCGTGTGCAAGCAACAGCAGCATATCGCCTACGTAGCCATTAGCCAACAAAAGGCCTCTCAAAAATAAAAAAAGGCAACAAAGGGAGCCTTAATTTAGGGATTCTTCCATCAGGTTCGACCGGGAGCTGATAAGGTGCGGCCACTGTGCGGGCTGTGGGGGAGTTAAGTAAGGTTCTTGTTGGGCCTTGGGCCATTTTTCTCTAGTTGGACTTGTGGTAAACAGTAACTTATTGAACCGGGTAACCTTATCAGCCTAAACTCCTAAAAAAAAACCTTATCAGACTAAACTGTGGCCATTTTTTTTGTCTAGTTTCGTACCAAGCCTAAATCGGTGAATTTGTTGACTAAATCGAAAATAATATTCAGATGCTCTTCTAGAAAATCGGCGAAAACTGAAATGTTGCTGATCGAAAAGAACGTGTTTTGTTCCTGTGTGAGCTTGTCACATGATCCACGTGAAAAGGCTGAGGGGTTGGATGGTTAATTCCAGAGGAGGTTATGGGGACCATAATGTGTTGAGGCCTTGCCGCGGGAAAGAGAGACTATTTGCACCTGCAGCATCCCATGCAACACTGCAGTAAAATAGTTTTGGTGAAGCATATGAACAAGGACTTCATCTTTTGAGATCAGCAAATGCATAATATATAATGCCTCCGAGTCCGAGAGCTACATTATAAAGCAATATCAGATGCAAGTTAGTTGGAGTTGATGAGTACTACAAAACGAAGCTGGGCCTACTGAAGCCAGAAAACAGAACCGACGATATATACAAATTGTTGCGTAAGTGCCGTGATCGTGTATATTGAACTAGAAGCGGCTTGCAGTTGAAAACCTTGGTCTGAACTCTGAACATTCATCATGCTGGACTTGGGAGGTGACTTGAACATAAAGACATGCATAAAACTGTTCGTCCCATGGAGTTTTCGCTAAAGAAGGACCTGCTGCAGCCAACACGGTTATGTACGTTGCTGCAACCATCACCGACAAGAAACCAGCGTGTGAAAATAGCTGCTGCGTCTCGTCTGAAATGCTGCTGAGGTGAGCTGGTGATGCTAGTGTCGCCAATTTGTCCACTCCGAAACGTTCAAAATAGATATTCGAATTTAACTTTATACCATTCCACCCGTACGTGCTTGTCATCCTGTTTACTTATTTCATTTTGTTATCTTCTGCTGTAGGAGCTGCATCTCCATTTTGTATTCTTGACATTGCCAAGTCCCCAATGTGTTTCTCTGACCTCTAGAAGATAGTAACGCGCAGCCAATCTGCTCCTGCTGTGTTTTTCTTTCCTTGTCAAACGATCAAACAACTTGCGGTTTCTAGTAACCAGACCCTTGAAATTACTGAACTTGATCACTACCAGTAGCTACATCTGTCAGTAAATTTGCACACGTGCCACACGCCACCACGGCAAAGTCAGAAGCTCCTCCATAAAATCTGTGAAGCTGAAATCAGATGACGCCGCGTACTGAAAACAAAGTGTTGTCCCTGTCTGAATTTGTCACATGATCCCCGTGAAGCCTGGGGAGTTGGACGGTCAATTCCATAGGCCGTGGTCAAGTTGTGTTGCAGGAAAAAGGGAGAAAAGATTTGCACCAGCATAACCCTCCTCCACATTAAAACTACACACTCACGCACACGTTTCTGAAAAGAAGACTTTTTTTACAGTTCTCTGACTTGATGCCTCTGGTATCAAATGCCAGTTGACTAGCACAAACGGCGATACCGATAACGTGCCAAGTTAAAATTTCTTGTCATGGATAGATATGATGCATACAAGGATTGGAACTCGGAAAGGTCAAGATGCAGTGAGCTAGCTAAGAACTAATCCTAGTCAGCATTTTATATTTCCATTAGTTATCAAAATTAATTACTGACTGCCTCTGCATGCAAATGCTCCAAGAAATCTAGAATTAACACAATGCTTCCACAAGCCAGCTATTACCTAACCTGGCCCTTTTTCTTATGAGGCAAGGCCATTACCTACCCTTGAGATGTGACCCTCTTAATATCCTGGAAAATCATGTTGAAACCTCCCCTTTAATTTCTCTATCGTCTTACGCCACTTGTGCCCTTATTTTTCACAGGTAACTGAATTTTCGCTTTCGCTTCGAGTTTGGTGGTGACAGTTGAATTTCGTTCAGACTACAATGTTCTTGTCTGTTCCTCTTTCAGTGTCGTACTGCACGTGCTGTCTTCTTCTAGAGCTTGTACTACTAACCTTCTGGTTTTCCTTCGATGGTAAGCCAAACAAAGTCCTTCGTGTTCTCTCTAAGACTCATGATCCTGCTACTGAATTGTTAGATGGATATCATCATGTGTGCGCGTTTATTTGAAGAGTTGACACGGAGAGAAACTTGTTGAACACAATGCTTGTGTTTTCCTTTCTCCATTCCATCGTGTTGTTCCAATCCATTCCTCATCAAATCTCATCGACTCATCATGATCTTCACTCACATCAAAAAGCAAAGCGTCGATCTCGATCCAACATCGGGTAAAGGTGAGAATGAAAGTGAATTTGTTTGTAAGAAATGCAAATGATGGCCGGAGAGATGGCTTTCAGCATTTTCACTTGTGTGAAAGGAGCTGCGCTTTAATTTCCTTTAAGAATTAATGTACCTTACAAGCTTACTTTGGTGTTGGTAAATTTGTCAGGTGGTTGGCCAGTCGCCATGAACTGTTGCACGAGCTCACGGTCAGAATTGACTATGAAGATGAAGAAAAGTTGGAGGGGGCGATTGATCCATAAGTTTCATTTTGATGATGGGGCGCCATGCATTGTTGCTTTTCTTTCATATGATGGCAGGTGCAGCTATCGATCATTCATTATATTGTTGCCGTAACATGCTGCTGGTGGACAACAGCAGAATTAAACCACGGACTTTTGGCGACCACCTAACTAGAGATATTTATATGTCACCTCAATCCATAATGTACGTGGAAGCAACAAATTAATTAAAGTGTTGTTTTGCATGATCTCGATGAGGTTGCGTTGTTATTATTAATTATTTTTTTTGCATGAGGAAGTTGTGTTGTTATTTTGGTTCTCTTTCTTGCACACGTTGGAGAATTGCGCACGATGTGTGGTGCTCAATATATAAAATGAAACCAAAGTTTTCCGCCTGACGATTAAATAAAGAGATACTGCAAGATGCAGGGAGAATCAAGAGCAGATCATAAACATAAAACTGTACATCGAATGAATCAATTTGCATCGCATGGCGTTGTACTATTGAAATGGTAGTGTCTTCAGTGTTTTATGTGCTATAAATACAGTTAATATAAACTGAACTGAACTGTCATACTCTTGCAGTTTGTTTTTTTTTCCACAGGATTGAATTCCAGACTTGAATCGGAGCGCAAAGCAGCAACTTCTTCCTCCCATGCAAATTAAAGCATCATCCATTAAATAGGATCGATGCCTGATGAGCTCTGCGCAATCTTGGCCATGATGTACTCGACTCAGTCAGTAGCCTTCATTATTCCATATATAGGAGACTAGTCGGTTGTCACACGCACAAGAACACGAGCAGATTTTTTTTAATTCCATATGTACTTGGAGATCGATTCCTGGTTCAATATAATCCTCATGGTTGTAGATCGAGACGCGCGCTGCAGACTAGCAGCAAGGTCAGATCAATGGCCGGATGGACGTGGACTGACCGAGACTTGGTCGTGAAATATGGAAGGGTTTAGTTTCACATCATGCATGCACGACGGACTAATTTTGTAGATCATCATGCATTCTCTCAGGCCGGCTCAGCTTAATTTGACGACGACGACATCCGTTGAGCAAATTGTAGGTCTGACGACAGCATATATATCACTGAATCACCCGATCGATCGACAAGACGGAATGGTAAGTCGTTGAGACTTGGGATCGATGCATGCATTCATGCATTCATGTTCTTCCTAGCTCCTAGCTTGAATTTGGACCTCTCCTTCATCCATTACCATGCATTATGTGTATATACACATTCGATGGCGCGTTTTTTAATTTAGATTTAGCATACAATAATACTTATCATGGCCTCAGATCGACCACGCGTTATCGTTGAAAGGGTATAGTAGATTAGTAGTACTCTCGATCGTCATCAGTTGCTCCATGCATGTAGACGCGGATGATGGAGGATGAGAGAGCCGACGCAGCGTTGGCGTAAGCATTGCGTACGTGTTCATCGATCATCTTCTTCCTCCAAATTGGACGCCGTACGTACCATCATGCATGCGTGTCCATTACGTACCATGCATGAGCATGAGCTAGCATGAACGACGACAGACCGCGTTGAATTACCTGTCGGAAGAGTGTACGTACTATATATGCCTAGTACATCGACCTGCATATGCAATTGCTAATTCAATATAGATATTATTATCTGCATGTGCCATGTGGATAGGAGTAATGCATGCATGCAGGATAAACTACCATCCACGACTCTGATGAAAGCTGCTGTGCAGACATCAATTGTTCAAACGCAGCTAGCTTGATTATATTCAGCACACGTTCAATTGTTCAAACGAATATATATCCCCTCGATCATGTCGTCGAAAGCGCCCCCTCAAATTTTAGACACCATATATGAAGAAAGCGCGGGAGCTCAAGGTAGAAGAAGACTTCATCTCTATTGTTCAGCCCCCTACTGCTTAATTATGGTGTTGTTTTAGATTATCTTTTTATAATGGTGTATGTATATATGTGTGTTTGTGTGTATAATTTTGATTGAAATAGGGGGTTACTTTATATTACTTTTTTTATAATGGCATATGATGTTAGTCAAAATATATATACCTATCTACCTACTGCCTTCCATATGTCAAAAGGAGTAGTTACATAGCATCTCGCTCGTTGTATCAGTTACTTCTCTGTGCATTGCATTACATATGTGAACCTGCAGAGCAGAGAGAAAGCAGCAGCTATTCATCAGAGGGATGACGAGATCAAAAGCTGATATGATAATAATATATGTAGCCGTTCAATTCGATCTGCATGCATGGGCTTGGTGTGTAGCAGGTAAACGCTGTAGTCACGACTACAGTGTCAAACAGTTGACAAAAGAACACATATGCATGCATCAACTAGGGCTGCCGGCCGGATGGAGCAACGATATATCGTTTCAGCACTTTGCAAACTGTTGTTTTGGCCGGCCGGTATCGATCAGCAGCACCAGAAAAGTTTGACATGAAACTTTTATATGCTCCGATATGATCATCCATATAGTAATCTAAAAACGTATGTACATATACACGCTTCTTAACATAGTAATAATAATCTAAATTACATTTGCCGGTTATAATTTGTTTGTGTATGTTGTCTAAGACGTTTAATTTACACACCGCACTACTCATTAGTTAACTTCCCTACCTACTTTCCTTGAATCTGTCATGTGCGTTTTCACTATGTGAAGAATATGCGTCAAGGACTCAAGGTGAGATGTGAACTCTTGTGGACAGCACTTACAGTGAATACGTGTACGCATGCGCTATTTGCAGGCATCACACAAATTGCCTAGCCTTGATGACTTGACTGTGCTATATATATGTATACTTAATTGGATTTCAACGTTCGGCGGCTTATATCGATCTACTGGTTGCTACACCACACCAGCCTAACGGCTCATCATCACCACAAGTTTGGGTTAACATGCATGCATGGACCTCTCATCAGATTTGTCCTACTACACTCCTACGTGTACGTACCGTTTCGATCAAGTTAAATAATGTTAATATGAGAGATGATAAAAAGATATATACGGCAATGCTCAAAGACGTGTCTGTAGTATAGGTGCATTGGAGAGTTCATCACGATTATTGGAGTTGCACGTTTAGAGTTTGTGCCCGGTTTGCTCCTTTTTGTCCGATATATTGCGATCGTTTTCCTTACACTGCACGACTAGTGCATCGGTACAAACAAAACCTATGTGTGCAGCGCGCGCATTTGTAGACTCACGTCTTCCTAGCTTTGCAAATCAACATCTCACCTAATTATAAAACCATGTGCTGATCGCAAGTTGCTACCTGGAACCACCAGAGCTTGGCACATCAGTTAGATAGGTTAACGTTGCAGCTAATAAGAAGGCAGATTAGATCAACATCGTGTGGATCAGATTGTGGTTTTTAAAGTTTGCACGGAGGGGTTGGTTTTCACCTGATACGTTGCCTAATAAGAAGGCTGCAATCTTGGTGCTACTACCTCCGTTTCAAATTATAGTTTCTTTGACTGCTCATTTTATTCAAAAAAATGTGTAAATATAGTGAAATTTAAGACATTTTAAAGATTTTTTATTAATAAAGCAAGCCCCACAAAAAATATGATAATTTGCACAAAAATTTGAATAACACGAGCGGTCAAATTTAGAGTAAAAAAAGTCAAATGAACTATAATTTAAAATGGAGGTAGTACATTATTAGGTTTCACTATATATTATCCACATTTTAGTTTTATCCATCCAATGTTTCAGTTTTGTCTCTCAAATTTTGACTAAGTTTATAGAAACAAATACTAACACTTACAATAATGAATAAATTCATTAATCATATTTTATCTAAACATGTTTCAAAGTGGATTTTATAATAAACTAATTTCATGGTAGACGCTAGTGTATTTTTTATAAATTTGATTAAAGTTAGAGAAGCTTTATTTATGCATGCAGCTAAAACTTCTCATATTTTCTAAATTTGCAAAACATAGTGCATACATATACACCTAACTACTACACTAGTACACTACTACACTGCACATTCACCCTAACCCTATGAACACACTTTAAAATGGAAGGGAGCATGAATGGATGATGTTGTTTCAGATAAATTAATATCAAGGTAAAAGCTTTTCGCCAACTCAGTTAAAGAGGAGGTGATATTTCACTTGGTGACGCAACAGTGAGGTGATTCATGCATATGTATGGACGTACTATCTCCAAATGGAGATTAGACCATTAGAATTTAGGATAGATGGCCAACCCCTGTGTAGATTACTCTATGATGATGAAAACTTGACCCCGAAAAAAGGACTACATATAAAACTGTTGATGACCTAGCTGGCAGTTGCCTTCCACGTGGATGCAGCAGCTAGGTAGCCGAGGATTATTTGGCACCGAAATTGGGAATTAATTAGCAGCCACAATGAAAAAGGACTGTATGTTGACTTGTTGAGAGTACAATAAAACCTGTATTTGGATATCTATCGAGATGTGAAAGGAGTACGTGCGTCAGTTGCAGTCAGAAATTAAAGCTAATGTGAAGGAGAGAAATGAAATTCTGCAACAAATTAAGGCAAGAACAGAGGGCCCCAGAAGCTTCCAATTTCCGAAAGGACACGAAAGAAAGAACCTTTGTAAGTTGCTTGAAACGACAAACTCTCACATTCCAATACGCGGCAATCTTAGTACTTTCGGCCCCAGCTTTTCCCTGAAAACGCCAAGACGAAAAATATTGCTGTATGCGTTGCTGTGATTGATGATATTCTTATATCTTCCTCTTCGTCAGTGTGGCTAAAGGTCCCTGTACTCGCTGTGAATGTAGACACCGAGAGCTAGAGACATAGGAGAAGACAGGCAGGTCGGCATGGCTGGCAACTAATAACCGCGTCGAACGAACAAGAAGGGAGAAGGTCTCCAATTGCAGCTAGCTCTTGTCTGGCGTGGCGTTGACTTGGCTCCATTCAGACTTCAGAGCTAACCCTGAATCCCGGCTTGCCCTGATCAACCTGGCCGGCTGGCCCCAAGAGTTGACCCTGTGACCACAAAGAAAACCCTTCTCTTTGTTTGGAACAGGTCAAGTGTGGATGGAATCCCGGCTGTTTTCATATTACCTATCTACCTTAGTTTCTTGTCATGGTTGTACTAGTATGAACTAGGGCGTCATCACCTCGTGTACGCTTGGAGCAAGTATAACACAAGTTTATACTAGTATAGAATAAAGTTGGTCAAAATTAGAAATATTTGATTTAGGACGAAACTAGTGGAAGTACAAGTGTATTTTTACATTTGTACTAACGTAAGTAGTAATTGGACTAAAAATAGTACTTCCTCCGTTCCAAATTGTAAGTCGTTTTAGCAAATCTAGATTCATAGTTAGTAGTATGTATCTACATATATACTTATATCTAGATACATACTACTAACTATTACTACTAACTATGAATCTTGAAATGCCAAAACGACCTATAAAATTGGAACGGAGGGAGTAGTGTGTATGTGTAGTAGGGACCGACTAATCGTACGCGCGCGGGTTCAACGACAAGGTGCAATGTGTGCTCATTTAAGGAACACATGGTAAAAGAATTATTCTTGGTTTGATATTTTCTTTCTCTGGAGCTAGCTAAAAAAAAGTTCCTTTGGTAAGCGGTTAGAGCCTGCACCAAATGGTTCTACCTTGCATTGGTGGACGACGGATCATGGATGTTTTTTGGGACAGTTTTATTGATCTCATAGAGGGAGTTTCGGGGAACCATGGCCATCGGTTGGGTATTCTGTTTCATGCGTAAGCTTTAAAGAAAATCTGCTGGCCGCCTTCTAGTATATCCCTCTCAATTAGTTATCTGTCACGACTTTTGTAGACAATTAACAGACTATTAGGATAGAATTGGTAATCTCCAATAAAGAGGACTTGATCCTACTAAAGTTGTTAGGACAACAAAAGCAGGATGTATAATAATAAAGTGCACTTGATTATGTGAAAATTGTCATTACAACATAAACGGACATGCAAGTGATCATAAGTCAGTTGGTTAGGTTACTTGCGGTAAAATCTCTCCACCCAGATTCGAGTCTGGCCCCGACTTAGCATGTGCTTGCAATTTTTTAGATTATTCTAGAAATTAAGATGCTCATAGGGGTAGTATTTGCATATGCGTATTCATAGAATGAGTGTACATACATGTGAGGGCCTGCGTTTGTACTTAAATTTCGTAGAAAAAACATAAATATGACATAAAAGGAGCTGCTATTCTCATTTCCTGACATTCCCTTTTTAAAAATGTTTATTCACACCAACTGATTCAGTTTATACCATCCATTGAAAATAAGAATAAAGATTATGCATTGTTATGCAAAAATAAATAATTTTGATTAGCAGTATACCAAAATTTCAAGTATCCCTTAAAATTACTAGCCCATGATGGAGCACCAATTCAAAGAGTAGTATATATATTTCTCAAAAAAAGATTAGCATATAAAACATGTTTGAAATTTGATAAATATCATGTCCAAGAACAACATGATGCCATCGTTGCTAGTTTGCCGAACTAGCCAGTTTTGATATCCTATCCATTTATAACTACTCTTTCGTTTGTTTTGTGCTACATGAGCTGCATATCTCATTCTCGTCTTGGCCCTCTCGAGCCTTATTTGGTTTGTCCATCTGAATTTTTAGATCTAGAAGATAGTAATGTCCAACCTACCTATACTACTATTTCTTCTTTAATGTCAAACAAAATACCAGCGATTTACTACTAATAAGCTAATCTTCCCGTTCTTTTTTTTTGAGATTTAATCCTCCCGTCCTTGGGGGAGAGTCAGAATTTATCATTGAAATTTCCATGTGCCAAGTGTCGACTAAATAAAAAATTATGTTAGAATTGAAGCTCTTCCATGAAATGGGGAAAGGTAAGATTGTGCTGTGACTCGCAAAGAAAGTAGTGTTATATTACTCGCAAAAAAAAAGAAAGTAGTGTTATTGCTATATGAATTTTGTCACATGATCCCCGTGAAAGGTTGAGGAGTTGGATGGTCCATTCCAGAGTCCGTGTATTGAAGGAAAAGAGGAGAAAAGATTTGCACCACCGCTACCAGCTGCATACAACAGAACTACACAGACATTTCTGAAAGAAACATTTGTTTTCACTACTCTGACTTTGGTACCTCTCTCATCAAATAGGTTGACTATACCGCGAATCATGATACTGAGTGTTTGGTAGTAATAACTTAAAATTTCTTTCCATGATACAAGGATTAAGGCACACTTAGCAAAGAATTATTGCTTGTCAGCATTTTCTTTGCATTATTCTTGGCTTTGTCACTAATTATCAAATCAGTAATGTTTCTGCATGCAAATGTTATTACACGAAATCTAAAATCAGTATGATGCTTATACTAAGCAACTGTTACCTAACCTGCCCCTAGTCTTATCTTATTGTTAGGCAAGGCTATTACCTACTTTTGAGATGTGACCCTCTTTATAATTAGGAAAATCATGTCAAAACCTTCGCTTTAATCTCTCTATCATCTTATGCCACCGGTGCGCCCTCCTTTCTGCAGTACACTAGCAGGTAACTGAATTTGTTTTTCTTATTTGTTCGTTTCGAGACTGGTGGTGACAGTAGAATTTCATTCTCTCTCTCTCTGATTGTTGTACTGCAAATGTTGCCTTGCTTCTAGGCTTTGTACTACAGAGCTCTTCTGTTTTCCCTTGAATGATAAGCCAAAACAAAGTCTTGCATGCTCTCTTTAATTTTGAGAGCCTTCTGAATCGTGAATTCGTGATGATCATGTTACTGGTTTGGTGTATTGACATCATCATGTATATCTGTAAAGTTGACACGAGGAGAGACTCCCCTTTGATGAACACATTTCTTAGCTTTTGTGTTCGCCTTTCCACCATGTTGTTTCCGTCGCCGTGAAATCTGGACATGATCGATCTTCTTCCCATCAGAAAAGCTAGGGCATCCATCAGGTGAAAGTAAAAGTGTTTCTTTTGTACAAATGCAAATGATGGAGGGACAGCTAGCTTTCGGTCGGTAATTACACCTGTGCAGAAACACATGATCTCTGTCAGAGGATCTGCTTTTTAGTTTTATTTCCTTGAAGATTATGATTAACTTAAGAAGATTACTTTTGGTGTTGGTAAATTTGCGGGGTGGTTAGCTGGTCACCGTTAACTGTTGCATGAGCTCATGGTCAAAACCAACTCTGAAGATGAGGAGAGACGATGGGGGTGATTGATCGATAAGTTTCAGTTTGGTGATGACAGGTGCAGGCAGCTATATTACTCGTTGTTGTTTTTTTTTTTGCGAGGAATATACCACTCGTTATCGTGGAGGCGTAGACAACAAACTGCTGGTGAATGAAGAAATAAGCCCGGCCGGTTACTTCACCTAACTAGAGATATTTAATTAGTTGATGTCACTACTTGAGTTCATATAGTATATCTGAAGCAACAAAGTGTTGTTTTGCACGAGCAAGTTGTGGAACACGCACAGGAGAACTTCTGCATGCATCATATCTTGTTGCATTAAGAAGATCCGAGGAAATTAAAATCAGACGAGCATGGATATGAAACCAAATGAATAAAGTTTATATATTTGCGTGCAATATAGATATTCAAGGAGAGATAAGATGTAGGGCACTGACGACAACGATTATTCCTACAGATCGATGAATCCAAACAGAAACACTGTATTGAACTGACAGTTTCAATAAGGGCGAGTGTTCTGATGTGCTCTATTGGCAGAACTATAATATACTCCTACTTTGTTTTTTCAACCGGACTTCTGATCAGCGCAGAATGAAGAATGATTCGAATTGGGGTGCAGCCAGCAACCCATCTTGCGCGCTGTTGCATTGCATCCACTTGCCTCCTTGTCGTCGTCGCTGTTCCGCACTCTCGCCACCGGCCGGGCCTTGATCCAATCTGCAGGGTCAGTCGCCTTCGTCCCGTCCCTGTCGCCAACAAGAACACACGCGCGATTATCTTTGGATCGTTTCAGTTGATCAGAGTTGTTTCCCGATTGAATTTTGTACATGGATGGAGACGCACGCCTAGCTAGGGTAGGCCGGTAGGGCTAGCTTGTCTGTTGTGTGACTCTCGCTCAACAATACGTACTGTAATAACCAGCTTTGTTTGCAGTAAAGCTAGGTTACCAAAATTAATAACAGTAACAGCAACAAGAGAATCGATCAGGAAAAGAGACCTTTCCGACCATGTTGTTTCAGATATATTACCGGAGTGCAGAAGATCGATATTCGTGCTTATTACGTCCATTGAAAACATGCATACGCGCCAATTGTGAAGAATGATAGAATGCGACAATTGTATTGTATTCATCAGGCACTGCAGGCCGCCTATTTGTAGGCACTAGGCAGAGTGAAATTAGTTTGCAGCGGCAGTGTGTGATGTTTCATGGAACAAATCAGACAAAGAGATGGGGTTTGAAAACGACACTGTCGCCAAGATCTTCAGATCGATCGAGAGTGATCACATTGTATTCGATCGTTCATGGATCAGGAATATATAGAGATACAGCAGCAAGAGGTTATTGATAGACAGCTATAATATAGCTTTTCCTGAAACCGACATCCATTACCACTTCACGCGTATTCATACACTTTGCTAGCTAATATACAGTACTTACTACTTGGGGATAGCTCTATTCTTTCTAGGAAGATTAAGAGCTAAGAAGGCCGCAGTAATTAACAGGTGTACACACACGCAGTCTTCCATCTCATGTCTTTGCAGCCATCATATATGATGCTGACATTAATTTCGTTTTCAGCTTTTCATATGTGAATTATGACGTGCATGACTGAAAAGGCCGGGTATTCTCCTCTAAGAGAATTATACGGAATGTATATTAATGTACATATATGTAGTACGTAGCACTTTACTGAGTCAAGATGTATACTTGCCTACCTATTCCTATTCCTTCGTTGTTGGACATGTCGTTAGGACACATATTATTTCAATTCCTTCCTACTTCAAAATAGTGTGCATTTTACTACTCTCAACAATATAGGAATCTGGAGAAATATGATGACATCAGAAGGCAGTAATAAATTAATATATATACTCCATCCGTTTTTTGAATGTAATATGTTTAAAACAATCAAACAAAGTACGTTCATTCTTCACGACGAAGGTAGCAGCGTGTGCATGGGCTTGGTGTTGCAGGTAAACGTCCTAGTCACCACTACAGTGTCAAACAGTTGACAAAAAACACAAATGCCGCAGTACGTATCATCAACAACTAGGGATGGATCTGCAGGATGGACCAACAACGATCGTTTAATTTCTTGATGAGCCCCTATTATTACAAAAATTTGACATGCTCTTGAGTCTACACTATACACTACGTATACGTACGTGCACGCTTCTTCATTTGTCTACACTACGTACCATATATCGACATGCATATTTGTAAATCAAGTGCATTCATATATTCTTTATCCCCTGCTTATGTCGTGTAAGACGTTTACACGGTCGCCTTCAGTACTCCTTATTAATTTTCCCAAAAACTAAATTTCCTATAACCTACTTTTTTCCTACTCAAAGAGTCAAGAGTACAATTATTCGTCATGAGTATGAGAACGTACTTGCGTAAAGGTGCAGTAATGTACACGTACGTTAACTTGTGAGAACAGCATTTGCACTGTGCAGACGTATACGCATGCAGTTTGAGGTAGCCTTGACTTGTCTCTGACAGATACATGGGTATGTCAATGTTTGGCGTATCTACCCGGCCGGTTGCTATTGCTGCAACCATATGCACCGGCCTAAACTTCTCCATCCACTTTTTTTTTTAAATGTATTTTTTCTGCTACAAAGTAGGACTCTTGTACAAATGGCCTAAATCACTTACGGAGTATTAGTGGTTCTAACAGATCTTATATACGTGAAGTGATTTTCTCTACCTAATGTTATATATATACAAAATTTCCTCAATATTAGACACATGCATTTATTATGTTTTTGAATTTATTAGACACACCTGCATGCATTTATTATAATTCACCCCCTCCATCCGTTCAAGGAATGATCAGAGAGAGATGACAATATAAAACAGGAGAGTAGATGTTCACTTTCTAGATTCGTATGCACCACGCCTGTAAGTATTTCTAGGGCTGAGTAAAATACATTTTTAAGACCGACTTTGGCAAGCGGGGCTACATAATTTTTTTCGATAAGAGAAACCTTATTAATCTTAGCCAATTACATCGAGAAGATACAATTACACTAAGATCATTCCCGGCCTCTGCATAGCTAGGATGCACACAGTCTAAAAGAAAAAATAAAAACAAAGACATAAAATTTATGTCAAAGCAGACTACCCATACGACTTAATCTTCAGTTTCATACACCAGCAAAGCAGCATTATGGACTACGAGAAAGGCTCTCTAAAAACAACGCCTCCAACAAGGAAACAGCACGCGCACGAGCCGTCGTTGCCATGATCCAACCAGTTAAGATCAGATCATCGATTTTCACCGTAGAGAGCAATCCATCGAGCTCCAAACAATGCTTCAACAAGACCATTGTCAGGTACATCCAACTAAGGACAGACATGAGGATTTCTCCCTGGAGTTGATAAATCTAAACCAAAAAAGTATCACCAATTCGAAGTCCATAATGCTACTTCCACCCTCTTACCGAGCCAATACTCTCATACTACCCAATCTTGACCAACAATGATCGGCCATTAACTCACGCTATCCCACGATGACTTTGCCATGAAGTAGCCAATAGGCACACGTGCAACGTCCGCAAGATCCATCAATTGATGGGAAGAACCAGCGGAGTAAAAGATCCGTGGGTTGAAACCAAGATAACTAATTTCTGGGATTGTAAAGAGGATATCAGCTATGAATGAAGATGTTGTCGTAAGATGTAGATGCACAAATACCGCCACCGAGTCGACTATCGCCGTTGAAAGGACCAAGACTAGGCCTAGAGGGGGGGTGAATAGGCCTGTTTAAAATTCCTGCAAAAAAAATCCTCCGAAAACTGTCAGAAAGTCGGATGATCCGACACAGTCTCGGATCTTCCGGCCAGGAAGATCCGACACTGTACAGGATCTTCCGACTGGGACAGAATACCGGAAGATCCGATGCTAAGCCGGATCTTCCGACAGGCAATTCAAGTGTACTTCGAGATTTGAAATCTAATGACCTTTTGACAATTCCACTTGAATACAAAGCTCACAAATGATGTAAGGAACCTTCTATATATGATCAATATCAGAGTATAGCCACAAAAAGGTAGATTGGGACAAATCAAGATATAGAAACCATAAGAGCAAGAACAAATGTGGAGACAAAGAATTTTCTATCGAAGTTCACTCCACAGAGGAGCTACGTCTCCGTTGAGATGCTCACAAAGAGCCGGGCTGTCACACTAACCCCAAGTCTCTCCCAATCAACCACAAAGGAGGATTGAGTTACTTACTATGTACTCCCACGAAGAGAGAGGGTAATACAAACTTTCGGGACTCAAACCACAAGAGAATGGGAGTTCACCGGCACCTCTAACCGTCTAGGAGCAAGCTCCAAGAGTAACAAACGAGAATCGATGAATCCAAGTGCTTCAAGTGCTTGAGAGATGAACTAGTGAGGGCTCAAGGTTGCACAAGTCTCACACCTCAAATCTTCTCTCTCGCTCAAACCCTAGATGAAACTTGGAAGAATCAAGCTTTGGAAGGGAGTAGAGAGAAGGAGTGAATGCTCAAGGGAGTGTTTGTCTCGTGTTAGCTCATTGTGTGCAGCAACACATGAATGAGGGGGGGTGTGGGGTATTTATACCAACCCCCAAAATATGACCGTTACGTGCTCTGCGAAGAGGTACCGGATCTTCCGACAAGCAACAGTTATGTGTTAGCAAAACTCCAGAAAAGTTCCAGGGGCCGGATCTTCCGACCATGTGTCGGATCTTCCGGGGGACCCCGGAACTTCCGGCCCGGAGAAAGCCAAGACAGAGCCGGCCGGAACTTCCGGTCGGATCTTCCGGCCTCGGGTCGGAACTTGCAAATAGGACACTCGTGGGCTTGAAAAATGGCTAAGTCATGCATCTTCCGATGCCACGGCCGGATCTTCCGGCCAGGGAAAACTCAAGACCGAGCCGCCCGGAACTTCCGGTCGGACCTTCCGGCCCAAGTTCCGGCCGAGCAGAAAAAGGTGTTTGTGAAGATTTTTGTGTCTCTCAAGAGTTTGTCATCTCGAGCAAAGCACTTTTAGCATCTAGAATTTATCAACTACGTCCCCTTGATAGTACGGTGGTCCTATACTCAATTTCAAACGGAAAATTAAATTTAAATCCAACAATTGAGTCCTCCACCATATGAATGAGCGTTGGGGTCCTTCCTTTAGCATTTTCTCCTTTTTATTTCATTTTATTCCTGCACAACTCATGCAAAGCATCATATCTAAATTTCTATTTCAATTGATCACCAAAATTGATTAAATGCCTAGATGCACTTTCAGACGTGCCCATCAGCGACCGGAGCCGAAGAATTACAGGCCATGCAGGTCCGTCGGTCGTCGTCGCCGCCGTACTACGCCAGATCTCACATCGGTGATTGAATCTGGATAGGCCATTAGGAGAAGCACCCAACGAAGAAGACGAGGGGAAGAAGTACACGGTCACCGGCGGCGGCGGCCAGGGGGGCCCTGACGGGGGCCTCTGGCGGTGCGAGGCTAGTTGCCCCTCACGTCGCCCGCACGCGAAGGGGTACGCGCTTAGCGAAGGGAATCAGCGGGGCTACATAATGGTGCTAGAAATGGTCTATTTTGAGGATTGGTTCTTCCCCTGCTCTGGAAATGCATTTTCTTGTACGGCACTGTTACTCAACCTACCAGTGCATTGTTACAAAATAATATAGTTTGCGGTGCTTGTGTAGAACCACGTCTCCATTTGCGAAACAACTCCTCAACTAATCATAAATGTTTGGATCTAGTTGTTAATTGTTAATTGGAGTACTTGCTAGCAGGTACCTGGGACCCCAACAAATAAAGTTAACACGTCATTCTAGGCAGGTGCCTTGCATATGCGCCCTAAATTATTTTTTACTTTAACTAGGTTTGCTCTAAATTATTTTTTTACTTCGACAAATAAATATTTATAAAAATGTTGTTTCAATTTTCAAATAAAAAAGAGTTATAAGTTATCTCTGGCTCAGACACGAGTGCTCACATTAAGGGCTAACTAATTACTTTTTCAATGATAGTCGACATCATCATTAAGAACGGGATGAAAATATAGTCAAATTTAAGGCATTTTTCGATCTCTAGATTCTCCGGCTAGCTTGGTCTCTCGAAGACATTCATAAAAATGGTGTCTGTGCATACATATATATTTACATGGTGAGAACGTGCAAGTGTATCTGAGCGTTTTAAATCCGTATCGTATTTACTAATCTCTCCGTTCTAAAATGTAGGTCGTTTGCCTTTTTTAACTTTAAATTTCACTCGTCATATTCAAAATTTTGTGCATATTATCATATTTTTTTATAGTGGCTTGCTTTATTAATAAAAAATCTTCTAAAATACCTTAAATTTGACTATATTTTTATAAAATTTTTTGAATAAGACGAGCGGTCAAACTTATAGTCAAAAAAGTTAAACGACCTATATTTTTGAACGGAAGGAGAAGATAGTTTCAACTATGAAGTTGAGTATCAGCACATTTGGTGTCATGTCCACGCCAGCCTAATAATGGCATGAAGCTATGCGTTGTTTCAGATATTATCAACACTGCTTTGGCGCATTTATCAAACATGGAACCGTGCGTACGGAAACTCGATGCGTAGCAGCCAGCCATCCACCATGAGAAGGACGGTAGAGATGTGAAACCACTGGAGCAGTTGCTGCGATCAGTAAAGCTAATGTGAAGGAAATTAACACAAAAGATGAACAGCAGAAACAAAAACAGAGGGGCCCGGGAGCAAGCTTCCAATTTCCGAAAGCGCGCAGAGAATAAAATTTCCCAATACGCGGCAATCAATCTCACTTTCGATTCCATGGAACGTCGCAAAAAGACATTCTTTTCTATCCCTCCGTTTCCTGGATTTCTGTGTTGTGATTGTCTTGTTCTTCGTCAGTATGCGTGTGTGGGCCCTGCCTGTCAGTGAGAGAGTGTGTGCAGGCAACCGCGTCGGAACAGAAAACTGATAGAGTCTCCGATTACAGCTAGCTTCGTCTGGCCTGGTGTGGCGTTGACTTGCTCTTGTCTGAATCCCGGCCGGCTTGCAAGGCTCTGACCTGGCTTGGCCCTGCTGATCTGTGATCTCCTCTCAGGATCGATCGCGTTGACCAGACCAACACAAACTACTAGAAACTATCAACAGCTAGCCTGCATATACGTGTGTAATATATTCTTTGTTTAGACTCTTTGTCACCTTCTCTTTGTTTGGATTTTTCTTTTTTTTGATGGACTCTTTGTTTGGAATTGGTCCTTAGTGTGGATGGAATCCTAGCTACTAGCAGAGCAGCCGCTCCCTTTCACTTGCCACCTTCTCTTCCTTTCATATTACCTTTTGTTGCCATGGTGTACCAGCAATTGGACTAAAAATTGCAAGAAATGGTGTGTACTTAATATTACCTTTTGCATGCATGGTGTGTGTGTACACGTAGAGACGAATTTACATGCATAATATGCAATAGGGTGAGACCATTTCGTACTACTGGAAATGATCATGCAACTGGCAGTATATATTTGGATGAGGATTTGGTGAGCAGTTGGTGAATTGGGGCCTCCACCAAATGGTACGCTAGCTTCGTCCTTGATATCGATGTTTCCAGCGAGTTTTGGAGAAACATAGCATCGGTATTCAATTCCCCATGCGTAAGCTGCAAGGAAAATTTTGCTATTTCCTGCCTGCCTTCCTTGCTTCTAGCATCTCTCTCTTTCTTTCTCTTATTAGCTAGCTGTCATGACTTTTCTAGACAATCACTAGACTATTAGACTAATTTTTACTCGTAATTTCCAGCGGAAGTGGACTTGATCCTGAAGAATCAGCGTTCATCCATCCTACTCGAATTAGTTGAATTAATTTATGTTGAAATTCTTGCCAACAGCAAAATTATTTCTTATTATTGTGATCCGTCTGGAAATGATTATCTTATATAGCATGTAATAAATAAAACAAAACTATAAGTGAAATAATTGCTGCACATCCTATTCAAATCTGTTGAATTAATTAGTATTCTTGTAAACAAAATAGCTGGTCGATCTGGAATTGTTGCAGGAGATAAGTTAGGAACTTAAATGATCAAATAATCCATACATATATAAACGCAAATAATTGCTGGCAATATAAAATGAGAGAGAACAGCAAAGCAACAGGCCGGATAGGAGTATTGTCACACACGACGGTTGTGATCGAGAATCAAACAAATGATTGTATGACTGATGATTGCACCACCAATCCATCATGTATATGTATAGCATCAGGTAGTTGAATTAAGTACAGTTGTTACATCTCCACACCCACAAGTTAACTTACACCTATATATGGTCGGTCTTCCCTACTCTCGATCTAACCTCTCTACCAACCCCAAGAAAACGTACGTAAACAAAAACAAAAACTAGCTCCGATCCTCCCCCTACTTACAACTCTCCCACTAATTAATCCAAACTTCTTCTCTTCATGTCAGATTTTGTCAAACACTCGATCACTGAGCCGAGATTTGTCTCCCTTCTTTTTTTTTACAAATCATCAAAACTTTAAATTAAATCATATAAACAATTAACATGAGACCGGCCGGCCGGCCCATCAATCAATCCGATTCGTCGATGGACGACGAAGAACTTTTCTCTCTGTGTTTTTCCATTTTAAAAATGTTTATAGACAGCAACTAATCCAACCTATACCACCAGAAAAAGAAAAGAAAAAAGATTTTACATTGTGGAGTGAGACCTGCCATGGGTGACGGGGCGGCTCGACGAGCTGACGCCGAAGCCGAGCTCTCGTGTGTGGAACGGGCTCGGATCATCGGACTCGGAGCGCGATCGCGACCGCGACAGGTCGTCGGAGCCGCCGCGCCGCGAGCTGTCCTGCCCGGCGCCGCCGGCGCCGGCGCCGGAGAGGACGACTGACTCCTCGCAGAGTGTCACCGCCCACTCCAGCTC
Organism: Echinochloa phyllopogon; assembly: GCA_033239725.1. Classification (NCBI taxonomy): domain Eukaryota; kingdom Viridiplantae; phylum Streptophyta; class Magnoliopsida; order Poales; family Poaceae; genus Echinochloa; species Echinochloa phyllopogon. The sequence goes on along the minus strand of BTCW01000006.1, from coordinate 763,184 downwards.
GGCCACGACCTCCGACATGACCGGCCTCGCGCGCCCCCTCGGCCGCACGCACTCGGCGGCGATCTTGGCCACCCGCGCCACCGCCTCCACCTCGTGCCCCCGCGGCGGCGGCACGCGGCTGTCGAGGATCTTGGAGATGCTCCCCGTCTCCACCGCCGGCACGGCGAACTCGATGACGTTCCGCGGCGAGCCGCTGCCGCCGTCCTGGCTGCTGGTCCGGTGGATGGCCTTCCGGCCGGTGACGAGCTCCAGCAGCACGACGCCGAAGCTGTAGACGTCGCTCCGCTCCGTGAGCTCCTGCAGCCGGTAGTACTCCGGGTCGATGTACCCGACGGTGCCGGCGGTGGCGGACGACGAGGCGGCGGCAGCGGCGGCGGCGCCGCCGCAGGCGAGGGAGAGGCCGAAGTCGGAGACCTTGGCCGTCCAGTCGGCGTCGAGGAGGATGTTGGAGGGCTTGACGTCGCGGTGGATGATGGGCGGCACGGCGTAGCAATGCAGGTACTCCACGCCGCGCGCCGCGTCCAGCGCCACCCGCAGCCGCGCCTCCCACGACGCGAACAGCAGCGACGAGCCGCCATGGCCGCCGCCGCCGCCGCCGTGGAGGTGGTCGTGGAGCGCGCCGTGCGGCATGAACTCGAACACGAGGATGCGCTCGCCGCGCTCCTCGCAGAAGCCCAGCAGCTGCACGAGGTTGCGGTGGTTGACGCGCGACAGCAGCCGGAGCTCCGCCCGGAACGCGCGCTCCGCGTCGAAGCGCTGCCGGCGCCGCCGCCCGCCGCCGCCGCCGCGCTCGGCGCGCTTGATGGCGACCTCGCGGCCGTCGGGGAGCTTAGCGCGGTACACGCACCCGAAGCTGCCGCTCCCGATCTTGGCCTCCTCCGCGAAGCCGCCGGTGAGGCGCGACAGCTCCCGGAGCGTGAACTCCTCGCACCCGAGCGGCCGCGCCGGCCGCAGCGGCGACACCTGCGGCGGCGGCGCCGGCATCACCATGGCCTCCACGTCGCGGCACAGCCGCCGCGACGACGACTCCCCGAGCCGCAGCGTCTTCTTCTTCTCCCCCCGCTTCCTCCTGAACGCCACGAGGAACACCGCCGCGCCGGCCGCCGCGAGCACCGCCGCGCCGACGCCCAGCGCCACCGCCAGCATCGTCTTCTTCTTCCTCGCGTCGTCGCCGCCGCTCGCCGGCGCCGCCGCCTTGCTCAGCCCGCTGGCGATCACGATCCTGGACGCGTTGAGCGGCTGCGCGCAGGGCTGGCAGACGGCGAGCTCCACGGCGCCCTCGCCGCCGCCGGTGCCGCAGAGCGCCCCGGTGCCGGGGATGACGCCGCACTGGCAGCTCAGCTGCGGCGCGCAGGCGCCGGGCATGGTGGAGTTGTACACGAGGTGTCCTCCGGCGAGGTGGTCCTCCTTACCCCAGCACGCGACGGAGTAGTTGTACCTCATGATGGCGCACACGGCGTCGCCGTCGGCCTCGATGGCGAGGAACGCCGTGCTGGCATACTGCGCCGGCACCGGCGCGGCGCCCCAGCACCGGGCGATCCCGTCGCCGTCGAGGATGCACGTGGTGCCGTCGCCGAGCGCCATGGCCGACATGGCCGCCGGCAGCTCGTGGGGCTTCACCTCGGGGACGACCGCGCCGTCGTCGCCCCAGCAGGCGAAGCCGCCCTCGTCGTCGACGGCGCACGCGTGGCGGTGGCCGGCGGCGAGGGTCGTGAAGGCCGCCGGCGTCGGCGGCGCCAGCGGCGGCGCCTTCATGCCTCCGCCGAGGCAGGTCATGTTGGTGGTGTCCTTGGAAGGGACGCCGCAGAGGAAGTCCTTGCCGAGGGCGATGCGGGAGAAGTCGAGGCCCTTGGGGAGCTTGAGCTCCGGCCACTCCCAGCAGGCGGGGTCGTGGTCGTCGGAGAGGCCGCAGACGTGGGCGCCGCCGGCGTTGAGGGAGCGGAGGGAGGGGCCCCAGTAGAGGCGGCGGCCGACGGGGCGGGAGCGGTTGAGCGCGGCCTCCTCGGAGAAGGACCACCAGCGCATGGCGGCGTGGCCGCCGGCGGGGGCCATGAGGCCGCAGAGGAAGTCGGTGCCGGCGGCGATGGCGTTGTAGGGGATGTCGGCGGAGGGGTACACGAACTCGCGGCCGTCGGGGAGGGACTTGCAGTGCAGCTTGGAGCTGGACCCGCCCGTGGCCGCCGCATCGGCATCGCCGCCGGCGGTGGTGACGAGCGCGCACACGAGGGTGGCGTTGGGCGCGTGGGAGATGGCCACCGTGGAGAACTGCCGCGACGCCGAGCACACGTCGATGGTTGTGCCGGCGAGGACGAAGAAGACGATGAGGAAGAGAGGAAGAGGGCTCGTCGTCGTCGTTCTTGTCACGAGCTGGCGGAGGAAGGGGAAGGCAGGGCGGTGGCTGGCATGGGCATGGCGGCGAGACATTGGCATCCGGAGGGAGAAGACGACATGAGCGGTTGAGGCAGCCGTCGCTTGGCTCCGGCGGTGGACGGCGGCGATCGGAGAGAGGGGGAATGGAGAGAGAGAGAGGTGGGAGAAGGAGGAGGAAGTGGAGGATGCTTTGCTTTTGCTTGGATTTGCTTTGGCTTTTTGTTTCTTTCTAGTAGGTGGATGGAGGGAAAAGGAACGCGTTTCCGCGGATTTTTATTTTATTTTCTTGTAAACAAATAATACAAAAGGCGGTTCGAGATGATGAATTGATGATGAGCTGAGGTTGAGGTTGCATTGCAGGATTTGGGGTTGGTTTGGTAGACTTGACTTGGTCCGTTGAAATTCAAGTGTCAATGGAGAAGCTGCAACTGCCAGCAACCAAGGGAGGAGGAGGGGTCTTGCTGATGCAGTGAATTTTGTCTTTTTTTCACAGAGGTTTCATACCATTCTAACATTTAACAATTTTCTTCTACTGTAATTGTGGGCAGTTCTTGAAAAGTACTACAGAGATCACACGCCAATTTTATGGGTGGGTAAATATTTCTCGTCTCTTCCTACTTTTCAGTTACATTATTATGGGTCTGCTGATGCTTCGAATTTTGTCCCTCCAGAGATTTCAAACCATTCGACTTTGTTGCGATAATTGTAACCAGTTCATGAAAAGTAGAGACACCACGCGCCTAATTGCGGATGGACGAATAGTTCCTACCTTTCAATTGAGAAGAAGTTGGAACATGAACGAGTTGGAGCCTAGACGCATGTGGTGTAATGTCATAATCAACAGACCTGCCAAGGAAACCTAGCTAGGGAAGGGACCATGGAACAAACATACCCTTGGTTTTTGGTTTTCACCAACCACCATTCCCAACAAGGGTCTTTTCTTGGCGGTGAAAATGGAAAGGGTTTGGACATACTTGCCTGCAGTACACTCGAGGTTTAGTTTACTGCCTCAGGAAGCAAACTACCTGTACTACCAAAGTCATTAAAAAGACTGATTCAGTGAGAATTACGGAATGCGTAAAACACCCTTCAAGGATGAGCCGATGACACGAATTTCCCCTTCATTGGAAGCACACATGTATTATCGAATGACAAGCGTAAAGCGATAAGCAGAGGCTTTATCGCAAGTTAATCATATAGTAAACCATACAGGATGCGCCACATGCCCAGACACCATTCCTTATTATAATGGTCCCAAGCACCTCATTGGAGTAGGTGACAGTTTTTCGGACCAACTGATTCGGCAAATTATTAAATATTCACTGTAATATTCAACTCTGAACCATCGAAGTTCTGTTTGAGTTTCGGCAACTTCAGGTCAGGTGGCAGTTGGAGAGAAGAATTTGCAAGCACTAAACAAATCCTTCGGATCATCCAATTATAGGGTGGTGTTCAGGCCAACCCTATGCCAGGCCGGCAAGGAATGGAGCAACATGTGTAGCCTTCATACAAAAATCGAAGAGAATTTCTGAATCCATGTTATAATAGGCAGGCATGGCTCAACCAATCACACACCTACATCAGATCAGATTCTGAGCTCAGAGTAAAGTATAGACTAATCAGCTTCATCATTCTAACCAGCTTCCATGTCTTCGGGGTACAGCTTTGCCAAAGTCAGAGCGCCGCTGCCTGGAGCTTCTCTTGCACGAAACCGAGCTGCAAAATTCCTAACGCTTCATTATAGCTGCCATGGCTACATGCAGGGGGCTCTCCTTCAATGGAGCTCGGCGTCGTGGCCGGAACAGCGAATGGCGGACCCTGAGTGTGGAGCGCTGGTTGCTGGGGAAGAGGCTCGCGCACAGCTGCAGGAATGAAGGGTTCTCTTGCTGCACGGGATAATCCTCCTCCATCTCAACCTCTTGGCTGGTCTCTATCTGTGTCTGTGATGACATGACACAAAAGCTGAGATTAGCCTTTTCTGCAGATTCATAGGGCATACAACAATGACTCTGTGCCCACTATAGTGATTGCTGCTTGCTGGTAGTACTTATTAAGATGTCGTGTGGGGGATATCAAAGAGAAACAGCATAGTGCAGTAGTAAGCCACTAACAGCTGTACTGACAGGGCATGTGAGTGGGACCAAAACCAAATTGCCCAGGTGACATCAGAGCAGACAGAGGACGACATGATGAATGAAGGTCAAACTGTGAAATCAATTGATCCCAACCACTACGCAATATATAGCTTAACCCTTTTGCCTCTATCAATCCTAGCATATTATCAAATGATGGAAAGATATACATGGAACAAAATGCTGAGGCTGCCCTGGAAGTCTAGCTACAGCTTTACCTTCTGTTGGTGATGCTCAACATCAGAGTACTCGTTAGGCTGAGTGGGAGTATGCTCATTGCTGTTCATATCTCTATACTCAACCTGTTCTTTTCCCTCAAAGAATTGTCTGGAACCCTCATCTTCATAGTCAGGATGCGGCAAACTAGGCCGATCACTGGAGGATTTTCCAACATCTTCTGTCCGAATCCCAGAATCTTCCGGTGTCTCTTTGTACACATCAGTCTGTGGTGGTTGCTCCTGGCTAGATGAAGTATCATGACTAGCATGATTATTAGCACCAGAGTTTCCCTGGCATGCAAAGCATATATTTAGCTCAAGGAGAAGAGGGTCTGCTTGCTTGGAAGCAACTTTAGTTCTTTACACAATTAGAATAAGAACTTCCTAATAGAAAATACAGAGAGTAAAAACACATAGACAATGCCATGACTAAATCCATGGTGAGAAAATTTTCAATTACACAAGCCGAAAACAATACTTGGACAATTTAAGCAGATGTAATACATACCAAGCAGCATCTTGTTACGTAAGCACTAGAAACATAAGAAAGCAGATAACAGATGCATGGCTATTTCATTGAACACAGTGTGATGTGATTCTACTACTATCATGTTGAGACATAAAATCGCAGATAACTCAGGCACAGTTGTTCCATTGGAAACAGCGCTGCAATGGCAGCAGAAACATGGAGAAATAAAACTAATGCACACTAGGGAATACCCCTGACCGAAAAGCATGCACAGTGCAATGTAAATGTGAACCGAGGATTTAGATGTGCATGCTAACCTCCATGTCATGCTGATCATAAGTGTTACTGTCCATTGCAGTTGTTTCATTATCTACAACAGCCAATATTTCATCCCTTTCCTTTTTACGCCTTGTAACTTGACAAACAGCACATATGCAGTCACTTTTGTGGCGATCATTCCTGGATTCAACGACTCATGTTAGAACACCAAAAAATATAGTCAATAGGATCCTCCCCTACAACTCCTAAAAAAAAGGAAAAGAAAAAGAAAAAAACATTAAACATATTCTATAGCGTTATAGTACCATTGCACTTTCTCGATAGTAACATCATTGGAAAAATTCTAGTGTACAGAGCTCTTAGTATTGATTAATGATGATCTGAATCAATAATCTTTTCTGAGACTAAAGATTCAGTGGCCATGTTGCAAGATAAGTATAGGTTGGCTGTTAACAATTTTCATTGACCCACTGTCACAAGAGCAAATCGAATAGCACCAGAAGACCCTGAAGAGCTGTACAACTTTTAAAAGAAAGATATTCATAGTTCTCTTATGATCTTTGAATATCACAGTTTTCAAATTATCTTTAATTAAATTACTAGCCAATGTGTACGTGTGTTGCTTGGATCTTTACATAAAAGAGACTAGATTCTAAAAAATAAATCATGCCAGTGTTCTAGGGTACCAATAATATTGTAATAAAATATTGTGGTACTTCGCCCTTCCCAGTTTATATAGAGATTTGCAGTGCATATTTAATGTTTCCAAGTAATATGTTGCAATGCTGACATTATAACTGTGAGCAAGAATCATAAACTCCATGAGAAAGGAGAAATACAGAAGTACCCCCTTGCAATGCTTACTCTCACATTTTCTTATCTAACGTCTACACTCAACAAACCTTGACCAATCTAACCTGAGTGCAGGCACGCACACAAGTTACCAGGCAATCAATTAGTTCTCTTTCAGAGATGTCGTTAAACCAAAATAGAAGCACTACACCTAAAAGAAAGTTGAAGCACTAATGTCGCCAGCTAACTAAACCTGGGAGGAAGTGGGCCCACTGCTAATTAAACAAATAGAAAAGTCCCCTAAACTGACAGGGATCCAGTAGTCTTATAACCCAATTCAGCTCCCTCTCTCCTGCAATGGACTCAATCCGCCGCAACCAATGGCAAATCTCATTTTTCCACCTTTGCCTTTGCCATACATCCCATTTTCCCCTTTGACTAAGCTTTTTCGTTTGCCCAATTTTAAAACCTAGATTGTGTTTACTGCTTAGATGCTCCTCGTTGCCAGTTCAACGCTGGCACTTTCACTGCAGCAGGGTCATTTTTTGGTTGGACCCAGCTAATCTGAGATGCCGATTGCAGGAATGGAGCACCTCTTTGTCAGCTACATCCAGTCACCTTGCTACCACAAAGGTCCTCATCTGATAGACAGATACTGCTATGTCATTGCAGAACCGATCACAGCACCCTTGTCAGAACCCTCCTTTGACTGCCTTGAGCTCTATCATTCCTGACAGCGTGACAGGGTGAGAGAGGGAGAAGAGATGGACAGAGAGAGGGGACTGAGATTGCTTGCTCGGAAGGCATCGCGAACAATTCACACATGAGGGCGGTGCCACCTGTTGGCACTGGAGGGGGTGGTGGTTTGACGACGACCACCACCAGGAACTGAGACTTCAAAGAAGTAAAGACATGCAAAAGCATCCAAAACCAAACAAGAAATCCCATTCCAGCACTTGGCACAAGACTAACAAAGTAAGTTGTAAACTGCCAAGTTGTTAATGTTGCAGAATCCCTAGCATATGCTCTTATGGGGTTTGTTATCTGTTTTGCCTCACGAATACTTTCCCTATTCCAACCTCTCCTTATTACTGTAGCAAACTATACATTGCAAATATTCCATTGTATATGAGTGCTGAAGTTGCATTGCACATCAGCTTCCTGCCTCTAGAATAGATTAAGAAAAACTTGCATGTAGCTGTCATAATAGATTAATGACATACCCTGGGCGTCGCCTTTTGTTCTTAGACTTGCTTTTTGAGTAGCCTTTGGTATCCTCATCACCGGTGTTGTCATTGCCACCTATACAACATTTTGGTTATCATATATTTGAACACATGTACATGTAAATGTAAAGAAAATTATAGATGGGTCAAAATGAATGACAGTTGCATGTAAGAATAGTTTTCCGTTGCAACGAAATGCGGAACAAGAGTGCAATGATAGCATCATCAATTCATTATGTGTCTACATGAAGCAATCAACTTTGTTTTCCCCACAGCTCATTGAATGTTTCAAAATAATAAACCATAAATATTCTGAAAATGAATCAAAGATAAAATAGACATTGATGGCGTACATAAACGACTTCATTTATATATTACTTGAAAGTTCAAATAGTAGCAATTGGCAAGAGTTGAATCAAGTCAAACATTGAACGGAAGTGAACTAAGGAGAAACTGAAAGCTGTCAGATATCCAATACTTACCACTGTCTGGCACATCAGAATACAAGCCTGCTGCCAACCAATTTTTCATGAAGCCCTTCTTGACCCGTTTCATAAGCTCAATTATGTAGTCACCTTTACTGTTATACTTGGTACAGTTATCCCATATGAATTGCACGTCCTTGTATACATCCTCTGAATTCATATACTTGTCACCACGTTCCAAATTTTTACATATTGTGCCAAAATCCATAGGAGTGTCAATAATATCAAGATAGTCCTATAAAGTTTCACAAGTGTTAGTTGGGAAACAGGTGAAGTGAAAGAAAAGCCCAAAAAAGAAAAAAAAAACTTTACAATAGCAGTAGATCTAGAAGCATAGGCACCTGGGGTGCAGCAAGGAAATCTACCCCCGCAGGGTTTTGCTCGAAGAGTCACTAGGAATAGGTAAAACTTTAATCCTAGCTAGACAAGTATTCCCATGATAAAGGTCTAACTACCAGAAGTAAGAAAAGAAAATTTGAATGCACTACCCCAAAATTTAGATGTTCAAATATAGAATTGGCAGTACATGTAACACAGGCAACGCACTGGAAGACAGAGAATCGTGGAAAACGACAAATTGAAGACACTTTTATAGAAAGTTGGAAACTGTATCTGAAGTTATGAACCCAGTGTGAGTGATCAATAATATACCATAACTACTGAGATGATGAGATAACTAGTACTATAAGTGTTTCATTTGGAAGGCATACAGTCCTCAAGAAACCACATGTTATGCAACTTAAACTAGGCAATACTGCTTCATTCAATCCTGTGGTGGTTTCACAGGGTGGTTTTGCCTGGCTGATGTGCCTCGCTAGACAGGCAAGCCATGCTTAAGAATAGGGTTTTGCAAAATACTAGGCAGGATAACTTTCTTACTCTCTTATCAGTGTTCTATGTATCACAATATGCACGGTGTAGACCCATTGTTACAGGCAAGGCAATCCACCTCACAGGGTTTTGCTCAAAGAGTCATTTTAAGAATAGGTAAAGATTCCGTCCTACCTAGATAAGTATTCCCGAGATAAAAATAAAAATAAAAATAATAAAAATAAAAATAAAAAAATCTAGTTACCGGTACTAAGAAACAGAAATTGAATGCACTACCCCAAAATTTAGATATTCGAATATAGAACTAGCAATATAGGCAACCCAGGCATTTCGGGGAAACGACAAAAGGAATACACGTTTATGCTCTATTTGAAGTTATGAATAATACACCATGACTTCTCGGAGGATGAAACAACTAATTATTGTTATAGATCATCAAAGAAAACAGGTATTTTGCAGCTTAGACTACTCGAGACCATTTAATTACCCCCCTGAAAGTGGTTTTGCAGGACGGTTTTGCATTGCTGGATAGACAAGCCGTGCTTAACAGAGGCATCACTATGGTGCATTTGAAATGAAAGAACCAACAATGTGTAGTACAAATACTCACAGGTATTCCTAATGCAACGGGATCTACTGGAATGTTGAATGGCTCAGCAGCGTCCATCTTCATGACTTTCTTAATAGCCTGGGAAACAAGCGCAAACAGACTCGGTATATCACCTTTATGCAGACTCCTTATATAGATAAAACTTGGGAGGGTCAGTAGATCTCAAAAGAAAAGGTAGGCCGAATTCTACTCACTTCAAGCGCAGCAGCCAGCTCTTTGTCATCGCGCTGACGTTCAGGAGTAGACTGCTTCTCCTCCGACTCCTGTGAGCTCCTCGTCTCCATTGCTTCCTCGATTTCTTTGCCCTCCAAAACAGCCTCCTGCTTGGTCGGAAGAGGCTCATCTACCGAATCGGCTTTCCTCTCCGGGGTGTTGTTGTTTCCTACAGAAGATAACCCCGCCGACTTGATCTTAATGCCCCCTACTTTCCTTGCCACCTTTTCCTTATCCGCATCACTCGGCTCCGACGCCTGCCCGTCCGTCGCGACAGCAGCTTTCTCCGCATCATCTTCCTTGATGATCACTTCAGGTACAGCAGCGCTCTCGGATTTCCCAGCATCAGCCGCCGCCGGCGCCTGAGCTTCCGAAGAACTCTGCTGCTGCGGGGGCGCGGGCGGGTCTACCACCGCCTTGGACGACTTGAACTTGAGCTTCACGCGGCCGTACACAGCCCCCACCTTGGGCTTGGTGTAGGTTATGTCGACAGGAGGCGGAGGAGGAGGAGGATTCACTGGGGCGGCGGCGGCGCTGGGCTTCTGCGGTGACTCAGAAGGTGGTGGTGGTGGTGGTGGTTCAGGAGCTGCTGCTGCTTCGGTGACGGGCGGCGCGGTGTCCTCCTCCGCCTGATCCGGCGTGCTGTTCGTCGCCTCTGTGCTGGGGCTGGACGGGGGATCCGGCGAGGGGGAGGACTCCTCCGCCGCCGCCGCCGCCGCCCGCGCCGGAGCAGAAGCCTTCTTCGCCGCCGGCTTGCGGCCGCGCTTCCGCTTCATCCTGCTGTTTATTTTTTCTGCTTGTTACCAACAGGGAGTCAGGGACCGACCGTCGCGGGTGAGGAAGGCAGGCACTGCAAATCGGCGGGGAGGAACAAATCAGATTGCGCGCGGGCGGTGAAGAATTCCCCGGATTTTCAAATGGAAAAACGAATTGAGTGGTGGAAACGGACACCCATCGAAGCGAAGGAAGCGAAGCTAGGGTTACTTACCGCGGACGAGGAGGGGAATTCGATCCCGGGGGCGCCCAGCAGCAGGGGAGCTCGGAGAGAGTGGAGCTGCGGCGGTCGGGGGTGGGGGACGCGCGCTGCGCGGGAAGGAAGGGAACGGGAGGCGCAGGCACGCGGGCGGAGACGGAGGAGACACGGAGGCGGAGGCGGAGACGAAGACGGCCGGAGAGCCCAACCAAGCTCACCACACACGGACACGGCCGGAGAGACCAAACTGGTGCGTGTCAGCGAGTAGGTAGGCCTCCCTTCTACTGGGCTGTTCGGCCTATATGAGACCTTTGGGCCTGTGCTTCGCCTGCCTTGTATAGTACTAGTACTTGTGGTATTGGGCCTTGTGAAAAGTCGGACCAGCGCCATTTGTCTTTGTGGCCCGGTCGATCCAACAGGGAGGTACAAAGGCAGTGTTTTTTTTGTGGTTCACCCACGTTTGACCAATTAAGGGTATAATAAAAAAAAGTTAATTTACAAAACTACCTTCATAACCGTTGAGCTAATTTATAAGACAAATCTTTTGGGGCCTTTGACCATACGATTACAGGATGGTTATCGTAGCATTATTATAGTAAATCTTGAGTTAATTAGGCTCATTAGATTGATCGCACAAAGTCACACCCATCCTTAAAAGAATTTTGCAAATAGACTTCATTTAATACTTTATACGTGTATTACTCATATAGGCCAAAGCCAAATAAATCGAGTGATGCGAATCCTTGACCACTGTACAACAATTTAACAAAGTTTTTTTTGAAGCTGAGATTAGATGAAATTGTTCTCGCGTTCCGAAAATGGGGGCGCTGTTTCCGTGTGATGAAAAATGTATCACCATATCACGTTCCTGCTGACATAGGTGGTTTTCCCTAGTCGCCCCCACATACATCCAAATTATGTTTAGCCATTTTTTCGCCTAAAGCAGCTTAGGAGCTGAACTGGGACTATCTCCAAGAAACTCATGGGTGCATATAGGGTTATTAGTTATAGTAGACATTAATTTGTCTCATGGGGTTACATATTTTTGTTTGAAACGGCGTTGCAAATAGAGCGCGAAGACAAATATAGATTAAGGAGGGACAGCGCTTAAGCCTAATTCTTCACTAAGGTGTGCGCCGGCACGTCGCCCTGTTTGTAAACTGATGCCGGCATGGATAAACTTTTCTTTTTGGGAAGTACCGGGATAAACCTTCGTGACAGGCGCCATGTGCCATTTAGAACCATCGACTAAGCTACACATATATATGCCCAAAATCATTAGCTAATCGACGTTTAATAATTCACCAAAGTCTGAAAAAAAATTACACAAGCAAAACTTCCTATATACACCTACTGCATGCACCATATAAACTGCTAGACAGGCCGGACAGGAAGAAGAAGCGTCTCTCTCTGACTCTCTCTATCTAGTTCTTCCTGATTGGGTCCTGTGCGATGTAGAGCCTCTTCACCGAAGCCATGAACATCCTGCAAATCAACGGTCCAAAGCTGATCAGCATCGAGGACGACCTCGATATCTCTCCATCTGCGAGTACGTACGTGCGCAGAGATCGAACAACAGCAACTTACTCCCATGGCACGTCGCCGACGAGCATCCGGTCGCCCTCGTGGTCCTCGTACAGCAGGATGTACGTCTTCCCGCTCTTCGTCGCCGGCTCCGGCGGCCGCCGCCACCGCTCATCGTCGTCGTCATCGTCCTCTCTGCCCGCGATCCTCCACTGGCCACCTGAAAATAACAATCAAGGACAACGTTTTTACAGCGTCAACATAATCCATCAAACGATCTCATGGCCGATGATCTCAAGACGAGGGATTGATATATATATGAACTGATCGATGTGATCTCTGACGACCTGAGAGGAAGGCATGGAACATGGCCTGCAGCGCGCGCGACAGCGACGCGTACCCGCGGTGCGCCTGCAGGTCCACCTTCCTCCCGACGGCGCAGCCCTCCAGGTTCACCTTCACGAACATGCCCGCCGCCGCCGCCGCCGGTGGCCTCTCCCTCTCGCCGGACGCCCCAGCCACCTTGCTCGTCGCCGGCTCCTCGCCGGCCTTCGCGCCGCCGGAAGCCAGGTGGCTCCTGCGGAACGCGCACACCGGCGGCCATCCCACCGGCTGCGCTTGCTCCAGAGCTGCTGCCTTCTCCCGCTGTCTCGAGGCCAGGCTCCACGGGTGCACTCCTTCACCAACCCACGGATCGCCGCCGCCATTGTCTGAAGAGATGCCGAGCCTGAGCTCAAGGCTTCCCTGCATCTTGCTGCTGCTTCCATCGCATGCCTGCTCCTGTTTCAGTTTCAGCCTTAGTGCACCAGCTGAAGAGCTCTTCATGGCTGGCCTCTGGTGATGCCAAGCTGCAGCTCTAGCATATACTACTACTACTAGTGTGTGTTGTTTGTGTGGTGTGTGCAGAGGAGGTGAGTGCAGAGGTGAGTGTCTGTGGGTCTTTATGGTGTTTGAGGTAACTGTGAACTGTGATGGATGGAACATGGAACAATTAAAGGGCACAGAGATGATGAGAAAAAAGGCAGGTGGCTTTGTGCTTGCTAAGTACTCCTAAAGTGAACTAGCAAGTGGGGAGGCTAACAAAAAGTTTGAGCAATGAAATGATAGCCATATGTACATGTAAAAGTTAAAACATTATTGTCCCTCTAAAAGTTACTCGTTCTCTGAGGTTACACTAATCCTAGTACTGAATTTTGAATGCATATAGATCACCAACTCTGCTGTTTCAAAGATTCAGTAGTGCAGTGAGAAAAATAAAAAGGCATGTTTGAGTTCATAGAGTTATTCAGGTAACTTTTCTCCCCTTCTTCTGAAACATGGGCAGGAGCTCGCTCTGATTCATATTTGTTGATACATGAAGAGAAATGTGACATCTTTCAGGTCAAGTTGGAGCACTGGGGAAATTGTTGAAGCATGAAGAGCACAGCGCGATCACAATGGGCGACACGTGTCTGCAGTAGTTTGTATACTTTCAATGAGAGATTTGAGTGCATGGAACTGCTCAATATGCCGATATACTGAGTGGTTCGTTCAAGTGGGCGGACATCTCCTCATCGCTTGCAAGAGTTGATTGTGTAGTTTTGTCTGACCTTGTGTTTTGTGGGGGACACAGTGGCTACTGGACCTCCAACTGAAAATTCACTCCACTACACTTCGGTCTTTTTCCTGAAAGTGATGCTTGGACCCATGCTTTTTCGCTTGCTCTGCAGAAAATTTGGCAGGCACTTTTAGGTAACTGTTAACACTGGACATGAACATGTGTGTCAAGATGCTTTCTTTCTTTCACTCTATTGCATTATGCACAGCTTTTTAAGGGCCAAAAGGTATTTACTGTGTGTGTGAGCTTATGCCTGTGAACAATACTGCAATATTTTATTTCAGAGTTTATCCAACACCATTGCTTGTGCTCCCAGTCGAGATTAGAAGTTAGTTCGTTATGCAGTGAAATGTACCGATAGGGATGCACTGCCAGTGGTTCCTTATCTAGCAGCATATTTTCCTTAGCTATCAGCACAGTAGTCAATCCAAAGTTGCTTACAGGCAACCACAACAAAAGCTGAAACAGTTTTCAACCACAAAAATAATATCGCTTGTTGTGAGCCGAAGTGATAGAGAATTTATCATATAAATAAATCTGAATTTTTCTAACCACATATTATCCCTATTTTGTATTTATTTTCCTGGATTCCTACAGATAAATCGGTAGGCAGTTCTAGATGACTGTAACCCTGAACATGAACATGTCTTTCTCTTTTTGAAACTACTCACCAACATGTCTCAAGAATCATGATGCTTCCTTTTTTTTCACTGCATTATATACACATTCAAGAGAGCTGGTGACCCTATAATCATTTGCTCGGTGCTCTGAGTTTCAATCCAGAAATAATCCATGAAAAAGAGATGAACTCTTGTTTGTGGAAAATGTTCATTGTATTCCATATATATGTCTGACATCTAAAGAAATGACCCTTCTTGTATTCCCACCATAGGGAATATCATCTTCTTGAAAAGAAAACCCCCAATTAGCTGGTAATTCTTTCCACAGTGGATGCGTAATGATATGGATGTTGATGTTACCTCACATAAGTAGTGATCCAACTTCAAAAGAATTGTGCACTAGTTCCTGCTGTCTCATCTTACCAAGCTATATGTTCGGAGCTTTCTAGTGTAAAGTAGTAACTATTAGTATATTAGTCAACCAAGCTGTTCTTCATATTTTTCTTTGAAAGAAAGAAACGTTTTATACTTAGAGAGGCCAAATGAAAGGTGTAATTCTCTCAAAGCATCATAAAATTAGTCTTATTGTCCACAATGAAAAGTGCATTTATCGTTAAAGCGATCCTTTATTCAACTACTATAGTAATAAAGTCATGGACATTTTACAGTTGTGAAAAGTAATAACTACCTTCATGTCAAGTAAGATTTCATGATTCTTGAGTACTATTTCACATGGCAAGAATTTTTACCAAAACAAATGAATATGTACCTGCATAAATTGGACGAATCTACCTACAAGTGGTGTTATCTATTCATACTCAGTTCACTACTTAAAATACATGTCGAAGCAAGGCATATGGTTCCATGATGCCTACATATGCCTCAAAATCCACATTTGAGAAAAGGAGCCCCCTAAGAATCAATCGAATCGTACTATACCTTATATAACCAAGAAAAAGTAGGGTGTAACTATTACATTGTTCTTGATCCTGTCTATACAATGAAAGCTCCTCACATGCCATGTTAACATAATAATGTTCAGCATCTATTCTTTACATGTAGCACAAGAAGCTTTACTAGAAAGACACTCAACTTTTCACAAATCAGCTTTACCACTTGCATGTATCTTCTTTAGCAGGACAATCTCTCTTATATCAAGGATCACTAATCTACGCATCGGTGCAAAGCATGGACCTATTAGGCAGCTAGTAGCCCCAAGTGAGTTCTATTCTACCATGATTGGCCCTGCCTAATTGCGCATCATTATCGCTTGTTTACTCAGAGAGTATCTTGTCCCATCCGAAAATCATGATATAATAGTAGTCTCTGGAATAACCCTTTCCCTTTGGCACATATTTCTTACTTAGTGCTTAAGGAGTAGGCGGTTTGATAGGTGATACAGCAACATGTCCTGTCTGATGTACATGCTACGCCATTTTCAGGACATAAGTGGACCTGATAAGAGGCTTTTGTTGACTTGTGTTAAGCACCGCCGCACTCGATTCAGGCTCACAATGATGATGGGTCAGGATCACCCCTAGTTGCTCCTGATCTGATTTGTTGTGTGATCTTTATAACTGTAAGACTACAGGAGCCACCAATTATTGGGACATGAGAAAGATTCAGGTACTAATATAGTTGGCAAGGAGATACTGGCCTCATATGTATCCTCCTGCAGAAACTCTTGTCAGTAATGTTCCTTCGTCCTGATGTATCCTCCGCACTGGGAAGGTGATGTAGAGCTATATGCATTATATCTCGTCGGATTCTGTCAGGCTTGCCATTGCTCTTGCTGTCTTGCAAGATGGTCACCTGCACTGCACTGTACTGACGCCTTACAGTACAGCGAGTGGTAATGAGACGACCATTGTTGAGTTGGTGAGGATGCATGATCCAATCGTAGTTAAGCCATGCGATGAAACGAAATGGCGTGCTTGTTTTGTTCAGGAAGGGTCCAATACAGCTCTGAAAACAAGCATGCATCCTGGTCTTCTTTTTTGTTCAGTCGGAGTGACCAGCACTAGGGCAACTTGCAGTGTTATCCCATCACGCCCATCGTGTCTGCCGAGATCTGTGACAAGGATTGGGTTGTTTTGTTTTGATTGCTCATCCCACCGGTGCTACAAATCGATGCTTGCAGCACAATGTCCATCAACTGATTGAGTGGCAGATACACCGACTTTTGGAATGTCAACCATGTTTCCTTCTTTGTTCATTTCTTTCCTTTTTCACCATTCAAGAAAACGGCTGACTAGTGACTACAAGACTCTTTTTTTTGTTCTTTACATTTGTTGCCATAAGCTTCATATGGATGTTTGGCCTTGACAAAATGTTCATCTCGGTAGTAATCACTCTTTGTGTCCGGTGGAAGAAAAACTATACTAGTGCTAAAGCAACAACCAAATCATGAACTGAACATCTGAGCAACAGAAAACGAGAGAAATAGGGGGATCCTGTGGGCTATGGATGCCCCCCTTCAATCAGGAGTAGTATCTAGCAAAGATTTCCTGCAGTGCAGCTCCCTTTTTCTCTTTTCCACAAAGTCAACAGCTTTGCAAGTTTCAACTGCACAACTGCTGCTGCCAAATGCACAAAACTGGATGCATACATGCACCTTCCAGCAATGCAATGTACACTTGGAAGAAGCAGGCTTTGCTTTTGTAGACAGACATGTACGGCCACTCAGGACTCAGTTCATTGCTCAACTGTCAAAGTGATGAAACAGGCAACTGATAAAAGGAAGAGATGATAAAGGCTGCAAGGGTTGACTTGCAGAGTTGATCAGGCATTGACACATGGTTCATGGGGACTGAACCGTCAGGGCCCGATCGAAAAGAAAAGATTGCACTTCAGATCATATAAATCAACTCCAGTTTTTTTTCGGTTGGATAAACAGAGGATTAAACACAGGTCACCGAGATGAGGCTCTGAAACAGCCCCATTGTACAGATTACATAGAGCAGTTGTGGTGCTCCTGCAGTACTGCTATCTGTTGCTGCTCTTGTTGGATGTAGTTCCATGTTGGTTACAATTGTGAATCAGCTATGGCAGCATCCTATCAAGGCTGCAGGTGCCCCTTTTTTATCTTTTCTGAGCTGAAACGTAGATGGCTTTTGCAGCAGCTTTGTTTGGTCAGTCAGGATAAGCATAAGCTGGACGAACAGGAAGCAGAGAAACACATGTGCTATCCTTTTTCTCCGAACTCAGCAAGAAAAAGAAACATGTGCTATTTGACCAAAAGAGCTAGTGACCCATCGAGTTCAGGCATCAAGTCAAGTGAGAAAAATTTCTGGCACGCGGCACGGGCTGCTGGAAATTGGGATGCAGATTGCAGTCTTCTGCAAACGCTGACTGACATCAACTGGAAACTGTATAAAATGTCAGGTTCAAAATGGGCTGGCTGGGCTCGCTTGGCCCAGTCTGATCTGTCTGAGGCCCATCACCGAATTCAAGAAAGAAACAAAAGAAAAAAAATAAACAAAATATTTGTAAGAACAAAAATGCATGCATTCTTCACTGATCAAACAAAACGGGGGAAGCAAAGGTTATCAAGCATGCCTGCTGAATATTGGAAAAAAACAGTGGGGGTTTCCTTTTGTTTTCTCAAAGAAAAAAACAGTGGGAATTTTGAATGCTGGACATGAAACCGCCTACACAATTATTTCTTATATAAAATCGACGAACCAGAAACCAAAACCACACAAAAATGATCACGAGTTTGAGGCCCCAAAAGTTTCCAAAAACAAACCGATTTTGTTGAAACTATAAAAAGGGAAAACAGAATGGAAAAGGAACGCAAGTCTCACTTTTTTGTGTCCACAGTCTCCTCGTCTACTTTTTCTGCTTCTGCTCCGCCGGCGCCGCCATGGCTTCCTCCATGGCCGCTACCTGCGCCGCCGCCGCCGCGGCCTCCCTCTCGCCGCCGCAGTCGACGGCCCAGAGGTCGTCTTTTTCCCAGGGCCGCCTCCTCTACACCGGCGCCCCCGCCAGCTCCCGGTCCCTCCGGCTCCGCCCCGCCGGCCGCCGCTCGCCGGTGACCCGCTCCTCGCCTCGGGCGACCAAGGTGATTGCTTGCTTGCTCCGTGTAGCTCGCTTCGATTTGGTTCGGTTACTAGCTAGCATAGCACAAGGGGAGCCGGGGCACATGTATAGCTTGCTTGCTTGCTCAGGTGTGGAGGATTCCCCAGACATGGGGGTATTGGGGGAGCATAGCCTAGGTCTTTGCGAACCCTAGCAATCCCATTTCCGTGACTTTTCCTTGTTAATTATACGCAGAATTCTTACCTTCTGGTTCTTCATTTCAGGCTGTGGTGGCAGCCTTGGCTGACCCTCTCAAGGTCATGATAGCAGGGGCTCCGGCGTCCGGTAAGGGCACCCAGTGTGAGCTCATCAAGTCCAAAGTAAGTCATAGATTCAGGAACAGCTTTGTATGCCATTTCTGAATTCTTTTCTTTATAACGCCACATATTGCACTCATGTTCACTGTGTGGTGAGGACAAACCTTGGCGGTAGTTCAGTAAGCATTTCTGTGGTTTTTGCAGTATGGTCTGGTGCACATCTCTGCTGGAGATTTACTGCGTGCGGAGATAGCTGCTGGGTCCGAGAATGGGAAGCAGGCCAAGGAATTCATGGAGAAGGGCCAGCTGGTGCCTGATGAGATTGTTGTCAATGTGGGTGACCTTTTCTTTCCAGTTCTCCATTGATGTGATTTCAACTTGCTTGCAGTGCTCCTAAAAATGAATGGAATGTGGGTTTCTGACAGATGGTAAAGGAGCGCCTTCTGCAACCAGATGCTCAGGAAAACGGCTGGCTATTGGATGGGTACCCAAGAAGCAATTCACAGGCCATGGCGTTGGAAACTCTTGGAATCCAGCCTGATACTTTCATTCTGTTAGATGTAAGTGCCCAGTTACATCTAATCATTGACACACAATCCACCACATATTCAGCTTTTAGACTAACTGTCACCATTACTCTTACTAGTGGTGTATCTTTAAACACTGCAACCAGGCATTAAAACACTGCTATTGGCTATTCTTAGATCAACTAATAGGTTGTGCAAAGTAAATAAAGAAACTCCAGTTGTGACTCAGCATTGTTAGGTCAGATGTTGGTTAGTTATTTTGCTTTTCTGGAGTTAGTTACATAAAAGTAGAAAAAAATATTTACATACTGTGCCCATCTCCTAGTACTTCTTAGGCCTGACTGACTGTTGCCTCTTTGGCAAGTCTTGGCCCTGCACGGCTGCCTAGCATGCCTGCCACGCAAGATATCAGCCTATCCCAAATTCCCAACCTCCTGACTCTATTTCTATATGTCAGGAAGACTGTGATTTATATGGTAGAGGTCCATATATATGTAACCAGTTTCCTTTGTGGAATATATCTGCTATTTGCATGATTCATCTTCTATCAATTAGTTTTAGGAATTCAAAATTTGGACCTTTAGCTCATTCTTTGCCAATCTAGGTTCCAGATGAACTCCTTGTTGAAAGGGTGGTTGGAAGACGCCTTGATCCTATCACAGGGAAAATATATCATTTAAAGTATTCTCCACCAGAGAGTGAAGAAATTGCTTCAAGGCTTACACATAGATTTGATGATACAGAAGAAAAGGTATGGATTTCTGCTAGTTATTGGTAAAAATAATTGGAAATTTATAGTTGGGTATTTAGCATCCAACAGGATTTGAGTGCTTATATGGGTGTTAGTGACTTACTGTTATAGTGTTACTGCAAAGTGTCTTTCTTTGGTCTTCTAGTAAGTCAAACAAGGTCCATGCATTTTATCGCTCTCCTACTAGTGATGTCTAAAGTATTAAGTGCATATATGTTCAAACCCAATGGCACACTTGACATTTTTTTAGAGGTGAAAGCACCTACACCAATAATACAGAAATTGTACATTTCTTTGTGCAAGCCACTTCAATTATGTAATATGATGACTGGACTTCGTCTTGAGTAATTTGCATATTTTCTTTTCTTCCATCAGCTGCTTATCTGTTTGTGTAGATTGTGAAAATTAATTTACATGGTGTCATGAGCACTTGCATCTCACACTTGTTGCTTTTGTTGTCTTACAGGTTAAGTTGAGGCTGCAGACTCATTATCAAAATATTGAGTCATTGCTATCAATATATGAGAATATCATAGTCCATGTAGGCAATCCATCTCTTTTACTTTAAAACTCTCAGCTCCATCTGTTCTCTCAAGGCTGATATGCTTTTCTTCTTGATGTTATCTGTGGACTATGTTTCATGAAGTTACTCTAGCACATACTAATCTGATATCCTCAGTACTTCAAATAGTTTATGATGTGATCCGGTACTTAGATGGAGTAACATTTAGCATTGTTAATTTCTCTGTCACTTCTGTGGCATTTGTATATTACCTGTTTTTCAGTTGCTTGTTGGCCTGTTATTGATATGCTAGTGTTAGTATGGTATATCCAGTAGAATCTAATCCAGTGTGCCATTATCAAATTTGCATGCAATCTAGGTAATATAGGCCTACCCCCGTTGATTCTCCACTTGTGATGCCATAAGCTTAGCTTTGTTAGTTTTCAACTTGTGATGCCATGGTATACCATGCAACGATCATGCTTTATTCAATTACTTATCCCTGCAAGTCACTATACCTGCATGCTTGTGTACTGACGACTGACGATCAGACCTTTCTTTGTTATTGGCTTCTGTAATTTAGGTGAAAGGAGATGCCAAAGTGGACGATGTGTTTGCCGAGATCGACAAGCTGTTGAGCTCTATCCTGGACAAGAAATCAGAAATAGTGGCTAATGCTTGATCAGGTAAAATCCGTGCAGGTCAGGTGTGTTCATGTAAGCAGTCTGACATGATAGGAAAGTTCTCCATGTGGATGTGGTTGAAGCGCAGGGATTTTGGCTGGAATTGTATCATGTGTTGTTGTACATGGATGGAAGTGACAGATCATCCATACCAGTGTTTATACAAGTGGCATACGCTGCTGCGTTGTACATGGTTTATATATTAATTGCTGTCCTGTAAACATACTTTTTTTTGCGAGAAATGATCAATGCGTTGGCAAAAACTAAAGTTATTATCTGGCGCCTTCTAATAATGTTTTCTGATAGAGGAGTGCCTTGATGGAGATCACTGTGATGATGGCCTTAAGGTTTCTGTATGTGAGCACATGCACCTTGATCCACATCGATCTCTTCCAAGATGTGGACATAGAGGGTGCCACCAGATATATATGTGCTTGATGATAAGGGTCTGATTTAGTCGAGCGTCTCCCTCCCCTTGCACAAGACGACGCTTCCCTCGCAGCTCATGCACATCCTCCTCTCGGTCCATGAGCATCGCAAGCTAGGAGAGCAAGATATATAGGAGCACACCACTGCAGGTTGCTCATGGGTGCCCTCCTAAAACTGCAACCTGCGCCGATGCATGCATACCTCGAATGCAGCCATGTTGATGAGCCAGCATGACCTTAACAATGGCGCCAGGAAGATCTCGCCAGAGAGGGGTGTTTTCTTGATGCCTATGTCTATGGACTTGGTCGTCTCGCTAGCTGTCAGCTTGATGCCCATCTCTTGGAGCTCGTCAACACTGATAGCTTCTTCCCGTCTTGTAGTAGTGGAGGAGGCCGGCCAAGAAGATGCGGTGACCTGTAGCTCTCCAGGAAAAACAATGTCCTTTGGGTATCTCCACGGACCTGCAGTGTCTAAACAATTAAACTACATTGGCCGACGCTGCATAAGGAGGAATGCTCATGACAAGATATGTACACACAGCTGATTTGGACTACCGCCAATATAAATGAAATCAAAATACAATCAACAGGTACCAGGCACAGCTGCATCAATTCACTTGGGATTGCATACCATAATCTCTAATAATATCCATCACAGCTAATCAATAATGGCAGTCAATAAATAGCCAATTGTCTGCCTAGATAATAGGCTAATAAAAACCATAACAAGTCAACCTCGGCGTCACTGGTTCCCAAAGCTCTTTCTCACGGCGACTTGGGCGACGCAACGCCTTAGAGAGGCGAGGTCGAGGGGCGGCGACCTGGGTGACTCCTTCATGTCAGAATCCTCCTCCCCCTCCTCCGTGCCAGAAACCTCTTCCGTAGCAGCTTTATGTGCCAATTTAACCAAGAACCGCATGTGCCTCAGCTTCACCTCCTTACATTTGTAGGCATGCTCTAAATCTTTGTAGATTACAGAGATAGAGTATTTAATGACCTTATCCTTATACTTATCTGCATCTTCCTTCATCTTTAAAAGCTCATCTGATGAAAACATCTGAAAGGAACACATACAAAACTTCAGTCCCCACAAGTATATGATAAACACAGTGAGTGAAAACAACTTGCAAAATAGTAGTTCACCTTAAGTGGGATCTCAATTTCTTCTTCCGGGCAAGATATCTTCTTCAGAGCAGTTGCTAGCTTCATAGGATCCCATTCTGAACTGTTGAACCCAGATATCTCCATAAGGTATGTATCAGCCATGTGAAGGCTCTTGGAATGTTTCTTTTCAACCAAGTCACAATCATATGAAGCAGGCTGCAATGGTGGTACACACCAATTCTAGCTGCCAAAGGCATGGGAGGCCTAACACAACACTACTATAGTGGTTTGTTTCAAAAATACAAAGCATTACCATAAACATATGAGTCATTCAGGTCAACCAAACAAAGGGGTATAACTTAGGTCGAGTAATACTCTTGGTAATGCTTTGTATTTTTGAAACAAACCACTATAGTAGTGTTGTGTTAGGCCTCCCATGCCTTTGGCAGCTAGAATTGGTGTGTACCACCATTGCAGCCTCAGATGTCAGCCCATCGTCTAGGATATCTCAATTTTAAAAAATCGAGTAGTGTAGCAGGCTAGCAGCATCACACTAGTAGTCACATCTACCTCGCTAATTTATCAAAATCATCAAGTGCTTGTTTAACAAATCTCTACTAGAGTCATATTGACAAATCTCCCTCGCTGCAGATAAAAAAAACTACAATCCTATAAAAGAAGAAAACAAGGTGCATTACTCAGTACAAAATTGCAACGAGGTATATATAGCGCCTGAGACACATATGAGAGAGAGAAGGATTTACTAACACTTTTTGCCATATAGTCCTTGACGAACCTGGCCCAGATGTGCTGCATGAGTACAAACAATAAACCCAATAAACAGTAAGTAAAATCAATGGCTCATGATCTTGATCGATGGGGCAGGAAAATGAGACAATGTACTCAAAACGCAGACGCATCAGTACGAACCTCGACTGGATTCTCTTTTTCAAGGAGGGAGGCATTGCAGGAAAATATGGCAAAGCCAGAGGGCGTCTCGAAAAGCAGCCAAATGAACCCGGGCCCGGGTACCCACCTAAGAAGTCTGCAAGAAATCAATAGGCAACGCATGCATATTAGATGCTAATATGTGCGGCTTTGACGAGGGGTACTGATCGAGATGAAGCCAAATTAATCTAGCCGGAGGAGGGGATCGGACTCACCTGGCCGGGTCAGTTTCGTCGGTGGCGGCGGCGATCCTCTCGCGCAGCTTTGAGCGCCCTCGTCGCCCCATCGATCGCGCGATATGATGGCGAGAGAGATGAAGAAGCGGCGTATAGTCGGCGGAATTAATGAAGGCGAAGCCCTAGTAGGCACGGCAATAGGGCAATTGTAGGCCCTCGTTTGAGATCGTTACACACACATTTGCATTTATTGATAAACAACCTCAACGTATCCGTAGACATTACAAATTTACAACTAGGGAGTAGTATATGGCATCTTTATCTCCATGAAAGAATCCACATTACGAGCCAATCCCTAAACTGAACCTCGACATGTATGACAACTCAAGAAACAAAACATCCTCCATCAAAAAATAATTCAAATTATTATACAAACGAGTACAGATCATCTCATAAATTACATTAAAATTATGATTATACATTGCACGATTACATTATCTTGCTATGGCGACCGTCTGGCCTACCATGGCACTCCCTGCACGGCCCCAGAACAGTGAACTTAACTGTAGAGGGAACTTTAACCTCGATATATGTTCTGATGGCCATGGCCGCTCTAGGAGCTTCCTTGAGAATATCATTGCTTATGGGGTGACATCCTCTACAACCTTCATCAGAACACCTATAACCGGATACAGTGCTCAATGTAAGACACTCGAGTGACACTGCATTATTGAGAATATAACAAGTTAGCTCAACCAAGCTCTTGGCGGAGCTGAACCCCGAGATCTTCACATTCTTGAGGCAGCCATGACGGTGTTCAGGCATCTGCCTGAAATGTGACGAATCTCCAAACACCGATTCGTGTTCCATACATTGCTGAGATACCTGAAGATGAGAAGGAAATTGAATTAATGGATATTCAAAACAGAGTGAGCAGCTATCTTTAATTTCCAGGATGGAATAAACAAACGTCACTGTTGTTCTTACATCTAAGATCAAAGTCTCCAAGGAAGGAGCTGCATGAAGGAAAGAAACCAGAGAAAAATAATCATAGGACGGGGAGAAGCTCGATCCTGACATCAAACGAACGGACAGGTGCTTAAGGTAGAGGAATTTGGTAGGCAGCATTGGTGTATTGACCACCTGCACAACAGATATATCATAACTACCATGATATGTATACATTGCTAGTCTACAATACCTAAAGTTTCAGAGTATACCTCCTTCCTTGAACATAAGGCAAGAGTCTCAAGATTTGGCATAGTGCATGGTAGCTCAGCACGCGCATAACAGACAACCTTTGGATGGTACAGGGTTAAGTTCTTCATTTGCAATGTTTCTCCAAGCAAGACTTTTGGAATGTTTCCAGCAAGGGAAAATCTGGAGAGATTTGGAGCTTTATTCTCTATAACCTGCAGCCTCCAACATCCAAAAATCTCCAAGTAGTTGAACTGCTGCAACACACAAGGTATCTTAAGGCAAATTATCTCCTTGCAATCTATCAGGACCAACTGCTCCAAAGCAAGAGAGTTGGAAAGAAGGCACTCTAACTCATCCCCCCTAATACACACAGTA
The DNA here is from genome assembly GCA_033239725.1 of Echinochloa phyllopogon. Classification (NCBI taxonomy): domain Eukaryota; kingdom Viridiplantae; phylum Streptophyta; class Magnoliopsida; order Poales; family Poaceae; genus Echinochloa; species Echinochloa phyllopogon. The sequence continues at coordinate 737,814 of BTCW01000006.1, read as the reverse complement.
CGCAGATGCAGACTTGTTAGGCTTCTCATGGGGCCAAGTTCAGCTGTGGGGCGGAAGGTACAAAACCCAAGTTCCAGAAACCGAATGGAGTTTCTAACCCCATCAGATAAAAATGAGAACGGCAAGTTGTACTTGGATCTAAATGGCATAAGTGTGAGTTCTTCGATCCCTGGTGTAGCCAACTGTCAAGAGAGCTGCAGGAGATATCATCTAATACAAGCTTCAAAACCTTCAAGCAGCCTGAGTGATTTCTCAGAATTTGGTCAATTATATCATTTAAATTCCCTTTGCACCCATGTGTTTTCGAGGCTAGCATATCCCTACTCAGGGTGAGGTTAGGATGACATCTCCAGGAACGTAAAAAGGCACGAGACAGGCAAGCAGTACGGGCAGAATCACGCAGCGGCAGTAGGGAATGTATATAGCGCCAAATGTCCTGCACGCACAAACAATGGATAAAAGTTCAACAATGCAATTGTAAAGCCAAACGATCAGAAAAGGAAAACAAGAATATTCGTCGCAAGAAAAAGCACTATATGACTGTGCTTTCAATATGGAGGACTCCTGTGGAGGTGCTACCATAACTGTTATCTCTGCAATCTGGAGGGATGCAAATATGATATTACCAGCCTTTGCAGAGAGAACAGCTACTGTTGGTGTTAAACAAAGCAAAGCCACTTTTTTTTGACATGAAAGCAAAGTCATTAATGCAGCAGGAGTGTAGGTTTGTTTCCAAATTGCAGTACCGAATTGTGAAGCAAAGATCCGTTCTCTATATTTATATAAATAATAACAATATCCAGCTAGGCCAGCAATATAGGTGAGTGCAATAATCTAATCTTGCTTTATCAGTTTCGAATGTCACAGCACCTCAGGAAGGTCTGGGATTGAGCATCTCATTCTTTTGGCACCTTGAGAACCACCATCGCCATCTTGCTGACAGGGCGAGGTCTTTCTTTTATGCACTGATGATGGGGCCATCGATCCACCTGCATCAGAGCAAGCATGCTTAGCCCCATCCCATGGAGTAGATCTGAAGAGGGAAAAGAACTCGAGAAGGCTTACGACGCCGCTGCAGGGACATGAGCTGCTGCAGCGCCAGCATCCCCATGCTACGAGTAGACGACAATCCCTCCCGCTCCCGCCCTCCGCTTCTCTCTTCTTTCTTGGTTTGGATCTGAATTCAATTCCGAATCGAATCCGACGAGGCGCGAAACGGAAGAAATCGCCGCGGCGCCGGGAGGTCTAAATGGGCCGGCCCAATAACCGTTGCTTCGGCCCTGTTGGGTTGTTGGGCTGCCACTCGCGATTACCCATGAAAGCGCGGCCACTGCCTCCCTCCCATCGCCGGCGCCCGCCGCCGCCGCCGCCGCTGCGTCTTGCTCCTCTCCGGTCTCCGCCGCAACTTCTCCCGGCCTGCCCGCCTCCTCATGCTGCGCCGCGCGGGCCGCTGCTTGCCGGAGCCACGCTCCATGCCTCGAGAAGCCGCCCCTTCCCCTTTCAGAGCTCCATGTCCATGTGGTTTGCTTCAGTTACTGGCCAGGAGGCCAGGACAGCAGAAGGGGCGAAGCGAGGTGGGGTTTTACCGTTCAGTGAAATTTTCGCTGGGATGTAGATACTTTTTTATCTTCATTTTATCTAGTATAGAATTGACACCCGGGCACTGGATTCTGCAGTATGGTCTAGGTTGGGGATGTGCTAATGGTCAGAGATTGCTGCTGGGACTGAAGATGGGAAGCATTGCTCATCTGTTTCGCGGTGAGATCATTGTCAATGTGAATGTGGTTGTGCTCTTTTGGGGTTCCAAGTGATGCAATTGGAAGTTATACCGGTAGTACTGGTAATACTAGTTAGAGTATTAGCAAACATAGTTGTGCATACTATATCATGAAGACTGACTGCAAGTGTCTATGACTATGAAGATGCTGCACTGTAATTCAGGTGCATTGTGATGAACTCTGCTGGTTGATTTCTTTTCACCTGCAATTCAGGTGGTAGAGCTGCTGATATGATATGCTAGTTCTTGAACTGTATATTATGATTGAAATTGTTGTTCCATGTCTGTTGAGTTGAGTTATTCCATCGCTTTCTCATCAACTGCTTAGCTGTCCGTAAACTGTGAAGATCAATGAACATGATGTTGTGAGCATCTACCTCTGAAACATGTTTTTGCTGTTTTTACAGGTTAATCTGAGGTTGCAGAGTTATCATCAAAATGCTCAACCCTTGCTATCTCTCAAGGTTGAAATTCAGTTATCCTACCACAGATAATTTCAGATAAGCTTTCTTATTCTGGTGCATGTTACATTCTCTGAAGTCTGAACGACTGAACTGTTCTAGTTGTTGTGGAGGCTAATGGGTAGTTGAGTTCAGCTACGCATTGTTATCTGTCATTCAATACATGTTGGTGTCAGTATGATATTCAGTACCTACTTTGATGTGGCAATATTAAACTTACATGCAGTCAGAGGTAACATAAAAGCTGAGTAGGTTCTATATTTGTATCATTTAAGGAGAAGAAATAGCTTTGAAATTTGCTGATTTCTGCTTATTACACCAAATGGTGCTAAATACTAGTATTTTGTGTCATGGCTATTATGTATTCACTATTCAGTTACCTATATCTGCAATTTCCTTTCTGGCATCTTGGTTTCCTAACCTCAACCAAACCTTTCTTCACCAATATGCTCTGTTAACCTAGGTCCAAGTTCAGTAGATGGTGTTTTTGCCAAGATCGACAAGGTGGTGGATTAGACAAGTAATCATGCACAAATGGTTGTCTGAAGTTTCCATCCCTGATCCCTGTTGAGTGTTGAAGCAGGTTCTGTCTTCTTTCTGGGTGCTGCCAGGGCTGGTCTTCCCGGGCCAGTTTGTTGACATGGTCTAATTGTTGGTCTGCTACAAGGCACAATGGGCCGGGCCCAATTCAGACACTGAAGCGCAGTATTTCCAATCGGCCCAAGGCCTGGCACCTGCCTATAAAGGAAAGGAAAGGTGGACTCATACGGCCGCATAGCACTTGGTACCAAACCGATCGGCCCAAAGCCTCTCAAACCTCCGGACCTCGCCGCGGACGCCATTCCCGCGGCTCGCCGGCGTTCTGCCCCGCCTCGCCCCGCCCGAGTCCGAGGTAAGATTTCCTCGCGCATTCCCCTCCCCCGACTCCGTGTTCTTCGCCGTTTGATTCCCGATTCCGTGGCGCTGTTCTTGCTCGGGCTCGTCGCCAGAATTTGCGGGTTCTTGTCTTCTTGGTTGGCGGGTTTCTTGGGTTGCTGGCTGCTGCGGCGGCTTCTTCTCCGCTTCCTTGGGGTTCTTGGCTCAGTGGCTCAGCCCTAGCCGGCGCAGTCTTGGCTCCCCTCGGAATCGTAGTCTCTTGCAGTTGCTGCGCGCGGTTCTTGATCCTCTTCGGCCTCCGGGATGTGCAATTTCTTGTCTTCTTGGTGGATTTCCCTGCTGCGTTTCCGCTTCTTTGGCGTTTCTTGGCCGTCCTCGCCATAATGTGTTGTATTGTGGATGGAGATTCTTTGATTTTTCTTGCGCCACATCTCCTGGTCCTTTGGCCTTCTTACGCGCTGCTCTTGATGCGTTCTTATCTGCTTCTTTACATTTCTTGGTTCTTTGGGTTTTGACGCGATTCTTTCTTGTGATTCCAGTATGGATGGCTGGGACGTCGGCAGCGATGACGGCGAAGAGTGCGCGAACTTCAACTTTGATACGGAGGAAATGTACAAGTTCTTGGAAACTATCAAGCACTTGAAGGTCGACCCACAGTGCTTGCGTTGCAAGGCCACAGCCGGGAAGCAGATGCTCAAGGAACCCAAGTCTCGTTTCATGATGTGCTCGGGCTGCAGCCAGTGTTTCTGTGCCGGATCGGCAACCAATGAGGACGAGCCAGGAGGCCACGCACGGTCCCATGCCAAATCAGCATGTCACCACGTTGCTCTGTGGATAGATCAACCCAATGCCGCTTACTGCTTTAAGTGTGGCCGCAGTTTGAACCTCGAAGTGATTGCCTCAGAGGCACGTGCTCACGAGCTCTATGTTGTTAGAGGGATACCAAATCGCGGGAACACATGCTTTGTGAATGCATTGATGCAGTGCCTCTTTGCACTTGGTAAGCTGCGGATGTGGATGTTTGGACTTGCTCCTGATGCTCCGACGGGGTTCCTTGGTGTGGCGCTGAAGGAGCTCTTTGTGGAGACAATGGCCGGGAATGATGCAAGAGCAACGCTGAACCCAGATAAACTCTTGGAGTGTTTAGGCGCACTGAATACAAAGTACAAAGACCGTACAACTCAGCAAGATAGTCATGAATTGCTTGTCAGTCTGTGTAAGGGTTTGATTGAGGAGGAGCTGCTGAATAGGCCTCCTGACATGGGAAAGGATGTTCCTACAGTTGTTGATTCCTTGTTCCTGGGTCAGTTGTCTCAAACCTTGATCTGCAAATGTTGCTCTAAACCGTCAGTTCAGCCAGAATCATTCTCTGAGCTCGCACTGGCACTGCCACAAAACAGTGGTGATTCTCACATTCGTGGTTCATCACCCAAAAGTGTTGCATCACCAAGGAGTGGCAGAAGGGAAAGGAAAGATATTAAAGGCCTGTTTCAACAAATTTGGGATGAGGGTAAGTTTACAAGCTCCTGCACCTAATCAATTGCCTGCCAAAAAGTGGTTAACAGATCTGCAGATACACGGGACATCCCAGATCATAACACTATTGAGACATGCATGCAAGAAACTGTGAACACTCTCATATGACAACTGTTGTTGCCTATTTTGCTGAACACAAGGAAACTTGTTATTTGTCAGAGTTGAGTTTCAACCACTATCTAAACAAGTAAACAGTGAAACTTGTTTAAAGAGTAGTTGCACGCATGGATTGAAGAAATGTCACGAAAACCCCCAGGATGTTTGAACAAGCTGAATATGGCAATCTATTTCTTGTAGTGTGGTAGTCCGAATTGCTATTCAAACATAGTCCAGGGTGTTGAATGCTTATCTTAATTTCGCTCCAATGACCTGTTAAATTGTAACATTTTGGGTGTGCTCGGAGAAAATTACTGCTAATGTGGAGGATTGAGGTTCTGGAAAACTTGTAGAGATTGATAGTTTCTGGATGCATAATGTTTTTTGCAGATAAACATAAGATAGGCTCTCTTCCATCAGTAAAGGAGTGCCTGGAATATTATTTTAGAGAAGAGATTGTGACAAGGAACTGTGAAAGCTGTACCAAGGATGAGAAGACAAGCACCAGCCAGAGTAAAGATGGTGGGCAGATGGTGGCAAGCATCAATGAAAGCACATCAGTTGATAGGGACCAAACTGAACGTGACCATCATGGAAAAGCAGAGGAAAAGAGCAACCTGTTCAGTGCCCATGATAACCAAAATGCCAGCACACGAAATCAGGAGACAAGGATGCAACTGGAAAATACTGCACACCAAGTGGGAGAAGCCCCAGATGAGCAGAAAGGCAGACATGCAGATAAAGCGTGTTTTCTTAGCAAGCTGCCACCTGTGCTAACTCTCCAAATCCTGAGATGTGAGGGCACAAATAAGAGACCGGGACATATGAAATTTGAGGAAAATCTTGATGTAGGAAAATATCTGGAACCCAGGTGCTAACAGTTCTACACAGTAACATCTAATCCTTTTATGCAATTTGAGCTTGGTGATTTGCGTTAGCTTCTTTCTTTTTGTAGTTTGTAGTAGCTTTATGAAAGCTTGAAGAAGACATGACATTTAGCTCAATTTGTTGTTTAGACTCTTATGTCTCTAGCAGCGCTTCCACTTTCCAGTGGCCATTGCTTATCCTGGGGTAGTGGTAGAAGTAAATTTTGTTTGAGATATTGATGATTCTTGCAAAACAAATATTTCTTTGAAACTTTCATTTTTTATTTGAGACTCAGACTGCATTATGGAAATGGGTGAAGGGGCCTCTCTCATTTTGAACTTTCATTACATGCTAGTTGGAAATTTAATTGAAATTAATTGTGTTTTGAGTTTATTGAGGATCAATTGGATTTGAATGTTGGTCTAAAAAATGAATTTAAATGTTCTTTTGACAGTTTGATTTGGATCAAAACCCGTGCTATCTAGCAGTAGTGATTGCCTTTAATTGGTTGAAAACTGCTTCAGCGGTCAGCGCATTGTGATTTGTTTGTGTTTGTAGGGGGGGAAATCTCCCAGCATAGTCCTTTAGTAACATCACATATGGAATGCAGTGCGTCACAAGCTGGCCACTACAGCACTGTATCACGAACTGCCTATTCCTGTTTTCCCCTTCAGGCAGTGCATTCAAATGCCTAAACTGGCAGCCCTTTTACATTAGACTTTTTGGTGGCCAGCATTTTCTAATTTTATATTGAAGTAGCATTTTCTAATTTGATTTTGAAGTAGTTGTGGTACCGTTATGTGTTGAAACTGGACTGGCTGCTGATTAGTCAATTGATATACATCAAAACTGCTCATGCAATAGTAGTTTGTTGTTAGGCAAAATTTGCTCCGGGACACCGTTATTTCGTGAAATTGGCCATAACACACCGCCATCGATCGTATTTGCTGGGTACCATTACAAAATCGAGATCATTTGCCAGAACACACCGCAACGAGTAAAATAATATATTTTTGGATTTGAGGAGAGAGAGATGCTGGGAAAAGTCGTTTTTGCCCTCATCTTCTTCATCCTCCCGCCTGTACTCGTGCTCCCCTGCCGGATGTTCGCCTTCTTCCGCCCGAAGCCGCCAGCTCCAGGGCGGCGCCGGCGGCGCGGCGGGGGCGGAGGGGAATGGGAGGAAACCGGAGCTCTCCTCGTTGCGGTGGCCGCCCGGGACGCGTTGGCTCTTCCTGGTGATGTGCGGAGATCGGCGGCGGAGCGATTGAGCCAGTGGCGGAACCCCGTGACGGCGCTGATGACGGGCTCGAGCTCCGAGAAGCAGTCCACGGTGTTGAACCCACCGAAGAGCTCGTTCACATCCTCGACCACGGCGGCGAGCCTGCCAAGGTCAACGGGCGACGTACACACGTGCTGCCCGCGGCGGGCGAGGCGCGCGAGGAGGCGGCGGACCACGTCGGCGCGGACGCCGGCACGGGCCTCGACGCGTCGTGGCGAGAGGAGCTTGGAGACGAGCACCCGGCGGCGCTGCCTCGTGGGTGGTCAGGGCGGCACGCGCCAACGCCGTCGAGGAGATCACGACGGCCAGCACGGTGCCCAGGCGGAGGCGGAGCAGCGGCGCGCGCATGCGCCACGACAACTCGGCCAGCAGCGTCAACGGGCCGGAGATGAAGAAGACGAGGGCAAAAACGACTTTTCCTAGCATCCCTCTCTCCTCAAATCAGGAAAAATATTATTTTAATTGTTGCGGTGTGTTCTGGCAAATGATCTCGATTTTGTAATGGTACCCAACAAATACGACCGATGGCGGTGTGTTGTGGCCAATTTCGCAAAATAACGGTGTCCCAGAGCAAATTTTGCCTTGTTGTTAATGGTGTTCGCTTAGCTAGTCTAGCAATTCCTTTTACATCAATTTTGTTTTGTTTTTCTCAAATCTTCAGCTCCAAGGAAAAAAATAATGCCAGATATCGTCTTGCTGGTGTCATTGAGCACATCGGGAGGTCCTTCACGGGGGGCCACTATGTGGCTTATGTGAGAAGAAGCAGGACTGGAAGCGAACAGCTGCAGAGCAGTGGCTCTTCCACATGGTTCTTTGCGAACGACACGATCATCAAAAATGTCTTGTTAGCGAGAGTTCTTAGGTGCGAGGCCTACCTTCTTTTCTACCAGAGGATAGAAGATTGAGACATGTATGGCAGTATGTCCGAGTAATCAGAAGAGCAATCACAAGGGATTCGCGAACATGCTTTGGTTGGCCAAGGATCCAGTCAGTGTACACAGTACCATTGAGACTCTTGTTCAAGTCCATTCGTGTAATCGTGTGGCCATCCGTGACCTACTGCAGCGTGTACCCAGTTGGGGAGATTATCAGCTCATCTGTTCATATACATTCAGAGCTGCTTTCTTTTTGTTCTTTTATTAGGGGTCTAACTAGGAAGAGGGCAGGAACTAGCTGTGACAATACAGGCCTTGGCCTTGGTTTTGTTGGATGATACTCGATCTTGCATGCCCATGCTTCACAGTTAATGATGTGTTGAACGGTCTGCTGACATGGTAGATATATGTTCTTCATTCTGTGGCTCCAGCCTGCGTCAGTTGATTGGTTATGGAAGCTTTTCCTTGTTTTGTGAATGGCTGCAAAGTTTCTTTTTCTCTTTTTGGTTGCCTAGGAAGATGATGGTTCAGGGCATTCTGGTGTTACTGATTTTGGTCGGAGTCCATGCTAAATTGCTAACTGTCTGGTCCAACAACAGTTTTAGGAATGCTGCCTGGTTTGGAAGAAAATAACTGCCGAGTGCTAGTGCTTGATGCTATGGAAGGATATGAATCAAGTACTGTATATATGGAAAAGAAGCATCTGGTGAATATTTAGATGAAGTAGAGAATGTTTTCCGAAAAAAAAAGAAAACGACAAGCTGTAAGATTTCTTTTTCTTTTTAATCAGAAAACTGCAGGGTGACTAACTCAAGTCTCAACTCCCAAGGAAGACCAAATTAATGTAAGCCTTGTTTAGTTCTCAAAAAGCAACCCTAAAGTTTACTATGCAAAAAGAAGATTTCCATCACATCAAAATGGTATAGCATGCATGGAGTACTAAATCTAAATAAAATAAAAAACTAAGTGCACAGTTTTGTTGTACTATGCGAGACGAACATTTTGAGCCTCATTAATCAATTTTTGGACAACTATTCACATAAACAAACGAAATGCTACAATAACGCAATGATTACGACGTGACCCCAAACCCCGGTTCCCCACCCCCTATTCTCCATTTAAACAAGGGCTAAAAATGTCATGAATTTGGTCAACAAAGGCTCTTAGTATGTGAATAGGCTCTGAGCTCAATTCGAGGTTTGAATTAAAAAGCTATTTCCAGTCATTTCCAATATAAAGAATGAGGCAAAGGCAAGGGTGCTCCTTGATTACTCTGACAAGTGGGCCTCAAGGCAACCTCCCTCAGGTCGATTCGACTGGGCCCGTTGCTTGTCTTGTCTTCCTTCGGCTTCCTCCGCCCATGGCTTGCGCTGACTGGGATTTCTGTGAGTTGAAGTAAATTTTCAAGCACATGAGCTTTTGAGGAACTTTTGCGCTGCCACAACATTTCCATGTAAGCTGTAACTCACATGGTATGGTAGTCTAATATTTCTCCATGCAGGTGACAGATCATAAGATATTCAAAACAGCTATGTATATTTCCGGAGAAATGGTTCTCTGTTCCGATCATTTTCTTGAAGCAGATTATACATGTTTTAAATTTTCAAGGTATGATATATTTCGTTGAATGAGTCTTTTTCGGCACATCGCGTATAATAAAGTGAATCGAATCAAGTCATGTAAAAAAATGGACTGCGTCGCCTCTCCTTTGAGAGGGACAGAATCGTCAAGGTCTAAATGGGCCGGCCCAAGAACCGTTGCTTCGGCCCTGTTGAATTGTTGGGCTGCCACTCGCGATTACCCATGGACGGCAGGCGACCGCCGCCGCCGCGGCCTCTTCTTCCTCCTCTCCGGTCTCCGCCGCAACTTTTCCCGGCCTGCCCGCCTCGCCCTCATGCTACGCCCCCAGCCTGCTGCTTGCCAGCTGCTAGGATGCTGCTCTCCATGCCTCGAGAAGCCAAGGTCCGCCCTTCCCCTTTCGGACTTGCTCGGTTCAGCTACCCGCCAGCAGAAGGGGAGTTGCGAGGTGGGGGTTTTGCCGTTGAGTGAACATTTCGGTGAGATCTAGATAGTGTTTTGTTGATTGTATACAGTAATGGACACTCGGGCACTGGATTCTGCAGTATGGTTGGTATGGTGCGTGTCTAGGTTGGAGATGTGCATGTGCTAAGGTCAGAGATTGCAGCTGGGACTGAATTCGGGGAGCGGACCAAGGAATTCATGGAGATCTCAACTGGTTTGTGGTGAGACAATTGTCAATGTGAAATGTGGGTGTGCTCTTTTGGGGTTTCTTTTTTTTTCTTTTTTGAAAAATTTGCAGGAGCGCTGCACTGTCTTTTGGGGTTTCAGTGATGCAATTTGAAGTTATACGGTAGTACTGGTAATAGTAGTTTAAGTGTAGTAGCAGACATAGCCGTGCATTTGTTATTAGACTGAATGGAAGTTCCTATAACTATGAAGATGCTGCACTGTACTGCAATATCATGTTCAGTGCATTGTGATGAACTCAGTTGGTAGATTTCTTTTCACATGCAATTCCAGGTAGTAGAGATGCTGATATGAGATGCTAGTTCTTGAACTGTATATGATGGTGATTGGAATTGTTGTTCCTGTCCGTATAATGTGAAGATCAATGAACATGGTGGTGTGAGCATCTATCTCTGAAACATGTTTTTGCTGTTTTATTTACAGGTTAAAATGAGGTTGCAGAGTTGTCATCAAAATGCTCAACCCTTGGTAACTGAGTATAAGCCTGCTGTAGTCGAAGTAGGCAATCTATCTTTCAAGGTTGAAATGCAGTTATCCTACCACAGATAATTTCAGATAAGCTTTCTTATTCTGGTGCATGCTACACCTCTCTGAAGTCTGAACTGTTCTAGTTGTTGACTTGTTGTCGAGGCTAGTAGTTGAGTTCACCTGTGCATTGTTATCTGTTATTCAATATATGTTGGTGTCAGTATGATATTCAGTACCTACTTTGATGTGGCAATCAAACTTACATGCAGCCAGTGAGCCAGAGGTAACATAAAAGCTGAGTAGGTTCTATATTTGTCAGAGGTAACATAAAAGCTGAGTAGGTTCTATATTTGTATCATTTAAGGAGAAGAAATAGCTTTGAAATATGTTGATTTCTGCCTATGACGCCAAATGGTGGTAAATACTAGTATTTTGTGTCATGATGTATTCACTATTCAGTTACCTATCTCTGCAATTTCTGTTCTTGCATCTTGGTTTCCTAACCTCAACCAAACCTTTCTTCACCAATGGCCCTGTTAATCTAGGCCAAAGTTCAGTAGATGATGTTTTTGCCAAGATCGACAAGGTGGTGGATTAGACAAGTAATCATGCACAAATGGTTGTCTGAAGTTTCCATTCCTGATCCCTGTCGTCCTGTCGAGTGTTGAAGCAGGTTCTATCTTCTTTCTGTCTGAAATATGACAGGCTGTGTGGGAGCAGCCTCTTCCCGGGCCAGTTTGTTGACATGGTCTAATTGTTGGCCTGCTACAAGGCATGATGGGCCGGGCCGAATTCAGACTCTGAAGCGCAGTATTTCCAATCGGCCCAAGGCCTATCACCTGCCTATAAAAGAAAGGAAAGGTGGACTCCGGACTCGCACGGCCGCATAGCATTTGGTACCAAACCAATCTCGGCCCAAGGCCAGGGAAGCCTCTCCGCCACCACCACCGTCCCCAACTCCCAAACCTCCGGGCCTCGGCGAGGACGCCATTCCCGCGGCTCGCCGGCGTTCTGCCCCGCCCGAGTCCGAGGTAAGATTTCCTACCGCATTCCCCTCCCCCGACTCCGTGTTCTTCGCCGTTTGATTCCCGATTCCGTGGCGCTGTTCTCGCTCGGCTCCTCGCCAGAATTTGGTGGGTTTCTTGGGTTGCTGCTGCTGCGGCGGCTTCTTCTCCTCTTCCTTGGGGTTCTTGGCTCATCCCTAGCCGGCGCAGTCTTGGCTCCCCTCGGAATCGTAGTCTCTTGCAGTTGCTGCGCGCGGTTCTTGATCCTCTTCGGCCTCCGGGATGTGCAATTTCTTGTCTTCTTGGTGGATTTCCCTGCTGCGTTTCGGCTTCTTTGGCGTTTCTTGGCCGCCCTCGCCATAATGTGTTGTATTGGGGATGGAAATTCTTTGATTTTTCTTGCGCTACGTCTCCCGGTCCTTTGGCCTTCTTGCGCGCCGCTCTTGATGCGTTCTTATCTGCTTCTTTACATTTATTGGTTCTTTGGGTTTTGACGCGATTCTTTCTTGTGATTCCGGTACACGCGATGGGGAAGGGGGAGGAGAAGGGAACCAAGGCGGCGGCGGAGATGGACAACAACGACGCGGCGCCCCAGCAGGAGGGCTGGGACGGCGCCAGCGACGACGACGAAGAGTGCGCGAACTTCAACTTTGATACGGAGGAAATGTACAAGTTCTTGGAAACTATCAAGCACTTGAAGGTCGACCCGCAGTGCTTGCATTGCAAGGCCACAGCCGGGAAGCAGATGCTCAAGGAACCCATGTCTCGTTTCATGATGTGCTCGGGCTGCAGCCAGTGTTTCTGTGCCGGATCGGCAACCAATGAGGACGAGCCAGGAGGCCACGCACGGTCCCATGCCAAATCAGCATGTCACCACGTTGCTCTGTGGATAGATCAACCCAATGCCGCTTACTGCTTTAAGTGTGGCCGCAGTTTGAACCTCGAAGTGATTGCCTCAGAGGCACGTGCTCACGACCTCTATGTTGTTAGAGGGATACCGAATCACGGGAACACATGCTTTGTGAATGCATTGATGCAGTGCCTCTTTGCACTTGGTAAGCTGCGGATGTGGATGTTTGGACTTGCACCTGATGCTCCGACGGGGCCCCTTGGTGTGGCACTGAAGGAGCTCTTTGCGGAGACAATGGCCGGGAATGATGCAAGAGCAACGCTAAACCCAGATAAACTCTTGGAGTGTTTAGGCGCACTGAATACAAAGTACAAAGACCGTGCAACTCAGCAAGATAGTCATGAATTGTTTGTCAGTCTGCTTAAGGGTTTGATTGAGGAGGAGCTGCTGAATAGGCCTCCTGACATGGGAAAGGATGTTCCTACAGTTGTTGATTCCTTGTTCCTGGGTCAATTCTCTGAAACCTTGATCTGCAAATGTTGCTCTAAACCGTCAGTTAAGCCAGAATCATTCTCTGAGCTCGCACTGGCACTGCCACAAAACAGTGGTGATTCTCGCATTCGTGGTTCAGCAGGTAAGTTTACAAGCTCCTGCACCTAATCAATTGCCTGCCAAAAAGTGGTTAACAGATCTGCAGATACACAGGGCATCCCAGATCATAACTCTATTGAGACATCCATGCAAGAAACTGTGAACACTCTCATATGACACCTGTGGTTGCCTATTTTGCTGAACACAAAGAAACTTGTTATTTGTCAGAGTTGAGTTTCAACCACTATCTAAACAAGTAAACAGCGAAACTTGTTTAAAGAGTAGTTGCATGCATGGATTGAAGAAATGTCACCAAAACCTTCAGGATGGTAACATAAACTCCCCAGGATGTTTGAGCAAGCTGAATATGGCAAGCTATTTCTTGTAGTGTGGTAGTCCGAATTGCTATTCAAACATAGTTCAGGGTGTTGAATGCTTATCTTAATTTCGCTCCAATGACCTGTTAAATTATAACAGTTTTGGGTGTTCTCGGAGAAAATTACTGCTAATGTGGAGGATTGAGATTCTGGAAAAATTGTAGAGATTGATAGTTTCTGGATGCATAATGTTTTTTGCAGATAAACGTAAGATAGGCTCTCTTCCATCAGTTAAGGAGTGCCTGGAATATTATTTTAGAGAAGAGATTGTGACAAGGAACTGTGAAAGCTGTACCAAGGATGAGAAGACAAGCACCAGCCAGAGTAAAGATGGTGGGCAGATGGTGGCAAGCATCATTGAAAGCACATCAGTTGATAGGGACCAAACTGAACGTGACCATCATGGAAAAGCAGAGGAAAAGAGCGACCTGTTCAGTGCCCATGATAACCAAAATGCCAGCACACTAAATCAGGAGACAAGGATGCAACTGGAAAATACTGCACACCAAGTGGGAGAAGCCCCAGATGAGCAGAAAGGCAGACATGCAGATAAAGCGTGTTTTCTTAGCAAGCTGCCACCTGTGCTAACTCTCCAAATCCTGAGATGTGAGGGCACGAATAAGAGACCGGGACATATGAAATTTGAGGAAAATCTTGATGTAGGAAAATATCTGGAACCCAGGTGCTAACAGTTCTACACAGTAACATCTAATCCTTTTATGCAATTTGAGCTTGCTGATTTGCGTTAGCTTCTTTCTTTTTGTAGTTTGTAGTAGCTTTATGAAAGCTTGAAGAAGACATGACATTTAGCTCAATTTGTTGTTTAGACTCTTATGTCTCTAGCAGCGCTTCCACTTTCAAGTGGCCATTGCGTATCCTGGGGTAGTCGTAGAAGTAAATTTGTTTGAGATATTGATGACTCTTGCAAAACAAATATTTCTTTAAAACTTACATTTTTTATTTGAGACTCAGATTGCATTATGGAAATGGGTGAAGGGGCCTCTCTCATTTTGAACTTTCATTACATGCTAGTTGGAAATTTAATTGAAATTACATATGGAATGCAGTGCGTCACAATTGACAAGCTGGCTACTACAGCACTGTATCACGAACTAACTATTCCTGTTTTCCCCTTCAGGCAGTGCATTCAAATGCCTAACCTGACAGCCCTTTTACATTAGACTTTTTGGTGGTCAGCATTTTCTAATTTGATATTGAAGTAGCATTTTCTAATTTGATTTTGAAGTAGTTGTGGTGCCGTTATGTGTTGAAACTGGACTGCCTGCTGATTAGTCAATTGATATACGTCAAAACTGCTCATGCAATAGTGGTTTGTTGTTAATGGTGTTCGCTTAGCTAGTCTAGCAATTCCTTTTACATCAATTTTGATTTTTTTTTCTCAAATCTTCAGCTCCAAGGAAAAAAATAATGCCAGATATCGTCTTGCTGGTGTCATTGAGCACATCGAGACGTCCTCCAAGGGGGGCCACTATGTCGCTTATGTGAGAAGAAGCAGGACTGGAAGCGAACAGCTGCAGAGCAGTGGCTCTTCCACATGGTTTTTTGCGAACGACACGATCATCAAAAATGTCTCGTTAGCGAGAGTTCTTAGGTGCGAGGCCTACCTTCTTTTCTACCAGAGGATAGAAGATTGAGACATGTATGTCAGTATGTCCGAGTAATCAGAAGAGCAATCGCAAGGGATTCGCAAACATGCTTTGCTTGGCCAAGGATCCAGTCAGTGTACACAGTACCAGTGAGACTCTTGTTCAAGTCCATTGGTGTAATCGTGTGGCCATCCGTGACCTACTGTAGCGTGTACCCAGTTGGGGAGATTATCAGCTCATCTGTTCATACACATTCAGAGCTGCTTTCCCTTCTGTCCTTTTATTAGGGGTCTAACTAGGAAGAGAGCAGGAACTAGCTGTGACAATACAGGCCTTGGCCTTGGTTTTGTTGGATGATACTCGATCTTACATGCCCATGCTTCACAGTTAGTGATGTGTTGAACCGTCTGCTGACATGGTAGACATATGTTCTTCATTCTGTGGCTCCAGCCTGCGTCAGTTGATTGGTTATGGAAGCTTTTCCTTGTTTTGTGAATGGCTGCAAAGTTTCTTTTTCTCTTTTTGGTTGCCTAGGAAGATGATGGTGTAGGGCATTCTGGTGTTACTGATTTTGGTCGGAGTCCATGCTGACTGTCTGGTCCAACAACAGTTTTAGGAATGCTGCCTGGTTTGGAAGAAAATAACTGCCGAGTGCCAGTGCTATGGAAGGATATGAATAAGTACTGTATATATGGAAGGAATATTTGGACGAAGTAGAGAATGTTTCCGCAGAAAAAAAAAGAAGACAAGCTGCAAGATTTCTTTTTTTTCTTAATCAGAAAATTATTTTTTGAGTGTCGTGTATCAAATGCTCTATATCTATGTGAATAGGCTCCGAGCCGATCTCAGTTCGATGTTTTTGAATTAAAAATCTATTTCCAGTCATTTTCCAATATAAATAAAGAATATATAAAAACAAAACCAATTCTTCCCAGGCAATGAAGCAAAGGCAAAGGGTGTTCCTTGATTACTCTGACAAGTGGGCCTCAAGGCAACCTCCCTCACCTCTCACTGGGACTTTGCTTGCTTGCTTGTCTTCCTCCTCCCGCCCATGGCTTCCGCCGCCGCCGCCGCCGCCGCCGCATCACCCCTCAGCAAGGTACATTCGGTTTCCTTTTGGTTTATATTCCGAACCGGAATAGTAGATAGCACGGCCCACACTGCCATTCCAGCGCCCGCCTGCTTCACCAACAGTTGTGCAGCGGTAGACAAGACACAGATCGTAACTTATTTTCTGCCGTCGGTGTGCATGTAGTTTCTTCGATCGATGCCAGGATTTTCCTTTTGGTTTTTTCTATCATCTGGCCTCCGAGTCCGATTCCAATCCGGTCATTGTTCCGCGATTGGGAAGGAGGGATCCTTCTTTTTCTATCTATAATCTAATAATATACGCAGAGAGGGGGGACAAAGGGCACAAACCTTCCCCATCTGATCCGTCGTGTTCATGTTGCAGCTCCGAGGAGGTATGGGTTGACAGTCAAAATTGGCTCTGACCGGTTTGGTTCTGTAATTCGAGTAGGATTAGGATTCTGAGTTTAATCCCATATTGTAACCTATTCAAAAGGGGTAAGACTTCCCCGGTCTATAAATATAAAGGCTATGGCCGATTGAGATGTATTCCAATCGAATCAAACACATTTATCCTTTACTTTTTTATCTCTCAAACCCTAATCTTTTCCAACCTCCATATTCTGTTTTTTGCTCGTCTCTACGGCGTTCAAGGGCGTTCTAGGTGGCCTGCCGACCCTAGAGCAACCCTAGCTTGCTTGAGCTCCGACGGGGTCCCTCCCGAGCTCGAGTTTCTAGGTCTTCACGAGTTCCTGCTTGAGAGCGGTCAGACCGGTTTCAGGAACCGGTCAGACCGGTTTGCCCGAGGAGCTCAGGAGTTGGCCGTTGTGACGGCTGTGCTGCGCGTTTGATCGGCTTCGAGTTTGTTGGCGCGTTTTCGTGTCAACATACTTTTTGGCGACTCCGCTAGGGAAAGATTAATCTGGTTTCAAGACCGATTCAATCTACTCCAATGATGTCTGGATCAACGTGCGACCTTGACAAAGACAACATCATCACCGCGACGATGGAAGAGCTCACGGACGAGGAGCGGAAGCGGTACCTGATCGCCGAGGAGCACTTCAAGGCGCAATTCTTGAAGGGCTTCAAAAAAGATCGCAGTGGTCTTGTCAAGAGAGTGGAGGAATTCGTCGTGCCGGCTTTCAAGCTGGCGAATGACCAAGTTGAAGAACTTCCAAAGGTAACTGGCGAATCCTCTGATTTAATGCAGCAAATTACTCGTATGGTTGATGATAAATTGATTGCTGCACAAACTGTTACTAGTGAGTTGATTGCTAGTATGTCGGGTAATTCTGATAAAGGTAAAAATAACGTAGAATCTAATGAATTACCTAACCCAGATCCTAGCTCATCAGGCGTGCTAGAACATGTTTTAGATCCTAATTTAGGCATGCCGATGAATTTCTATGCGGGACAACCATCTCACCCTAGTTCAGTCCACGAACCGGTCAGACCGGTTTTCACAACCGGTCAGACCGGTTTGGCCTCCTCTGGCGGTCAGACCGGTTACATGGGTGCAGGGGCACCGGGTGCGATGGTTTTATCTAGTACGGTTGCTTCTGGTCCTGTTTACACTACTCCACGCACTACGGTTGTGGGAAGTATACCCCACGGATCTGGCGCATCTCACGGGCCGATTCCGAATACTTCTCAAAGTGCGATGTATAATGTTCCCCGTTTTCCACAAAATAGAGGTGATGGGAACTATCAAGCTGAGTTAGCTAAGTTTAAAGAAGATATAGCTAATACACTTAGAACAAGACTCGGGCTTGATTTGGGTAATTCACGCTTGTATCAGAAACCGTATCCGCCTGAATTTGATTTAGTTGCTTATCCTAATGGTTGGCGTGTTCCTGATTTTATTAAATTCAGTGGCGAAGATAATAGAACTCCTTGGGAACATATTAGTCAATATGTCTTGCAATTAGGAGAAGCATCATTTTATGAACCATTGCGTGTACGGTTGTTCTCATTATCTTTAACTGGAACTGTTTTTTCATGGTTTTCTTCGCTTGCTCCTAATTCTATTCAAAATTGGACTCAATTGGAGCACAAATTTCATGATCATTTCTTTAGCGGAGAAAACGAGGCTAAATTGTCTGATTTAACATCGGTTAGGCAAAGCCGAGAGGAATCGGTTCTTGATTACTTCAAAAGATTTAAAGATGTTAAGAACCGATGTTTTAACATAACTGTTTCTGAAAAAGATTTAGCAGATTTAGCTTTTGCGGGCTTACGGTCTCATTTTAAGGAAAAGCTAGAGGGTTTTTATTTCCTTACTGTTCATCACTTGCAAATGAAGGCTATGAGTCTAGAGCTTAAGTTTAAAAATTCAAAAGAATCTGCTAAATCTCATCGTTCGAATGTGCATATTGTTGATAATGATTCTGATAGTTTGGACGATGATAAAGAAATTTATGCTGCTGAATTTGTTTGGTCATCAAAGAGTAAACCTGGTTCTAGTCCCTCGTTGAAGCCGATTCAGAAAAATCGGCAAGAAGAAATTAAGTTTACTTTTGATGTAGCCAAATGTGATCGTGTTTTTGATGAATTGCTTAAGAATGGCTTTATTAAACTTTCTCATGCAATTCCACCAGCCGATCAATTGAAAAATCGTGCGTATTGTAAGTGGCATAATTCTTTTTCTCATGCGACCAACGATTGCAATGTTTTTCGACGACAGGTACAATCGGCCCTTAATGAAGGTCGATTAGTACTAGCTGAAATGCAAGTTGATAAGGCTCATTTCCCTGTTCATACCTTGGATTTGAATACTAAGGTGTTGATTCGGCCGTCACAAGCCGATGGAGCTAAGGGAAAGAACGTGGTGATTGGAGACCCAAGGCCGGAAAAAGTTAATGACAAAGTTCCGGTCAGAACAGTGATTGTTGGGAGAACTCTTGATGGTGAAGAGTCTCTGAAGATTACAATTAATACATCAAGGCCCGGGGGGCAAGGAAGTTCCTTGGAAGAAAATCGGTTCGCTAGTCAGGCGAAACCGGTCAGACCGGTTTCCCAAACCGGTCAGACCGATTTGTCTCCAGACCGTCCAAGGACTTTCAAACCCAAGCGCCCGGAAGTGGGTACTTGGAAGTTTAATGAGCCAAAGGTTCAAGGAAGGGTTCTGAAGTAAGGACATACTTTCTCTCAACTCATAAACAAGTACACAAAGGCCGTTCAAGTTGATCGGCCAACAAAAAAGAGACAGAGGTCACCGCAGTGTTGGATCAATTCTACAGCTTATAAGCGTCGTGGTGATGTTACTGGGACTTCGGTACATGACCGATTGGGCTTATACCAATCAGGTCGTTCGGCTGCTCCCAAAAGCGGTCAGGCCGGTTTTGTGAACCGGTCAGACCGGTTTCGGTCTAAGCAGAGGTTCCAAGCTCCTCCTAAGCAAGAATACCGTGTCAAGGAGAAAAGGAGGACGTGCAAGCCAAAGCCAGTGGGATTGTAACAATTGGTAATATTCCAGTGGCTATGCAAGATTTGGGTAGAAAGCCGATAGTCATTGGAGATTCGGCTCATGTTCCAGTCAAAAAGCCGGTCATGGTTAATGATCATGAGGCTAGCAGTAGCAAGGGCGTAAAGAAGGTCTTCCAATCAAGGTGGTGTCCTTCTGGATTGACTCATACGCAGAAGCGGAAGTTACAACGCCTGCGGAACAAAGAAAAAAGGGAACAGGAAGCTGAGAAGCTGAGGGATGAATACTTCAACGATTAGAGGCCTATGATCCCTCAGACCAAGATCTGGCAAGCTAAGCCCGTTGTGCAATCAGCAGCACAACCGGTCAGACCGGTTTCTGAGTCCGGTCAAACCGGTTTAGATCAGCCCACCGCTGCAGAAGCGGTCAGACCGGTTTCTGGAACCGGTCAGACCGGTTTGACGACAGAAGCGGGAGCTGAGATTACTTCAACCATCGATACTACTCCGCCAATTCCTCCAGTGGTTGAAGATGAAGAATTGGTTGATTTTGAGTCTTCTCCAGAACATGACAACATGGAAATCAATGTTGTATATTTGTCTTCTGATTATTATGTGGTACCAGAGGAGGAGGTCTCTCATCTTCAACTTGGGCCTCGAGATGCCGTTTTTCAGAAGCCTAGTGAATCAGAGAATCATCTTAAGGCTTTATATATGAGAGGGCACATCAACGGGAAGCCAATTTCTCGTATGTTGGTTGATGGTGGAGCTATTGTAAATCTTATGCCATACTCTCTCTACAAGAAGATTGGTGGAAAAGACGAAGAATTGATCAAGACGAACATGACGGTCAGTGGAGTTGGTGGAGGTGATCCCATTGGTGCCAAGGGGGTGGCTTCTATGGAGTTGACCGTCGGAAGCAAGACTATTGCTACGGCTTTCTTCGTCTCCGAGGTGCAAGGTAACTTCAGTTTAATCCTTGGTCGAGATTGGATTCATGCAAATAAATGTATTCCATCTACCTTGCATCAATATCTTATTCAGTGGATCGGCGATGAAGTTGAAGTTGTCCATGGTGACACTTCTTCCTTTGTTGCAATGGCCGATTCCGATTCTCTTAGTGCAAATGAGAAGGTCAAATGTCTGTCGGGCATGGATTTGACCGACTATGAGCTGATCCGTTGCACCAAGGATGGTTTTGTTCCTGCTACATTAAAGCCGATGAAAAATCGGTTGAATTACTTGCTGTAATTAATGGAGCAGACGAATCAGTCAAGCAAAATCGGTCAGACCGCTTCCAGGAACCGGTCAGACCGGTTTGGGTCTGAACAGTGCCAGCCGAGGAAAACCGGTCAGACCGCTTATGGAAACCGGTCAGACCGGTTTAAGTCTGGACAATGGCTTCAAGACCGAATTGATCATCATCGAGCACGTTCGGCCGGTATGTTTGAAGCTATTGAAGATCTCGGTGATATGGATAAGTTGGGTCAGGGTTTCACGTCAGCCGACCCTTTAGAACAAATAGATATTGGTGACGGTACTATTCCTAGGCCGACTTTTGTAAACAAAAATTTATCGGCAGAGTTTAAAGCCGAATTATTAAATTTGTTGAAGGAGTATGTCAATTGTTTTGCTTGGGAGTACCGTGAGATGCCCGGTTTGAGTCGTGATTTAGTTGAGCATCGTTTACCGATAAAAGCCGGTTTTAGACCTTTTAAACAATCGGCTAGACGTTTTAATCCCGCTATTTATGACCGAATAAAAGAAGAAGTTAATCGTTTGCTAGATGCTGGTTTTATTCGGACTTGTCGTTATGCGGAGTGGATTTCTAATATTGTTCCCGTTGAAAAGAAAGATTTGGGAAAACTTAGAGTTTGCATTGATTTTAGAGATCTTAATAAAGCCACTCCAAAAGATTCATATCCTATGCCTATAGCCGATGTCTTAATCAATGAAGCTTCTGGGCATCGTGTTGTTAGTTTCCTTGATGGTAATGCTGGATATAATCAAATCTTCATGGCCGAAGAGGATATGCACAAAACGGCCTTTCAATGTCCAGGATTTATTGGTTTGTTTGAGTGGGTGGTTATGACTTTTGGATTAAAGAATGCCGGTGCAACGTATCAAAGAGCTATGAATTTAATCTTTCATGATTTGCTTGGAGTTATCGTGGAAGTATATATTGATGATATTGTGGTTAAATCGGATGGTTTAATTCCTCATCTAGCCGATTTAAAATTTGCTCTTGAAAGGATGCGACGGTATGGATTGAAAATGAATCCACTCAAATGTGCTTTTGGTGTTTCGGCTGGGAAGTTTCTTGGGTTTGTTATTCATGAGAACGGCATAGAAGTTGATCCCAAGAGAATTGAAGCTATAAAGAAAGTCGAAGCTCCTACTTGCAAGAAAGATTTGCAAAAGTTTCTAGGCAAGGTAAATTTCTTGAGAAGATTTATAATTAACTTGTCTGGAAAGGTTGATGCTTTTACTCCTGTACTTCGGTTAAAGAATGATGCCGATTTTACTTGGGGGACAAAACAGCAAGAAGCTTTTGAGGAAATCAAAGAATATTTGTCTTCACCACCGGTGCTTAGGGCACCTAAGCGAGGGGTACCATTTAGACTTTATGTGGCGGCTGAAGATAGAACTATTGGGGCTGTTTTGACTCAAGAAATCGGCAACAAGGAGTATGTGATTGCTTATGTAAGCCGACGGCTCATCGATGCAGAAACAAGGTATACTTTCATTGAGAAGTTGTGTTTATCCTTGTACCATGCTTGTACTCAATTGAGGCATTATTTATTATCTAGCACTTGCATCGTGTTGTGTCAAACCGATGTAATTAAACATATGTTGCAAAAGCCGATTTCTAGTGGAAGAGTCGGTAAATGGGCTTATGCTTTAGTTGAGTATGATTTGGCTTGTGAACCTTTAAAATCAATGAACGGCCAAATTGTAGCTGATTTTATTGTTGAACATCGGATAAATGATACAAATAACTTCGACGTCGGATATATTACTTGTACCCCATGGAAGTTATATTTTGATGGATCGGTTTGTGGTGATGGGCAAGGAATTGGTGCTGTTCTTATATCTCCGAGTGGTGCCGTTTTTGAGTTCTCAAACCGATTGGAAGAAAAGCGAACCAATAATCAAGTTGAATATGAAGCTCTTCTATTTGGTTTGGAATTTTTGCAAGACATGGGAATAAAGCATGTTGAAGTTTTTGGTGATTCGCTCCTGGTGGTACAACAAGTGTCAAAGGTATGCCAATGTTATAATGGTTCATTAAATGCATATCTTGATAGATGTCTTGATATCATTGCTTCTTTTGATGAATTTACTATCAAACATATTCCAAGAGAAGAGAATGACAAGGCAAATACTCTGGCTCAGAAAGCATTTGGTTGTATGGTTGCAAAGAAGTATTTCTATCTCCAAAAACCGATGCAAACGAAAGCCGAGGTTCTGGTTCTGGACGAACCGGTCACACCGGTTTCAGAAACCGGTCTGACCGGTTCTGAAACCGGTCTGACCGCTTCGTCCCCTGACAGAAGCAAAAATCCTTTGGATGATGCTAATCAATCCAAAGTTGAAGATCAGGATTGGAGGGTGCCTATTATAACTTATTTGAGAGATCCTGGTCGTGGTGCAGAAAAAAATATTCGGCGAATATCGTTTAAATACGTTTTGCTTGACGATGAACTCTATCGTCGAAACGCCGAAGATTTGCTGTTGAAATGTCTTAATTCGGATCAGGCCAAAGTTGCCATGGGTGAGGTCCATGAAGGTATTTGTGGTACATATCAATCGGCTCCAAAGATGAAGTGGTTACTTAGACGAGCCGGTTTCTATTGGCCTACTATGATGGCAGATTGTTTCAAATATTATAAAGGGTGTGAGGAATGTCAGAAGTTTGGAAATTTGCAACTTGTTCCTGTTGCATTGATGCATCCTATTATTAAGCCATGGCCGTTCCGAGGTTGGGGATTGGATTTTATTGGACAAATTAATCCTCCATCATCAAAAGGACATCGTTTTGTGTTAGTTGCTACAGATTATTTCACTAAGTGAACCGAAGCGATTCCCTTGAAGAATATGACGCATCGAGAGGTAATTGAATTTGTTACGCAAAATATTATTCATAGATTCGGTATTCCTCAAACTTTGACAACGGATCAAGGTACTTCGTTTATGTCTAAAGAGGTACGTGAATTCGCCGAATCCTATAGAATTAAGTTGCTCAATTCATCTCCATATTACGCTCAGGCTAATGGACAAGCCGAGTCAAGTAATAAAATTTTGGTCAAATTAATCAAGAAAAAGATAGAAGAAAATCCTAAGAGATGGCATGAAGTTTTATCCGAAGCATTATGGGCTCATCGTATATCTAGACATCGTGCTACTAAAGTTACTCCTTTTGAGCTTGTGTATGGTCAAGAGGCCGTTTTACCCGTTGAGGTAAATCTGGACGCTTATAGATTGGCTAAACAAAATGATCTTGATGCTGTTGATTACCACAATTTGATGTTGGACAATATTGATGAGGTAACCGACAAACGATTGAAAGCTTTGAAGGAGATTGAGAAAGATAAGCTTCGGGTTGCTAAAGCTTACAACAAGAAAGTACGAGGAAAATATTTTCAGATTGGTGAGCTTGTTTGGAAGACGATCTTGCCTATTGGGACGAAGAGCAACAAGTTTGGTAAATGGTCACCAAGTTGGGAAGGACCCTATAGAGTTGTCAAAGTCATTTTTGGGAATTCTTACATGCTATAGACGCTGAAGGGAGATCATTTACCTAAAGCTATCAACGGAAGATATTTGAAGAAATTCTATCCAAGTGTTTGGCAAGACGCATGAAGACCAATGGCCGATATATTGTTGATATCGCCCTTAGCATAAATTTTTGCTCCTGAATTGTAATTACTTGCTTTTTAGTTCTCAAGTTCACTAAAAACGCAGGGAGCATGTGTTGACAGTCAAAATTGGCTCTAGCCCGGCCAAACCGGTCTGACCGGATTCTGTAATTCGAGTAGGATTAGGATTCCGAGTTTAATCCCATATTGTAACCTATTCGAAAGGGGTAAGACTTCCCCGGCCTATAAATATAAAGGCTAAGGCCGATTGAGATGTATTCCAATCGAATCAAACACATTTATCCTTTACTTTTTTATCTCTCAAACCCTAATCTTTTCCAACCTCCATATTCTGTTCTTTGCTCGTCTCTACGGCGTTCAAGGGCGTTCTAGGTGGCCTGCCGACCCTAGAGCAACCCTAGCTTGCTTGAGCTCCGACAGGGTCCCTCCCGAGCTCGAGTTTCTAGGTCTTCACGAGTTCCTGCTTGAAAGCGGTCAGACCGGTTTCAGGAACCGGTCAGACCGGTTTGCCCGAGGAGCTCAGGAGTTGGCCGTTGTGACGGCTGTGCTGCGCGTTTGATCGGCTTCGAGTTTGTTGGCGCGTTTTCGTGTCAACAGTAAGCCACCTCTTTAGCCTCGAGAAAATCTGGATTTTCGCTCCTCTATACAGTGGACTCGGCTT
Organism: Echinochloa phyllopogon; assembly: GCA_033239725.1. Lineage (NCBI taxonomy): Eukaryota > Viridiplantae > Streptophyta > Magnoliopsida > Poales > Poaceae > Echinochloa > Echinochloa phyllopogon. Next base: position 712,850 of record BTCW01000006.1, on the reverse strand, counting down.
CTGTTGAGAGCAGGCTTATGGTGGATAATCTTCCGTTGAAATGCCTATCTTGTTCATAACCATGCGTGGTGTATTTGCAGATGAATCCATGGCTTCACGGACTGAGTTGGAGAGCACCTGCCAACCAACTGAAACTTCTCTTGGAGCTCAAATACAGGGCTATTCGGGGCCAAATCTTCCAGTTGTACGCTACACCCTCAAATTATCATCACTTTGTTACTACTGAAACGAATTTTGATAACAAAAGAAAACTGAACTGCGCAAAGTATTCCTACTGGATTATGATTTCTAGCTCCACTTTATTTCAAAACTTTTAGATCAAACTCTTTGTTACTGCCAAACAAGTGTCCTAAATCTTCATAGCATGTGTAGCTTACAACACAAAGTAATTAAATGGTTGCTTTCTAGGTCGGCCTTAGGACCTGGCAGGTACCGTTAAGACTTGTGAACATTGTTCTCTTTATCTTGGATCATTGATCTATTATCATGTCATCTTAGTAATCAGGAATAATTTTTTTAATCGTTTCATCTTAGTAATCAGGAGTATTTTTTTTAATCATGCATCTTGTGGTATTTATGGTAGCTGACAAAGCTGCCCAGGTCTTCTGGCTGTTATCTATTCAGATTCACTATTTGTTACCTGTCAAGATGTTAAATATTTTGACCTGTTTCCATTCTGTGTGTACTCGTTTCTAGCATACTACCATATTGTACAAAATAGAAATACTGCTGACAATATAACTGTTGATCAGTGCTGGTCGTGTCTTTTCCTTACAGCCTTGCATATACCTGCAACAATTACAGTCCAGTGTGCTTTGTGCAGTCATGTCTACAGCACCTGCAGTAAAACTCCAGATGGATTCCTGCCTTTATAATTCCATTGACGAACTTCCTCACATGTGTGCTTGCATGCAGGAGATATGGGGTTATATACATTCCCTGCTGCCAATGAGAGATGCTGCCCAGGTTGCTTGTGTGTCTCAGGACTTTGTGCATTCCTGGAGATCCCGCCCCAACCTCATCTTCAATGGACAAACACTGGGCTTAGATCAAAGCACATGCCAGAAGGATAATATCATGAGAGATTTCACTGATAGAGTCGATAACATCCTGAAAAAACACTCAGGCGTTGTGAAGACTTTAAAGTTTTGGTTTGGTGAAGCTTACCGTAAGAAGGACCATTGTTATCTTGATCATCTTGACGATTGGCTGCAGGGTGCTGTCAAACCAGGGATTGAGGAACTACAACTTAAATTGTCGACACCTAATGCACGGTACAACTTCCCATGCTCACTTTTACCTGGTGGGGTGGCAACCTCGCTTCGGTCTCTTTTCCTTGGCAACTGTGTATTTCGTCCCACTGCCACATCTGGCTATTTGAGAAGCTTGACGAAACTAGAACTGCGTGGAGTGTGTATTGAAGAGGATGAGCTCTGGTGTCTTCTTTCCAATAGTCCTGCTTTGGAGTCATTGGATGTCAGGTGCTGCTATCCGATAACTATCCTCAGGATACCTTGCCTGCAGCAGCTCAGCTACCTTGGCATTTCTTGTAGGGAGAAATACAAGATGCAATCAATCCATAGCAAAGCTCCCAATCTCTCCAGTTTTTACTTCCAAGATGATATTAGGTTTCTACTCTTGCTTGGAGACACATTGCTACGAATTAAGAAATTACACATGGTCTGCGAGTATGCGTCCTTGTGTGCTCTTAGTGAGCTTACATCCAGCATGCCAAGTCTTGAAACTCTTACCGTATATTCTCACGAAAAGGTACTCTTAAACTTTTTATGTGACTAGATTAGCAATATCTTCACGTTTCAAGAGCCATATACTCGAATAATAATGAAACCTGATATCTTTCTGCAGGAGGCCAATAAGCCAATGGTGACTGGCAAATTCCTCCACCTCAGGTCCTTGAGTATAAGTACTTCTGGGTCGGCCTCTCATTTGTTGTCTCTGGCAAATTTTCTTCACGTGGCTTCTTCCTTGGAGACTTCGCTGTTGAGTGTAATTATTGATTCAAGTTTGCCTTTGTTTTCATTTGTTAGGTAGGGTGCGTGGAGAATGACTCGATTTTGGAGGACCCATCAGGCCTGAGGATAATGCCGGGGAACCATCATGAGAAACTCAAGAGTGTCCAGATTTTAAGTTTCTGTTGTGACAAGTATGTTGTTGAGTTCACATGTCATATTCTGGAGTCGGCAGCGTCGCTCAGGCGCCTTACATTGGACACCACGTGCGGTCTCCCTAGATGTTCTGTTTCAGAAACCGGCAAATGTTGGTCAATGAGCACAGAGTTAATGGTGAGAGCCCATACAGCGGTCTTGGCTATCGAAAGGTACATCAAGCCGAAAGTTCCCTCCAACGTCGAGTTGGATGTCTTGGAGCCTTGCAGTCGGTGCCATGCTGCTGAACTCTTGATTGCAGGCTACCATACTGATTCTACTTGATGTTGTGGTTTTTAGTAGATTATTATCAAACAAGTGTTGGCAAATGGTCTTGTTGTGTTCCATTAGCTGTACTTTTGTACCTTACTATTTGCTAGTACTGCCGGTATGTGTTTGGAGATGTTTCTATTGTCTGCCTGCCGTTTATATATACGGTATATATGTGCATTTTGGGATGTATAGTACTAAACATGAATATAAATATATTCCGGATATGTTGCTGCATATATGCCCCCTCTGTTGGTTTCACCCGGATTCCGTTCGTCACTGGATACATCTATGTAAGTTTGTGACTCCGTACAGCTCCTTACATCAGATATGCGATTCTTGCAGAAATTCAGTTAGATTGAGTTTTTGCTACAGAGTAGCAAAGCAAAACAGTTAGTTTGTTTTGAGATGATTATCCCATCATCATCAGGATATAACAAACGAGTCTGCCACGCTTGTCTATTTTGGAAACATTTTCTTTTGTGCTACTCTCTATTCATCATGCATTGCTGCCGACAGCACGGTGTTCCTTGATACTCTGACAAGTGGGCCTCAAGGCAACCTCCTCCCTCAGGTCGACTCGACTGGGACTTGTCTTCCTTCCTTCCTCCGCCTGCCCATGCCCATGGCTTCCGCCGCCGCCGCCGTCGCCGCCGCATCCCCTTCTCTAACCTCCCCGCGTAGGGACCTAATTAAGTTGCATCCGTCAGCAAGCAAGGTCCATCCGGTTTCCTTGGGTTACACTTTGAAACTGGAACAGATAGCCAAAACGCACGGGATGGGGGAGCAGCAAGGAATTCGAATCATTGCTAGTGTGGGTGTCCTTCTCCGTTGGTTTCCCGTTGCTGTGAGTTGAAGTAATTTTTCCAGCACATGAGCTTCTAAGAAACTTTTGCGCTGCCACAACATTTCCATGTGAGCTGATACTCACATCACATGGTAGATAGTCTGATATTTTTCCATGCAGGTGACAGATCATATAATCATAAGATGAATCTTGGAAATCTTTTTGTGATGCAAACCAACCCTATTCAAGAGATTTTATGAATTGATTTGTAGTACAGTTCGAATGACAGGGCTGTCTGAAGTTTCCCGATGTGAACAGGAATTGTCTGAAGAGATAGACGTTATCAAGGCTGTTGGGCTAGAGGTAGGCTCTTCTCTACATGAATCCCTTTCTAAACAGGAATAAGAAAAATGCTAGTTCCAATAATACACTGAAAAGCAGGCAAGGAGCATCTCCATTTATAGTTTAGTCATCAACAGATTTTGGCAATTCCAGGCGATGCTGTTGAAGAGCAACCACACTTATTATCTGGCCCAGGTTTGAAACCACATGATCATCTGGTCATCACTCCATGATCTCAACCACAGCTCGGCCGACGATCTTGCCTTGATTGAGATCCTCATAGGCGCCATTGGCCTCCTCGAACTTGCATTTCCTCGATATGGTGTTCTGGAGGTTGAAGGCGCCACTCTCTGCAAGCTTCACGATCTGAGGGAGATCTTGCCTGGCCCTCGCGCCATATGAGCCAATGATTTTCACCTGGTTCCAAGCAAACCTGTAAGGATTAACAAGGAACCTTGCATACAATACAAATGTGGAAGCCAGTCAAATTGTGTACCTGTCGTCGGACGAGACGGGTTATATCAACCTCCCCAACTACGTTTGTTGCAGCAAGCCCAATCATAACAGCTTTGCCTCCATCTCGTACACTCTTGGTACACTGGGCAAATGTCAATGCCTTACCAAGTGCCTCTACAGCCACATCCACACCCCTTCCATCAGTAATTTCCTGTGACCAGCAAGACAGACACATTTGAATGGGATCAGCAGCTGAGAAGTTCAATATGCCCATTTAAACACAGCCCACTTACAGAAAAGAAACTGAAAGACCAAGACAAGCAACCTCGGCACTCAAAGATATATAGGACTAGTTTTTGAACTTCAGTGGTTGCATTGATAAAACAAAATCAACAATCAACACATACCTTTATCCTTTCAACAGCATCCTCTTTTGCTGCGTTTACAGTGTGGGTTGCTCCAAGTGTTCTAGCATTCTGGAGTTTCTCATCAAGAACATCCACTGCAATGACTTCAGAAGCTCCAAAGGCTTTTGCTATCTGTAAACAGCTGCAAAGTTTGACGTATGAGGAGATGTGAACAGAGGATCTACTTTTAAGATATAACTAGATGGCGAAATATGGATGCGAAGCATCCTTATATCAGGCATCAGCTAACCTTGATCCGACCCCTCCAACTCCAATTACAGCTACCGAATCACCTGCGCGCATTTCAGCAGCATGCCTCAGGGCACCATATGCGGTAAACACTGCACATCCCAAAATTGCTGATTCTGTGTATGGCAATGAGTCAGGAAGAACTGCTAATGCGTTGGCTGGCACGACACAGTACTCTGCAAGCCCGCCCATGCTGTACATGTACACCGGTTTCCCTGAAGACAGAAAAATTTCAATACTTTGACAACACACAATTATATTGTGGAATTACTGATGAATTGTGCAAAACAAATATGCTCAGATTACCATTGCTGCGTAGAAACAGGCGTGTTTCCCCATCATACAGAGTTCCTTTCGCACGGTTATACGCAAAGAAAGACTCACACAGATCTTCTTGACCCTGTATCAAATTGATGCTCGTGAACATAAGCAAGAAAGCATTGAAAAACTAACAAAAGGGGGATGCCACTATCCAAACAAAGATGATGCACCTTAACACAGTAAAAGCAGTTTCCACAGGGCATTATGAACGCGCCAACAACATGGCTTCCAACTGGGAACCTGAAACATTTTCCAAAAAATGAATTCTGAAGCAAAATAGTGTCTGAAGTCTGACAGACTGAATTAGCAGCTCAGTACACGGTAACAGCGAATTTTTCAACCTATTGATGATTTCAGCAGGAGTGTGCATCCCGTGATCGACAACCTCCCCAGTGATCTCATGGCCCACGACACAAGGGCTCGAGAAAGGGAGCTCGCCTTTCAGGACATGGAGATCGGAGTGGCACACCCCACAAGCTGCACAAGTTTGTCAACGCCGTATCAAATGGAGATGTTCGGAATCGGATGGCTTCTTGAAAAAAAAATATTCTCCACAACACTCCAATCCCTCAATTATCACAGAATGCAGGCACTCAAGAATCATCAGAGAGCAGCAGAGGCTGCGCAATCAAATCAACTGGTTTTTTGGCATTTGATGTCCATTCCTAACTACCCGCATCTAGACTCAAGTCACTTACTGAAGCAGTCCAAGAATTCTACATGCCTAGGCACCAAATTCGTCTCGATCGAAAGGTACAACATAGTGGCAGTGAGAAAAAGGCGGGACCTTTGGTCTTGATGAGGAGCTCGCCGGCCTTGGGCCGCGGCATCCGGAACTCCTCGAGCGTGAGCGGGCGGCCGGTCTCCCAGAAGACGGCGCCGCGCATGTAGCTGGGCCCGCCGGCGACGTGGTACCCCGCGGCGGCGGCGGAATCGGTCCCCGCCGATGCCGAGGCGGTGAAGGAGCGGCGGAGGAGCGCGCCGCCGATCCGGCGGAGGAGGGCGCGGGAGGAGGAGGAGGAGGAAGCGGACATGGCCATGGTCTCTCGTCTCGCGTCGACCAACTCAGCTGGAGCAGTCGAGCAGTCGAGCAAGTGACTCAGCTACTGACTCCTACTACTCTTTACTACTACCGCAGCCGCCGCCATTTTCTTTTTCTTTATCTTGACATGATACGATGGAAGATAACAATATCCAACTTGTTATTTTGTTACACCTAAAGTTGCTCTCGTTTTGCAAAGACTGAATTGCTCAAACATTTGAACATGATGTATAGTACTACTTGTCCTGTTTCATTCCAAATTTTCCAATTCAATACAGCTTTTGTTAATTGTTATGTACAGTATGTATGTTGAATGCGTCAGTTGGAAGCATCAGGCATCCAAATTATATGTTGGTTCTTTTTTAAAAAAAATAAAATTATATGATTGTGGAGATGGGATAGTGACGAGGCATCCGGCTGCTAAAAACCACAATATTTGAGTAGTTTAATTATCCTAGTATTTTTTTCATGTAACTTTTTTGGAGCATGGATAAGGATATAGAAGATGAAGGACAAAAGCATCCAACCACTGCCACATCAGACAACCAGTTATTTATCCTTCAGAATTTCAGATGCCTTAGACTTCTTCTAGTACCATGTATAAACAATTAAGCAAGCATCAGCCGCTTCTCCTTCAACAAATTAAATATTAATTGATGTACAATCTCCTGAAGTGTATTCCAATCCAAGGTGAGGCTGGGACGACATCTCCTGAAGCGTAGAAAGGCGTGAGAAAGGCAAGCAGCGCGGGCAGCATCACGCATGACATCAGTGAGTGTATATGAAACCAAATGTCCTGCGTGAACACCCATGTATAAAATTTCAGGAATAAAGAATTTCTAATCGGAGAAAGAAAAATAGTACAACCACATGGAGTATCGTCTAAGGAAATGCAATTGGCAAAATTTCTATTCATTTGGCAGGACTATATATATATAAATGAATAGCTTTTGTTGATATCGCTTTGTGATTCAAATAAACACACGTAACCATAGTGCTAAGCAGTGCAATCATTTTGCCAATTGCAAATGGCTTGCTTCTCCTGGACATTGACAACTGACATGAATAACCATGGATGGACCATGAACATCGACTGGACTCCAACTTGTAAGACAGGAAAAATACCATTGTTTTGCAAGAAGCTGTTTCCAGGAACCACAAAGAGAATACATGCACAATTTACTGAAGTTATCTGGCTACTGCAATGGTTGATTTTGAAATTGTCACTACTCATAGGTGCTGTATATGTCACGCATGTCATGAGAATGAAGAAAATGGCCAGTATCAAATATGGCTGCCGAAACCAAATAATGAAATGAAAAGCTAGCTTATATATGTTATGTGATTCAATGAATTCGTGAGAGAGGCCGCATGCATGTGAGTGGAATTCACAACGCCAGAAGAGCAGGACGATGACAACCTCATACATCCAAAATGATTGAGGCTCGAGAACGCTATTGGAGGATTTTGGACGCCGTCGGAGACGTACAGCAAGACTGGATGGAGGCCGGAACTCTTTCTGTGGAGCGGCTACTGGCCCTCGAGCCCTCCCTCAACAACTGGGCCACAGGGCGAGGCGTAACTGGGCTGGCTCGATTTCTTCGCGAGACAAGGCCGTGGCCCATGGCCAGCGTCAGTTCATATTTGTTTGGACTCGATTTCTGTGACTTTGTTGGGCGACGATTTTTGTTGTTGTTGTTTTTTGAAAACGAAGTTTCTATTGACTGTTCGCTCAAAATGGAATGTTTCCATACCCGCCTGCAAACTAAAGTGGATAGCCCACAAGTGATTATGTTGTATATTTTTATCAGAAACAGCATAACTGTTTCAGCTATGAAACAGCATATCAACGCTGCCGAATTAATCTAGTAGTGCAAATACCAAATATATGGATCCACACGGTTGTTCAAGATATATAAGTGAGCAGCTCGATCCATTCATTATTGCAATAATATACGGACAACAAACAAACACCAGACACGAACACGACGATCGGCGGCACGTATTTAGCCAGCTAGGTTGCCTTGATTACAGGGCGAAAGCTGCGGCAGCCGCAGCGGCGCCGGCGGTGCGGAAGATCTGGAAGTAGAGCTGCGGGTTGGCCAGGAACGCCGCCCGGCGCCTTCATCGTGGCGCCGCCGGCAGCGGCCACCCCGGCAGCCACGGGCCAGAGGAAGTAGGCGGCGGCCCCGACGAGGCCGAGCCCCGCCACAAGCGCGCTGCCGCTCGACTCCGGTAGCTTGTGACGGGCGAACTCGGCTAGCTTTGCGGCGAGAAGCGAGGCAGTGGTGGTGGTGGGAGCTGCACGTTCTTCCTCCGGCGGCGGCGGCACCAGCTTGTCTTGGATCATCAGTTGATGGGTGTCGTCGAGGGCTTCCGGCGGGGTTGGGACCTCCAGCAGGCAGGCCCGGCTCTGGCCCTAGGCAACAGGGGCGACGGCCGGGGGCCCAGAGCCGTAGGAGGCCCATGATCCTATATGTCCTAGTACTCCATATGTAACATTTGAGGCCCAGCAAGTTCGCAGCTCCACACAGGCACCAAGCACCGTTCCTATTTCCGCTGATCCGCTGTCCATCGCAATTTCGCAAGCAGACGCTAACCCAAAAAGTCCGCCGCTCACCCATGAGATCAGCATTCAGAATTCAATCAAATCAATTGTTTGTGGCCTGCCCTAAGCCGGTCAGCCCTCTCGTCCGCTCTGGTGCTCTTGTCAAGCGATCATTAAAGTCCTCTGATTCCTCAGCCTGCTCTGCTCCGTTCAATGAGTTAATCAATTACTTGTTTTCTTGTGGGTTAATATATTGTAAATCTTAAATTATTAGGGTTTTAAACATCTAATTTTAATGTTTGTCTTTCTTCATAATTTACGTGTTAGAATCATATATTATTGCCAAAGAAGCATATGTGGGATTCTCGTAAAAAAAATGAATGGCTTGGCTATTACAGCTTTTTGGACAATATTGATCTCCGCATTGCCAGTAACGATTTTACATCAAGAAATGCATGAAGAATTTTTTAATAAAGATAGAAGAACTTAATACAATCATACTAGTTTCATTTTATGGCTTTTTTAGTTTGCAATATCAGAATTGTTCTTAAGAATTAAGTCGGTAACATTAATATGATTGTTTTATTTTTTATGTTATAGATAAAATAATATTTATGCTAGGGGGCCTATAATGTTTTGCTCGCTCTAGGGCCCCTGAAATCGTAGAGCCGGCCCTGCCAGCAGGTCGCCCGTGGTTGTTTTGGTTTGCTCATGCTCATGGTGGTTGCTAGCTGCTGCTGCTGCTAGGGAGACGCCGGACTCGCACATGGTTTCAAAAGAAGACACACTCACCGGCAGATCGATGAGTCTAGTTTGGGAGGGCAGATGAGTCGAGCACGAGCTGAGCAGCAGCTAGTTGGGGTTGGTGTGCTTATGTAGAGGATCGGAGGAGAGCATATATGATACAGTATGTGATGGATGACCCTGTCGTGAACGTGGTGGCCGGGGCCATCCTATATATATTCCAAAGCTAAGCACTAACTAGCCCGGAAAGAAAGGAGGACAGCGATCGATCGACGTACTATATATAGGCACTTTTACTTCATGGTTAAGCAACCAACTAATCAAAAAGTAGGAGAGATAATCATGGCTTGCCTTACCAAAACGATCTAGTTGTAGGTCTTGCTCTTGATCAATGTAATCTTCTCATTATTTCTTGCCCATCAATTCTACGGCAACAATACAATTGCATGCACTTCAACCCTTACTGATTCCTGCATTGTACATGTACCACCACCTACTACTGGTACAGTGGTACATTGCACAGCGTGTAAATACACATCAGCATCCTTCACTGGACATGCATGACATTCTCATTTCAACATCGTACTGAACCCACAAACTGAGGCTCAGCATGTTATCACCAACAATGATTACTGTTTGTCTGTTTCCAGAAAACAATGGCTAAATACAGCGACCGGATAATGTTTTTAAGACGTCATCACTTATATTATTTACACAAACACTGGGTCACAAGTTGATCCAGCAACATCTACTGTACAGCCCCCACAAAAAAAAAGGGGGGGGGGGGGGGGGGGGGGGGGGGGGAGCTACTGTGCAGTACCAACGCGCAGCTTCTCATCTCCAATAATCCACCTGGTTAGACGGCTTGAATCCTCAGCTGATGCGCCGCATGAAGGGATGATGCTGAGGTCGGAGTCTATGACCTGATAGTCATCCAGCGCGGCTTGCATTTCTGCCTCTACCCGAGCATCATTTGAAATGTCAAGATCCACGCTAAGGGCCTCTGCGTAGTGCTGTTCTTTCTCGGGGTCATGCTCGAAAGGATCCATGACAGCTCCCTACAGTATCACAATAAATATATGACCTTTTCCAATCCGAAGCTAGATGATGACATTTATTCTGGCATGCCACAACCATTCAGTTGCTTACCTGGCAGAGTTCGGAATAATGTTTGTACGCCCCACTGTTTTCATTTTGGTCATATATCAGTGTTCCTCCATACCAGCCGCTCTCTACATCCGCTGTTGTGAATGCAAGGTACCTGCGTATTTGAAAGGTAACAAAAATATCAAAATTATCCACAATGGATTGTGAAAGTGATGTCCATCAATCACACCAACTCACAACGGAGTCGTTTGTAAAGAGCTACAGCAATTTATGGGTTCACCTTCTGAAAATGTCCTCCTCGCATGATTCTGCTGATGAGGATAGCCAATTCAGTTCTCCACAAAGAGAGGCATTCAACTCATCTCTGTTTCCCTCATTCGCATTTTCAACTGGGGCAACTCTTGCAGTTGGTATTGCCTCAGTATGCTTTCTTTGACCAAACAACCAGTTTGGGCTTTTAAGCTGTATCTCACTGAATCATAAATTCATGGCTGTAAGGACAACATCAAGATAATGAATTCAATCAACAACCATGCGAGAAGGAAAAAAAAATGCATACGCTGCATCTGGCGCCATTCCTGAAGTTCCAACACCTCCACTTAGCTTTAGATCAGCATCAGAATGAAGCCTTACATCCTTTATCGCACTACATGTCCTTCCTATAAGTTTTTCGAATGAAGTAAGTTTCATCCTTGAGAAATCCTCTTTGAATGCCGCGACAGGGCTCAATTTGATTCCATGGTTCAATGCAGCTCCAGATCCCACAAACGCATTATTACCAGGTGCAGAACTGTGAGTTAACATCTTGTTAAGGGACTAAGATTGTTATATCATAACTGAACCGGAGAACCACTAAAACTTGCCTTAGGTGGTAGCTATCAGACATAAGATCATCCCCAGCTGTTGTTACATGAAGATAGTAATCAGTATCCAGCTCCCAAAGCGCTGGTTTCCCTTCTTGTGGTTGAAAATATCCCAGAAACCTGATAATATAACCAAACTAAGAATCAGCGGATGTAATCAAACTGCACCAACTAGCAGTAAACAGCTCAAGAGCTCGTCCACTGCCTTGTCCGGTTAATATCGCTACGATGATGAAGCAATACGATAGACTTACAGATTTATAGCATCCTGTTTCTCGCCATCAGTGTAGGCATTACTGTAATACCGTTTAATTGATTTCAGGAACTCCCGAGACTGAGTAGTAGCCTTCCACTTCCCTTGCCTCTCAGGGAAAACCTGGAAAGAAACAAATGGATCCAGTTTGAGTTTATTGATGAGTATTGAATGTCTGAAACCAGGAGAAGAACCAGAGACAATAGGAGATAGCTCCACCTGCCACCTCACTCCCACCCTACCCCAAATAAGAAATGGCTTCTTAAATTCAACATGTGCTAGAGAATATTTACTGTGTTATGTGCCGCGGATCCTCCATACTGATGGGCAAGTGCATCACCCATACCCTGGTACATTTCCATCAAAGCTGAAGCAACGCTGCTATCAGGGTGGAGTTTCGAAACATGTGTCAGTCCCATTGCATGAAGTTGCCTCCCCAAAGCAGCAAGGCCATAAGCATACTGTGCAACATTTGTACGATCCAGGCAATCTATGCAATTTGTACGAAGAACTCCAATTTGGTAACAAGGAGTATCACCATGAGGCTCTTGTTTGTTAGCCTCATTTCGCATATCCTGAAAGCCTCTAGAACTAAGTGCATCAGCATTACTCGAGAGCCTTGAAAGATCTCCAGAACCAGCCCTTATATCAAGGGAGCTGTCCCTGTGTGGAAAGAAGATAACATTGTCACGATACAGTTAGGATATGTGCTACTGTGCACATGTTTGTTAATTTGGTAGTACCCCTAGTTATTAGTGTCATATTGACAGATGAACAGACGTATATGAAATTGCTCATTTCCTATATTCGGTTTCTCGATTCTCTGGTAAAAAAAAACTGCAGGATACAATTGTTCTGTTTGCTGTAAGCTATACATTATTTCCAACAGATTGCATATTTACCTTGCAGTGCTAGTTCGACTAAGCTGAGTTGACCTTTTCTTCTGGACTTTTGGCTTTCCGCTGTAATAAAACCCAGTAAGGTCCAGTGCTTCACCAGCAACTTTTCCTAAAACGCCCAGTACATTTGCAGATTTGCTGACAAAGAATGTCAAACATTAGCATGTGAACAAGCAAGAACTTGCATAATTTTGAAGTTAGCAAGAAGCACTTGAAAACCTTTTAGCAAATTTATGAAAATCCCAGTGGATGAATCTCAACTTCTTCTCTTCTGGGACATTTTGATTAAGATATCCAACCGCATTAAAATATTCACGCCTGAGCATCATTTCACGTGGCCTTTTTTCAACAGTCTACATAGAGAACACAAAATCTTAATGAGTAACACACTGATGACAAAAGGTTGGTTGTCAGTGCAAACAAGTAAAAGTGGAATGACAACTTTTTTTAGAAAATGCAGGAGAGCTGTGCTTCATTGAATTAGAGAGAGAAAACAGTCCCCATACAACACCAGCCTCTCATATGGGGACAGGTATGAGAGGCACAGACTCAAGAGCCTCCCCCATACAAAATCAAGTTGCAAGTATGTACCTTTATTAAATTGAGTATTATGATAGGATGTCCATATCGCTGGGCAAGATCATCAAAATGTAATTTGGTTGCTTCATATGTGGGATCATACCTCTGCACTGCAGTGAAGTTTTATTATGAGAAAGCACAACATCCTGCAACCATACTATGTCCGTTGATCCGAGATTATAATCAACAATTCACAAAATTTACTGACCAAAAATGTCAGGCTTAGGACTTAGCCGTGAAGCCTCCTGCGACCAAAATAGAGGGATTGATCCTCGCATCTGTACTACGGCACTCATTCTTCCCTTCCAGGAACCAGTTTCTTCTTCAAATACTATCTGCTCTGTTTCGACATCATTAGCAACTTTTCCATGGTCATTCACGCCTCTTTTCAAATACCTAGAGAAACCGTGTGGGGGTAGTAAATTTTCAATTGAACAAGAATAAGATAATGTACAGCTTGCAGAGCATAGAGAAATGGTGCCAAGTGGTAAGTAACTGAAAGATGATAGGAAATAATTGTTGATTTGAAAGGTTTTGCACGAGCACTGATTCAAAGAATTACAGATCTTAGGTATATGTGTTCTAGGTTTTTGAAATAAGGTATGCATGAGACAACTCAACAATGATATAAAATATAATATGCTCAGTGGAAAAGGACATAAAAGCCTGCACATAAGGCTAACAACTTCAGGTTAATACAAGAAGGCAAAAGGACAATGGGAAATGTGGAATGATTTGAAATCAAACAAAGCATACCGTGTCCCAGCGAAGTGTCGGGATCTTCTAGAGATGAGGATAACATTTATGTCCCTGCCAAAAATTGACAGCCTCACCTGGAAAATAAATGGGAAACACTTAATTATGCAATATGCAAGATTTCCCAGGAAAACAAATGAACTGGAGCTCGTCAACCAAGTAAATTTCCAAAGCCTCATGCAAAGAAAAGGTTAAAGTAGGAAAGGAAAACATATGTGGCAAATAGTTTATTATTACTAACCTGCTTGAAGTGCCCATGGACAAGAGCTACTGTCCAGAGAGTATTGCGGCACCTTGAACGTACTGGCTCTGTCAGGAAAGTGTTCCACACAAACAAATTTTCGTAAGGCATTTCCTTCAACCCAGCAGAAGTGACATTCTGCTGCAGACTCTGCATGATGGGATATGTGTAGCTATAGAAGAAGTCTTTGGTGAGATCAACACTAGCCAAAAGCTTCTTGTACCTATTGTTACAGAGGGTATAGAATTTCTTAAATTCAGTAAATGTACACTAGCATGTGCAATCTCAGAAGTGTGAAGGCAGAGCAGAAAACACTGTTTCTTATACCTCAGCTCATTCTTAGAGGTTGCGACATCCGTCTGCACCGATGAGTGAGGGATGGTGATCATCTGGCTCTCGTCTATACAATATATAGCATGCCCGCAAATACTACCAATTTGGCGGCGCTTGGTAACTAAAATCAGGTAGTATGACTCCAGGAACTTGATGCAACCTACACAGCAAAACAAAAACAATAACGATGTTGAGAAACAACCACTCAAGGGTAGGAGCCGTCTGTTGAAGAAGGTAGAGACCAGGTGGCTTACAAGTCCCATTATCATGTATGGTTGTATGTTATTTAGTTCAGAGGTAATCCCAGCATCTGATTGGGAAACTCCTATCAGCAAGCAAGAACCGAATTGCTGGCAAGAGATGCTAGTTGCATTCCTAACACAGAGTATCAGAGCTATCTCTACTCTAAAGTTTTCTCCAATAAAAAAAACAAAACGTCTCAGAAACCCCAACATAATAGGTTAGACGAACAACATGTCTAAGACTAAGCTAATTTACAAGAGAACGCAAGCTACCATGGAGGAAATGTGGTTGGCAGTCCAATTATACAATCCGACGCCATTGAGGTAGGCGAATGAATCCCAGGAATGAATGCGTCGGCCAGGCAGGCAATTGATCATTGAGAAGAAGGGAATGGCGAGAACCTGCGATTCCGTAGGCCTTGGTGACGAAGGTGAGCCCGCCGGTGGATCGGTTGCCCTCGTCGATGCGCTGGAGGAGGCTCTTGACCTCCTGCAGCGAGTACCAGACGGGGTCCTCGCTGACGTTGAGCTCGGAGGGCTCGGAGCGGTCGATCTTGAGCACCCGGAACCAGAGCTTCTCCCGCGAGCTCCCGATCACGTAGAACCTCTGCGGCCAGGCAAGCGAGCCCGGGTGGATTCGTTCAGCGGGCGATTCCGATCGGATGGAATGAGGAGGGAGGGAGGGAGGGAGGGAGGGAGGTGGGGAGGTGCTCACCGCGCGCGTCTCGTAGAGGCGGAACTTCTCCAGGGTCGCCGCCAACGACGGGTCGTCCTCCTCCGCATCCGCCGCCGTCGCCGCCATCTC
Organism: Echinochloa phyllopogon; assembly: GCA_033239725.1. Taxonomy (NCBI): domain Eukaryota; kingdom Viridiplantae; phylum Streptophyta; class Magnoliopsida; order Poales; family Poaceae; genus Echinochloa; species Echinochloa phyllopogon. The sequence continues at coordinate 697,441 of BTCW01000006.1, read as the reverse complement.
GCGAGATGCCCGCCGCCCTCGCTCCCGCGCGCGCGAGGCGAGAAGGATGGATGGATCGAAGGAAGGAGACGAGAGGAAAGGCGACGCTGGCGTACGTAGCCGATGCTCCAGGCGTTTCCGTAACTCGATAGCGGAGGCGTACTGCTGGAAATACGTGTTCGGCGCGCGAGAGGCCAACTGGATCGTGGCCCTAAATGAGTGGGCCGTATTGGGCTGCACTTCTCATTAAGGGGAAATCCTGTCTGGGCTGGCCTCCTCAGTCCTCACACTCTCGCATTCGGCTAGCACTAGTAGCATTTAGACAAGCAGCAGCAGTGGAAAATAAACTAATCTGTAGTCTCGAAAGCAAACTGGAGGTTAGTGCCCTGAAACAGATTAGTCGCCGTATTTGAGCACGTATTTGATGAAAAACTGATAGGAAAAGCCCCATTTTGGGACAGAGAGATATCGTCCAGCATGTGTTTGGAGCCATTTGGTTGTGGTATCAAAGTTTCGTGTGCTACAACATACTGTCAGTGTCAGTATACTTGATAATAATTCAGCGTATTGGTATGGCACACTGGCGTAGATTTTCACAATTAGTGTGGCTTACAATTATGTGATCATGAATATAAACATAATAGAGGTTAATTGTAATGCCAGGTGGAACATTTGCTCTTTATTCACTGCTCTGCCAGCATCCTAAGATAAACACTATTCCTGACAAGCATGGAACAGATGAAGACCCAACAACATACAGCCACCACAAAGATCAAAAGATGGTTACAGGGGCACCAATTAAGAAAGAATGCCATTCTTATTCTTGTTCTTTTTTGGTACTTTTATGGCAGTTGCTGAAAAGGTTTATCCGTCTTTTGTTTCTATTTGGTCAGACCGAGGTTAACTTACTGGAGCAGTTGAAGCATCCAAATATGGTCAAGTTTACCGGATATTGCCGGTAGCTTGTCACCTTGTTTATGAGTTAATTATGCTCGGCAAAAAAAAGTCAGGTGGCTTCTTGTATATCAGCAAATGTGAGTATAAACACTTCTGAATATGATCCATCTGTCCTCAAGGCATTTAATCCTATTTATGTATATCAGTACTTTAAGCGAGGAAGACTAGCTGGTTTTCTTTAGGAGGTAAATTATGCTCAGCATTACAAGTCTGAACCTCTTGCCTGTTTGCATAGCCTTCTTATCCTTTGTCTAATGGCAATCACCAGAACTGAGATTTTGGGTCATGCTTCAGGGATAAAAGAACCATTTGCTGATCTTTCAAAATTCCCTGTTACCCTATACAAGTTATTCAGGTACAGTTTGTTCCCTGTCTTTGTTACTAGATATGCATTTTCTTATGAGAAATAAGGAGCCCTTTTAGAGGCAAATCTACATCTGTACCTGCCCTTTTCACATGACTTTAGAAATATATCATTTTGCTTGCCTGCTGCTGGCATTGCATTTCGGTGTTCAGATTGCTTTTATTGTGGTTGTGTTTTCATGCCTTCTTTTGCAGTATACTAGCCAAGCTGATTGTATAGCTTGATCAGAACAAATAGTGGAGCATACAAGCTGCGTTGCAATAATGCCCAAGCATGGTTTTGTATTGACTGACGAGCTTGATTATTAGTGCTCGAGCAGGCAGTCAAAAGCTGGCATGGAGTGTCGTTGAAACTTTTGTAAATTGGTTAGTTTGGGGTAAGTACAACAACATTCTGATGTTGTCTCTGTTGCTCCACAAATGGCCCAAGCTCTAGTACAATTGATTGCCCGACGAAAACAAGCTAGGATGATGCCGATCACCGGTTGTCTAAAGATCATGTAAATTTTGGTCGACGCTCATAGCCATGTGAACCAAGGAGTATCCACATTTGAAGGTTCACGTCACTCTTTCTATTCTATGTCATCGGTCCTAACTCCCAAGGAGAATCCCACCGCTAATTAACCTCGTCCGCGGTCGTTCAAATCTCATGTTGTCATCATCGCTGTCCTATTCTTTAGGACACTGATGACATGGTAGCTCAAGATCAACCCAACAGCCCACATCCTCTTCTTCTCTCTAGTACCCCTGGTTTCGCCGGATCGCGCTAGCTGTGTCTGATCGAGGACATTAGTCCGTCTCTGCCCACATACATGACAAGGTCGATCGTAAGCCATTTCAGTCTAGCCCAAGCTAAGTTTTATCCCGCACACATAACATACTTCTGATGACTGATCCAAGAACAAGAGAGATGGAAGGATTTACAAGCAGCTAGCAATAATAATTCCAATGCCTTTGCCCAACTAATTAATTCCTCTAGAGAACCACGTCGTTATCCGAGGTAGGAAGCTTCTCGTGCTGTCCACCCCACATCCTGACTCTCTCCAACGCCATCGACGCCTGAAACCAATATCATCAGATATATGATATATATCATCATCAATCGGGGTCACTCAGTCAGTGGTCAAAACATAGAACACACACACACACACATAGATATATATATATATATATGTATATATACATATATAGATGTTTCACCTCTGCTTTCCAGTCTGTTCTCCAGACCATGTATGAGAGTATGGCCGTCTGCAGCGCGGTGCCGCAGAGCATCCCCGCCCAGATGCCCTGCACGCCGAACCTCAGCAGGTACCCGAAGATGAACCCTAGAGGGAGTCCGAATGCGTAGTAGCATCCGAGGTTGATGTAGGCGACGACGGCCTGCCAGCCTCCGCCGACGGCGACGCCGGAGATGACGGGCTGGATGCTGTTGAGCACCATGGTGACGGCCAGCAGGTAGGCGATGTTGGACACGGCCTTCTGCAGGTGCCTGTCGCCGGTGAAGATCACCGGGAACTGCGCCCGCGTCGCCAGGATCAGCACCATCGCCACCAGCCCGAACGCCAGCGACTGCGCCAGCACCACCATCACCGCGTACATCGTCGCGCGCGGACGCCCGGAACCCAGCTCGTTCGACACGCGAACACTATACAAAAAATGCATACATTTTCGATTATATATACATCATGATGAAAAATGATGAAATGATAATAATAGTACCTGATGGCCGCGCTGAGGCCTATGAACAGCATCCCCTCCCACCCGTTGATGTTCATGCTGTTCATCCAATACAATGATTTCGATCAGTTTCAACGATATTATATATGTTATATATATCATATATGATATGTATATGATATATATAACCAACGAGGCCGGCAACGACGACTAACCAGATGGATATGGAGTCGACGGCGATCTCGGCGTCGTCGAGGTGCCCGGTGAGCACGACGAGCACCATCATGTACCAGATCTCGAGGCAGAGCATGACGGCGGAGGCGAGCGAGAGCTTGACGAAGGCCCAGAGCTCCCTGAAGGCGGCCCTCGACAGCCCCGTCCAGCCGTCCCTGCACCACCCGACGACGTACGCCACCTGCGCCAGCGAGGTGAGCCACGACGAGACGTCGTAGGCGGCGGCGGCGCCGGCGACGCCCCAGCCGAGCACGGAGACGAAGAGCGCCAGGAGCGCCACGTGCGCCGCCAGCGCGGCGAACCCCACCCACGCCAGCACCGCCACCTTGCTCTGCGCCTGCAGGAACTTCTGCGTCGGGAAGTTGATGGCCAGCGCGAACATCTGCGGGATGATGCCGACGGTGAAGCTCCCGGCGGCGGCGGCGATGTCGGCGTCCTGGCCGAGCAGGCGCAGAATCGGGGCGGCGTAGAGGTAGAGCGGCGTGAGGAGGAGCGCGGACGCGGAGAGGATGATCCAGGAGCGCTGCATGTAGACGCCGAGCATGGCGACCTGGCCGGCGCCGAAGGCCTGGCCGCAGAGCGTCTCGAGCGCGCTGCCCATGCCGAGGAGGAAGCCGAAGGAGAAGTTGGAGACGACGGAGAGGCCGATGGCGACGGCGGAGAGCTCGCGGTTGCCGATGTGGCCGGCGAAGATCTGCGTCGTCGAGTTGGTGCCGTAGAGGCAGATGATGTTGAAGGCGATGGGTGCGCCGATGGCCCACAGCCGGCGAGACTCCGCCGCGAACACCGCCCACGCGCCGCGCGCCGACCGGACCTCCGGCGCGTCGCCGCCGCCGCCGTCATCGGCGATCGCGCCGCCGCCGGTCTCGTCGTCGTGGTGATGGAGCGCCGCCACTACCATGTCGTCGTTGTCGGCGGGCGGCGGGGGCGTCTTGGCAATGCGAGGGCTGCGGCGGCTGGTGAAGAGCAAGGGCTCCGTGTAGCCGCCCATGGCGCAACCCCCTTGCCTCCGTTTGCCGTTCTTGGCCAATTTGCTTTTCTTAGCCTGAGCCTCACTGATGAATGGCAATGGCTATAGCTGGCAGGGGATCAGGGGAGGACGACGGCGGCGTTCATTCCATCTCTCGATCGATCACTGATCTCCTTCCTCCATCAGGTGGTTTGGTTTGTTGCGGACAGGGGATCGCCCCGGCCCTGATCGCATGGATCTGCAACTGAATGTAATTGACACAGTCTGATAGTCTGTTACTGCCACAGTCTTGCATGTAGCACATCAAGATCATTTCTTATAGGTTGGTGTAGTGTGTCCTGCATGGATCGAGATACCAGTCAGAAATAAGTGACCACACGTACAGATGAGCTTATCACCAGTCAGGAATGGTGATTGTTACTTTTTTTTGGACGAATTTGCCAGGGAGTCGTCCTCAGGCAATTCTCCTCCGGTGGCTAGGACTCGATCTTCTCTAGGAGGGAACACTCTTCTCGTGTTCGTAAAACCCGGATGTTGGGATCAACAAGTTGCGCATGACATTCTTTCTTGCCTTGCAAACACATACAGACTCTCTCTTTATGAAATTTGTGCTGAGGCAAGTTCTCCAAAGAAAAAAAAATATCTATAGTACTCATACTCTCAACGAGTTTCAAATGCCAAAGAGCCTTCAGGATTCATGTCATTGTTATTATTGGTACTCAGCAGGATTTAGTAGACTGAGATTGACATACGGAGTATATAGGAGAATAAAGGGAGGAGCTAGTAATTACCAAACTAATGCTAAACTGAAAAATCAGCCGCTCTCAGGAAAGAAAAACTTCAGAATTCGACCGTAAACATTGTGCTAAAATGAAAGTGAGACACTGCATAATTGCATGATCGGTACCACGTCTATTCTCGCATTCTCATCTGGGTCCATAAACTCTCAAAGTGATCATCTAGATCCACCAACTTTTAAGTTGGTTCATTCTAAGTTCACTCGAGGTCCAATTATGAACCTAGATTCACACTTGAAATGAAACACTTAAAAAGTAAAAGGACCCAGACGATCACTTTGAAAGTTCATGGACCCAGTTGAGAACACGGGAATAGTTTAAGGACCTGCAGTGTAATTCACTCTTCTGCAAATGTTTTGTAGTTGCTAATTGCTGCCACCATATATGCATGATTGCATAGTTCATTGTCACCACCACCAGGAAGTACATACACTAATTTCTACCTAATCATCTCAATTCTTAGAGGTAACGATTCCTCTACATTTTCAAACTGGGAGCTAACAAATAGAAACTTCAAGTACCTGGGCTCACTGTGCACTGTTCCATCTAACATTCCTCGCCGGCATAACAGGGCAAGGCGTAAAATTCCTATTGGCTCATTGTGCCCTGTTCTATCTAACATTCCTCGCCGACATAACAGGGCAAGGCATATAATTCCTATTTGCAACAAAAAAGTACATACTTGTGCCTATTTTAAACCAAGGAAAATAATATAATTCTTATTCTTATTGGAGCAATTGTTGTAGTAATTCCCACTCATTATATTGACAAGGGAAAGCACAGAGATAACCAATTGAACAAAACATTGAGCATACTTATGGTTAAAATTTCACCTGATGATCTCGTCTAGATGGATCAATCTCTGAAAGCAAACTTATTTCCTACAAAAGTACAAATTACCAGCAATTGAAATAGATTAACAACTGGTTTCAGTCTGGTCCTGTGCAGCAAAATCGTTGCCTAAAACGTAATGGTGGGCCAAAAAGAGGAGTTAATGCTTTACTGAATAGAACCGGCCAGGAATCAAATCAACAGAGTTTAAGGAAACACAGTGCAATCCCCTTTCAGACATTTGAGCAGCAGGCCAGAAGCCGTTGGAGCGAGAGCAATGCAATCCGGCCTGGAGATGGTGGCAGGGGCGGCTGATATATAAACCTTGCCTGAGATTTAAGTCTTAACAAGTGTGATGCTGAACATTGGCCTGTTTCAAACCCACACATTGGCCGCAATAGATTTTTTTTAAAGATTATGGCCGCAATAGAAATCAGTGGCTAAATTTGCAACCCACGTTAGTATTCAGTTCTCCAACGTGAACTGTGAAAGCACGAGAATTCCTATCTTCAGACAGCTCAAAGTGGGCTTCTCGCATGCGCTGCACAGTAGCTTTTCCCAACGACAATGACCGACCACTTTGCAGGGCCGAGGCGACCAACAAGCTAAAGCTGAACAGCACACAGCAGCAGGCACGCCTCTGACACGACCAAGTGCCACACCACTCTACACGAGCAGAAAAGCCCTAAAGGGGAAAGCACACGAATGCTTCAGACAGAAGCATACACCATGCAGATAGCTGAAAGATCACAATCATCTCTATAGATCTGAAAAAAAGCCCACAACACCACACCGACCACAATGGTCTCCCAATAATGTCATCAGCCAAAGTAAAAGGAGAAAAGAAAATCAGCTACCACGCTAGTGTACACAGGTCAGCATGAAGAAGAAGATGACTAGATGAGGCCAAGCCGACCTCTTCGAACATCAATGTATCCCCTGGCCAAGCGGGAGACCAACAGCCCCAAGAAGGAAACCCTATATGTACCTGTTGCCACTCCCCCTTAGTCGCCGTAATCGGTGCTGCCGCTACATGAGCTGCTGCCGTCCCTGCTGTGCTGCGACAGGCCCCTCAGGTGGCCTGGCAGGCTGGCCAGGCCGTCTATGCTCTTCTCCCGGAAGAACTTCTCCCTCTCGGCATGCTTTGCAGGTGGCGGTGGGATCAGGGGAGCAAGTTCGGGTCTCGGCTCCTCCCGGTCTGGTGAGCGGATGTTCAGTGCGCCCAGCTTCTTGTCAGGGTGAGGCGATTGGATCGTCAGCGGGCGCCGCATCTTGTCCTCGGGTATGGATCGGAATGACGGCACTGAATCATCTGTGTAATCTTGAGATAAAGCCTTTCCCTTCCGCAATCTGTTTCAGTAGGGAAAAGATTCTGTAAGAGGCTGTCCTACACCATTGTCAAAAGTAGAGAGTAAAAAGCTATACCTCCGGTAGAGACTTTCAGCATCTTCTTCCTCCTCTTGCTCCTCCAGATTAGTGGCTACTGCTGTAGTTGGTTGGACTGAAAGCAATGCATCATGCCGCACAAGGACCTTATGCAATTCTTCATTTAGCTCTATAGCTTGTGATACCATCGCTTCATCCCTAACAAATAGTAGTAACAGCATAAATATCAGTGCGGTGACAGCAGATTGTCATAAATTGAAAACAGAAGTAGCAAATTCAAAGAACATGTCCCCACATGTTAACAGAAATGTAAAGCAGAGAGGTTCCCATCAACCACCCAACTGAGAGACACTACGCCAAATTAACAGCAAGACTGAAACATGGTAATAGAAAATGAATCCATACCTCGACGTCATAACCAGGTGCATTATCCGTTGCTTTTGGAATGTACATTGCTCTACAAGATCCAGCACAAATTCATCCGTTGCTCCCTGCAAGAACACGGCATTACGGCACATGAGTGCACAGTATGTTATCATTATGGCTGAAAGTTAGCTACCCCAGAAACGAAGGTGGAAAATCTGACAGATATTAAAAATAGAGAAGGATACGGATTAACATAATTGATGACACTTGACACAGAATGATTTTATCCCATACCTCAGGGTGTCTAGGATCCATGGAATTAAGCACATCCCTTAAAACTTCCATGACACTAGTGGCTTTTCGGACTATGCTGAAAATCACCAAAATGCAAGGTTAGAACATTTGACCAGCAGCCAACACAGATGAAGCAAAATTTGTAGAATCCAATTATATTGTCCCATGTATTAACCAACACCGAGGAGTACCCATAGACGCTAATCAAGGCACCCTACGAAGAACCGTACTGAGCAGAAATCAGCATGCTATAAGTTTCCACAAGAAGAAACATGTGATGATTAATATGGGACAAAGGAACGAAGAAAAAATGTTTGTTCCATGCAGTTCAATTTTGCAACCATCCACTTACTCTATAAACATCATGTGTATGGCTCCTATCACAGATAGCTCAGAGTAAATGTCATCAGAATGGGTGGCATCACCAGGGAAAAGAAAAACAAGAGAACCACCATGAAAATATTGACATAATAGAATGTTAACATGCACTTAACTTAAAGCCATAACTAACAGGATACTTAGACCATAGGAAATAGAGAGGCAAAATTTCAAAAGGAATCTTGAGAAAAGAGTAGATTCAAATGTAACATATAGCTTGAGATTAACATATAGATGCCAAGAAAATACCTAGCGTCAGGAGCAGGCTGAGTGTGCAATTCCTGCTGAGCTTCATTCAATCGGGCAGATAAACTTTCCTCGTTTGGTTCTGTTCTCGTTTCTGGGACTGGCACCTCTGCTCGTGTGACAACAACGTTTGGGCGATTTGAAAATTGTACACCCGCAGACTATGACAGCAAGATAATAATAGCTTCAGCTATATGCTATAATAAACACTGCAACAACCAAAGCAACTATTTTCTATCGTAAGCTAGCAACAAAAGAATATGTGAGTAGAAGAAATTTTCCTACCCATATTGTAGTCACACAGGTAGTTAAGCAATAAATCTTGCAGCTACCAAACAAAGATAGCATCACAAAAGTATGTACGACAATTCTATGATTCTCACATAATTATAAATAAAATCCACAAACAATGTGCAAATGAATTTCACTTGAGCAGGTAAAGGTACTAGCAGCATAATGCTAATAAAATTCTCAACACAATTGCAGGGAAGGGAACTAAGGAAATCAAGCAAAAGAAATCTAATGTAGAATGTGATACCTACCACCAGCTCATAGTATGCATCATAGTACTGAGGGAATCTTGCTTTAGCTCCACCAAGGGAGGTTTGGGTAGCATCTAGCAAAAGAAATATTTTTTCTCGAACTGGTAATTCTGTCTGCAACCAAGATAGTGTTCTGTCAACATCAATCAGTAAAGATTTCACGGCTATCATCCAATATTCAGCAAAAAAGAAGTTACCTTTTTCTTCACTATCTTCACAAGTATGGGAAGAAGCCCATTATCAATGACCTGCCTGTGGATAGGCTCCCCACAGTTATTCATGAGCATCTCCAATAGCTGAAACAAATAGCAGTGAATCTGAATGAAGGCTGAAGGTTGATCATTGAAAACACAGATGCACATTTCATGAGCTTATTAAAAGTATCAACGGAAAATGATAGGTCATTTTAGGTACAGTGGTAGCAGAAATTTTATATGACGGACCAAATTAAGAACACGACAAGGAAACATCTGAAGCACTTCCATGCTCCCTTTTGTAAATTGAAGGAACAGTAACCATTTGCAAAACTTGCCTTTTTAGGATTAATGAAGTTCTCTTTTGTGGTCGACTAGTAGTTGTATAAAGAGCATAAGTCATATATCCCTTTTTACATGTCTATGATATATGAAGCAATACAGGAGTGTGTTCCTGTGTCTAATCTAGATACTTGTAGCACAGCGGTGGATGCGAGAATCAGGACACAGGAGGGCTGCTTCTGTGAAAACAACTCACCATTACAGCATAGAGTTGAGTGTTCTTGTTCCTGCCCCCTATACACTTCTTTATAGACTTGATCACATCCTTCGCTTTTCTGGTGACAGCAACAGGAACAGAAACAATTAACAAATCGTTCGAGGAAACAAAAACACTCTTTCCAAATGGCAACCGATGAGCCACTACTTGCATAAACAAAATCGTAGCCAACTGTCAACGAAAAACTGATAGATCCTCCAGATGAACGAACTCGCCGTGCACTCAAAAGGAACTCATGAAAAATAGTGCCCACATCCAATTAGCACGTCCAAATTTTCAACCACCAGAGTTGCTAGCCAGTGATTCCAAGCGAGAAATCTAGAGGAAAGAGAAGGGGGCAGAGGGGGGAATGGCAAGCATACCCAGGATCCTGCGCCACGAGCTCGCAGATTTCGATGTTCTTTGCCCAATCCATCTCCTTGAGCTTGTCGCTCGTCGCCGCCTTCACCATTTCCGAAGCCATCTCCTCGCCCCGCCCCCTTCACTCTACTGTCCCTCTCCTCCCAATCCTCAGCAAATCCAAGCCCGTATGTATTCCACGCCACGAGATGAGGAGGAAAAGGGCGAGAAGGAATTCCCCTCTCCTGCGAAAACGCCATTCCGAGCGTAAAGATCGCGCCTTTCTTGACATAAAACACAACCCAAGCGAGCAAGGAAAGAACATTCCGCCCGGGCGAAAAAAAAAAGAGATGCAATCTGCGGGCAGGAGACACATGGACGGGGATGAGGAAGGGAGCGAAAGCGGCGGCACGCACAAACCTAGATCGGCCGAAGCTGCCCGGAGACGCGTTGCTAGTGTATTGCGGCCGGCGGCGACGGCGGCGGCGGCGGTGTCGGGGCCATGGCGCGGGCGGCACGCGCAGTGATCTCAGTTGGAGGAGGGGAAGAACACGGCCGGGAGAGAGAGAAAGAAAGAGAGGAGTCTGGAAGCTAGGGATTAAGGAAAGAAAATTTCTTTACTAAAAATTTCTTCGTTTTTGCAGATTACACCCTGAATTTTCGTAGTTTGGACTTAACGCTGCCAATTGACCGCGTTTGTGATGCGACTTTAACCCACCTCGCTCGAAATTTCCCGTGCCTTCATTTTTAGTCTATGCTTTTATCATAGCAAACAATATTTGAAATGATAACATCTAACATCCCTAAGGACCATGATGCTCGCAAAAGAGTAAAACCATATTATTCTATTTTGTATACTATCGTAATAGGATCGTTCTAGCATTCTTGCTTGATTTCATTTAGTAAACCACTATTAGTAGAAGCTATTGAGGCTATATTACTCGTTAGCTATATTAAATTAATTATTTTTAATATAGATCAACTACAATAAAAACAAATAAATAGAGGAGTCATTAAAAACGAATTATATGCAGAAACAGCTTTTTCAACCCATTGCTCTGCTCATCCAATAAGTAACAAAACAGTCTCTGTCATCAAAGAACCTGGATGAACTGGGTCGTACGTACATTAGCCGTGTGTGTTTACCGGCGACCACAGCAACGGACGGGCAGGAAGGAAAGTTGACCGGTGTAAATTTCCAATAGCAGAAACCATAGGGGCCTGTACGCAAAACGCGGGGTAACATAACAAAAAGCGTGTGCGCTCGCGTGCGACAGCTTGGGACGGCGCTCACCGGTGGGCCCCTGGCCGCCGTCTGTGGCCGCCACGTGGGCCACACCCCGCGACGGCCGCGGCCTGGCCGGCCGGCCTGCCTCGTCGTGGACCCACCCAACCCAACCAGGCTCAGGCTCGGCGGCCGGCCGGCCAGCCCACCAGAGAGGAAGGAAGGAAGGCGAAGGCCCGCCGCGGCACGTGGGTGGGCCCGGCCCGCGCGGCGCGGCTGCCTGCCTGCTGCTGCGCCAGTGCTAGCCTGGATGCAATACCGGTCGCGTGCACGGACACGGACGCCAAGGGTTGGAGGAGGCTGACTGGTGGGTCCCAGGGACACCGGGCCCACCTGGCAGCGTCAGGGGTCTAGTTGGTGTCACCTGTGCTGTGCAGGTGGTGACGTGGCTTAGAGTAAATGGAATTGCTTGAGCAGCAGCAACAGAGGGCCAGCCACACACAGGGATGATAGGCGGCAGCAACCACACCACCAACCAACCAGAGATCATGTCAAAAAAAAAACAACCAGAGATCATGAATGAATGGAACAGTACCAAAAAGGAGAAACTAATTAACATCAGTGAAGTAATTTGACCACCGTTTATATCGCTTAGAGCTAACTTAACTAGTACTGTTAGTTGGATGGTTGGTGAGGCTCTTAAGATGTCCTACTAACCTTTTATGATTCAAACGGGTTCTTAACTAGTACTACCTCCGTTCATCTTCAGATGATGTACGTTTCAGATACAAGAAATGAAGTTAAATTGATTGTCTGGAGGTCATATAATGATGACCGGGTCGAGGTAGTGATTTTTAGCAGGTAACTGAAACTGAAAGCAAAATTACAAAATAGATTAGAAACTAATAAGGGTGATGTTCGATCAGGAGAGCTACCCGTACCTTGGAACGGAATTAATGTGAGCAATGCATGATGGTTATCAGCGAATAATTAAGCTGATCGAGTTTGTAACTGTCATGTCATGGTCGAATACGGTTAACCGGTTGTGATAAACTAGCTAGTGTGGAGCAGATGCTAATAACCATCAGAGGCACGTACAGTGTGCGTACTAATTAAATGTGTCATGTATGTGTGCGTGAGAGCGAGCTAGCCAGCGAATAGCTAGCATAGCAGCCTCCTTTTAATTTGTCCGATCCAATTCAAGGACGATCTATCCGTCTGATGTGGAACCGCAGCAGTGTGGTATATATATGGAGATGGTTGGAAGTTAAGCGTCCTTGTCAGGCCGGTCAGATATGCATTAGGTGGTAAGTTATTAGTTTCAATGTTAGCTTGACCTAATATATAATTTACTTATTAGCTTTATATTAGGGCCGGCCGGCCGGGAGCATGCAAATATATGCATCAGGGCAGTCCCAACCCCATGACTAGGATGATGTCCATAGAATTAAATGACATGTCACATAGACCAAAAGCTGATGTGTCAAGTGAGTTAATGAAGAAAGAGGAGGAAACTGGGTCTTGCATGAGACATGGTTTCTACACATTATCCAAGACATAGTGAGAGGTGAGTGTCATTAAATTTGAGTTTGGAATAGTAGCGTTTGGGTTGGAGGGGTAGTGTATTATATTAATTTCTTGATGATGTGGAGACTATGGACATCACTAATAGTGTCTTGGGTTGGGACTGCCCTCAGATCAAGACTAACTGAACGGGCATTGATATGATCAAATTGAAGAAGCAGCTGGTGGCGTGTTGCGTGGTTACAAGTGTACGTGCACGGTAGATCGACGAGCGTGCTGGTTGGTGGCAGTTGCTTCGATTCATTCGATTATTAGCTAGGTCAGATGTGATGATCGATGTGGAGTACGTATATACGCCGGCCTACTAATCGCGTTGGATTTTTCCTTTTTGTTTTTTCTTTGTTGTTGTCAGCGACCGACGACGTTTAATTTAACAATACCATCAGCATTATATATATATATATATATATATATATATACACACGTGTACCGGCCCGGACGCATGCACCACTGCTTCTCATCACAAACGGTTTTGGGAACCGTTTGCGTTTGTGACATATCGTTTGTGATGCTCGGGGCATCACAAACGGTTCACATCACAAACGGTTCGTAACAATTTTCTGCATCCGAAATAAACCCCAAAAAATACGAAAACAATAGGGAAGAAAATTTATTTTCATTTGGCGCATAAATCGCGTGCTACACGGCCGGCGGGATTCGAGCCGGCGACCTCTCCCTCGCGTGTAAGCTCCTCTACCACTGCACCGCTCTGTTACCTGCGACTAGATGTCGTTTCGATTCCTATCACATTATACCAAACCGAGTTTAAATTGCTTGTTTGAGGCCCTAAACGACTTCAAATCAAAAGTATTGAACTACAAAGTTTCCTAACTTTTCGAAATCTACAACTTTCATGTTGACCGTTTTTTTCATCCGAGGCCGTTTATAAAATTTGAATTTCAAATTTGAGAATATTCAAACTTAGATCTAGCTAACTAGATGACTTCAAATGATAAAGTTGTCAACTACAAAGTTTCATGACTTGTCGAGATCTACAACTTTTATGTTGACCGTTTTTTCATCCGAGATCGTTTGAAAAAACTCAAATTTCAAATTTTGAGTACAAACTTACTTTTCATTAGTAAAACAAATTCAAATTAAAAAGTGGTAACTACAAAGTTGTATGACTTCTAAAGATCTACAACTTTCATGTTGACCGTTTCTTCATCCGATGTAGTGAGAGTAACATTGTTCACAAATTTTATAGGTCTCTTATAGTTTTAGGAAACTAGAACTCTATGAGAGAGATGGATTTTATGAACAATATTCATATGAATTTGTCAAATGAAGAAATGACCAAAGTAAAAGTTCTACATCTTGAGAAGCCATAAAGCTTTGTAGTTCAACACTTTTTGATTTGAAGTGATTTACTACTTCAAAATGTGATTTGAATGTATCATACACATCATCACAAACGGTTTTCATTACAAACCGTTTGTGATGACCGCATCACAAACGGTTTTTCATACAATACAAACCGTTTGTGATGTATGTGTCATCACAAACGGTTTTTAATACAAACCGTTTGTGTTGTGAGGCCAAGCAAAAACCGTTTGTGATGGCCCACTTCAAAACCGTCTGTGATGAGGCCATTTGTGATGGCGCTTTATGTAGTAGTGCACTGCGACTCTAGCTACCAACCAGGGGCTTGCTGCTTGCCATCAAAAGTTACAAATAAATAAATTAAAGTGTATATATGTTACATGAAAAAAATAATATAATACATACACTGCTTGTCGGTGGTAGAAACGATGATCATCGTAGTCTTATAAGTTAGTTATACTCTTGTATATATGTACGCGTCTTACGTACAGGAACATGAACGGAGGGAGTACACAGGAGAGTCCAGCTCAGTTAGCAGCCGGAGCTACATACACGAACTAGCAAAGCTAGCGGTGGTCCATTTCCATCCAGCTAGCCCACGCACTACCAGAATGCTTCACATCCGCCCGCCTCCTCCGCCTCGGCCATTTTTGGACCCGGTGCTGATGGGGCTTCAGCACCGGGTCCAACGGCTAGGAGCGGGGGCGGCGCGAAGATGTGTCAGGGCGAAGACATTAGCACCGGGTCGTGGCAAGACCCGGTGCTAATGCGCCCCCTTTAGCACCGGGTGCAGCCAGCAACCGGTGCTAATGTGCCGAGGCCATTTCGCACAGGTTGCTGGCTGCACCCGGTGCTAAAGGGTGCACATTAGCACCGGGTCTTGCCACGACCCGGTGCTAATGTCTTTTGTATATAGCACCTTCCTCCTCCCCCGGCCGAGCCAGCTGAACACTTAGGCGCTGTGTTCATGCTGCTCGGCCGTGGGAGGGGAGGTGCTGCCCAATTTTTTTTCAAAATTTGTGAAGATTCTGCTCATCTAAGGAGAACTACAAGGTACACTCTTTCATTCTCTAATGTTTTATTTAGATTGTAATCCTTCTATGATTTAGAAATAGAGGGATTTGTGAATCAAAGTAAAGCTAGCTAGAGAGAGCTTGTGTTCTTGGAGAAGAGAGAGGAGAGAGCTTATTTATCAAAGTAAATAGAGGTTTATTTATTAAAAGTTGGAATAGTTATTTATTAATTTAATGAAATATATATTATTAGTTATTTATTAAAAGGTAGAATAGTTATTTATTTATTTAACGGAAGGTATATTTATTTATTTAATGAATATAGTAATGTAGTTTTAGAAATTTATTTATATAACGGAATATATATTATAATTTGTATTTATTTATATATTAAATTTTTTTATCTTTAAATTGTATTGTATATTTGTTATTTGTTAATAATGCAGATGAATAGACAATGGATGTACGGGGACCCCACGCTCAGGCGTTCCGTGATGGCCTTAGGACGTTTCTCGATGCCGCCGAGGCTAACAGGACGCCGTCCGGTTTCATGTTTTGCCCATGCACCCATTGTAAAAATATACAATCATACAAACAAAGAGGTTGTCTTCAGGTGCATTTGATGAGGCACGGTTTCATAAGGAATTATTCTGTTTGGACGAAGCACGGTGAAAGAGGAATTCTAATGGATGAAGATGAAGAAGACGAGGCCGATGACGACATTCCGTTATTGGCTCAGTACTATGGTTCATTTGCATATGCTGCAATGGCTCAATAAGATTTTCTAGCATTTTATATTGATTTTCTAGTAATTTATAAGATTTTCTATTAATTTATAAGATTTTCTATTAATTTATAAGATTTTCTTATTTAATATATATTTTTAATAGGTATAGCATTAATAACTGAATTAAAACAAGTATTAATAACTATATATTAAAAACTATATTTATAAGATTCCCAAATAGTAGCCACCGGTGCTAAAGGCCGGTTTGGAAACTGGCGCCAAACGAAAATGGGGGCCTTTAGCACCGAGTAGATCAAACATCCGGTGCTAAAGGCCCCCAAAATTTCGTTTGGCGCCTGTTTGGCCTTTAGCACCGGGTGACAGAGACCCGGTGCTAAAGGGCCTTTAGCACCGGGTGCAGCCAACACCCGGTGCGAAAGGTATAACCTTTAGCACCGGGTGGCGGCTGCACCCGGTGCTAAAGGCCCTTTAGCACCGGGTCTCCTTCCCACCCGGTGCTAAATGCCCCCAATCTATATAAGCAAGCGCCGCATTCTCTTCGTCATCTCCACCCGCCGCATCTCGCCCAAAGAACCGCCGCCCCTTCGTCTCCGCCCCCGACGTCGACCGCGCCGCCGTCGACCCTGTCGCGCCGCCCCGACGTCCGCGCCGCCGTTGACCCATCCGCGCCGCCCCGGCCCCGACGTCCGCGCCGTCCCGTCCCCGACTTCCGCGTCGCCCCGGAGCCCCCAACGTCCGCCGCCGCCCCGGCCCCATTCGCGCCGCTGTCGACCCCTGTCGCGCCGCCCCGGCCCCGACTTCCGCGCCGCCCCAGTCCCGACGTCCGCGCGGCCGCCCCGTCCCCGACTTTCGCGCCGCCCCGGCCCCGACGTCCGCGCCGCCCCGCGCCCCCGACGTCCGCCGCCGCCCCGTCCCCGTGCGCGCCGCCGCTCCGAGGGTCCGCCGCCGCCGACCTGCTCGTGCCCGCCGCTACGAGGGTCTGCCGCCGCCGACCGTCGTCCGCGCGCTGCGCCACCGTCGTCCCCTCGCCGCCGGTCCGGCCACCGCTCACTCTTTCATTTTTTTGCAAATTCTCTCTATTTATTCATATATATATGTGCATATGTGATATATATATGTTATATTTGTGCATGTGTTGTGAAATATTATGTGCAGGGAATATATTTGTGCATGTGTTGTAGAAATGCTTGGAATATGTTGTAGAAATGCATGGAATATATATGTTGTAAAATTTTTTATGTATGCTTGGAATATGTTGTAGAAATGCATGGAATATATATGATTGGAATATTGTTATTTATGTATTTGTTTGATGTATTGCTATTTATGTATTGGAATGCTTTGTAAAAATATATAAAAATACATTGTAAATATATTTATGTTTAATATCGACGCAATTTCCGAACAGCTCATCGGATGGATCTGGGACGAGGTCGTCAATCCTCGAGGAGAATACCACGTCTCAGTATTGGAGGACGTGTCAAGCTCACAAAGTTATGGAACATCGTCCTAAGTTATAATAAATACAGTTTAAACAATAACTTGAGTGCGATATATATTTTGTAAGATATATGTCTTATATTTGTAATATATATGTCTTCTATTTGATATACAGCTAATATGAATATAGAGTCGGCCGAATACGCATTAGAATACACGTATTAGAACATATATATATATGTATATAAACGTGCATGCATGGCTACTGAAAAAAGCAAAAAAAAAAAACAAAACCCAGGGCCTTTAGCACCGGGCGTAGACATCAACCGGTGCTAAAGGCCCTGCCAGCCTCGCTGCGGAGGCAGCCCCTTTAGCACCGGTTGCTGGCTGCAACCCCTTTAGCACCGGTTCTGCCACCCGGTGCTAAAGGGCTTACCCTTTAGCCCCGGTTTAGTTGTACCGGGTGGGAAACCCGGTGCTAGAGGGCTTTCCCACCCGGTGCAGATATCGATCATTCTGACAGTGACACACAAGCTGTTAGGATGAGCGACTAGCTAGTGTACGTGTTAGCTTAGCTGGCCTGTGCGTGCGGCCGGGACTCATCATCATATCATCTACTTGTATCTATCTAGTCCAGTGAGCTGAGCATATCCATGGCACGTTGGCCGCCGCGGCCCCGCTTGATTAATTGGGATCATATCATTTGCTGTCAATTGGAGGCTAACTTAATTAGGCCATGCAGGTTGAAATAATTTTACGAACTAAATTAATATGCATGAAACTATCATCATGCCATTCGATCTCAACATATATAATGTCATAAGAAGTTTTAAGGTAGAGTTTTATAAGGTAAGAGGAGTTTCATTCCATTCGATCAATTACCAAATATCCAGTCTTTATAACAGTGTAAATAATACTCGTCTTTGATACGCTACAATACTGCAAATCAAAATGATATGCATGCGGCTTGATCCCAATTGCAGATTTGCATTTGGACTCCCCCATATTCATTCATCTCCGACCCTAACACAAATTAATAAAGTCATCAACGAGAGAAATTGAAGTGATGCCGGTTCATTAACGAGGTCAAAGCAAGTAGTGTCACGACAACCTATCACTGTCGATGCTGTTACTGTAGTAAAAACCAGTCGTCAAAGAACAAATTCATTGCGGCAACAACCTATACCGCTGCTTCTGCTTCCTCTCGCGCGGGAATCCTTTTTGGGCCTGGCTGACGAAAAGACGACGCTTCCTCTCCGCTCGAACGGCCCAACAGCAACGCCAACTCTGCCATATAGGCCGGCCCCTGATCCAAGTATTTACCATGCCTGTTGCTGCCCTGCCTGGGCCATCTCAAGGCCCGTTCGTTCCTTCCGTCCCGGCGGGCCACCCGTTTCCAAAAAGCAAAAAAAAAAATGATGGCTCATACTTGTTCTTCTCTACGCTTGTGTATGCATATCCATCCACACTGGTTCTTCTCTACGTATATCTCTACCTAATTATAAAGTAAGGATTGTTTCTATGGTACGTCGTAATTTTATAAAAAAAACCCTTGATATCTTTAAGAATTAACCCGGGTCCTGGTCTCCTTAGCAATTTTGGACTCGACCGAGCCGGCATCGCGGCCGCGCGTGGCACACACGGACTCCTGCTCCCGCGCGTGGACTCCCGACGTCCTCTCCGTATGCGTCACGGTGGATGATTTTT
Source organism: Echinochloa phyllopogon (assembly GCA_033239725.1). Lineage (NCBI taxonomy): Eukaryota > Viridiplantae > Streptophyta > Magnoliopsida > Poales > Poaceae > Echinochloa > Echinochloa phyllopogon. The sequence goes on along the minus strand of BTCW01000006.1, from coordinate 678,289 downwards.
GCGGGATCAGATTCATATGCAGAGCCTGATCTCTGATATGGTTTGAGAAAGTCTCTTCAAATCATCTCAATTGCAGATTCCCGAGCCAGCAAACTCATAAATCGATAAAAGAAACAAATTATTGGACTACTGCAGGCCAGGCGCCGTGGCTGCCTTGCCATTGACGAGATCGGAGGATGGGGAACGGGGCGCGCGCGAACCTGGTTGGCATCGGAGAGGGCGCGGAGGGAGCGGATGGTGACGGAGGAGGCGGCGGAGAGGACGACGAAGCCTCCGCCGAGGTACGCCGCCAACCGTCCCACCGATTGTAGCTGCCGCCGGACGCGGTCGCCGGCGCCTCGTCGCCCTCCGCCTCCGAGCTCCATGCGCGGCGGCTGCGGTGAACTGGTGATGGTGGGGCCTCGTGTTATCCCGGCCCTTCGTCATCGGAGACTTTTACCTATGTGCCATTAAGATAATTAAGATAAGTCCCTTATACCTACATGCCACAAAATTTTCCTTTAGCACCTGTGTGCCATCCAGGCTTATTTTGATTACCCGTATGCCATTGAGAACGACTTCCGTCAAAACTTAACAGATCATGGCCCTGACAAGTGGGACCCACAATGTGAAATGACCGTTTTGCCCCTGACTACATCTCTCCTTCTCTCCCTGTCTCTCTCTTTCTCTCCGTATGCTCTGTTCTCTCCCCGACCCTCCTCTCCCCGACCGGAAGGAGGAGAGGGCCAAACCCTAGCCCCGCCGCCGGCCGGCCCTGCCCCGCCGCCGGCCGGATCCAGGGCCCGCGCGCCCGGTCCACCACGCCGCCGGCCGGATCCAGGGCCCGCCCGCCCGGTCCGCCCTGCCGCCGGCCGCCGTGGATCCACGCCCTGCCTGCGCCGTCCGCCCCTCCTCCGCCGTCCTGCCGCGCCAACGTCCCTGCCCGACGAGCCCACGCCGCCAGCCAGCCGTGAAGGTCCGTGGCGCCGGTTCCGCCCCGCCTGCTAGATCTGCAAAGTGGATCCAATGACGCTTTTGCTGTCCAAATTGAGCTTATGTGATGGTGATGTCTTGTGACATTTGTGGTTCATGTGAACTAAGTGTGATGAAATCCAATGAACTTATTTGCTTGAATGTGGGTGATATGAACAAGTTTATGAACTAGTTAATTGTTGATATGCAATGGTCATGAACATGTGTTTTTCTTAATTTTTTCCAAACCTTGTACCTATTTTTTCTGATTTTTTCCAATTATTTACAAATTTCTGTGCTGTTTAAAAAATATTTGTATTTTTTCTGATTTTCATCGCAATTTTTAAAATTTCTAAAAGTTTACTGAATTTTTTACGATTTTCAAAAAATTATTTACCATTTTTCTGATTTTTTACGGATTTTTAAAAATTTCTACAATTTTCTGATTTTTTTACCGCCGAGACTACACGGGAGAGACAGGAGAAACAGGGAGAGAGAGAAACAGGGAGAGAAGGAGAGATGTAGTCAGGGGCCAAAACGTCATTTTACATTGTGGGTCCCACTTGTCAGGGCCATGATCTGTTAAGTTATGACGGAAGTTGGTCTGAATGGCACACGGGTAACCAAAATAAGCCTGGATGGCACACATGTGTCAAAATAAAATTTTGTGGCATGTGAGTATAAGGGACTTATCTTAATGGCACACAGGTAAAAGTCTCTCGTCATCGAGTTGGCCTTCCTTAGCCGCCACACAGTTGGGCCTTTGATGGATTATCAGGCCCATAGACAAATTCGACCCAGCTAGGAACCCTGGAATCCACCACAACAATCACCACCAGAAAGGGTACTCATAATCTGAGCGATACAGTACCTGCTACAAAACTTTACCACGTTTACTACGGCGATATGTGGATAGGAATACCACTGGCCGGCGATGTTATAAGTGGAAAAGCATCAAATTTTACTACCAAAGATACTAAATTTTGATACCGCTAAGGTATAATTTTGTGGCACCGGTGCCTAGCAAGGACCATAAAACACTTCTTTGAGCCTTCAGCACAAAGTGAGAAGTGCTCAACTGAGCACAGCAGAAGAATCATCTGAAACTACCGTACCGTCACGCATGCTTAACTTGCTCCAGCCTCAGTCGAGTAACCAGTTCATCTTACCTATGAACAATCTACACCAGTAGGACCGCAGTACATTGATGTATCAGAAGGACAGAAGCTATCTTGGATTCCCCCTTTTTATCCCACACTACAGGCTGTATTGGAAACGCGGTGCCGTGGACAACTTTGGAGAAGAGCTGAAGAGGCATCGCGGAAATCGGTTTGCCCACCCACCTGCAGGCTTGGAGCCAGCGAGCTCCGCACCGGAGGGACTCACGGCCGGTGGCGCCTGATAACCCGGGGGTCCGCTCTACGACAACCAGTGCAGGAAGAGTTGTGGCTGGGGTTCGGGATGGGGATTTTTTTTTCGACGATGTGGGAGGGAGACGCGCGGACAAGGCCGCGACGACCGAGAGAGGGAGGGTGGGTATGGATAATGCCAGTGGAGTTTTACAGAACACCCCTCATACCTCTGTCCAATGCATATCCGATATTGCATAGCAGTGATAACACTTCTCCTATTGTGTTAATCTCTACCTAATAATAAGGTCAGTCACAGTGCACAGTTTGAGTTACCTAGACTAAAAACTAAGTAATTGTGTCATATGCCATGAAACTCTTCATTTTCTCTCCTCTGCCATATCAGCAAATTTAATTCCATGAAACTCCAATAAAACCCCCATTGAGACCAGCCTAATAAAGCAAGAATTGTTTGGTACGTCATGCCAGAGAAGTGTCCTTGTAGATCTCGACGGCAACATATACTGCTCTAGCCTCTGGGTTTTGGCAACATCAGGCAGGACCGGAGGAGGGAGAAGAAAGAGAGGGCTCTGTAGGGGAGCCGGGAGTGGCAGCGGAGAGGATCACATCCAGCCGCCGTGGCAGAGCGGAGGCCATAGGCCACGAGGCGGCAGCGGGACGAAGGCGGGGTCAGGACTTGGGAGGGGAAAAAGGAGAAATCGCAGGTTTAAACTAAGAAACGATGTTTAGGGAACAATGACGTCAGCGAAATTCATGCTGTTGTAAGTCGATGTACCAAACAGTAGTAAAGAGAGTGAATTGACATGAAGCAAATGACAATTTTAAAACGGAAAAGGATCCGTGGCAGCGCACGGGCAAATTTGCTAGTATTATATATACATAAGGACGCGTTTTATCTACACGCGCGTGTAGCTACTCCCACCATCAATATACCATCGTACGTATATCCGCATACTCATTTATCATTTTGAGTATGTTCGTATACTAATTCTAAGATACTTCAAAACGATTTACACGAAAAAATTTCAAAATCAACCCTATTTTTTAATATATTTTGATTTATACCTTTATAATACTATATAAAATAGTATGTCCATATACTCGATGTATGCTTACATACCTGTTCGCATCCGAAATTGGCAGCTGCTCATCAGGCCGAGTGCAACCGGTCAGACCGGTTCTAGGAAGCGGTCAGACCGGTTTCCCTGTAGCCGATCTGGCAACAGCCAAACCGGTCTGACCGGTTTGTCAAAGCGGTCTGACCGGTTTCACTCCGAGTTGAAGTAGAATTAGGAGTCCTAGTTGGTTCCAAATTGTAAAAGGATTCCTTGCGGGGCAAGACCTCCCCACCCTATAAATATAAAGGGCCGTGGCCGGTTGAGGATCATCATCCAATCGATCAATACTATCTTTCTACCTTTTATCTCTAAACCCTAGCTTTTCCAACCCCTTTGCTTTCCTTGCTTGTCTCTACGGTGTTCAAGGAGGTTCTGAGTGGCCTGACCGATCTCAGAGCAACCCTAGGTGCGCCACCTCCGACGGGGTCCCTCCCGAGGTGGTGATCCTAGGTTCATCCCGAAGTCCCCGACAGAAACCGGTCTGACCGGATCTGTAAACCGGTCTGACCGGTTTGGGCGAGGCTGCGGCGAGTTCATCGTTTCTTCGTTTGCGCGATCCGGCGCTCGTGTGTGTTGACCAGAAAAAGCGTCAACATACTTTTGGCGACTCCGCTGGGGAAATAGAAGATCTGGTTTTCAAAAACCGTTCGATCTAAGCTCCAGACAAGATGGGATCTCGATGTGATCTTGATATGGATAACATCATGACGGCTTCATTGGAAGATCTTACTCCGGAGGAGCAGAAGAAATTTGAGGTGCTACAAGAATTCATGAAGACACAATTTTTGGCTGGCGTCAAGAAAGATCGTCATGGCAAGGTGGCAAGATTGAAAGAATTTGAGCTACCGGCGATCAAGTTAAACGACAATCAAGTTGAGGTAATACCCACTGTAAGTAAATCACAGAACACTTATTCTACTACTGTTCCTAAAAATAGTGTAGAAAGTGATGAATTGCTTGCCTCATATATTGCTCGTTTAGAACGTTTAGAGGATCTTGAGAAAGATAGGACCACTACTTGCTTTAACAATAATGAAACTAGTAGTAGTGTTCCTAAAATTAATACTAGTGGGGGAGTTTTTCCTAGCTTGTCACCCATACCTAATGTTAATACTGAAAAATACATGTATGGTATGCCACCTGAGTTTGCCATTGGTCAATCTCTGCCGTTCCAACCGACCGGGCCGAACACGGCCAAACCGGTCAGACCGGATCAGGGAACCGGTCAGACCGGTCTGATCAATGCGCTTGAATTAGTGCATGAGCAACCTTTGCCACTTTCTGTTTTACCTGATCCAATGGTTTATGCTCACACTAATACTTTGGGTACTGCTAAGCCTCAATTTAGTACAACAATTAACACATCTGCTCAAAGAAACGTTATACCTGATGATGTGTTTGAAAGTTATAGGCTAGCTCAAGCTAAGATTGCTCCCTACTTAAATAAGATGAATTTGGAGAATGTGCAACCACAACAGCCAAATAATCCTAACTGGGCTGAATTTAACAAATTTAGAGAAGATTTGGCTAATGTGGTAAAAACTAAACTTGGTGTCGATATTGGTAACACAAATTTGTATCAAAAACCATATGATGCTGAGTTTGATAATTTTCCTCTTCCACGTGGTTGGCGTATGCCTGATTTGATTAAATTTAGTGGAGATGATGACCGAACCACGTGAGAACATATTAGTCAATACATAGCTCAACTAGGAGAAGCGGGTGCTTATAATGCTCTTAAAGTGCGTTTATTTTCTTTATCATTGACTGGCACCGCTTTTGCTTGGTTTTCTTCACTTGCTCCCGGTTCTATTATATCTTGGGATATGTTAGAGCGTAAATTTCATGATCACTTTTATAGTGGGAGTTTGCAATTGAAATTGACAGATTTGACATCGGTTAGGCAAAGTAGGGATGAAACTGTTTCTGCTTACATTAAGAGATTTAAAGAAACTAAAAACCGTTGTTTTAATTTGTCAATCACTGATATGGACCTTGCTGATATTTTCTTAAAAGGTTTAAGGTCGTCCATAAGAGATAGAATAGAGGGTTCTGATTTTCTTTCGGTTGCACAAGTTCAAATTAGAGCTTTAATTGTTGAAAACCGAATGAATAAAGAAAAAGAAAGAGATACTTCTAGATCACGTCGTTCCAATGTTCATATAATTGATTATGAGTCTGATGATTCGAGTGATAGTGATAAAGAAGTACTTGCTGCTGAATTTGTATGACCCTCTAAAGAAAAAACTTACTCTTGTACATCACTTAAGCCGGTTAGCAAAGGTCGGCAAGAAGAGGTTAAGTTTACATTTGATGTTTCCAAGTGTGATCGTATTTTTGATGAATTGCTTAAATCTGGAAATATCAAATTATCTCATAAATTGCCTCCACTTGAAGAATTGAAAAGGCGTGCATATTGCAAATTTCATAATACTTATTCTCATGCCACTAATGATTGCAATGTGTTTCGTCGACAGGTTCAATCGGCCATAAATGAAGGTCGTTTGACATTTCATGAGATGCAAGTGGGCAAAACTCCTTTCCCTGTCAATACTATGGATTTACAACAGCCTAAGGTCTTGGTTCGGCCGCATCAAGCCGAAGCAACCAAAGGAAAGAATGTTGTGATTGGTGAAGTAAAATCTGATTTGAGGGGAAAAGAGTTGATTCGAGAAGTTGCATGTGAGACAACTCCAGATGGCAGGGAGACTTTCAAGGTTACTGTAAGAGCCTCTGAACATGGGGGGCAAGGGTCAACCGTTTCCACCGAGCAGAGACCGTTTGAGCCTGTACAGGACAAACCGGTCAGACCGGTTAGGGAAAGCGGTCAGACCGGTTTCCCCCAGGGTCGTCCAAAGATGATTAAACCAAGCCGTCCGGAGATTGAAAACTGGAAGCTCAATGTTGCAAAGAATCAGGGGAGTACTCTTAGGCCAAAGGTCACCTTTGATATGCTATTTGACAAGTACTCCAAGCAAAAGGCCGTTATAAGTGATCGGCCGGTAAAAAAGAGAATGAGAGTGTCTCCACACCAAGAAGAATGTTCTCAGCCAAAGAGGAATTTTGCTCCACGATGGGAGGCATCAAGTTCATATTCACCTCGTCCAATTTATGACGATAATGGAGTGATGTGGGTGCCGTATCAGCAGCCTTTCCGACATGGATGGGAAGGACCACGAAGGCCGGCATTGGACAGGATTTCGAGGCATAGACAGGACCGTTTGGCACCTTGCCAATCTGGTCAGGGTCGCCAGACCCAACCGGTCAGACCGGTTTGAAACCGGTCAGACCGGTTTCCCTGGGAAATCGGCAACACCTCCTATGAAGCAAGTTTACAAGCCAAAACAGCGTGAGGAGGTGCATAAGATGGATATTGACCCAGAGAGGACTACAAATCAAGATGTTATTCAGATTGGGTTGATGAACGTTCCCCTTGGAGACGGTGGCAAAGGACCGATTGTCATAGACAATAAGGTTGAGACACCTATTCAGAAGGGGTCTGTTTCTGATAATGATCATGAGGCCAGTGGAAGTAGTTCTAACTCCAAATACTTTTTGCCAAGATGGTGCCCTCCCGGTTTATCTCGTACTCAAAGGAGGAAGCTTCAGCGCTTGAGGTTTCAGGAGATGAAGGAGAAAGAGCTAGAGAAGCAGAGAGACGAAGCATTCAACAAGTACAGGCCCATGATTCCACAAGGGAAAGAGTGGAGAGCCAAGACCAACTCCCAGACAGAACCGGTCAGACCGGTTCAGGAGTCGGTCAAACCGGTTGACGAAAGCGATCAGACCACTTTGCTCGATGCGCCGCCCGGTTTTTCTTCTCCTACTTCTTTGGTTTGTGATGGCAAGTTATCATCGGTATCTACTTCGGAGGACGATGAAGAGCTTGTTGATTATGGTTCTTCTCCTGAGCATATGAATTTTGAGCTTAATGTAATTCACATGTCTATGGATGGTTATATATTGTCAGAGGAAAGCATCGCTCAACTCGATTTTGGGCCAAAGGAAGCTATTTTCCAGAAGCCTAAAGCTACTGAAAGTCATCTGAAGGCTTTGTACATGAAGGGTCATATCAATGGGAAGTCTATCTCTCGCATGCTAGTGGATGGAGGAGCGATAGTTAATTTGATGCCGTATTCTCTGTTCAAGAAGCTGGGAGGTTCAGATGAAGAATTGATCAAGACCAACATGACCATCAGCGGCGTTGGAGGAGGTGAACCTATGGGCGCCAAGGGAGTTGCTTCCATGGAGCTCACTATTGGAAGCAAGACTTTGGCTACTGCGTTCTTCGTCGCTGAGACACAAGGTAACTACAGTTTAATCCTTGGTCGTGATTGGATTCATGCAAACCAATGTGTGCCTTCTACTTTGCATCAATTTTTAATTCAATGGATAGATGATGAAGTAGAAGTCGTTCATGGAGATACATCGGCTTGTGTTGCAGTGGCCGATAGTTCTTCTTTGGATGATCATGAAAATCTTAAGTGTTTATCTGGTTTAGATTTATCTGATTGTGAGATCATTGGTTGCACCAAGGATGGCTTTGCTACTGCTGTTATGAGGCCGATCGGAGATCTGGCTATACCATCTCTTATGATTTGATGGATCCGAATCTAGAGTGGTTACAGCAGAGGCGTGAGCACTATCGGGCGCATAAGAACGATATGTGTGAGGCCATTGAAGATTTTGATGATTTAAGCAAGTTAGGACAAGGGTTTACGTCGGCTGATCCTCTAGAGGAGGTAGATATTGGTGATGGTACTGTACCTAGGCCGACATTTGTAAACAAAAATCTTGATCCTTTGTTTAAATCTGAATTAATAAAGTTATTAAAAGAATACATTGATTGTTTTGCATGGAGTTACAATGAAATGCCTGGTTTAAGTCGTAATTTAGTTGAGCATCGTTTACCCATTAAACCTGGTTTTAGGCCTTTTAAACAATCTCGCAGAAACTTTAATCCTGATATTTATGACCGAGTGAAAGAAGAAATCAATCGGTTACTAGATGCTAAATTTATTAGGCCTTGTCGATATGCTAATTGGATCTCTAATATTGTGCTTGTTGAAAAGAAAGGAACAAAAAAGCTTCGTGTTTGCATTGATTTTAGAGATCTTAATAGAGTTACTCCTAAAGATGAATATCCTATGCCTATAGCCGATTTTCTTGTTAATGCTGCATCTGGACATAGAATTCTTAGCTTTCTTGATGGTAATGCTGGTTATAATCAAATATTTATGGCCGAAGAGGATATAGCCAAAACGGCCTTTCTATGTCCGGGTTTTGTTGGTCTATTTGAGTGGGTAGTGATGACTTTTGGTTTAAAGAATGCTGGTGCCACATATCAAAGGGCTATGAATTTGATTTTTCATGATTTGCTTGGCATTATAGTAGAAGTTTATATCGATGATATTGTTGTCAAATCGGCTGGAGTAGATTCTCATTTGACTGATTTAAGGCTTGCATTTGAAAGAATGCGTCGATATAAATTGAAAATGAATCCACTCAAATGTGCTTTTGGTGTATCGGCTGGAAAGTTCTTAGGATTTATTGTGCATGAAAAGGGGATAGAGATAGATCCTAAAAAGATTGAAGCTATTAATAATGTAAAGGCCCCTACTTGTAAGAAGGATTTGCAAAGGTTCTTGGGCAAAGTAAATTACTTGAGGAGATTTATTTGTAATTTGTCCGGGAAGGTGAATGCCTTTACTCCTTTACTTCGGTTGAAAAATGACATTAATTTTACTTGGGGGGCAAAACAACAAGAGGCATTTGATGAGATCAAGCAATATTTATCTTCGCCACCCGTTCTTCAACCGCCTAAGAGTGGGATTCCATTCAAGTTGTATGTGGCGGCAGAAGAAAATGTCATTGGAGGTGTTTTGACTCAGGAGACCGAAGGAAAGGAACATGTGGTTGCATATGAGAGTAGGAGATTGTTAGACGCCGAAACAAGGTACACTTTTATTGAAAAGTTATGTTTATCATTATATCATACTTGTACCAAGTTGAGGCATTATCTTTTACCAAGTACTTGTATAGTAGCATGTCAAACCGACATAATTAAATACATGTTGCATAAACCAATTTTGAGTGGTAGAGTCGGCAAATGGGCTTATGCTTTAGTTGAATATGATTTACATTGTGAGCCATTAACTTCAATGAAAGGTCAAATAGTGGCCGACTTTATTGTTGGACATAGAGTAGATAAGCAACTTGATTTAAATGTCGGTTATGTTACTTTTACTCCATGGAAGTTGCATTTTGATGGATCGGTTTGCAAAAGTGGTTGTGGTATTGGAATTGTTATTACTTCTCCACATGGGGCTGTTTTTGAAGCACTTAACCGATTAGATCATAAATGTACTAATAACCAAGTCGAGTATGAAGCTCTTCTATTCGGATTGGGAATTTTGCATGACATGGGAGTAAAGCATGTAGAAGCTTATGGTGATTCTTTACTGGTGGTACAACAAGTTTCTAAGGTATGTCAATGTTTAGATGGATTCTTAAATGCATATCTCGATAGATGCTTCGATATTATATCTTGCTTCGATGAGTTTGTGATTCATCATGTACCACGAGAAAGAAATCCAAAGGCGAATGCTCTGGCTCAGCAAGCATCTGGTTATAACGTTCAGAAAAGAAATTTTCAAGAACAAAGACCGATGTTTTTAGAAGCCGAGTGTTCTGTTCTGGAGGAACCGGTCGCACCGCTTCCTCAAACCGGTCTGACCGGTTCAACCGGTCTGACCGCTTTACAGAACCGGTCTGACCGGTTGCCTGGTGAAAATACTACTTCGGCTGTTATTTGCAATCAAGACGAAGTGGATGATTGGAGAAGACCTTTGGTTGATTATTTGCAAAATCCTAGCAGTACAATTGACAGAAAAATCCGACGATGGGCTCTCAAGTTTGTTTTAGATGATGATGAGTTGTATCGTCGGACTATTGATGGTTTTCTTTTAAAATGTTTGGGTCCTGACCAAGCTAGGTTAGCTATGGCAGAGGTTCATGAAGGAATTTGTGGTACTCATCAATCGGCTCCCAAGATGAAGTGGCTCCTTAGGCGAGCTTGTTTCTATTGGCCCAATATGATAGCTGATTGTTTTAAGTATTACAAAGGATGTGAGGAATGTCAGAAACATGGGGATGTTCAGTTGGTACCTGCAGCATTGATGCATTCAATTATTAAGCCTTGGCCTTTCCGAGGATGGGGTTTAGATTTTGTTGGCAAGATTCATCCTCCTTCGACAAAGGGTCATTGTTTTGTGATTGTGGCAACTGATTATTTTACTAAGTGGACGGAAGCACTTCCTTTGAAGCATATGACGCATAGAGAGGTAATTGAGTTTATTAGAGAAAATATTATACATAGGTTTGGTATTCCACAAACTTTGACTACGGATCAAGGGACTTCATTCATATCCAAAGAGGTGCGGGAATTTGTTAATTCCTATGGTATTAAACTTCTCAATTCATCTCCATATTATGCTCAAGCCAATGGTCAAGCGGAATCTAGCAACAAGACCTTGATAAAGCTCATCAAGAAGAAGGTAGAAGATCATCCTAAAAGGTGGCATGAGGTATTGTCTGAAGCTTTATGGGCTCATCGTATTTCTAAACATGGTGCTACTAAAGTTACTCCGTTTGAGCTTGTGTATGGTCAAGAGGCCGTTTTGCCTGTAGAGGTGAATCTTGGCGCATATAGACTTGCAAAGCAAAATAATCTTGATGTTGATACATATTATGCTTTGATGATGGATAATATTGATGAAGTGACCGACAAGCGTTTGGAAGCTTTAGAAGAAATTGAAAAAGATAAGAGACGAATGGCGAAGGCATACAACAAGAAAGTGAAATTCAAATCCTTTCAAGTAGGTGATTTGGTTTGGAAAACAATTTTGCCCATTGGATTGAAAAGCAACAAGTTTGGCAAGTGGTCTCCAAGTTGGGAGGGTCCTTTCAAGATTGTGAAGGTTTGCTTAGGAAATTCTTACATGGTAGAAACTTCGCAAGGACAACAGCTACCTAGAGCTCTCAATGGGAGATACTTAAAGAAATTTTATCCAAGTGTTTGGCAAAGTGCTTGATAGGACATGGCCGATTTGTGGTTAAAAATCGCCCTTAGGATAAAATGGCCAGTGAATTCTGTGACATCGACCTTAACATATTTTCTAGTGCATAAAATTTACTAGAAAACAGGGGGGCATATGTTCGCACCCGAAATTGGCAGCTGCTCATCAGGCCGAGTGCAACCGGTCAGACCGGTTCTAGGAAGCGGTCAGACCGGTTTCCCTGTAGCCGATCTGGCAACAGCCAAACCGGTCTGACCGGTTTGTCAAAGCATTCTGACCGGTTTCACTCCGAGTTGGAGTAGAATTAGGAGTCCTAGTTGGTTCCAAATTGTAAAAGGATTCCTTGCGGGGCAAGACCTCCCCACCCTATAAATATAAAGGGCCGTGGCCGGTTGAGGATCATCATCCAATCGATCAATACTATCTTTCTACCTTTTATCTCTAAACCCTAGCTTTTCCAACCCTTTTGCTTTCCTTGCTTGTCTCTACGGCGTTCAAGGAGGTTCTGAGTGGCCTGACCGATCTCAGAGCAACCCTAGGCGCGCCACCTCTGACGGGGTCCCTCCCGAGGTGGTGATCCTAGGTTCATCCCGAAGTCCCCGACAGAAACCGGTCTGACCGGATCTGTAAACCGGTCTGACCGGTTTGGGCGAGGCTGCGGCGAGTTCATCGTTTCTTCGTTTGCGCGATCCGGCGCTCGTGTGTGTTGACCAGAAAAAGCGTCAACAATACCCAAGGTATATATCATCCCAGATGGTCTAGTATCATCACATACTACGTGTATATACTCTTCGTTGGATCAGATTCATCATGTATCATGAGATACACACGTAGGTGTAGCTACACGCGCGTGTAGAATGGATTTTTCCATATACATAAACTCATTGTGTGAACATCATATCTACCACTACCTTTTCTAAGGCTGCTTGGTCAGATAGTTTCAAAAATAAAATGTGGATGGCTTCATTGCACGACGACGCCTCCACTGTTTTAGAATGCAGCTCAGAACACGAGTCCTGATACCATTTGCTCCACGCCGTTTAGTAAGGTTGCTCACACTGCTGATTGGTCGGTGTACTAACAATAGCATTGAAAAACTGCAAATGGCAGGAGCAGAATCATTATTTTTTCCCCTCCGATCTTATCACAACAGTGTGCTATATATACTATCTCTTATCTATCATGTAAATCTGAAAACAACACATACATCCAAGTCAACCTCTCTCAGGAAGCAACAACTAACCATATGCTCTCATAGGCCACATGTGTAAACTGATGAAGTCATGTGATGTGATGCACATATCCTATTCTAGGGCCGTGAGATCGATCAAGTGCCGTGCAGAGGAGGGACGTGCTCTGATTGTTGATAGATATACAAAATACTAGCAGACAGTTTTCTCAGTTTCAATCTCTCTGAACGTTAAGGTACGTTCTAGGATTGATTGACTTTGCTCTGAGAAACCTGTGGTGAAACTAAATTTCTTTGGCATCAAATTAATTCTCAGAGTCTTGCAAATTGCCACTCTCTGTAATATTGCATTGCCAACAGAGAGCAGTACCTGGATGAGGCGACATTACAGAGATTAGCAAGGGTGCATATATTAGTTGCAGTAGCGGCCTAGCCTATTGATCGATCGAAGATTATATATACTCCAGTTGCCAGATGCAACCATCAGGGTTAGATGCATAAATGTCACGTCTATGACGTCCATGGACCCGTTTCTGTGAGTGCATGCATGGATCTGGCCGCGGGTTCTCTGCGCAGGAAAAAGATGTTACAAAAGACAATCTAAGGCTCCGCAAGAATTAACCAAGACTCGTCAGTGGATACTGATGGTGCTTGGCTACTGAATTTTGGTGAACATTTTTTTTTCTAGCTCATCATTATCCGCAGGAGCTGTATTATATTGTCCGGAAGAAGATAGACTAAGTAGTCCATTCTCTGTCTCAAAATTTCTGCTCCTTTTCCTTCTGATGATCACGCAAATGGGGCTTATCATGAGAATTATTTATGCCCACTGTCACATAAACAAACGCGGCTTGATCGTCATGTAGAAAAGTCCAAGAATTAATGTACTACTTCCCCTTAAAGAATATGTATTTTCACAAGCTGGAGAGTTTCGGTGTACATTGCCAAAATTTTTCACCAACAATCATACATATTATAAAAGAGATTCCTATAACAAGTACTCTACACGGCAATGCGTCAAGTGTTAATAAACAAGTCCATTCCCGGCCAACTGCATCAAGCAAATTTAAATTCATCTCCAAGCCGAGTAAGGACACAGAGCCACCACCCGTTTTTTACTCTCAATAATTCGCCATTCGCTGTTCTGACTTCACATTGAGGGATGCGATGAACTCATCTCCAAGGCAGCCACTGTTTTTCTTTTAAAGAAAAAGATAGAAGCTAGAAGTTGACCCCCATCATTTGCCCCAAGAAACTGTCAGCAAATGAGCTCACATCTCTCTCTCTCTCCGTGTATAAGTAGTGGATTAGTTGAGCCATGGAGGTTCAGGTAAGATAGGGTAGCAGTAGGTGTGTAGATGGAGAGGAAAAGAAAGGAGATGGAAAAGGGCAAGACTGAGCTGAGGCTGGCCATGGAGGGACTATGTTTATGCAGCTCAAGAGATGGGGAGGAGGAGCAGCAGGTGCAGGTGAAACTGCAGGAGCAGCCAAGGTCATCCACCATGGACCTCCTCTTCGTCTCCAAGCAGCTCATCCACGTCCTTGGTTCGTAACTGACATATGCTCTTCCTTATGCAACTTATTTACTGAAAGATTTTTATTTCCAGTTGGGATTCGATTGATTGAACTTGTGGTTTCAGCAGGTCTGATTTTCTTATCAGTAACTTTGTTGTTTTATTTGTTTATAAAAATGTTCTTCGGAGGGACTATTCAACAGAGTGAGATGGGTTCCCTTTTTTCAGGAAAAAATGCTGTGGTTATTCAGAATCTTACTTTGTAATGAATAAATAAAATTTGTCATTTCTGTATATAGGTTCTGTGTGCATGTGTTGTGGGTCAGGTTCAGCATGCCTCATTGTGTCAGGTTCAGCATGAAAATTTTGCATAAACCATTTATGCCTTGTTTGATCGGATATGGATTCCTCAACTAAACAAGTGGCTATCATGATGCCATCAAGTTGGATATGGAATCACCCATGGAAATGGGGGGAATGGTGAAAATTTTGAAATCACTTTTGCAGACAGAGTGTTGTAATGTCATATCTCTCCCCATTAACTATCTTTTTGAGATACCAAGGTGCTACCTAATAACTTGTTTTTAGGATGCCAAAGTACTACTTATTATTAATTAGATACCAATCTAAGAAATCCACAAGCTAATCCATTCATCTAATTTTTTTTCCATATGCCATTCTTTGTACTACATATACTGAAAAAATCAGTTAAACTGGCAAGCATGACCTTCTGACTTCTGTTGATGCAGATGAGATTGGACCAACCTTGCTAGTCCTGAGGCAAGACATTCAGCAAAATGTTCAGGTAATTGGTTGATCTCTGTATGCAAGATGCCTTCTGCACTGAGCATGTCACTTGTACAAACTTACTCCCATACTGCTGATTAATTTGAATTCGTTCAAATCACTAACCAAGGATGCCTCTCTAACAGAGATTACAAGATCTACTTGAAAGAGACTCTTCCAAATATGCGAGCTTGACGTCGATAATTAATGAGGAAATGGAGCAAGGGACAGCAAAGAAGATCAAAAGCTGTACCAGAGCTATCATCTGGCTGTCTAGGTGCACTGAGTTCTGGTTTTGTCTGGCATTCATGAGTACCATGTCAGTTCTGTTGCCAACCTTCTTCCTGAAATGTCACGATAAATGGTGAACTCAGGTCGATACTTTTCTCAAAATATTTACTGGAGAGGCTGCTGAAAGCTCCAGAGTCGAGCCTGGGAGAGATTGTTGAAGAAGCCTATGGATGTACTCTGAAGCCGTGGCATGGCTGGATCTCATCAGCTGCATACAAGGTATCATCTGAACATTTATCACGCGTTCCAGGCGATTACCATCGAATTTCTGAAAATTGTTTGTTCATAGATATACTTCTTTGTTGTTTAAATTTGCGATCATTGTTGCTTAGTTGGTTTGGTTTTGCCCACTGACCTAAACTGCTGAGCATAGTTGTCAGGTAGCAGTGAAGCTCGTCCCAGAAAGAGAAGTTCTCATAGCTCTGCTGATGGGTAACTGCCATAACGTTGCACCGATACGGCGGCATGGTGCCGTATCGCCGTGTGGACACGCGGGGACACGGGGATACGCGTGATACGGCAGGGATACGCGTATCCCCGCGTATCCCAGCGCCTCGGCTAGCGACGCCGATGCCGCCGTCGTGAACGTCACCGCCCTCATCTTCTCCTACACCAACGGCATCATCTCCCGCGCCGCGTTCGGCGACCAAGGGAGGTTCGGGCTCGACGGCGGCGAGAAGCTCACCGAGCTGTTCGCCGACTTCGAGGGGCTGCTCGGGACGGTCACCGTCAGGGACTTCGTGCCATGGCTGGCGTGGGTCGACAAGCTCATGGGGCTGGACGCCAAGGCCGCGCGCACGTCCGCGGAGCTGGACGCCATGCTCGAGCGAGTCATCGCCCGACCACCGACGGACGCGCCGCGACGGCCGACGGGACGACGACGGGACGACGACGGCGGCCACCGTACCGGGACTTCGTGGATGTCATGCTGGACGTGAACGAGGAGGCCGAGGAGAACGCCGCCGGTGTAGTCAAGTTTGACGACGTAGTCATCAAGGCCATTGTCCTGGTACGCATACGAAATTTGCTCATATTAGCTGCTAGATTATTTGAGGATGAACAGCATGCAACATGAGGCTCGATCGATCTATCATCTACATCTCGATCCAGGACATGTTTGCCGCTGCGACCTACACGACGTTGGTATGGGCCATGGCGGAGCTCATCAACGACCCGCACGAGATGCGCCGGGTGCACCGGTGATTACAGATTAGCTACTAGTTCTTACTAGTCACGGATTAGTGTATTAGTTCTTACTATGAAATTTTTTGTTTGTCGTATCCCCGTATTACTGTTTTTTAAAAATACCGTATCGCCGTATCTCTGTATCCGTATCCTCGTATCCGTATCCCCGTACTGTGCAACATAGACTGCCAAGACTTTGAGGATCTTGCAGAAGATGCCAAGATGTTGACCTATGCTATCCAGCCCCTGTTGGAGGAGATTGATGCAATTTCGGTCAGGGTTTCGAACTTCACATCTCTTTATACTAATATTAAAGTTGCAACGAAAGATCAGAATTTCTTGCTCATGCATGCAGTCTGTGGTTTTCAGGTTAAGCACAACTTTTTTTTTTTGGAAAATGGATGCTTTATTAATTTTCAGTTGAATACATCGAGATGATACATCCACCTGAAAACAAGTTCCCGGCCTCTGCCATTACAGCACACAGCCCAATAAAAGTTTGAAACAAAGCCAGACACTACTAACAACCAATCCTACGACTAGACTGCCATCCAAACGCCCGGCCAAAACAAGCCTTGGCCACTTGAACCAAGAAGAGCGACCCCGCTGCAAGAGTGTCCTTCAATGATGGCGGTTGAAGGATAGCCCACGAACGGAGCCAATGCGACGTTGTGAATATGACCTGCAAAAAATTTGGAGTTTTATTATCAAAAACCGCTGCGTTTCGACATCGCCGGACCGCCCAACATAAGGCCGACGCGCCCACAAACACCAGAGGTTTAAAATTTAGTGGAACTAGGTTAAGCCATCCATTAAACATATTATTCACACTAAGTGGTTTAGGTAATCCCCAAGCTGCATAAACCGAAGCCCATACCATACGTGTGAGTCTGCAATCGAAAAACAAATGTTGTATAGTTTCGTTTTCGTAACAGAAACAACATTTTTTACTACCATTCCAATTACGCTTGGCAAGGTTATCTTTAGTAAGTATAACTCCTCTTCTGAGAAACCACATAAAGATTTTGACTTTTAATGGAATTTTTGATTTCCATAACCTAGTATTTGTTCTTGGGATGTTTTGATGGATTAGAGCCAGGTAATGTGTTTTAACCGAGAAAACACCTTTCCGATCCAGACTCCACTGAAAATCATCCCCGTCATCTGTGAGTTCTACGTTTCCCAATCGTGCCACTAGGTTATTCCACATTACCAATTTAGGACCAATCAAATCTCGGCGCCAGGAAATATCTGGGATCGTTGTGCTGAGCACGTCCGCCACCGTATCCTGTTTTTTGCGAGCTATGTTATACAGTTGTGGATATTGATCACGAAGAGGCCTGTTTCCTAGCCATTTATCTTCCCAGAATCTTATCTGTGACCCATCTTTTATAATAAATGATCCAAATTTTAAGAAATCATTTTTGACCTTCATCAGGCTCGCCCAGAAGTGAGAGTCCCCGCTTTTCCATTGAGCCTGAACCAACGGTTTGGCCCCTAGATATTTATTGCGTAGGATCTGTTGCCAGGTACCGTCTGATGTCAACAAACGATACAGCCATTTAGTGAGCAATGCTGTGTTTTTGAGTTCTAGGTTGTGAATTCCTAATCCCCCTTGTTCCTTTGGTAAGCATAGGATATTCCATCGAGCAAGTCTGTATTTTCGCTTGTGATTATCACTTTACCAAAAGAATCTAGACCGGAAGTAATCCAACTTCTTACGAACCCCTTTTGGAATTTGGAAGAAGGACATCATATACATCGGTAAGCTGCTAAGAACTGAATTAATTAGTGTGAGTCGGCCTCCATATGAAAGGTTTTTCCCTTTCCAACTACTGAGGCGGCTCTCAAATCGTTCCTGGACCCTCAACCAATCGTTATTAGACAATTTCTGATAATGAATCGGAATGCCGAGATATCGAATCGGGAAAGTTCCATGGTTACATCCAAACAGTTCTTTATATTGTTCTTCCGAATTCTTGGCTTCCCCAAAACAGAAGATTTCACTCTTGTGAAAGTTAATCTTAAGACCTGATAATTGTTCAAAGGCACAGAGAATGTTCTTCAGGTTTTGGGCTTGATCCAGATCATGCTCCATGAACAGAATAGTATCATCAGCATACTGTAGGATAGAGAGGCCATCATCAATCAAATGAGGAACCACTCCTTGTATCTGATTGTCTGTTTTTGCTCTGTTAATTAGGAGAGTGAGCATATCCGCTACTAGGTTGAATAGGATGGGGGAAAGTGGGTCTCCTTGTCTAAGTCCTTTTTTTGTCTGGAAGAAAGGTCCTATCTCATCGTTCACGTTGATTGCGACACTACCACCTGAGATAAAGGCTTTTATCCACTCAATCCATTTGGACGAGAAACCCTTTAACCTAAGTGTTTGTATCAGGAAATCCCATTTGACTTTGTCATAGGACTTTTCGAAATCAATTTTAAATATGACCCCATTGAGATTTTTCCTATAAATTTCATGAACCATTTCATGCAATGTTATGACCCCTTCCAGTATATTCCGCCCGCGCATGAAGGCGGTCTGAGTCGGGCTGATAATATGATCTGCCACCGCATTAATCCTAGTTGTCGCCACTTTAGTGAATATTTTAAAACTAACATTGAGTAGACAGATGGGTCTATATTGCTGAATTTTGTTGGCCTCTCTGATCTTGGGTAACAATGTGATTACTCCAAAATTGAGGCTAAACAGTGGTATACCCCCATTGTATAACTCATGGAACATATTCAACAAATCCTCTTTAATCGTGTCCCAGAATTGTTGGTATAATTCAGCAGGGAAACCATCTGGTCCTGGGGCTTTATTATGTTCCATACTAAAAATTGCATCTCGAATCTCCTTTTCAGTGAAAGGAGCCGTGAGAAGTTCATTTTCAGCACGACTAACTTGTGATATGTCATCATTTCTTTCGTCCATACTAAAGTGGCTCTCATCCGCAGGGCCGAATAATCCTTTATGAAACTGAGTGATGTAATCTTTGAGATGTTGTTGGCCCTCTATTTTATTTCCTTCATGGTCTAGCGAGAAGATTCTTTTTTTCCGATGCTTGCCATTAGCTATCATCTGGAAAAATTTAGTGTTGCTATCA
The DNA here is from genome assembly GCA_033239725.1 of Echinochloa phyllopogon. Classification (NCBI taxonomy): domain Eukaryota; kingdom Viridiplantae; phylum Streptophyta; class Magnoliopsida; order Poales; family Poaceae; genus Echinochloa; species Echinochloa phyllopogon. The sequence goes on along the minus strand of BTCW01000006.1, from coordinate 658,697 downwards.
CCCAGGAGAACATTGTTAATTTTGGCACGTTGATAATACCTCAGTTCCTCCTCTCTTAAGAGTTTTGTGAGGTCCTCACGAGCCATCTCGAGCTGCTCACGCTCCCCATCAGATAGATTTCTATGTTCAGCTTGAATGTCTAATGACTGCACGACATTCTGGAGAGTATTCTTTTGCGCCTTGTACGTCCCATGGTGATGGTGTGCCCACCCCCGAAGGTGTTTCCGCAACGCCCCCATCTTCCTGTTCCATCTTTGGATAGTGTTTTGACCATGGACCGTGGAATTCCATATCTCTCTCACTTTCTCTTTGAAATCTTCGTGTGTCAACCAACCCAGCTCCATCTTAAACTGCTTGGGTTGTCCAGAAAAGGCAGCATCGCCTGTCTCTAGAAGTAGAGGTGTATGATCCGAAATTCCTCGGTCGAGTGCCCGAACCGAAACTAGCGGATACTTTAATTCCCACTCCGTACTCATCAAAACCCTATCCAGTTTTTCGTATGTTGGATCTGGGAGTGAATTTGCCCATGTAAACTGCCTACCGGACAACTCGATCTCCCGTAGATCAAAACTATCAATGACAGCATTAAACAGAAAAGGCCATCTCGGATTATAGGTGTTTTTGTTCTTTTCGCGGCTGTGTCTCATGATATTAAAATCCCCCCCAATAAGAGCCGGTAAAGGATTTTGTTGGCAAGTCCGTACTAGTTCTGCTAAAAAGGCGGACTTGAATTCATCTTGAGCCGGACCGTAGACTGCCATCAGGATCCATTTGAAGTCATCTTGTCTATTGCGCAGATGGAATTTTACAAAAAATTCCCCTTCAACGATCATAGAAATATCAAGAACTACAACATTAATTCCTAAGAGTAGTCCCCCCGATCTTCCTCTAGGTGGCAAGCAGTGCCACACAAAATCAGCATTACCAGATAACCGATTAAGATTGGCTCTCGTCATATCTTGCCGACCTGTTTCCATGATTGCAACAAAGTCTAGATTATGCTCTCTAATTGCCTCCGAAATATACCGGTATTTAGCCAAGTCTGCAAGACCTCTGCTATTCCAGTAAAATCCTTTCATTGGGAAAACTTGTTATTTTGTTTTTGTTGCTTAACCCGACCCTTATTCTTTTTGGATGCGGATTTAGTTTTACGACCCGAAACCTGTAAATCACAAATTTTCGTGTCCAGGTCTAAGTCATCTAAATCCACATCTGTTAGGTCTTTAACTAAGTGCGATAAAAGATCATTGTTGTCATCAAGATCTTCTCCATCACTAAAATCAAAGGGATTTGCTATGTCATTTACTTTTCCTAAGCTTCGCACCTTTGGTTGAACCACTGTTTTGTTGACCTCTATTTTATTTAGTGCACTATACGAAATATTGATTGCATCTGTATTCCTGCCTAGTGACACTCCAATAGAATTTAAATTAGAGATACAACGATCTTTGGATAGCTTACCACTGCTAGGCCGTTTCGGAGTTGCTGATGGTTGCGATGCTGGGATGCCATCTAGGTTCCTAGCCGCGGTACGTTTCATAGCCCGTTCCAAAACCAGTTCATCTGCAGTCGGTATACCATCCATAGACATAGTATAATTAGATCTTGCACTACGGCGTTTGCCATCAATGATAACTGATCCGTTGGTAGGAGTATTAAATTCCAAACCTGATTTAGTCGATCCCAAAGCCATCCCACTTTGAGGAGTTAACTGGCTCGGCACAATTGGGCCATCTGTAACCAAAGCAGATTGTGGTGAGTTACATTGATGAGCGTTACTATTTTCATAAGCGGGTCGAATCGGGGATGAGGTAGATGAATCACCTATGTTGGACATGCCCGACGACAACGTCGTAAACTCGATCTGTCCTGCACCTATCCCTCCTGTCGTCACAGTGAAACCGGCCACTGCTTGATGGCCTTCCTCAGGAGCCTGGCCTGCTGCAGCCGGCTGCCCGGCAGCCTGGCCGGCAACCATAGCGGCCTGGCCAGCCCCGGCTAGCAGTCCAGCAGCCTGGCCAGCGGCTGTTGCCTGGCCAGCACTAGCTGGCGTCCCAACCACTGCGGCTTGGCCAGCTGCGGCCAGCGGCCCGGCAGTCTGACCAGCCGCCTCGTCTTCCTGGCCGGCTGCATCCATCAGTTCAGCGGCCTGGCCGGCTGTGGCCAGCGCCCCGGCTGCCTGGCCAGCAGTCGCTACTTTTTGGCTAGCTGCAGCTTAAACGTGGCCAGCCACGGCCAGCGGTCCATTGGCCAGCAGCCCAGCGGCCTGGCCAACAGCCGCTGCAGCCTGGCCAGCTGCGGCTGCAGCCTGTCTGGCCACGGCCAGCGGCCCGACTGGCCCCACTGCTTGGCCATCAGCCGCTGCATCCTCGGTATCAGCCTGACCAGCAGCCGCTACGGCCTGACCCGCTGTGGCTGCAGCCTGGCCAGCCGCGGCCAGCGGCCCGTCTTCCTGGCCAGCGGCCGCTGCAGCCTGGCCAGCTGTGGCTGCGGCCTGGCCAGCTGCGGCTGCAGCCTGGCCAGCCGTAGCCAGCGGTCCAACGGCCTGTCCAGCCTTGGTCAGCGAACCTCCAGTCCCCAAATCAGCATCCTGCACTGCTGCATTTACCAATAGTGTGCCTAAAATTCCAATTTCACAACGTGAGATTCTGTTATATAAATTGGATCGACACGGAGGTGATATTTGATCAGGAAACTTACTTTTATTTCTGCCATCATTGCGAACCCCCCCCCCCCCTCGGTGGAGTCACTGCTATTGGTGGCAATATTTCACCCTTTTTCATCATGACCAACGGTTTCCATGCCGGACATGGTCTGTTTGTTCCCAATGGAGTGAGTGCCACCTGCATTGGTACTGGACCATTCCCTGCCTGTTGTCCTGATTCACTGTTAGTTGACTCATTTTGCACTCTATCACCTTTCATTTTCTTTGCCGCAGAGGGTTCTTTATCATCTTCCCCGTTACCCTTGTCCGACTCAGGACCATCCTGGTCCATATAATCAGGAGCATCTGGTGGGGGAGCAGCTGGCAAAAAACCCTCGCCTTCCAAGGTGTATGTGATATTATATCCAACATTGCCAAATACCACATCAGTAGTGATAGGTAGGAAACTTTTATCAACAATTGCAACCTTCACCCTGATAATACCTTTTCTTCTATAAGTCAGCATGTCGACCTCTCTGGTGCTTCCAATTTCTTTGCCCAATGCCCAAAAAACCAGAAAATGCCTGTGCTTATGTGGAACATTGGTAATGTTCACCCAGACTTCTTCTAGCTGATAAGCCGGGGCAATGTCCTGGTGAATCTGCCATTCAGAAACTGTAATAGTGACACCATGATTCTTCAGCTGATATCCGATGTCAACCATACTGCGCAGAGTCTCTTCATTAGGAAAGGCCACCAAAAAGGAATTCTCGCCATGTGGCAAGGCTTCCCAGCTCCACTCCAGTCGAGTAATTCTGGCAATTTCTGTCTGTAGGGCTTCTGCACAAATCGATGGACCTGTCACAGTCACCAACCCAGTTGGGGTCGGATCTGGTGTCTCCAATTTATAATCCACTTCATTTATCTGAACAAAAGCTAACTCTTTTTTAACAGACCCGTGGATAGTTGAGATATCCCTAGGCCACTTCAGGATGGTGCATTTGGCAGACAAGTGAGAATTTTTCTTGTTGCATATAACACAGTCAAGGTCTGCCCGGCATTCATCATTGACGTGCCCATTACACTTACAACGAAAGCAGAAGGCTCGTTTCTTCTTCAAAGTCTGCTCGGTCCCTTGCTGTTGTTGCCTTGCCGCACCTTGTGCACTGGATTCAGCATACGGATCAGGGACGGGGCTTTGCACCGGCTGCCAAGTGCCCCGACCAGCAGCACCTCCCCTGCCTCCTCCATCTCCGCGCCCCCGGTTAGGGCCGCCTTGGCTGCTGCCATCCCCGGCCTGGCCACGTCCTTGGCCAGCGCCGCCTTGGCCACCGCCGCCTCGGCCTGCATCACCTTGGCCACCGTCATCCCCGCGGCCGATCTGGCCTCGGCCATCGCTGGCCTGACCACGGCCAGGGCCATCACCGCGGTCGATCGGGCCTCGTCCGTCGCCAACCTGACCACGGCCAGGGTCGCCACGGCCGGCCAGACCACGGCCGCGGCCGTCCCCGCGGCCAGCCGGCCCACGGCCGTGATAATCTCTCCCGGCCGGCCAGCGACCATATCCGTCTCCTCGATCGTTCCTTCCCGGTGGGCGGCGCCCGTAGGGAGGAGCCCTCGGGTGGTTCTGAGGCATAACCTTCGTCGCAGCTTCGGCGAAGGCCACTCCAGAAACCCTAACAACCGCGGCGAAGGAGCGTGACCTCGGTTGTTCGGCGCAACACGACAGAGTGACTGCGCCCCCGGCCAAAACCCTAGGCAGCTCACGTTGGATCGTGGTTCTGGGAGGCCGGTTGGGAAAGACAGCCCACCAAGGGTCACGTCCCCCGTCCCGGGCCCGCAGAGGTGGATTCCTGGTTGTTTGCGTTCCCCCACTGGAATCTAACTTCTCTTGCAAACTTCTTGGAAAAAAGCGTTTAAAGTGATTTGCGATGGTTTCCTTTTCGGCAACGGACCTTTCCACGATTTCATGATGAACCCTTTAGGTTTCGCAGTGTGTCTCGGTAAGGTAGGACTTGAGTTCGATTGGGTTTTGTCAATGCACGCCAATTTCTCGTCGGACGTCTGATCAAATTCCCACCATCTCGTCCCTTTCGGGTACCCAACTTGGTCCCAAAAACTTTCGATCATTGCCTCGTCGCTTTCCTTTTTCTGCTTGACATGAGCATGAGCTTCATCCGGGGTGAAACCCGCCATGATACATTCATGGTAAACCTCCTCGAATGAGCTATCAAATTTCTCTGACACGCATGGCGAATGACTAGACAATTTGTTTTCTTTCCATCCCAAATCAAGATGATGGCAATTGTCAGAGGGGAAATCCTTCCTGATTATATCAAGGGAGGCTACCTCCTGTTTTGTTGTTTGCACTGATGAAGAATTTTCCAAAATGTCGTCATTTCCAACCGCATCAGGATTCTCAAGTGCTAGGTCTTCCAGTGCCGAGAACAAAGATCGTACCTGAATCGGAGCCATGGTAAGTCGACGTCGGTGAACAGCAGCTTCCCCATTCTGTGTCGGCGAGCACGTAGCTGATGGATGCTTTTCAGTATTGTCGGATCGGCTACAGTGGTCTGCCGAAAACTCTCCGCTGACCTGCTCCGCTGAGACGATGACCGCAGCTGACGACGACGATACATTACCTGTGGTCAGCCCCGCCGAGACGATGCTCCCATCCTCGCTGCGACTCCAGAACCTCGACGAAGTCCGCTTATCGGCGAGGGGATCCGAGCCCCCTCGTCGACGGGCTGCCCGCGACACCACCGGTGTCCAATCCGCCATTAGCAGGAAGCCATGGACGGATCAGCGGTGGCGTCGGATCAAAGGTGGCCTGGCGGCGCCGTCAGCAGCGCCGCAGCCAGGCGCCAAGCCCCCTCTGGCGATAGCCGGCGGGCTCCGGTGGGGGAGTCGCCCAATCGCCCTGCGATCGCCTCTCCCTGATTTCCGGAATTCAAAATTCAAAGATCATTTTCCTCACCGTACCAAATACAAGGCCAAAGAATAAGCAAAGTGTGCATTAATTAAGCACAACTTGGACAAGCTGAAATCCTCTTAGGACACAAGGATTTTGCAGATCGCCTGTACATAGCTGCATAACCGTACCTAACCTTGCTTCGTGCTTGTAATAGTGAAAGGCCTTATTTTGTGGTGTTTTCTTGTAGATTGCAGGTGACAATTTGAATGTGCAAAAGGCGTTGAGTGCATTTGTGTCAGTGTAGTTTTAGTGGATATACACAACCATGATTCAGTCTCGAGTCCTTTTTGGCTCGAATAGTGCATACCGTTTTCCTTGTAGTTTAATGCACAGAAACGGTATGTTTCTTGTCCTTGCCGTTTATCGATCTCTCTCCTCCTGTTTCTGTCAGAAATACTCACATTTAAGAGTACATCATACGAACCATGAAACTATATAGAGTAATACATTCAACATATAAACAGAGAGAACAATCTACAGTGCACATGTAAACGGATTCAACTGCTTGTAAACGATTGAGAAATTAAAAGTGAGTAGAGGGCATTGTTTGGTGAAATAAATGGAAGATCACATCCCAACCAAATAACAGAGGAGGCCTTGGAATATTGGAATTGGAGCGGTTTGCAATGGCTTTATGATTGACATGGCTGTGGTATAGTTGGAGGTTCGAATGGAGAGCGTGCTAGGTAAAAGATAGATGTGCCATGTGACAAAGTACATATACATAAAACTCTTCCATGCATCGACAAGGGTCACCATTGGAAAAGGTAACAAGACAAAGTTCTAGCACTATAATTGGATCAATGGATAAGCAAAAAAAGAAAAAACTTTGCTTTGTGCCAAAGCTAAAAGGAAAAAAAGATTACGGTACAGAAAGCCCTGAGAGGTAACGCATGGATACGACACATCTTGCCTTTATCTTTGGTGGAGGAGCTACATCAATATACATACAGGAATTACCTCTCAACCCCGAGAAGGATTGCATCAAATGGAATGGAGCGCTGATGGGATTTATTCGGCGAAAAGTACTATTGCATATAACATACAATTTACAGGCAGCACACAAAAAGATGATATTGTCACCCATTTGGAAAACCAAAGCGGAGAAAATGATTAATTTACAAAACAAAGGGTGGCAAAATTAAACTACCCTATTTGCAAGCCGTGCAACAATGATGCGGAAGATCCAAGACCTTTGCAAGGATTGTGAGTGGTTGGAACATGATTATCCATTGGAATGGACTTGAAAACCCTCATTTAAATCAAACGTGATCGGTTTATACCTGTTGGAGAAAGGGTTGGAGGAATAGGACTTTCCAAAATTTGTTTTGTGGGTCCGTGGTTCTTTTATCATTTTTATCCATCTTCTAATAAATAAAAATAAGGATATTAGAATTGAAACCAATTCTCATCTAAAATTTCCTACCCACATCTCACAGAGAATCCACGTGCCAGGTCCGTGGAAAAAAATGCATTGATGAATTTGTGACGTCAAACGAAATAGAACATTTTATAAAAGATTTCTATCGTTTGGAGGATACTTTTGCCACCAAAAAACTTACATATCCTGCATACCTACACCTCCTGCCCACGCTATGACCTTACTAATCCGATTTGATCTTTAAACATTGATCTTCTTAGTTTTTTTGACTGTCTGTTATGTAGTCATATTTTCTACATGTGTTCTTGCTAGTAAATAAAAAAAAGAAGCAAACCTTTTGCCACCGATTCAAAAAATAAAAACAATACGTTCCCTTACCATGCATCCCTAAGGAGGTCTTTTGAGATATATATGAAATTTCTATTTGAACCAAAAGCCCAACACTCTAACGATATGCAAATATGAAAATGGGTTAAATGGCCATTTTTTTAACGTAGAGTTGAAATTGTAGCTACAAATTTAATGAATCCCTTATATTAAATAACAAAAGAAAACAAATATCAGCTACACATCGAAATGAGTCGTAGCGATTCATGCTTGCCGGCACCAACAACCGCCAATAATTTTTGTGGTGCTCCTTTTGTTCCTTTGCTCTTTCTGGATGAAAGATACAAACTGAAGAAAGGATGAGTTGCACCTAATCTGTGGATAACCGTCAGCTCCTTCATCCACTTGCGCTTTTACCAAACAACAATATATATACTAATCCCGTAAAAAAACAATATATATACTATTTAATCTGTGGATAACCAAAATTTGTCTTGCTCGCTGACCAGCACCAAAGCTGCAAGATATTTTAACTTGAGTTAAGGCGTCACTCCACCACCCGTCCTCCATTTTTTTAACTCAACAATGCATTGACAAAATTTGAAAATTAATTAGGAAACAATTATGGGAGTTCACAAGCACAAAAGTTTGGAACCAAGCCCAAACAAACTATCATTGTTTTGGGCCGGTTTTATCTAATTTTTTGGGCTCCACAGTAGTAGTGGGCCTTGCGGGCCGACACAGTGATGAAGTTGCCTGGTGGGCTGAGCTTTTCTCTTTCTTTCTTTTTTCTTCTGAAGGAAAACAGAGCTCTTATCCTCTGATTGGCTGTTAGGCTTCAGAATTGAAACTTGACCAGTATGATGCTGAGCTGAACTGAAGATTTTGGCCAAGTAGCAACTGATACATGCCGAATTCCTACATGCAGCTACTCTCATCTACAAGCAAGCAGTAGTAAAAATACAGTCCCATCACTACATGGGAATATAATGTTGTCAAAACTAGGGTGAAGATGCACCTATCTTCTTCAATAATCTTCTCCCCCAGGGGTACAATCCACATAACAACATTATAACATGCATGCTCCTGCATGCAATTGACTATTGTTCTGCTTGCACGGTACTGTGGTGATTGCTGAAGAGGAGCCTGATGACAAAGAGTAAGTCCCTGATTGGTTTTGCACCTGAGTGTTCTACCCTACCCTGTATCTGTATGACACATATTGGTCAACAGTGACCCCAAGTTCCCAGCAGGTATATCATCGACACAGAGCAAGTCCATGCATTGCCCTGAGTGCAGAAAGAAGGCATGATGGTAATCATATGCCTATGTGCACATAGGCCCCACTACTAGGTGTAGGACTAGCTATGAAGCTACTATGAAGGTAGGCCTGAAGATTCAAAGTGTTGCTGGATTCTGTCTTGCATTGGGTCCAAGACCAAAAGCAGCAGTTAGTTGTTAGGCAGGGGCTCTCCGATCCATCAGTTATCAGTCCAGCAGCAGCTGAGGTAAGCTGAAGCTGATGCATTTGCTTAGGCAGCCAAGTTGATCAATGAGCAGAGGGGAGAGACCCATCTCCATCACAATCACAACACTAGTGGCCTTGCATTGGGAAACCAAATATCCTTTTTGGTATGCTGCTGCATGCTCATCCATGGATGAGCAGCATTCAGCAATAAGGCTGGATCTATTCTATTATTCATTTCACCCTGCTGTCCTGGCTGGTACATACTTACTACTACTGTAGTACTTGGCCTGGCTGCTGTATCATGGACGATCGATGATGCTCCAAGCTCCATTGCTCTTGCTCTCTTTTTGACACCACACGGATAGATGTTGGACATGATGGCCTCCTCTGCATGCACCTGCGCACTGAAGAAGAGAGATCCGAATACAATACACATGAGTAGCGCCTTTCAGCTGCCTTTTGATGTCTACCGGTTTCATCGACAAATATGCCATGCCATCCTGAAAAGCTCAGGGTTCAGAGGCTTTGCTTGGATTTATTTGCAGCTAGCTAGTGGCGCACCGCATGATGATTTATCAATTCATCATCCAGATCTCCTTCAGATTATGAAGCAGTAAACAATTCCCTGTCAAACTAAACAAAGACTGAACTGAATAATAGTTCTTGTTCAGAGAGATTCATCATTGATACCGAGACATTGTTGGATGCAACCTTGTACGCGCGCATGACAGGGGTATTATGTTTCTTTTGTGTGCCTGGAAAGCTTTGCTAGCCAGGCAGCCAAGCCATGCGTACGCACGAGGAGGGTCAGGACTCAGGAGATGCATGCAAAGATGGAAAGCCCTGCGCTTTGTTTGCCTTTGGCACAGCAGAGCTCGTGAGGAGAGGAGAGGCAGAGGCCGCGCGCGCAGTCCGATGCGAAATCTGAAGCGGAAGCTTGGGCGCCGGTCAGGCATTCGATTCAGTGCCGTGGCCTGGCCCCTCCTCTCGCTCTGCAGGCTCAGGCTCAGGCTGCAGCTTCAATTGAATTCTGGCTTTGCCTGCAGATGCAATCCTGATCCCGGCCTGCCGCAGTCCTTCATCCCCACACATCGCTATCGTACTCGGAAATGCCACAGCTTTTTTCCAACTGCTTGCATTGCATTCTCTTTCAATTCTCTCTCCTAGCTCCTCCCTTTAATCATATCCATCGGACTCTCTCTCTCTCTCTCTCATGACTAATGACTCATAGTAGTAGTGCAGGACTGCAGGGTACTACATACATACACTACTGGCACTGCATATATGTGCATGAGACTGAGAGAGAGGAGTCTCCTCTTCCTCTCCTCTGTGGTCTCAGGCCAAGGGCAGGTCTGAAGGCCTGCAAGATCGAGTGCAACTTGTTAACAGCAAGTACACTGCCTTGGGACTCGCAAGCAGAACACAGAAGCATACTACAGCAGCAAAGCCTCCGCCTGCTAAAAAGCACAAGCTGCATGCATGCTGCAGGATCGATCAAGCTGAGCGAGTTCATCACTTGCATTGGACCACCAATGCAATGGAATGCTGCAGCAGCAAGCATAGCAACAACAAGAAGAACCTGCTTTCGCAGTTACCATTCATTTATTTCAACCCATTGTGATGCCATCCCGGCCACCCCAGCGGCATCAACGACCCCCCATGAACACCTACACTACCTGATCCATGCATCAGTTGCATGCCTTAGAACGAACTATATTATATTTTTCACCTCATGAATGACATTTGTGATCAACAATATAATGCGCAAGAGTTTCGAAGTTACATATATGTATACTATTCTACAATTTGTCAGCCATTCATCAGAAATCTTACTACTGTCTTGAGCTAGCTAGACAATTTGGATGAGCAAAATAGCTAGTTCCTGTTAACACAATTAAGTTATGGATAATTTGCTTTTTAGCAGGGCCCAAAATTGTGTTTAAGGTCCGGACCGTCGTAGAGTTGGCAATAGTCATTTGATAGTAATACCTTTGTATTATACCACATCCGGTTCGAAACTGGCATCACGATCGACCAGTTCATGTTCTTAGAGCCGGCCATAGCTGTTCAATAGTAGTAATACCTTGGTATTATTATGGCCTATTCAAAATTGGCATCATGACTGGTCTTAATTAAAGTCGGCAATATCAATAGTAATACTCCCTCTGGTCATATTTACATGACGTTTCAGACAACAAGTCCAGCCTCCACTTAGCTCTAATTTTTGGTCTGAAATGTCATATATAAGTGATCGTCGGAGGTAGTACTATATACCTTGGTATCACAATCAAGCCCACATGCCAACTCCTGCACCGTCTTGCCCTGTTCACCACCACCGAGGACGACAACTAAACTGTAACACCCTGCCCTCCGTGAGCCGCCCCGCACAGCCCTTCCGAGGGGCGTGCACGCGTACACATAGCACCCTGCTTACACTTTCGTCCTCGCTTCGTGTAAAAGGGTTACCCGAAGGTGCTATGGCTGGAAGACAAAGGCTTATAAGTTGCCTCCACCCTTGCTCAACTAGCAATGTGGCACTAAACACGTGCGTCCCGCACTAATGGGCCACTACCGGGCCATACAAACTGGGTCGGGTGTGACATACACCCCCCCTCAAAGAACCCGACGTCCTCGTCGGCGCAACTCACCCACACGGGCAAATGTCCAGGAACGTTCCCCCTTGGCGCACGACCGTACGTCCAGTGCCGGCGCCATAGTCCATGCCGTATGCCCTACCCGGGCCATACGCGCCATGCGCCCTATGCCCGCACACTGACCCGTACGCGCAACCGCGAGGGTCGGCTCTGATACCATTTGTAACACCCTGCCCTCCACGAGCCGCCCCGCACAGCCCTTCCGAGGGGCGTGCACGCGTACACATAGCACCCTGCTTACACTTTCGTCCTCGCTTCGTGTAAAAGGGTTAACCCGAAGGTGCTATGGCTGGAAGACAAAGGCTTATAAGTTGCCTCCACCCTTGCTCAACTAGCAATGTGGCACTAAACATGTGCATCCCGCACTAATGGGCCACTACCGGGCCATACAAACTGGGCCGGGTGTGACATAAACCCCTCCATGGAAACGGCTTCCATGATATAGTAATGGGCTTCATCAATTCAGTGCTAGCTGCCCTTCCATTCATTCATATAACTTGATTACTTCTTCTTTTTTCCTTGGTCCAACTAACATTTGTGCTGGACAAACCAAAGTAAACCGCAGTGACACTTTTGTCACTGTCGGTTCGCCTATAGTAAACACATGTTCTGTGGCAATGATCTTAGTAAAAAGTAAAGAACAAAGCTAATATTTCAGCAGTAAAGCTGCTTAAAGATTACACTTATCACTTGGAATACACCAGGGAGCGAGTACAATTCCTTTTCATTTTTACTTGATTTGAAAACCCGAAAGGCGCCTTTCGGGTATGTAGGCTGTAGGCAGGAGCCTTAGGCATGGACCAAATGTGGATGCACTCGTAGAGAACATGCTATCTTCTTGGCAAGTCTCTCTCCATGCGTGATGGCCTTACCTGATCACATCTTTATGAAGATCGAGTAGTTATTCATTCAGCACTAGAAGTCTATATATATACAAATATTATTGTGAGTTGTCCATATATGCATTGATCGATCCTTGTAGACTTTGCTTTCCAGGCGACCCCATCATGCGCTCACAATATTTCTGCTGTAATATATATGTAAATATATGATACGATCAAATCGATTTGCCCCGCCCGTGATATATATAAATATTTTCATGAAGAGCTTTGGATCGATTGATCTATATTGCAAGCACTATATTGGACCGATGCATGAAGACATAGAAGCTAGGCCGAAAGCAAGATTGTTGCATATATATATATATATATATATATATATATATATATATATATATATATGTGTGTGTGTGTGTGTGTGTGTGTGTGTGTGCAAGATGCGAATTTTATCCTTTGTTGTTTGGTGTCTGTCCTAATTGCAAGGTGTATGGTATGCAGCATTGTCAGGCAGATGCAGGGGAGGCATATGCTTTGCAGGCATGCATGCACACCACCGGCCAGTGGAGTTGGCTATCTGATGACAACTCTTGGAGTTTTCCTTGCAGCAGCTTCGGTACGGTCCAGATTTGTAATGCAAGTACTGATGATAACGTACATAGTACATTACCTTCCTGCTTGCTGTCCTTACGGAGATCAGTAGCTTCTTCTACCAGTGACTAGCTATATATAATGCAGTGCATTTTTGTGTATATACAAACTGAATACATGTGCATAGCAGGCTTAAAGGGCATTTTTTTTTTTGAAAAGGGAAATAGTTCTGGCCTGTGCGACTGTCCACACCAATTCGTTGCACGCAGCATTCAGCACGCATAAGCTGATCACAAACTAAAGGAAACGAGTTTATACAGGAAAAGAAAATTAACTGTAAGCAAAAGTCTTCTATTGCTTCTCCATCCATTCTTGGCAAAAGTTTCCAAAGCGAACACCTCCATTCCTTTGCTTGCTAGAGCAGACGGTCTCCTTTGCTCCCTCATGCTACAGTAGAGATCGACTAGAAATGCAGCCAATATGCCCATTTGAAAATAATAAACAAAAGAAATAATTTCTTCTCAAAAACGACATCAATAGAATACGTACATCATATTGCCCACGAGCCACGAGAGCGTGGTAACCCCCACAAGATTATATTAATTCTTTGAAGAATGATCCTGCGCCCGTTAGCCAACTTCTAAGCATATTGATTTGTTGATCTATGTAGTGTTAAACCACTAGCTACATCATGAACAACCACCCTCCAAATGGATTTAGCATGCTAAAAGTAAAAGAATAAAGTTTGAATTGTTTCATCACAATCATATAGAAACAACATTTTTGGATGCTAGTCCCAGCCCGGTTCCTTTTAGCAAGCTTATCCTTTGTTAAAATAATGCCCCACTGGGAGTACCAAAGGAAAATTTGTATTTTTAAAGAAATGTTGAGCTTCCACGGCATATAAGTATTTATTAACTCTGGTGTGCTTACAAACTAATGGCCAGATAGATAATTCTTCTGTGTTGGTAGCATGCATGCACTGTTCTCCACTTCCTCCCCATATACCCTACATTTACACCCAGTTAATGAATGGTAATCAATATTATTAAACAAAGGTTTTTGAGGTATACAATTGTGTGTGTGTGTCAGCTGTGCCTGATATATGCTTGTGCTAAACAAGACCAAGATTACAAACTTGATGCCATGTAATCAAGCCATTTAGTTATGTATTAATCTCATTTTTTATCCCTCCTTTAAAACTGCCTTTGTTTTCCCAACAAAAAAAAATCATCTGTTGCTAATTAAAAGGAATATAGTGTGGTAAACATTTTGAAATATGAAAAATATGAACCTGCTAGCTGTATAATTTTTGACTAAGTATAGATCAAATTGTACAAAGTTTCACCTTTAAAAAATCAAGCACATGCATCTTTAGAAGTTATGATGATTAGACCATGCATCCTTCTGTGTTGATAACATGCACCATTCCTCCCATATACCTAACCCTTACTTCCATTTCAGGAAGGTGCAGTACACATTAAACAAAGATTTGAGAGGTACTAATTGAATAAGTTAGCTTCTGTTGACCTTTAGAAGGTTTGTATATTATTACTTTTGCCTTGTGCTTTTGGTAAACAAGGAGAAGGCAGCAAGTGGCATCTCTGTAGGTTGAGTTGGCTGGCAAAGGATACCTCCATTTCTGGTGGGAGATATATATATAGATAGATGTTAGTGGGGTTCCTTCCAACTTGATGATATCTCTTCTTGAAACTTTGGCCTCCCAGCAGAAATATAAATCAATATCTTCTGCCCTAGTAAACTGTCTTTCTGCTTCCTGCCCTAGCTAATAGTTTATATGTATCCATGTGCAGAGATATCCACACAAATCTGAGCTCACTAGATGCTGCCCCATAGACATGTATACAGTCTAGCTAGCATGCACAATCTAGCTGGATACATATAATAATGCTGCATGCTGGGTGCCATGTGATGATGCCCAAGCTAACTTTGGGATCGTGTTTCCTAGATTCCAACTTGCAATACGTAATCATCCAGGCACTGGTTGTTGCTGTAACATCAACAACAAAAGGAAAAGAGATGAATCCAACAACTAGTTCTGTCAATAATAATATGTGTGTACATCACAAACACAATGGATACAAATTTTATTCTGTACATATATACCTCTTAATTTGCATTGTATGTCTAGCTAGGTATGGACATGTAGCAATTAATGCTAGCTTATATATTTTCCCCATTCATACATACAATGTCCTACATAAATGTTTATGGCGACAAATAAATTAGTATATATACTCCAAGAAAGAAGCATATAATCTTTCAAAAAAGAAGAGGCATATATAGTATATTGCCATAATTGAATGTAAGCAATTCGATGTCCGCAAATGGTGTTTATACACATCAGATCCACAGCATACCAGCTTTTTTTTTTGAAACGAACCGGATGTAAGAACTGTCGATTGTATTAGAAAACAAAGCTCAGGCTCGGCAATACAATAGTACAAGGATACCCCCAAACGATTCTTCTTCCTATGCATCAAGCTGAAATTAATTTAATGGCCGGGAGAAGGTGAGAAAGTGGGGAGATCAGAGGAAAAGATGAGCACAGTACTGTAGCTAGGGCAAGTAGGTTCCATGCATCGAGCTGCTTTGTTCAAAAGGAGCTCGCCTTAAAAGAGGCAAATGCATGAGAATTGTATTTTAGAACTAGGTAGCTGCCTTTTCTTTTAGAGAAAGCTAAGCACTTCGGCGTACGTTTGCGATGTCGATCAAATCAAAGTGGAACAGCAGTAACTAATCTAGGGATTGCATACTCGCTAGATCATGCATCTCGATCTGAATTTCAGGAAACATCGAATCCAACGATCGATGGACAGGATGACGTGTCGGTTTTATGTGTTGAAGCAGTGGCGGTGCTGCATGTCCTGTTGACTTGACTACACCTTCGCACAGCTGCTGACAAGTGCAGCTGCGCTGCTCTGGGAGATTAAACTAGTGCTGTAACCCTGCTATCGATGCAGCAGAGAGGCACGGTGATTTCTCATTAATATATATAGATCATGCATGTCACTCAGATAGATAAGCTTTGAGAACCTAGCTACCTAACTGGGCTGTGATGGCCACGTTTGTCTTGATTCCAAATTGCTCCAGCACTTTGCAATTAGATATATCATCATCATATCCTTGTTGTAAGCACGTACTGCCTGCATCCCTGCAGGATAACATTTGTTATTTAGCTGGTCAAGTGGTTACTCATTGATGTATTCTCCCAAAGCAGTAGAAGAGGATTCTCCTTTACAATTGTACAATGGAGCATGGACACTCGAAAGAGAAATGAAAGCAGGGTGATTAAATTAGCATGGAGATGGTGTGGCTAATAAGCAGCTACCTATGTGTAGGAAGCAACTGCTTGTCTACCCGAGGAGGGAAGGTGCACATTGGCTGAAGCAGGAAACCTAGGAATTCAATGCTCTCCTGCAGCCGGCTTGCATTCGTCATATATCCTCCACACACATTCATGACTCGTGAGAGAGAGAGAGAGGCTGGCTGGCTGCTGATGGTAGAGAGAGAGGTCGTCGTTCAGGTGCATCACACCTCGTCTTGTCCACAAGAAACATGCAAGTTCATGCTCCCATTCAATATTGACCGAGTACATATATATAAAACTGATGATATGTCAGTATCATCATCGATTCGATGGATGGGCTGATGAGTAGTAAATGCCTAGCTTGCATTTCATCAGCGACCGGAAAAATCAAACGATATTATAATTATGCGCATACAGTAATACGCATGTAGGCCGGACTAGGAATATATTTCACATGAAAGAAATAATCCCCTCCTCCACGAGGTGAGGTAATTCGGTAAGAAATTTTTTAAACTTGATCGATGAAAGATCCTTCATGGGGTGTTGGGGTATAGGACAAATTCCCAACGGCCTCATAAATTGGAGAGATCTACTTTGTACCATGAGCAAGTGAGAACAAGCGAGAGAGATGAATGAATGAATGAAGGAGAGTAGACCTGGAAGGAGGAGGAGAGGACAGGGGAGAAAGGAAGAATACAGGTAGCAGCAGCAGGGGAAGAGAGAGAGAGAGAGGGACCTGGGGATGCGTGAAATAAAGCCTGCAGGAGCTTCACGAGGGTGCAGGCAGAGAGGCAGGGGAGCGATCGATGGACTCTCTCCTCACTCACACACACACTCTCTCTCCTCTCTCCTGTCTCTTTGATTGAAACTGCTAGTGTACTCGCACCCACATCAGCCTTGCATATGCATGCGTCCTGTGTCTTCTTCTTCCTTTGCTCTGGCCTGCAGCAGCTGCTGGCCTGCTCCTGCACCTCCGGCCGATCATCATCATTATTCTATTGCCTTCTCTCATGCTGCATCACCATTGCCATTTTTAGTAACCAACATATCCATCATGGCTTGGGCGTTTGGCTTCTCCCCACCGAGCGAGCTCTCCCTACTTACTAGTTACCACGAGATCGAGGACCTCCGTCCTCCTCCTACCTGACCCCCATCGACCCTTCATTCCGCAATAAATGCGTTGGATATGATGATATCAATGAGATACTATACATTTTAGCTGAGAAAATGTAATGTGAAAAACATACACTCCTGGATAGTCTTAAATATATGACGTTTACGACAAACGAATTACTCTATTTTTAAACTAATGATCTTGTCTGTATGTCAGATATCTAGGGACAGAGCAGTATAACTCAATATAACGGCAACACTAATTTTATATAAGTTTATATGGAAGATTTAGAATCAAGATCCATATAGTTGTTGCCACAGAGACCGGCAAATAAAGTTGTGATCAATATGTGTATGTATCGCTTAGATGAGTTTTAGTTACATGAGGTATATTAAACCTACCTTGCATTACCTGCAAAAATAAAACCTAACTTGCATTATCTATTTGTATGTATCACCTTGCTAGTTTTTTATAAGCTATTCCCTTCTTTTTTAAGATGTTGTATGTTTTCAGTTTTGTTATAAGTTACTCTTTCCGTCTCACAATATATATAGCTTTTCAATTTTGACGACTATAAATAGTAAAATAATCAAAGAGACTAATAATATAAGAATTATGTTAGTATATTTATTATGAAACCATGTAATATGTAATATTTTTTATTTAAAAAATATTTTTAGAGATATTATTGGTCAAAGTTTAAAAAAATTTGTAGCTATATTTCGGGACAGAGAGAGTAAACTGTTAAATTTTGATCAGGTTTATTTAAAATATATTTATATCCGTAATACAAAATTATTGTCAATGCATATTTCATGATACATTTAGTAAAACTAATTTGATGCCGTAGATATCACAGAAGTGGATCCCAACAGCACTAGCACAGCTAATCAGTGCTTCGCTATTGTTATTCATCAGGGCCTAGCGACCTAGTATACAGTACCATAGCTGATAGCTGACGGTGGTCAAAGATAGATAGTTGGCATCAAAAAGAAAAGAGAAAAAGAAAGAGAGGAACCAAACAAAGATCTGCCCTCGAGAATCCTGATGCTGAGTAGTATATAGAGTTTACAGAAACTTACAACTGTTCATGGTTGTGCTAAAACAGATTACACCGAAAACCATAGCATATCTGTGTAGTAGGACAGCAACAGCTACTCTATTTTTATATATATGCACGTATATATGGAGATTGTCAATTTAGGTAGCTAGTGACTAACTGTCAACAAGGTATATAGATAGATCATGTAGCCACTATACCTAGATGTTGATGAGGCAAACTTTGCCCCACCCTCTAAAAAGCATGCAATGCATATAGCCCCTGATCTGCAGCACCATGACAAGGTTGCAAGTTCTATCTCCTCCAGCCCTTTGCCTGTATGTGCCCTCCTGCTTAACAACCTTTCCCTTCTTCATTCTCCTCTCCTTACCAAACAAAAAAATATATATCTTTGTTGTTGTAGCCTCTGCCTCTCACACCCCCTGCACTACCATATCTAGTAGCACACTATAGCACCCCCTTGCACATGACATTATTTATCACCTCTCATCTCTCAAGTCTCAACACAAGCTAGGCTGCCTTCCTGCCTGCCTTCTCCTTCCTTAGCTTCTTCCACCTCCTCCCCCTCCCCATTCCCCTATAAAGCCTTCACTTATGTGACCACTCATGGGCTCTCTCTTCTCTCCTCTTCGATCTCTCTCTCCCTTTCTCTCTCTGAGATCGACAGCATCAGCAGCTTGGTTCCTCTTGGTAGCACAGCTAGGTTAGCTGCTGCTTCACTTGAGATCGAGGAGAGCTGAGATCGAGCAGCTCATCATCATCTACTGCATCTAGCTCCTTGCTACTGTTGCCAAGGGCAAGGCCAAGCTGCTGTAGCAGGTGCAGGGAGTGGCATGGACAATATGACTCACAACTCCAGCAGCAGCAGCTCATGGGATTTGGACATGAGCCTCGGCAGCCACCACCACCCTCTCCTCTTCGACAGCCACCCCAACCAGGCGCCTCCGCCGCCGCCGCCGCCGCCGCCATTGCCGTTCCATCTCTCCACCGCCTCCCATCACCACCACCACCACCACCATCCTCCGCCGCACCATCATCATCTCGGCCTAGATCCTTCACCTTCCTCCTCTCTCTTCCCGCCGCACCACCACCACCGCCTCCTCGGCCTCGACCTCGACCCCTCCTCCCACCACCGGCACCACGACTACGGCGGCGGCGGCGGCGGCCATGAGCAGCAGCAGGAGCCCGGCCACCACGAGCAGGCGGAGGAGATGAGGCAGCAGGAGGCCGCCGGCGTCGCCGCCCAGGACGACCGCGCCGCCGCCGAGGACGTGGAGGAGGAGCTCGGCGCCATGAAGGAGATGATGTACCGGATCGCCGCCATGCAGCCGGTGGACATCGACCCGGCCACCATCAAGAAGCCGCGCCGCCGCAACGTCCGCATCAGCGAGGACCCCCAGAGCGTGGCGGCGCGCCACCGCCGGGAGCGGATCAGCGAGCGCATCCGCATCCTGCAGCGCCTCGTCCCCGGCGGCACCAAGATGGACACCGCCTCCATGCTCGACGAGGCCATCCGCTACATCAAGTTCCTCAAGCGCCAGGTGCAGGAGCTCCAGCACCAGCCGCCGCCGCAGCAGCAGTACCCCGCCGGCGCCGGCGCCGGAGCCGGAGCCGGGCCCAGCACCTCGGTCGTGGGCCCGACGGGGAGACCCGGCGGCGGCGGGCCGTTCCTCCCGCTGGGTCCAGGGCCGCTTATCGACTGGGCCGGGCTCGTGAGGCCCGTGGATATCCATGGGCCGACATCGTCGTCGTCCTCGTCGTCGATGGGCGGCGCACACGCGGCCCTGGGCTTCGGATTCAGCAGCGCCGGCCAGAGCAGCCATGGAATGCACTGATGAAGATGAGGTGAAGCTTTGCTGCTTGCTTGCTTGTAGCGGAGGATGATTAACTAGGAATCATCGTCGATCGATCGATGGTGGATTGGTGGATGGAAATGGAATGGATGATGCATGACTAGAGAGGTAATTTTGATTTGATCTTAATTATTGTTGGTTCCACTAGCAGTGATCGAGGCAGGGTAGTGTATGTGTTCTCTTCTTCTGGTGTTAATCCATGTTCTATGATCCAAAGCAAACTAATTAATAAGTTTAGCTAGGGTTTGTGCCAATTTTACCACCATGTCTCTCTTCAGTTCAGGCAGGTTTTCTTGTGCTGTTCTTTCCCCGGCCTTTTTCTTAATTTCCTCTGACTGAGAGTTTCTTAATTTCATCATATCTGTGGAAATTTTCTAACCCAAAAATTAAATATAATCTTAGGTATGACAGAACTCTAGCTACGGATGGAGCATATAAAATTGTCCATGCATGCATGATGTGTTGTGTCGTCGTTGTACTTGGCTTGCGTGTGGTGTCATGGTGGCAATCGATCCAAGCCTGCAGTCACAGGCTTGTTGACTACTCCGTACACAATACTATAGCTAGCTGCTGCTTCAGCATGTGATGGATGGATCAGAGTTGATGCACATATATTTATTGGTCGATCCATCGGTTACTAGCTTGTTAGCATGCAGTTTGTCACAAACTCCTCTTGCATTTTTGTTTGAATTCATTCATTCATTCATTCAAGAGGTACATTTTTTTTCAATTGAAACTAATTTGTATATATATAGTCGAGCTGAAAATTTCTTCAGAAGATAGTATCACAGGGGGTGGGGTGAGATTGTGAGAAGAGAGGAGAGGTACTCGTAGGAGGAGAGGGGAGGGAATGAATTATTGGTGCAAGGGATTCAGTGCCATGATCAGTCATGAGTGGTGAGGTGCTGAATTCTATGCATCAAGAGGGCAAAAAATATTTGAGATTTGGGTTGGAGAGAGTCCCCAGAGAGGATCGGACGGGCAGTGCGGCCAAACCAACCATCGAAAAGCTGTGTCATATGTGACGACGGCCTCTATCGCCTCCTACCTGCTATAGCATGCATGATGTCTAGTGTATCACGCTTAGCTCAGCATTCAGCCTAGAGTAGTAGCCTGCACCGTACTGATTCTTAGCATGGAAAAAAGAGACAATGCTTTGTGTTTTTTCTTATCAACTCTAGTGCCTATAGCTCTGGCAAAAATTCCTATACATGCATGCATGTATACATTCTCTAACAATGCAATGTACATGTACACACATACGCATCTTTTTTTTTGGGTTTTGCCAAGAAATATATATATTGGTCAATTGCTTTATTTATTATATGAATCCTGCTAAATTAGGTTAGAAAATTATATGATCATTAGCTACAGATTTAAATGGACCGGAATTACTCCGTTTGCACTACCAGTCTGCTGCTATTTTATGTAATAAAATGTGATGCAGTGATGTTAATTCATTTTCTCCTGGAAATTACATATATGCTTATTATTGTATTATCAGTGTTGATGACCATGTGGGAAATATAGGTTTTATCCTTATCAAAATAGTTGCATGTATATACTTCAGATACGCTGCTGGTTTCTGCAGTAGAATATGTATGTAGAACACAGTACTTGCATCATTATCAGGTTTTGATGTCACGCCTATTTATTACTTGTAGTTTTAGCCTTTTAGCCTTGTAATGTACATCTACAATGGTAAGTGTTATGATCACTAGTAGAACTTGAAGGATCTGAAGCATAAAATCATTATATTTTTGCCTTCTGACATTTGACATTTTTCTGACATGATATTGTGTTTGTGACTTCCCAAATTAAAGCCCAATTGTTCACTTCCCCTTGTGACATCATTCATGCATGTAAGAATGCTTCTGGCATATTCAGATTGCAAAAGATGGTTAATTGTTCAATACCTGTGAAATGTAGAATATGCATAATGGTAATAATTAATCTAACACAACAAGTCTTGAGCATGAGACCATGCGTGCAAGATGCATGCGTAGAAAATGTATTTTGATCTTTGACATTAAACACTCATTTTTAGCATCTTACTATAAGTGAAACTACTCAAATAAAGGCAACATTAATACTCTCTCCGTTTATAAATATATGATGCTTATGAGAAGTCCATTAGTTTATTTATGAACTAATTAGCTTGTCCTAATTAACTTTTTATATTTAAAACGGAGTGATCACCATAAAACATATAATTTGTGTACCTTACAGGGATCGTCTATTTATATTGTTTCAGTGTATATAGAAGGCCACTGGTCATGTACGTTTCAACACGAAGAATAAACATATCTAGCTAATTGCTACAGTTAATACTTTTTAATTAATTTAAGCACAATTGTTCACCCATGGCTTTTCATATAATATGTTCTAGACATTATTTCTTCAAATAAAGGGTGATAATATATATGTAATTCCTCAATTTTGTATACCCTCATAAATAAATAAATGTGTGCATGTACATATACACTGCATGTACAGATGCATGCTTTGGTTTTGCGGTTATTGAGTTGATCCAAAAGGAAAAAACTCATCCAATTGAACTATCTGGATTTCAAAGCATGAAAATGTGAGGAAGTAGCTTAAGTGAATGTTGATCTAAAGTGATACTTAGTTACCAAGAAATGTATATATAGTTTCATTTTTCAGGAAAGGCCGAAGCCAGCTTTATATATAAAGCATCCGAAAGATACTGGGATTACCGGTTTATAATAAAGCACACACCGCTCGAAGAGGAGCATCCAACAAACCTGTAACGGGACCCTCTAGACCGCGCGCCAGAGATAGGCAGAGACTACTCGCGACGAACAAACTAAAGGGCCATGAGACCATTACAAATCGACTGGACCCGATCTTCTGCGGAGCCTACGACTCCACCACCAACGGCTACATGAAAGAATCCAAACAACGCCTTCAGAAAGGCAAAGGCGCGATGGCGCCAGCGTTTGGTTTTCACCACGGAGAACTTCCATGAACCGACGTCGAACGAGACCCTGCAGACAACGCCCTCAAGAAGGAAGAGCAAACGCTGTTGCCCGACCCGACACCGGGTCGAAGCTTACGCTTGAGGATCACTGCACGACGAGCCGAGAGCGCCTGATATGTAGTTTCATTTCATTTGTTGTGATTTTGTTTTCAAAAGTCAATGGTCGCCCTGATATCATCATTGATGAAACTGTCACTACAATATCCTTATAGGCTTATAGCACCATCACTGGCTAGCTTGGCGAAGCCCAATATAATGGAACAATGGTTAACCGGCCGACAAGGCACTAATTATGCATATAGCTCACTGACGTACTACACCAAATTAAAACAGCAAAATAGATCTTCTCTCCTGTCCTTTTTCCTCATCATCATACAAAACTTAGTTTTGGCTCCCCACTAAGGATTTCTCTCATCTGTCATGAAGCCACATCATCACCTCCCACTAAGATATATTAATTGATATTTCTTTCATGTGCACATCATCTTGAATTCTCAAACTGAATTGATTTTTTACCTCACTTGCATAGTTAGTTGACATTGTAATACAAATACAAGTATGATTCATTGTTTATCGAAAACTTTTTCAAATCCCGCAGCAACGCGCGGGGAATCACCTAGTTGTCATTGATTGAGGCATCGAGCTATCAGCATCAAGTAACACCAACCATATTGAACCCACTGTCACACCCGGATTTACTCAAAACCCGACTGTGGCCATATGTGTGCCCAGGAAGTCCACAGACACATATAGCGAACAAATATGGTAAAAATCAGAGTACAATGCTTATTTCTCATCACAACGTAGCGAATACATCAGAGTTTTGCATAAATGAAATACATGGACAGCGGATGTCACACCCCAAAAATTTCCGAATTTTGGGATGTGAATTTTAACATAATTAAAATAATATTTTTCTCAATTTTCTAAAATTTTCTAAGATTTATGAAGTTTACAGGGAATTTAGTATAGGAAAAATATTATTCTCTAAAATAATTTTTGAATCAATGTAGGAGAAAATGTTTTTCCCGAATCTAGTAATTAATTTACCCTCTTGTTGTTAGTGCTCATAATTAATATAGGCAAAATAAATATTTTCCAAATTTAAAATGAAATATAGGTGATAGAAACATTTATTGTTGCATTCATGCTGCTGCATTTATTTTTGTATTGTTTGTGATTCAAACCAGAATTTAAATTTATTTAAAATTCAAATTTGAATCACTTTGTTTGGAGCTTTAGAAAAGTTTTTAAGACCCTAGTTCACTTTTTCTCCCTGAATTTAATTCCCAAGTCCACTATGCACCCCTCAACTCTTTCCCGGCCCAGCCCAGCAGCCCCGCAGCTCCGCTTCCGGCCCGTCCCCTTCTCTTTCTCTTTTTCCACCCCCGGCCCATTTCTCCCGCGGCCCAACTCCAGCGCCCGGCCCAGCTCTCCCGCGCGCGCCCCGCTCCTCCCTCTCCCTCACCGCAGCTCGGGTCCCACACGTCAGCGCCATCCTCTCCCCCCTTCCTTTCCCCGCTCGCCCGCGCGCCGCACTCGCCGGCGAAATCCCCGCTGCGCCGCCGCCCCTGGGCCCGCACGCCTAGGTCAGGATTGAGCCTTCAAATGTGGCCAGCCCCCTCCCCGATCCCATCTACCCATCGCCCCCTCTAGCGCCGCCTTCGCCACCCCCCCTCGCGCAGCGCGCCGCCCGCCATTGCCGCCGCTCGGAGCGCGCCGCCGCCAGGCCGTTCCAACG
Organism: Echinochloa phyllopogon; assembly: GCA_033239725.1. Lineage (NCBI taxonomy): Eukaryota > Viridiplantae > Streptophyta > Magnoliopsida > Poales > Poaceae > Echinochloa > Echinochloa phyllopogon. The sequence continues at coordinate 633,722 of BTCW01000006.1, read as the reverse complement.
CCGCGCCACCCCGGCTGTCACCCCCCATCGATCCGCCTGGAGGTAACGAAGCCACCCTTGCACTCCCGTCCCCTTTCCGGCTTTGAACGCGGCTGATTTTCCCTCGACGTCCGCAGTGCCGCCGCGGCCGTCCGAGCGTCGCCGCCCCTCGTCCCGCCGCCTCGACCCGACTCCAGCCGATTCCTCGCGACAGGAGCTTCGCCTCGAGGTACTGAAGCTTCCCCCCCCCTCCAATTCGTACTCGCGTGCACCGTAGCCCCGTTTCCCGTGCACACCGTCGATGGCCGGCCGCCGCCCGGTGTCGACAGACCGCCACACCGCACCCCGCTCGACTTGATCTACCCCACACTACTCGCCACATCTTCACGAAGCTCCAGAGCCAGAAATCGCTATCAGAATCCCCCCAGAAACCCACTCCCCGACCTCACCGGAGTCCGCTTCCGCCGCTCGCCGCCGTCCGGCCGTCCCGCCGGCCAAGGGTCGACTTGGTCACCCTGGATCGACTCGCCATCCCGTCCTGAGTCCATAGAGCCAGATCTCGTCGCAAACCGTGGCCCCTAGCGTCCCCTAGCCCCCACTCCGGCGAAGCGCCGCCGCGCGCGAGCCGCGCCGCCGCGCGTCCGTCTTCCCCGGCGAGCCTCCCCACCAGAGCCGTCCGATCGTGATCCGACGGTCCAGATCCATCCCGAGCCCGGGTCAAACCAGCCGATACCGGTCAGCGCCGGAACCTTTTGCTAAAGAGCCCCTGTCCTTTCCTGTAATCAACCCGCGGTCCTGTGTAGTTCAAAAATATTTCCAATTAGGTCCTGTTTTATCCATTTAGGCCCCTGAGCTTTTTAAAAATAGAACCCGCGGTCCTGTCAGTGGACTTTTGCACGTTAGCCCTCGTGTTTTTATACGTAATTACGTATAGGTCCTCGGTTTCTCACGAATAGGTCCCTGGAAACTTTAAATCTTTGCCAGCAAGTCCCTGGACCTTAGAAACGCTGTAGTTTTCACGTTTTAGCTCCGATTAGCGTGATTCTTGCGCTCATGTGTTCGTAGCGGCGTGTAGAATATTTCTAGCTCCTGTTTTTGTACTGTTTATACTGTTGGTGTACTGTTTCTAATAGATTTAATTTGCTTGCATGTAATGAATGCTTTGGAATGCGTGCGTGTTGATCGTGTCCAGTCGGTGAGCCCGTAGCGTTGGACTACGAGTACGTTGAGGACGTGCCGGAGCAGGAGTTTCAGCAGCAGCCTTACTCCGAGGAAGGCAAGTTATAGCACGGACAATCCTTGCTACCTATCTCACTTTTAATACACTATTCATTACATACGCATGTGTCTAATACTGTTTACCATTAAGGTTATTCCCTAGCATTTATTTCCCTGTCCTTGTTTTCCTATGGGTTTATGCATTTGGGTAGTATTTTGCTAGGCGCAATTACTGTCACCTTTACTTAATTGTTAATATTGACTTAATGGTCCACTTCAACATTAATGATAAAACTTGCTTTTTAGCAACTTGGACTAGGGGGCTAGAGCATGTGCTGTGTGCTTTGCTCTAGTGTCTCCCTATAAGGACCGGTTCTTAAAGCGGCAACCCAGGAGCCTGTCGCCACCGCCGGAACTATATGGGCTCTGGTCTTGGTTGAGTAGCTTGTACGTCTCTAGCTGGGCAGTGGTTACCGAGTGGCCTACGGCGTTGTGGGAGGTACGGTGCTGGGTGTTCTCCGATTCCACCGAGGACGGTAGCCCCGTCGGCTAGGTCACGTTAGACCCAGTCCCGTGTTGGGAGCCCCCGTGAGTGCGGGAGCTCCGCACGTCGCGCCTTTTACTTTTGTTGGCATGATTTGCCGGCGCGTGGATGCCATTGACCCCCTCACGTTGCGCCCTGAGGGTCAGTCAATCTCGGTGCCTAAGTTTTCACCGCCGTATAGTACCCCAACGGCTACTGTCTTGTTAGGGTGTCTTGTGAAAGCCTCGTAGCGTCCCTATGCAGTCACACCTCGGTAGTGTTGATGTGCGTGGTTGGGTGCAAAGTTCTTTTGAACTTTTACGCGACTGGTGGGTAAAGGGCGAAACCTCTGCAGAGTGTACGATCTATCATGATAGCCTTGCTCAGGGTCACGAGCGGCCTGGATCCTTTTTGATTAGAATATGGTATTTATTCCTGTTTAATGTCACTTACACTATTTAATTGGGTTACAACTGGGAATCTCATTCATTTGTAGTAACTTGGATAAAGTTAAAACGAACCAACTAAAAGTGCTAATGCAGTTAAGCCAGTGTCGAGCCTTTTTGGAGCCTTCATAACCCGTGCTATACTTGCTAAGTAATTCTGTTACTTACACTTGCTATTATCATCTTTTTTGGGCAAAATCCCGGACGGGTAACAGACTGGAGTCAGGCTGACTATGAGGTGGAGTTTCCGGAGGATTTGCCGTACTTCTGAGTTGGCGGTCCCCCAGTCAGAGTCCTTGTGGGATTGCGGCTACACTTAGAGAGATGTTTTAGTCTTCCGCTGTTCCATGTATTTCATTTATGCAAAACTCTGATGTAATCGCTACCTTATGTGGAATAATGAAGCATTGTACTCTGATTTTTACCATAATTGTTCGCTATATGTGTCGGAGGACTTCCTGGGCACACATATGGCCGCATTCGGGTTTTGTGTAAATCCGGGTGCGACAGATTGGTATCAGAGCTATGCTGACTATAGGAACGCAGCCTAGATAGTACGGTTGACAAATTACTAGGAGACCCCCATGTTTTAAAAATTTTAAAAATCTAACAGTCGAGTCTTGTGTGAGTCTATGCCTTTACCTGCTTGTACTTATTGTTATTATGCTTATGTTTGATTTGGTTCTTTGTAATGATTGTGATGGGCGTAGACACCAGTCTGCAACCATCTAGATGTTAGAATAAGGCTTAAGGACTCTAATGTTTAGATAGCAGAGGGCGTCTCTATGTTTCCCACGTACCTCCTTGATTCTCTTGCTATCTCCTCCTAATTAATCATCAAGAAGGAAGACAGAAGGTGATCACCGTAATTTCTGGAGTGGAGGCTCCGCGACCTATATCAACACAAGAGGACGAAGAAGCCCGATGGTTCAACTTCAGAAGAGCTCTCTTTCTCAAATCTTGTTGTCCCGTTCTCCGCCTTGTTCTTACTCTCTGCGAATCTCGGGACGAGATTCAGTTTAAGGGGGGTAGCTTGTCACACCCCAAAAATTTCCGAATTTTGGGATGTGAATTTTAACATAATTAAAATAATATTTTTCTCAATTTTCTAAAATTTTCTAAGATTTATGAAGTTTACAGGGAATTTAGTATAGGAAAAATATTATTCTCTAAAATAATTTTTGAATCAATGTAGGAGAAAATGTTTTTCCCGAATCTAGTAATTAATTTACCCTCTTGTTGTTAGTGCTCATAATTAATATAGGCAAAATAAATATTTTCCAAATTTAAAATGAAATATAGGTGATAGAAACATTTATTGTTGCATTCATGCTGCTGCATTTATTTTTGTATTGTTTGTGATTCAAACCAGAATTTAAATTTATTTAAAATTCAAATTTGAATCACTTTGTTTGGAGCTTTAGAAAAGTTTTTAAGACCCTAGTTCACTTTTTCTCCCTGAATTTAATTCCCAAGTCCACTATGCACCCCTCAACTCTTTCCCGGCCCAGCCCAGCAGCCCCGCAGCTCCGCTTCCGGCCCGTCCCCTTCTCTTTCTCTTTTTCCACCCCCGGCCCATTTCTCCCGCGGCCCAACTCCAGCGCCCGGCCCAGCTCTCCCGCGCGCGCCCCGCTCCTCCCTCTCCCTCACCGCAGCTCGGGTCCCACACGTCAGCGCCATCCTCTCCCCCCTTCCTTTCCCCGCTCGCCCGCGCGCCGCACTCGCCGGCGAAATCCCCGCTGCGCCGCCGCCCCTGGGCCCGCACGCCTAGGTCAGGATTGAGCCTTCAAATGTGGCCAGCCCCCTCCCCGATCCCATCTACCCATCGCCCCCTCTAGCGCCGCCTTCGCCACCCCCCCTCGCGCAGCGCGCCGCCCGCCATTGCCGCCGCTCGGAGCGCGCCGCCGCCAGGCCGTTCCAACGCCGCGCCACCCCGGCTGTCACCCCCCATCGATCCGCCTGGAGGTAACGAAGCCACCCTTGCACTCCCGTCCCCTTTCCGGCTTTGAACGCGGCTGATTTTCCCTCGACGTCCGCAGTGCCGCCGCGGCCGTCCGAGCGTCGCCGCCCCTCGTCCCGCCGCCTCGACCCGACTCCAGCCGATTCCTCGCGACAGGAGCTTCGCCTCGAGGTACTGAAGCTTCCCCCCCCCTCCAATTCGTACTCGCGTGCACCGTAGCCCCGTTTCCCGTGCACACCGTCGATGGCCGGCCGCCGCCCGGTGTCGACAGACCGCCACACCGCACCCCGCTCGACTTGATCTACCCCACACTACTCGCCACATCTTCACGAAGCTCCAGAGCCAGAAATCGCTATCAGAATCCCCCCAGAAACCCACTCCCCGACCTCACCGGAGTCCGCTTCCGCCGCTCGCCGCCGTCCGGCCGTCCCGCCGGCCAAGGGTCGACTTGGTCACCCTGGATCGACTCGCCATCCCGTCCTGAGTCCATAGAGCCAGATCTCGTCGCAAACCGTGGCCCCTAGCGTCCCCTAGCCCCCACTCCGGCGAAGCGCCGCCGCGCGCGAGCCGCGCCGCCGCGCGTCCGTCTTCCCCGGCGAGCCTCCCCACCAGAGCCGTCCGATCGTGATCCGACGGTCCAGATCCATCCCGAGCCCGGGTCAAACCAGCCGATACCGGTCAGCGCCGGAACCTTTTGCTAAAGAGCCCCTGTCCTTTCCTGTAATCAACCCGCGGTCCTGTGTAGTTCAAAAATATTTCCAATTAGGTCCTGTTTTATCCATTTAGGCCCCTGAGCTTTTTAAAAATAGAACCCGCGGTCCTGTCAGTGGACTTTTGCACGTTAGCCCTCGTGTTTTTATACGTAATTACGTATAGGTCCTCGGTTTCTCACGAATAGGTCCCTGGAAACTTTAAATCTTTGCCAGCAAGTCCCTGGACCTTAGAAACGCTGTAGTTTTCACGTTTTAGCTCCGATTAGCGTGATTCTTGCGCTCATGTGTTCGTAGCGGCGTGTAGAATATTTCTAGCTCCTGTTTTTGTACTGTTTATACTGTTGGTGTACTGTTTCTAATAGATTTAATTTGCTTGCATGTAATGAATGCTTTGGAATGCGTGCGTGTTGATCGTGTCCAGTCGGTGAGCCCGTAGCGTTGGACTACGAGTACGTTGAGGACGTGCCGGAGCAGGAGTTTCAGCAGCAGCCTTACTCCGAGGAAGGCAAGTTATAGCACGGACAATCCTTGCTACCTATCTCACTTTTAATACACTATTCATTACATACGCATGTGTCTAATACTGTTTACCATTAAGGTTATTCCCTAGCATTTATTTCCCTGTCCTTGTTTTCCTATGGGTTTATGCATTTGGGTAGTATTTTGCTAGGCGCAATTACTGTCACCTTTACTTAATTGTTAATATTGACTTAATGGTCCACTTCAACATTAATGATAAAACTTGCTTTTTAGCAACTTGGACTAGGGGGCTAGAGCATGTGCTGTGTGCTTTGCTCTAGTGTCTCCCTATAAGGACCGGTTCTTAAAGCGGCAACCCAGGAGCCTGTCGCCACCGCCGGAACTATATGGGCTCTGGTCTTGGTTGAGTAGCTTGTACGTCTCTAGCTGGGCAGTGGTTACCGAGTGGCCTACGGCGTTGTGGGAGGTACGGTGCTGGGTGTTCTCCGATTCCACCGAGGACGGTAGCCCCGTCGGCTAGGTCACGTTAGACCCAGTCCCGTGTTGGGAGCCCCCGTGAGTGCGGGAGCTCCGCACGTCGCGCCTTTTACTTTTGTTGGCATGATTTGCCGGCGCGTGGATGCCATTGACCCCCTCACGTTGCGCCCTGAGGGTCAGTCAATCTCGGTGCCTAAGTTTTCACCGCCGTATAGTACCCCAACGGCTACTGTCTTGTTAGGGTGTCTTGTGAAAGCCTCGTAGCGTCCCTATGCAGTCACACCTCGGTAGTGTTGATGTGCGTGGTTGGGTGCAAAGTTCTTTTGAACTTTTACGCGACTGGTGGGTAAAGGGCGAAACCTCTGCAGAGTGTACGATCTATCATGATAGCCTTGCTCAGGGTCACGAGCGGCCTGGATCCTTTTTGATTAGAATATGGTATTTATTCCTGTTTAATGTCACTTACACTATTTAATTGGGTTACAACTGGGAATCTCATTCATTTGTAGTAACTTGGATAAAGTTAAAACGAACCAACTAAAAGTGCTAATGCAGTTAAGCCAGTGTCGAGCCTTTTTGGAGCCTTCATAACCCGTGCTATACTTGCTAAGTAATTCTGTTACTTACACTTGCTATTATCATCTTTTTTGGGCAAAATCCCGGACGGGTAACAGACTGGAGTCAGGCTGACTATGAGGTGGAGTTTCCGGAGGATTTGCCGTACTTCTGAGTTGGCGGTCCCCCAGTCAGAGTCCTTGTGGGATTGCGGCTACACTTAGAGAGATGTTTTAGTCTTCCGCTGTTCCATGTATTTCATTTATGCAAAACTCTGATGTAATCGCTACCTTATGTGGAATAATGAAGCATTGTACTCTGATTTTTACCATAATTGTTCGCTATATGTGTCGGAGGACTTCCTGGGCACACATATGGCCGCATTCGGGTTTTGTGTAAATCCGGGTGCGACAGCGGAAGACTAATACATCTCTCTAAGCGTAGCCACAATCCCACAGGGACTCTGACTGGGAGAACGCCAACTCAGAAGTACGGCAAGTCCTCTGGAAACTCCACAGCATAGTCAGCCTGACTCCAATCTGTTACCCGTCCGGGATTTTGCCCAAAATGATAATAATAGCAAGTGTAAGTAATGGAAATTACTTAGCAAGTATAGCACGGGTTATGAAGGCTCAAAAAGGCTAGACACTGGCTTAACTGCATTAGCACTTTTAGTTGGTTCGTTTTATCTTTATCCAAGTTACTACAAGTGAATAAGAATCCCAGTTGTAACCCAATTAATGGTGTAAGTGACATTAAACAGGAATAAATACCATATTCTAATCAAAAAGGATCCAGGCCGCTCGTGACCCTGAGCAAGGCTATCATGATAGATCGTACACTCTGCAGAGGTTTCGCCCTTTACCCACCAGTCGCGTAAAAGTTCAAAGGAACTTTGCACCCAACCACGCACATCAACACTTCCGAGGTCTGACTGCATAGGGACGCTACGAGGCTTTCACCAGACACCCTAACAAGTCAGTAGCCGCTGGAGTACTATACGGTGGTGAAAACTTAGGCACCGAGATCGACGTACGCCCACGGAGTCACACCGTGAGGGGGTCGATGGCGTCCGGAGCGCGGGTATCCCACCCATACTGCGCAACGTGCAGAGTTCTCAATCGCTGAGACTCCTACACGGGACTGGGTCTAACGTGACCTAGCCGACGGGGCTACCGTCCTCGGTGGAATCGGAGATCACCCAGCGCCGTACCTCCCACAACGCCGTTGGCCCCTCGGTAACTACTGCCAAGCTAGAGACGTACAAGCTACTTGACCAAGACCAGAGCCCATATAGTTCCGGCGGTGGCGACAGGCTCCTGGGTTGCCGCTTTAAGAACCGGTCCTTATAGGGAGACACTAGAGCAAAGCACACAGCACATGCTCTAGCCCCCTAGTCCAAGTTGCTAAAAAAGCAAGTTTTATCATTAATGTTGAAGTGGACCATTAAGTCAATATTAACAATTAAGTACAGGTGACAGTAGTTGCGCCTAGCAAAATACTACCCAAATGCAAAACCCATAGGAAATACAAGGACAGGGAAATAAATGCTAGGAATAACTTTAATGGTAAACAATATTAGGCACATGCATATGTAATGAACAGTGTATTAAAAGTGAGATAGGTAGCAAGGATTGTCCGTGCTATAACTTGCCTTCCTCGGAGTACGGCTGCTGCTGAAACTCCTGCTCCGGCACGTCCTCAACGTACTCGTAGTCCAACGCTACGGGCTCACCGACTGGACACGAACATCACGCACGCATTCCAAAACAATCATCACATGCAAGCAAAAGTAATTCTATTAGAACAGTACACCAAACAGTAAAAACAGTACAAAAACAGGAGCTAGAAATAATCTACGCTTCGCTACGAACACGTGAGCGCGAAAATCACGCAAATCGGAGCTAAAACGTGAAAGTTATAGCGTTTCTAAGATTCGGGGGCTTGCTGGCAAAGTTTTAAAATTTCCAGGGGCCTAAACGAATAAAACAGGACCCATTTGTAATTATTTACGAATTAAAAAGGACCGCGGGTTAATTAACAGAAAACAGGGGGGCTCTTAAGCAAAATGGCCAGAGTTGACCGGTATAATGGGGTTGACCCGCGACGTGGCGCGATCTGTGGCCGTTGGATCCATATCGCGCGGCTCAGAACAGATCGGGCAGCTCGGGTGGCCGGCGGGAACAGGGGTACGCGGCGGCGCCGCTCTCCCGCACGGCGGCGCATCGCCGGAGCTGAGGAGATCTCGAGCTCCCGGCCGCCATTTGCGACGTGGCTTGGACCTAAGGGACCAGGGGGCTATGGCGAGTCTCCTTGAGTACCTCAAGACGAGGCGGGAGCAAAACAGTGGCCGGACGGCGCGAACCGGCGGCCGGCCGTTGTTGGCGCGGTGGGGCGAGCGCGACTGAGCGGGAAGGGAGCGAGAGAGGGCCTGGGAAGGGTTCTCACCACGTGGCGATGCTTCTGGAGCACTTGGGTGTGGCGGAGTAGCGATGAGCGCCGGGATCAATGGCGGCGGCTCGAGCTTGGGCGGCGGCGGTCGTCAGTGTGCGCGGGAGGAGGAGCTCCGGGGCGCGGGAGGAGTCGTGCGGGGCTCGGCGATGCTCCTCGTGGCGTGGTGGGGCGAGTCCGAGGGCCAGCCGGGGCAGCGGGGTGCCGGAGCAGCGGCTCGGCGGCGAACCTTGGCGCGGCGGCTCGACGGCTCTGTTTGGAGAGGGGATGAAATTGATGAGCCAGGGATGGAATTGAGGGTGGGGAACAACTTGGTTGGGTTCATTACCTCGTGGCGGACCGATTGGAGCGGCTCGGGTCAGACCAACCGCAGCGGAGGCGGAGCTTTGCCAACAATGGCGTCGGCGGTGCCGGGGTCGCGTCGGTGATGGAGCTGCGCGGCTCGAGGGCGAAATTGGTGCGGCTCGGTGCGCTGGTCCCCGTGGGGGTGCTGGTTTGCCCCGACTGATAACCACGGCGGCCAATCGGAGCAGCAAGCTCCGCGGCGGCGCTTGGATGGCGGCGACAGTGGCGCAGAGAGGGGAAGGCGGCGCTAGGGTTGGGGCGACGGGGGTGAGGGGACCAGGGTGCGGCGCTCGGCCGAAATAAGAAGGCGAGGGGGATGCTGAGGGCCTCGGCGTGCGAGAAATCCGGCGAACGCGCCATCACCGGAGCGCCGGGGAAGGAAAGCGCGCGGGGAAGAAGAAGGTAGGTGACGTCAGCATGACGTCGGCGACCTGACGCGCGGGCCCCGGCTGGCAGCGAGAGCGGGAGACGGGGGGGAAGGGAAGGCGCGGCCGGCTGGGCCGGGTGGGAGGGCGCGGCCCAGGAGGAGGGAAAGGAGCTGGGCCGGCAGAGTGGCTGCTGGGCTTAGTCGGGCCGAGCGGTTGGTGTGGGCCGCGGGAAAAAGGAAAAGAGAGGGGGAGCTGGGCCGGACTGGAGTGAAAGCGGAGGGGGCAGAAATGGACTTGAGGAAAAGTTCAGGGAGTGAAATCGAACTATGAGCCTAACAACTTTCTAGAGCTCCAAACAAAGTGATTCAAATTTGAATTTAAATATACTTAAATTCTTGTTTGAATCACAAGCAATACAAAAATAAATGCAGCAGCATGAATGCAACAATAAATGTTTCTATCACTTATATTTGATTTTAAACTTTAGAAAATTATTATTTAGCCTTTATAAAATGGGTGAAAGCATTAAAAAATTAATTAATTGCCAAAAATTTTAAATTTGAGTATTTCGGGTGTGACGACGGGCGGCGGACGACCGACGGCGGCGATCGAGGGATGTGGCTAGTCGGTGCAACTACAGCAAAATTGAAGGGAGGAGGAGGTGCGCTACCTCCTGGGGATACTCCTGGCGCGAAGAATTGGCCGGAGAGTTGGTGGAGCGACGAGACGACGGCGAGCGGCGGTTGGTGGCGTCGGTGCTCGCCGGCGGTGGTGCTCCGGAGCGCGGGACGGGACTTGGAGTTGCTTGGCGGGGTCCTCGTGGCCTGGCGAAACTCCTCCACGGCCGGATCGGGGCGAAGGTGCACCGAGGCGGCGGAGCGACGTCGGCCGGCGGCAGCGAGCGTGCTTGCGCTCGGGAGCGGCGTGACTTGGGCGTGGCGGCGCTAGGGTTGGGGCGATGGGTGAGGGGAGCAGGGTGCGGTGCGGGTCGAGTTAAGAAGGCGCGGGGGAAGGGCCTCGACGTGCGGGCCGGCCGCGGTGAGCCGCGCCATCACCGGCGCTCGGGATGGAAAGGGGGCGAGGGGGAAGAAGGAAGGTGACGCCAGTGCTGGCGTCAGCGCCTGACAGGTGGGGCCCGGCTGGCAGCGAGCGCGGGAGAGGAGAGAGGGGGCGCAGCTGGCGGGGCCGAAGTGGGCCGCGGAGACGAAGTGGGCCGGGAGAAAAAGAATAGAGAGGGGGAGCTGGGCCGGACCGGGGAAAGAGTTGGGGGAGCAAAGCTGGACTTGAGAAAAGTTCAGGGGGCTAAAGCGAACTATTGGCCTAACAACTTTTCTAGAGCTCCAAACAAAGTGATTCAAATTTGAATTTAAATATTTTTAAATTCTTGTTTGAATCACAAGCAATACAAAAATAAATGCAGCAGCATGAATGCAACAATAAATGTTTCTATCACTTATATTTGATTTTAATTTTAGAAAAATTATTATTTAGCCTTTATAAAATAGGTGAAAGCATTAAATAATTAATTAATTACCAAAAAATTTTAAATTTGAGTATTTTGGGTGTTACAAAACTGCACATGTATACGTGTTATATTAGGTTATGTGTAATATGAGCGATCACCCATGCATGTGGTTATGCATGTGTAAAAGAAATTGAGTAAACAACATGGGTATATGCACATGGGCAGTGATGATCGAAAGGAGATTTGTAGGCCCTTCTTTCAGCAAGTTGTTTAAGCCAGTCTTGCTTGTGGAAAAGACTTCAAACTTGCACGCAAACACATACATGCGCGCGCACAATATCTAATTGTGAATTGTTTGTTTAGTCAGGACACTTCTAAAATTATTGGAAAAATGTGTATCAACCTAGAGGATACATTTGAATGCGTTGAAATCATATTTTGGGGTTAATGATGAATGTTTCACACAATAGCTAACACTCCATTACCAACCCCTCCCCCTTAGTTATGTGTTTCATGACCTGATCAAGTCTGACCTGCTCTCTAGCCCCCGTGTGGTACTTCATCTCTCGGTATAGCCCTGCGTGTTGTCATCACCAAAACACCCCTTCCATTGCTTATGGCCAATCACACCCTAGCTCACCCCACCACTATGGCCTATCTACCACACTAACTTGTCATGCACTCGCCATACCCACTACCATCCCCCTACCATTCCCATTATGCTTTACCACATTTGCTGCCCATCTGGGCCCCATGTTATCGCCTCTTTCCCTCCCTCTAAGTTTGGAGCTTCGATGAATACTAATCCTAACAATAACCTTTGCATTCCTTTTGATCTATTAATCATCATGCAAACGGGCCTCTAATTGAGTTGGTTAGGTAGCTCCAGTAGCACTCCTCATGTCCTAGAATTGACTGCCCGTGGGAGTAATCTCAGGCTGGCGTTAAGAAAATCCCCTCTCGTCCGTCCCACATCAAAGCACGGGTCTAAGGCCTCTCGTTCATCCCACGCCAAAGCACAGGTCTAAGGCTTGGCCCAGGTCATCGATCGTCTTATTACACAGGCAACCATGCCATTGTGTAAGGGTGGAGCGGTTTTTTTATTAACCATCGTTAGTTTTTTAAGATGAAAATAATGCTCCAATCTCTATTACTATTTGTGTCCCATGAGATGGATGTAGCATTATAGATTACTCTCAAAGGATGGAACATCAACGAAACAAAATAACAAGCCTTATGGTGTTTAATTGAAATATCAAATATGGAACATATATAGTCTATTACTCACCATCTATGGTTGGCGGAAAACACATTCATGGTAACAACCTTCAAATAAAGCTTGGGATGCCAAGGCAAGTGCCACAGCTACACAGTAAGCTCATCCGATACGTTAAGATCACCGTGTATAGAAGATCATATGATGTGTGAGTAATAAAGCAGCTCTCTTTCTTCTTTTTAGTAATTCTATTGAGGAAATTAAAAAGAAAGAAAGATAGGATCGGGTAAAGAAGGCAAATAAAGGGGGGTAATGTATCTGAATAGAAAAGGTTATCTGCGGTAGGCATGCATGCACTGATTACAGAGCTGACAGACAGGAGCCAATCATGCAACGGAGAAGAGATGGATGGCTCTTTGCACACATGAATGCGTACGCATGGCCTTCGCTGAGCAATGCCTGCCGTCCATATTCACTCAGATCACTCTCTGCCCTATACTACTAGATCTCGTTTATTTCCTCCTCGTTCTTTCATTGGATCTCACGAAAGCCGCATAAGAAAACAGAGCGCACAGCCAACGTGATCCATTGTACCACCATTTTCTTGTTATGAGTGTGAATCAATCATAATATTACTATTACATTATTAACATCGCTATCTATACAAGGCGCGACTTGACTTACACGGTCTTCTATGTTACACATAACCATTCATCCCGTCTATGTAAAGGGATGCATTTTGGAGGAAAAGTAACTTTGTAGTGTATTGTGTTTCCGTTTTGATCTCTGTGCTTATATTCCACCTTCTTACCATTTGGTGATAGACATACACCGAGTCTAGAACCAACACACTATATATGCCTACAGAACCGATCTGGGTTTCTAGGGTTTAGGGTTTCTACCTTATATTGGAGAGACCCTGCTTTTAAAGTGAGTACGCATATGTTACATAGAAAATGCATGTATGTAGATAGTAATTAAATTGGAATGCTTAAATTGGACGAAACCTGCAGGCAGGGATATATGAGGTGCATGTTATTATAGAGGCGCGGCCGGGTGTGCATACATGGCCAACATACAAACACTGACGGCGATCTGAGCACAGTGTAGAATTGTACGGCAGCGTCGGCCTGCCTGCCTCCAGATTGCAATACTGTAGTACGCAACAACTTTACGGCCGGCCGGCGAGAGGGATGGCCGGCCGGGATCAAACATCATTATTGGGGCCGGCCGGCCGGATCGATCGGAGGCATGCGTAACGTACTACATGCCGTTGAGCCGTCACTGTCACTATCAGCTAGCTGCTAGCGCCGATATATATATATATATATATATATATATATATATATATATATATATATATATATATATATATATATATATATATATATATATATATATATATATATATATATATATATAGGACCAGTTTTATCTACCATCGCTTGTAGCTACCATCACCATCAATATACCATTGTATGTATATCCACATACTCATTTATCAATTTGAGTATGTTCGTATACTAATCCTAAGATATTTCGAAGAAAATTGTATGAAAAAATTCAGAAGCAACCCTATTTTTTTAATTTATCATGATTATAGCATTATACTAGTATATAAAATTAGTATATCCACATACTCAAAGTACGCTTACATACTCAACCTACATACCACCCAGATAGTCTAGTATCATCATATACTACATGTACATACTCTTCGTTGGATCATACACGTCTTCTAACATGAGATACACAGGTGATGGTAGCTACCAGCGATGGTAGAAAGGAATTTTCCTATATATATATATAGAGAGAGATAGATGCATATATAGGAATTTTCCTATATATATATAGAGATATAGATACACGTCTTCTAACATGAGATATAGATATATATAGAGATAGATGCATCATGCCCGGCCGACGGTGTGTGCACAACAGGAGATAAGCTTGCTAGGTTGTTGTAGCTTAATTAGCTTGCTACTAGGAAGGACGACGACGGTGACATAGCTATCTAGTAGCTGCCCTTCATTTTATTTACCCATGCATATATCACACTTGCTCCACTATTCTATATATGTAGCATTATTTGTGCATATATGTTCATATCTATAAAGTATTATATATGATATCATCACGCACAAAATTAAAAGAACATATATAGAAGATTGATTGCACTTTTTAAAATAATGGCCAGCTCCATGATTCATGCATATAATATTTTTTTACAAAAGACCAGTATAGACACAGACGCTCATGTATAAGTATATAACCTACACACATGCACCTTTATGAATATACCATACAACTTTATCCCTATGAGCATCTTCGAGAGACTGGAACGGCGGATATCGAGATTAACGAAGTCAGCATATAGACGACTCTCTGTCGACAGACACGTCGTCATCACTGTAAGAATAGTACTACTTATATCCCGGAATAAATACAGAAAAATATGACACTTAATTCTGAGTCACAGGACTCAAACTGATGGGTTGATTCCACCATAAAATTTTTTACCAAACGTACTTAGAATCAGTTCGCATTCGATCATGCAAATGATCCGATGATAGTGCAATACTACAATGACCTTTCCAATATTGGCAATAGAAAATAAAAACACACGGAGGAAAATTGAGTAGCCAAGCAATGTGTACACTCACTCAGTCACACAGTATATATGTGCCTTGCATGCATGATGCGTGGGCCCCAACATCTGACAAAAGTACCACCACACACACCAGAACCGAAGGATGGATGGCCCACTGGTCGACCGCTGCGGTGGGACCCAGCGTAACGAGGATCTTTGTATCTTTCTAGTGGACTGTTTTATCATTGACATGTCACTGTATGGAAGCATATACTGAATATACGATTGATCGAGAGAGTATAGAGAGCAGCAGTCTGTCCACTGA
The DNA here is from genome assembly GCA_033239725.1 of Echinochloa phyllopogon. Taxonomy (NCBI): domain Eukaryota; kingdom Viridiplantae; phylum Streptophyta; class Magnoliopsida; order Poales; family Poaceae; genus Echinochloa; species Echinochloa phyllopogon. Next base: position 618,611 of record BTCW01000006.1, on the reverse strand, counting down.
AGAAGAGATAAAGGGCCGGGCTACCAAACCGTGTTTCACGGAGCTAGGTACCAGCAGCGTGCAACGGCTACAGCATGCATGCCGGGCATGCAGGCCGTGGCAGGGTCGCCTTGCCTAGCCTGCATCATGTACGGTGCAGCTTTCTATGTCGTGTACATGCCACCATGCATGCTCTTTAGTTTGTTTCCGTACGGACGGCAGGGCACACACATGCATGCATATTGTATAGAAGTTTGTGGTACTAGATTTTATGTCACACCCGGCCCAGTTTAGTGCCACATTGCTAGTTGAGCAAGGGTGGAGGCAACTTATAAGCCTTTGTCTTCCAGCCATAGCACCTTCGGGTTAACCCTTTTACACGAAGCGAGGACGAAAGTGTAAGCAGAGTGCTATGTGTACGTGTGCACGCCCCTCGGAAGGGCTGTGCGGTGCGGCTTTGGAGGGCGGGGTGTTACAGGTGGTATCAGAGCCGACCCTCGCGGTTGCGCGTACGGGCGCAGTGTGCGGGCATAGGGCGCATGGCGCGTATGGCCCGGGTAGGGCATACGGCATGGACTATGGCGCCGGCACTGGACGTACGGTCGTGCGCCAAGGGGGAACGTTCCTGGACATTTGCCCGTGTGGGTGAGTTGCGCCGACGAGGACCCTCGCGGTTGCGCGTACGGGCGCAGTGTGCGGGCATAGGGCGCATGGCGCGTATGGCCCGGGTAGGGCATACGTCATGGACTATGGCGCCGGCACTGGACGTACGGTCGTGCGCCGACGAGGACGTCGGGTTCTTTGAGGGGGGGTGTATGTCACACCCGGCCCAGTTTAGTGCCACATTGCTAGTTGAGCAAGGGTGGAGGCAACTTATAAGCCTTTGTCTTCCAGCCATAGCACCTTCGGGTTAACCCTTTTACACGAAGCGAGGACGAAAGTGTAAGCAGGGTGCTATGTGTACGCGTGCACGCCCCTCGGAAGGGCTGTGCGGTGCGGCTTTGGAGGGCGGGGTGTTACATTTTAGAAACCTGCTTTACGGTTCTATAGGAAATATTGATGCACGGTTTTCAGCTAATATATAATTATTATAAAGTGAGCTTATATTAGCTTTTTTTTCTTATTTCTACGAATAGGGAATGAATTATATTCAAGTAATCATGATTATTATATTTAAGAACTATTTAGTCAGTTAGAATTAAAATGGACTTTTGAGCTTGACTAGATCTTATCTATAGGCACGGAATCTTATCTCGATCATGTCTAACATAGAACACGACCATATTCAAAGTATCACTAGAGACCACCATGCGAGCTCAAATGAAGATGCTTCAAAATTTGCTACACCGCAAGAGATGCATGTAGACTGAAACGAACCGGATTTTCCTTACCGAAAATCCGACTCCCTGTATCACCGTGATAATCCCAGAATCAACTGCTATCGCATACAGAACTCATTTCAGAAGTTATCATATCCATACGTCGAATAAAACAGTGCAATATTTAGGTTATTACATCTCCCAACATAGGAAGTACGGGTACAAGTCACTTGGGCTAAATCGACAGAAAGGAAAGCCAACGCAGCGGTAGCTAAGTCATCAGGGCTTCATCTACATCTCCTCCACAGGCAACTACTCGAGCGTAGCGCCGCACCTCAGTCGTACCATCCATCAGCGTTGTTGTCGAAGTCGGACTCGTAACCTGCAAGACCTTGAACTGTTCCCAAGGATTGGAACAGTTCCACGTCACCATCCATAGATGTGCAAGCTTTAAGGTGGACTAATCTAGTATACAAATAGACAAGGAAAAGCCAGGGGTTTCCTATGCAGCAGCATATAGAAGTTTGTAAAACAATTTCCAACACCAACACACACCTCCACGGCAATCCTGACAGAACAGGCTCCCGTCTCCAACATCTATTCGATGGGAGAACTCCTGCTCCTCCCATCTCATCGGCCATGCCGGGTCCTTAGTTTAAAAAGGGGAGAGGTAGAAGTTTTAGTCACCAAAACACTAACAGAATGAGCAGTTCAAAGGGGGTTGTCCATGACCGAGGACGCGGCTATACGTATAGTTTTAACTCTGCAGAGTGTGTACACCTGGAATCTATGCGAAGTGCACCCAGGAGGTAGCAAGCCAACTGAGCCACACAACACCGAACGGAGGTCTAGTAGTTACGGCACCATCCTGCTTTTCCGGGCTTGGGCGCATCCTCCCGCAAGAGGTCACCCCAGAACTGTGAAGCACTCCCCCGGGGCCAGTCGGGGGCCAAAGCAAATCAGGGAGCAAAGGTCAACACCAGTCCCCCTTACACTGAAACACTATCCTCCTGCAGGCTTGGCACCGCACTTGCTAGGCTCGGATCGGGCCCACCCTCATAATGGACACACGGAGTGCACGATAAGTCCCAATGAAGCAGCTAGTCCGACCGGTCCTCAAACTGTCGAAGGGAGCTCTTCTCTCGAAATGCGTACCCACCACGGTGGTCCGCTAGTCGCACCCATTACAGGTATCGCCGCCAACTCCTCAACATCGGGTCAAACCAATCTTGTGCCCGCAACAGGCACTCCGTAGGAAATACCCAAGTGTACTTCCCCAGCCCCCAATCCGAGGATTGGGTTATGGTGCGCTCACTTCAACAAAAGGGGGTTTTCAAATCCTCCAACTCCTTTATTTTCACACTCACACCGAAAACAGTTAAAAGTATCCCTTTTCCTCACACGCATGCAAGCGGAGCATTCTCAACAGCATAGGTATAAATATAGCAGTAGGATAGCAAGGAAAAGATAATTAAACAGGCTATGCACGATTTATCATCTCAGGCAGTTCATGCGAGTAAATAAAGCATAGCATTTCTACAAGCATGTCTAATAGGCGTTCAGAGAATGGATGGGCGTGAACCTGGTGACTCCTCCTTGTCGTAGTACTCAACGAACTCCTCCTCCTCAGTCCCGACGTGAGTCTCCGGTCCTCCTAAATACCGATCCGTAATTCAATTACCGAGACTACTAGCAAATAAACTCCAAACGAGAACCAAGGAAGAGCCAAACAACACCAAACTCAATTCTAACGCGTAGGTCATGATTTTAGAAAAATAATGAAACTGGTTTCATATTTTTCTGAGCTACGGTTGATTTATTATTAATTTTTGAAGTTTAAATCATTTTCTGAAATCATTTAATTAATTCCGAAAAATAAAATAACAGACAGGGACACGTGGCAGCCCCTGGTGGTGCCATGTCATCACTGCTGACGTCAGCAGGACGTCATGCTGACGTCATCAGTGGGTCCGGGTATGCTGACGTCATCGTGGCCCCGGATGACGTCAGCGTTGACTCGGTCAACGTTGACCAATCAACGGTCAAGGTCAGTGGGGTCGTGGCCCACATGTCAGTGACAGGTGGGGCCCGGCGGTCAGCAGGGTTAAAAAGAAATAGGAAAAAGGAAGGGGGCGAGTTGGGTTGAAAGCACTTGGCTCGGCCCAACAGGCGCTGGAATTCGGCCCACGAAGGGTTGGGTTTCGGCCTGACTGGCCTAGGGCGAGGTGGACCAAGTCCACCGTGCACCAGGTCTGCGGTCCACTTGGACCGAGAGCACGGGATCTGGGTGTGGCCGGACGGGATCGTCTGCGGATGCTGCTGTGTGCGGTTAGTGTGGTCCGTGGTGCGGCTTGGCGCACGCGTGTGCTGGGCGCGGCGTCGCGCGACGTGCGCGCTCTAGCGCACCGGCGAGCGGCGGCGGCTGGCGACGGCGAGGGCCAGTAGCGGACGACGTGGCTCGGGGATAGGGGAAAAGCTTCGGCCGGGTTTCGCGAATGCGGGCGGAAAGAAAAGGCGAGGCTTTGGCCGGCGAGGCGGCCTGCCGATGAGCGCCGGTGGAGCTCTAGCTCCGGCCACGGCGGCGAGGCGGCGGGGGGCGTCGCTGGGGGTCTTTTGTCACTCGGCTGCATAGGCGCAGCCTCGGAGCGGGCTTGGCTCACGCGCGCGCTGCAAGCCTCAGGCTTGTGGGCGACGCGGCCACGGCGGCGCTCGCGCGGCCCGAGCGGAGCTCGGCGCGCGGCGGCCATGGCGGCCTGGGATAGCGAGCGGCGACGGCGGGCTGCGGAAAAAGGGCTCACGGCGAAGGAGACCTGCACAAGAGCACGGCTCGAAGGCCGGCGACAGACAAGGGCTGCAAGGCGGCGACGTCGAGCGGCTCACAGCATGATGGCCGGAGTTCACAGAGAAACATGGGAGCGCGGCGGCGGCGACTCACCGTTAGTGGTGTAGTCGTTCGCTGCAGCTCGGTGGAGGCTCGTGGAACGGCGGCGGACTTCGGGCTCGCGGTGCTCAGGGACAGAGACACCTCCTCCTTGCTCGGCGGCGGCAGCTTGAAGACCGTGGCGCGGACGGCGGCGATGAAGTTCGACGGCTCCTCCTCGCTCCTCCCCCGACTCCTCCTCCTCCTCCTCCTCCTCCTTCCCCTCACTCCAGACGGCGACGGTGGTGTGGAAATCCCCAACGGGGAAAGAGGCGGCTCGAACGGGGAATGGCGCCGGCGGGGCCTTTAAATAGGCGGCCGGGCTAGGGTTAGCGGACGCGAGGGCGGGCGCGGACGGCTAGGAATCCTTGGCGTCCGTGCCCTAGTCCACGCGGCGCCCATCGCGCGGGTGAGCGGCGCATTTGGCGCGGAGCGCCGGCGCGGGGTGCGGCTGCGTGCTCGGCCGTGTGGGGGAGAGGGGGTGACGCGAGGTTGGGGGTAAAGCTGACAGGTGGGGTCGGCCTGTCAGCGAGTGAGAGAGAGAGAGGGCACGGGGGCTGGTGTTGGGCCGGCTGGAGTTTGGGCTGAGGGGGTTAGCGGGCCGGCTCGGCTTGGGGAGGGGTTGCTGGGCTGGTTAGGTTAGAAGGTTTCGGCCCAAAGGGTTTAGGGGCTTTAGACAATTAGTTTAGCTTAAGTTAGTATTTGAATTCAAATTTGAATCTGATTCAAATTCGAATGCTCCAAACAATTGAACTCCAAGAAAACCAAATAAGACCCAAAATCACACTAAGGCAAAAATACAACTTAATTCCAATTAATGTTTATTTTAATTCTAGGAATTTAGGAGGGAATTAAGAAGACACTCTTATGATTTTCTAACTAGCTCACATTCCACAAAAGTTTTTGAAAATTCACATTTTTGCACAATACATTCCGTATAAAAAAATACGGGATGTTACAGGCACAATATCAAAAACGGCCACCTTCTTTATCTTCTTGGTAGAATGGCAGGCCAATACCTACCGACCTTGAACAATGATAGAGCCGTGAACTAATTACTACACCCGTGCACAGTAATCTTTTCGGGGGAGGGGGCATCTGATATGGTATCAATATATAATGCTTCAACTATGTCAACCCTAATGACGCACATATATATATGGCGACTAAGTTAGGGAGCGAGACTAGCCATTGTCATTACACTTTTAGGACTAGCATGGCGATAGTATGCGAGGAGCATGGTGTGACAAAGACATGTTTGGTTTGCTCCTTATACCCTATATATAGGCGACATGAAAATGGTTGTGATCACATGGGTTAACTAACCCAAGAAACTTAGCATTTAATTTGGGTTGTTGTAGGGTACAACTTGTAGTAGAAATTTCTAAGTGGTGATAGATCCATTTTGTTTATTGAGATTGCCCATCACACTAGAGGGAGCTGGGCATGCTCGACTTAATTTGAGCGAGCAGGACGGCATACACAAGTCAATGAATAATAAACAAAAGGTAGGTGTTGACGGCCAAAATTGACCGGTTTGTGCACACCAGTCAGACCGGTTTGCGGCTGGTTTGCACAGCCGGGCCAATTTTGGCCGCCAATAGTAGGGATCGAGCGAAAGAAGGCAGTGGATTGAGGAGGTTGCAACACGTACAAATAAAGGAAATTGAGTACGTCTAGATGTTCTTGGGTCTAATTAAGATGTCTTAAGATAGCTTCATTATATTCTGAGGGGCACTTCATCACAAGGAGGTGATCTGAGCTGAGGATGCAGCTAGCATCCACCGTGATGTCTTCTCGTTACTGGTACCTCAAGAAAGGACATGATTACATAGGGCAAGAAAACTAAAAATAACTCGTGCTACTTCAGATTATTGCGCATTATTGCAACTTGGGGTAAAAATTAAATCGCAAGTAGTTGTCGACCGGTATACCATGGTGAGAAGGTGTTGCTATAATTCATCGTTCAGACAAGTGCCCATAACCATACCTCTATAGTCCTATACACATTGCCCATGACACTAAAGGTGCTGGCCATGTTCAATTTAAGGTTTCAGCAGGCCGGGCAGCAGAGAACCATCAAATAAGATAGGTAGAAGGAGATCGAAAGAAGAAGGCGGCAGATCAGGGAGCGAGGTTGCAACACGAAAGGGGACCAAGTGGTGAACGACCAATAATATTATAAGGTTCTAATGATATGACTAACCAATTTTTTTTAGTGTGTGTACATACTATTTAATTAATTTCCTTGAGAAATTAAATGGACCATAATACTAGCTAGATTTCTCTTAACGTACATTATGGGCTTTGCACGGGCGGTGTACATGCACTGTGACTCTGGGCCCACAAGGAGGGGAAATTAAATAAAATCGATCCTTATTACATGCAAGTGTACATAGTACATTATTGTACGTGCATATACACACACATACACATGCATGCGTGTAGTGTGTATGCAGCTGGTAGCAGAGATCAGAGATCATGCATGCAATGCATATGGTGGACCTGACTGAAGGAGCAGATCGAGGGCGGCGTACGTCCACGTCAGTGATCGATGAGCTCCCTAGCTAGGCATATACGGCTCCCTCTGCAGAGGTCACTTGGACCCTAGCTTGCTCATCAATGTGCAATGCATTTGCCGTATTCCCTCGATACGGTCGTATCTTTCGTTCCAAATTAAACAGGCTCCATCAATCGTCTATGAGTTGATTAATTCCTACAGGCGGCCTGGCCTGGCTACAGGAATAGGAGTATATCCATGCTCGCTCCAACCGGAGCCTAATGGCGGCTCGATTTGGTCGATACGGCCGGGCGCGCGGCAGGCCATGATTGGGCAGAAAGGGAGGCAAAGGGCACGCCTCATTTCGTTGTACACACCACTGCTCATGTGCAGGTCACTAGCAATCGAGCACACTAGGATTCCATTCCATGCTATATATGCATTGTGCAGCATGCACAGCTCCTTAATTGGCCGGTTCCAATAAGCAGCGCGCGGCTGTACTATATGTATAACGGCCGGGCCTTTAATTTTTATTTCCTGGTGGTCGGCATGCATTTGCTAGCCCATAATCCCGTACACTCCATGCCATACTGCCATGCCGCCATGAGAAGGAGGGATGGTGTTGTGTGTGATGTTGATGGCTCAATGTGTATGCACAGTACAATATCATATATGGATGCTGGGATGTGCCCTTTTGGTTTTGGTGTCCTGCATGCGACCTAGACTTTGGGAGGGCATATATCCATGTGGGACATGCATACATGCATGCTTCACGTACACCAGCACTACCAATGCAACAAAAAGTCGGTCTATCTATTCATGTGTCCTTGGCGAATTCAGTGGAATAGTACTCCAATCTCAACATCACAAGTAGTCGAATCACGACTGGCAGCACCGAAGGAATTGAAGCTGAACAAAGATGCTACATTCTGTAACCACCTTAATTATTGCATTGCATCCAGACACAAGCCATGTATCCTTTAGTTCCTATAGCCACCTTCAATGGGTAACTAGAAAGGGCACCTTTCTTTGCTACATGTCAGGTGCCGAATTTTGGAGCCTTCACACGTCCTTCAAACTCCATACTGGCTTTGGCTTTGCCTAGGGACCGGCCATATGGTACTGCCCCTTTTGGGGTCTCATTAACACGGTTCAGGTCGAGAGCAAGTCACACGATGCTATATATCATACCAGCACTGAAACACGGATCGCACCGGTGATGTATGCCCATCCACAACTTGAGTGTTTCTCTTCTTGTTGGGGAGTCTCCTCTGATTCATTTCTGGACCTGTCTTTGGAACCCTCTCTTTTGCACCGTGGTGGGCTTCGTTTTCAGTCCTATTGGGCCGGACAGGATAGGTTATCAGGCCGTCGCTCATTAGAATGGGCCCAAATTATAACTGGGCCGCGAGATGATCTCTTTGGGCTTATACTATCAGAAAACGCACCACACATTCCGTTTCTGCTCTGTATTTGTCTGTAGAGAAATGATGAATATTTTCTGATGGTATGATAATGAACCAATTGGAGAAGATTATACAAACCTTTGTGAAATGATCATCCAAGATTTGCAAAGATATCCAGCTGCGTCACTTGTCTTGCGATTTACGGTGCAGGTCAGGATGATAGCAAAGACGAGATGCCAATCGCATCCGTACCTTACAACACACTCCAACTAAGGTGCTATTTGCTTACGAGACAGCTGAGCTCCTAGACTGGGCACACACACACACGCCCATCGACGAATGGCATCCACGTCATCTGCGTCTCCATGCGACCGGCCGAAAGCACAGCCGTCGTCTTCCTCCGTCGCATCGCATGAGCTCCAAGCCAAGCCTACTTCACTCAAAAGCATTGCAGAAACTGAAGCACACACAAGAGCCAGCCATTGCTGAGTGCACAAGATGCGTGTGTGTGATCCGCATGCGACGTCATTCCAAATAAATAATGTCAGAATGATCGATCGTGATAGAGAGGCTTCATTGAAAATTAAAGAAGTTTTTGTGAAAATCATTAGGTCCAAAAGGCAGAAGGAGCTATAGGTGTCTCAGTCTCACTCATTCCCGGGCCAGCTACACACATGGGCTTTGAGGCCAAGGAACGCATTGTTTGGAAGCAAACCCAGCCGAAGTCGTAGCAGAGGAGCCAAGTCACTGGCAACTCAAATCAAATCTTCACGCCCCTTCCCTCCAAGCCACAGGCATGTATATGCATATATATAAATATGTGCTACATGATCATCACCACAACTCACTCAGCTCATCGCACTACAGCAGCAGCAGCAGCAGCCGCCTCTCTCGCTCAGAGCACCAACAATGGCGTTCAACCCTAGCCCTCCAGGACTGGGCTTCCCCTACTTCCCTCCAAACCCTTACCTTCCAAGGCCACCACCGCGGCCCCAAGCCCCGCCACCACCACAGCGCTTCCCGCCGCCCATCAGAGCCCCACCGCCGCCACAGCGTGCTCCGCCACCGCCTCAGCTTCCACCTCCACGCCGTGCTCCACCACCGCCCACTCTACCCCCGCCACCACCACGCCGTGCTCCCCCGCCGCCCGCTCTGCCCCTGCCACCACCACGTCGCGCTCCACCTCCACCGTCATTGCCCCCACCGCCGCCTCGCCGTGCTCCTCCTCCACCCTCATTGCCCCCACCGCCGCCTCGCCGTGCTCCTCCTCCACCCTCATTGCCCCCACCGCCTCCACGCCGTGCTCCACCCCCACCACTCATCCGTCCGCCGCCACCACCAACTCCTCGCCCTCAAGCTCCACCACCACCTCGCCCGCTAGCACCGCCTCCACCGCATATCCACCCGCCTCCGGCACCCGTGCCACCTCCGCCTAGCCCTCCTCCCCACATCGTCATCATCGTGGTGTTCGTCTCACTGGGAGGCCTGCTGCTGCTGGGGTGCCTGGCCGCCTTCTTCTGCTGGCACAAGAAAAAGGGGAGGACGACAGAGACCAAGGCTGAGGTGCTCAACTTCAGCGACCATGTCCATGTCCACAAGGAGAACATGTCAGGCCCTGGCGGCGCCAACGTTGTCAAGCTCTCAATAGACGAGGACATCAAGTTCCAAGAGGCGGTGAAGAAGCATGACACCATTGGAGAATCCTCGAGCGCCACAGCAGCTGGGAAGACGGCACACCACCTCCGTTGGACCTGGCACAAGAAACACGAGAGCAAAGAAGAGAAGAAGACGGAGCTCATCAATGTCACAAAGCACAAGCATGTCGACGAGAGGATCATGCCAGGGCCGCATGGTGAAAAGATTGAGGTCCTTTCAGAAGATGAAGACATCAGGTTTGAAGAGGCAGGCCAGAATGAAGAAGAGTTTGAGAAATCCAAGGCATACATAAGCAAATCCTAAGAAGATGATGCCATTGCCTGCCGAAGATTGCCAATACTGATGAAGGTCCTTAAGCTTGATGCAGTAATCATATCCATACCCATAAACTCGCACATACACATCCCTTGCATGCATTTGAGTATTTTGATAAGATTCAATGTTCTTTCATGTGGCTGAAATAAGGGTGTCAGACCCATTTGATTGGATTCAATATGTAATTATTTCTCAGCAATTGTATATGAGCAGTTTATGTGTGCAAAAGAATTTCCACAAGAATTTCACAGAAGGCCATTGTGTAAATGCCGGTTAGTAGCTGCATGTTGCTTCATAATAAAGTGTGCTCATACACAACCTATGTGTCCACATATTCCCCATCGTGTCAAGAGCAGGAAGAGAATTTATGGGGATTTGGCAGAAGGTGAACACGGCTGCACAGTTAACTTTACAGGGTAGCCTAAACATAATCCAGTACTTGTTATCACTACACAACACATCATAATCCTAACTGCTTCTGCTACTTAGTTAATTGCGATAGGAGTAATCCGCTTCTTAGTAGGCTTACTCGATGCGCTGTTCTTGGTTGACACTGGAGGTGGTGTCACTTCGGCAGCCACAGGACTGGTTACCGCCTTAACTTTGTTGTCACCAACATCCACTTCCATACAGTCTACTGATACCGGCTTGTTTTCACATGTCACATTTCCTTCAGCAACCTCACCTGTCCCTGTATTTAGAACCCTGTTAGAGTTTCTTCAAGAAAATGTATGTGAAGGGCAAAGGTTGCAATCATTTGAAAGAAACCAATTTCATCATGTAGCTATGCACAGCAGACTTTATATGCATGTTGGGCTGTGTTACTGTTGTAAGATATCTGTTGATAAGGTACTTTAGTAGCCACAATATCACTTACATCATGTGATAGTTAACAGTTTGCACAGCATGTGTGTCCCAAGTGTCACAAGTAGAATCCCAGTCTTTAGGTGCAGAGAAGAAGGTAAATATAGAAAGAGACTTGAGTTTCTTTACTGATAACCTATATAAGTGAGTTGTAATACTTGCAGTATAACAATATAAGATTTAACTGCTTCAGCTACCTAGTTAATTGCAACTTTAATAACTCATTTGTTATTAGACTTACTCAATGTGATGTTCTCGGCCGACATCTGTGGCACAGTAACTCCTACAGCCACAGGGCTGGCTTCCATCTTAGGCTTGCTGGCACTTACATCAACCTCCATGCTATCTACAGATACAGGCTTCTTTACACATGTCACATTTCCTTCAGCAACTTGCTTGGATCCTAGAGATTTATCCAGCATTGGACCATGTTAGAAGAATGTCTTCCGAACAATTGCTTATCAGAAGCGGGAAAACAGAGACAGTACAGGTAAATGGTATTGGTTCAATATACAGATTGTAAATAATTAATATACAGAACTACCAAACATATGCATTGAAACTGCATCTAAAGAGATAGCCATACATATCAATACATCACTTGTTTATCAGCTTAGTTAGCTTCATGTAACCTGGCGCTATTTCAGGTACGTCCAAAAACAAGAATTGCAGGATATTCCATCACATGCAAGCAAAATTAGTTGGTCATAGTATAGCAGTGATTTTCCCAAGTACCACGGGTCATATCAGTTGCATATTCCTATTATTTGTTTTTGGTATACCTACACCTAGGTCATTGTGATTGCCATATGTTGAAACCTGAAACTGCTCTGAAGTTCACCATAATTACAGAAATGATGTACACAATGTTAAAAGCAGCATCCCACCCAAGAAAAATAAATAAGGATATGGAAAGAGGAATATTAAACAGATAAATACCCGGGACGATATGAGGTTGTCCCAGTTCCTCGTTCTCAAACTCTATTATAGTACAGTAGCCATCTCGTGATGACACTGCCAGGTACTTAGCATCAGAAGACCTGACAGAAACGGATTGCAAAGATGAATTTCTAGTCCCAGTAGATAAGCAAAGCCCAATGGAGACTACAAAAGCAAAAACTGTAGAAGTACTCACCATGCAATATCTGTAATTGCAGCATAGTGTAGACCAGCGTGTATTAGAATTGGAGGAACACTTTCTGTATCATAGACATATATAGAGTTCAAAGTAGCAACAGCAAAAACAACTCTATAAGGAAGCTTGAAGAAACCATCTGCAAAATTTACAATGTGACGCAGCTTTATTATAACAGAAGTAAAACCTTAAAGGACCTCAAAATCAAAGTAAAAAATCCATAAAATGGAGATACCTGAGTTAGAACCACGTGGTTTGAATAGAACAGGGCAGAAGCGCACTGCTACTATAGCTTTACTTGCCCCAGGAAGTTGTACTGCAGGCCTGCAGTGCCAAAGACAGTCAGTACCTAAAGAACAGCAGAACTACATGTACGGGAAAAGCTATATGCTAGAGTATGTTCTCCTGACAAAGAACACAGACATTACAACAGTCTTAACTAAAATACCATATTTCTGTGACATCTCATCAGTAATTTAGCGCATATGTAGCGAACAATAGGATATAGTACCACCCTGTAGCTACTACAATAAGATATAGATACCACCCTGTAGCTACTAAACAATAATACTTAGGACTTCAATTTCTCACTTATAGCTTACTCTTAGGTGTAGTAAATTGATCTACAATTGCAAAAAGAAATTTAGCAATAATGATTTGCTGATGCTCCATTTATTACAGTAGCTTATTTTTAGTACCAGTTGAATTCAACCAGATTGATCCCTCTGTTTATATGGCAAGAAGCAGGAACATATTGGTTACTTAAGTAACAGATCTAATACCTTGAGAGGTCGCGCCTTGACATTATATAAGCAGTATTAACCACCTCAGATAAGAGTTTAGAAACACCTGATCAAGAAAGGAAAAGACAGACAAACTTATTTAGAGGGTTACAATGTCAATTTACTGAAATTAGGCTAAAATCAAGTTCGTCTGTATAAAATATTTTTTCCAGCTTAAGAACCAGTGATATAATACGGATGACTTGAGCTGAACCAATAGTTACTATACTGCTAATTGAAAAACAAATTATACCTGCTGGAAGTACTAGAAAAGATCCATCAGGTGACCACGCTAATCTCCGAAAAAAAGATGGTAGTGTCTCATCATGAAACAAATGAGATCTAGCTGTCGGCTGCAAAGCAAAGGATTATATTGCTTTTGTTCAAACTCAATTCGCGGTCAAATGCTCTAGCAGTGAGGGTAGAGCATACATACCTTAGATTCATCATGAGTCGGGTATTCTATCTTCACCAGTGTATGCTGGCAAACAAAGTTCATCTTCTCTGCATTCTTTGATTTGCCTTGAGGCTTATTTGCATATATCTTACAGGTTCTGTCAGAACTCAGTGAAGCTATATACTGCCCCAGAGGATCCCATGCGACACCCTGAACATAATGCAGATGTCCCTCTAACTTTTGCTGCACCGTACCTGAGAAGGACATCATCAGGTATAAACCATATATAAGACAAAACCATGGAGCCGCAAACAACAGATTCCTTGCTGAAGTGGAATTACCTTTAATAGCATCCCAGATTATGCAAGTGTTGTCAACTGATGCAGAAACAAGGAATGCGCTATCATGCGACCACTGTAGGTCAAGAACATCCTTGTGATGGAACCTGTCAAATAAATAGGCCGTTACGATTTAGCAAGATTCCAAAGAAGAGGCTAATTTTAAAAATGTTTTTTTTGCTTGAGGATAGAACTCACAGTAACGTCTTGTGAATTTTCCATGACTCGCCATCCTCAGCGGAATGCAGTCTCCACAGGATAATACCACCACCTATATATTATGAAACACGGCAATTATCACAGCCTTGACACACTAAATCCATCTAAGATCTAGCGTGCATTCAGTGAGAAATTAGATTGGCTTGCTCAGCATGATAGTTATCAAAGCCTGGACATGAAAACTGTGCATGCTCAGCACTATTACCAGACAATGGAAAAAAAGGTAATATGACTTGGCATAAACTCCTATTGTAGATGGAAATGTCAAATTAAGCATTCAACCACTTCAGCTCAATAAATATTAGCTAAATTACTTATGACTTGACATATAACCGTAATTCACAAATTCCAAATTGAGCATACCGTCAGCACCAGAAGCGAGATACTCCCCTGCATGAAACCAAGGAAGGAAACGACATTAGTTAAATCTGCACAGGGGGTCAAAGAGAGTTTATATCTCTGCCTCAATTTTGCACAGAAATAACCAAACCCAAAAAAAAAAGGAAGAGGGACAGATTGGCTAGGCTCAAAGGGCCAGAAATTGAGGTACCAGAAGGGGAGAAGCGGAGGACGTTGACCGCGGAGCTGTGGGCGGTGCCGTTGGGGACGAGGCCGCTCTGGAAGGTGGCGGTGGGGAGCTTGCTCTCCGAGCCATCCGACGATATGACCCAGATCTGCAAAAGCCGAAATGCAACGGCGGCATCGGTGAGGAAATGGAAATGGGGAAAAATTGGGGGCACAAGGGAAGTAGCGCTAGAGGAGAGGGGGGAAACGGACCTTGACGTCGTGGTCGGCGCCGGCGGTGGCGAGGCGGCGGGAGGCGGGGTGGAAGTCGAGGCTGAGCACCGGCTGCAGGTCGTGCCAGTTGATCTGCACCGTCCCGCCCCGCATCTCGCTCGCTCTCCTCGAATCCAAATCCCTCCTCGGTCGATCGATGGATTCCTCCGCCGCGTTCGTTCCCGACCTCTCTCTCTCTCTCTCTCTCTCTCTCTCCTCCTGCTTCGCGCGCGCGCTCTCTCTCTCTAGGGTTTGGTTTTGGGGGAGGTGGTCTCGGCGGGAAAAGGGAGGCGATTGGGCGCGCACCTCAACACTTTCCCCTCCCTCTCTTTTCTCCTTTTTTTTGAGAATTCCCTCTCTTTTCTCCTTGCCGCTCTTCTTCTAACTGCTTAGGGGTTTCGGCGTTGGGCCTCATTTTCCAGTGGGCATAAAAACGGCCTTCCAACCTTCCTTCCATGGGCCATATTATCCAGTGGGCTGTTTGGGCGTGATTCATGATGGGCTAGGCCACATGTACCGATATCAGTTTATCGAGTTGCATCTTTAAACTATGCTAAAATGAAGTTGCATCTTTATTTAAACTAAAAAAGATTGTTGATACATATGTATAAAAAAGTTGGAAAATATCTAGAAGAAATATGGAGCGCCAAGAATAAGGAAGACATTGAAATGCAAACAGGAGATGTTTCTGAGCTAGTTGAGTGCTTTTTGTTATTTTTTCTCTTTATTGTTTTTTTATAAATATAAATATGGAAGCTGATTATAAAACATATTGGTAAGAAGATCAATACGGAGCTGGCCAATTATTACGATCCGCAAGCTTGTTGAACCAGAGATTGTTGAATTGTACCAATACGGTAAGAGAACTGTTACAATCTGGTTACAGTGTGAGACCTATTTATTTCAGCTTACAGATTATACCAACCTACAAGTGCAATAAAAAATTCTGCAATCTAAAACCAATAGGATCCTAGCTCGACTATGAGAAGGTTCGAAAAGATAAAAAAAAAGGGCAAGCAAAGAGTAAGTGGCCAGCAATCCTAAAATGCACTCACTCGCTACTGACTTAGGTTAGCTTATTGGCGCATACATAGGCACCTGAAAAGGTGATGCTATGGATTAAAATTAACAGCAGGTGTCGTGTCTTGGCAAAAAAATGGCGCTAATATGACACGTTGGTTGGACTAAGAATGAAATGGATGGACCTTCCAGAAAAGAAAGAAGAATCAAATGGAATGGTGCATGCCCTGCACGACGTGATTCTCGTGGGCTGGAACTGGAAGGCTGGGGCCCAATACTGTTCATATATATACACTTACAAAAATTATCACTGTATAGCCACTGTTAAGAAAAAGGACATAATAGCTAGCAGTTACTCCAGTTTCAATTCCAATCCAGAATAGACGTTTTTTTTCCTTCTTCCTTTGTTAATACAAAACAGATTATGGTTTTGCTCCTTTTTGGGACGATAAAACAGAGATTAACCTGGCACTAGCTAGTAGATATTGTCGTCGATGAGATTTTTTTTCCTTTTTGTAGATATATTCTAGCTAGTAGTAGATGCTACTATAGTGGTGCACTGTCCGGTCCAGTACACTAGTGGGATATATATATATATATATGCTAGATGGATATGGATATGCATCGTGGTCGTCGTGGTAGGCATCCATCGATCACCTAGCAAACGCACCACAATAAGAATAGATTTGATTTAATTAGCTTCAATTAATTAATGATGAATGACTACCTCAGTCACGTAATCGACAATGACAATAAACGGCCTATTCGGCTGGCTAGTGGCTGGTGCTGGTTTGTACGGAGAGAAAAATACCGCTGACTGGCTGATGGCTGGTACTGGTCTATGCAGAGAGAAAAATATTGTTGACTGGCTGCTGATAAGCCAGCCGATCGAACAGGTCGAAAATTGTTGCACACTAACCAGGGTAATGTTAATGTGTGCACACACACGATCGAGCTAGTGTAATAGCTTCACTTAGCAAAGCACTATATAAAATGGTCTATCTTGTCTGGAAAATAACATATATATAATTAATTGTCGGCAAACAAAATCCTTGCACACTAACCATCAGCAGATAATGGGTGCACTACATACCTACGGCGGGCAATAAGATAGATGCTGTAAAAAAGAGCAAAAAGGGTCAGAAAAAGCGTCATCGTCGACAAGAAAATAAGTGGCCAACTAACACTCGTAATGGTATATTTATTTGCACTCGGTATATGTGTAGCTATCTATCTTGGCGCATGTTTTATGCATGTGTAGACCACCTGAAAAAGGAGAAGGCTACGAATTATAAAAGCTTAGAGGTGCTATCTTCAGGTGGTGGGAAGAAATCCAAATCGATGTACGTTTATGTGTCGATCGTGTACTATTATTAGATCGATAGATCGAACTGATAGACGAAAAAAATAAAGGACAAAAAAACACCTCGATTAATTGGATACAGTAGTGTTAAGTTGTTGTTCATCTTCGCTTCACTTTTCAGCTACACGGCGAGACAACAGTACGTCCAGCCTATTGATTTAGCTGCAGGTAAGGTACGTACAAAGCACAACGTACAGTACGTACGTACCGTGTTGAGTTGGGTGTAAGCTAAGTAATAAACAAGCTGTCATTCTGTTTACATACGTGTAGCTGCAGCTGGTTGCATATATATGCCACTGTACGTGTGTGTGCCCTGCATGTGATCCAATCCAGTGGACAGATCGAAGCGGAAAGCTAGGAAGAAGCACGTACTACGTACGTACATCATGATATGATCGAACCACTAAAGCAGCCTCTGTTTGTGGTTAAACAGTGTACAGTACACAGCTTGCATTGCATTGTCAGACCTTCGTTTAAAGCAGACAGAGAGTAGTTGTTAAGACGCAGCTAATAACCTGCTAACTAGCTAATCAAGTAGATCGAGCCTGATTACCAGAGCCAGGCATGCGAGTTCGAGAGATTTCTGTTTCACGCGCGCGTTGACAGACAACGCATGCTGCAGCTAGCCGTATCATATCGGATTTGAGAGGAATCCTACCGGACTCTGCCGGACAATTGAAGGAAGTGTCGGCATCGTCGTGTACGCGTTTATTCGCACACCATAGATATGTGTACTGATCTACAAATCCTATACTTTTGGCAGTTCGACTGCCACCATACATACCATGCACTGCACTGCCGGCGTGAGGGAATGATATATCTGAAAGCAATGGAAATGATAATTAAAACAGGCATGCGCAATAGTCAAACACTTGGAGACCTGATCCTACTCCTGTAGGATTAGTGGGTGGATGACCATCAGTAGTGACCAATGGGGAATGAAGAAGCAGGTAGGAAATTAAATCAGCCAGAGCCAGGGGTTTCTGCAATTTCGGCTTCGATTTTTTTTTGGTCGCCACTGAATCATTGAAATATTCGCGAAATCTCAGTGAAACTTTGGTGACTTTTTAAAGTCTTGACCGAATTATATAATTTTCTAATGTTTTTGGATGTAAATAAATAATTAGCATGATTAATGGCTGCATATACCCAGTGGTAATTAGCTAATGTTTTTGGAGAGATGCAAGTGCAAAAGAACTAAGGCTCCTGGCATCTTCATCATTTTCAGCTGTAGTACAGTGGTAATTAGCTAAGGGGACACGCAAATAATAGGCTATCATGGACTAAGCACTAAGTCCTAATCTCAGTGGAGATAACTATAATTAACGTGCTACCAAGCTTAGCTTATGATGTTAATCAGCAGGCATCGTCCACACGAGAAACACGCGCGGTCCAGACTAGCAAACTGGAAGAAATTAAAGAGAAAATAAACAACATGCTAAGCTAGTAGTTAATTTATATGAGTTTGTGATGAGGACGAATTGATGAAGTGCTCTTGCATTGTCGAGTAACAGTGGGTATTAGATGATGCCTACTTGCTGAGAGCAACTTGACCTTGGTTGCCAAAAGTTCATCTTATCATTTCTCTGTGGTGTGCACTGCAATCTGCAAGAAAATTAAAGATGCGCGGTTCATAAATATGCATGTGTTGTCTAGCTCTCACTTACTAATATATTATCTTCTCCTCACCCCTCTTTAATCTGATCCTTAATATATATGCTGAAATAATAGCCTCATCTGCAGTAAAGGGCAGAGTCCCTCGTGTCACTGACGAGTAGGCCCAAGTAGATTTTGCCTAAGAATAAAAGCAAGTGTGTCATCGATCCTATATGGTGTAGCTGGTTAGGCACTAAAGAATGATACGAGACGAAGAAAGTGTACACGGCTTGGTGGTCATGGTGGACTCCTCCACTCCACTTGCATTGTCAGAGTCAACATTCTTCACTCGTCTTCTCCTATAAAACCCCACCACACCTCATCATCTCTTCTCATCATCCAGTACACACTAGCCATTGCAACAGCAACACAGCAGAGAGCTAATTAAGCTAGCTGCACACAGCATCATCCTCATCGATCAATATAATCTTCGTCATCACAAACAAAACATCATCAAGCAAGCTCATCATTGTACGAGCTCTTTCTCTAGCACTAATGGCGTCCATGGCAGCAACCACCACCAAGAATGCCAGCATGGTGCTCCTCCTGCTGGCCCTCCTTCCTCTCACCACCCTCGCCTCGCGCTCTACTCCGCACCACGGCCACGCCGGCCATGGCCCCAAGCATCACCACGCGAACGCATCGCCACCGACGGCGTCGCCCGCCCCCGCCGCGCTGGTGCGCGCCACCTGCAACTCGACGGCGTACCCCGAGCTGTGCGTGTCCGCGCTGGGCGCCGACCCGTCCAGCGCCACGGCCGACGTGCGGGGGCTCTCCGCCATCGCCGTCTCCGCCGCGGCCACCAACGCCTCGGGCGGCGCCGCCACGGCCGCCGCGCTGGCGAACGGCACCGCCGGCGCCGCGGCGTCGAACAACGCGCAGGCGGCGGCCACCGGCGCCGGCGACGCCGCCGTGCAGGCGCTGCTCCGGGCCTGCGCCGCCAAGTACGGCAGCGCCCGCGACGCGCTGGGCGCCGCCAGGGACTCCATCGCCGTGCAGGACTACGACTTCGCGGCGGTGCACGTGAGCGCCGCCGCCGAGTACCCGCAGGTGTGCAAGGCGCTGTTCCGGCGGCAGAGGCCCGGGCAGTACCCGGCGGAGCTGGCGGCGAGGGAGGAGATGCTCAGCCAGCTCTGCTCCGTCGCCATGGACATCATCGCGCTCGTCTCCAATGGCAGAAGCTAGAGCTAGCCGATCGAGCCATGGATATGATCCTCACGCCGACGTGTTAATTATTACTGTACTTGAGAGGCAGCAACCGTACGTAGTGATCGACTAGTGTTAGCGTGAGTCGCTAAGTGTAATGAGACACGAGCCTCGCTCGCTCGCGTTTATGGTTTTGGCATATGTAGCATATATATATGATGAGAAAAAAGTGCTATGACTTCGATCACTAGCTCGATCTTACTTTTGTGCCAGGTTGCTAACCACTGGCCTCGATCAAGTTAATTGTTCTCCACTTTTCAGCTACAGAGACTACAACTGGTGTTCAGTAGTAGTATAAGTTAGCACCTTTTGATTTAGCAGGCACATGCAGCGGTTTAAAAAGGTCATCACCTGTTGTTGCCCTGCATGTGATCGATCTCCATGATATGGAATGGAAATGAAGGAGCTCGTCATGCATCATCCATTGATTGAACAGCTAGCTAATTAAGGCGGCATATCTCACGCGATTAACATATACGTATAATCCCGCTGCTGCTACTAATCTCGATCAGTATGTCATCATTAAACATCTGCTCAAACTGAAACTAGCGTAGTTGTAAGTCTTAGGATTAGGTATGTACATTGGACCCCACGCAAACAATTAACATTAGCAGATACAGTTCTTGCTACACAGACGACTTGTCCAAGATATATAGCAAGTAGCCTCAGCCATGCAAACTTGTCCAAGAGATTTACGGACGGATTTCAGACCAGCTGAGATCGAGGAACCCTACCGGATTTCGCCAGACTTTACAACTGGGATGACGATGTCGTCGTCGGTCTATGCATGACTTATCTGTATGTGTCTCGTCGTTCCTACATACTCGTTCGCACACCGTATGTTTTGTTCGCTGGATTGGCACCACTGATGATGCACGCTGCCGCCGCCGCTGGAAAGCAATATGTACATACGCAAAAAGGCATATGTATATGCCTCTCTGCAATAGTCAAACACTTGAGATTAGTGAGAGTAGTGAGTGGAGTGAAGCTGGTAGGAAACCAGCAGCCTGCAGCTGGGATGACCACAGGGAGTAGTCGTCAGCCGTCAGCTTGCCATCCTGTCAAGAAAGAAAAATAGAAAATGGAACAGGGGCAGACGACCAAGACGTACAGCAGCAGCATCTTCAGTTCAGCACTACCGCTGCATCAGAACACAAGTGTAAATCCAAAATGTAGCCCTATCATGGACTAAGCACCAAGGTGGGCCTTTAAATTAGTGGTACCAGTTGAACGTGCCGCCAACCTAGGAGGCATCCACACCATAAACACGGCCCATATTCATCGGTACACACAAGCAACAAGGATATATGGCCTTCAGAATCGAATGATCAGATATATGGCCTTGCATTAGGGATATGTAGTGCTATCTTTTCTACATGGAAATTATATTATTACTAAAGTATATGTGTTGTCTATTAAATCATCTTAATGTCATGCATGAGACACAATGCATGTGACCACCAGTAAGACACCATAAATGTACAACCCTTTACTGGGGGTATGCCAAATCTATCTTGAAATATTTTGGTAAAAAATGATTAATATTTTTTCTATACAAGATGCGAAAATCATTTTGCACAAGCAACTACAAATTCTTTTTCCTAATCTTCCTCAAACGCAGGCTGGACACGCTCAACACCACAAGAAGGAAGAATGTGCAACTGGAAATGTCTACTATTTGTGTTAATTCTTTAAGGAATCTATATTATGTATCTATAATATTTCCAACAAATCACATCTTGTCAACCATGCTTGGCCGCCGCCTAATCTGTTGAAGTCCAACATGCTTTGGGATTCAAGGTGATCTCGATCAGCACAGTGAAGCGTTCATCTCCATAACCAGAGGAGATATACGTATAATATATGCAAGCAAACTCAACATGAGAACGCGGGAATCGGCTTTTGACTACAAGAAACACCCCATTTCTATTGCCAAGTCAACGGAACAGTCAAAGACAATAAGCAGCTGTCTAGAAGTATGTAAACTTTGCCTAACAAGCTAGTGTGCCACAGCCTATAAACGGTAGCTAGTTAAGCACTTATAGCTAGGACGAAACAAGGAAATTTGACACGCCATGGCGGTCGTCGTGGACTCCTGCACTTGTATAGCTTGTTGGAGTCAACATTGGCATGCAGCCAAATTAACAATGCTCTCCTATAAAACCCCATCATTCGCTCTCCTCCCTTCACTCCAACACAAGCAACTCTAACGAACTCGATCATCTCACAAGAGCAAACACAAGCTCGTCACCTGGTGAGCTCGATCTAGCAATGGCTCCAATGGCAACCACCAGCAAGAATGCCCTGGTTCTTCTCCTCCTAGCTCTCCTCCCTCTCGCCACACTCTCCTCCCGCGCTGGCCCGTCGACGCACAGAAGCAGCCATGGCCGCCCTAAGCACCCATCGCCGCCGCCTCCTCCTCCTTCTCCGCCGCCGCCATCGCCATCGCCACCGGCAGCCGGCGCACTGGTGCGCTCGACCTGCAACTCGACGTCGTACCCCGACCTGTGCGTGTCCGCGCTGAGCGCCGACCCGTCCAGCGCCACCGCCGACGTGCGCGGCCTCTCCGCCATTGCCGTCTCCGCCGCCGCCGCCAATGCCTCGGGCGGCGCCGCCACGGCCACCGCCCTGGCGGCCAACGTCGTCGCGAACGCCACGGCCGGCGACGCCACCGTGCAGGCGCTGCTCCGCACCTGCGCCGGCAAGTACGGCGAGGCCCGCGACGCGCTGAGCGCCGCCGGTGGCTCCATCGCGGCGCAGGACTACGACTACGCGTCGGTGCACGTGAGCGCCGCCGCCGAGTACCCGCAGGTGTGCAGGGTGCTGTTCCAGCGGCAGAGGCCCGGCGGATACCCGCCGGAGCTGGCGGCGAGGGAGGTGGCGCTCCGGCAGCTCTGCACCGTGGCGCTCGACATCATCACGCTCCTCTCCAACAGCAGCAACTAATCTTATATATAGCTGATCCGATCTATTGCCATGCTGCATCCGTCATGCACCAACCTTAAAGTAGTTTTTTAGATAAAGGAACATGCAGTTCCGGCCTCAACAATTACAGGAATTGTCTGCAGCCAAATGTTTAGAACATAGCAGCACCTAGACTGCAGAAACAAAATGAAACAACAGGACCTGATACAAGCATCAGCACACAGACTGCTAACACCAGATACTGCAGTAACAAAAGCACTCCTCTCAACCGATAGGCCTAAGCACTACCAGCAACATCAATCCTACAACTCAATGCGTTTCATCACATTCCAACCGGTCTTGTGAAAAATCTTCAAAGCTATTGCTTCCAAAGCCCGACACCCTTCCTTCAAAATGCTTCGTACTTCTTCTTTTGAGAGAATCGACCAGCCCCTGATCCAAAATGTTCCTCTAAAAATCACCTGCAAAATAGACTTATATTGTGACTTTTGAAAAACCAAATCATTTCTACTGATCCATAAGGCCCAGCATAATGCCGTCATCCCAATCAACACCAAATTCCTTTGCTTGTTCGGAAAACTCCCAAGCCAAGACCCAAAAAGATGCTCCCTGCTCTCCGGTTTTGACACTCCAAAAGTGAAACACACAGAACTCCACATGAGACTAGCCATGGGGCAATCAAAGAATAAGTGCTGAACTGTTTCGGGCTCCATACAAAAACAACACCTAGCACATCCTTTCCACTTTCTTTTTAGTAAGTTATCTTTGGTTAACACTACCCCATCTTTAAGATACCAAAGAAATATCTTAATTTTCAAAGGAATCTTAGCCTTCCACATCCTACAATTAACCGGGACATCTGATTTCGCCACTAGTTCATTATACATATTCTTTACTGAGAACATTTTATTGGCTGTCCAAACAAAAGAGTCATTGTGATCATTAAGATTCACCGACAAGATGCTCCTCACTATACACAGCCATCTATCCCAATTATCCCCCACCAAGGCACGTCTAAACGATACGTTTAGCGGGGTAGTACTAAGTGCTTGGGCAGTCGTCATATTTTTCTTTCTTACCACATTATATAAGGTAGGATATCTATCCATTAGAGATTCTTTCCCTAGCCAAAGATCTTCCCAAAATCTAGTTTGGGTCCCATCTTGCACCTTGAACCTACCCCTCTCCAATACAAGCTTTTTCACCTCCATTAAGCCAGACCAGAAATGAGAATCACCACTCTTTTTCTCCATTTGTGATAAAGTTCCGCCCTTGAGGTATTTCTTCTTGAGTAATTGTTGCCACATACCATCCTCATTGATTAGTTTCATAATCCATTTACTTAACAGGCATTTGTTTTGAATGTCCAGATCCACAATTCCCAAGCCCCCAATACTCTTAGGTTTATGAAGAATGCTCCATTTGGCTAACCTGTACTTCTTCTTTTGCTCATCGCATTGCCAATAAAATCTTGATCTATAATAGTCCAATTTCTCCAAAACCCCTTTGGGTATTCTGAAGAAGGACATCATGAACATAGGTAGACTTGACATGACTGAGTTAATTAGAACCAGTCTCCCTCCTGCCGACAATAACTTACCCTTCCAACTGCTTAACTTCTTTTGAAATCTCTCTTCGACTATTCTCCAATCTTTATTAGAAAGTCTCCTAGGACTCATAGGAATACCCAAGTATCTGAAAGGAAATTCTCCCTCTTTACAACCAAATAATTCCACATATTCCTTACTCCTCTCACCCGTTTCCCCAAAGCAGAATAACTCACTTTTATGGAAGTTTATTTTCAGACCTGATAACTTTTCAAAAGCACTTAGTACCACTTTCAAGCCCTTGGCCTTTTCCAAATCATCATCCAAGAAAAGAATTGTGTCATCTGCATATTGTAGGATTGAGAGACCGCCCTCCACTAAGTGAGGAACTAATCCATCAAAGAACCCCAATTTTTTTGACCTCTCAATCAAAACGGCCAGCATATCTGCCACTAGGTTGAAAAGAATAGGGGACAAAGGATCACCCTGTCTCAAACCCTTCTTTGTCTGAAAAAAATGACCCACATCCTCATTCACCTGTACCCCCACATTTCCATTCGTGACCACTTTTTGCATCCACTAACACCACGTATCAGGGAATCCCTTCATCCTAAGAACCTGCTGCAAGAAGTTCCAATTAACCTTATCGTATGCCTTCTCAAAATCTAGTTTGAGAATGAGGCCTTTTTGCTTCTTTCTTTTAAGCTCGTGTATAGTCTCGTGTAAGACAACCACCCCTTCCAAGATATATCTTCCAGGTAGGAAGGCAGATTGGGAGGGTTTAGTAATCCTACACGCCACTGAAGTGAGTCTATTTGCTAGCACCTTCGTAAAAATCTTGAAACTAACGTTGAGCATACAAATGGGCCTATATTGCTGAATTTTCCTAGCCTCCTGCTCCTTCGAAAGTAGAGTGATTATTCCAAAGTTAAGGCAGAAGAGGGGTAAATCCCCCGCATGGAACTCTCGAAACATGGCCATTAGGTCATCCTTTATGAGGCTCCAAAATACTTGATAAAATTCAACAGGAAACCCATCCGGCCCCGGTGCTTTATTATGCTTCATCTGAAAAATGGCCTCTCTGATCTCCTTTTCAGAGAAATCAGCTACCAGCATTTCACTCTCCGAATTGGTGATTCGAGAAATACCCTCCACCAAAGATTCATTGAGTGATAAGCTGCCAGCATCAGCTCCTCCGAAAAGATTCTTATAGTAATTCGTGATATAGCTCTTAAGCTGATCTTCCCCTTCCACAATTCCGCCCTCTTGTTCAAGGTGAAGAATTCTATTCTTCCTCCTTTTTCCATTTGCTACCATTTGGAAGTACTTCGTATTGTTGTCCCCTTTTAAAATCTTGGTGGTCTTGGCTCGTTGAAACCACCGCACCTCTTCTTCCCTGAGTAATTGCGTTATTCTATCGTGCATGCTTTGTTTTAAATCCCATTCACGCTGACTTAGCAGCTGAGATTCCGCCTTCTTATCAAGTTCCTCCGCTTTCCTCAACAGTTCTTGTTTTTCTTTTTTATAGGCCCCATTCATATTCTTGGCCCACCCTCTCAGAAATTGTCTCAACCGTCTAATCTTGTTTTGCCATCTTTGCATCGGTGTATTCCCCTTGTTCTCTTTTTTCCATGTTTCAGAAACCACCTCGAAAAAACCCTCCTTTAGTAACCAACCTAATTCGAATTTGAATGGTGGTAGCTTCCTGGGAGTGGTCTTTTCACCCGTACTAAGCAGGAGAGGCGTGTGATCAGAAATTTCCCTATTAAGGGCCTCCACTGTCGCCAATGGGAACTGCTGCTCCCACTCCGTGCTAACTAGTACACGGTCCAACCTCTCGTAAGTTGGTACCCTACGCGAATTGGCCCAGGTAAACTTACGACCTGACATCTCCAATTCACGCAAGTCGAAACTGTCAATGACAGCATTAAAAAGGAAAGGCCATCTTTCCTCAAATCTGTCATTGTTTTTTTCCTTGCTGCTCCGTAAGATATTAAAGTCCCCCCTATACACAATGGCAACTTTTGTTTACTACAAGATTGTACTAGCTCAGTAAGAAAAGCTTCTTTGAATTCCGGTTGGGCAGCCCACACTGCTACCGGTATCCACTTAAAGTCACTTCTTCTATCTCTGACTCTAAACTTCACAAAAAAGTCACCATCATCAATACTGCCCACATCTAACATATCTAAATTGACCCCTAGCAACATGCCCCCTGATCTCCCATGGGGTGCAGTCCAGTTCCATACAAAGTTCTTTCCCCTGCACAAACTACTTAGTGCATCTTGTGAAAAGTCTTTCTTGCCTGTCTCCAAAAGAGCAATAAACGCTAGGTTCTGCTCCTTGGTACTCTCCCTAAGAAACCTTGTTTTAGCCAAGTCACTAAGACCTCTGCTATTCCAAAAGATTCCTTTCATTTGACACCTTTCTTGGAAAATTTTGCCCTCCTCACTTTGCAAGTCTTTCTCAAACATGACTTAGCGTGTGACTTGCCCTTACGCTTGATATCGTCGAGTTCGCTATTTAAAGGAAAGCTCGACTCATCAAAAATTTCCTCCATCAAATCCCCACATAAACTCTTTAGAGCTTTTTTCTCTATTTCCTCCAAACTCTCCTCCTCACTGTCATCTTCTGACCAATTCCTGTCGGACCCCAGCTCTCCTATGTAATTGTCCACCTCAAGGTTCAAAATATTATCAAGATTCAAGTCCTTGTCTACCCTAGAATCCCCTAGGTTGAGCCCTATTTGTTGTAGACAATTGAAAGCTAAGTCTCTATTTACCGAAAGCAAATGAGTGGATAAAGGTATACCTTCATTGAACTCTAGGTTCTTCCTAGCAACCCTTTCCTTGGATTTAGCCAAGGTGTGCTCGTCCATGGACCGCTGTAGCCTCGGACTAGCCCTGATCTGCAGCTTACTAGCCACAGAAACTGCCGCAGCATCCTTGACCCGGTCGCCCATCATTTCACCCTTGCCTCTCCCTGGCTGCTCTCCATCACCAAACAGCCCCTCCTCCTGCTGCCCCTCATCCACTTCCCCCATCACCTTATCTGCCAACTCCTCAAAAACATCATCCGTCGCCTTGTTCAATATTTCTGTCGCTTTATTTCTCAGAAAGGCCTCGAATTCCTGCACCGACATGCCCTGCACTTGCTCCTTCCATGTCACAATGTTTTCTTCAGCGCCCTGCACCACTCCAGCCGCCCCCTCCACCTCACTGTTATCCCTTCCTCCCTTCTGCTTCTTCGGCGTCCTCTCAACATCCCCCACTTCACCATGCTGCCCTCCCTCTAGATACTCCTCCCTGTCCTCTCTCTCAACATCTTTAGGCCATCCAAATTCCACTTCCTCTCCATTTTCATCAAAACCCTTCTTCTCCACTTCAAAAGCCAACTCAAAGTAATGATCCCCAATAACCACATCTAGCTGCTCGGAGATCAAACTTGGGTTGAGAACAGCCACCTGAACACGCCCAAAATCATTCTTCCTGGTGGTCTCCATATCCACCTTCTGAGTAGAGCCAAGCATAGACCCAACAGCCCATAATTCGAGATACTCATTAAGCTGCCTTCTTAGCCCAAATACCTTAACCCACACCTTTGGTAACAGATACCCCACCCCCTTCTCCTGCCACAATTCAAACTTGAGCCTAGTCCCAACCGGTATCCTTTCATCCTTAATATCCGCACCCCAAAAGCCACAGCCCTCTGTAATTCTACTCTTGATGGGAATTTAGCCAAAAAAGAATTCTCCTCATGAGCCTTAAGCTCCCAAGCCCACTTTCCAGGAAACAGCCTCTCAAGTTGGTATTTAACCTCCTCCATAGCAATCTGCCCACCCTCAACTGAGATAAGCGCTGTCCTCGAATCCTTCTTTGCCCTCGGCAATGGAGATCGCGGGATGTGATAAAACCCCAACCCATGCACCGCATAGCCAGCTGCATTAGCTGTCGGCCTTGGCATCTTGAGAATGGGGCATCTGTAATTAACATGGTCATGCTTATCGCAAATGATACAGTACAGCTCCGCCATGCAACTGGCAGCTACATGTCCCCTCTTGGTGCAGCGGACACACTTTGTCACGAATTTTGTTTCCCTAGCCTCTGTATCGTCCCCTTTGCCAGCCTCCTCCATCACCGAATCTTCTCCCTCCCCTTCAATCTGTTGTTGCTGCGAACGCATCATCTCCTCAGCCCTCCGAGCCTCGACAGCCTGCGCAGCTCTGCCCTTTTCTCGCTGATTATTTGCTCCCGCAGCACCCCGGCCTCCATGGCGATCAGGCCCATAGGGCGCGCGGTCACGAGTAGCATAGCCCCCTCCATTACCACCGCCCCTGTCCCCACGACCATGGAAAGGGCCACGACCTTGAACACCATAGCCACCCCCACCTCTTCCTTCAAAGCTTCGTTGAACACCCCCAAAACCCCTTCCTGCTGCCGCCTCTCTATCGCACTGCTGCCATCTGCGATTCTGAGCCCTAGCCTCCATCCCCCTCAGCCAAACTCTTCTCTCTTGATGGAAGTTTCTCTCTCCGGCTCTTCCCTGTCCCTCATCTTGGTGCCGCGCTGCCATCACCCGCGTCGCCCGACGAGCGCCGCGCGGAGGGTCAGACGA
Source organism: Echinochloa phyllopogon (assembly GCA_033239725.1). Classification (NCBI taxonomy): domain Eukaryota; kingdom Viridiplantae; phylum Streptophyta; class Magnoliopsida; order Poales; family Poaceae; genus Echinochloa; species Echinochloa phyllopogon. The sequence continues at coordinate 589,673 of BTCW01000006.1, read as the reverse complement.
CGGAGCAGATGGGAAACCCGGTAGAAGGTGAACCGGTTTGCCTCCCCCTCTGAAGAGTCTGCACAGACCCTCTGCACACCGAAATGCATGCTGGGCTCCAACCCGGCCCATCTCGGCTGTTGCAAGCGGCCCAAAAGCCTTTGCTGTCACCGGTATCCAAATTTTGAAATTTGAATCTAGATCTCGCCGGAGGCTGCTCGTCTTCTCCGTCTCCGGTGATCCTCTATGCACTGGTGGCGAGCTTAGCTCCTCCGCAATGTCCGTCAGCTTAGTGACAGAGTGTCTGCTTCTTGATCTACAATCCTTGACCCAAAAGTCCCCTAGGGACCTGGCTTGGGTAGGTCTCGCCGGCGGCAGGGGTCCTTTCCATGGCTTACACGATTTCAGTCTCTTCTGCATCAGCTTAGGATGCAAGCTCGAGATCATCGCCGACCTGGCCGGCGTTAATCCGACCGACACCGCCTCTCCCTCATCTCCATCTTTTGCTGTCGTCGTCGTCAACCGAGAGTCCTCCATTAGCCACGGCGAACCTGCCGCCACCATCTCATCGGACGGGTACCCCTCCTCCGCGGGTTCGGACTCCTCGTCAGAGCTTTCATAGCTGGCGAACGCCCAGAAGCGAGAGCCATTCCCCTCCCGCCTGAATCCATCCAGGATGTCCGACGAAGAACCAACACTAGAGCGCGTCCAGCCATCCTCTAGCTCCGACAGTACCTTGCTGCTCTTCGGTGATGCCCCATCGCTCCTTCTGTCTGAATCTGCAAAAACATCCGTACTCACCTCCGCCTCATGCCTAGTACACGCCGTTGTAGCCCACGGCCGCGGCGCAAGCGTCAGCCTATATCGTCGCCTCCCGTGCGGCGGCTCCCCCTCGTCGCCTCCCTCAGCGGCCTTCCGCTCGCCGGATTCGCCGTCCATCAGTCCCTCTGCTTAGTCACCCATCTGAACCAACCTTAAAGTAGTTACCTTATTACTTGATTCATTCATATATATCCTGTAGCTAGACCACCAACCAATACATGCATGTATCATGTATGCAACATAATTTAATTACCTGTATGTATGTAGTCTCGTTATTCTACTTTGTAATGACACGAGTTTCGTTCATGATTTTGGTAAATAAAGGCATTATAGCACATATAAGCAGATACTTTCATCCGCTTGTTATTTTTTCTTTAATTACAAATGCAGATATAGACACATATAAGCACTCATTCAGTCTAATCCGGCTCCAATTTCTATCAGACATGCTCCACCACATACTAATTCACTTATTAATGCGTACTTTGTTACATTGTTACCTAATCGCCACCAGCACGAGTCCATCTCATTGAGTAAACAAAAGTTCTTTTTTTTTTACGAAAGACCAATACTGCAGAAGCTCTCAATGCATACACGCCCATCACTATGAATACACACGCAAAATTTACTCCTATGAGCACATTCGATTGACTGAAACGGCAAATATCGAGATTGACAAAGTCACTACGTATATGCCTGTCGATCCACAAGCAGGAGTAGCAATTCAATTGCTTGCTTTGGAGAACTCCTAGCATGAGCCACCCGTTTATTGACTCTGGAGCCTTATCGTTGTAACGATTAATATGGATGCACCATCTAGTATATAGCTACTTGCATTTGTCCAATCAAATAATTGCTTCAGCAAATCTCCAAATATATCTTATTTTGGAATACATGTATTCAACACATTTCAGTTTTAATCATAAATATTGTTTTCGACGGTAGTTTCAAAATATTACATATTCACTATATTTTGAATATGCCATATGCCTTTTTCAGAAGACAGAAACTATGGCCACTGTAAACATGAATATGAGTAGGGGCGTGTGCCCCTTATTGACCCGGTTCACGCTTTTTGTTGGACTAATAGTTGTTCCCGACCAGAACTTTATATTCTTAGGGGGAAACCAGTAGTAATTAACACTATTTTTTGGCTAATGAATAACTAACACTATTATTACAGATACATGTTTCTTGTGAACATTGTTATAGTTAGCTATATTGGTACCGTACGTTCTTTGAGGTGAGAGTTAACGAGCCACTTATCTTTGAAAAACAGATTTTTGTCCCTATCGATGTAAGAATTGCTCTTTAATGTTCGTGAGGCATAACCAAAGAAGAAAAGGAAGAAGAATTAGAATTCGGTTTCTTTTCACCTAAACTAACTACTCATAACCATTTGCTTGAGTAAATTTTTCCACACTTAGTTAATTTGAAGATCTATTTGTTTGATGCAGAATACGTACTGCACCACTACTTGGCCCACCTATCTGTTCACATTTCGCGTTGACATGCTGGATTTAGGAGGAATGATGTCGGATTCTACCGGACTAAATTGACGACTGGCCGGGGTCGATCTATATATCTGTGTCGTCGTCTGCACGTACACCATATAATTTGTCCGCTCGACTGCCACCACTAACGACGACTGCGCGGCCGTCGATGGAAATTAAAGCAGGCAAAAGCTTAATTAGCATGCAACAGTCAATGTCAAACACTTGAATGAAAGCAGTGAGTGGAGTGAGGCAGGTAGGAAACCAGCAGCTCTCGGGGTCGGGGCATGCAAATTTATTTGGAGTCTTAGTCGTAAGAGGTGTCAGCGCTGATCGATCCGGTCAAGCAGAAAAGAACAAGACCATAGACAGCAGCGGCATCAAAATCTTCCATTAACGATACTACGGCCTACTGAATCAGTAATGTTGCACACACAAATAGCCTATATCATGGACTAAAAACCAAGTATTTTAGAGGTGGTAATATAATTATACGTGCTACCAACCTACTAGGAGGCACCCACACGAGAAACACGGGGCATGCATATTCAGAGTAAGGGAGAACTAAAATAGAGAAGTGCCCTTGCGTTGTGGAGCAAAAATATGGATGATGTCTACTCCTTGTCAAGAGAAATGCAACTTGACCCTATCTTCTGCTTTCCAAACTAAAACTTAGCCATTTCGCTGTCGTTAGCTAGCGTGCTTCCACGGTGCAAAGTAAACGAGGGAGCAGGGGTGTGCACAAATCATGGATGACGTAACAAAACTATTCAAGAAAGAAAAAACTGAATTTCATATTTTATAATATATATATACACAATAGAGCCATGTATCACTATAATAGATAGAGAAAAGGTAGCTCGTTACACAACACGGGATCAGCTTGACCAGAGAGGAAACTTGGTTTCTATTAGTGCCGGAATCCAGGGAAGCAACCAGCTGAGAGAACCTCCCTAGCTTCAGATGGATTTTGCCTAACAAGCTAGTGTAACAGCCTATGGTTGCTAGTTTAGCACTAGTGACTAGTGAGAGGAAAGCATGGTCATGGGATGGTGGACTCCACACGTCCTGTGATGACTCTAGCTGATGAGAGCCAACATTCACAGCCAGCAAGGCAGCAATGCGCCTCTCTCGACCTCCGCCTATAAAACCCCATCACCCGCTTGCTTCCTCCCTTCACAACAACACAAGCTAGCAATTCACCACAGCAGCTAGCCCAAGCAAGCTCATCTCTGATCTCTTTCTCTCTTCATTCACACAACAAGATCAAGCCCATCTCCAAGTGATCGATCTCTAGCCTCTAGCAATGGCGACGACCGCCACCAAGAACGCCATGGTGCTCCTCCTCGTGGCGCTCCTCCCTCTCGCCGCGCTCTCCTCCCGCGCCGGCCCGTCGTCGTCGGCGCACAAAAGCCACGGCGCCCACAGCCATGGCCACGGCGCCAAGCAGCAGCACCCGTCCCCTCCTCCGTCATCTTCTCCAGCTCCGGCCGCCGCCGCCGCGCTGGTGCGCGCCACGTGCAACTCGACGGCGTACCCCGACCTGTGCGTGTCCGCGCTGGCCGCCGACCCGTCCAGCGCCACGGCCGACGTGCGGGGGCTCTCCGCCATCGCCGTCTCCGTCGCGGCCGCCAACGCCTCGGGCGGCGCCGCCACGGCCGCCGCGCTGGCCAACGGCACCGCCCCGGCGGAGGGCACGGCGGCGCAGCAGGCCCCTCCTCCCGGCGACGCCACCGTGCAGGCGCTGCTCCGGACCTGCGCCGCTAAGTACGGCGAGGCCCGCGACGCGCTGGGCGCCGCCGGCGAGTCCATCGCCGCGCAGGACTACGACTTCGCGGCGGTGCACGTCAGCGCCGCCGCCGAGTACCCGCAGGTGTGCAAGGCGCTGTTCCGGCGGCAGAGGCCCGAGCAGTATCCGGCGGAGCTGGCGGCGAGGGAGGAGGCGCTCAAGCAGCTCTGCTCCGTCGCCATGGACATCATCGCGCTCGCCTCCAACAACAGTTGAATTAGCTCCGATGCTAGCTGATCCACACTACTACTACAATCGTCGTTCATAACGACGTAGAGTAATTGTCTAGTGAGCCTACGTGTAATGACACGTATGTTGTCTCTATGATTTTGGTAGCATATATATATATATATAGTCCAGTGTTCAGTTGATTAATATCGCTATACTGTCAGTTAATTACTGAAGCAGACATGTTCTTATATATGTTGAGGATTAAAATTCAGTTCAGAAGATTATGTTGAGCATTTTTTTTCTTTGTTCACTTCAATATACTGTAAGTGAAGAACTATGGGGTAGGCACTATCCCACTTGACTTGTTCTTTCGTTGAACATGTATAGTTGACAGAAAATTAGCAACAGTGTTTATAATGTTCTTATATATATGTTTGTTCAATTCAATAGACGAAGAACTATATGGGGTAGGCACTATCCCACTTCACTTGTTCTTCCATCGAACATGTATGTAGTTGGGTTCGTTTACATAACTTCTTGTATGTCAGCGTAATTTGGATTGAGATACTCTGGATGGAAATACTGCGCTTGTTTATCTTTCTTTTGGGTTTTAGCCTAAACAAAATTGCTCTATGCTCCAATCCCTATTGCACCGGGAAATTCGAAACAGATTAGAAAGAAAGAGTCTTATTTTGTGGTCCATAATTGTGGCATTACTATGGCTGATAAGGTAGGTTTGAGAGGACAAAGAAAGGCTGGCTGGCAGGCTGGTAAAAGAATTGAGCACATGCATGGGCACGGAATGGAGAGAAAGTGAATGTGAATCTTAGGATCGGCATCTTCTTTCATAAACACACATGCTTTGGCGCAGATGATGCTTCATATAACGAATCTCGTATCTGAAGCCCAATGGAAAGGCCAGATTTACGATCCACTCCAAGATTTGCATAGTTTAATTTTCAGAACAATGGCAATTTAGAGATATCAGCATAGAAGGACTACAATCTTTGAGTAACGTTTCAAAAAAAAAACTTTGAGTATCTAGGGCAGGTACATTGCTACACTCAAGCAGTCTGATACGTCGTCTCATGCAGTGTCATGTAGGATCTTTACTAATGTGAAGGAGAGAGAGCGAGGTGAGAGAAGGAGATCGTTGTTTCGACAACTGCCTCATGAGCTAATTTTAGGACTATGAGACAACTCTTTCATCATTGTACAAGTTTTGTTGCCATGCAACCAATAATGCTTCTTTATTTTTCTATAATTAAGAATATTGTATTACTATAAGACAACCAAAACAATATTGTCTGATAAGTCATCTCAAGATTACGAATCATTGCATGAGACGTCTATTAGACGACACTAATGTAGTTACCCTAACCATGTACTAGTAAAAGGTGGAGCATCTTTCTTTCAACAAACGTCATAGTAGTGAATGTCAGTTGACTTGAACATGAGTATGGGCAAGTGCCGTGCAATAGATCATGTTGTTATGTTGGGCGACTGACTGTCTGCTTCAGTTGGAAGAAACCCATCTATGTTTGTCCCTTTATCCTCTTGGCTTGAAGAAAGCCTTTGTAAAGACAGTAAATCCTAATCCTAATGAAAGGCTATTGCATTTGGGAATATAAAAGGGAAAAGAGGTTTTGTGGTCCAAAATCGTATCAGATCAAAATTGATAAGGCTGATTAGTAGGTTTGAGAGGAGAAAGAAAAGCAGGATAGACAGGTATAAAAGAAGAGATCACATGGAGATGGGAATGGAGATAAAAGGTGTATATCAGCGTCTTCTTTCTTGGACGCATACCATTTGCTTTGGCTTTGGCTGAGCAGATGGTTCCTGTAACAAGCCGCTGTGTGTATGGACCATCTGGCCTTTGGGTGTGAGATTTGAAGGAAAGAAGCCACAGGCTACCCCAACGCAATAGCGACAGTGCAGTGAGAGGTAACATGGTGATTGTCCTGCTAGCATGGCGATGTTGCGCCAGCAGCTCAATTGAAGAAATAAAAGGCAAAGCAAGAAAGAAGGCCGGCATGTTTTGCATTAGTCAGGACTGTTGTTTCCAATCCCTTGGTTCTTGGGGACCTGGCACCGGGATTTCAGCATCTTGTTTCTCTTTGCGTTGGGCCGTTGGTCCCTCCCTATTCCGGTCATCTTTGAATCTCAACCTCATTCATATTTCAACAATTTCTTTTGTTTACCTGCCTCCTCAACCTACCATGCCGCCTCAGTTTATCGCAATTTACCTCGGTTCCCAGCTGCAAACGACGGCGAAAGAGTTTGAACGCAGTTACGCAGCCATGTGCCCATGTGGCTTTGTGTTACAATTATTCTCATTTCAAGTTGTGCATCGTCTGGGTCTCTGGGAGCACTAGCTTTCATACTGGACGAGGAATCCCCAAAGCCAAAAGTAACAAAGCAAAGCAGGCTACCATACAGTGCACTACTCTTGCTACTGGGAAGAGATGCCATCCAGGACTCATTAAGCAGACAAGGCGCATCAGATTAAAGATCAACAGGGTCCTTCAGATGCTTTACAAAACCAAAGGCTCCTTGCACTATTTTTTATGTTTTTGACAGCCAAGCCAACCCACTAGAGAAATCCACAGCAGATTACCTTGTGATGTCAATTGCCTGGACTTGGATCACCACAGGTTGGCACCCGCTACTGTGCCAAGCCACCTTCAGCATATCACTCATAATAAAAGTCACAGGAGGTACAACACAAACAACAGAAGACATAGTGTGCCAAACGAACTTAACAGTTGACTGATAACAAGAAGCCTCCACCCAAAAAGAAACTGAGAAAAAACATAATAAATATCATTACTCAGCAGTTTGCACAATCCAAACAGCAACCCCAGGCGAACTCAAGGTTCCACTTCCACCCAGTGCTCCACACAACCCGAGTGCATCATCACAAACTAAATAGGATCTTACACGGTACAGGGTTCTCTCGTTCTCTCAAACACTTGCAGTGTTACATAACACAAGAAGGCATGGAATGGAACTCAGGACTGAATCGGCTTGATCTTGAAGTGGAGGTTGATAAGTGAAAAAACAAAGCACTTCAGATCCTGCAGAAGAACATCAAGAGGGAGAAGTTAGGAATACATCTCAATTAAAGTACCATGTCTGCCCACAAGACTTTTTTTTTGCCTCGAAAAGAGTACCAAGCTTTCAGAAGAATTTAAACCGATCGGTCAGGATGGGCCACGTTCAACCACGAATGAGATCCAGAATTTACTGTACTCAAAATGAAAATGATTCACTAAACAAAGCCTGACAGAAGTTTAATCATGTATTAATATTATAAATCACATCTACACTAGAGAGGCATGCATTTGGTCATTTAAACACCCAATACCAAATCAAAGTGCACACAAGCAGTAAAGAAAAGAGGTATAGAAAATACTTTTTTATCTTTGTTTCATTAGTCACATTTCTATATTTCTTACACATCGTACTGGAAAATTTCAGATACAACAAACCAACTAAACCTGTAGCTGTTTATCTAATATGAAATCATTTCCCCATATAACCATTGACATGTAAATAATGCTTGAACTGTTACGAGCCCAAGCAGATCTACAGTGTCAAAACCATAGCATCAGACTGAATTCCAAAGAAACAGTAATTCCATCAACTCTACATATTCAGCAAAGAAATCTTGCTTTGACTTCTCAGTGCATTGTTAGGTTGTGAAGCCGCTAAACTTCTGAAGAGCAGGTAGTATCTAGAAAAAGACACATTTTTTTTCCTGTCCTTTCCCTGCATCAGGTAACTTTACAGTGGCATTGTGGAATATGATTCCGATTATGTTGATGAAGAGCAGATACATTGTTTCTTACAACGGCAATTATCTCAAGGCTACCAAAGGACCAGAGTGCAAATGTTACAGCGTAGTGTTCCCAAAATGCACCCACAGAAAAAACAAACAACACTAGAACTAGAACAACACGGTTTATAAATCGTTAAGTATGAAACATACAAACAAACAGTAACCCCTTTTGAAAGGCAAAAAGGACACATTGCCCCTAAAACTCCAAAAGGGGATTAATGGCACTAACAGCTGACAAGAAACAATCTGTCTCAGGGGTGGGTTACTCTGTTCTTGTCCAGCATTTTCTTTCAACATTTTCTCCAATTTAGTATAAAATGCATTATCTTAGGACTGGTAAGTACTCTTTTCCCTCCAATGAAATAAGTCATTAACCATAGCCATTGACTCAGCTTATCACAATACTATTGAGCTTTATCTATATATTCCTCTGGTGAATCTATCTCAATGCCCAGAATCTGCAATTAACCTCCGCAGCTAATCAATTCATTTAAGGATTATCGCTACACCACATGATTGCAGTACAAGGTCTGCTCAGCACCAGCAAACAATATAAGCCACAAGAAGGTTCTGAAATACCAGGTATGTACCGAATATGTAATGCTTGCTTACACTACATATTGAACAAGATTAATCAGAAAGCCATCAGCAGTAGAAACTGCCAAACTAAACAAACAAGTGTCTTCCTTGCCAGTAGCTTTTCATGGCCAATTTAAGAATTCATGTCCACTCAAGCGCAAACAAGTACATTTTGCTAGTAAGCATAGGGGAATCCAATCATACACAGAAACATTTTTTATCAGGGCACGTATTATATTGTGTACTCATTGTCAGTTAGAGGTTAGGTTCATCAAAATTCTGGAGGGCCACAATGAGCAAACAATGTAGGCAGCTGTGAGGGGGGGAATGAAGACCTGGACGAGGTAGTAGAAGATCCGGAGGCCCTCCGGGTCCTTGCTGGACTGGACATCGACGAGGGAGCCGATCTTGGATGTGGTGAACGAGATGTGCTCGTTGCCCATGACGATCTCGAGCTCCTGCCGGCCGATGCGGTCGGGCTCCGGCCAGTTGCTGTCATCCTCCTTCATAATCTGCCGAAAACAACCAAACAAATCAAATCAAATCTGCTTGTAAGCCGCAAACCCTAGCTAACTAGGTTTTCCTCTGCAGATTTCGAATGGGGTACAGAATCGAATGGAAGAAGGGTTTGTGGTGGGCTCACGTCGGACTCCTGGATGATCCTCCTGGCCTCGCGGAGGACGGAGGGGGAGACGAAGACCTCCTTGCGGATCATGGTGTCGTTCTTGTAGTTCGAGTTGTTGGCGTAGCGGAGCTTGCCGTCGGGGCGGAACTCGAACTCGAGGAACTCGTGCCCGAACTTGCCCTTGTGCCCCACGTAGTACCGCAGGTAGAACTCGCCCTCGCCCGCCGCCGCCCCCGCGCCCGCGCCGCCGCCGTTGTCGCCGCCGCCCGTCGCCATCTCTCGATGAATGGATTGGGGTTTGTGGGGGTGGCCGCCGCAAACCAAACGTGCTCGCCTCTTCTTTCTTTCTTCCTCCTCGAAGGACTATTCTGCAAATATCCATCGGCTGCTTTGCCTCCTCGATCTGGGCCGTACGTCTCCATCTGACGGATAGGAGTAATTTGTAGTTTTACAAATCAGCCCCCATCTTGGGTCACTATTTAATCGTGATCCAAAAGTTCCTGTTTGGATTGAGGAAATCTGTACAGCTCAGAATTGGTATGTTCCCTCTTTTTTTTCTTCGGCGGCTGTCACCAACTCGCCATTGTCATGGAGACCCATCTCAACACCAAATTTGTAAACCACCAGTAGAATATCATACAAACTTTACCCTGCAGATTTTATGGCAGAGCATTTCTTGCGAGTTAGATTGTCAGCTTCTGGCCAAAAAGACAGATTCAGATCATAAGATAAGGAGCTTCCTCAGTGAAACACAGCATTGCTGAATGACAAGTTTTGAACTTGGCCTCTTCATAGAATCAAATGAATATGAATTTGTTTTTGAGCTCAAATGCAAGTCACAGGCTCACAGCAGTACAGCACAGGTACACTATTACAGCAGAGGTCTGAATTTCATAGAAACAAAAAGAATGGAAATTGCTGGAAATGTGAATTCAGAACATAACAAGTTTCTTCAGTTACATAATTTCTTCCTACTCTACTGCAAGCTTATGACTTGCTGATGATAAATTACTTCCTATTCTTTCTTCGGAAAAATGGCAAATTTGAACTTTGCCTCTTCATACAATCAAATCAGTCTCGATTCACTGTTGAGCCACAATGCAAGTGGCAACACAGGTTTCGACAGATATTAAAGTTCCACAGAGAACAGAAGAATGAATCCACTACAAGCCTACAGCTGCACAGTTTGGGAAACTCGGGGTCGCTTAGAGGACCCCATGAGCTCAACCAGGGAAGGCAGGGGCCGCGGAACCGACACGTTCATTGACCTGTACAGCCTCCTGAGGTTCGCATTAAGACCTTTTGATGACCCAATGACGGTTGAGGAGTCGCTCGCTGTTTCAGAGTTTTGATAATCAGAGTTCTTCCCAATTTCTGATGTAGTCTTGTCATCCTCTGCCGCCTCCTTGTTGATTGTAGCTGAAACTGTGAAATGCACAGCTGAAATCTCTTTAGTCACTTCCATTCTGCTTTTACATACATCAGTGAGTTTATGTCTGCAAACATCCCGCAGATCAGCATGAACAGTCAGACCCTGTTCTTGAGCTTCCAATTCAGCTTTCCCATTTGCTTTGTCATCCTTACACTGTTCGGGCACTGCACTCAAATTCAGCTCTTTCCTTCCATCTTCAGTCAGATCAACTACTTCAACTCCATCATCAGGTTTCCTGTCCTTCAACAGCTCAGATTCAGAGACTGACTTCTGCTCCTTTTCTGCAACATCAGTTAAATCAATCAGTTCAACACTCTCATCAGGCTTGCTATTGTCATACAACCCAGTTTCAGTAGCAGAATCCTTGGCTTTGGGTTCAACATTATCAATCATCTCAACACTCTGATACTCGTGTTCCCACAACTGAGATTCGTGCTGCACTAATCCAAACCTTGCGCTTCCAAATAGCGTCACTGGCTGTTCAACTCTGATCCCAAAATCAACAAGTGTTGGCTCTGCAGCCTCTACCTGACTGCCATCATCAGAGCCACAGTCATCAACACAAGAACTAAGCTCTTCCTCACTCTTCTTGACGGCTTCTACTGTCAGCACTGCCTGCGGTGCACTAGTAAAAGCAGACATTCCATCAGATATCCCGAGCAACTTCCAGAGGGGACCATCAGGGCCAAACCGGGACAGGGAGCAGTGCTTCTTGACATAGCTCAGATCCACTGCCATGCACGGAGGAGTCGTCGAGACAACCCATTTGGGCTTGAGGATCGCCAACGCCTGCTCCAGCTCTTCCCTGGACGAATGCATCGACAAGCAGACATGCCAGACCCCGAACTCATCCCGCATCGGCTCCGTTAGCAATGGTTTTCTCTCCACCGACCCCTCCGGTGCCTCGTAGTAGGCGTACCACTGCGAGGACGGCCTGATGATGAGGGGCTCCGGCTGCTGCCTGGCGCGTGCGAGCGCGAGGATCTCCGTGGCCCGATCCGACAGCCGCGGGAACGGGATCACGTGGAACCGGGTGGAGGACGCGGCGTCGTCGGCGGCTAGGATCTCCGGCGCGACGTGCGTGAGCGTGTCGTGGCAGTCTGAATTCTTCTCCCTGTCGACGTATATCTTGGACCCGAACGCCTTGGACACCTCGATGAGGACGTCCTCCTGCCCCAGCATGTCGCACACGAGGTACACCGCCGGTGCATTCGGGTGCTTCCAGATGCAATTGATCACCTGGAATCGGGAAATCACAGCAATCGGGTGAGAAATTCAGATCATAGGAGCTCCAATCGGGTCGCAATTTGCTGAATGCGAATGCAGCAGAGCAGGAGATGAACACCTGACGGATGGAGTCCTCCTTGGTGGGGAAATGGAGGGGGCACCGCGCGAAGGTGCAGTCGAGGAAGAGGAGGTCGATTCGGCGGGAGAGGAGGGGCGTCAGGGCGCTGAGGCAGTCGGGGGTGAGGCGGCAGTCGCCGGCGTGCAGGACGGCGCCGAAGGGGCCCTCGAACAGGAACATCACGGCGCCTGCAGACGGGGTCAGCAGCCGGGTGAGCCATCGGAATCGAGGAGAAGCACGGAGGAAGAGGAGGAGGAGGAGCGCGCTGACCTGGGCAGTGGTTGGCGTCGAAGGCGGTGACGGTGAAGTCGCCGTCGGGGTCCGGGACGCGCCGCGGCGGGTCGCCGGCCTCCATCTCGACGAAGGCGGCGGGGTCGAGCTGGGGGAAGATGCGGAGCGCGATGAGGATGGTGAGGCGGGAGGCGTAGATGGGGGAGGAGGCCGAGACGCCGGAGGTGGCAGCGATGCCGGCGAGGTGGTCCCGGTGGGCGTGGGTGAGGAAGCGGTGGCGCTTGAGCGACGACGCCGGGGTCCAGGTGTCCACCGCGAACGGCAGCCCCCGGGGCATCTCGATCGGCATCTCGCCGCCGCCGCACGTCGTCTGCTCCCTCTCCACAGATGGCGCGGCGCCGCCGCCGCCCAAATCTGGTGGTGTTTGGAGGGCAGGGCGGGAGCAGAGGGGAAGGCGGGAATTGTTTTTCCTTTCGTTTTGAGTGAGGGGGAGACTACCGCTCTCTTTTGCCTCTTTCGCTCTTTTTCCTTAACGAAAAAAATACAGTTTTCCCTCCCTCATCCATTTTGGCAAAATGACACTAAACTATATATTTCTTTTTTTACAGCTAATGATAATTAATATGTAAAGAATAAATTATTCTAAACAGAAAGATTTAGATAGTGATCATTGGTTCACAAAAAATCAGTAGAACGATTTTCTTTTTTTCTTTTCTTTTGCGGAAGAGTAAAATCATTTTTCACGTTGTCAATTTAGTGTGCTTTTTGCTATTAACAATCAAACTTAAAACAAAGTTTGGCAGAGAATAAGGTAATGTTTATACTCAGCAAATCTTGCTAAAAATGCAATAAGATATTCAAGTGAAACGAGATGGAGGTTTCATCAGAAAAAGAAAAGTTGTTTTTTTTATCTTGTGGGCTGTTGGGCCATTTCCTTTTCTCTTGATAAAGGGTGGGCCATTTCTGGAGTCGAGCCGCACGCACTTCCCCACCAACTCGGAGTGTCTTTCTTCCCAGCCAAGAAAGAAAGGGGGAGGCCGAGAGGGAGCCGCCGGCCGGGGAAGGAAGGAGAGGAGGCATGGGCTGGCGCGGGCCGGGGCGGCGGCCGTCCGAGGGGCGGGCCGGCCCGTCGTACGGGCGGCGGCCGTCGGAGGCGCGGCCCGGTTGCGGTGGAGAAGCCTCGCTTCACGTTCAAGTGCCTCACCTGCACACTCAAGGAAGGGAACTACGACGAGGACTTCATCAACAATTCATAAGAAGGATTGTCGCGAGGCCCAGAAGAAGAGGCAGATCTACTAAGCTGACCGGGCGGCCCATCGCCTGAAGAAGGCCGCCGCCCACAGGAGGCCGAACAAGAAGAAATGGTAGGAAAGGTGATGTGATGGCCCATCAGATTCAACGACTTTATGTTCCGATCGTTAGTGTTACAGGCTGATCATGTGTCCTATGGTGATTGGACATCAGATTTACCATCTTCCTATTTAGATCGTGTTACAGACTTATCGTTCGTTTGCGGATCAGATTTATGTGTGATGTGCTGAGTAGGCATCACATTTATCCTTTCTGTTTCGATCGTGTTACGGACTTATAATTTGCGGACCAGATTTATCATATTTTCTACCGAGCTTGATTGAGATCTGTAATGTTGCTTTCGTTGGTACTATGAGTTTTGTGTCTCTACATGTGGAGGGGAAGATTCCTTTTTTTCCCCTTCATTGGCTTAAGATTGATGCACGAAACCTTTCCTAGTTTCCAATATTGTGTCAGAAACAGGGAATAGGTGCTTGGTTATATGAGCTGGGGAACAATTTTTCTTGTTCCAGCAAAAATATGTGTGACAGGTTTCTGAAGCTGTTTCCATCAGGATGGAACAAATTGCTTTTTATTCATTAGTGTTTCTGCTGCAATACTGCAAATAACAGTTGACATTGATTAGCGAAGTTTAAACAACCCAAATAAGTTATACAGCATTGCATTGCAAAAGAATGGAACAAAATTAAAAAATCAGAGTTGCCTACTTGCCTGTTAAATTTGGTGTCCTAGTAATGTTCCTTTACTCCAGTTTCTGCTTCGCAATTTACAAAATTGGGTGTCCTTGTAGTGTTCCTGTCTCCAGTTTCTGCTTGGCAATTTATGGACCTTCATATATAAACAGCATTCCCTACAACTAATATTATCTGAAAATATTTATTAGAGTGATATCTGAAATAGTCTGTGTGCTAATATATAATTATGCATGGTATGTGAATTACAGCAAGTGATGCTATTATCTCAGTGGCATTCAGGTAGAACTAAAATGCAATGAGTGTATCTGTAACTGGAATCAATGCATATAGAAATAATAAAAATCATGTGGCAGTGCTTGGGTGGGGAATCATTGTCAGTTTGACAGTTGACAAACGCAAGTGAAAAAACCTTGGCTTGAGATTGATGCACGAAACCTTTCCTAGTTTCCAATAGTGTCAGAAACAGGGAATAGGTGTTTGGTTATATGAGTTGGGGAACAATTTTTCTTGTTCCAGCAAAAATATGTGTGACAGGTTTCTGAAGCTGTTTCCATCAGGCTGGAACAAGTTGCTTTTGATTCATTATGATTTGTGCTGCAATACTGTAAAATGGAACAAGTCAATAAATCATATATAACAGTTGACATTGATTAGCGAAGTTTAAAAAACCCAAATAAGTTATACAGCATTGCATTGCAAAAGAATGAAACAAAATTAAAATATCAGAGTTGCCTACTTGCCTGTTAAATTTGGTGTCCTAGTAGTGTTCCTTTACTCCAGTTTCTGCTTGGCAATTTACAAAATTGGGTGTCCTTGTAGTGTTCCTGTCTCCAGTTTCTGCTAGGCAATTTATGGACCTTCATGGCGCTGTCTTGGCTGACTTGATTGCACCTGCTACTCAACATCTGGGTAGGAAGACTTGCCCGACCTGCCCTGGCCACAGTGACAACGGAGTTATGAGTTAGATCAAGAACTAGGAATCCAAGTATATCTGCACAGTAGGGAACAGCAGATAGTGTGCCCTCTTTCAGATATCTTCCAACAGCACACTAAAGATGTGTGCCAGATAGTGATGTGTCCATTCTAATCATATTGGCCGCAAGAGCCTACAGAAGATATGGCTAGGAAACAGGAAGCTAATCTGAAATCACAAAGGCTACATGTGCAGAGTGCTTAATGGCTAGTCCAATTCGAATTACAATGTCCAAAACTGCAGTTAACTACTTCTCTTCCCTTTTTTTATATTTAACCACTGACTTAAATTACATCTTCTTAAGTTGTTTTGGTTTAGAACTGAACATTTTTTGTTTTGTTTCATATCGAATCTCTAGAAATTCCCCTATCCGTTGCATGTCAAAGTCTCTAGCATGCTTTAACAAGTAAGGAGACTGTTTTCAGTGTCCTGATCAATGAACTAGTGTGTAACCGCAATGTGCATGGCTTTGAAATAATGTCCTAGCAAGTTAATATTATAAAGGAGTAGAATGTTTCTTCCAAGATCTAAGCATGCCACAAAAGGGAGTTCATCTGATAGATTCAACGACACACCTTAACAGCTGATGGAGGGAGCTATTAAAACCTCAGAGAGTATTATGTTGTTTGCTATTGAATATTGATAAAGAATTCATTTGTAGATAATCCAAGTGGCTAATATATAATTCTGCATGGTATGTGAATTACAGCAAGTGATGCCATTATCTCAGTGGCATTCAGGTAGAACTAAAATGCAATAAGAGTGTATCTGTAACTGGAATCAATGTATATAGAAATAATAAAAATCATGTGGCAGTGCTTGGGTGGGGAATCATTGTCAGTTTGACAGTTAGTTGACAAACGCAAGTGAAAAAACATTGGATAATGTAGTCACAGAAGGAGGCGAAGAGTAATTTTCTAAGCAGAGATCTAATAGTTGCACTTTACAGTGAGGCTTTTTAGCAAATATCTTGTGCGCAAGAGCATGTTTGTGCTTAAAAAGAGATCACCAAATAGAATGATGGCCTAACAAAACTCACGTATGAGAAAAAGAGAAAGCAGTCAGACTGCCACAAAGGTAATCCCGGCAATTGCAAAATCCATGGCCGATGGCACCATATTAGGGCTAGTTTGGCAACCGGCACCCCCGCGGGGATCCGCGGCGCTTCCCCGGGAAATCCGCCCAGCCTAGGTAGGCCGGGAGCCCTTCCCCGGGAAGGCTGCCCCGGAATCCTGGGTCCCAAAGGAGCCCTTAGAGAGGGTGCCGGCAAGGGGAGCACAGGGATTCAAAAGCATAAGGTAGTGATAAGAGGACAGGAAACCATAATCATATCTTGTATGAGGACATGATGATCTGGTCTGATAGGATAAGCAGGATTGAGATTTCAAGACTGGATGGTGATTCCGTGAGAAGAGATGGAATGGCTTTGTTGTGGTCTATAGAAGAATATTTATTTACCTGTCCTCCTGGTAACTTTCCAGACGCTTCTTTACCTTATCTATAGAGCCATCTTGAACTTATTTACCTAAAAATCTAAATCTCTTATTTGATGTCAATGCACTTCAATCACACCAAGAGCATGTACTGTTGATACTGCAAAAGCAAAAAACTTTTAGATACTTCTTCTCCAGTAACATCAGGCAAGAATAAATTATGTCATCTCACTGTATATTTGGTGAGTTTTTGGTCAAAATGGATCTGGAGAAGAGTAGAGAACTCGAGAGATAATAAATGAATAGGTAGGAAAATTATTCACTTTGTATAGTGTTACAAGTGAGTACTGCACCTGATAAATTGCTCCTTAGAGGTTGATGACTGCTTAGACGATGCATTTTTTACCTGGTCTAGGTGCAGCTAGAACTAGCAGTGTCCATTCTAACACTGTAAAAGAAAGTGGCGAGGACCTAAGCTGCAACATGTAAAGAACAAATAAATGCCATGCTTCTGGATCCTTTGCCAACTGAAATAAATGGCGTGTATAATGCAGTGAATAATGAACTGGATGTCTGTAGCTGCTTTTTTTTTTCTGTATAGCTGTAGCTGCAATTGTCCACACATGTGTAAAGCTTTTGTGGATTATCATGTACCCTTTACATTTTTCATATGGTCACTGAATGCATCTTAGTTATTAGCTCGGTTAATTACTTGAGAGATGTCATGTGAAGCCATTTTCTGTGAGCAATAACATTGTTAGAGTGGGAAACTGCATTTGCACCTTCTTCCACACCTCCTCCCAGCCTCCCACTCATCCCCCTCGCACCATCAAAATCGAAAGTTGCTTCTACTTCCGAGGAAAAGCTCTTGCTTAACCTGTATAGGAAAAACATATAAATACTGAAAGGTCAGCAACACATCAAGAGGGCACTTGTATACCTTATTACAAATTAAAACAAATACAATCGAAGGTTACCTGACTTTATGGTACAGAGTTGCGTAATAAAGCAGGGCATTATCAGGCGGCGCGGAGACAGGCTTTGCATACTGAAGATTCAAACAGCCGAAAAATTGAGAGAGAAACAAGGAGGAGAGGAGAGGCTCACCGCAAAAGGTGACAAGGAAGCCGGGTTTGCCTCATCTTGTGGGAAGTGCAGGCAGGCAGGAATGGATCTGCCAATCCAACACGGCAAAACGAGAGATGAAAACAGATGCAGGGATCCTACTACTAACAGATCTGTTTATACAGACGCGACCGTTGCATGCTCGTAGAATAGAATGAATAATAACCGGAGCAATACAGCATGCATGGTGGGGGCTAACCTTGGTACGGCGGGCAGCCAAACATGGATCTGCAGGTACTAAGTGGATGGTGACAGGGGGGGATTCGGATCGATTTCTCCGACCCTGTCCCATGGACGGACCTCACCTCGAGAGGCAAAGGGAAGTAACAGATCCAGAACCCCCTGTCCTCCATGGTCCTTGAGCGACACCCTCATCTCTCCTCCATAGGGCATAGGTAGAGGAGCTCCGGCCGGTGAAGGAAAATCCATGGAAATCAAGGACCAAGATGCATGGCTTTGGTTGGTTGAACTGTTGAAGTAGGATAGGAGGACTCTGCCTCTTTGGGGAATTGATTGAAGAGGAAGGTGGAACGGACCAAAGAGAAGGATGGATGGAGATGGACTCCGTACATTCCATTCCATCCGGAACGATACGTCTGTCTGAAAAATCAGTCTCTCATCTCCCACTCCAGGGAGACCAAGATAGGTAGGAAATCAGTCTTGCGAAATGTAATCATACCTCAATCAAAGGAAAAGGATGATTTTCAAAAAAAAAGGAAAAGCAATTCAATCATCAACCAACAAATTAACTATGCAAATTCCGGTAGACTCATGCAGGCGGGGGAGCTGGATATGGGTGCGCTTGGTTCCCGGCCACGGGATGTCACACCCAAACTTAGGCGGCACCACTGAAAAGATCACACGTTTGATTGGTGAAAAGAATGCTTGACAGCCACACCTCTTTGCAGTTAATTTTTCGTGTTGCGTGTGTGGCAACCAAAATCGACGCCGCAGCTTAAGCGTTGGCGGCGGTGTGCTTTGGCTGGCAACCTAGCACGCCCTACATGCCATGGAGGAGAGGTGAGACATCACCGATCGCCGCTGCCACCACTGCCGCCAAATGGGCCAAGATAAATGGGCGGCTCGAGGCCCAACACTAAAATGCCCGGCACTAGCATGGTCTGGCCCATGTTGCATAGTACTCGCGTGCCGGCCCGACACTATACATCGTGCAGTGTTGGGCTACCAATCTCGGCCCGTAGTGCCAGCCTAAGCATGACACGACTTTTGGACCGGTACAATGCGGCCCGTCCAAAGTCTTCTACCCCCCGGCCCATAAACCCCATATATAAAGGTGAAACCCTATCTTGCTCCCCTCATGTCTCTCCTCTCCCACCCGCCCGCCACCTCCCTCTCTCAGTCTCCCGCCACCTCCTCACGCCGCTGTCGGCCCCCGTCGTGTGCCGCAACCAGGAGCCGCGCGAGCTGGCCGCTCCCGCTCTCGAGGTCTGCCGCCTCCGCCAGGGGTTCCCCGCCAGGATCCACGCCACCGCGGGGGTACCCGGTCCGGCCTGGATCACCGCGTGCTGGCCACTGCCGCTCTAGGGGGTCGCGTGCACGTCGCTGGCACGCGCGCGGGGGGAGGGGGGCATCCTAGATCCGCGGCACTAGCCTCCGCCGTCGGAGGGTCCTGACTTCGATTTGTGCCGCCGCCATCCAGGGTGCTCATATGCCTGGGCAGCCACTAGCACGATAGTGCTCATCGTGCCATAGTGTCGGGGCGGCACTATCAGAAGGCCTTAGGGCCGTGCTTGGGCCAGCAATTCGGCACGCAGTGCCGGCACAACAAGCCATTGTGCCTTATAGTATCGTGCTTGGGCCGATAATTCAGCACGCAGTGCCGGCACGACACGGCATGACATGACCAAGCTATCGTGCCTTATAGTGCCGGCACGTTACTATTAGAAGGCCTTAGGGCCGTGCTTGGGTCGGCACTTCGGCACGCAGTGCCGGCATGACAAGCCATTGTGCCTTATAGTGTCGTGCTTGGGCCGACAGTTCGGCACACAGTGCCGGCACGGCACAGCATGACATGA
This sequence comes from Echinochloa phyllopogon, assembly GCA_033239725.1. Classification (NCBI taxonomy): domain Eukaryota; kingdom Viridiplantae; phylum Streptophyta; class Magnoliopsida; order Poales; family Poaceae; genus Echinochloa; species Echinochloa phyllopogon. The sequence goes on along the minus strand of BTCW01000006.1, from coordinate 569,793 downwards.
CCAAGCTATCGTGCCTTATAGCGTTGTGCCGGATAGTACCGTATCGAACAGTGCTAGTGTCGTGCTAGTGCCGGACGGCCCATATCACCATCTACAGCAGAATACCATCCGAACCCATCCACAAGAATAGGTCACCAAGACGTATCTCTCGATTCATTTCCTAAATATAAAATGGGCGACCCGATGAAACAAGCAGCATGGCCAGCGACCTACATACATATATACATAAAAAGATGGTCCCAATTTTTGCAAAAAATAAAATCTCAATCCTCCAACAGACTAGCACGTATAATAGCACTGGGTAGGCCCGGAGCTAGCTAGAAAGCTCCAACAGATCGAATTACAGAACCGATCCAAAATAAATGGACTTATGATTCGAAGCTCATTGGAAACGAATGTAGGGTCAATGTCCTCGTTCGTTACATTGCATGGATGAATATGAATTAAACATGGACAATTTCATGTTGCTCTCATAGACTTTATCTTTTACTGGAGTACACGCCTTAAACAACTATGTCCGGAGGGAATAGCCATGTTACCAACTCATCGCTCGCTCGTCTCCATTGCCATGGCCGCTCAAATGCAATCTCGCGAATAGTCCAAGACCTCGTGTCGAACGCGTCTTGAAGACTTGCTTCCGCCGCATAATACACGAAGCCATCCTCTACGTCTCCGACCGCACGGGTGGACTTGCTGAAGGATCGACTCAGGAAAAGCGCCTCACCTTCGTCTAGTCCGTCGTCAGTAGCGACAACCCACTTGCCCGCGCTGACATCCGCCTTGAACACCTCGACGTTGCGAGTGTAGGGTTCAGAGTAGGGAGGTGATTGCCGCTGGTGCCTGACGAGGAGCAATTCCCCACTCCGTGACTGTACCAGGTATCGGCCTGTGTATATCTCATCCTTGGGCTCGTATGGCACCTCCTCATCGTATTCTTTCTCCTCGTTGTTCGATACCATGTCGTCACCATTGATGCTATCCTCCACTTGTTCTTCTTCTTCATCATCATCTGATTCCTCCTCGTTCTCCTTTTGGCTCGGTGACCCGTCATCATCGTCTGATTCCTCGTCATTGCTAATTATTGACAGCTCTCCATCACCATTGTTATTATTACGATAATAATGGTCATGGTCATCGTCAGCATTAGTAGTAGCATCGTCATCGTCGCCGTCGTCAGAATCTCCCGGCCAGCCCCACGAAAATTCCTTGTAATACTTGGCCAACGGGTTGCTGATAACCCGTTTAAAGCTGGTAACATTAGGCCTGCCGTCGTCGTCCTCGCCGAGATGGAAGGCCAGGAGCTCTTCGCCGGAGGTGATCCCGTAGAGCGTGTCCCCTACGAAGGCGACGTCGATGACCCTGTAGTAGGGCAGCACGTGCGCGCCCTTGCCGGGGCGGCACACGATGACATTGTAGTTCCAGTTGTTGGTAGTGACGGCGACGACATCCTCTGGACTATCTGAGCGCATGAGCACCTTGCGGATCTGGAACGTCTCGGCCACATCGCCGACGATGGCGTCCAGCTCGGGGAGCGGCACGGTCTCGCCGGAGAAGGGGTTGTGCAGCATGTAGGCGTGCGCGTGCTTGACGTCGGGCCTGGCGTCGCCGGCGAAGGTCCCCGTGTCGGGGCAGTAGTGGTCCCAGATGCTGGTGCGGCGGAGCGCGTCGTCGGTGACGTCGAGCGCGAGCCAGCAGGCGGCGGCGGCGCCGAGGCAGGTGACGTTGTCGGCGGGGAGGCCCGGGATGCGGCCGAAGAAGGCGCCGCCGTCGTCGTGGCCGCCGCCGGTGGTGCAGAAGGAGCAGTCCGGGAGCACGATCCATGGGGAGTGGCTCATGATGCCATCATGGTGGAGCGCAGCGGAGCGCCATGCCTGGCAGACGGCGCAGATGCGGGCGCGGTCGCCGGGGAACGGGAGCTGAGCGATGACGCCGCCCAGGACGTCCGCCGGGAGGTCAGCCCACGCCATCGTCGTCGGCTCGTAATCTCGTCGATCTGATGTATGTTTCGTGCGATAGATGAACAATCCATGCATGCTTGCGTATATATACATCATACTCGTGCGCTCTGATCCTAGCTTGTTGATTTCTTGATCCGAGTAGGCAAGGAACTGCTGGCGGATCCGATAAGGACGTTGTCAGTTTACGAGATGTGAGTCATCAATCCTAAAGGAGACAAGTGCCGTTATTTCTCCTCCATTCAGATTTCAGTCAGTTGTCCGATCAATTGGAACAAGACACTCAAATCTAGCTAGCTAGGTTTTCATGCATCCACCGCCAAGATTATTCTCTTTGCTTCAATTCCTGCCGTGTTCCTTTTAGTGTGCATGCATGTGAATCCAAGGGATCATCGTGTACTCTTGCCCTTGCATATATGCATGGGAGGCTTCACTAGCACATTATGAAAGGTCCCGATTATTGTTGAATTTATAGCAGACCGCCTCTATATATAAGGACAAGTAAGCACATTATGCTCTTGAAATTAGTTTTAAGGTTGTTTTAAGCGTTTTTTTTTGTTTTTGTGGAACTTTAGGTGCAACATTGTATGGACTACGCGGGCCTTAAACAACTATGTCCGGAGGGAATAGCAATGTTACCAACTCTTGGCTCACCCGTCTCCATATTGCCATGGCCGCCCAAATGCAATCTTGCGAATAGTCCAAGACCTCATGTCGAACGCGTCTTCAAGACTTGCTTCCGCCGCATAATACACGAAGCCATCTTTTATGTCTCCGACCGCATGGGTGGACTTGCTGAAGGATCGACTGAGGAAAAGCGCCTCACCTTGGTCTAGTCCGTCGGTAGTAGTGGCCCGGCCACTTGACCGCGCTAACATCTGCTCTTATTATACATTTTCATGGCCGACTTATACACTCCCACTTAACATCTCATGGTCTAGCACGATCAAGTACGTCATGTTAGCATCGTTAGATGCACCAATTTGCTATAATTTGTTGTATTAGTCATGGTGGTACTCATTGTGTCCTCATGCCACGGTGATGAATCACAGGCAATAAAAATAACGTTTTAAGACCACCTAAAGATGCAACCAAAAATGTTGCCACGGTGTTCGTACCCAAAATTGGCAGGGATTGAAGTAGGCGAGATAAAGGCCAAAATAGCCAATTTAATATTAACTCTTATTATTCCACAAGTTTGGCATGTATAACCATTGTGCAGGACATGGAGATCGTTTTGAGAGATTCTGGATATGATTTCATCATTAAGTCAAAGATTGGCACAAAAAGGCATCAAGATAAGGTCAAATCATGTGTTTGAATGCACCAGGATGAAAACCTCGTCGAGACGATCGAAACGGATATATGGATCACCTAATTTGGAGTCCGGATGTGGGAGTTATGGTCTCAGGAAGTTTGCCTATCCGGGCACATCCGGTCTGACCGGATTTGAGGACCGGTCTGACCGGTTTTGGCTGCTGTGCAGCGCGAGAAATCCGGTCTGACCGGATTTGGTGACCGGTCTGACCGGTTTTAGGCAGATTAGTCCGAATTAGAGTTGTAATTTGATTCTAGGTCGGTTTGTAACATATTTTCGACTTCCCATGGGCACAGACCTTCCCACCCTATAAATATAAAGGGTTATGGCCGATTGAGGGAGTATCCACAATCGAATAAACACATCTATCTTTACTTTTACCTCTCCAATCTCTCTTTCCAACCTCCATGCTGTTCATCCTCTGATCTCCACGGTCATAGATGGCGTCCTAAGGCTTGCTGGTCGACCTAGGACACGCCGACGACGTCCACGCCCTGACGGGGTCCCTCCCGGGCGAGAGCTTCGACGGCCTTTGCTAGTTTGCTCGTAAACTAGTCGTTCTTCGCCACGTAAGTGCGTTGGTTATCTCTTTACTGGTTTGCTTGTAAACCTAGTCATCCTCCAGCACGTAAGCTTGGTAGTTATCCTTACGAACGATCGATCCGGCGAAACCCTAGGAAACCGGTCTGACCGGATTTCCAAACCGGTCTGACCGGTTTGGGCATATCCCGCCGTTTGGTCTGTTCGCGACCCGCGCGTCCAGCGCATTCGTGTGTGTTGACCGAAATTTGCGTCAACACATGGTGATGAATGAGGATGGTGAGGCGGGAAGCTAGATAGTGAAGGATGCCGGCGGGGTGGTCCTGGTGGGCGTGGGTGAGGAAGCAGTGGAGCTTCAGCGACGACGTGGGGGGCCAGGTGTTCACCGCGAACTACAATCCCCTCGGTCATCTCGATCGGCATCCCGTCCCGTCTTCCTGTTGACGCTTTTCTGGTCAACACACACGAGCGCCGGATCGCGCAGCACCAGAAACTTGCACTCGCCGCAGCCTCGGCCCAAACCGGTCAGACCGGTTTGGGGATCCGGTCAGACCGGTTTCGCTAGGGCTTCGGTGAAAGCCTAGAATCACCACCTCGGGAGGGACCCCGTCGGAGATGGTGCGTCTAGGGTTGCTCTGAGATCGGTCAGGCCACTCAGAACCTCCTTGAACGCCGTCGAGACAAACAAGGAAAGCAAAGGGGTTGGAAAAGCTAGGGTTTGGAGATAAAAAGTAGAAAAATAATATTTGATCGATTGGATGATAGCCCTCAATCGGCCACGCCCCTTTATATTTATAGGGTGGGGAGGTCTTGCCCCGCAAGGAATCCTTTTACAATTTGAAAACGACTAGGACTCCTAATTCTACTCCAATTCGGAGTAAACCGGTCAGACCGGATAGAGAAACTGGTCAGACCGGTTTTGGCCATTGCCAGATCGGCTACAGTGAAACCGGTCTGACCGCTTTCCAGAACCGGTCTGACCGGTTGCCCCCGACATGATAGGCAACTGCCAATTTTGGGTGCGAACATATGCCCCCCCTGTTTTCTAGTAAATTTTATGCACTAGAAAATATGCTAAAGTCGATGTCACAGAATTCACCGGCCGTTTTATCCTAAGGGCGATTTTCAACCATAAATCGGCAATATCCTATCAATCACTTTGCCAAACACTTGGATAAAATTTCTTCAAGTATCTCCCATTGAGAGCTCTAGGCAACTGCTGCCCTTGCAAGGTCTCTACCATATAGGAATTTCCTGAACAAACCTTCACAATCTTAAAAGGACCTTCCCAACTTGGAGACCACTTGCCAAACTTGTTGCTTTTCAATCCAATGGGCAAGATCGTTTTCCAAATCAAATCACCTACTTGAAAAGATTTGAATTTCACTTTCTTGTTGTATGCCCTCGTCACTCGTCTCTTATCTTTTTCAATCTCTTCTAAAGCTTCCAAACGCTTGTCGGTCACTTCATCAATATTATCCATCATCAAAGCATAGTATGTATCAACATCAAGATTATTTTGCTTTGCAAGTCTATATGCGCCAAGATTCACCTCTACAGGCAAAACGGCCTCTTGACCATACACAAGCTCAAACGGAGTAACTTTAGTAGCACCATGTTTAGAAATACGATGAGCCCATAAAGCTTCAGATAATACCTCATGCCATCTTTTAGGATGATCTTCTACCTTCTTCTTGATGAGCTTTATCAAGGTCTTGTTGCTAGATTCAGCTTGACCATTGGCTTGAGCATAATATGGAGATGAATTGAGAAGTTTAATACCATAGGAATTAACAAATTCACGCACCTCTTTGGATATGAATGAAGTCCCTTGATCCGTAGTCAAAGTTTGTGGAATATCAAACCTATGTATAATATTTTCTCTAATAAACTCAATCACCTCTCTATGCGTCATATTCTTCGAAGGAACTGCTTCTGTCCATTTGGTAAAATAATCAGTTGCTACAATCACAAAACAATGACCCTTCAACGAAGGAGGATGAATTTTGCCAACAAAATCTAAACCCCATCCTCGGAAAGGCCAAGGCTTAATAATTGGATGCATCAATGCCGCAGGTACCAACTGAATATCCCCATGTTTCTGACACTCCTCACATCCTTTGTAGTATTTAAAACAATCGGCTATCATATTGGGCCAATAGAAACAAGCTCGTCTAAGGAGCCACTTCATCTTGGGAGCCGATTGATGAGTACCACAAATTCCTTCATGAACCTCTGCCATAGCCAACCTAGCTTGGTCAGGACCCAAACATTTTAGAAGCAAACCATCAATAGTCCGACGATATAATTCATCACCATCAAGAATAAATTTAAGAGCGCACCGTCGGATTTTTCTGTCAACTGAATTGCTAGGATTTTGCAAATAATCCACCAAAGGCTTCCTCCAATCATCCACTCCGTCTTTATTAGAAACAGCGGCCGAAACAGACCCGGTCTCGGGATACCGGTCAGACCGGTTATCCGAAGCGGTCAGACCAGAAAAACCGGTCAGACCGGTCTGAGGAAGCGGTGCGACCGGTTCCTCCAGAACAGAACACTCGGCTTCTAAAAACATCGGTCTTCATTCTTGAAAATTTTCTTTTCTAAACGTTATAACCAGATGCTTGCTGAGCCAGAGCATTCGCCTTTGGATTTCTTTCTCGTGGTACATGATGAATTACAAACTCATTTAAGCAAGATATAATATCGAAGCATCTATCAAGATAAGCATTCAAAAACCCATCTAAGCATTGACATACCTTAGAAACTTGTTGTACCACCAGTAAAGAATCACCATAAGCTTCTACATGCTTTACGCCCATGTTATGCAAAATTTCCAATCCGAATAGAAGAGCCTCATACTCGACTTGGTTATTAGTACATTTATAATCTAATCGGTTAAGTGCTTCAAAAATAGCCCCATGTGGAGAAGTAATAAGAATTCCAATACCACAACCACTTTTGCAAACCGATCCATCAAAATGCAATTTCCATGGAGTAAAAGTAACATAACCGACACTTAAATCAAGTTGCTTATCTACTCTATGTTCAACAATAAAGTCGGCTACTATTTGACCTTTCATTGAAGTTAATGGCTCACAATGCAAATCATATTCAACTAAAGCATAAGCCCATTTGCCGACTCTACCACTTAGAATTGGTTTGTGCAATATGTATTTGATTATGTCGGACACTACCCACTCAAATAGACCAACAAAACTCGGACATAGAAAGGCCGTTTTGGCTATATACTCTTCGGCCATAAATATTTGATTATAACCAGCATTACCATCAAGGAAGCTAAGAATTCTATGTCCAGATGCAGCATTAACAAGAAAATCGGCTATAGGCATAGGATATTCATCTTTAGGAGTAGATCTATTAAGATCTCTAAAATCAATGCAAACACGAAGCTTTTTTGTTCCTTTCTTTTCAACGGGCACAATATTAGAGATCCAATTAGCATATCGACAAGGCCTAATAAATTTAGCATCTAGCAACCGATTGATTTCTTCTTTCACTCGGTCATAAATATCAGGATTAAAGTTTCTGCGAGATTGTTTAAAAGGCCTAAAACCAGGTTTAATGGGTAAACGATGTTCAACTAAATCACGACTTAAACCAGGCATTTCATTGTAACTCCATGCAAAAAAATCAACATACTCCTTCAATAACTTTATTAACTCGGATTTAAACAAAGGATCAAGATTCTTGTTTACAAATGTCGGCCTAGGAATAGTACCATCACCAATATCTACCTCCTCTAGAGGATCAGCCGACGTAAACCCTTGTCCTAACTTGCTTAAATCATCAAAATCTTCAATAGCCTCACACATATCGTTCTTATGCGCCCGATAGTGTTCACGCCTCTGCTGTAACCACTCTAGATTTGGATCCATCAAATCATAAGAGATGGTATAGCCAGATCTCCGATCGACCTCATAACAGCAGTAGCAAAGCCATCCTTAGTGCAACTAATGATCTCACAATCAGATAAATCTAAACCAGATAAACACTTAAGATTTTCAAGAACATCCATAGTAGAACTATCGGCCACTGCAACACAAGCCGATGTATCTCCATGAACGACCTCTACTTCATCATCTATCCATTGAATTAAAAATTGATGCAAAGTAGAAGGCACACATTGGTTTGCATGAATCCAATCACGACCAAGGATTAAACTATAGTTACCTTGTGTCTCAGCGACGAAAAACGCAGTAGCCAAAGTCTTGCTTCCAATAGTGAGCTCCATAGAAGCAACTCCCTTGGCGCCCATAGGTTCACCTCCTCCAACGCCGCTGATGGTCATGTTGGTCTTGATCAATTCTTCATCTGAACCTCCCAGCTTCTTGAACAGAGAATACGGCATCAAATTAACTATCGCCCCTCCATCCACTAGCATACGAGAGATAGGCTTCCCATTGATATGACCCTTCATGTACAAAGCCTTTAGATGACTTTCAGTAGCTTTAGGCTTCTGAAAAATAGCTTCCTTTGGCCCAAAATCAAGATGAGCGATGTTCTCCTCTGATAACACATAACCATCCATAGACAGATGAATTACGTTAAGCTCAAAATTCATGCGTTTAGGAGAAAAATCATAATCAACAAGTTCTTCATCGTCCTCTGAAGTAGATACCGATGATAACTTGCCATCACAAACCAAAGGAGTAGGAGAAGAAAAACTAGGCGGCGCGTCGGGCAAAGCGGTCTGACCGCTTTCGTCAACCGGTCTGACCGGTTCAACCGGTCTGACCGACTCCTGAACCGGTCTGACCGGTTCTGTCTGGGAGCTGGCCTTGGCTCTCCACTCTTTCCCTTGTGGAATCATGGGCATGTACTTTTTGAATGCTTCGTCTCTCTGCTTCTCTAGCTCTTTTTCCTTCATCTCCTGAAACCTTAAGCGCTGAAGCTTCCTCCTTTGAGTACGAGACAAACCGGGAGGACACCATCTTGGCAAAAAGTACTTGGAATTAGAGCTACTGGCCTCATGATCATTATCAGAAACAGATCCCTTCTGAATAGGTGTCTCAACCTTATTGTCCATGACAATCGGTCCTTTGCCACCGTTTCCAAGGGGACGTTTACTAACCCAATCCGAATAACATATTGATTTGTAGTCCTCTCTGGGTCAATATCCATCTTATGCACCTCCTCCCTCTGTTTTGGCTTGTAAACTTGCTTCATAGGAGGTGTTGCCGATTTCCCAGGGAAACCGGTCTGACCGGTTTGTGGAACCGGTTTGACCGGTTGGGTCTGGTGACCCTGACCAGATTGACGAAGTGTCAAACGGTCCTGTTTAGGCCTTGAGATCCTGTCCAATACTGGCCTTCGTGGTCCTCCCCATCCATGTTGGAAAGGCTGCTGATACGGCACCCACATCACTCCATTATCATCATAAATTGGACGAGGCGGATATGAACTTGATGTTCCCCATTGCGGAGCAAAATTCTTCTTTGGCGGAGAATATTCTTCTTGATGTGGAGGCACTCTCATTCTCTTTTTTATTGGCCGATCACTTGTAACTGCCTTTTTGCTTGGAGTACTTGTCAAATAGCATATCAAAGGTGACCTTTGGCCTAAAAGTACTCCCCTGATTCTTTGCAACATTGAGCTTCCAGTTTCCAATCTCCGGACGGCTTGGTTTGATCATCTTCGGACGGCTCTGGGGAAAACCGGTCTGACCGCTTTCCCCAACCGGTCTGACCAGTTTGTCCTGTACAGGCTCAAACGGTCTCTGCTCGGCGGGAACGGTCGACCCTTGCCCCCCATGTCCAGAAGCTCTCACAATAACCTTGAATATCTCCCTGCCATCTGGAGTTATCTCACATGCAACTTCTCGAATCAACTCTTTTCCCCTCAAATCAGTTTTTGCTTCACCAATCACAACATTCTTTCCTTTGGTTGCTTCGGCTTGATGCGGCCGAACCAAGACCTTAGGCTGCTGTAAATCCATAATATTGACAGGGAAAGGAGTTTTGTCCACTTGCATCTCATGAAATGTCAAACGACCTTCATTTATGGCCGATTGAACCTGTCGATGAAACACATTGCAATCATTAGTGGCATGAGAATAAGTATTATGAAATTTGCAATATGCACGCCTTTTCAATTCCTCAAGTGGAGGTAATTTATGAGATAATTTAATATTTCCAGACTTAAGCAATTCATCAAAAATACGATCACACTTGGAAACATCAAATGTAAACTTAACTTCTTCTTGCCGACCTTTGCTAACCGGCTTAAGTGATGTACAAGAGTAAGTTTTTTCTTTAGAGGGCCATACAAATTCAGTAGCAAGTACTTCTTTATCACTATCACTTGAATCATCAGACTCATAATCAATCATATGAACATTGGAACGACGTGATCTAGAAGTATCTCTTTCTTTTTCCTTATTCATTCGGTTTTCAACAACTAAAGCTCTAATTTGAACTTGTGCAACCGAAAGAAAATCAGAACCCTCTATTCTATCTCTTATGGACGACCTTAAACCCTTTAAGCAAATATCAGCAAGGTCCATATCAGTGATTGACAAATTGAAACAACGGTTTTTAGTTTCTTTAAATCTTTTAATGTAAGCAGAAACAGTTTCATCTCTACTTTGCCTAACCGATGTCAAATCTGTCAATTTCAATTGCAAGCTCCCGCTATAAAAGTGATCATGAAATTTACGTTCTAACATATCCCAAGATATAATAGAACTAGGAGCAAGTGAAGAAAACCAAGCAAAAGCGGTGCCAGTCAATGATAAAGAAAATAAACGCACTTTAAGAGCATTATAAGCACCCGCTTCTCCTAGTTGAGCTATGTATTGACTAATATGTTCCCATGTGGTTCAGTCATCATCTCCACTAAATTTAATCAAATCAGGCATACGCCAACCACGTGGAAGAGGAAAATTATCAAACTCAGCATCATATGGCTTTTGATACAAATTTGTGTTACCAATATCAACACCAAGTTTAGTTTTTACCACATTAGCCAAATCTTCTCTAAATTTATTAAATTCAGCCCAGTTAGGATTATTTGGCTGTTGTGGTTGCACACCCTCCAAATTCATCTTATTTAAGTAGGGAGCAATCTTAGCTTGAGCTAGCCTATAACTTTCAAACACATCATCAGGTATAACATTTCTTTGAGCAGATGTGTTAATTGTTGTACTAAATTGAGGCTTAGCAGTACCCAAAGTATTAGTGTGAGCATAAACCATTGGATCAGGCAAAACAGAGAGCGGCATAGGTTGCTCATGCACTAATTCAAGCGCATTGGTCAGACCGGTCTGACCGGTTCCCTGATCCGGTCTGACCGGTTTGGCCATGTTTGGCCCAGTCGGTTGGAACGGCAGGGATTGACCAATGGCAAATTTAGGTGGCATACCATACATATATTTTTCAGTGTTAACATTAGGTATGGGTGACAAGCTAGGAAAAACTCCCCCACTAGTATTAATTTTAGGAACGCTACTACTAGTTTCATTATTGTTAAAGCAAGCAGTAGTCCTATCTTTCTCAAGATCCTCTAAACGTTCTAAACGAGCAATATATGAGGCAAGCAATTCATCACTTTCTACACTATTTTTAGGAACAGTAGTAGAAGGAGTTTTTTGTGATTTACTTGCAGTGGGTATTACCTCAACTTGATTGTCGTTTAACTTGATCGCCGGTAGCTCAAATTCTTCTACTCTTGCTACCTTGCCATGACGATCTTTCTTGACGCCAGCCAAAAATTGTGTCTTTATGAAATTCTGTAGCGCCTCAAATTTCTTTTGCTCCTCCGGAGTAAGATCTTCCAATGAAGCCGCGATGATATTATCCATATCAAGATCACATCGAGATCCCATCTTGCCTGGAGCTTAGATCGAACGGTCTTTGAAAACCAGATCTTATATATTCCCCAGCGGAGTCGCCAAAAGTATGTTGACGCTTTTTCTGGTCAACACACACGAGCGCCGGATCGCGCAACGAACGAAACAGTGAGCTCACCGCAGCCTCACCCAAACCGGTCAGACCGGTTTATAGATCCGGTCAGACCGGTTCCGTCGGGAGCTTCGGGATGAACCTAGAATCACCACCTCGGGAGGGACCCCGTCGGAAATGGCGCGCCTAGGGTTGCTCTGAGATCGGTCAGGCCACTCAGAACCTCCTTGAACGCCGTTGAGACAAACAAGGAAAGCAAAGGGGTTGGAAAAGCTAGGGTTTGGAGATAAAAAGTAAAAGATAATGTTTGATCGATTGGATGATGGCTCTCAACCGGCCACGACCCTTTATATTTATAGGGTGGGGAGGTCTTGCCCCGCTAGGAATCCTTTTACAATTTGGAAATAACTAGGACTCATAATTCTACTCCAACTCGGAGTAAAACCGGTCAGACCACCCTGGCAAACCGGTCAAACCTGTTTGGCTGTTGCCAGATCGGCTACAGAGAAACCGGTCTGACCGCTTCCTAGAACCGGTCTGACCAGTTGCACTCGGCTTGATGGGCAGCTGCCAATTTTGGGTGCGAATAGATACGATGGCGTTGTGAGATATATGATACACGATGCATATATTCCTCTTGTTTTGCACGATGTACGGCGCACGAGCTTCCGTGATTGCTCTCGCACGGGATGGGAGGGTTGAAGAGACCAAGCGAAAGACGCTAGGTTATTTTAGGCTATCTGATTGGTGGGTACGTGAGGTGGATAAAAGAATTTTATAGTAAGAAAAGTAATGTCTAAAACGTTAAAAACTCTCTAGAAACATCGTTTTTTTTTAAATTTCACGTCGTTTCCACGGTTGGACCTGACATGTGGATCCTCTGTGAGGGGTGGATATGATTTTTTTGGATGAAAAGTGTTTCCAAAAGTACTGGATCCTTTTGTGGGTCCTCTTTGAGGGGTGGATAGGATTTTTTGGAGTGAAAAGTGTTTTCAAAAGTACTAGATCTTTATTATAGTATATTAGCAAGAACGCACGTGCGACACACACGTTTAATAGAAACACACGATTAGTAGAAAATAAGATTATATAACGATAGTTGGTCAGAGATCGTATTGGTTACGAACTCGACGATTCCACGTAGGCACGTGTTTTTTTATCATGACGAGACGTAACGTTTTATGATTTCCTCAAAAGTTTTGGATCTTTATAGTATAGATATACTAGCAAGAACGTACGTGCGACACGTACGTTTAAAAGAAAATATAACAGATAATTCGTCGGAGGCTGTATTGGTTACGAACTCAATTATAAATGCGTGTTTTATTTCACGGACTGTTTCTTCGAACCCTTTTGATAGGAGGGGTAATGTGTTTTACTACACAAGTACTTGGCAAAATATAATGCCTTAACTTGTACAAATATGATATAATGATAAACATAGTTTTTCGATAAAGGTGTACCTTGTTTCGGCATCCAATAATCTTCTACTCTCATATGCAACCACATGTTCCTTTCCTTCGGTTTCTTGAGTCAAAACACCTCCAATGGCATCTTTCTCAGCCGCCACATACAACTTGAATGGAACCCCACTCTTGGGCGCTTGAAGAACGGATGGCGAAGACAAATATTGCTTGATCTCATCAAATGCCTCTTGTTGTTTTGCCCCCCAAGTGAAATCAATGTCATTCTTCAACCGAAGTAAAGGAGTAAAGGCATTCACCTTCCCGGAGAATCTTCTCAAGTAATTTACTTTGCCCAAAAACCTTTGCAACTCTTTCTTGCAAGTAGGAGCCTTCGCATTGTTAATGGCTTCAATCTTTTTAGGATCTATTTCTATCCCCTTTTCATGCACAACAAATCCCAAGAACTTTCCAGCCGATACACCAAAAGCATATTTGAGTGGATTCATCTTCAAGTTATATCGACGCATTCTTTCAAATGCAAGCCTTAAATCAGCCAAATGAGAATCTACTCCTGCCGATTTGACAACAATATCATCGATATAAACCTCTACTATAATGCCAAGTAAGTCATGAAAAATCAAATTCATAGCCCTTTGATATGTAGCGCCGGCATTCTTCAAACCAAAAGTCATCACTACCCACTCAAATAGACCAACAAAACCCGGACATAGAAAGGCCGTTTTGGCTATATCCTCTTCGGCCATAAATATTTGATTATAACCAGCATTACCATCATGGAAGCTAAGAATTCTATGTCCAGATGCAGCATTAACAAGAAAATCGGCTATAGGCATAGGATATTCATCTTTAGGAGTAGCTCTATTAAGATCTCTAAAATCAATACAAACACGAAGCTTTTTTGTTCATTTCTTTTCAACAGGCACAATATTAGAGATCCAATTAGCATATCGACAAGGCCTAATAAATTTAGCATCTAGCAACCGATTGATTTCTTCTTTCACTCGGTCATAAATATTAGGATTAAAGTTTCTGCGAGATTGTTTAAAAGGCCTAAAACCAGGTTTAATGGGTAAACGATGTTCAACTAAATCACGACTTAAACCAGTCATTTCATTGTAGCTCCATGCAAAACAATCAACATACTCCTTTAATAACTTTATTAATTCAGATTTAAACAAAGGATCAAGATTCTTGTTTACAAATGTCGGCCTAGGTATAGTACCATCACCAATATCTACCTCCTCTAGAGGATCAGCCGACGTAAACCCTTGTCCTAACTTGCTTAAATCATCAAAATCTTCAATGGCCTCACACATATCGTTCTTATGCGCTCGATAGTGCTCACGCCTCTGCTGTAACCACTCTAGATTCGGATCCATCAAATCATAAGAGATGGTATAGCCAGATCTCCGATCGGCCTCATAACAGCAGTAGCAAAGCCATCCTTGGTGCAACCAATGATCTCACAATCAGATAAATCTAAACCAGATAAGCACCTGCCGATTCTCATGATCATCCATAGTAGAACTATCGGCCACTGCAACACAAGCCGACGTATCTCCATGAACGACCTCTACTTCATCATCTATCCATTGAATTAAAAATTGATGCAAAGTAGAAGGCACACACTGGATTGCATGAATCCAATCACGACCAAGGATTAAACTGTAGTTACCTTGTGTCTCAGCGACGAAGAACGCAGTGGCCAAAGTCTTGCTTCCAATAGTGAGCTCCATAGAAGCAACTCCCTTGGCGCCCATAGGTTCACCTCCTCCAACGCCGCTGATGGTCATGTTGGTCTTGATCAATTCCTCATCTGAACCTCCCAGCTGCTTGAACAGAGAATACGGCGTCAAATTAACTATCGCCCCTCCATCCACTAGCATGCGAGAGATAGGCTTTCCATTGATATGACCCTTCATGTACAAAGCCTTCAGATGACTTTCAGTAGCTTTAGGCTTCTGGAAAATAGCTTCCTTTGGCCCAAAATCAAGATGAGCGATGCTTTCCTCTGATAACACATAACCATCCATAGACATATGAATTACATTATGCTCAAAATTCATATGCTCAGGAGAAGAACCATAATCAACAAGCTCTTCATCGTCCTCTGAAGTAGATACCGATGATAACTTGTCATCATAAACCAAAGGAGTAGGAGAAGAAAAACCAGGCGGCGCATCGGGCAAAGCGGTCTGACCGCTTTCGGCAACCGGTCTGACCGACTCCCCAACCGGTCTGACCGGTTCTGTCTGGGAGCTGGTCTTGGCTCTCCACTCTTTCCCTTGTGGAATCATGGGCCTGTACTTGTTGAATGCTTCATCTCTCTGCTTCTCTAGCTCTTTCTCCTTCATCTCCCGAAACCTCAAGCGCTGAAGCTTCCTCCTTTGAGTACGAGATAAACCGGGAGGACACCATCTTGGCAAAAAGTACTTGGAATTAGAACTACTTCCACTGGCCTCATGATCATTATCAGAAACAAATCCCTTCTGAATAGGTGTCTCAACCTTATTGTTTATGACAATCGGTCCTTTGCCACCGTCTCCAAGGGGAACGTTCATCAACCCAATCTGAATAACATCTTGATTTGTAGTCCTCTCTGGGTCAATATCCATCTTATGCACCTCCTCCCTCTGCTTTGGCTTGTAGACTTGCTTTATAGGAGATGCTGCCGATTTCCCAGGGAAACCGGTCTGACCGGTTTGCGAAACCGGTCTGACCGGTTGGGTCTAGTGACCCTGACCAGATTGGCGAAGTGCCAAACGGTCCTGTCCAGGCCTTGAGATTCTGTTTAATACTGGCCTTCGCGGTCCTCCCCATCCATGTTGGAAAGGCTGCTGATACGACACCCACATCACTCCATTATTATCATAAATTGGACGAGGTGGATATGAACTTGATGCCTCCCATTGCGGAGCAAAATTTCTCTTTGGCTGAGAACATTCTTCTTGATGTGGAGGCACTCTCATTCTCTTTTTTACTAGCCGATCGCTTGTAACGGCCTTTTGCTTGGAGTACTTGTCAAATAGCATATCAAAGGTGACCTTTGGCTTAAGAGTACTCCCCTGATTCTTTGCAATGTTTAGCTTCCAGTTTCCAATCTCCGGACGGCTTGGTTTAATCATCTTCGGATGGCCCTGGGGAAAACCGGTCTGACCGCTTTCCCCAACCGGTCTGACCGGTTTGGCCTGTACAGGCTCAAACGGTCTCTGCTCAGCGGGAACGGACGACCCTTGCCCCCCATGTTCAGAGGCTCTCACAGTAACCTTGAATGTCTCCCTGCCATCTAGAGTTGTCTCACATGCAACTTCTCGAGTTAACTCTTTTCCCCTCAAATCAGGTTTTACTTCACCAATCACAACATTCTTCCCGTTGGTTGCTTCGGCTTGATGCGGCCGAACCAAAACCTTAGGCTGATGTAAATCCATAGTATTGACAGGGAAAGGAGTTTTGTCCACTTGCATCTCATGAAATGTCAAACGACCTTCATTTATGGCCGATTGAACCTGTCGACGAAACACATTGCAATCATTAGTGGCATGAGAATAAGTATTATGAAACTTGCAATATGCACGCCTTTTTAATTCGTCAAGTGGAGGCAATTTATGAGATAATTTAATATTTCCAGACTTAAGCAATTCATCAAAGATACGATCGCACTTGGAAACATCAAATGTAAACTTAACTTCTTCTTGCCGACCTTTGCTAGCCGGCTTAAGTGATGTACAAGAATAAGTTTTTTCTTTAGAGGGCCATACAAATTCAGCAGCAAGTACTTCTTTATCACTATCACTTGAATTATCAGACTCATAATCAATCATATGAACATTGGAACGACGTGATCTAGAAGTATCTCTTTCTTTTTCCTTATTCATTCGGTTTTCAACAACTAAAGCTCTAATTTGAACTTGTGCAACCGAAAGAAAATCAGAACCCTCTATTCTATCTCTTATGGACGACCTTAAACCCTTTAAACAAATATCAGCAAGGTCCATATCAGTGATTGACAAATTGAAACAACGGTTCTTAGTTTCTTTAAATCTCTTAATATAAGCAGAAATAGTTTCATCTCTACTTTGCCTAACCGATGTCAAGTCCGTCAATTTCAATTGCAAGCTCCCATTATAAAAGTGATCATGAAATTTACGCTCTAACATATCCCAAGATATAATAGAACCAGGAGAAAGCGAAGAAAACCAAGCAAAAGCGGTACCAGTTAAAGATAAAGAGAATAAACACAGTTTAAGAGCATTATATGTACCCGCTTCTCCCAGTTGAGCTATGTATTGACTAATATGTTCCCACGTGGTTCGGTCATCGTCTCCACTAAATTTAATCAAATCAGACATACGCCAACCACGTGGAAGAGGAAAATTATCAAACTCAGCATCATATGGTTTTTGATACAAATTTGTGTTACCAATATCAACACCAAGTTTAGTTTTTACCACATTAGCTCAAATTCATCTTATTTAAGTAGGGAGCAATCTTAGCTTGAGCTAGCCTATAACTTTCAAACACATCATCAGGTATAACATTTCTTTGAGCAGATGTGTTAATTGTTGTACTAAATTGAGGCTTAGCAGTACCCAAAGTATTAGTGTGAGCATAAACCATTGAATCAGGCAAAACAGAAAGCGGCATAGGTTGCTCATGCACTAATTCAAGCGCATTGGTCAAACCGGTCTGACCGGTTCCCTGATCCGGTCTGACCGGTTTGGCCATGTTTGGCCCAGTCAGTTGGAACTGCAGAGATTGACCAATGGCAAATTCAGGTGGCACACCATATATATATTTTTCAGTGTTAACATTAGGTGTGGGTGACAAGCTAGGAGAAACTACCCCACTAGTATTGATTTTAGGAACGCTACTACTAGTTTCATTATTGTTAAAGCAAGCAGTAGTCCTATCTTTCTCAAGATCCTCTAATCGTTCTAAACAAGCAATATATGAGGCAAGCAATTCATCACTTTCTACATTATTTTTACGAACTGTAGTAGAAAGAGTTTTTTATGATTTACTTACAGTGGGTATTACCTCAACTTGATTGTCGTTTAACTTGATCGCCGGTAGCTCAAATTCTTTCAATCTTGCCACCTTGCCATGACGATCTTTCTTGACGCCAGCCAAAAATTGTGTCTTCATGTAATCTTGTAGCGCCTCGAATTTCTTCTGCTCCTCCGGAGTAAGATCTTCCAATGAAGCTGTGATGATGTTATCCATATCAAGATCACATCGAGATCCCATCTTGCCTGGAGCTTTAGATTGAACTGTCTTTGAAAACCAGATCTTCTATAGTCCCCAGCGGAGTCGCCAAAAGTATGTTGACGCTTTTCTGGTCAACACACACGAGCGTCGGATCGCGCAGCACCAGAAACTTGCACTCGCCGCAGCCTCGGCCCAAACCGGTCAGACCTGTTTGGGGATCCGGTCAGACCGGTTTCGCTAGGGCTTCGGTGAAAGCCTAGAATCACCACCTCGGGAGGGACCCCGTCGGAGATGGTGCGTCTAGGGTTGCTCTGAGATCGGTCAGGCCACTCAGAACCTCCTTGAACGCCGTCGAGACAAACAAGGAAAGCAAAGGGGTTGGAAAAGCTAGGGTTTGGAGATAAAAAGTAGAAAAATAATATTTGATCGATTGGATGATAGCCCTCAATCGGCCACGCCCCTTTATATTTATAGGGTGGGGAGGTCTTGCCCCGCAAGGAATCCTTTTACAATTTGGAAACGACTAGGACTCCTAATTCTACTCCAATTCGGAGTAAACCGGTCAGACCGGATAGAGAAACCGGTCAGACCGGTTTTGGCCATTGCCAGATCGGCTACAGTGAAATCGGTCTGACCGCTTTCCAGAACCGGTCTGACCGGTTGCCCCCGACCTGATAGGTAACTGCCAATTTTGGGTGCGAACACTTCCTCCACGACCTTCTCCGGCAAGCGATCCACAAATTGGTGCCGCCACGAGTCCTGAGCCTACAGGTGCATCATCCACCGCATCAGCTCAATTCTCAATCCAAGTCCATCGATACACAAGACATACAGATGGGAAGAAGAACCCGAGGAAGAACCGGTGAAGATCCAGCGTTCCGTGTTCCCGGAACTTGGTCCCCGGTCGAGGGGCGTGAACAACGCGGGACGAAGCACCATGAGCGTCTTCTGGATGGCCTCGCCGTGGGGCAGGAGCGAATTGTGGCCGCCGGCTCGACGTGGGGGCTCAGCACCGCGGCAGCGCGACCACCCTCCGCACAGCCACGCATCCTCCCGCAGTGTCCGGGGTGCCGTCGCCCGCCTCGTCCGCGCCCCGCGTGCCGCCGCCTCCGCACGGTCTTCGGCGACGCGAGGAGGAGGAAGAGAGGCACCGTCGGCTGCCGGGGTCCACATCCGTCGAGGTAGTGCTGAGCTAGAAGGGCGACCCGCGCGTCACGGACGAGGCCACACATGGACGCGGATGGAGCGCACCGCCCGCTACCACCGGGATTCATGGCAAGGGAAAGGGATCCTCTCTCCCGTTGCCGGCTAGACTCCAGTCGTGAGGCAACCTCGTGGTGCGAGCACGCATACAATAGAGGAAGGATTCGAGCGTGGGGGCAAGGTATTGATGTGCCGTGCGCGAACGGCGTGTGCTCTTGGCATGAGGCGGGATGGCCGGGCAGATCGGCTGGCGGTGGCAGCCTGTGGCTGCGCCACTGCGGGAGGGGACAACTAGGGGGAGTGGATGAGGATGCTGTTTGATTTGGAGGCTGGTGGGCTGTTCGTTTGGCTTATCAGCCACCAACCAACGGTATTTTTCCCTCACAATGAATCAGCACCAGCCAACCAACAGTATTTTTCTCTCAGAACAAATTAGTACCACCCACCGCCATCAGCCCAACGAACCGGCCGCGTCTTAATGGGCCTAGGGTCATGAGTCATTTCCATTTAGTGTTAGCCGAGTAAGAAAAATACTTGATGTGTCAGTTCAAAAAAAAATACCTGATGTGTGGTTGCAGGATTTGACACTTTGACTTTAGGGACTGTCAAACATGCAAAGCAATAGTTCTATTTAAACTCTAAACATGCAATGCAAAGGTTTAAATCACATGTTATGTCATGAAAGATAGTTTTGTTCCGCCATAAAAGAAAATCAAGTGCACCTAAACAAACCAGGATGCGAAACGAAAACCGAAAGCAGGAGCCGTAGGTCCAGCAGGGGTCAAAGAGCAAGTCGAAAATATGGTTGAATAAAATATTCTAATTATTTTGTTCTAAAATGATTGCTTATAGTACAGTAACGCATATATAATTATAGTCGTAGCAACGCACGGGCATATTTCCTAGTATACTCTAAACATTGCAGCGAGGATCACTTTGGTCCAAGAAGTATTGAATAGGGCGCCGTATAAGTCTTAAGTTTTACTGATGAATTGATCAAATTCACGGTCCATGAAAAGTGAACACGTAATGAACTAATATGTTCGATTTGATGGGTATACTTAATTGATTAACGTAGCAATCTTTTTCGGCTTAGTTACAAGAAAAACAAAGGATGGCTTCCCATGTTTTTTTTCTTGGAGTTTTATGCATTCATCAGCATATTCCCTCTTTTTCGCTTATTGTGGACATGTGGTGAGAATATTCTGATAAGTTTCATTTTGAAAAAAATAATGAAGACGTGATACAACCTATTATTTATCCAACACGAAAGCGACAGAACATGCCACGAACCATTTTGATCCGGCAGTAAAAGTTGACCTACTTAGATGGCCTATTTTCTTTTATAGGGACTATAAAGGCCATCGGGTCAAAGTTGTGTGATTGAAAAAGCAAGTTGAGTTGTATTTGGCTATTTCTCGCTACAAAATGTCCTTTTTCTTTTTTAGGGAAAAAAGAACTAATACCTTTCCCAGCAAATCCTACTGTAATCTGTTTGGTAAGAATTACTAAATTGAATGAAGAAACATGAGCCGGACCAAAAAACCATGGTGGCGAGGAGGAGAGAATTCGGCCCACAAATAGTCTAGCCAGCAACACATAGGTCGGTCTGTCAACACGCCATTCCCTCTGACCCGGCCCAACCCGTGAGCCAACAGCCCAAATTGACGGCCAAGCCATCCGCTCTGGGCCAAGGCTACAAGTAGCCATCCCCTCCCATTTTCCCTCGTCCCCGGCCTGCGTTTTTCATTTCTCTCCTCCAAATCCTTTCTTCCATCCGAAGAAAAAAGAGGAGGCGAAGGCGATCGCCCCGATGGGGATCAGGGGAGGACCGGGCGGCCCAGGCAGCGGCGACCGGCGAGGCAGTGGCGGGCGGCGCGGAGTCCGGAGCCACCAAGTTCACCTTCAAGTGTCTCACATGCCCGATGAAAGAGGTGCCAAGCCCAATGAAAGAGCCAATAATAATATCTTTCTGAGAAAATCTTTTTTTTCAAAATGCAAGACCTGTAAACATACTGCTATTGTACCATGTTATATGTTGGCAATTTATCGCACATCAATGATGATGAATTGTGAAGTGTACGAAATTTTGTCGATAATATGTACCTACATCAAAGTGATTTTGGACTCTAGGTGTAAGAAAACCTATAAATCCAGTGTGTTATAAACTATGTATATTAGTTTATTCCTGAAAAAGCAATTCTCCTGCTAATACACAATTTAAAATGTTGTAGGAGATATTTAGTTATTTTATTATTCCACAACAAGAAAAAAATAATGGTACAATGCTATTCAATTTTTTTTTCAATTTGTAATAATTATGGTTTTGCTGATATATTTTGGTTGCTCCACAATTTTTCAAAATGTGTATGACATTTTAGTTGCTCCTCTTATATATTTTTATTTTGCTGTATCGTATGAATTATTCGAATTGTATGAAAGTAATTTCGATGATGTAATTTGAAGCGACGAGACCAAAACATTTACTGTATATCTGAAGGACGTTACATCAGACCAGAGCACAACACCTCCCAACGCTTTTTTGTTCTAACAAATGCAGAAGAATTATACTTAAATTCAGTGCAGGGGTTTACTACAGAAGTTAGCCATTCGGATTTAAATTTATAAGTGGAAGCTTTTAGATACAAGATTATAAGTCATTATGTATGTTTGTATATATTGCATAATATACTCTTGAATCTTTCTTGTCGGAAGTTCTATGATGTTTTTAGTTTGTTTTTCTTGTGTTTATCTTTTTTTTTAAAAGGTCAATATGGTTCACTATATTTTAATACTATTTAGGTGATAACTTGTCAAGGTCAAATGATAAAGGTTTCACATGCCTTATGGATGGGGTCTAATCCTATATTTGTAGCATCAATGTGACTTTTGCTATAAAATATCTAAATGCGATTTTTTTCTCCGCTATATGATTTGAAATATTTCAAAACTTGTTTTATAATATTGTAGTAATATAAAACTATATTTTTATTTGGTATAATTTATTGCAAGATATTATTTGAAATATTATGGATGAATTTTTAATAATATAAAATTATATTATACAATCTAATAGAAGATAACTTTCTCTGCTCCATTTTTAAGCATACGTTATTTAGTTGTAACATTATTTCTAAATATTGCAAATATGGATAAAAATATTCATATGTTGGATTTTCTATACTAGTATCGCTCGATGAAATTGACTCAAATATGTTTATTCAATTGTTAGCTCTTAGTTTTTTGTACATTTTATTTTTTCATATTATGGCTTATGATTTATGAAATTATTCTAATTTAATTGTGATCTCTCAATTTTTTATACACATTATTGTATTTTGTTTTTGTCATATTATTTTTTGATTTATGAAGTCATTTTTCCAAGACCAGCTAGAAAGAGTTGACCTACTGTAGATTTAAGGGACGCTTTATCAAATCTTTCATAAGGCATTTGTAGTATTATAGTGATTCTATTTCATTTATCTCTAATCAATGTAATATCTCGATGTGCATAACACTTGGATCAATAGCCAACATAAAAAGGTGCACCCAATACAATAATGGTTGGAGGAGCACACAACTCAAATTTGGTGGTGAAGTCAGGGGGGCAATTTCATCCTAATCTGAACAACTAAATATCTCATGAGCTCAAGTACTAGATTATGTAAAGTGAAACTAATTAACTGCATCAAAAAATATAACTAGCGCGACAAATCAAAGCAATCAAACATGTCAAGGTTTCAAAAAGAATTGGCAAAGAATTGCTGACGGTGGGCAAATGTACAATAGTCTAAGCATGGCGACGCCTGTGAGCTAGCAGAGACGATGAAGTTTCATTATTACTAGCAGAGAAGTCAATGGTTGCCTTTAAAGAATGGATGATGTGTGTATTGTGTGCATGGGTCAGGTGCTTGTTGAAGTAAATATGTGCAAATGTAGACATGCATGCATGTACCTATTCGATTTAGAGCTGCTCTTAGCTGCCATGCAATAGTTACCTAGGCTCTTGAGTCTTGAGTCTAGTTACTACTTCATAAATTTCACCGTGGTAAGGGGGCCACAACCCAGATTGGTCTAAACGGGGCTACACCCGTGTTCAAATTAGTCTAGGATATTTTATATAGTTAAGAAGGTGCATGTACCACTTGATGCCTGATGTTTTCTATTAACAAGGGAATTCCCCATTTCCCCACTCTTTTCAAAAAAATAAGAAACAAAATAACAATAAGAAAATGCATTAGATTTTTCTTTAAAAAAGCTTATTAAAACATCTAAAATTCTAGAATGGATTTAGTTGTTAAAATTAAAAAAATAATCAACTAATTTTGTTATTTAGCTATTGTGTATACATGACCAGGGATGGATTTAGTTCTCTGTCTTTTTGAAGTGAGCGACCTAGACGATGACGTCGCTAGATTGGAGCGCTCAGGAGGGAAGGGAATGAGACGACCAGGGATTATAATGGACCACGGATTGATTTGTTGAAAAGTTAGGGTGTTTTTTGTAAAATTATGTCGTACCGCTGAATCAAGGCAACATGTCTTATGTAAATCAGGTTGGTGTGCAAACTATGTAAACTCCCACCACAGCCGCTAGATCTCTATTCGATGGCCACATTGATAGGTGAGAAATTTTAGCACTTAAAATCTCCCACCATTAGTTTTCCTAACCACAATTTGTCTAAAACCCCCTCCTAACGAACCCTACCGCGGGCCGTTCCCCCGCGACCCTGACGGCTACGGTGGGGAGGAGGGATCGATATCCCTGTGACTGGTTTGCATAGGATACGTTGCCCTGAATCAATCCTTGCTTTATTATTATTTATTATTAGGATAAAGATATGGATAGAGATCGAATACACAAACCTCGCACAACACATCACCTCCCTGCACCTTTTTTTTCTAACAAATGCAACGGAATTATAGTTAAATTCAGATCGCATGAGTTCCATCCTGATTTTTTGGGGGTTATTACTTTTCTATGACCATAAGCTTATCAAGTTATTTTCCTTATTAGGAAAGCTTACTATGAATGAAGAGAGAAGAAGAAAAAAACGACTGATTTTCCTTTGTTCTTAACATTTAGTACGTTAGCAAAATTGGCAAACTCTACTAGCACAACAACTACAATAACAGAGAGATCAAAAGGATATCGCATACATGAATCTACTGATATAATCTTTAAAAGGATCGGGTAACACACTAACACATATCACAAACTTATATATACATACATACAAGAAAAACACAGTTATTTTCCCAGTGAAATTTAAAGAACTTTTCCATGTAATTGATTCCCCTTGATTCATAGCTTGACAAGGGCACAACACCAACCAGTAACAGTCAATAAGCAGGCCGGGATATGATTCACGAGGCATAGCATATTGCAATTGCAAACAAAGCAAAGAAAAAACATGCTTCAATCTACATCCAGAACGCTTGTCGAGCGAAGTGAGGTCTATGCCTAGACACCAGGAACGATCGCGTGGACCTATCATCCTTGACCTGCAGCTCTCCCCTGTGATCATACTTGAGCCCAAACACGGTGAGATGGATCAGACATCCGTCACGCTCTCCATAAACTGGCCGCCGCTGCTGCTTCATCTCTTTCTCCTTCTTCTCCGCCGCGACGCACTCGACGAGGCAGAACTTGCCTTTTCCCATGGAGGTGAGAGACACTTGTTGACACGAAACCGCGCCAACGAAGTCGCCGCTGCCTTGAAGTGAAACCGGTCAGACCGCTTTTGATAGTGAAACCGGTCAGACCGCTTTTGATAGTGAAACCGGTCAGACCGCTTTATGAAACCGGTCAGACCGCTTTTGACGGGGCGACGGTGAAAACCTAAAATCTCGAGCTCGGGAGGGACCCCGTCGGAGCTTGAGAGTCTAGGGTTGTTCTAGGGTCGGCAGGCCACCTAGAACGTCCTCAAACGTCGTCGAGACGAGAGAAGAACAGAAGATACGGGGGTTGGAAGAGCTAGGGTTTGGAGATAAAAGTAATGCGGAACATAAAAAGATAAAAGTAAAGACAAAACGATAAAAGGTAGATTTGATAGATTCGATTGGAGATACTCAATCGGCCTTTGGCCCTTTATATTTATAGGGTGGGATGGTCTTACCCCGTTGAGTCGATTACAATACGGTATAAAACTCAGAGTCCTAAACCTACTCAAATTCAGACCCAAACCGGTCTGACTGGTTTGGGAAACCGGTCTAACCGGTTTTTCCAGGTGCAGAATCTTCCCGAAGTCATAACTCTCTCATCCGGAGTCCAAAATAGGTGTTCCACATATGCATCTTGATCGTCTCGACGAGAGCTACGCAATGGTGAAGTCCAATTTGCATTTTGACAATGTTTACTAAACCGGTCTGACCGGTTTGTGCATACCGGTCAGACCGGTTTGCACCGCCGGGCCAATTTTGGTCGTCAACAACACTCTCATGTGCTTCTTGGGGAACATCTTCTCCTTGGTCACCTTGCAATCCATGTAGAAGCACGGCACCGTGCTGACGAAGCCGGGGGACACAGGCTGGCAGCAGCACACGTAGCCGTCCCGGTGGAGCCCGACCCACGCGCCGAGCTCGCCGTCGTAGTGGCCGTCGCCGTGGAACGGCAGGACCCAGTTGCCGTGATACCTCCAGCCGGAATCCATGCCGGCGGTGGCGTCGAAGGAGCAGGTGCCCATGCGGCCCTTCTCGTTCGGCGAGGTCACGAAGATGGTGTGCCCGTCGGGGTGCAGCGCGTGGGAGTGGACCCAGCTGGAGATCGGCAGCGGCGGCGGCGCCTTTCACGCCCACCCCTCGGTTGGGTGCTGCCGCCACGGCGGCCTGATCGCGTCGTCGGCGGCGGCGGTGGGCGCCCGCGACATGGCGTGGAAGGAGTGCGGGCGCTGGCGGTCGCCGTGGCGGTAGGTCAGGGCGTAGAGCGCGTCGCCGGCGGCGATGGAGAAGCCGCGGCAGCCGACGCGGGCCATCTGGGCGGGGGCGGCGGCGGCGGCGGAGAGCACGGCGGTGTCGGCGTCGTAGACGAGGGTGCCGCCGCCGCGGTGGTTGGTGAAGGCGAAGATCTTGGTGCCCAGGGCGGTGAAGGACATGCCGGTGTCGGTTTGGTGCTGGTGGATGCGGCGGGCGGCGGGCATGTCGGTGCCGGGGCCGGGGATGAGGGAAACCGGCGGCTCGAGCCGCAATGCCGGGAGCTCCGGGAGGTGGTGCAGGGTGGCGCCGCTGTGGTGGTGGTCGTGATCGGAGTCGGAGTCGAAGGTGTCGGCATCGATCTTGTGGATGCTGAAGCCGTTGTCCCAGTCATCAAGGACGAGGTAGAGGTACGTGCTTGCGGCGGCACGGCCTCTTGTCGCCGGCGCTTGTTGTCAGACATCTCGATGGTGTTGGCGTGTTCACGTATCAATCTGGTATGAGGTTTGAGTGGTTTTTATTAGTCATCAGGAGAGGGGGAGTCTGATCCGATCCGAGAAAGGCCCTGTTTGGTTTCTCCTGACTTTTTTTAGTGACTTCTAGGGACTAAACTTAAGTCAATTGTCCTGTTTGGTTGTAGGGACTTAAAGTGACTAAATGTAACTAGTTGGCCTGAATAAAGACTATACTAACCTTCAAGCCATGACCCTCCCTCTCTCCCACGCCGCCCCGCCCCTCTCCTCCCCTCCCCCGCCTCTCGCCGTCGCCGCCCCACACCCCCGCCTCATCCCCGTCCACCGTAGACCACCTTCTTCCCGGTCGACGGGCGCGGTGGGAGAGGTCCCGCGCGGAGGAGACGAGGCTGGAGACCTCCCGGTCGACGGGCTGTTTTTAAAGCACTTAGCCGATTAGATCATAAATGTACTAATAACCAAGTCGAGTATGAGGCTCTCCTATTCGGATTGGAAATTTTGCATAGCATGGGAGTAAAGCATGTAGAAGCTTATGGTGATTCTTTGCTGGTGGTACAACAAGTTTCTAAGGTATGTCAATGCTTAGATGGATTTTTGAATGCCTATCTCGATAGATGCTTCGATATTATATCTTGTTTAAATGAGTTTGTAATTCGTCATGTACCACGAGAAAGAAATCCAAAGGCAAATGCTCTGGCTCAGCAAGCATCTGGTTATAACGTTCAGAAAAGAAATTTTAAAGAACAAAGACCGATGTTTTTAGAAGCCGAGTGTTCTGTTCTAGAGGAACCGGTCGCACCGCTTCCTCAAACCAGTCTGACCAGATCAACCGGTCTGACCGCTTTAGAGAACCGGTCTGACCGGTTTCCTGGTGAAGGTGCTGCTTCGGCTGTTGTTTGCAATCAAGATGAAGTGGACGATTGGAGAAAGCCTTTGATTAATTACTTGCAAAATCCTAGTAGTACAGTTGACAGAAAAATCCGACGATGGGCTCTCAAGTTCGTTTTGGATGATGGTGAGTTATATCGTCGGACTATTGATGGTTTGCTTCTAAAATGTTTGGGTCCTGACCAAGCTAGATTGGCTATGGCAGAAGTTCATGAAGGAATTTGTGGTACTTATCAATCGGCTCCCAAGATGAAGTGGCTCCTTAGGCGAGCTTGTTTCTATTGGCCCAATATGATAGCCAATTGTTTTAGATACTACAAAGGATGTGAAGAGTGTCAGAAGCATGGAGATATTCAGTTGGTACCTGCGGTGTTGATGCATCCAATTATTAAGCTTTGGCCTTTCCGAGAATGGGGTTTAGATTTTGTTGGCAAGATTCATCCTCCTTCGACGAAGGGGCATTGTTTTGTGATTGTGGCAACTGATTATTTTACTAAATGGACGGAAGCAGTTCCTTTGAAGAATATGACACATAAAGAGGTGATTGAGTTTATCAGAGAAAATATTATACATAGGTTTGGTATTCCACAAACTCTGACTACGGATCAAGGGACTTCATTCATATCCAAAGAGGTGCGTGAATTTGTTAATTCCTATGGTATTAAACTTCTCAATTCATCTCCATATTATGCTCAAGCCAATGGTCAAGGTGAGTCTAGCAACAAGACCTTGATAAAGCTTATCAATAAGAAGGTAGAAGATCATCCTAAAAGATGGCATGAGGTATTATCTGAAGCTTTATGGGCTCATCGTATTTCTAAACATGGTGCTACTAAAGTTACTCCGTTTGAGCTTGTGTATGGTCAAGAGGCCGTTTTGCCTGTAGAGGTGAATCTTGGTGCATATAGACTTGCAAAGCAAAATAATCTTGATGTTGATACATACTATGCTTTAATGATGGATAATATTGATGAAGTGACCGACAAGCGTTTGGAGGTTTTAGAAGAGATTGAAAAAGATAAGAGACAGATGGCGAGAGCATACAATAAGAAAGTGAAATTAAAGTCTTTCCAAGTAGATGATTTGGTTTGGAAAACAATCTTGCCCATTGGATTGAAAAGCAACAAGTTCGGCAAGTGGTCTCCAAGTTGGGAGGGTCCTTTCAAGATTGTGAAGGTTTGTTCAGGAAATTCTTATATGATAGAGACCTTGCAAAGACAGCCACTGCCTAGAGCTCTCAATGGGAGATACTTGAAGAAGTTTTATCCAAGTGTTTGGCAAAGCGCTTGATAGGATATGGCCAATTTATGTTGAGAATCGCCCTTAGAATAAAATGGCCGGTAAATTCTGTGACAACCTCTAGGTCTTGCTGAGTTAACTCCTAGATTCCTAATTGCTATCTCTTTTATGTAAAATGGCATAACTAACTTTGATGGATATCTGGAGATCTGAGGTCCAATGGCTAGATTTCGTTTGCTCTGCAAAGAGCAAGAGTATGGCATCTCAGATGTTTTTTTTTGAAAGCATGCATCTCAGATATTGAAACATAGGACATTATATATATAATTCAGCAATTGATCAAGTAACACTGTAACACATATCAATAACTTGCATATAACTTCCAAGGTAACAAAACTTTATATTCACTTTTTGTAGCAGAACAAAGCACGGCATGAACCAGTGTGACAGGAGCCAATAAGCAGTGGATTCGATCAGGCGGCACATATATATAGCATAATATTGCAACAACAACAAATTAAAGCAAACAGCTTCAATTCAATGATCTACATCCAGAACAATTCAGGACCGAAGTGATATCTATGCCTAGACACTCGAAAGGATCCCCTGGATCGGTGATCCTTGACCTGCAGCTCTCCCTTGTGATTGTACTTGAGTCCAAACACGGTCAGATGGATGACACAGCCGTCATGGGCTCCATAAATCGGCTGCCGCTTCTCCACATTGTTGGCTGCCACGCACTCGACAAGGCAGAACTTGCCTGCGCCCATACATGCCAGAGAGGCCCTCATGCGCCTCTGGCTGACCATCCTGTCATCCAGCTTGGTCATCTTGCAATCCACGTAGAAGCATGGAGCTGTGCTCTGGAAGGAAGGGGACACAGGTTGGCATGAACAAACGGAGCCATCCCGGTGAATGCCAACCCATGCGTCTAGCTCGCTGTCGTAGTGACCCTGTCCGTCGAACGGCAGTGCCCATTTCCCATGGAACTTCCAGGTAGAATCCATGGTGTCGAAGGAGTAGGTAACCATGTGGCTACCCGGCGCCGTGTCGTTCGACACCGAGGAAGAGGTCACGAAGATGGTGCGCCCGTCGGGGTGCAGCGCGTAGGAGTGGACGTGGCTGGTGAACGGCGGCGGCGGCAGGGTGTTCCAGGACCAGCCCTCGGTGGGCTGCTGCCTGGCGTCCGGGGCAGTGGGCGCCCACGACATGGCGTGGAAGGAGTGCGGGTGCTGCCTGTCGAAGTAGCGGTAGGTGAGGACGTAGAGTGCGTCGTCACCGGCGGCGACGGAGAAGCCGGAGCCGCCGCAGAGCATATGGGCGGGGGCGTGGGCGCCGATGGAGAGCACGGCGGTGCCGGCGTCGTAGACGAGGCCGCAGCGGTGGTTGGCGAAAGCAAAGAGCTTGGCGCCAAGCGCCGCGAAGGACATGTCGGTGTGAGGGTATGGCTGAAGGGCAGCTGGTGGCTCGAGCCGCAGAGCCGGAGGCTCGGGGAGGTGGTGCTCGGCGGCGGCGGCGGCCACATCACTCTGGTAGCGGTGATAGGAGTCGAAGGTGTCGGCGTCGATCTTGTGGATGCTGAATCCCATGTCCCAGTCATCCAAGACCAGATAGAGGTGCTTCCGACGCCGCGACTGCCTCTTGTCGCCGCCGCCGGCGCGTTGGTTTGGATCGCCATCGTGTCCCCGGCGCTTATGAGACATCTCGACTGCACCGCTGGACGACCTAATGCTAATAACAACAGCAAATCGATCCTGCCTCTTCTGTGTCGGCGCAGCAATCGATCTGCTAGAGTTCCGCAGGGAGGGTCGTGGATTTATACCGCTGCCGCATCTCGATCAGTGTTTGAATCGGAATTCGGGAGGGGGGACGAATCGGATTCCAAACACCGATCGATTTGCAATCAGGAAAAGGAATCTGTGTACCTGCGGGAGGACCGGGACCGAAAAGGAACTCAGGGACGACGGGCGGAGGCGGAGGCGGCGGCGGCGGCGGACTGGGGGATTTCAGCGGCGGCGGCGGGTTGGGGGGATTCGGCGGCCATGTGCTCGCGCGTGCGTGGCTGCTATGTATGGATTGGGCCGTGGACAGAAAAAAGCCCAATACATGTGGGGTGCGGGCTCCGACGAGGAACAGAACCCTGTTTCTTTTTTCGGATATATATAGTGAACAACGAGAGCAACCGGGTGACTCGTTTGTATTTTCCTTTTTTTTTTGAAGGGTGTCTTTGTAAGCTAAATGATGTAAACTGTCAGACTTTTCTTTGAATATATAACGTGGTTTTCTAAAAAAAAAGGATATATATAGTGAAACGCGATGGATTTTTAGGGTTGGGTCATTTTTTTATCCATGGATTTATTAACCGACGAAGAAGAGACGCGTTGTACGGGTCGTCTTCTCCCATCGACAGCCGCCCTGGATCCCCCGCGCCGGTGGATCCCGCGCGCCCCCGCCTCAAAGCCTGCAGCGGCCCGCCATACCACCTCCGTCCCGCCAAATTTGAGGTCCCGCGGCGGCTTGGAGCTCCGCCGACGCCGGCGCGCGAACTGAAGCCCCGTCGTCGTCGTGGGAAGACCCGCCGACCGGCGGAGAGAAGCGCTGCTGAGGAAGAGGACGTGGAGGGGGCACCGCACCACTGCCCGGACGTCGTCGTCGTCGCCGTCCACGAGCTCCACGCCGCTGTGACCTCGCAGATCCGCCGCCGCCGGCCCGAGCTCGAGCTCCAGGACGACGAGGTGGGCTGCTCTACCGCGCTCCGACTCCGCAGTCGTCTTCTCCGGCCTCTCCACGCTCTCCAACTCCGCAGCTCGATCCGGTGGCAGCGAGCCTCGCTTCAACGACGGCGGAGGCCGATTCGGCGGCTGCGAAGCTCGATTTGGTGGCTGTGAAGCTCGATTCGGCCGCATCGAGCCGCTCCCCGCGCCGCTCGAGCACCGCCCCGCGCCAGGCAGCTCCAGGTTCCAGACGGAAACGGTGCAGCGTGCTGCCTTCTCCCGCGTCCGTCGGTGCAGGGAAGACCGGAGGAACAGAGGCGAGAGGAGCATAGCAAAGCAGAGTAGTGGATGTGGATCGATGTGGTGAGGACTGAAGAGCGGTGGGGAAAGCTGAAACTGCAAAGTGTTATGTTTTCTTTCGGTGCGTGGACAGGAAAAGGCCACGTAGTGTCTGTAGGCACCGTTCGTGGATAGGTTTGTTCAGCATTTTCATGGATGGTAGTATATGTTTAGTTGCTTGTCCAGTGTCCACCATGATTTATCTACGATGAGTACTTCATCTGTATTGTGTTGCCCTTGTACTGAATGCTACCTTGCTTCTGAATGTTTAGTGTGTTGTCTTCAAATTCGACTATCAAAGCTCGGCAAATACGTAAGAAACTCAAAAAAACTACACAATGATACACACAAATATATTTATAGTTGATCTTAATCTATATACAATACATTATGCATGTTTGATATTATTCAATCAAATAGCCACACAATGATATACACAAATGCATTTGTAGTTAATCTTAAGCTCCATACATAACATTAAACAGCTTACAGACAACCTCTCTGTCTATGGGCTCTATGGGCTGTATGAGCTGTATGTACATCTGTCTGTACGCGTAGTTCGAGATTCTACAGACGACCTGGCGTCTAAGGGCTGTACATGCCCTTATAGAGTTGGCTCTTAAGATGGCTAATAGAGCTACTGCATTGAAGAGCAAGTAATTAATGCTTGTATGTAGGTATAATCTAATGTGATCAAGGTCTTTGTAGTCATTCATGCAACAACATAACATGGAGAAGGAAGGGATTGCTGCGGAGAACTGCACTTGTGCTCTCACATCAACTAAAAACTAATGCAAAAGACGAGCTGAACTATGGTACTGCACTTGTGCTCCATTGATACTAGAATCGTAACATAGCAGTACACAATTGAAAAGGAATAACTCATTAATCATCTGATGATGAAAGTCTTGAGAAAGAGAGAGAGCTACAGCAATATCAGTCATCCAGCTACTGGGCCGGATCACTAAAATGATCACTTGTATGTATTTCTCGGTGGAAATATACGTACATTCCTTCCCCCAAAACGTACTTGCTGTTTAAAACCATTTTACTAGCTAGTAGAAGAAGAACAGATCAGAGAAGACGAAGGAAGGGGAGAAAGCAGGGTCAAAGCGCGGTCACGCAAAGGTTGCCATACCATGAATTTCGTACACCCAAAAATAAGTGACATGCGGGCAAAACCCGGAGGGAACTGAGAATCGATCGCGCACGGGCCCCTGAATCGCCCATGTAACTGACATGCGGGCCAGTAACCGCTGGGTGCAGGGTGGCGCCGCTGTGGTGGTGGTCGTGATCGGAGTCGGAGTCGAAGGTGTCGGCGTCGATCTTGTGGATGCTGAAGCCGTTGTCCCAGTCATCAAGGACGAGGTAGAGGTGCGTGCTTGCGGCGGCACGGCCTCTTGTCGCCGGCGGTATCATCATCCTGACGCCGGCGCTTGCTAGACATCTCAACGGTGGCGCCGGATCCAAACAACTAACTCTCTGGATATTTTTAGTATGGCAGAAAGAGCGTTCAAGTATCAATCTGCCGATGCACAGGTTTTATTAGTTACGTAGTTATATATAAGCAGACTAGGTGAGCCTAATCCGATCCGACGAAGATTGATCTCCGAGTCCGACTCTCAATGAATCTCCGAAACATAGTATGTGAAGCAGCCGCATATTTTGTCTTCACACTAACCAACACCAAATCGCCCACCGATTAGACTCATGTCACATGTTCCCCTCTCGCATGGGTACACGTCTACACAATCGAGTAAGTACAAGTACACACAACAAATGCTGCCACAGAACCAAAACATCCAGAGACGATCTTTTGTCGTCTCCAGCAACCAGGCCAAATCGCAGAGCAGTGGGACTCAGGCCACACGTTTCCTTCAGAGACGAAGCACCAGGTCACTCAACTTGAACTTGAAGATGTCATTTCTTCGGCAAACCATTTTTAAGATATACCCATGTACCGTTCACAATCGAGTAAGTACATAAATACGCACAACAAATGCTGCCACAAAACCACAACATTCAGAAACGATCTTGAGAAGACGTTAACGATGTCGTATTAACCAGTACCAACATAAAAAAGCAAAAGTTTTGAGTTCGCATAGCGTGCCATTACACAACAGCCAACGAGCACCTCAAACGTCACCACCTTGTCTTTACTCTATACATACACGTCCATACCGTCAGGTCCAGACATCTCCCAAACTGCTAAAACTCTATTGCAGCTAAACCATCTGACTAAACCACTCCATCCATTTTAACAACTTACTAGCATCTCACAAAACTTGGTTACCCTCTCCACTATACAGTATCAGCAAACCACCATGTGTGTCCTCACAAACTAAAAGACCGAGGCAACAACTTCATGCCCTGTGCGCTCCTAGTTAATCAGCCTGTATAACATGAGACAGAGAAAGCATTAGACCTACTGCATCACTGTCCAAACACAAACGCAAACACAAACAAGGTCACAGGGGAACCTCTGACCTGCCTCAGAAATCACAGGGGAACCTCTGACCTGCCTCAGAAATCGTAGTCTTTAAGATCCTTCTTGGAGTCAGCCAATTCCATCTCCACCATGCACTCCTCCTGGCTGAGAGGCGGGAGCCCATTCTTGTGGCGTGTGTAATTGTGCTTGTGCCACGCACCCTTGCAGTGTTCTCTGTATAGTTTGTCCTCCACGAGTACGTCACACTCCTTGCATCTTCTTTGCTGCTTGCCTTGCGCATTGCCCTGGCTTTCAGTAGAAATGCTCTGCTTCTGCATTGTCTCACTTATCTGAGCAACATCATCGGGCTCCTTTGCAGGCGCTGCTTGTGGCACTTCAACATTGTCATGCTGCTCCACAGATGGGCCACCCTCTGCATGCGCTGAGACGGATAGCACTTCCACTCTCCCTTGCACATCCTTCAACCGCTCCTCACATGAGTGCAAAATAGATGGCTCAATCTCACAGATCTGTAAAACATTATCACATGTACATTAGGCAGATGCAATAAAAATAATGCTCAGAGTGAGAAGAGGTAGTTTGGCTTCAGCAGATGGTAGCATGAGCACCACAAAAAAGGAAACAAAATTAAATCAGCGCTAGAAAAAAGGCTATGTACACTATAATATCTAGTTCATCATACAAAACAGTATATTACAGCTACAAGAGGCTGCTGCCCAGCCAACTTTGGAGACACTGGGCAGAATGGTGGGGCCTAGACGTAATGTCCACCTGCTCTTCCTAATTGGCAATCAGGTCAGTATGCACCTCCACAGCAGATCCGGAGCCTTGTAATTTTTGAAACATTATCATATGGACCAACCAAGCTTCTAAGTTATGTGTTACAGCTAGATGGTATCTGAAACCTTTTACCAGTTCTATGACATTGGTGATAAGGATCAGGACATAAAAACCATGTGGTCCAATATTTACTTTTGAAAAGGCTCGAGCTAACATGGAACACTGGTGTCAATTCCATACCATGTCACAATCATGTGACACAAGAATAGCTAGAAAAGGAAAACAAGATCATTAGACTTACAAGAGAAGGCTGAGTGCCAGATTCATCCTTTGAAATGACAGTAGCATTCCATTCAGCAACCTTCTCCATAAGGCCTGCAAAATTGGGCTTTGGTGCAGTGAACCTCACCCTCAGTGGTGCACGCTTTATGGGGAAGTGCTCTATGAGCTTCTTGATAACCTTTAGGGCCTGCGAGATCAAAGAGAACACAGATGAAAAATAGTTTAAGTGTCAAGTATCTATCATAGTATCCTGAATGCAGGTAAAGCCAATAATCACTCATTGAAATATAGTAATTCAAATTCAAGATGCACTTTATATGCAATTAGTGCCTATGCAAACCATTGCTATGCCATCTTTTGTTAGGCTATATGGGATGGTGAATTCAGTGTCGTCAAAACGAGTAACTCAATTGGTCGCCCAGCCCATTAGCGATATTGTAGCCATACCAATTAAATCCAAAACAGCGACTCACCTTCTTTTTTTTTTGAATCCACCAAATTGACAGGCCTAAACAGGAAAATTTCCATTCTGCTACACAAGCCGTTACTACCGATATTATCATAAAAAAGGCAGTATCTCAAAAAGCATGTCACTAGAAATCAGGAGATATCAAGGTGTGTTAAGTTGCAACTCCACAGAAAGAGACAGGAAATGAATTATCAACAATATTTTCTTGTTGTCTGCTAATAACTGGCCAATTGTTGAAAAATACAATGATGCACAGAAAGAGTAAAGGACTAAGGCGTTTGACACACAACTGATGGAAATGTAAAAAACAGTATCACTACCATATTTAGCAGAGCTCTAGTTTTGCAGATTACGGCGGAAGTGATACACACCAAAGTAAACAAAAATTTAAAAATGTCCAGCATATACCCAGAGGCAGCTAGCTGTTCATTTGAATTGAGGTTGAGACATGTAAATGTATGCAATAACCATCTTCGTCTAAAATATAAAGGCAAATGTTACAGGATAAGGTATCCGGTATGCAATTAATAGGCATGTAAAACAGCATCGCTACCATCTTTATATAGAGCTCTAGTTCTGCAGGTTACGGGCAGAAATGATACATAACAAAGTAGATAAAATTTAAAGGTGTTGTGCATATGCCCAGCGGCTGCTAGTTGTTCATTTGGACTGGGATTCATAAATGTAATATGTGCAATGACCATCTTTGAATTATAGGTGTAGTCTACAGAATCATGGTAAGGTGCAAGAGGGTCTGAAATTGGGAAATGATACGCTGATTGTACAAGAACAAGGAGGTCATATATTCCTTTTGCCATGACACCAATTGTAGACCAGAGGCAGCTAGTTCTACATTTGAACAGGTTCAATTCAGACATGTAAATGCGTGCAACAAAATTTCAGTTTTAGTCTACATATGATGCTGAGGTGCATGAGGTTCTGAAATCGGCAGGTGATATGCTGATTGTACAAGAACCAGGAGCTCATCTATCCCCTGTATGCCGTGCCACAAATTGAAGTCCTAAAAAATGTGCTACAGGCTATTGATGATGAATACAAGCTGTAGCACAAACAAACCGAAACAGCCACCACATTCTAATCAGATATTCTATTTCTACTCCAATAGTGGTAAGCATCCCTCAAGAAGGTAGACATCATCTAGTGCAACAGCCAAAAAACTGGGAAACTATTGAAAAATACAATGACAAGAGTAAAAGACTAAGGTATTCAATACACAACTAATGGGCCTGTAAAACAGTGTCACTACCACATTTTTAACAGACCTCTAGTTCTGAAGACTAATGCCAGAAATGATACATAAAAGTATCCTGCATATGCCTGGAGGCAACTAGCTGTTCATTTGAAATTGAGGCCCAGACATGTAAATGTGCGCAACAGCCATCTTCATCTATAGATGATGGTGAGTGGCATGGGGTTCTGAAATTGGAAAATGATATGCTGACTGTACAGGAACCAGGAGGTCATCTATTCATTCTATGCCAATGACACCGATTATAGGCCTAAAAAATGTGCTACAGCCTACACATGATGAATACGAATCGTAGCTCCAATAGTGGTAAGCATCCCTGAAGAAGGTAGGCATCATCATGTAGCTACCTGTTCCTTGGAGGTGAGGTTTGGGTCGACGGCGAAGTGTATCTCGTGCATAAGGCGCTCGATCATGGTGATGGTGTAGGGGCGGCGGGTCTCCGGGTTGATGGTCTTCTCCATGACGATGGTGGCGATGTCGCGGAACTGGCTGGAGAGCTGCGCCTCCCTCTCCTTGCCGGAGACCTGGAGCTCCCCTTTCTCCAGAATCTGAAGCAAACCGCAGATCGATCAGTTCAGTTGGGGCCGAGCAGCGTCACAGTGACAGCAACCATCTATTTGCAGGGGATTGATTGGACAGTGGATAGGTGTGGTACCTCGATGCATATTTTGGTCTGGTCGTCGGTGCCGAACGCCTTGGTGAGTTCCTTGGACTTTGCGAGGACGCCCTTGGAGACGTTGGAGTAGACGGTGTGGGACTGGAGCACCTCGTCGATGTCCTTCTCGACGCGGGAGCGCCAGGAGAGCACCTTGTTGGGGAAGCAGGCGATCTCGAAGCGCTGGCCGTGCTTGCGCAGCCGCACCACCGCCACGTTGGTGAGGCGCTTCTGCCCCACCGGCTGCACCAGCGTGCGCGACATCTCCGGCGGCGATGCCCCGGGGGAGGGAGGGAGGGAAGGTGGGAAACCCTAGCCCTAGGCTTGGAACCGAGCGCGGCGGCGATGGACGGGAGGGAGGAGGTGAGGAGGAAGAGGAGAAATTGGGGACGGACGGACGGTTGGATTGCCTTTCTCGACTCCTGGTGGCTGTTTTGCGCCAAGGCGCTCGGGTCTCTCTGCAATTACCAATCCTTCCCCCAACTCTTCAAACGCTCTCATTTTTGCCCCTGACAAGGTGCATTTTCTACGTGGTAGCCCTTTTGGTTTGACGCTGCCAAGTCCCCCAAGCTTGTGGCGATGACACTTGGATTGCGTTTGTATTATGAGATAAATAAATGTTTGAGATTCTCAGATGATGATTGTTGTTTTCAATTCCATCTAAAGGCACGCAATGTTTTATCTTAAAATCACTTGAAACAATTCTCATTTTGAACGCTAACATCCCTGTCAAACGTGTTCACAACATCCCTGCTTTTCTATTGGAATCTTGAACCTTACAGAATGAGCCCTTAGTATCTATTTTGACGAATTTTGGCCAAACATATAATCCAGTGAATAAATTTAGTTTGTTTTTCCTGTTTGGTTATTTTTTATTTTGAACCAGCACATCTAACTTATGGAATTTGGTTCCAATGCTCCTTTTTTCCTACCAAAAAAAGATAAATGCATGGGAATTCCTATGTGGGGGGAAACAATCCACCTTAGGGCTTGTTCGGTTAGTCCGGATTGCACCGGGATTAGTTCCAGCTTATGAAAAGCTAGTATAAATTGAGTAAGTAATCCGGTTAGGAATTGTTCCAGGCCACCAATCCGTGGAAACCGAACAGGCCCTTAAGGTCTGTTCGGTTAGTTAGGATTGAAACTAGAAACCATTCCACCTTATCAACACTATACAAATTAGTGAACCATTACAACCGGGAACCGATCCAGTTGCTCATTTCAGAGTAACTGAACGAGCCCTTATTCAGATAGATGATTGGCATGTTGCCATGTTGGACTTCCTCTCTCCGGTCAAACCATACCATGAATTTCGTACACCCAAAAATAAGTGACATGCGGGCAAAACCCGGAGGGAACTGAGAATCGATCGCGCACGGGCCCCTGAATCGCCCATGTAACTGACATGCGGGCCAGTAACCTCTACCGGTCCCACAACTCAGCGACACACTGACCGCTGCTCTTTCGTGCCCCAGATCGACGAAGCCCCCGGGGTGGGCCAGCGAGTTGAGCCGAGCTGGAGACGGGGCCCACACACCAGTCAGACGGATAGTACTAGTAGGAAGCGGCCCCGTTAGTTCCGTTCCGAGTCGTCGCCTGCCCATTCATTCATTCCCTCCGCGGCATTTCCTCGAGCACCTCGCCGGCGCGGCCGTCCTCCGCCGCCCACGCGCCACCGGGGCGCCTCCGCTCCGGCTCCATGGGCCCCAGGTCAGCACCCGATCGACCTCCTTCAATTCCACCCTCTCTCCACCCTTCCCCGCCAGCTCCCGCCGCGAGCTCCAGCTCCAGCTCTCGCTGGCTCCGCCCCGTGCCTCGGAGCTCCCGTGGCCCCCTCGGTTCGGTGCTCCCGATCAGGAAACCTGTTTGGTCTCGGGCGGCTGCCGGTTCCTTTCGAGTAGGGGAAGCTGGATGGATGGACGGAGACAGACTTTGTTTCCCTTTTCGTTCGCCGTTGCTTGGGCGATTAATCGTGTGTTGAACTGTTAATCCTGTGCTTCCGTGCGTACGTTTCAGCGGAATATAAGCTGCGGGTTGAGTTTAGTTTCGCGTGATCTCGGATTTATCCCAGGTGCAAGCAACTTAGCTTTTAGCTCCCCACAACAAACGATAATTAATCAGGTCTGACCAATCGGCTCTTGCAAGTAGCACTTTCTGTTGCTTGGTATTGTACTTCTCAAGCTTAGTATAGTCCTGTACCTGATGTTAGTAACAGGAAACTAACTTTAGGACGCTTGAGGTTACTACTAACTGTTTTGGTCTCTGCTTACTACTAAAACATTGCATTTTGAGGCTGGTGAGTACAGTTTTAATAAGGGTAATAATTGAGTACTTTCTATATCCGGTAAATTAGTGGATGAAAAATCAGTGACCAGTAAACAACAGGTCATGTTCATACCTGTTTCGGTTTCAGCGATAAATAGCCTAACCTGTCCCATATTCGGGAAACGGGTACCCATCTATACCTTTTGTGTAACCCAGCTTTGGAACAAGTTCATAACTCAAAACTCAAACATGTAGATAATTTCTGGGCTTATAGTCAGCCGTTTCAATCTCTTGCTTGACCCTCAGGTTCAAATTTGAATTTCAGATTTTTGGCTGCATAATAGCTAGCATGGCAGCTAAGTGACCACGATGATTCCTGCAGGCTTGCAGCAAATATTTTTGAATACTATTACTTACGATCATTCTTTTTTGTCCTGTAGAGTCCTTCAGTTAGACATTTCAGGAGATTCTGAGGCCTCCCCTAGGAGAAATGTACCTGGAAGTGTCAGTAGCCCTCTCATGAATGGTGAAAAGGGTGTATTTCGGAATCAGAATCCAGGGTTTACTGCACTTGCAAGTCCTGTAAGGAGAGAAATTGGAAACAGGTATGTCTGCGACCCTTGATTTTGTTCCTTTTTTTGCCATAAAATTTCATTGTTTACATCACCATGGATAGTTAAAAATGAAAAAAGAATCACAACAACCCCATAAACACTGAAAATGTCCCTATGGCCACTATGCTGCAAGTTGACACAATATGCTTTGTTTCTGGGTAATAATAATGTATTATGTTCTCCAGATCTATGACAAGATCCTTCTGCGTTGATGACAATGACCTGGAAGATGGTAAGGCATCAAAAGAAAGAGAGAGTTCTTTACAGTTACTCAAGCCCCCGAAGATACAGAATCAGGCTCTTCTATCTGGTCTGGCTTACTGCATATCATCATGCAGCATGATTTTAGTTAACAAATTTGTTCTGTCTGGATACGGTTTCAATGCTCCAATATTTTTGATGCTATACCAGGTAAGATATACTGCTATTGCTGACTGTTGACTCTCCAGTTTTCATTCAACATGGTTGTGTTCCTTAAGGCATCTTCTCCATGATCTGTTTCTGCAGAACATTGTATCAGTGACTATAGTTTCCACACTATCCTTGTCTGGCACTGTTCCAACTGAACCACTGACATGGAATCTAATCAAAGTTTGGTTGCCTGTGAATGTCATATTTGTTGGAATGCTTATCACAAGCATGTTTAGGTATGTACCAGATCTTCAATATGAGTTTTGTCCGAGTACTGTTTGATGTCCTGTTTTTTAGGTTTGTACACCAATTTTGTTAATGGGAGACATGAAATTGTCTCTTGAATTTAAGCAGGCATTTATTTTCTGTGTACCTCAATTTATCTTCTTCAATATAATGAATATGAATGCATCCCGTGTTTTCTTGCCTTCCATTCTGAGAAGTACAGACCACATAAGTGGCAATGGTGGTTGTGGGAATCAGAACTGAAGTTCGATATATTCTGGCTTAAAAAGATTAGAATATCTCTTTTTCAAAAAAATATCAAAGAGGAATTGCATTTGTGCTGACACTTACAATTTCATGATTTATTAATCTGCTCTGTTCATGGCCATTTGGTACCTTGTACAATGGTTCTATATTGGCTGTGAATAATTCTCACTCAACCTTGTAGCAAGGGTGCAGATTTAAAATAGAAGCCTTCTATAAACTTATGTACTTCATTTTTTAATATTCTCTCTCTTTTTCAGTTTGAAGTACATTAATGTTGCGATGTTGACTATATTGAAGAATGTCGCCAATGTGCTTACTGCTTCTGGGGAAACTTATTTTTTCAAGAAGCAGCATGGTCTTCAAGTTTGGTTTGCTCTTATGTTGATGGTATGTCATATTCAAATTTAGAAAAGCTTGAGTTGTTGCTTGAGGGGTTGATTTCCTTCATAAGCAAATTTTCCCCAAATAACTTCTGTACATGCTACTAGCTGATTGCCTGATTCATCTGTTCGCAGCCAAATTTCTAATCATACGCATCTGTGGAATTTCCCTTGACTTAATTAGTATGAACCTTCAGTACCTGAGTCATTGCTATGTTTGTGCAGATAATCTCTGCGGTTGCGGGAGGAATAACAGATCTGTCATTTCATGCTGTCGGATATACCTGGCAGACCTTAAACTGTTTTCTGACGGCATCATATTCGGTATTGCTTTCCTTAATGCAAATGAAAACCCCATTAGTACATGCAGTTAACCTATAAATTTTCAGTCCAACCAAATAAGTTCACTTATTATTCCCAGTCCCAAAGATTGGCACTTCAGTTTCCAAGACTTCAACTTTTGTTTCAACTAATTAGATTTTCCTTTCAGCTTACGTTGCGGCATGTAATGGACAGCGCTAAGCAAGCCACCAAGTCTGGGAATCTGAATGAGCTTTCAATGGTGCTGCTGAATAACATCCTTTCGCTGCCATTGGGAATTATCCTTGTTCTTGGTTTTAATGAAGTGGAGTACCTTTTGGAGACGTAAGCTATTGATTCAAACATCACTAATTTCTTATTTTTCTGTCATAAACCTATGTGATTACTTGCAAACTGCTAAGATCTCCATTATGTAGCAATACACAACCTACTAACATTGTCATGTTAATCCCCTTCCTGGCCTTGCAAATCATTTTTAGGCATGTAAACTTGAAATGAATCTGGAAGGACCTGTAGTGTCATCACTTCTGAA
Organism: Echinochloa phyllopogon; assembly: GCA_033239725.1. Lineage (NCBI taxonomy): Eukaryota > Viridiplantae > Streptophyta > Magnoliopsida > Poales > Poaceae > Echinochloa > Echinochloa phyllopogon. The sequence continues at coordinate 526,736 of BTCW01000006.1, read as the reverse complement.
AACTTGACAGGAATGCATATCTGAAAATAAGAAATGAGAAGTGATGTATTAGGACCAGTAAATGATGTATCTTCTACTGCTGAACCATTACTCCATTAGTTAGGCTACGTTGAAATATTTACACATGTACTCTTTTATCTTGTGGGTTATATATTTGTGAACTGAATCTGCAGATCTCTCCTGAGGATGCCTGAGTTTTGGCTGGTCATCACGGCAAGTGGAGTTTTGGGGCTTGGTATCAGCTTTACTTCAATGTGGTTTCTTCATCAGACAAGTGCGACTACATACAGGTACCAAGTGCATTAGAATTTTGAAATATAAATGTGAACACGGATTCTGTATAAACTTTTCCAGCTTTGCTAACCGCCAATCAATAAAGGGGCAGTACCGGAATTCGCTAAAGTTGATTTTCTGTTTGTCTTTTATATCATCATATGTTTTCTGATGCCAATATTGCTTCTGATACAGCCTTGTGGGCTCCCTAAATAAGATCCCTCTCTCTGTCGCTGGAATCGTTCTTTTCAATGTTCGAACGAGCATGCAGAATTCCTTGAGCATTCTGTTTGGTATGTTATAGTTGCCTAAAGGTATCGTTATCATTTCTTTAATGGATCATATATCACTAATAACATTTTGCCATGCAGGCCTATTAGCAGGAGTGTTTTTTGCGAGGGCCAAATTGCGAGATAACTCGCCGATGTAATTCTCGGTAAATTTGTAGTCTGTAGAAGGCAAGATATCAGTGATCATCGACAAGAATGCTCCTTCAAATTACCTCTCCGGGAAATTTGTGCAGATGAAATGGTTGTTTCCCACCTGACTAGGCAAAGGGGCAACATGCTAACTAGGTGGTTGGCCTGGGGATCTCCGGTTCCCTTCTTTTTGTCCAAGCTGACCTGGACCCCAGTTGTTGCTCCTGTGGTGGTATACGTCTTCTTTCTTGCTGTAAGATACAAAGATGATGCAACTGAAATCCCAGGCAGTTTGGGATAAAATGCTAGTTGAGTCAATGTACTGTAGTTTGTAAATCACGGTGGGCGGATGGATCGAAGGGGGGTGTACATTTTCAAGTGCAGTAAAGTTGTTTGTTGGTTTTGGTTGTCGATGATATTGATATCCACTTGAGCATAGCCAGTTTCCGCTCTTCTGAAGTAGTAATGCCCAAGTTCCAAGTCTTGTGTAGGGCGTCTCAGAATTTAGATGCAGTCCAAAAAGATTATTATACATAAAAAATTGCTAGGGGAAGATGCCTCTTCCAGTTTGCCAAAACAGAAGACTCTCCGACAAAAATGAAACGAAGGCAGGCTGTAAAAGAACAGTGAATATGAACATGTTCAAAAACTATTCCAGCAAGTAAACATTTGTAAAGCATTATCAGCATAGGAGTAAACATTTGAAAAGATTTTGCTGAGCGTAGTCAGGAAGTGGGGAGCAAATCAGATAACTATGCGCTTCAAACAAAAAAAAATCAGATAGCTATGCGCCTGAGAGTCCAAAACCAAAAATAATCAGATAGCTATGCGCTTGAGAGTCCAAAACCAAAAAAAAAAGACAATCAGAAAAAAATGACTGATATGCGGTGAGCGTGGATCGAACACGCGACCTTCAGATCTTCAGTCTGACGCTCTCCCAACTGAGCTATCCCCGCTTCCATGTTTCATAGACCAAATGGCCCTTACATAACCAATGTGACATTACAAGGCTACTCCTTCCAACCTTCTGTTATCTTTGGCAGATGATAACCTTCGTCATAGAGTTGCGCAGTACTGTCTGAGCACATGCACAAATTATACCACTAGCAGCTAGGTTACATGAGATACTAAATCACATGTAGTAAAAGGATTGATAAGGAAGTTTTTCTTTTTCTGCATTAACTGTTCATCCCTTTTTCAGCACACAGATATGATGTATGTAAACCCCCTTGTAAAATGGAAGACTAAAGTTATAAGGTTGAATTTGACTATATTATCTCAAAACCCTATGTTCTAACGTCCTATCCTCTCTGGAACACCGATATGAACACCCTCCGTTTCAAGTATTCCTGCCTGTATCAGTCACTCAGAAACTTCTGACTTCTGTAATCTGTACAATTCCTCAGGAAACTCCACACCATGATGAAGTTCCATTGTTCCTGAACTCTTCACAGGGTGCAGGGAAAACTCCATGCGCCTCTCCATAAACGGACTCACAGTGCCATCTACCCTGCCGCCTTATGCCTCTTAAGCTAACATTTCGGAAGCAGATCCCTTCATAAACTGCGCCAGCCACTGCCTCCAGCATCGGTGCACGCTGCAGGTCTACACCCACAATGTCACTGATTAGCACATTACTGATCCTTGGAAGTGCAGTTCGGTCATAGTTGTCATCTGAATGGTCATCTGCACCTCGACTAAACCTTATTGGTACCTTGACCTTCTCCATCGTCACATTCGCTATGGTGATGTTGGTTATGTACCCTCCCCGCCCGACATCGGTCTTGAGCCTCACAGCTTGCGCAGAATTCCATACATGAAGATCACGGACAAGTACATTGGATATGCCACCCGACATCTCGCTTCCGAATCCTACCCCTGAGCATGTTGGTGTTGTGCCTGAAACCCTCTGGATGACAATGTTTGTACTCGGTTTGCCAACAGAGATCCCGTACTGATCCCAGCCACTTTTGACAGCGACTAGATCGTCTCCGCTTTCAATATAGCAGTCTTCAATACAAACTTCTGAGCTCGAATCTGTTATTGTTCATCAAGAGATATTGGTAAGGTCATCAGTACTGACATAAGGTCATCAAGTGTAGAAAACAATGATGATACAGCTGCATTTAACTTGATCAATTATTACAAGGAAGAAGATAGTAGGAAAAGGTGATGAAAAATAACAGCACAAACCTGGATCAATTCCATCGGTGTTTGGAGCGTTCAGGGGAGCCAGTATGGTCATATCCTTTATCACCACATTGCTGATAAATAAACAGAAAAAAAAAATCATATTCAGTTCTTGTTTTTTAATAGAACCAAAATGAAGAAGCATTTCCGGTTTGCAAATGGAGCAAGAATGTACTGCCACCATGTTAAACTGACCTACAGTAGACTGGATGCACTGTCCAGAATGGGGAGTTGCGTAGTGTGATATTGGAGATTAGGATGTTCGTTGAGTTCACAAGCTCAACGAGATGGCCCCTTGTGTGATTTAAAGTTCGGTTCCACCAGAGCTCCCACCACATCTCTCCTTGGCCATCTATGGTCCCATTGTTACCTGGTTTTTTTAAAGGGCATTTCAAGTTATACATCAACTAATCTTTGTCATGCAAATTTTGAGTTGTTAATCATTCTCGAACTAAAGTAGACATAGTGAAGAAGCCACCGTACCAGTGATAACAACATCATTTAATCCATCTCCATGAATGAGGCTGATATGGCGTGGTCCTAATCGTTCCCTTCCACGTCCATAAGATGGCAAGGGGGCAATGAGAGGCCACTCTTCTGGATCCTGCACATCACAGCAGTCCCACATGCTAGTTAATACTATGCAGCTTTATAATCAGCATACACAACTATAAAGTGCTGGGCATCCGTCTATTTAAATGTGAACACAAATATTCTTATCTAGAATCCAGAGCATGGTCCCCCTTAAAGACTGTTTCCCCATACTATCATGTTGGTATCATAGTACCATCATGTTGGTATTATAATGACTTTATGCGTCTACAGCATTTGCACAAATTATGCAACTGTGTCTCTATTTGTGGATGCTGTTTTCCTTGGTTCGCACAAATGCAATTACAAACTGGGCATAGATCGGCGCGCGCATTATTTTGGACTTGGCATTATTAGCTGTAAAAGAATGTAAGGTGGCGGGCATGGATGTTTAGGTTTGCAATTATCAGTTTGTTCCAACTAAAGCTCAGCAGTTCCCTGCAAGGTCTTCACAATTCCACACCAGCTTTTCTTTTCTAAAAAGCGGGTGTAGCAGGAGAACTGCTACGTGCTCAATTATAGTTTCTTTGCAACTAATTCCTACTGAACCACCTGCACAGATTAATTTGCCCCCAATCCTGAATAGTCAGCACGTACAGAAATTATTCTGCCTAGTCCGTACAGATTGTCACGCTGTCATGGCTATCAGATGGACCAAAAAATGGGGATTGGTTCCTGCACAAAGCTCCAAAGTAGAGATTTTTGTGTGACTACCCTTTTATGGGATTGAGCACAAACAGATAAGACGGGAGTGGAAGCAATGTAAAGTACAAGAGGCATAAACTGGGGGGGGGGGGGGGGGGGGGGGGGGGGGCAGCCAGTGGGGGTCCGAGCCGAAGCAGCAGTAGGGACAAAGCAAAGGCACAGTGGCTTAGAATAACACACCAATGGGTGTGGCAGAAGTCACAAGGAACCAGAGAAAGAGTCAGAGCGGCCCAAGCCGTCCAAGCATGTGACTCCAACACATCACCTCCCTTGTATCTCTCCTTGTTTATTAATCCCACGGACCACGGCATGTGACAACACAGGCGCCGAATCCAGCTAATTTGACTTGAGACGCGCAACCCAACCCAACGAGATTATCAACCGGAAATTCCAATGCACTAATACAACGAGAACATGTGCAGGTTTTATTAGAGCAATTTCATTCTGAACCGATCCCTAGCAATTGAACAATGCTACATATTTGGACGGTGGTATGCTTGAGCTGAAATGCAGAGATTTGGAACCACTTGTGCAGTGCAGTCAAAGCAATTTTCTTGTCGTTGTAAGAACAGGAAACGAATTCAGACAGGTGATCGAAGGGGAGAAAAACCAGGAGGGAGGGATGGATGGACCTGGGAGCCGAGGATGAGCGCGCCGTGGTGCAGGAAGAGGGTGAATCGGCTGGTGAGGTTGAAGCTGCCCGTGAGCCAGCGCCCCGGCGGCACCTCCAGCCTGGCTCCCCGTCCCGCCGCCCTGTCCTCCAGCTCCGCCACCGCGCGCCGGAACGCCGCCGTGTTGGAGGTGACCCCGTCGCCCACGGCGCCGAACTCCTCCACGGACGCCGACACCGCGCGCGCCGACGGCCCCGCGCCGGCGTAGAACCCGGCGCAGCTGCTGCTGCTGGGCTCGCCGCGGGCAGCGGCGGGAGGAGGGGCGATCAGGAGCGCGGCGAGCGGCGCGGCGGCGGGGAGGCGCGTGAGGGCGAGGTAGGAGGCGGCGAGGAGGGCGAGGAAGAGGAGGAGGGGCCCCGGGCGCGGCCATGGCAGCGGGAGAGGCGACGGGTCGTGGGCGGCCATGGCCGTGGCGACGGACAAGAGAAGCCGAATGGAAGGAAGTGCGCCACCGCCACGCGTATAGTAATGGCTTTGCTTTTTTGGAGCCAAAAAAAAGGCCAGCCCAACACCACCGGACACGGACAAAAGAGAGAGAGAGAAAAAAAGGAGACACGACACGACCGAACAAATGCCTTTTTCTTTCGCCAAGCAAGATTGCCAAAGCCCAGCCTGGGATTGGCCCAAAATACAAAAAAGGCTCGGTTAGTGCTCCATGGGCTTCGGCAGCGGGTTCTCAGCCCAGAATATAAAGTCTAGTCATGATGATCCATTTTATTGTCAACGGGTATTATCTTCTACCATTAAAAGAAGCAGATTGTGCTTAAAAAAATTAAAAGAAGCAGATGGATTAATGGGACCTTATTATGGTACTCCCTCCGGTTCCATATTAGAAGTCGTTTAGCACAGCGATACGGTCACCAAAGCACAACTTTGACTTCACTTTTTATAAAAAATATTTCTTGAAAAGTTATATATGTATATTTTTATGAAAGTAATTTTCAAGACCAATCTATTTATATAATTTTCACATTTCCAAACTCAACGATTTAAATATTATTCATGATTTATATTCCTAATGTTTGACTCAAACCTTGTCCAAAACGACTTCTAATATAGAACCGGAGGGAGTACATCAAACCTGGGGTTTGATCCAAGGTAGCCAGGGGTATAATCACTTTCACCAACCACTCAAAACTATTGTATGGTTCTACCATGTGGTTATGCTAATTTTCATATCTTTACTCTAAACATCTCTAAAAAAATATTTATATGCAAACAACTTTCGGTCTCTGTTGGCGGTCGTTACAACCCAAATCCGACCACCAATAATCGGGAATAAATGAGGTTTTATGCAACATTCCATGTACTTAGGTTTTATTTCTAATAAAGTTCCACGAGTTTTGGTGAGTGTCACTTGTGCAGGTACAATTACGACAAATACGTGCTATAGGGGCCGAAAATGACCGAATCGGCCGAACGACTCCGTTCGGCTGGTTACCCCCCTTAGCCGAACACGACGAGAAGCATAACCGGAGGTCGTCCATGTCAGCGATCACTAAGCAGACGACTGTGCACGCCACTTGGACAACCGACACAACACTTCTGGGCCGAATCAACACGAAGACCATCAAGTACAAGCAGCCCAGGAGGTCCACGGAGCAGAGGCGGCGCAGGGGGGCAGGCCTGGGCCTCCAGGCCCGTTCGGCCGAACAAGGCGGTTCGGCCGAACCGCCCCCAGCCTGGAACCGACTCCCAGGGGCAAATCCTGGCCCTTGGGAGCAAGGGCGGTGGATCCCTCGATTCGGCCGAACTGCCCAGTTCGGCCGAATCGGAGAGTTCGCCCGAATCAGGGGGAACCGCCATCTGATCCCCTTGGCCGGTACTCCACCTCAACCGCCATGTCCAAGCTATAAATACAGTGTCCAAGTGCCCAGTTTCACACACACCACTTGGGAGCAAGTCTCCATTCTCCACTTTCAAGATGTAGAGTTAGGCTAGTCCAGTTGGGAGTTAGAGTCAGGGTCGAGCTTTGCTCGGGGTTCCGGAGTCGTCTTCTGGAGTTCTGGTAAAGCTCTTGTATCTTTTCCTTTTCTTTATGTATGACTCTGAGCATTCTCAATATATTTCCTCCCGCATTTACTTGAATTATTTGTTCTACATTTATTTCGCGGATAATTGTGGGATGTCTAGCCTTGGTTATAAGCTGTTGTAGTCTGGTTCTATAAGTTCTCTCTTAGTTCTTTGTCTCAGCTGGTTCCTCGTTTCTGCTCAATGCTTCCGGTGAATTGTCACCGGGGTATTGACAGGAATGCTTGCTCTTTCTAGGAGAGTGAGTAGTTATTGCCTAGCGTATGTGTGGTACCTAGTCTAAATGGTAACCGTGAGGTGGTGACAGCCCTTTCGGTTTTCGTAGCCTATCACGTTAGTTCCGGTCCGTAGGATCCCCCAGTTGGGAAATAGTGGCACCCCTTCTCATCCCTTTCTGTGTGTCATCGGTTCCCTTGTCCCGATGCTGAGATAATAGAACTAGGAAGAGAACCATAGATGTCATTCTCCATGCTAGCCGTAACCTTTGCTAGAGATATCTCAAGGCCAGTGGAAGTGTATAGGAATCCTCTCCTGTCTCGTTGTCCTCCCGCTAGCTAGACTGCTCTTCTATCTCTATCCTGAACTTCTCCTTGTGTGTGTCATATGCATATCACTCTTTCTATCCTTTACCCCCGTCTTGTTAGCCGGTGCATTAATTAGTAGTTACATCCTTGTCAATAGTCAATACTCTTTATCTAATGCTTCCCTGTGGAAATAAATACGATACCTAGGAATACTCCCGGGTGAAATGCTACATCGGTATCCGTGCGCTTGCGGATTTATATCTATATCTTAAGAATACCAATGAACACTCCTTGCACCATTACTGGGATTCACAATCCTGATAGTGGACCGTAAGAAGTGTCAACAGTCTCCTTGGTGGAACAATGCAAATATAGCTCCAACTTCTAAGAAAGTTTGTCCTAAAGAAAGATGATCTTTTGTGCTAGATCATCACATCTACAATCTTCTACCTAGGCTAAAACACTGAAATGGTCACCTCGATCATTTTTGGATACCAACGTCGTCGATCAGGGAAGCCCTAGAGCGCAACAAACTCTCGTTCGGTCTATTAAGCATCCACCACCTTTGAAGGCGTTTGATCTATTTAGTTTTTTTCTTTTTTTGTGGGGTGGGGGGGGGGGTAGGGGGACCATTGCCCCTCTATCTATATGTATATTTTTATTGTCGTCAAAGCCAAAGTAAAAAACTGGCCTAGAGGGAGTCCGCTCCCGGCCTTCATTATTCAGGCTGTCCAGCATGAGCAGAACATCGGAGGCGATGGGCCTATAGTTCTGTTCTTCTGGGACGCACATGAGTCCAATCTCGATGCAGTTGAGAACCTCGTTTTCAGAGTACCGCCTGTGCAATAATGGGTCAACGACATCAAACACCCGTCCCATCCTCCACTTCCTCCACATTTGCACAAACTCATCGGCCATGCTTCATTAATTCGCTCCTCCGCGCAATCAACTCAAATAATGTAGTAGTAGCTACTAAAGTACTTACATAGCTTTGAGGACTCTTGGAATCCAGGCATCCGGACATGCTGTTGCTCCTCCACACGCTCACCATCTCCAATATGATAATGCCGAAGCTATACATGTCAAACTTGGTGGAGACACGGCCATGTAATGCGTACTCCGGAGACATGCTTCCGTTGCATGCACGTATAATCAGTTATTAAATTAATCGTGTGGTCGATCAAGAATCCATAGTAGTACTTGGAATATGTCATAAGATTACGCCAACTTACAGGGTTCCAACAGCTCGGGCGGTTACGTCCTTCGACTGATCTCGGACAAAAGCCCTTGCAATACCAAAGTCCGAGCTCTTTGGCTTCATTTCTGCATCCAGTAACATGTTGTCTGGTTTCACATCTTTGTAGATGATCTTCAAGCGTGACTCCTCTTGGAGATGCACAAGTGCCCACGCAATACCACAGAGGATCCCCAATCTTGTGCTCCAATCCAGCTGCTGCAGTCTCACGGGATCTGCACATAGACATCATAAACTCAAAGTTCTGAGGGGCATCCAGGCTATAAAAGTTCAATAATATTAGGCATCATCTCTTCAAATATATATTCTCAACAGTTGTGACGGATCCATAGCTCAAAGTTTTTTTGGGGAGGGGTCATCTTTCTCTTCATCTTCTTCTTTCTTCATCGATCTTTTCTTCCTTCTATCATCCATTCATGGCTAAAATACGTAGCGGGCCGGGCCGGGGGTGGGGGTGGGGGGGGGGGGGGGGGGCTCCAGCCCCCTCTGCCCCCACGCTAGATCTGCCCCTGCCCAGCTACATGTATTCCTAGACTTTACCGTAGAGTACTTGATTCAAGCTTCCATTTGACAGGTATTTGCAGGCGAGGAGCTTCTCTTGCTGCAGGCACACAACCTTGAGTTGCACTACATTACTGTGCTTTAGCTTAGAGACCAACGCCAGTTCGTTCTTAAGCTCCTTGAACCCCCATAAGGAGTGCTGACAAAGCCTCTTGACAGCTATCACTTGTCCATTTGGTAGCACGTTCACCCTATAAAAAAATACTACATCCGTTCCAAATTACTATTCGTTGTTGACTTTTTTTCATGATCTTTGACTATTCGTCTTATTCAAAAAAATTGTCCAAATATACCAACAAATAAGTTATACTTGAAGTATATCCAATGATAAAGTAAGTCACATACAAAATAAATGATACTTGTGAAAATTTTTGAATAAGACGAATGGTTAAACGTTAAACGAAAAAGTCAACAAAGAATAGTAATTTGGAACAGAGGTAGTAGATTATTATGTTCGTATAGTATCGAGGGTTTTTTGTTTATAGACTAGTGGTGGTCTGGTGGTGACTAGTGGTGGTCTGGTGGATTAGCAAGGTCATTAGGAGGTGCTTTGAAAAACATCACCATTTGCTCGTTTCGACCTACATTTATGCATTTTGGGTATAATTCTTGATGTACCTGGTATCTAAGGCAAGGTGACAAGGAGCAGACGTTATATATACTGTCGTATCTAGTCAGGAACTCTCGGGATTTTTTGAAAATAAAGGAACTCTCGGGATAACTATAGTGGTGGTGACCAGCACTAAACGGAATGATCTATATCTAAAGTAGCATGCCTAGAACAAAATCTAGATCGTAAAAAGACATCTTCTGAATTTCAAGCTAAACATGCGTACAAAATTAACCTCATAGAGACAAAAGGACAAAAAACATGGCGACAAACCTAAAAGGATGTTGGATGTACCGTTGTTGTTGGCACCCCAAAACTTGTTGCTTGCACTGCAGACCGATCTGGTTCTAGTAAGAATATATGCTTGATCGAGCAGAACGTTTCAAAATGCTTTTTAGGTGTTTGCTAACCGAGAGGTGTACATATGCATGTATGGTGACCAGATCGTATCAGGCTCAGCCCCGGACTGTCCTTTGTGATTTTTTTCTTCCAAAATTCGTCCAAGTTGAAACAGATCGAGGGGTATGGTAGAGTCGTCGTAGGAGACAGAAGAGGACACGGTAATTCTCGTCGTTGAACCTGATCGAGTCTCTTCTCGGGCGATATGGCAAAGAAATGGCAGTATTGGTGCTATGCGGCTTGGTTGGTACACGATGCATGGTCATGTACTCCCAAGTGACTCAAATACGATGGATGTACGTATTATTATCCTTGCTATACATCGCGAAAACCATGCATGGTGTTGCTTGTTTTGCAATCAATTAATGCCATTTTTGGTATTTTATTTATTAACAACGGGAGGGAGCACCAAGTCTCCTTCCATACCATACCTTCCAGTCAAAAAGGAATTCCCCAATTCCATCCCCCAACCAAACCAACCCCTTCTTCCTCCGCAGCTCAATCAATCCATCCCCCAGATCCATCCAAGCCAAAGCACACCAGCCCGCCGAGCCATGGAGTGCGAGCCGGAGGAGCTGCAGTTCCTGGGCGCGGCGGGCATCTACGCGGCGTCGGCGCAGATCCTCCGCGGCCCGCACCGCCCCCTCTTCGCCCGCGTCGCCGGCGCCTTCGTGCTCCCGCTGTCGGCGCTCTTCCTCCTCCACATCGCCATCTCCCACGCCCTCTTCACCCACATCGACTCCGACGACACCGCCCTCGACTCCTCCTACCCGGGCACCGCCGCCCAGCGCCGCCTCCTCTCCCGCCTCGCCTCCGACTGGCTCGCCCTCCTCCTCTTCAAGGCCGCCTACCTCCTCGCCCTCCTCCTCTTCTCCCTCCTCTCCACCGCCGCCGCCGTCTTCTCCGTCGCTTCCGTCTACTCCGCCAAGCACGACGCCCTCTCCTTCCCCAGGGTCCTCTCCGTCGTGCCCCGCGTCTGGCGGAGGCTCGCCGCCACCTTCCTCGCCGCCTTCGCGCTCCTCTTCGCCTACCACGCCGTCTTCGTCCTCGTATTCCTCGGCCTCCTCGTCGCCGCCGACAACGGCTCCGGCCTCGCGGGCCTCCTCGCCTTCCTCGTCGCCCTCGCATACCTCGTCGGGATCGTCTACCTCAGCGTCGTCTGGCACCTCGCCAGCGTCGTCTCCGTGCTCGAGGACTACAAGGGCTTCGCCGCCATGCGCAAGAGCAAGGACCTCATCAGGGGGAAGCTCCCCACCGCCGCCGCCATCTTCGTCACGCTCAACCTCGTCTTCGCCGTCGTCGAGCTCGCCTTCCGCGCCTGGGTCGTCAAGGCGGGATCCTCCTCGGCGGCCGGGAGGCTCCTCCTCGGCCTCCTCGCGCTCGCCGCGCTCTGCTGCGTCGTCATGCTCGCGCTCGTCGCCCAGACACTCGTCTACCTCGTCTGCAAGAGCTACCACAACGAGAGCATCGACAAGGCCGGCATCTCCGACCACCTCGAGGTGTACCTCGGAGACTACGTCCCGCTCAAGGCATCCGATGTCCAGATGGAGCAATTCCAGGTCTGACTGCTCTATCTCCTGCTGCAAATCCATCCATCCATCCTCTCCTGGCTGGCTGGCTGGCTAGATTGTTGCAAACGAGTCCTCTGTCCTACTTTCCTCCTCAGCTCAGCTTGCCTGTTGTAATCTGTAACTTTACACGAGAAGCATGTGATCAACATATACTAGTACTACTTGAATTAGGGAATGGAATTGGAATGGATGGTGGTATATTGGTTGGGGACAAGAAGAATAATCATGTGCTATGTATGTACCCGTAGTGGTTCACGTGTAGGACGTGCTACTTTTAAATCATGATCATGCAACTGGAGGAATAATGAACATATCTGAATTCTCAAACAGAGTTAGGTTCATTTCGATATATATACTACTGAATATACAAACTTATAATCGACAGTACATGTTTCATAGTGATCATCAGCAATTGAATTCTGGAGCTAAGGGATGTGAATTGTACTCACTACCTTACTAACCAATATATGCCCTGCTCTGAATCCCTGATGATTGGGCTACCTGCCAATCATTGCGGATGGTACGTAAGTGTAACGCTCTGCTGATATTTGTCATTTCAACATTGTCAAACTTCTTATACTGAGATCAGAACATTCATTGTGGTTGTGGTGTTCGGTGTTCCAAACAATCTTAGCTTCTATAGCATTTCCGATGTAGCAATTCCAGGTTTCATTGATTTCCTCTTCTCTGCAATCCTGTGCTGGATTTCCTCTGTACTCTTCTCACCTTTGAATCCATAGTTTTAGTCACACACCAACATGTGATAAACATAGAACTTAGAGGATTGGAAATTTGGGATGGGTGGTTGTGGTATTAGTTTGGGAAGGAAGGGGGGATAAACATGAGACTTAATGTAGGACTTGCTGCTTTTAGTTCACACAACATGAAGAGTGAACATAAAAAGGAATTGAGGGATGCGAATGGGACTCTCTAAGCAATATGTTCTGCTCTGCTGATTGGCTTAGACGATTGTTGTGGCTAGCTAGGCCTTTACTATACTCCATTATGTCTCTATGATATTTTACAGTTGCAGAACTGTGAATTGGGAATGTGGATGGTTGTAGTATTGGTTGGTCTGCTGTTTTTAATTCGCACAACAGCAAGAATGAACATAAAAGGCAATGATGGTAGGTGAATTTGTCAGGGTTCCGTAGTAGTGATAAAGATGAATGGATGTTCCATTACAATGAGCAATGGAAATGTGGAACTGAGGGATGGATGAGAATGCTACTTGCAACCTTTGCTACCTTAACACTGGATCAGCCACCAAGTCTGTGATATTTACCATTTCAACATTCTGCAAACCATAGCGCAGCACTTGTGCTCCTGCTACAAATCCTGTCCTGGATTGGAAGAACAACAACATCATAGCCTTCTGTCCTAGATTGGAAATCCTTTGAATTTCCATCAGCTTGGATCTGTAATTGTACACACTGACATGAACATGGTACTCGAGAATTGGGAATTTGTGGTAGGCACTCGTTGGGGTTGGGGAGAAGAATAATCGAATATGACGCATCCATTCACGCAACAGGAAGAATGAACATATGTAGAATGAAGGCAGATTGATTCCTGAGCGTTCCTTGTTATTAGTGATACAAAGATGAATGGACTGATACTGTATTTACGAACTTAGTATCAGCGAATGGATGCATCTTTTATTATGACGAGCAATGGAAATTTGGAACTGGGGGATGCGAATGGCACGTAACTCTCTGTCTATGGGATCTATCATCGTCATCGGCCTATCATTGCGAACGCTACTTCAGTGCGTGTTTCTCTAACTCTTTTAATAATGAGATCTATCATCTCAAAACATTCCGCAGCTGAGGGTGCGGCTACCAATTGGATGCTGGAGTCACGAAGAAACGCGTCACTCTCTCATCTGCTAGCAATTTCTCTTGAGTTGACCGAGACGAGTGCTTTCTTCCGTATTTTGGGCCTCCGGACTCGCTACGTCGGCCTGTGGTCGGCCCAAAATAAATATGGCCCATAATCTCCATCGTCTTCAACTCCGCCGCCGCGAACCTCTTGCTTTCCTCCGCCGGCAGCAACACTCTCGAGTCTCGATTCGACTGTGGTACTTCCCCTCCTCGCCGGCGTCTCGATTGGATTCATCCCAAGCTACGGTTGTTTTCTTCTAGGAGCATCTGTGACTCAGTGCTTTCTTTCATGTTGGCTGAGTAGTGAGAAGGGGCTTATGATCTAGGAGCATCTGTGAGCTTATACTTCAGAATTTCTGTTAATAGATGGTCCTGCCTGCACTCCACACACATTCTTCTCGGTAGGCGACGCAATAGAGTTAGAATGCCGGCTTAACTAGTCGTTTTGATGCGTGGACTTTCAACCTGCTTTCTGTTTTGTCATGCAGTAGCTATTGAGTAAGTTAGCACTGAACAAGACACTAGGTTTAATTACCCGAGTACCATTGTGCAGTTTCCAAGATGGCTCGCCGAGGACTGATGGAACTGGACTTAAGCAAGCTTGATGTGACCATGGATGGATATTAGGAAATAATTATATGTATAACTTATCTCCTTAAATAGGGTTTCATGGCCACAATGCTTAATGGAGCTGCTATCATGGATGGAGCACTGTTCGCAGTTAATGAAAGTTGCCCACAACCCCAGACATCTGAGCATCTTGCAGCTGTTGAGATCATGCATCTCCAGCATATCATCATTCTGCAGAACAAGATTGACCTTATCCAGCGATGAACCAACATGAAGCAATCCAAAAATTCATCCACGTCAATACTTGTCACCATCTCATTATAGAAAGTGTTTTTCTCTTTCATGGTCTGATCCTTTTTTTGCTCATTTGAGCAGGGGACAATAGCTGAAGGTGCTCTTGTGGTGCCTATATGTGCCCAGCTGAAGTACAACATTGATGTGATTTGTGAATACATTGTGGAGAAAATCCCCATCCCTGAAAGGAACTTCACCTCACCTCCCAACATGATTGTTATTCTCTCCTTTGATGTTAACTAGCCTGGTTCAGAGGTTGATGAAATTAGGGGTGGTAGTATCCTCAGGGTATGTACTGGAGTACATCTCAGCCATGGTGCTATTGTTCTGTTTTCCTTTGTGGTTGATACGAACAAAACGGCAATGCATCTTAACAAGGATTTCTGAGGGTGAACCAGAAGATTGAAGTTCGGCTTGTCATTGTCATGAAAGATGAAAGTGGCAACATCAAATGCACCCCAATCTACTAAAGGATTGCCTCGCTCTATGCTGAGCAGAATGAACTTCAATTTGCTGTGCCTGATGGGCTTATCGTGTCTGGAGCGACCATGGACCTGACTCTAACACGTACTGATAGACTGGTTGGCTAAGATGTACAATCCAATTTGTCGATTCAATAGAAGGTAGAGTACTCGGCTTTTAAGTGCGACTACGATCTTTTACACATTTGGATGAAGCAACAAATTCGTCCAGGGGTTCTCGGTGAAGTTGGCTCGCCCTCTACCTGATGTTTATGTAGAGCTTGAGGTAATTTGTACCATCTTTGTTCCTTGATGATTTTAGATGGACAGAAATAGTCGTTACACATCATTGAACCTTTGCTTTGCAGATCAATTTCTTCCTTCTCCGGAGGCTGCTGGCCGGGTGTGAGGACGAAAGGTAGCAGCTGGCCGGGAAGGTGTCAAAGCTGACCAAGGGCGAGATCCTCATGCTTAACATCGGATCCATGTCCACAGGCGCCCAAGTGCTTGCTGTTAAGAACGATCTCGCCAAGCTACAGCTCACTGTGCCCGTCTGGTCAAGCAAAGGAGGGAAGGTTGCCCTGAGCCGTCGTGTTTGAGAAGCATTGGCGCCTTATCTGATGGGCCCAGATCCAGGCCGGTACGACAGTCCAAGTAGCACCCTGCCCGCTCTGAATTGAAGTTGTCATACTCTCGACGTGAGCTGAAACTGTTAGTGCTGAGGAGAAGACAGACATGAGACTGTTGTTAGTAGTTTGATTATGTTTATTGGAAAATTTTGAAGGTCACTTCACATCAAGTGTCACTATGAGTACGTCCTGTGAACACTAGCAGCTACCTTTGGATCAGTATTGCCTTGATGACATTGATGGTGGCGTAGTGTTGGGCTGGATGTTTTCACACAAACCACGTGTGTCATCATGCATATATGCAATTCAATTGCAATGTTCGTTGATCACGAATCAAGGGAATCCAAGAGTCCAGGTCGCCAAATACATTTGATTTGATCATATCGCATAGGGTTGTGTCATTAGTGGTTGATCGCTCCAGCTTGATACGTACAAATGTAACCACGCCGACGTTCCTCTCGCCGCGTGCGTTTCGCGCTGCTATTCGCCTACCACGCTGTCTTGGTCATCATCTTCCTCAGCCTCTCCTCTTGGCCGTTGATAACGGCTCCGTGCTCGAGGACTTGTAAGTGATTCGCCGCCATGCGCAAAAGCAATGACCTCTTGCGGCGCAAGCTCGCCACCACCGCCGCCTGTCTTTTGTGCGCAAAAGGAATTGAATTGGATTGCATAGATGTCGCATTATAAGGAAAGCTATGATAATGTACGTGATATATTTGGGGGTCCTCCGACGAATAGTCCTCCTCCTCGATGGGTCTGCATCAAAAATTTAAATGGGCAGGAACGCAGCCCCAAACATACACAGGCTACTCATAGCATCAGCTTTGTCTTCATCAGTTTCCTTGTCCCAATCATGGCAACATCTTCCTGGAGCACCTGCTTTGCCCCAATCCACAATTTATGGAGGTTATGGAGATGGCTGCCGATCCACCCAGGGACTCGGGAGAAGGTGTATCCATGTTCCAGGTGAAGCACCTCGAGGTTGCGGAAGGGAGGGGAAAGCGAGCTCAGCGCATCGGCGCACAAGGCAACACGGGGCTTGAAAGAAATATAACCATGCAAAACTAGCAGTTTGAGGTTACTGAGTTTCTGGAGACAAGTAGCCAAAGCTGCCATCCTTGCCTTCGGCGACCGCACACTCCCCCTGGTGAAACAAAGGTCCAACTCTGTCAGTCCGGTGAGGTGGCCCAGGCCTATAATACTTTCCAACGAATCCCTTGTCAGACCAAAGCCACGCAAAGTGAGCAGTGATTTTGCGTTGCCAATGCGGTCAGGCAACTTTCCATTACGATGCACGGCTAGATGGGACAAGCGTGGCACATCAACAATCTCTAGGGAAATTGTAGAGCCTGATATACCAGAGAAATCCAGAGTCTCTAAAAATCGCATCCCCCGTATTTGACAACTTAGCATTTTACTTCCTACATTTCCGCTAACCTTCAAATGCCTCAGCTGTGACAACTGGTAGATAACAGACAGGTCTATTGCCTTCCCACGATCATAACCAGGAAGGTCAAAGGATAACACTCTGATGTACTTAAACTCCAGCAGCGAAGGTATCTGATTTAATGGTCGAAATACGCTAAGCGAACGAATCTGTGCTAGGTTCTTCATACCAGAGATAGTAAATCCCATGGAAAAAACGTTGAGTCGACGAATGACCTTGTCTTGCACTTCTACCACTGCTTGTGGATCATTTACCAAACTCAGAAAATTATCTTCCTTGCATCTCCTTGCAATCAATTCAAGCAGCATATCATGTACCCTGCAATTTGGTATGTCCGTTGCCACTAATTGCATGTCCGTTGCCACTTCTAGTTGAATCATGCTCCTGTTGACCAGCTCGTTGAAATAACTCTCCACAACATCCCATATATCTTGTCCGGCAGAGTTGCTCACAAAACCTTCTGCCACCCATCGCCTGACTAGCTCAGTCCTCGAAATTTTATGATCTTCTGGGTAAGAACCTAGATACAGAAAGCATGCCTTCAGATGACGGGGGAGATTCTTGTAGCTAAGATCTAAGATGTACATCATGTCTTCATAGTTGGAGCTTGTTGCAGACTTAGTGGATAGTGAATTCTGGATGTACTCCCAATGTCCTTCCGATCTTATCCGTTGGCAAGCTAACATACTGGCCATTGTAATAATAGCAAGCGGTAGACCATCACATTTCTTCAAAATTTTAGATGAAGGTTTCCTGAGCTCATAAGGGCAATCATCCTCGGATCCAAATATTCTATCAAAGAACAGTTTCCTTGAGTCTTGTTCACTTAGAGGCTTCATATTATGAATGTATCCGTGGTTGTTGCAACATGATCTAGCCACATTGTCAATTCGTGTAGTTATCATAACTCTGCTACGCTTTTTATTTGGTGGGAAAACACATTGAATTGTATCCCATGCTCGTGTATCCCACAAATCGTCATCTACGATGAAGTACCTACAGAAAGAGCACATGTTGAACTTCACGTATGTAATAAGCACTCTCACTTTTGGAAATGAACAAACCATGCGTATAAAAATGCCATGCAGCATTGCAACTATAATATGTTAGATGCTACAATTGGAAACATCAATTTGATATTTCAATTTAATATTCAAGAGTCTAATGACAAAATAAAGCATTGATAATGACTATACCTCTTATCCTGTAGATGTTCTCTAAGGCTGTTGATAGGATCTTGCAGCTGGCAAACATGCGAATATGTGCCTAGCCCAAGTTGCGATAGCAAGCTGTTGAATAACCTTATCATCTCTGGTTTTTGAGACACAGAGACAAATGCCTTGCAGTCAAACTTTCCTCCAACTTCACGGTACACCTCATTGGCAAGAGTGGTCTTGCCTAAACCTCCAAGTCCTACTATTGCCATCACCTTTAATTGTTGCCCTTTGTCCATTGCCCAATCAACAAGCTCATTTTTTTGGTTGTCGATTCCCACAAGGCTTGCAGAATCCTTGTAGATTGCCGATATGCGAGGATCAACAACTACAGGGGCGGTAATTGAGATGGACTGATCAAGCATGTACCTGCTTCTGCGTGCACTTGCTTCCATCACTTGTGTCTTGATCTCTTGGAACTGATTGGCTAGGCGACGGCGATCCTTGAAAGTTCTCAGATACTTAGAAGCTTTGCGAAGGACCCCCATATTGTTGTCTGCTTCACCGATGCGTTGCATGAAGTCGTCAATGCAGTCTTCGATGTTGTAGGACATTTCAATGATATCTTTCCTCCAATTCTTGGCCTGTGCGTCGAGTTCATCGGCGATGTCCATCTTCTCAAGGAGAGCGTCCATCTCTCTGAGCTCACGCTGAAGGAAGGTCGCCTCCTTGCGCAGCCCTTTGAGCTTCCTGTACTCATCGCCCATGAGGGTGGTGAGCTTGGCCAGGACGGGCTTCATCACCCCATGGAGACGCTCACCACGGCAGCCATAGCCATGGCTCAGCCAAAATCTAACTGATCGATTCCTCAGTCCGCTAGCTAGCTTGATGAGCTTGCGCTTGCCGAGGGTGTACGTGATCGAGCCCCTTGTGTGCTACTCTGACCAAAGCTTCTGGAAGGACACAGACATACTCATCGCTACCTGCAAAACAAAGAATGTGGTTGGAGAATTCGGTCTGTGCTTAGGTTCAAACACTCGCATGCATCTGGGCTGGGGTTGCTGAACTCACCTGTGTTTCTCCAGACGGTTTTGGTGCAAGCTGTCGTCACTTCGGATCAAGGTCCGCCGGATCGATCTGGGTTGGATACGATGTTGACCATGGCAAGCATCTCGAAGCTAGCAGGAGGTAGCCTGTGAAATTCCTTGAAGCTAGCAGCAACACGTCGTTGGAGCTAGCTACAAGCATAGATCGAAAGGAAGAGGGACACATAAGAATCGATCTGGAAGAAGAAACCGAGGAAGGTAGAAAGTTTACAGTCTACTACAGTAGTGAAACAGAACATATATCCATCAACTCACCGTGGAATCCCGTCCAGCCCAAGGTAGAAAATTCAGGAACAAAAGAGGGAAAACACAAATCGGCTGCGCCCCACACCTTCCCCCATGCAATCCGTGACCAAATCTTGTAACCTTAAATAAGCATAACGAAGTCACTGATCAAGAACGAATTAAGGAGAATTTAGCGAGGTTTTTTACGGTACCCAATACCACTGGTTAAAAAGAAATAGTATATAAACTTAATTCTGATCAGTTGAGAAAAATTATATACTATTATAACATGGACCAGTGGTATAGGTAGTATATGGGAAGTGATATAGGTATTATTGAAAGAAATATAAATGGCATCACTGTAATTAATATAATTAAGTAATTTTTTCATTCGATCATTAAAATTTACCGTGACATCTAGAACCGAAATATGAGTATTAGCATTCGTATATGATACTGAATTTATACATTCATCTTCCACTCTAGCACATAATGGTTGAGAATAATTGGCCGGATATCTGAAATTAGTATGGCCAATTTTCTCATTCATCGGCGTACTTTGAGTGAAATATTCTGAATCTGCTGCCGATGAATAAGTATATGAAACACCTTGTTGAACAGTATTAAAATCATTAGCACATGATGTCTCATAAAGATTGGCCCAACTCATGTTAGTTTGGCCTTGATAATTGTTCATCGGCATGTGAACTTGTTCTGCAGCCGATGTGTTAAGATAATGTTGTATGTTGCTAGTAGCATTAAAATTTAAAGCATGCATATTATTTGGCAATGGCTCTAGTTTATAAAATTCAGGTTTATTATAGTTTACATAAGAAACTCCATCTGAACAATTACTAGCCGATGCAATATGCCTACTAGTATCATATCTAGCAACATCAACATGAGAATTTGTGGTACTAGCAAAATAATCATTAGAAACATATGATGTACTTGCATGCTGTACCTCAGGCGTGGCGTAGTAGTATTGTCGTGGTGCATATGAATAACCCGCCATAATAGGTCTTGATGCTTCCAGTCTTGTGATAAATCCAGATATTCAAGATAATCCAAGCAATCAATGACCAAGACTTTGCTTCTACTTTAATTTTCAATATGAAGTAGCAAGCAAAACACAATGCAATCGGTTTGAGCAACCTGATGCAAAGTCACAGGTATAGGTGCAATCGGTCCAAAAGACCAGATGCAACTATAGCGGCGAATCAAAATAATAGATCAATTAAGTATAAGGCTAGGGATTGATAGAACAGTTTGAGCAACCAGATCTTTCATCCCCAGCGGAGTCGCCAAAATGTGTTGACGCAAATCTCGGTCAACACACGAGAGAGCGCTTGACGCGCGGGTCGTGAACTGGCTGAATAGCAACAAAACCGCTCAAAGCGGTCAGACCGGTTCAGAGAAGCGGTCAGACCGGTTTCAAGGTACAAAGTGGTCAGACCGGTTCAGGAAAGCGGTCAGACCGGTTTCTAGGGTTTCGCTGGAATCGGTTGTTCGTGAGGGTAACTACCAAGCTTACGTGCTGGAGAACGACTAGGTTTACGAGCAAACCAGTAAAGAGATAATCAACGCACTTACGTGGCGAAGGACGACTAGTTTACAAGCAAACTAGCAAAGGCCGTCGAAGCTTTCGCCCGGGAGGGACCCCGTCAGGGCGTGGACGTCGCCGGCGTGTCCTAGGTCGACCAACAAGCCTTAGGACGTCATCTATGACCATGGAGATCAAAGGATGAAAAGCATGAAGGTTGGAAGAGATTAGGGTTTGAAGGAAAAAGTAAAGATAATGTTTGATTCGATTGGATCTATCTCCCGTCAGGGCGTGGACGTCAAAGCTTTCGCCCGGGAGGGACCCCGTCAGGGCGTGGACGTCGCCGGCGTGTCCTAGGTCGACCAGCAAGCCTTAGGACGTCATCTATGACCGTGGAGATCAGAGGATGAAAAGCACGAAGGTTGGAAGAGATTAGGGTTTGAAGGAAAAAGTAAAGATAATGTTTGATTCGATTGGATCTATCTCAATCGGCCTTCTAGCCTTTATATTTATAGGCCGGGGAAGTCTTACCCCTTCCAAGTCGGTTACAATATGGGATCAAACTCGAAATCCTAAACCTACTCGAATTACAGACTCAAAACCGGTCTGACCGGTTTGACAAACCGGTTTGTCCGGGTGCAGATCTTGCTGAAGCCATATCTCTCTCATCCGGATTCCAAATTAGGCGTTCTACATATGCATCTTGATCGTCTCGACGAGAGCTACGCAATGGTGAAGTCCAATTGGCATTTTGACACTTTTACCAAAACCGGTCTGACCGGTTTGTGCACACCGGTCAGACCGGTTTGCACTGCTGTGCCACTTTTGGGTGTCAACACGAAGTCACTGATCAAGAACGAACTAAGGAGAATTTAGCGAGGTTTTTTACAGTACCCAATACCACTGGTTAAAAAGGAGTAGTATATAAACTTAATTCTGATCGGTTGAGAAAAATGATATACTATTATAACATGGACCAGTGGTATGGGTAGTATATGGGGAGTGATATAGGTATTATAAGGGTATTATTGAAAGAAATATAAATGGCATCACTGTAATTAATATAATTAAGTAATTTTTTCATTCGATCATTAAAATTTACCGTGACCTGCCGTTTCATTTCCCTCTCAATCTTATTCATTTCCCTATGTTCCTCATTTTTCCGACGTCTACCTCTTGTCTCTGTACGGCGACCGGCGACGGGTAGTTGCAATTACTAAATTACCCATGTCTATCCTATATACCATCCAAGAGTGATATTGGGTACTATAAAAGATAAAAGAGCTCGGGCGGGCTTGGCGAGGATCGGAAGCGCAGCAATTACCAGGACAGGAGTGCCTCTTGGTCTTGGTTGTTACAGCTTGTTGAGGTGTTCTTGGTCTTTCTCGATTACGGAGGAGTTGGAGGCAGATCGGACCGGATGTTCATAATGGAAGGCAGCTTGGAACAGACACCAGCAGTAGCATGCAGCAGGCTGTGAAAGACCCCTCGAGCCAGCAACAAGTGAAAACCCGAGAGTCGTACAGTGACACCAAAACTCTCTTCCCAAAACTCACCGTCAGATCGCCGCACCTGAGTGCCACAATCCAGCCAGCAACGAATTCAATGCAGAGGAATCATCATCAGCAGCAGCTGATCTCGATCCTTCCCTCCCTCGGCCTCCATATATTAGTCGAGGCAATCTGTGGGCCGGGAATAATGCATCAGAGAAATCACGACACGACCATATATAAGCATAGCAGCAGAGGCACACACGAACGAAGGGGGGAGAGAATGAAGTTGGTGATGAAGCGCTCACCACGATATATCTCCGCTAGCTGCCACCAATCGTCACTCGTCAGGCAGCTGCTGGTATGCTGCAGCTCCTCTTGCAACTAACACTCTAGTAGTACCACTGCAATTTTTTTATAGCAATAAAATATGCTGCCCAAACACAAAGTGAGAATACAAACAGAGTACACACGCGGACAGCACAACACCAACAACATGCAGTCACCCGGGGAAGAGAATCCCCACCACCACTCCACTAACTGGTTGGCAGTTAGCCACTGGATACGGCCAGTGAGGTGGTTTCACGCCTGCTCCCCCTGCCCGTTGCTGATTTTTAAACTAGTGCGACAATGACAGGGGAAACTTCCATTAAACTTGTTTTTTGGATAGGGAACTTCCATGAAATCCAAAAGGTGGTGACCATCTTTGCTTTTATGGGTGGTGCGCGCACCTGCAAAGATAAAAGGTTGATGAACTGTTGACCTGGTGCGCCAATCATGTGGATGTAATCATCTAGACTGTTACTTCCCAAACTCTTATTCCCTCTCTTGCCTCTGTGTTGTGATGAGGCCTTGTAATCCTGTGCTTGTACGTACCTTCTTTTTTTATTATTTCGAATACAAAGTTCAGGTGGCTAACCCCCACCGTTGTTTTCCTCAAAGCAAATTTTGCTGTGGGACATCAAACTATCTTTAAATTGGTCAAAACACACCGCAATCTAGTAAATTGGCTAGGTACCATTACAAAATCACTATCTTTTGCTGGATCACACCGCGACGATTATTATAATAATTTATCCAATTCAATGAGAAATGGTGGATAGGAAATGCCATTTTTGCCCTTCCATCTATCTTCTTCCTCCTCTCGTCTCTCCGCCTCACCTTCCCAGGTGCCTAGCCATGCGCCGCAGCCTCATCCTGCTCAGGCGGCAGATCAAAGTGTTTGTGGGCGTGGGCGGTGGGCGTGCCCCGCGGCTGCTGCGCATGCAGACCCGCGTCGAGGCTTTGAGGGCGGCCTAGCAGCGTGGGGTGTGAGGCCGCGGTGCTGCGCCAGCATCGGACAAATCTGCATCCTCTCTAGCGGCGGCGACGCAACAAGAAGCTGAGGAAAGCTAGCACGACATGGCGATTTGCTTCTCCTCCAATCTGCTGCCACCTCCTCGCAGCTTCTCCAAATTTTCTCTGTTCCACAAGCACACCGGTTCCTCCAATCGGCATCTCATCTCGATTTGAATCATGCCACCGATCTCCAAGGAGATTCAACAACTCCGTGCCTCCACTGGTCTCTACCTCCCTCATTCCAATCTTAATATCGACTACACGAACAGGAAATTAACCACCGCACCTCCTCTTGATTTTTCCCTCCCGGGCAAACCTGATACGGCCATACCTGACAGGGCAACGGCGGCGTACTCAGACGATGAAGGTTGAAGATAGGAACGTGACATGTGGACCTCACTTCAATGGAGGGCAAAATAGACTTTTCCAACCCTTTCTCACTCCTCAAAACAAGGAAATTAATATAATAATCGTTGTGGTGTGATTCAGCAAAAGATCATGATTTTGTAATGGTACTTAGCCAATTTACTAGATTGCTGTGTGTTTTGGCCAATTCGAAGAAAGTTTGATGTCCCACAGCAAAATTTACCAAAAAAAATGAAATTCAAAAGTTTGCATGAAACTTCCATGTAACTCTGGAGAAAGAAGATAACCGGATCCTGTGTTATGCTACTACTATACAATATAGATAGGGGGAAAACACGTACGGCGATACTGCTACGAGAGGGGAGGGGTGTGTGGAGACAAGTGCTGGATATTTTAGTTTGACCTCGGTCAACAACAAACCAGCGTGTTAGAGGGGATTTTCATCACCCCTCTAACATGTTGTCAAACTAAAATATCCAACATTCTCTCCGACTCCGCTCTCGTCATCGACTTCGTGACCGCTTCACCGACGATGATGGATGCCACCGCCGCCGGTAAAGAACCGAACTACGTCATGTTTATCCGCATTAGTTAAGGTAGGTGTGATCATGCTAGACTAGATGATCATGTGAAAGATATGTTTAAGCTAATGCAGATCTATTTGATCTAACAACAACCACCACTCACCCACTGATGATGGTGCCGGGCTTGCTGCTGGGAGAGGAGTTGGTCTCTGGGGAGACGCCACGGGGTCGAGGGGCGCCTTGCCGTGCCATGGCTGTATGTAGTATCCATGCATGTTTTCTTTTCTTGGATACTGGAGTATAGGAAGATCGAACATCTTTGTTAAGGGATCGGTTGGAGACTTTTTTTTAATCTATTTCATCTCAAAAGGAAGGTTAGGAGGTTGAATAAGAGGCCGGTTGGTTTGTTTTAGGGAAGAGCACTCCGCACGAAGCTCATGGTGCGGCCCAAGTGCTTTGTTTTGCCCCGTTGAGCAATTCTCCCCGAGTAGTATAAGATCAATTTCACTTCCATTGCTGAAGTGCCGCGGCGGGAGAGGAGGCCGGGTGGATGCAGATGACGGACACGGTGCGGCAAAACAAGATGTATACTTGATGCCGCTCTAGCTCGTGGTCATCGTACGTCGTCGGCCGAGGCGAGGAAATTGAAGCTGTTGCGGAGTTTTGTTTGCATGACCAGGCGTGCGCCCTGGCCATGTAGCACAGGCGGTTGCCGCCGTCGTCCATGGAGGCGGCGGCGCACATCTCGCACTTAGAGACATCATGATGGGCAGCCTAGGTGCCGTCGGCATGAACTAGCATGGTAAATTTGCGAATGGATTACACGTCTTGGATGGGTACTAGAATAATGATTATCTTTAGATGACGATTAGTCAAGCATTTACGGATTTTGACCAGAGCTCAAATCCGCATGCCATTGTACCCACACAAATACACATGATATCGGCCATGAATCCTGACACCGGCAAAACAAGTATGAAAACAGTAATAAACTAGTAGGTGCATGGAGGGCTCGCCGCCATGGAGCATGATGTCCGGTAATCATGGAAGAGACAATCAACCGACTCAGCAAAGAAAGGGGATCCGAAAGAAGAAAGGACCGGCAAATGCATCGGTCATGGATAGGGCCGAGCCCAGATTAAACCCAGGCGACAATTAGTAATAAATAAAATATTAATTAATTGCTAAGTTGTTTTAAGATTCGCGCTAGAAATTAAAAGTGGTGTGCCCGAGCAGTTCCCAAGAAAGAAAACAAGCACAATTGCTTGTAAGGCCCGGTGGACGACGGAACATATGGACAAATAAATAGAAGTGATGATGCAAATGGGGCCGACGTGGAGGCGCCATGTGTATATGGATGTGAAAGGCTGCACCTCAATCCTCCTCCAAACAGTCGTCCTCTTCCACGGGTCTGGGCAGGGACATGCTTATGGCTCATGATGAGCAAGTACTAGTGTGCAAGAAATAAGAAGCATCGTCTGTTTATCGAAGGTGACTGCTGGTCGTGTGCGGAGAGCGTCAGCAGCTTCCTGGAACACGCCCATTATCAGTGCCGCCTCAGCTTTGTTCGTTTCTTCATCTTCACAATTTGCTTAGGTAACACGCCCTATGTGCAATGATTTTCTCAAGGCCCGGGAGATGCTGGAGCCCGCCAGGCGCTGCCTTGTCCCATTCCTCTGTATCAAACCACAACTCCAGCTCCCGGAGTTGAGGCATCGCCCCTGCCTCAAAGGTCAGCAACCCAAACCTTTTGAGAGCTGGAAATCCCGTGGAGCCTCCTATCACGATCCTCTCCGTCATCTGGACGCCTGGGCTGAGTTGGACGAGGGACGGTAGCCTTGTCCCAATGATGGCAATATCTTCTTGGACTACCTGCTTCACACCAAGCCGCAAATCACAGAGGTTACGGAGATGGCTGCCGATCCACCTAGGAACTCGAGAGAAGGTGCATCTATCTTTCAGGTCAAGCACCTCGAGGTTGTGGAAAGCGAGCTCAGGGCATCAGCGCACAAGGCAACAGGTGTCCATATTTCTAGCAGTTTGAGGTTAGTGAGTTTCTCGAGACAAGTAGCCAAAGCTGCCATCCATGTTGGCTTCGGCGACCGCGCACTCCCCTTGGGGAAACAAAGGTGCAACTCTGACAGACCGGTGAGCTCGCCTAGGCCTATAATACTTTCCAATGAGTCCATCGGTAGAATAAAGCCACGCAAAGTGAGCAATGACCTCGCGTTGCCAATGTAGTCAGGCAACTTTCCACTGCTTTTGCGCACGGCCAGATGGGACAAGCGTGGCACATCAACAATCTCTAAGGAAATGTTACTGATACATATATCAAATAAATCCAAAGTCTCCAAAAGTCGCAGCCCCCGTATTTGACAACTTAGCATATTACTTCCGATGACATATTGTGAGGAACCGCCCAAATTATTTCGACTAAACCGGATTATCACCCATTGATCAACCCGGCTTAAGCAAAATAATCCCGGTAGTCCCCGGTATGTGCCTCGAGCATCGCCCAGGAACAACTCACATACCGTATATACATTGGAAATCATCCCAAGGTACATATGAGAGCAAAATTTTAAACTTCTTATTATAAATGTTGAACATATTACAAAAATCCTAGATTATTATTACTACAACTAAACAAGAGTAATTCACCAATTAAAGTGAGGTTCTTTTCTAACTTATAAAGCATTGATCTAGGTGGTTATCCTACCATGCTCTTCTATGTTGAGAGATAAAATCGCAGTGGAAAGATAGAAAGAATTAAGTAGCAAAAATGATATCCTTGCCCATAGGACACCACTTTGCATAACCAAGAGCAATATCCACCATTCATCCACTTTACCGGCTCCGGCGGGACGAACGTGGTCACCGCTCCTAAGAGTAAAACCTGCAAAACAACTTAACGGCAGCACCGTAAGTACATTGCGTACTTGCAGGACTTATCCATAGTAATAAAATTTGGTGGATGCATAAGGCTAGTCAAGTTTTACAATTTAACCATAAAATGCGAGCATGATTTATCAAGTGAATAAGCAAAAGACATAGCATCTATAATCTACATCAAGCATCATTACATTTGCATAAGTAAAGATGATCATAAATCATGAGCTCAATCTTCCATAAGCCCTTCACGAAGACTCTATGTTAAAGTCAAAGTACAGGAGCGTGCTCAGTGACCGAGAGCGCGGCTATTGCAATAGATTAATACCCTGCAGGGGTATACAACTTTTCCCACACGAGGCGCAAGACCAACGACCATACCCACGGCCAAGGATAAGTGTTAATTCATGCCCTCAACCTTTCACATACCCGCACCCGGAATTGAACGAACGGCCGGAGGAAATAGATGCAACGGAACCGCCGACTACACCTCATTTGACCCGCGCCGAATCCGCCCAATACCCGGTGCAACTTATGCTACTTGGCTTATCATTACCATATTTAGACATGTGGTTAGTACGAGATAGTGCTCAAGTATCAAAGCGATAACACATAGTTCCTTAATCGTCTCAATTCTCATTTCTAGTTGCTCACTTTTAGCCCTTCTCAACTTCTTATATATAATTAAGCAATCATCCTATAGCTCGCGGGTGGTACGGTGGTGCCCCTGCCACCTCCCGACTTCTACCGATATCTAAGCATGCTAAGCAAATTAATCCGATAAGGCTAAGCATACATATTCGCCTAGTACAAGTTGATCTAAAGCTATAGGGAAAATATGCCAAAGTGGGTTCTACACATTTCATATGAACTAAATAGAGTTAAGCCATGCACAAACATTAATAGTAATATCACATTATCATTCGGAAAATAGAGTGAGATTAGTAGGGGCCTGCCTGAGATTCGGTGCTCCACAAACGTGTCACTCCGGAACGTCATGCTCTAAAGAAATAAGCGAATGCATGAATTAGAACAATGCCATGAATGCTTATGCATATGAGGTGCAATGATTAAAATGTGCAAAGGCTATCATGATTGAAGAGTCATCAAGCAAGTGAATTAAAGATGGAATTTAAGTACACAAGCATAACATAGGACAAAAGCACCAACACAACAATTCATACACATTCACACATTTTGCAAGACAAAAGGTAACATGAGAATGGCCTATGAATTTAATAGTTAATTAACCTTGTCACAACACCAAGCATTAACCATACAAGTTATTTCATTTATTCTTATCTATATTACTTGATAGATCATACTCTTGCAAAATAACACACTAGTATGATCAACTTTAGACAATTCAAGGATAGTTAGCAACATCATATTTTAGTTAAGATCAAAACATCATTATCTAAATTAGAGGCTAGCTAGTCATGTTTTACTTGATTAAAGTAAGTTCATCATTCTAATTTATCTAAGCTAGCTTCCAATATGAAAAACTTGTCATATTTGTTTACAACTAGTGAAAGAGACTAACTTTTAGCCTATTGTAGGACAATTAGAGTTATTAGATATTTTGCAATATGAAACTAGTTCTAGAACAAATTAACTAAAGTTATATCCTTCATTAAGCCATTTCATGTGATCTATATCTATAAATATTAAACAACATAGCATATTTCTTAAAAGGGATAGAAGAGTTATAAACAACATAGCATGATTTTAATTCTCACAACTAAATTTACCATAACAAGTTGACAAGCTTTTATTCATGATATGGCAAATAAACTCACAATATAACCACTTCACAAGTGTTATCAATTTTAAATGGTAGGACAAAACTAGTAAAATTAGTTCTATAGTTTTAGAGGCTCATGGTAAATTATTATGCATTACAATTTTAACTAGCTACAACCAAGTGTACAATCAACCCTACTAATTGCTACTCTATCATAGGCTTCATTAATTTTAGATAGGATATATAAGACTAACAAAATTAGGTTCATGACTTTAGGATCTTAGGTGAATTTATTATGAGCGCGACAAGCTAATTCACTCAAAGCAATATACTTAAAATAACATCAATTTGTAGCTAAAACATGCAAACAAATAGATGTATTATGCATTATTTACCATTAAAAAGCTAGAACAATAGATTTCATAAATGCCTATATGTATGAGATGCACAAATAAGAAATAAATGATTTTATCATATATGTAAAACACATCACAATATCCAACAAAAGCAAGCAATTACTCACACAAACATGAAATTGGGGCAGGTGGCATAACTGTAAATAACTGTAAATAACTCGTCAATATTCAGGAATGGCCGTTCCTGATGATTCGGGTGGTAAATGATGATAGGAATTGAACCTAAAGCTTGTAGGGATGATGGGTATTCTGTTTTAGGTCTTAGATTCGACATGCACAAGGTTTCAGCTGACCTATGACTTCAATAGTGGTTAACAGAGGTAGGGAGCCATGGCTAGGCTAATGGATCATGGGAGAGGAGGGGAAACGATGCGGGGAGCTCACCTAGGATGGGGAATCACGATTCCGAGTGACACAAGTTGGAGTAGAGCGGCGAGGGAGGAGATCGGCCTTCACTTGCTTCACCGGAGTTGGGGAAGAAGAACACCATGGACTGCTTGCTTCTTGTGGAGATGGAGCCTTGGTCTTTGTGGGGAAGGAGAGCAGCAGCTTGGGGAAGAGGAGGAGCTCGCCGAGGGCCTCCTGCTGGCCGGCGACGAGAGAGGCGACGAGAGGGCGGAGGAGGCGGAGCGGCTCGGCGTCGGGGAAAAATAACGGGAGGAAAAGAGAGAGAACGGGAGGGAAGGGGAGGCCGGCGGTTTTGGCGAGGTGCGGGGAAACGGCGTGGGGGCGCCGTCCCTGCTGGCGGACGGGGCGTGAGGGCGCGTGGCCCATGCGCAGGCAGCCGGCGCCACGACACCACGGCGAACCAACGGCGTTAAAACTATTTTGTCGAGGGTTTCGGAGTTTCCGGAGATTTCTACGGAGTATAAGGTTCGGAGTTTCCGGATACGTGGAGTGCCGAAAGAAACTAGGAATTTCTAAAAAGTGGTCTAGAGAGCTCTAAAAATCTTGAAATTTTTATAGGAACTACTATACATCAAGATGAATCCATTTTAATAAAAACTGGCATGATAGACACTCTAGTTTGGAAATAAAAATTCTTCCCGGAATGCTATTTTAGACTTTTCAAATAAACTGTTTGGCCTCAAGATGGCCTCAAAAAATCTAAGAAAATTCACCTAAATTCTTCTTTAGAAACTAGTATTTTAGAAAATAAAGTTACAACCAAAGTACTATGTAAAAATGCAAGTTGCTTCACAATGCATGTGTTTCACTTTTATTCAATAATTCAAATTCATATCCAAAAGCATTCAAACATAGCTCATGAATTAATATAATAACAATCAATTATGCTCATGATGCAGTGCTTAAATTGGGTCGTTACACATATCCTACCACCTTCAAAAACCTCAGCTGTGGCAACTGGTTGATAACAGACAGGTCTATTGCCTCCCCATGCCCATAAAATCTAACGTGAAAGAATAACACCCTCACAAACTTAAACTCCAGCAGCGAAGGTATCCAATTTAATTCTTTAAATATGCTAAGCGAACGAATCTGTGCTAGGTTCACACCAGAGGCAATAGCCACTTTGTCCTGCTCTGTACATTGCGAGCGAAAAATGCTGAGTCGACGAATGACCTTGTCTTGCACTTCTACAACTGCTTGTGGATCATTTACCAAACTCAGAAAATTATCTTCCTTGCATCTCC
Source organism: Echinochloa phyllopogon (assembly GCA_033239725.1). Lineage (NCBI taxonomy): Eukaryota > Viridiplantae > Streptophyta > Magnoliopsida > Poales > Poaceae > Echinochloa > Echinochloa phyllopogon. Next base: position 495,202 of record BTCW01000006.1, on the reverse strand, counting down.
TTGCAATCAATTCAAGCAGCATATCATGTACCTTGCAGCTTGGTATTCCCATCATCATAATGTAGTGACCAAAGCCTGACGCCAGTGGTTGAATCATGCTCCTGTTGACCAGCTCGTTGAAATAACTCTCCGCGACATCCCATACATCTTGTCCTCCAGAGTTACTCACAAAACCTTCTGCCACCCATCGCCTGACTAGCTCATCCCTCGAAATTTCATGATCCTCTGGGTACGAACCGAGGTACAGAAAGCATGCCTTCAGATGACGGGGGAGATTCTTGTAGCTGAGATCTAAGATGTACATCATGTCTTCATAGTTGGAGCTTGTTGCAGACATAGTGGCTAGTGAATTCTGGATGCACTCCCACTGTCCTCCCAACCTTTTTTGTTGGCAAGCTAACATACTGGCCATTGTAATAATAGCAAGTGGTAGACCATCACATTTCTTCAAAATTTTAGATGAAGGTTTCCTCAGCTCAGAAGGGCAATCATCCTCAGAACCAAATATTCTATCAAAGAATAGTTTCCTTGAGTCTTGCTCACTTAGAGGCTTCATATTATAAATGTATCCGTGGTTGTTGCGACATGATCTAGCCACATTGTCAATTCGTGTAGTTACCATAACTCTGCTACATTGATTATTTTCTGGGAAAGCACATTGAATGGTATCCCATGCTTTTGTATCCCACAAGTCATCAACTACAATGTAGTACCTACAAAAAGAGCGAATGTTGAACTTCACATATGTAATAAGCACTCTCACCTTTTGAAATGAACCAACCATGCGTATATAAATGTCGTGCAACATTGCAACTATAATAGATTAGATGCTACAATTGGAAACATCGATGTGATATTTCAATTTAATATTCAAGAGTCTAAACAATCACATATAACCTACCTATACCAGATTAATTAATGTTGAATGTGATGTTTCAAGTAAATTTTCAAAAAGTCTAAACAAGCATATACAATAAACCTATATCAAATTAACTAACATGTAATGAACATTAAAAAAGTCTAAACCAGTATAACCATGCGCTTAAGCCACCATCAACCCAAGACAATACATTTGGTCTAATATAACTCAAAAGATACAGACTGGTTCTACACCCCCAAAACATTAGTTTCCCAAGCGGAATTGAACCTAACAATTTACATTTTAGATTCAATTCTTTTTCTCTTGTTTAAAGTGAACTTTTTAGGGGTAAATATTTGCTTAGAAATTTTCATTGTCTAATATTGAATCAACTTAAATCTACAATGACTAGAAGAGTGGAGACTAATTCAAATCAAAGATTTTTCAACACTAATATTCAAATATTTATTCTGCAATATTTTTAGCATGATTTCTGTTCAAGAAAGGGACAATTAATTCGTATATATAAACTAATTTACTTCAAAATTAGACGGTTGAAATGAATTTGGCCAACCAATATATTAAAGTTCAGCTATAGTTACATGATGTTAATTCTTCAAAAAATAAATAAAGCATTGATGATATGACTATACCTATTATCTTGTAGATGTTGTCTGAGGTTGTTGATAAGATCTTGCAGCTGACAAGCACGCGAATATGTGTCTCGACCAAGTTGCGATAGCAAGCTGCTAAATAACCCTATCATCTCTGGTTTTTGAGACACAGACACAAATGCTTTGCAGTCAAACTTCCCTCCAACTTCACGGTACACCTCATTGGCAAGCGTGGTCTTGCCTAGACCCCCAAACCCTACTATTGCCATCACCTTTAGCTGTTGCCCTTTGTCCATTGCCCAATTGACAAGCTCATTTTTTTGGGCATCGATTCCCACAAGGCTTGCAGAATCCTTGTAGATTACCGATATGCGAGGATCAACAACTACAGGGGGAGTAATTGAGATGGACTGATCAAGCATGTACCTCTTCCGGCAATCACTTGCTTCCATCACTCGTGTCTTGATCTCTTGGAACTGATTGGCTAGGCGATGGCGATCCTTGAAAGTCCTCAGATACTTAGAAGCTTTCCGAAGGATCCCCATCTTGCTGTCTGCTTCACCAACATGTTGCATGAAGTCGTCAATGCAGTCTTCGATGTTGTAGGACATCTCTATTATATCTTTCCTCCACTTCTTGGCCTGTGGGTTGAGTTCATCGGCGATGTCCATCTTCTCAAGGAGAGCGTCCATCTCTCTGAGCTCACGCTGAAGGAAGGTCACCTCCTTGCGCAGCCCTTTGAGCTTCCTGTACTCATCGCCCATGAGGGTGGTGAGCTTGGCCAGGACGGGCTTCATCACCCCCATGGAGACGCTCACCACGGCAGCTGCTGCCATCGCTCGGCCAACTAATTCCTCACTCCAGTAGATTATATTGATGATGTCTGCACAGGGTGATTAGTTGTGTTCTGTGCTATCATCCTGTCCCCCGAGCTGATCGTGGTCTTTGGACCTGCAAGAAATGAACGTGGTTAGTTGGTGGTAATTGCTGCATGAGAATTATTCCAACTATGCAGACACTCGCAGTTACGTGGGCCTCACCGGTGGTTTCTCAAATGGTTTTGGTGCAATATCCTGTCAATGCCGAAGATGTCCGCCAAAGGTCGGATATGACCATGTATGCAGGCAGCTAGATCGTCGATGAAAATGAAAGAGGTAAATAAGAATAGATCCGGAAGAAGAAACTAAACAACTGACAAATACAGGTAAAGTAAGTCCTGCACTAGTGAAACGAGAAACTCATCAACTCACCGTGTGTCAAATTGCCTAAACCCGACTGAGGAAATTCACGAACAAATGTGCAAAATATCACAAGCAAGTCAAACACACCCTCCTAACTTTGTTCATCTGTGGCTAAATCTTCGAAAATCATGCCATATTAAATAAGCACTGCACACAGCTGCAGAGGCACCGAGGAGAGAAGAAAGGAGAAGGTAAGCTAGCTGTAGAGGTTGGGCGAGATTGGTGAGGATCGGAAGAAGCTTGTTACCACGGCAAGAGCTTCTTGATCTTGGGTTGAGTAGGTCCTTGGCTTGAGTTTTTTTTTTAAGATTTGGCTTGAGTTTGATGCAGGTTTAGTTTTGCCAGGCCATTGTCGCTAGCTTGAGGCCTAGTTCCAAAAAACAACTCCCAAATACACTATATAAAACGAAGATTCTCCATCACATCAAAATGTCATAACATGCATGGAGTACTAAATGTAGATGAAATTAAAAACTAATTGCACAGTTTTGTTATACTCTGCGAGACGAACATTTCAAGCCTAATTAATTAATTTTTGGATAATTTTTCACAAATATGAATGAAATGGTACAGTAGCGCAATGATTACGAAGTGACATCTTACTCCCAAATTCAACCTCCCAATTCTAACATTGCTGCAGGGACATCTTCTGCTGCCTGCCCACTGCCTGCCCACTCATCTTTCACAGTTAACGAGTTAATCAATTATTTTTCTTCCTCTAGATTCACGCCCACTAGCTGGTGTGACCGATCAATGTACTTCTAGTTTAAAAACAAGATCTCTGCTCCCGTGAGCATCAAGATCCACGCCGCGGTTAAAAGTAGTCGTGGCCGGCGCTACCGGTTCCACGAATAAAACTCTATTTCTGTGCATAAAGAAATATAAAAGATTACTGCATCGTGTTACTGCAAGATCACGCGTTCCGACTCTTTAACTTTTGTCATCTGCCTCTTACATTAGGAATGTGAGTGACAATGTTTTACTTGCTCATCTCCTGCTCTGAATCGCTTTGGTTAAATCATCACTATGGCCGATCATCCACAGTCCCACACCAGCATGCAACTGCTTAATGTCTGAACACGACATTCAACCAGATCAGCGTCACCACCACGATCGAGCTCCTTAACCACTCCGTGACCTCCAGCTCGATGCCCTTCTTCTGACCTGGGCGGTCTCCTTGACCTCGACCTTGGTGAGCTGCTGGTATAGTTACATCTTACAGTCTTCCTGCAACTGATGACCTCATCCAACTTAAACTGTTACTGGTAGCAGTTACAAACTGCATTGTACAAAAGTGTTTCAGTGTAGGCCTCATCAAATCGGCGTTGGTGATGACTGCAGTATTGTTAATCAACACAGCTAAGCAACTGCTTGATTTCCGATCTCCCTAATATCTGAACACAACATTTCCGTCCAGATCAACGTCGACGGTCACAGAGCCCCCTTCCTTGATCTCCGCGGCGAGCATCTTGTCCGCGAGTGTGTCCTCCAGCAGCCTCAGGATGGCCCTCTTCAGCGGCCTCACTCCATAGGTCGCGTCGAAGCCTTCCTCAACAACCAGCTCCTTGAACCTCTCTGTCACCTCCAGCTCGATCCCCTTCTTCCTCACCCGGGCAGCCACATTGCTCAGCATGATGCCGGCGATCTCCTTCACCTCGGCCTTGGTGAGCTGCTTGAACACGATCGTGTCGTCCAGTCGGTTCAGGAACTCGGGCCGGAAGTGCCGCTTCATCTCCTCGCCCACCATCTCCTTGACCCTGTCGTAGCTGCTGGCGCCCGCGCCATTGGCGACGACGAGGCCGCTGCCGACGTTGGACGTCATGATGATGAGCGTGTTCTTGAAGTCCACCGTCCTCCCCTTGCCGTCCGTCAGCCGGCCATCGTCCAGGATCTGCAGCATGATGTTGAGCACCTGTGGGTGCGCCTTCTCCATCTCGTCGAACAGGATCAGCGTGTGCGGCTGCCGTCGCACGGCTTCTGTCAGCTGGCCTCCCTCTGAGTGCTGGTAGTAACCCGGGGGCGAGCCGATCAGTCTGGAAACTGTGTACTTCTCCATGAATTCACTCATGTCCAGCCGGGCCATGGCGTCCTCCGAGCCGTAGTAGAAAGTGGCCAGCGCCTTGGCGAGCTCCGTCTTGCCAACGCCGGTTGGCCCGGCGAATATGAAGCTCCCGATCGGCCGGCCTGGATCGTTGAGTCCCGCACGGGCACGACGGATGGCGCGGCTTATCGCCGCGACGGCTTCATCTTGGCCGACGACACGCTTGTGAAGTGTTTCCTCCATCTTGAGCAGCTTATTAGTTTCATCAATGGTGATTTTCTGGATGGGAACGCCGGTCCGGCGGGATACGATGTGACGGATGTCTTCTTCAGTTACCACTCGCCCGACAGACGACACGCCGGTAGTCTTGTCGTCACCTCCTCTGTAGTCATCTCTTTTCTCTTGTCAATCAGGGACTTGAGCTCAAGTTCACGGTTGCGAAGCTCCTTTGCCTGATTGCAAAGCATTCAAATGGATTTGCAGAACATGTCCAAATAAAGGAGATGCCATGGAAATGGATGCACCATTATATATATTATTCCCTTTATGCATTGGTCAATGCAGCGGCTAGGATATTATTAATTAATATTCTCTTTTCTAAAAAATTATATATATTATTACCCTTTTGTAGCTTTCATTGCAGACGGCATCCTTCTTCTCCCTGATGATTCTGTTAAGCTCTGCTTCAAGATCGTTAACGTCCTTGGATGGCATTTGCTGTGGTCCAATTAATATTGAAATTTTATAAAAGGAATGAAAATTAAGGATAAATAAAAAGTGGATGATGGTATATCTGAAGGTTCTATACCTGGCCATGTCGTAGATTTACAAGGGGACCTGCTTGGTCAATCAGGTCAATGGCTTTGTCAGGAAGGAAACGATCACTGCAAACAACAGCAGCAGTCAAATTATTATACATTGAAAGCATACGATGCACGAATTATATTTGTTTGAGGCCACAAACCTTATGTACTTGTAGGAGAGCTCAGCAGCTGCACTGAGTGCTTCATCAGTATATTGGACTTTATGATGCTTTTCATATCGCTCTCGAAGCCCTCTTAGAATTCCTATGGTCTCATGAACTGTGGGCTCTGGAATCATTACAGGTCCGAAACGCCTTTCCAGTGCAGCATCTTCCTCAATTTTTTTGTACTCATTAGTCGTAGTAGCTCCGATAAGCTAACAACAGGAAATGTGATTGTCAAGATGTATTAGCAAGATTAACTGAAAGTAAAAGTATAACATTTTGCTACAATTTGTATGTAGGTATGCCGACCTGCAGTTCACCTCTTGCTAGTGCTGGCTTAATAGTATCAGCGACATTAGTAGGATTTTTATGAAATGATCCTGCTCCTATTAGAGTGTGAACTTCATCTATGAACAGTATTATGTTGCCAGACCGCTTGACTTCTCCCAGAAGATTCTTCAATTTTGTTTCGAACTCTCCAGGGTAGAGTGTGCCAGCAACAAGGCCTATCATATCAATGGATATAACCTTCTTCCCTTTGATTGCTTCAGGAACATCGCCATTGGCGATGAGCTGAGCAAGTCCTTCCACTATTGCTGTTTTGCCGACACCAGGCTCACCAATCAGGCAGGGGTTGTTCTTACTCCGTCTGCTCAAAATTTGCACAACTTGATCGATCTGTTTTTCCCTTCCGATCACGGAATCAAACTTTCCCTCCTTTGCTAGTTTTGTTAAATCAGTCCCACACTTGTTAAGTGTTGATCCCCACATTCCACGACTAATCATTTTGAACCCCTATAGAAAACACAGGATAGACAAACTTACAGTCTTAGCTTTTGAACTAATAATCAAGAATAATTGATTGTGTTTCAAGAATTACTTAAAAAAGAATCTCATAATACATATGCATATTTCACCTCTCTGAATATGTGATCCAAGAGGTAATGCATAGCGCAAAATGAAATTTGAGTCAACAGGATGTCTTTGACTATAAAATTGAGCCTGCAGCTTAGGCACGATATTTGGTACTCAGCGAGCGCTAAAAGGCCCATAACTTGCTGAATGAGACCGTCAAACCTTGCCCTGGTGATGAGGCCAGTGCTCTTTTCTCCTCCAGATGATGATCCACGGAAGAAGCCTTGTGCAAGGGCGGCAATGTTCAAGAATTCTCCAGCGAAGCTATTCATGATTGCTCTGGGGATGTGGTGGTCATTACTGTTCCTCTTTGGTCGTCTTGACAACCTGTTGAAGTCTCCAAGAACAGGCGTAGGAGCAGGAGTATATACTGCCCGTAGACTAGAAACTGCTGGTATCTTGTTCGCCTGATGACGACTTTGAGAAGACATGGAAATTCTCGAGGGAGGCCTCCTCCTAGTGCCATGACTACTATTGTTCCAGCTGGTTATGCTACCAGGAGGTCCAACAACCGGTGATCGAAGAGAAGGTGGTGGTCTAAGTAAGGTTATTCCTGCAAAGTGCAAATGCAGCCCCGCAAGCCTGTACATGGAAGATAATTCATTAATCAGGTTCAGGGGACAAAATTAAACACTCTATTCGCATGTTTCACCTGAAAAGAAATTTCACCTGCTAGGAATAATGTGCAGTTGATAAAACTAACAGATAGATTAGCAAGATGACGATACTGAAATTGGGTACTACGTACTATCTAGTAACACTTATTTGGGAGAAGAGAAGATATACTGATCCGGAGCTTGCTATCTATGACATGGACCTTATCTTTAAGGAGGTGCTTTTTTCGTTCAGTTCTGCTAATTTCTACCCCCAGGGGTTTCCCAATATTTTTTTCCAGCTTATTGCTAGCAAGAAATTAAATATATGGCATGAATGATCGATAAGCTAGATTAGTCGAGGAATTAAGCAGTGGCGAAGCAACAAAATGTACCCAAGACAAGCAAGCAATGAGTCACATTACATTACATTACATAGGTAAGGAAAGAACGGTACCTATGAATGATGGGGCAGTGACAAGGTGGCGATCCGAGGAGCTGATGGATGGATCTCCGCCCCGCCGCGGGTGTTGGCACAATGGATGTACCGATTCCTTTCCTCCTGATGGTGGTGGCTCCCAACTAGCGCAGCAGGAGCAGGCAGACGATGGTGGTGGCGGCGCCCTTCGTCTCCAATGGATCCTGGATCACCTACTACAACCTGATGGGGAGCAGCTCCGCAAGTTAATCTGCCGTGCAGGATATGGTGAGTGATTCCTTATATACAGTATTTCCTTTGCTTTGCTGGATTAATAAATAACCGGGGACTAGAAAATCCGTAATTTGGGATGGATCAAGTACGTTCATATTGGTTAGCAGAGTAGCTATCCGCACTTGTGTAGTTTTGCTGGTTGTAAATTGATGCGACATACAAAAGGAACCTAAATAGGGGAATTGGCGATCGATGAAATGGATGGATCGACTTTACTAGCATCATACTCATACCTGGCGTTGCATTACTTCACCTCCGTGCTTGATAGCCATATCTCATAGTAGTCCCCAAGTCCCAGTGCTCGAATGAATGGGTAGTTCTTTGCGCTCAACACATGACTGATGAACGTGTTTGGCATATATTTTCAAGGTTCTGCAACACATGTAGCAGCAGCAGTAGCGGCCGGCTAGGTAACCGTAGAGGTGACCAACATGTACAAGACTAGAGTGCATTAAACAACTACTTTGATTAGCAATTGTGTATTGGAACAATGCTTATTAAAAACGATCCATGATTCCACGCCCTCATACATTGGAGTGGTATATCATACATACAAGTCAACGAGTAACTAATTATGCCAAATTAAAGAACTGTCTCCGTGTAGACCAATGAGAATAATCAATACAATAGAGATTTAGAATAACAAAATACACAATACACGAACTATGTGAAACTTGAGGACAATGATAGCCCTCTCTCCTCTTTGTATATCAATACTCCTACTTACAAACAACTGTTTCCATATTAATTTTACAACAATTTACATGGTCAGAGAGAGAACGAATCCTTGGGAGCAAGGTAAATGACGGTTGACTCGGGAGAGCATTAGCAGCGTTCTGGAACACATCCTTGACAAGCGCAGACTTGCCTTTCATTGATTCAGATCCTGCAGCACCTGGGGACGCCGTCAATACTCTGATCTCTTCGAGGCGTATGAGATGATCAAGCCCAATAGGCGTGTCCCCGTCCCATTCCATTGGATCAAGTCCTAATAACAGCCGTCGGAGCTCGGGCATAGCACCTGCCCCAAATGCCAGGTATGACATCCTACTAGAGTCAAAACAGAAAAACCTGAGAGCCATGAATCCCATGGAGCCTGATATGGTGATCCCTTTTTTCTTCATTGGGATGCCTGGAACTAGCCGTAGGCTTAGATGGACAAGAAAAGGTAGCCTTGTCCCAATCATGCTAACATCTTCTTGCAGTATCTGCTTCGCCCCAAGCGCCAACTCCCGGAGGCTATGGAGATGGCCAATCCATCTAGGTACTTCAGAGAAGGTCCAATCCAGTAGATCAAGCTTCTCAAGGTTGAGGAAAGGCGGTGAAGCCCAGCTACTCATTACATCAGCACAACAGCTAAGACTATTAGATGACCTCACAGAAAGCCCTTTGAGGTTGCTGAGTTTCTCGAGGGAACAACTCAGAGCAGTCATCCATCCAAATGTAGTAGAATTTGGGTGTTCTTTGCCACAATGGAGGGACAAATCTGTCAGACTGGTGAGCTCGCCGAGGCCATTAATATTTTCTAATGAGCTTACTGGTAGATTAAAGCCATGCAAAGTGCGTAGCGATTTCACTTTTCCAATCCCGTCCGGTAATCCCCCCTTGTGTTGTCGCAAAACTAGATGGGACAAGCGTGGCAAATCCACAATACCTGATATTGATGGAATGCTGCATTCTGATACCCAAGGCAATTCCAAAGTCTCCAGATATTGCAGCCTTCGGATCTGACCAGGCAACATTATGCAGAGCTGTGATGGTATATCTCCATCCAATAGGCATTCCTTGCACTCAACCTTTAAATATCTCAGCTGTGGTAGTTGGTTGATACCTGTGAGGTCGATTATCATCTCACGCAAGAAGAATTCAAGGAATAACACCCGTAGAAACTTGAACTCCAACAAAGGAGGTATCCACTTTGATCCTCCAAATAGGGCGAGAGAACGAACTTGTGATACATGCCTAGTAATGGTCATAGCCATTGTGTCAGCCTCTGAGCCATTCAAATTAATGGTGAGTCGACGAATCTTGTCTCGCACTTCTGTCGCTGCTCGTGGATCATGTATGACACTGATAAAGTTGTCTTCCTTACACCTCCTTAAAATCATATCAAGCATCATATCATGAACTCTGCAGTGAGATATCTCAGTGTAGTAGTCCTGGTAAGGAAGTTGAATCATGCTTCTGTTGACCAGCTCATTGAAATAGCTCTCCCCAACAACCCATGCATCTTGTCCAAGAGAGTTACTCACAAAACCTTCAGCCACCCACCGTTTAACTAGCTCAACCTTGCTAATCACACAATCCTCTGGGTAAGCACCAAGATAAAGAAAGCATGCCTTGAGATGATGGGGGAGACTCTTGTAGCTGAGCTCTAAGATATGCATCAGTTCTTCCAAGGTGGACTTTCTTGCAAACTTATTAAAAGCCAGAGAAGTCTGAATGTACTCCCACTGCTCCTTTAGTCTCATAGGCTGGCAAGCTAAAATACTAGCTACAGTAACAATTGCAAGTGGTAGGCCACCACACTTCTTCAATATTTTACATGAAACTTCTGTCAAGTGAGAAGGACAATCATCTTTGGACCCAAAAATTCTATTGAAGAATAATTTTCTTGAGTCTTGCTCACTTAGGGGCTTCATATTATGAATGCATCCACTGTCACTGGAACATGTCCTAGCCACATCCCCATGTCTTGTAGTTATTATAACTCTGCTATGTTGACTATTTTCTGGAAAAGCACACGCAATGATATTCCATGAAGGAACATCCCACAGATCATCAACTACAATTAAGTACCTACAAAAACGTTTCACGTGGGCTATATATTATTAAACTGCAGATGGATTAGTTAAGGAATAGCTTTTAAAATGGAGTAGATATACCAAACCTTGTTGAATTGGGAACTATTACAATATATTCATATTTATATTTGAATAGAGAGGACTATTGGATATACATATGTTTTGTTTTTAATATAAAAATGTACAGTACCACTAGTAAATTCTTTACCAATCTGCTGCATTGTCAATTTGTAAAACCAAGCTTTAGCACATTTATTGACACAAAATTCATAGACTCTGTCCTTGGTAAGTAAGGTAAAATTCATTTTAGTCTCTTTGATCCTAAACTAGTCAAATTGGTGACCTGTCAAGGGGTCCTAAATCATTTTGCTGAACAACAAGTGCACGCATGAATGGAGAATCTGAACGTGTACATAAACAATTGTTTTCCATGAAGATTTATTAGTTAGAGATCAAGCAAGTACTTCATGAAGATGTTAACTCCTAGAATTAAAAGGTAATAAAATTATGTACCTCTTGTCCAATAGATATTCCCTGAGGCTATTGATGAGGTCTTGCACCTCGCAAGCATGAGAGGGATGTTGCTTGAGTTGTAATAGCACACTTTTGAGCAGCCTTACCATGTCTGGCTTTTGAGAAACAGAAACAAACGCCTTGCAGTTGAACTGCCCTCCAACTTCACGATACACCTGACTAGCAAGGGTGGTCTTGCCTAAGCCTCCAAAACCAACGATTGACATAACCTTTAACTGCATCTTTTCATCCATTACCAATTTGGTAAGCTCTCTCTTGGGGCTATCAATGCCCACAAGGCTTGCTGCCTCCTTGTAGAATGCCGATATGCGAGGATCAACTATCACTGATGAGGCATTGGTAGAGATGGAATCCTCAACTCTATACCTTTTACGCCGCTCATTTATCTCCTGCAGACGAGTCTTGAGCTCTTTGATTTGCCAGGCAGCCTCAAGATGGGCCCTGCAAGTCTTGAGAAAATGGGAAGCCTTGTTGAGGAAGCCCGACCTGGCGTCGATGCTTGCAACGTTACTGCTGAAATCATCGATGCAGTCTTCAATATCGTAAGTCATTTCCCTGACTTGGTTCCTCCAATGTTTCGCCTCCACATCGAGGTCTTCAGCATCGTCCAGCTTCTCAAGGAGGGCATTCATGGCAGGTAGCTCATCCCTGAGAAACAGAATGTCTCCGCTGGACACGCCTATGAGGTTGGTGCACATGTCCCCTGTCATGAGCTCTCTGAGCTTCACAAGAACAGAGTCAATCACCCCCATAGTCGACATGGCTTTTTGCATTGTATATCTTTTACTTCTTTGGTCCTGCAAATAACAAAAATGGTCTGCTTATAATCACAAATACGTGAATAATGCACAGCTTAATTTTTCACTTACTGCTGATGCTTGATCAAGGAAGTGGTTTAGGAAGATGTCGTTGATTTCGATGCCAGAGGTAAGAACGGGCGGCAGTTGTGCCACAGAGAGTAGCCTCAGACTGCAACAGCCAAATTCAACAAGCAGCTCTCTTTTTTTTTATGTCAAAACCCAAACGATAATCCAGGATCAAAAGATTTGAACCGGTAGCTCATCACAGCCAGAGGAACATACCTCCTCTGCAGCAGTCTGCACGGCTGCACCCAAAGCTTGGCAAGTGCAGGCAACTAAAGGCACGGAGAGCCATTTCTTGTCAAGGTATATATAGATGATTGTTTAGCCAAAAAAAAATTGTTGCAGTCTCTCTCTCTCTGACGTTCTTGACGGCCGTTAAGTCTTGTTTTGTGCGTGGGGTTAAGGCAACCGGAGGCATACATGATGTCACAAAGATTATGATATTAGCCTCAATTATTATTTCTTCCATAATAAAAATATGACAACAATGTCATAATTATTAAGAACAAATTAATCCAATAAATTATTACTATTTTGACAAACTAGACTCGGTATGCAATTGAGTCCTGATTTGTTGCACGCCGTTATTGATTTGTTGATTGATGATCATGGAGTGTGGAAATGGAATATTTATGCACTTAGTGTATCCTTTATTATTTGGGTAAAGTCCGTGTTTCAACCTCCATCTAACACGTTCGTCCGGTTTTTAACCTCACACAACGAAACCAGACATCCTCGACCACACAGCTAACGAAACCGGACAAATTACCCCCCCCCCCCACCACCACCACCAAAATCCACCACGGTTTTGGGACACATCAGCACGCCTACGTGTCACATGACGCCGAGTCAGCAGCGCGGGCCCACCCGTACTTGAAGGACACCGGCCCGGCCCAGCCATGTACTTGGCGTCTTGCCGTCGAGGCCCTGTGAGCGGAGGAAGGCGGCGGACTCCGGGGCGTGGCGGGCGTGGTGCGTGAGGCCGAGCTACACGACGGGGAGCTCGTCGACGTTGGCCTTGATGAGTTCGTAGCGCGCCGGCGGGGCGAGCCCGCGCTCGCCTGTCCCCGGCGGCCGGCGGTGGACGGTGCCCGGGTACTCGGTGTCGACGGCGACGACCGGGAACCTCGGCAGCAGTAGGACGACGATGAGGTCCAGCTCCGCCTCGTAGTTCGCCGCCGTGACCGGCCTGATCTGGAGGCCTCCTCAGTGACCATGACGAGGAAGACGAGGAGGGCGACACCGGATCCGCAAGGCCGCATCCACAGGAGCCGCCGCCGCCACCGTCACCGTCCCGCGCGACGCCGGAGCCGCCGCCATCGACGTCCTTGCGCTCGCCCGCCGCCTCTGCTCCTCGCGGCGCCATAGCGCTCTTCCTCCACCGCGCTCCGCCGCGGGAGCCGCGCGCCGCCGCCTGGCGAGCCATGCTCCGCCGCCTGCCAAGCCGTGCTCCGGTGCCACGCCCGCCGCGCGAGGCCCAACCGCGGCTTTTGGCCGCCTCCGCAGGGAGCCGCCGCCGCCGCCGCCATGGCTCGGCTCGAGGAGGGCGAGCCACTCCGCGCTGGCCGTCCGCCGCTGCCGCGGGGAGCCGCGCCACCCGCAGGCTGCCCACCACCTGCGCGCCGCCCGCCGCCCACCGCCCGCGCGCTGCCCACCACCCGCCGCCGCGCCGCCCGTAAGCTGCTCACCACCTGTGCGCCGCCCACCGCCCGCACGTTGCTGAGTCGGCGTCATGTGACACGTAGGCGTGCTGACGTGGTCCAAAACCGGGGTGGATTTTGGTCGGGGGGGTTAATTTGTCCGGTTTCGTTAGCTGAGTAGTCAAGGATGTTTGGTTTCGTAGTGTATAAAAACCGGACGAACGTGTTAGGTGAAGGTTGAAAAACAGACTTTACCCTTATTATTTTTGAATAACTAGGTCACTCCATGATCAGTGTCCTAGCACTTTTTTTTTAGTTTGATCAGTGTCCTAGCACTGAACATCAGGGTTAAAGATGCGACTCTGATATACACTGCTCGGAACATTTGAAAGGAGCATAACATGCGCATCTTTGCAGGTTGTCCATGAAGAAAGAGGTGATTGCCATGTGCTGGCAAGCTTGCGGCATTCCAATAGTGCATAGCTGTTTAATCATTTCAGGAGGTAGAGACCTAGTAGAGTTTATCATTTATTAGTTTGTAATCAAACCTTTCCAAGACATTTTATGCTTCTCCTTAATAAAACGGTATAATCCGGATGTTCTTTATTAAAAAAAAACTATATCGAAGCACACATTGGAACAAGTAACTGTTCTCTCTATTTAAAAATTTAAATCCGTCCTGTTTAAATTAAAAATTAAAAACAAAGGTAGGTCAAAGTGTTTCGGTTGACATGTTCAGACATAAATCATCCAAAACTACACAGTATAATTTAAATCGGATGGATTATTATAAGATACTACCTGCTGTATATATGATTGCCTTGACGCAAGCCATGACTGAGATTGATTGGTTGATTGATCGATTAAAATGCAATTTATCCTGATATTTTCGGGCCGTGTTCAAATAATAGAGTAAATCAGTTAGGTGGATCGCAGTGTGTACATACATGGAATTAATATACAATGGGACCTCTGAAATAAAGTACGTGATGTATGGTTGAACGGAAGCAACAAGGTGCTCTGTTTTGACTTTGGTGTTATGCGCAAACAGGAAGCAGCAGCCTAGAGATCTAGTCGTTTGATTTTCATATCAACGGTTCATATGCGTACTATTATTTTACATCAGAATCCTAGACTGATGTAGATGTATGTGATGGTCCATGAACCCACCGATCTGCACGTACGAATTGACCGGGAATGCAACCGCCACTCCCATCATCTTCAAGTGTTCATTGCAGGCTGCAGCCTCTTGACTCTGATCACTAATTACTGGGGGGAGCTATATATGGGAGAACTTTGGTTTGATTTTCCAATTCGATCACTAATGAGGTTCAGTACAACATATGGCCGTGCCTTTTCAACGTTCAATTCAAACTCACATGTCATCTTTGTTTATTTCAGCTGTGACCAATGACTATGCTCGGTAGCACTAGTCTAGTGCCCATCTTCATGGCGTACGCACATATGACTACGGCAAGTCATGGAAAAATAGGTCCAAGTCTTATTTTTCAACCGTGCAGTACTGCAGGGTGGTGCTCAAGTTTTGTTTGAAACAACAGGATTTTGAACAGCCGCGGGCGCGTATATGGCTCTGTTTGGGAACGATTATAATCGGCTTATCCACGAAAATAAGCGAGAATCCCGCCAAACGCCCCGCTTACTTTCGCTTATTCTCGCTTCTGTGGTAAGCCGCTTCAGAGATTTGTACTACAAAAAGCGAAAAGCGATAAGCGAGAAAATCTTCGATTACCTAAAAATCTAAGCGTGGCTGGGAGAAGCGTTCCTATACCATACGTACATAAGCTAGGTCCATCTTCTTTGCTTCGCTCGCTATACGGCTTCTAGTACCGCTGTACCACATTGTACTAGAAAGAAAATTTTGAAATTGGTTACCAAAATTAGAGACTATCTCAATATATAATTGAGGAACTGCTTGATGACTAGGGTAAAATTCGTGACTAGTAGTTGTGATACGGTCCATATTCTTTCCTCGGCCGCACCCGTAGTACCACTGTACCACAGTATAGTTGATGAAGTTGAAGAAAAAAGTTTGCAATTGCAGTGACTAACATTAGACAATATATATATCAGTAATTGACGAATTGCTTTTTTTTTTTGAGAAACCATTTGACGAATTGCTTGACTGGTTAACATTGGTGACTAGTCTCCATTGGACAAGCGGGCCGAGCTCCCGTCGTGTCGTCTCTGGACTCTTTTTGGTTGGGTCAGTAGCTTATCTTGGTTGGGTTCGGCCCGCGAGTCCAGTCCCCTTGGGAGTCGATCATCATCAGCAGATAAGGAGGATATTTGGCCCACGGATCCATCGAATTCCAGCCCCTAAACCCACCAAAACCCTCGGAGGCCTCGCCGGCGTCGACCATGGAGGACCTTGTCGCGATGCGCTCTGGCTCCGCCTCCTCGCCGCCAAGGACGCCGAGGACCTCGTCCTCGTCAACCGCCCGACGCCGATCCCGGCGCACCTGCCGCTCCCCGGCGCCGCCCTCTTCGCCTGCACCGCCCTCACGCGCCTCTACCTCGGCTACTGGAGGTTCCCGTACACCGCCACCCTGCCGCCGGCCGCCGTGTTCCCCTGCCTCCGGGAGCTCGGCCTCTGCTCCGTCGCCATCGACGAATGGGGCCTCGCCTTCCTGCTGGAGAATTGCCCCGTCCTGGAGAAGCTCGTCGTGGTCGGAAGCTCGTCGAGCCCCGTGCACATCCGCGTCAGAAGCAGCAGCCTGCGGTGCATTCAGGTGTGCTCGTCCATCGTGCCGCAGATCACCGTCGGCCACGCCTCCGTCCTCGAGAGGCTCTTGCTGTGGGGTGCCTGGGGACCAAGCACATCAGGTCCTCGGGGAGTTTCCACCTGCACGTCGTTAAGGATCAAGATTGGCTATGCACCTAATCTGCGTTTCTTGGGGTTCTTGGTGCCTGGAATGCACCAGCTGGAGATTGGCAACACCGTCATTACGGCTGGGACTAAGGCAAGCGCAAACATCACAGTCCCGAGCGTCCAGATGCTGGAGATTCTGGTGCAGCTTGGAACCCATGTCAATGCCATGATGCTGCCTAGTTTCCTCAGATGCTTCCCCAACACTGAGACACTCTACATCCAGGTAAAATTTATTATTAACCGTAACCATCAGATCGACTTGAGTTTGCATTATGTACTAGATAGATGCATGGCGATCTGACTGATTTATTAATTTACTACAGTCTCAAGATGATGATATTATTCGGACCCGGGGACCTCTATCTTCCATCAGTGGCAATGGCAAACTCGATCTCAAGTTCTGGGAGGAGGCTGACCCGATCGAATGCGTCCAGCAGCACATCAAGAAGGTGATTCTCCGTGGGTTCCAAGGGCGGAGAAGCGAGCTTGACTTCCTCAAGTTCATCGCCGAGCGTGCTCAAGTTCTTGAGGAGATGGTGGTTGAGATGGCCCATGGATTTTCCGAGTCAGATCAGGTTGGTGCCAAGCTGAATACTGTAATGTCTTCTGCGAAATGGGCGAATGGACGCTGTAAGCTGGTGATCTCTCCGAGTCCATTGTACTACGAAGGAAAAGGCCCTCTTTGGTGCTACAAACGGGCATTTGACCGTTCCATCGAGGACCCATTTGATGCTTCCAAATGTGTCGTCCAACAAGGAAAATGTCCATGTAATTAGTGCCGTTCCCTATCTGTATGCAAATTAAGCATGAGCAATATGCTTCTGAGTATTATTGGCGTGTGCTGCCTTTCCAGTGACTTCAGGTACGTGTTGGAGTTATTGAGCAGCGCCATTGTGTTACTTGAGTACATTTGAGAATTTTGCTATAAATATGTGCGACGGACTCCGGGCGTGGCGGGCGTGGTGCGTGAGGCCGAGCTACACGACGGGGAGCTCGTCGACGTTGGCCTTGATGAGTTCGTAGCGCGCCGGCGGGGCGAGCCCGCGTTCGCCTGTCCCCGGCAAAGTGCATCTAGGCACTTACATGTTTTGGTGATTTTGGATGACAACATGATTTGTATTTAACTTGTTTGTTTAAGAATATGAGTAGGGTTTTATTCTTATGGATATTCATGAAATATAATTATTGAAGAATGAGAGCTCATTGTTGATATATATGATAGAAAAACAAACAAGTAATTATGGTCCCATGCAACTAAGTAATACAATGACAAGTGAAGTGAAATGTCAAATAAGACATGGTCTTATGCAAATTAGTTGGTCTCATCTATAGGATACTTGTTAAAGGTTTTTGGGACAAAATAATTGAAGAAATTGAGATTTCCTTGAGCTTGTTCCATGGCAATTGTTACATTCAAAATGAGACATGATTCTATGGTTAGTATACGTTCTCAAATGCATAGAAGCATATGGACAAGTGATTTACCAAAGACAACATAGAAGATAATGTTGGACATATCTCAAGTTAATTAAAGACATGGAATTCAATATGGTATTCATGGTGATGCAATGCAAAGTGAGACTCAAAGTGGCTAGATATGGTGAAAGGGATTAAGTTAGATGACGGTGTCCAGGTACTAAGCAAAGAGAATGGCAAGTTTGTCTTGTAGCCGAGAAACTTTGCTAAGGTGAAGACTAGCATCATGGTTTGGTCTCTATGCACTAATCGAGCCTTACCGAGTGAAGTTATGCAATGCATCTAATTCTTTATTGATCATATAATTGAAATGGCTTATGAATTGTATATACTCGGAAATTCTAAGTCATTGGCTCAAGTTGGATTTGGTCAACAAGATAAAGATGTTGAAGCCCTCAAAGTTGAGAATGATCAAGTATGGCATCGATGAAGAAATGGAAGCTCAAGTGGAGAGTTTATTTATTGTTTTTATCTTGAGTTTAGGAATGTCGTACTATCAAGAGGGATGCAACATTAGTTGATTGACAACACCAAAAGTGCTCATAGGTCAACCCATGTGTCGGTGCTGGGATTGGCCGCCCAATCCTCAGCGCCACACAGAATGCGCTGAAAAGATTCCTGAAAAGAGGGGTGAAAGTTTGGTAAAAATATCACATAGGACATTGTAACGCACTGTAGCACTTTTCGTTTGTTTGTGGTAAATATTGTCCTACCATGACCTAACTAGGCTCAAAAGATTCGTCTCACGGTGTACATCAAAACTATGCAATTAGTTTTTTTATTTACCTACGTTTAGTGCTCCATGCATGAGGAGAGAGATTTGACGTGATAGTTAATAGTGAAGTTTGGAGAGAAAGTTTGGGGAAATTTTTGTAAGTGAACACGGCTTATGGGTGGTGGAACAAAACCATGATGTTGTATATATGGCATAATCGATGTGGCAGGCATGTTTTTTTTGAATGTGCGGAGCTAATTAATGATTTTTATTTTAACGTGCAAGTTGTGGGTGGTACAGAACAGAACAGGGTGTACCGTGGTACAGAAACATTGCATTTAGGTGACCTTGGAAACAGAATGTGGCGGAGCTAATTAATTGATATTTTTTATTTCAACGTGTATTCAAATTTTGAGTGGTGGGTGGTACAGAACGGGGCGAGTGGTACAGAAACATTACATTTATGTGACGTTGGGAACAGAGGCGGCCGTTCACTTCCCTTCAAATCTAAAACTTCCCCTAAACTTTCTTTCTCTACTTCACTGTTCACTGTCACATCAAATCTCTCTCCTCATGTATGGAGCATTAAATGTAGGTAAATAAAAAAACTAAGTACATAGTTTTGATGTACATGACGAGACGAATCTTTTAAGCCTAGTTAGGTCATGGTAGGACAATGATTACCACAAACAAATAAAAAGTGCTACAGTTCGTTACAGTGTTCGATGTGACATTTTCACCCAAATTCACGTTAACCCCGCCAGAATCAGAGAAGCCGGTCGAAAAGTGATTTCTGCTCTGTACCTGATATAAAGGGCCTGTTTAGATGCAAAAAGCAACTTCTAAATATACTATGCAAAAAGAAGATTCGCCATCACATCAAAATATCATAACATGTATGTAGTATTAAATATAGATGAAATAAAAAACTAATTGCACGGTTTTGTTGTACTCTGCGAGACGAACATTTTGAGCCTAATTAATCAATTTTTGGACAATTTTTCACAAATACAAACGAAATGCTACAGTAGCGCAATGATTACGAAGTGACATTTTACTCTCAAATTCAACCTCCCAATTCTAATATCTAAACACCACCAAAGTTACTTTATGTTTACTTACTCCAACAGTGTGAGCCCAACACTGAAAAGTGCGCTGCCTCCGCACCAAACCCGACAGGAACGATTAAATAAAACGACTACGCATGGAATACGAGAGAATTAGACAAAAAAACACGAATCTTAAGACAGAATCAGTGGACTCGATTGATCGAGTTGCAACTCGATGGTGTATCGTCCGTTTTTCGGGACCTCACATGCCACCCCAAGAGCTGCTCAGATCGCAGCTTCACTACCAGCTCTGATTACGAGGACTTACCAGGTAAACCAACCTCACCTCACCCTCTTCTTCTTTTTTTTATTGAATCGACCCCACCCTCTTCTCTTTTTCTTGTTGAATCAACCACTGCCTCTTCCTGTTGAAGGAGGTCCTAGTTTTCCTAGATAGCTAGGGAGGAGGCTATGAATCCATCCATCTCATAAATCCCTTTGTGCTCCCGTGAAAAACCCAATTGCATGAAATTCATTGTTTGTTATTGACGCTACTAACTCTTATGAAACTACAGAGGATGCTACGGTTCCAACAGACAAGGACCTTGAATCGGATGATGCTGTTTGGACCTTATATGAGCGCTGGTGCCAGGCTGTGGGCAAGAACCGTAACTATGACGAGATGATTCGCCGATTCAAAATTTTCAGATATAACGTGGAGCACGTGCACATATGGATCCAAAGAAAGCAGCCATTTGCCGGCGTAAAAGAAGGGAGGTCAAATTACTTCTTTCAAAAGGCAAAGATGTCTCACACTACGAAGACTGGCATCGACCAGCGATGTTAGGTCCACTTGCGGATGGGGGAGATCCTTTCTTTCGTGAATGGGATTATAACTTGTTGAAGAATCTCGAAAAGAGGGATGTGTGCCTTGCTCCAAAAGATGTTACAGTGGAGTAGTGTGCTTAGGGAAATCCCAGACCTTGAATGCGCCAAATCACTTGAATGCAGAAAGTTTAGGCTTTTTTGTTCCATGTACTAATGTACTAAGATACTAGGCCAGGCTGCACACTTTCTGTTTGTTTTCGTTTATTGTTGTGATTCTTCTCCTATTGAGGCTACATCACTTTGTTCATCATGAGTTGTGACTATTTGGTATTCGTGCATTGTGGCCGGACTAGCATGGTTTGCCTGTGGATTTCCCTTTTACATTGGCCTGTTAATCAGCTACATACGTATGGTCAGTAGTACAGGGCTTGATTGGGTGGACTGGACTCTGCTTGATTCCATCGAAAAATTAGGCGGTATGATTACTTTTTAATTCTATCTATATACTATAAAGATCCAAAACTTTGTATGGTACCATTACTGGGCGAAGATGGGCAAAATTGTGTCTTCACAATACCAACATTCACCTCCCCACGTACTAAAATGTATGGGCCGGGGAGAAGAGTGA
Organism: Echinochloa phyllopogon; assembly: GCA_033239725.1. Taxonomy (NCBI): domain Eukaryota; kingdom Viridiplantae; phylum Streptophyta; class Magnoliopsida; order Poales; family Poaceae; genus Echinochloa; species Echinochloa phyllopogon. Next base: position 473,833 of record BTCW01000006.1, on the reverse strand, counting down.
CGATCTCTATAATCTATCCTTGTTTTCAGAGTATAAAAATAAAGACGGCAACTACGGTCACCAATTAGATCCAATAGGTAAGACCACATCAAAGAAAAAGGCAGTTATTGCTAGGTTATAAAACCACCCCGGCCTGTCAGTTACGATGATTAATTTAAATTCGTATTGCAACTAGTCCGATCAATACTCCACGTTGAATTGTTTGTATAGATGAAAAACGAGGTACCTCAGCACTCGCAAACATGTAGTGCGAAATGATCTCATTTTGCAAGGACCTAGCTAAATTTTCACTTTTTGTGATTTCATAGCCAGATGTCAGCACCCGAAGATGCTTATACAGCAAATGCCCGAGGAAAATTTTTCATGGCAAGCGCGTTCAAACTTTTCTGCCACGTAGCGTCCTTAAGAATCATTATTATGCCATCTCTGACTGTAAGTGCCCAGTGTGAGTCAGAATCCAGGGTGCAGTGAAAAATATGTATTGTTGTCAATGTTAAACTATGCATATATTTGGTGTGTTTAGATCCCTGAAAAAGTTGATTGAAAAGTCACGTCGGACACTACAGCGCATTGTAGCACTTTTCGTTTACATGTGGTAATTGTTGTCCTACCATGATCTCGTCGTGTACATCAAAACTATACAATTAGTTTTTTTATTTACCTACATTTAATGCTCCATGCACGCGTCATTTTCTATATTTAATGTTTCGATGTGATATCAATGTGATAGAAATTTGAAAAATTTGGGAAGTTTGGTGGAACTAAACACACTAATTGTTTTTTTATGAAAACTATGCATATATTGTTGTCAATGTTACTGCTACCTTGGGCATCTATTTGTCCCTGCTGCGACGACATACGTATTTCTATTGCACACCGCCACCGGCCGACGATGGCAGCTCCAGTAGCAGCAGCAGTCTCGCCGACAACGGCATCGTCTCCTCCTCACGCATGGTCGGAGCTCCTGCCGGAGCTTCTCGGCCGTGTCATCGCCCACCTCCCTCTCCCCGACGACCTCGCACGCTTCCGCGCCGTCTGCCGCCCATGGCGCGCCGCCGTGCGCCACCACGCCCGCCGCCTCCCGTGGCTAGCTCGTCCTCCCCGACGGATCCTTCTGCACCATCGCCGGCGACGACGTGATCACCCACTTCCACCTCGACGGCGACGCCATTATCCCCGGCGTGCCGAAGCCGGAGGACGCGACCTGCGTCGGCTCCACCGACGCCTGGCTCGCGCTGGACTGCGCCGGCGACGAGGCCCAGCGCAGCTACCTCCTCGGCAAGATCTGCGGCGGCTGCTGCTGCAGCGTCCTCGACGAAGACGTCAAGCACAAGCCCAGCTACCTCCTGCACAACCCCTTCACCGGCGCCACCGTGCCGTTGCCGGAGCTCGACGGCGTCATCGGCAGCGCTTCCAGGAGGCTTGAGATCCGCAAGGTGCTGATGCGGTCGTCGAGTCCGGACGACATCGTCGCTGTCGTGACCAACAACTGGAACTACAATGTCATCCTGTGCCGCCCCGGCAAGGGTACGGATGTGTTGCGCTACTACCGTGTCATTGACATCGCCTTTCTCGGAGATTGGCTCTATGGGATCACACCTGATGAACACTTTTTCGCCTTCCGTCTAGAGGATGATGATGATGGCAAGCCCATTGTTACGGAAAAGAGGCGCTTCATTATGAACCCATTGCCTGAAGGGAAGGAAGACTATTGGAGCTGGATTGATGAAGATAGCGATGATGACGACGCCAACAATGACGATGGTGGAGATGGCGGCAGTGACAATGGCAACAATGAAGATGAGAACAAGGAGGAGGAAGCGGACGATGTGGCTGAAAACAAACAAGAGGCAGAGGGAAACTCAAGTGGTGATGAAGAGGCGGACGACGAGAAGAAGGATGCCGATGACGAAGAACAAAACAAAGAAGAGGAGGAGGATAGTGATAGCTCTAGTAGTGATGATGACGATGACGAGGATAGGTCAAGTGGTGATGGCATGATATCCGATGGCGAGGTCATAGTGCCTGATCGATGAGGAGTCATCCAATGACCCCAAAGGCCAGAAGGAAACTCGTCAAGTCACGGGCTGGGGAGCTGCTCATGGTGAGGCAATATGTGCAAGTACTCCCGAGTACTTATTACACTTGCAAGGTCGAGATCGATCTTCAAGGCGGACATCAGTGCAGGCAAGTGGGTCCCAATCACTGGTAGTTTTTTGGCCGAAGATGAGGCCCTATTCCTCAGCCGATCCTTCAGCAAGTCCACTCATGTGCACGGAGACATCAAACCAGGCTTCATATATTTTGATGTTCCGACGGATGCGTTTGACACCACATCATGGACCTGTGTCCCGTCTAGTCATCCACTGCAGATTGATCTCGTTAGGAGTAGATGGTCAACGTGGATCTTCCCACAAGAGTTGGTAGTTTAATGCAGTGTTGGTGATTTGTTAGCACAAACAATTACTCCGGTCACTTCTTGCTTTGCTCCTTCTGTTCTGTGCCTTTTGGATCAATCTTGATTGGCTATTAAATTATGTACCATATTTTCCTTTATAAGTACAATTTTGTTATAGTACTAGCGTTGATATAAAGTTATAAGAAGTACCAAACAAAGTCAATTATTATGTGTTGATGAAAACCATAAAAAATCAACATGGGGACGTGCATAAAAAATCAGCATGAAACACCCTCAGTAAGACAAATAGACAATGCACACAGAAACAAAATTGAACAGTCATATATACTACACGAGGCAAAGGTGAAGTTCATAGACGACGAGTTAATAAAATGATTTAAACAAGGGAGCCAACAATTGAAAACATCTGTCCAGTAAGATGTTTCTTATTGAGACTAAAAAATTAGGCGGTGGTGGCGAGCGGCGTTCCCTGAATGCTGCCATGGCGATCGAACCTGTGGTAGTAGGTAAGTATTATATCAGGGATAGCCGAGGGACTGAATTACTAGTCGTGCAATATCATACCCGGCCATGTTCAGAAACTGCGTATATGTGATTGAATAACTAACAGGATTAGCATCGTATAAAAAGAACAGGATTAGCATCAATTCAACTCAAGCATTGAAACATCTTGGAAAGCTGATTAGCACACCACGTTAGCATCATGCCATGGATATGCAAAACTGGTTAAATCAAGTAGGGCACCAACCTAATAAAAACACCACCAAAATTCGATCAAATTTGTTGGCCGGCCGTTCACCTGGGTGGGCTTCAAAAGCACACTGGGGCCAATTTTATCCTCTCTCGTCGTACGCAAGCAAACCCTAGCCGCCAGGACTGCCACCCTACCCAGCGCCATAGCCACGGCCTCCTTCAGTTCTACGCTCGAATCCCTCGCCCCCTTCCATTGTGGTATTGGATTGCCGGCATCTCTGCTCGTGCCCGACTGTGCTTTCCTTCGGTAGCACAAGGATCCCCATGAACCCATCCTGTTCTTGTTTCGATTGTTGTTGGTTTTTCGCTGTAATGGATATTTGTGTTTGCAGATCTGGGCAGTCACATGATGAGGGGCTCACTCTTGAGCCTGATGATGGCTAATTTTAGATCTTGCTCCTCGATTTGGTACAGGCTCATTTTCGTATTATTCTTTGTTTGCCTAGTCCCTGCCCGATCCGATATTGACGGGGGATTTTTAATCGTACTCGCTCACCGAATCCGCATCTCGCCGCTCGGTGAAAAAAAATATCGCCCCCCTCCATTTTTTTCTCTTGAATTTGTAAGCAACTGCTGCGAGTAGACCAATCTTCGTTAGATTTTATACAGGATTTTCTGTGTTTTTTATGTTTAGTGTTTTTAAGGTTTTTCAATGGTTATAATCTTGTCAAAATTTTGCGTGGAGGCTCGATTCTTTCCGTTTCCGTTTATTGCTTGCCCTGCACATTTTATTTATACACTCATCTTGCTAATCTGGCTTAGCAAATGACCTGTGTGGTGTGAAATTGTCATTTGATCTATCAGGTTCAATCCTGATGCTGCCGGCTGACTCCGGCAATAGTGCTTCCTCCAAAACTCAGATCCCAGCCATGCTAGCCCAAACTCAGAATCCAATCACGGATGCAGCCCAAACTCAGAATCCAATCATGCATGCCTGATGCAGCCTGATTTCCCAACACGTACCGCCGATGCGGACTGATTTTCACCCTGTCCCATTGATCTGGCATGTTGAATTGAGTCTTAGTAGGATAATCAAACTGTCTGTCTAGTGTAGGTTTCAGTTGTAAAAGTTGTAAATTCATTGGTGAGCACAACATTTGTATATATTTTAGATAGTTTCTGTAACTCTTTGCGTGAAGCCACGCAAAACCCTCAAAAGCAAAGCTGTTTTAGAATGATTTGTCCATAGCAGAAGTCTCCAAATCCTCTAGGGACATGATTTCCATGATGTTCTTTAGTATTGATTTATTCATTATGTTCCATCTGATGTATTGTACATATAAGCTTCAAGGACTATACAAATATGAGCTGGCTGTCCTTTTATCGAATAGCAGTTTTATTTCCTTCCATTCATTCATTCATGAGCATATGCATGCATGGCACCTTTTTAAGTTCTTTGTCAGTGCTTGGTAAGATACACACACATAGAAACTCTGTGCCAGCTGAACTTTCACTCAAAAACTTTTTTTCTTTTGTTTTTGCCATACAGACTGTTTCGATCACATCTTAATGTTGAATTATGAGGATTATTTCATTGGTTTCATTTGTTGGTGCACGCACATCTCACCAGATAACTCGAGAGGAACAGTGGCACCTAAGATGATGATGTATTTCTAGGGATGTGATTTCCATGATGTCCTTTTAGTTTGATTTATTCATTATATGTTCCATCTGATGTATTGTTCATATAAGCTTCAATGACTACAAATATGAGCTGGTGGTCCTTATACTGCATAGCAGTCCTATTTCCTGTCATTCATTCTTGCATGAGCATATGCATGCATGGCACATCTGTAAGTTCTTGGTCATAGTGCTTGGTAAGGTGTACACACATAGAAGCTCCGTGCTAGCTGAACTTTCGCTCAAAACTTTTTTTTTTCTAGACTGTTTTGATCACATCTTAATTGTTGAATTATGAGGATTATTTCACTGGTTTCTTTTGTTGGATGCACGCACAGCTCACCAGATAACTTGAGGGGAACAGATATTGCTTGACACGAATCTGAGTATATCTTATCAGTGGCACCTATGATGATGAGTATGTTAACTACATGTTTTTCAATTTGCTTTCATGATCAATTTACAATGCAAAATGATCTCTAGTTTAACAGTAGTTACCTTGAAGTTCAATTGATACTAGTTTATATCTGAAAAGGTCCATTTCTCTGCATCCTTGTCTCTGTCAAAGCCATGTAGGTCGTCACTCGTCACCATTAGGATAATACCAGGCATGCATGCAAGAATAAGTGTTTTTTATGCTTATCTATAAATTTTAAAGATAGACTTCTAGGATGCTGCTGGCTGGCTTGATGATACTTCCTGTCAAACCAATACCCAATCATGTGATGATGCCTGCCCTCGTTAGGAGGGAACAAAATTTTGATTGATTTATACAATCCATTTTGTCACACATGAAATCTTTGTAGGATGCAGTGAACTGTCTGGTCTTTCTACCGTGGATTTCATGTGTAAAAGTTTTCATGTACACTGACAATTTTTTGATGTTTTGTATAAAGATTGTATTTTATAAAAATATGGAGCTCAAACCACTAAAATTGTTATGTTTTGTCACGGTTTCTTTATAAGAAAAGCCATGCTCTACTTTGGCACGATTTGTTATATAAGAAAAGTCCCACCATCCCACATGTGTTGATTTTGATAAGGGAAAAAGTAGTTCCTTACGTCAAATATTATTTTTTTTCTTATATTTTTGTTTTTCTGTTAAATCCCCGTAATACCATATTCAACATTTTTGTTAAACGGGTTCAACATTTTGAAAAAATCAATTCAACATTTTTAGAAAATGTTGAAATAATACATGACAAATGTTGGGATAATATAATAGAAATGTTGAATTACTATATGAAAATGTTGAAATGTAAAATTTAAATTTATAATAACATATTGGATCTCATTTGGTTGCATTAATTTCAACAAATACTATAGTTAAAACGGATTTTAAATCGGATACATAATTTAATCGAAAAGATTGATTGAAGTTTGAAAATGGTTAGGATTCTTCCGTCTCGCCGGCTGAACCTTATTTCCCACCATATATCTCCCACGTGCTGCATGCTGGCGTCATCCTTCCACTTCCACGCGCGCGTCTTCTCCATCTTAGATGCAATCTTGATCGTTCAAACATAACCACACGAATCTCAAACATTGGAAGCTACTACATTTAAAAAACTTCCGGAAACAAATATTGGGTGGCCTAATGACCCAATACCCGAAACAAATATTCTCATGTAAATACCCGTTGGGCCAGCCCACAAAACTCTGGCATGTCCCATTGAACATCACTTTGGATCATTGGGCCGGGTAATCCAAATTGGCTAATCCAACTCCCTCGCGCCAGCATTTGTTGATCGCACCTCTCCCCTTCCCATCATTGCCATTGTGAAGCACCTGTGTGACGAATTGATGGGTCCCGTTGCGCAGCAGTTCATACAGCTGCTACGGGCCGTGGTGTCATCCACCCATGATAAGGTTAATGTGTGCTGCAAACGCTGGTGGCTAGAAGGATGAGGAGCAAAAGTGTATCCGGAAAAGTTCCAAACGGCCTGCACACTTTTCTATTCCGGAATAGGAAAGTGTGCCAGCCATCTGGAACTTTTCTGGGAAGCTTTTTTTTTCAGCACGCGTGTAGAGGAGAGCAACACAACCAAAAGTAAGAAGAGAGAGCCTGTGGATCGCCGCCACCAAGTAGACTACGAGAAAATCACCAAATAGATATTCAACTAATTAATCTTACCACATAAGGATTCATATTTTGGACCCGATGCGCCATCGACAATAATATAATACCAATATTACCGCTAGTTATCGGCTATACCATAAAAATTAAGAAAAAAAGTAAGGAAATGTGAAGTAATGTCTTCGGCGAAAGAGATTCGTCGAAAATGGGAACCAAGAGGCTAAAGACAGAGGAGGTGTACCAGAGAGGTGTGTCAAAAAGAAGAGCGCTCGTGGATTGCCGCCGCCGCCAAAAAGAGCAATCAATGATTTAGGTTGGGTTGGTGGCTGGCTAGGGTTAGCAGTGCTAGGAATTTATAGTGCACGAGCTGGCATCATTTAAAGCAATGGGCCCAATTTGAATTCTCTAGCATTTTACACATTATGACTTGGTCGCTGATATGTGGGTCCATGGGTAATGAATTGGCATGGAGATTCTTGGGTGGCCTAATGACCCAATACCCGAAACAAATATTCTCATGTAAATACCCGTTGGGCCGGCCCACAAAACTCTGGCATGTCCTATTGAACATCACTTTGGATCATTGGGCCGGGTAACCCAATTGGCCAATCCAACTCCCTCAGGACAGCAGTCATCGATCGCGCCTCTCCCCTTCCCATCATTACCATCATGAAGAACCTGCCTAACGAATCGATGGGCTCCATTGCGCAAAAGTTCATACAGCTGCTATGGGCCATGGTGCCGTCCACCTGTGATAAGGTTAGTGTATGCTGCGAATGCCCGTGGCTAGAAGGACGAGGAGCAAAAGTGCATCCGAAAAAGTTCCAAACGGCTTACACACTTTTCTATTCTGGAATAGGAAAGTGTGTAGGCCGTCTAGAACTTTTCTGGGAAGCTTTTTTTTCTCTTACTTTTCAGATTTGTTGTGTGCTGAATCGGCGCGGATGTGGTGATGTGCCTCGTGCTATTTGCTATATGTGGATGGGAGTGTGCAAATGATTCAGGTGTCTTAATTTGTGAATCACTGAGATTCAAGGTCTGCAATTTAAATCAAATCCATGTTGTGCATGATTTACGGAAGAACTTGTGTGTGAGTCGACCGAATCCTTATCCCTAGCCCGTGTGGAACAAGAATTGCAGACGACATTTTTGGCATCAGAAAACAAATAAACTTACTACGATCCTGAACACACGATCCATCCAAATCTTTCTAAACAAAACCACGAGACGAAACCACCAACCAGATGATCACAACAGTCACCCCCAAAATCCAACCAAATCAACGCCAGATCGATATAGCCGGCACCCAAAAAACACGGGCATCGACATGAGGGACAAGCAGATTTGGGTGAGAACCCAAAGCAAGGGTAAATATGAATCTACAAACAAGGGCACGAGCGATCGGTGCGAGTGAGCGCAGACCTGGGAGCCTTGGGAGGGGGCCGAACCCAGCGCCGATCCGGAGGTCATGCTGGTGGCGAGGTGACTGGCGATCCCAACAAAAAGAGCAGAGGGGCAAAAATGTCCTTTTAGATAGGAAATAAATGTATTTTGATTAAAAAAGAGGGAAAATACACCTAATGGCATAGAAAATGAGAGGACAATGTTTCGAGGCCCATTTTTATGAAGACGTCGTTAGAAACGGCAAAACCGTGAAGCGCAACATTTCAAGTCCTAAAATTACAATTTTCTCTTAGTTTTGGGTAACCCTGTGCTTATTTTTTTTGGTCAACCCATTATTTGGATTCTTTATATTGGGTTGAGTGGGTTGGGCACTAGTTGACCCAAAACTGACACACTTGCATCCTGAGTAATGGGCCCATATTTAGTGACCAAGTTATAATAATAAAGTTATAGGAGAATAGGAAGGAATAAAATATTTACTTAAAAAAAGGATTGAGTAATGTCTCATTGCATAGTGTGACACCTGTTTTCACCGTGCTCCCTAGCTATTTGAACTTTGACAACCTTTTAAGGGCACACAAATAATCCTTCTTCTAATATGTGTAAGGCATATGCTACAAATCAATTGTTTTTCTCACTAGTTGTCTTATTATCTTACTTTTATTGATCGTTTATGTCCTCAAGCATATGATCAGCTGAAATTACTAATGAACAAGAATCAATCATCATTTGTTGTGGAAACGCGATACTCTTATTTTTTTATATCGTGTTGATAGTCAGGATAGGCACTGAAATGTTTTTTATACAAAAAGATAAATTTACACTTCAAGTTTACCTCATGGTTTTGTTGCTCGGGCTTCATCTCCAAAAGGTATGTTTTGGTTGTGTTGCTCGGGCTTCATCTCCAAAAGGTATGTTTCAATGTAACTCGGTTTATTATTACCAAATCACAAAGTCCACATGTTTGGAATCCTATAATCACAATTTTCTCTACGTACATGTCCCGTATAAACGTTAGCATCAAGTAGACTATATGGTGCAAAAACAGAAAAGATGCTTTGATGGTTAAGAAATTGATTGAGGACTAGATAGAGATGACAATGGAGGAGACGTACAGTATGTCACCCTGACCCTGAAGCACGCACATGCATAGGACATAGGAGCTCGATCGAGCAAACCTCACCTCACCGCGCATCCCTCCGTGGAATGAAGAAAAATTGACACCAGCAGGCAAGCTAGGCAGCCACCGCCACGGCCAGCACATCGAACGCCACCGCGCCGCCGGCTTCTCGCTCCACGACGGCGAGGCGCGTGCGAAGTGGACGTCGCCGCGTTCCAGCATGCGGCGCGCTGCTCGGAGCACGCACACACACGGCGCGACGGAACACCATGGCGGCCGGCCAACTGCAGCCTCGCCTGGCGCGCAACGAGGCAGAGCAGAAAGAGGCCGCAGTGATCGGTGACGTCGCAGTCGGCGGCGGACTCCACCAAGAGCACGAGCTGGCCGCCGCCGTCCACCGCGCCGTGATCTCCGGCACGCTGATGCTGAGAGGCTTGCCAAATTGGGCCTGGTCCACGGACCCGTGTTTAGGCCGGCCTGACCTTGAAGCATATATGACGCAGTCACGCCGCCCGATCGTCAAGTTCCGGCGATGACTCACCTCGCCGCGTCCATCACCAGCCGGCACGCGGAAGCGGAACGTCCACCCCGCCGCCGCCGACCATGAACGACTTTCGCCAGCCAGCACGACGCGCCACGTTCCAGCGTGCAGAGGAGAGCAGCAAAGCGCCATGCCACACAACCAAAAGTTCCATCGCTGCCCCGTCGGCGTCGAACGTCACCGCGCGCTGGCTCGCCGCCACGCCACGTCCGACGTTGACGCCGCCGCGTTCCCGCGTGCGGCGCGCCAATCTCGGAGTCGGAGCATACAGAAGGTGCGACGGAACACCATGGAGACCGGCCACGGGGCACCTGCACTGCACTGCCGAGCCAAGCGACTGGACGGGATGGGGCAACCAGAAGCTGCTTCTGGTGATTGGTTGCGACACAAGCGGCGGATGCCTCACCGGCGATGCCGCCGGCGGATGCCTCGCTTATTGCCGGCTCTCGGCTCGGCAGCCAGGGGTGGTCGGTATTTCATTTACCGTCCACCCCTGGGCTGTTAAGAGTCGTCCGATCCACAATAGGCGGTCAGGATGCACCAATGACGGAACAGAGAACTACCTCGCCGCGCCCTCTCGTCAGGTCGTGATCCCGCGCGCCGCTTCGAACAGAGACCAAGATCGTGGCCATCAGGAACTTGTTGGAGTCATCTTTACGTGAATTTGCTCCAAATATGCACTTTTTTCACTCAAACTATTCACGTTTGGTGTTTTGTCGCAGCTCGGCGGCCGGTGAGCTTGCTGCAGAACCCGGCAGGTCACCTAAGCTTTTCTTTCCCCCGCCATTCTGTTATTTGGCTTACACAAGGACTGAGCGGAGGATTAGTTCAGTTATTATTTGGTGATGAGGTGAGCAGCTGCCTTGGAAAGGCTAGAAAAAGAAAAGTCTTAGAATTTGCTCTTCGTGTTCGTGCACAACACTGACATGGGCCGGTAAGTGAATTGCACAGCTTGTGGAAAGCGCAGGGAATGGTGAGCAAACTGAATGAAAGGCAATGAGATGGACAACAAGAAGGAAACCATGCATGGTCTTTCCAGCCAAATATTAAGATCGATAAGATGCGACCAATATAATAGTCCATATGCTTCACTCCCAATTTTCGTAGTCGGCCATTAATTAACAGTTCATTTAGATATGGATTTTTGTTGTGGTGGAATGTAGCGTTCTTATTTCATTATTTTCTTCTAGTGTGAGTTGGCGAGGTTAGAGATCTTTAAAATCCCCAAAGGCGTGGTTTACGTAAAGAAAGACCTTATTGCTTGCTTCCATTCCATATACCCGGCATCACAACCCATGGCATGGTTGCCAATTCATCCTTACGAGTGTGTCACATGCACTGCACAAACCTAATGTAATTTATCACATGAATGAATCAACACAAATTACAAAATTAAGACTATACTGAACAGAACCTAATAACTTTATCTTTCTGTTCCTGAATCCTAACTGTTAAGGTGGCATTGCGCGGCCAGCATACAGTTCAACCCCAATTCAGCATACAGAACCAATGGCTTAAACCCACTAGCTCTGTGGAGGGAAAAGCCACGTTAGCAGCTTTGTATCGGCTGATCTCCACTGTCTAGGCAGACTAACCGGCCTACAAGTCCCAGACCTTGTGTCAAACACATCGTCTATATCCATATTGTATATGGAACCATCTTTGATGATGTCTCCATGCACACGAGTGGACTTGCAAAAGGATCTGCTGAGAAAGAGCGCCTCGCCTTGAGCTAGCACGCCGTCAGTGATCATCGGCACCCACTGGCCTGCTTCAATGTCTGCCCTGAAGACCTCCACCTTGCGAGTGTAGGATCTGGAAACTGGAGGAACTTGCTTCTGATGCCTCACCATCAGCAACTCCTCTCCGCTTGGTGACTTGACGAGGTGCCGAGTGGTGTTGATGTAGTCCTTGGGCTCATATGGCACCTCACCATCCTCCACTATATCCTCACCATCAGACAACACATCACCATTATTGAATCTGCTATCGTCATCATCATCCGCTGTCGTCGTCGCTGTCCATCCAGCTGAACAAGTCTTCCTCATCATCGGCCAAGCGGTGCTTAATAACTCGCTTACAGTCGATAACAATGGGCCTGCTGTCCTCGTCCTCGGCAATATCAAACACGAGGAGGTCTTCGTCGGGCGTGATACCATACAGCCTGCCTCCGACGAACTCGACGTCAAAGACACAGAAATAGGGCAGCACGAACATACCCTTGCCGGGGCGGCACAGGATGATGTTGTGGTTCCAGTTGTTGGTGACGACGGCAACGACATCATCCTCAGGACTACTACTTGATGATGAGCGCATGAGCACCTTGCGGATCTCGAAGGTCTCGGCTGCGTCGTCGCCAACAATGGCGTCCAGCTCGGGGAGCGGCACGGTCTCGCCGGAGAAGGGGTTGTGCAGCATGTAGGCGTGCGTGTGCTTGAAGTCGGGCCTGGCGTCGGCGAACTTGCCCGTGTCGTGGCAGAAGTTGTCCCAGAGAGAGGTGCGCCGGTACACGTCGTCGTCGGTGAGGTCGAGCGCGAGGGATCCGGTGGACGGAGAAGTCGGCGGCGGCGTCGTGGCCGATGGTGCAGAAGGAGGCGTCCGGGAACACCATCCACGGGAGGCGCTCGGCGATGATGCCATCAGGAGAGGACGGCGGCGACGATGCCATCGTCGGCCGGGCTGGCTGTTCGTACGTAGGTGCAATTGCAAATCGGGTTGCGAGCAGGGGAGACGCCGCCGCGGTCAATATATATACACAGTGCGGCCGCCGTGCTGGAAACCTGGCCGGACTCGGATAGCTAGCAGATATACCGTGCGTCTTCCTTGCTTTCCAATTTTGGTTCGTTTGGCCGAGTTCATCTAGGATTTGTACGCACGGTCATTTTGCTTTGTATGGATCATATACGCACATTGGCTGCCAAAAATAAACCCGGCTTGCATCTCGTCTTACGTTGGCGTGCCACGGGCCGGCACGGCACGGTGGAAATGGCTGTGGCCCATGGGCGGCACGGCACGGTTAAACGGCCCATGTGCCGTGTCATGGGCCGAAGGCCTGGCCCATAGCACGCTCTGGCACGGCACGGTCGGCACGCCGCCGCGGTGGCCATCTATAAGGATTTGTACGCACAGTCATTTTGCTTGTATGGATCATATACGCACATTGGCTGCCAATAATAAACCCGGCTTGCATCGTCTTAATTCAGACGTGATCGGGATGATGAAGGACACAATCTCTCTTTAGCTTGACCTGCTACGTATTTTGCAGGACGTCTCGATCGGCGACATGGCCTGTGACGAAGCCGCCGATGGTGCACAAGGAACCTACAGTCCGCGAAGAAAGATCCACGGCAGCTGGCAGACGGCGCGGAAGCGAGCGAGGTCAGCTGGCGACCTGGCGTGCTACGTATTTCGATCAGTGCTTGTTTATCTCCCTAGTTGACCTGAATATAACCATTAGCAAACCTTGGCTGAGTCAGCAGTTCCGGTCTAACTGATTAAACTTGACGTCTCGTCAGTTAAATGGCCGCCTAACCAACTTTGTCCATTGTGCAGACAGGGTCCAACGCCAACCTAATACTAAGCACGCTCATGGGTTTTGTCCTCATCCATCGCTTCCAATCAATTATCCGGGTTCCATGCATGAGCAGATCAATGACAGTGGACTTGTGCCTAATTCTTCGTCTTTAATTTAGTCCAAGCCTCCAAGGATAGGATAATAGTATGTGCATTGGCGGTATGCATGGCAATCACAGCAGATTCTGATGCGTACCTAGCACAGAAAAGAAAAGTTTCACAAATTTTGATCTTTCCTTTTAAGATTAAAAAAATACTAAGTTTGAATCTCTTGGTGCTGCTACTCATGTAGGCAACTAGCTAGGCATACAGTTCACTATATTCAGGACAGTGTTTTTTCTTAAAAAAATAAGTGTTGCAAGTTCATGTGGCCTAATGAAATATTCAGCTATGTACAGTTATTCAGAACTATACAGAACGAAGCACAAGAGGAATTACGAACACAAAATACGGAGTACAAGCAAACAAAATACAGGAAGATGGAGTAATTCTGAACACACTTAGAATGACAAGGCAAAAGAGGAACAACCTCAGCGATTTCTTTGTCCATGTAACACATGTACACTCTAACTAGAACACCAATTCTTTTGTATCCAAAAACAGATACAGAACTATACAGAACGATGCACGCACATTAATATGTCACAGAATTGAACTGTGGTATCATCACCCATGGCCTGAACAATAATCCGGTGAACAAACTGAAGCACGAGATTTAGCGAAATGAAGGTACTAGCTAGAGTATTATTAGTCTGAGTTTCTTCACCCCAAAATTGCATCCATGCTGCAGCAGCTCACTCGATCATCCTTTGTTGAAGAAGAAGGGGGTATTGGTATTGGCTTTGCAGGAAGAAGAAGAAGCCGGTGCAGAGGCAGAGGCTGCAGTGCTCTGTTCGTCCCTGTGCACCCTGCTCTTGGCCTTGTGCGCCACCAGCATCTTCTTGAGCGCGCGCATCATCCCCACCAGCCCCGGCGGCCGCCGCCGCGAGCTCCTCGACGCGCCCAGCACCGCCTCACGCTGGTCCTTGGTGGCCGCCGCCCTCCTGGCCCTGTCGGCGGCGGCCGGCACGGCGATGGACCGGCGGCGCGACACGTCGAGGGAGCTCGGGAACAGGTCGCCGTCGTTCTTCCTGGCCCGGGCGGCGGCGTCGTCGTCGTCGTTGAGGTCCTCCCAGAGGCTGTCCATCCCCTCCTCCTCGTCCTCGTCGAAGAAGCCGCCGTAGTCGCTGAGCGAGGGGGAGCACGCGCCGCCCGCGGCGAGGCGCCGGCGGCCGAGCAGCACCCTGTCGCGCCACGGCGACGCGGCGCAGTCGGCGGCGGAGAAGCTGCGGCGGATCGGGGAGGAGAGCAGCCAGACCGGCGGGGAGGACGACGCCGACGCCGAGCAGGGCGGGTGGTGGCGGAAGTCCTTGCCGGCGACGAGCGGCGGCGGCGTGGGGAAGGTGAACTCGTCGCTGTCGTTGTCGTCTTCTTGCTCCTGCCGCCGGTGCTCCTCGGGCGGCACGGCCATGGCGGAGCTCTGGCAAGCCGGCCGGCGCGCGCCTCGATCGGGATTTCAGAGGAATAATCGGTGGCTGCTGGCTGCTGCGCTGGCAGAATAGAATGGGATGGAATCTTTCGCCTTTGTGTGTGGATTACGCCTCTTTCTTCTTCTTCTTCCTCGTCGGCGGCGTCTTGGTATTGGGTTGCGAGGACGAGGATTTCTTGGGCCGCGACGCCGACGCCAAATTTATTCAATTCCAAGCTTGCACTTGCACTTGGACTTGCAGCGAGCTGTGCGGATGGAATTGAAATGGAATGACGGCAGCAGCGGCCGGTGATCCCGCGCGCGCTAATTTATATAACTGTAAAATGTATCTGCGCGCCTTTTGGCCGTCAGATCCGCTTCAAACGGTCTGGAACCCTTAAAACAAGGGCCATGTTGTCTTGCTTTCATCTCAACGATCTCCACCGTTATTTGGTTTATTTTGTCATGCTTTTAATAATGCCGTTTCCAATCCAATATATACAAAGTAGAAAATTAATTCGATTATGCATTGTACAATTGGTGAGGTAAATTTTGAATCATATACGCCACTAATTAATTAAATCAAATATATGCTTAGCAATGAATTTATGATTAATTAATATACATATAGTACTATACTCTATAGTATCTGGAAGAAATTTATTCTGAACCTTATATTTCAAGGGTGGAATCTTGCAAGTTGAAAGTCTAAGATAAAGATGATCCCTATAATTAGAAGCTTACACAAGTGCAAAGGGTGTCTCCAGATAGCTACAAGGGAACCTGCATCAAATTTTCGTCTACATTAACACGAGAATAAACAAACATAAATATGTTTTAGCTACTAGTCAGGCTCTCCAAGATGCACGGGACTTTAATTCACCTAATATGTATGGGTTATTATGAAAGGTTGAGGACATGCGATGGTTGGTCCCCTCTATTGGAGTTGCTTACTATAATATCTTTCTTTAAGGGATGTACAATATTTATTATCTATTTGACACGTATAGACAGCTCTACAATGGATTGTTTATTTTGCCGTCGGTGTGATAGTTAATGCATACTCTGGTTAACGTTGTTTTGCATGTGAACCTGATGTAGTAGACGAGACAGTAGACAACAACACTCTCTTTCCTCGTTAAATGATTGTCATATCAACTCATTTTAGTTATGTGGACAGATACAAACAGCTGATGTGTAACTTTTGTACACTTGTACATGCCCTCAGGTGACATGTACAAGTCTTATAGCTAATAGCTAACTCTACTGGGGTTACAGACATTTTTGTGGAAGAATATTAAGCACTTATGTTACTAGTTTGGTACTCTTCTAGCTTAAAATAGGCTTTCTTTCTTGTCACCACCACCTGCCCAAAGCCCCCGAACCCATACATCAAGGCGGAGAGCATGAAGCTAATTAAACCTCTATCAATGGAACCTTCTTCCGACTCGTTTGTTCTATTCACTTGACTTATCAGCTACCAGACATCAGTGTTTTTCTCTCAACAAAACCAGCACCAGCCACCAACCAGCGAATAGTGTTTTTCGTCATAGTAGTACGACTATAAGTACAACAATTATGAAACAAATTGGAATATGTGATGAGTGCTGATATGAATTGCCTGTTTTTTCCATAATAATTGAATAAAATATATATGTTTCCATTGTGGGAGGACATTTTTTTTAATAAAAGAAATGAACAGACACGAGATAGCTGCCCTGTTATATTGTAGTATTTATTTATTAAAAATGATGAGCCAGACAGCAGGGAAGGCTTCCAATTAGTAGCTAGTGATTGCTGATGATAAGACTAAAATCTAACACCTGATCATCATTTGGTCGTAACAGGATGGAAGAGGAAGGGCAGGACAGCTGGCGCATCTATGGGTGGTTGTTCTGGTGTGCGTTGACTCCAGGGAGGGGGACACTGGTGTGCAACAAGAAGCATAAAGGTACAAAAAAGTTGGGTCCAACCGTACCAGATTTCAGTTAACCAACAATGCTGGTGGCATAAGATTGCTTGCTTGGTGTAGGCGTGTAGCCGCCTCAATGTCAATGTGTATGCATCTTTTGGAACAATTTGAGGTCTTTCGTCTCTCTTGGACTAGCTCGATAGCTAGCGTTGGACTTCCCCTACCATTTGCACCTAATTTTGGACGGATTTGTACCTGTCCAACTGCAAAGTCTTGCGTACACAGTACTGCTATTATTGGGCGGTGTTCACTTCCCTGAAAAAGGAAATGTGAATTTGGGTGAAAATATCACATCGAACACTGTAGCGCACTGTGGCACTTTTCGTTTGTTTGTGGTAATCATTGTCCTACCATGACCTAACTAGACTCAAAAGATTCGTCTCGTCGTGTACATCAAAACTATGTACTTAGTTTTTTTATTTACCTACATTTAATGCTCCATGCATGAGGATAGAGATTTGATGTGACAGTGAATAGTGAAATTTAGAGAGAGAAAGTTTGGGGGAAGTTTTGGATTTGAAGGGAAGTGAACACCGCCTTGGAAGGAGGATCAGGTGCTGACCTTCTTGTAAATAATTTCGCATCAACTTGCTGGTGTCGTATGGAATAGACATAAAGTCTCTGCACGTACGGGTGAATGTATGCCTACGTACCTTTCATTTGTACACCTACAAGAGATATATAGGTTTTGTTGTATATTTAGATATTCGGTATATAAGTGTAAAATAAAAACTCTAGAAAAGTCAAAATAAATTGTACAATTTGAAGGAGAGGAAGTACCAATTATGCTGCTTTTCAATCCGGGAAAATGAATGGGTTGCTGGACCCATGGCGTACAGTGTATTCAGGTTGGAGAGGCAGGCCCGGTGGACCACTCTCGTGTTCCTAGGCCCATAGGCTCATTTCGAGGATGGGGCCTGCAGCCCACTCTTTTTTTTGGGTCTAGAAAATGGCTCGTTTTGAAGCCATTCTTTGGCCTTTGGGTGTTGTGCGAACAAAAAAAAGCAAACCATCGGACGTCAAAATTATTCTGCAGCAATAAAAAAAATCTTCAGCTAGCACTAGCGTACAGAACTGCATGCTTTTCCTTATATCTTGACTTTCAAACAATCCATTCATCCATCGTCATTGTTTGGTTCATTGCAGGTCGAGGATTTGGACTTTGGTGTCAAGCTAGCGTCAATACATATGAGTATATGACAAAAACAGCAAGAGAAGAAAGGAAGCAAGAAAGATGTTTCCATTTCTGTCATGTGTAAGTGTTCTTCAGGATTAAGCTTAGCTAGTGTCAGGAAAGCGTGTTAGGTGAGGCTTGCTTGTGGGGCTCCCGTACCGTACCGTGAAAGCACGCAGCTGGAACGAAACCGGCCGGGCAATGCGGCATGGAGACGTTGTTTTTGTACGTTGTGATTGTTTGCTAGTAGAAGTATGCTGCAAGATGCAAGGTCGGTGGTTGTTCATTGAGTTCCAGAATGGAGCAAATTAACATGCATTAATCAGCAGCAACGACGCAGTCTCCTGCACGTCATCCTTTCTTGTACTATTAATTCCTTGACGCATTTCGCAACCCTCCCTCGCTCCATGAATCCTCCTCTCATCCATGGAGTTGTTGACTACAAATACACGCCCTCTTCTCGTCTCGACTCAAGTCCATTCATTTTGTCCCTGCTTGCGAGGCAAATGTAATTTGTAACAGGGCGGTTATTTGTGAGGTGGACACGAATAATCAAAAGGGTTAGTTTAATTTGAAACCTAAGCCAAGCTCAAGCAACTCATTGGGCCACGTCACTCACAATCCTCAACCGTCCGATAGATCTTGCATCTAAGGAGAAAATCAGGGCGCAGCATGCAGTTCGGCACAGACAGTTCCGCAGTTCTCGAGTTTTGTCGACCCTTGGCGCGGTGTCGTCCCGCACCCGGCCTGTGTAGTACGTGTAACCAGCGCGCTGCCTCTTGTCCACTGCGTCCATGCTCCTCGATGGGTCACGCACTCGCGCTGGTGAGCAGCTGTCGTCCGTCGCTGCCTCGCCAGAATGAGGAAACCGGAGCACTGCTGCAATCTTGTGACTGATTGTTCAACTGCGTATGAACACCGCAGGCATCTCTCCTCAGGCCTCCTCCACGCACAGATCAACATGCAAGCTGTCCACGTCACCATCCCCTAAAATTATTATGAATTTATGTTTTCTACTGATTTTCTGCGGCTATACATTATGTTAGTCTTTGCGAGTACCATGCTAGAGATCCATGCTAGAGATTTTAAGTAGTTCTCTCTCAATAAAATGAATGTGTTTTCCTCTACCATTGTTGTTTACAAAAAAAATATTGCAATGCAATCATTTTAGTGTTTCTACTTTCAAATTGCATCTTTCAATTTTGTATAAATTCCGTAGCAACGCGCGGGGTACCACCCAGTATCTCATGTTTGCTTGACAGCTACCAAGAAGCGAGCGGAATTTTTGTGCCACCCTTTCTAATATGTATTGCATAGCAAACAGGCATGATATACTACTGTGTCAAAATCAGTAAGCGTGTTAGTATTTTTGTCTTACACAAGTTCTGCTTATTTACACTCTATACAGTGTAGTCAATGATAATTTCACTATTTTAGTGTACCTTTCTGAAGACAAATCAGAAAAATTAAGCGTCTCCTGTGTTTGGTGAAATGGTTTAAATACTCATATATAACCGGCAAGCCAGCATCTCCTGCATTTTTGCTACTACCAATGGAACTTTAGCTTTACCTCATGTTGAATCTCTCTCGGATACATACAGTTTATGTTCATGGTTGTACTTAGGCTTTTGGCAAAAAAAAAATATCACCAGTGTCCAGTATATTGGCTGGTTCACTCCGACAAAGGCGCCGCAACGCTGCGCCTGTGTTTCTAGTTTGGACGAAAGCTGCCACTAGGTGCTTTTTTCTACACGTTGACTTTTTAAATAAATCATTCATGCACTGTCATCTCGTTTGGTTCACTTGTGGGGGGATTGGGATTCAGATGTCATAGACCTATCGGGTTACATTACATCTTTGCTTTGCCACGATGTATATGGACAGAGAAAAAAAAGAAAAAAAAGAGGGAAAGGAACACTACGGGAAACCGGGTGTTTGCGGCACTCAGCAAACCCCGATATACACTCGGCAAAGGCTTTGCGGCAAAGGGGACTCGGCATAGCCCGTGTAGGCAAACAACACCTTTGCCGAGTGTCTTTTATCGGGCACTCGGCACATGCTTTGCCGAGGGCAGAAGCCGACACTCGGCAAAATAAAGCACTAACGGATGGCCGCGAACGGCGTGCCGTTCGCGGCCGTCTGTTAGTGCTAACGGGGTCTTTGCCGAGTGTCGCACTCGGCAAAGACTCCATCCTTTGCCGAGTGTAGCACTTGGCAAAGTGTTGTCCAGGGGCCTGCCCCAGCCAAACCTTTGCCGAGTGTCACACTCGGCAAAGCCAACAGCCTTTGCCGAGCGTGAGGCACCGACACTCGGCAAAGCCAACAGCCTTTGCCGAGTGTCACACTCGGCAAAGGCTTGGCTGGGCAGGCCCCTGGACAACACTTTGCCGAGTGCTATGGCTTTAACACTCGGCAAAGAGGCAGCCTTTGTCGAGTGTTAGGGCCAATACACTCGGCAAAGCCTGCACACTCGGCAAAGAAAGTTCCAAAAATGACAGAAACAGCATGTTTGCCGAGTGTTATGGCCAATACACTCGGCAAACAGGCCCTTTGCCGAGTGTAACACTCGGCAAAGCATCAATTTGACCCCTGTTTTTATTTATTTATTGCGTTAAAAGGACACTTCAACAAAAACATCACAGACAGTTTATAATAGGCATCACATGCAATTGATATATATATATATATAGCCACTAAACCATCACACAACCATAAACAACCACATATAAGTCATTAAACCATCCAACATCACAGAAATGTCACAAATTCAACATCCAAACATCCAACATCCATCATTCACTAGTTTACAAAGTCCAACATCCATCACTCACGGAGGAGGGGGTCCGAACAACGATCTAGCCGCCCGTGCCGTAAGGATCTGACACTCGGCAAACAGATCCGCCACGTCGGCATGCGCTGGCAGCTGACGTGGCCGCGCGCGGCCGAAGGGGACGGCCACGTGGGCTGTTTGCCGAGTGTCTGGCCCAGGGCACTCGGCAAACATGCCACGTGGGCCACGTGGCCCGCGCGGCCGCGGGCCGGCCAGCCCACGTGGCCTCTTTGCCGAGTGCCACCGAGCAGTCACTCGACAAAGGTCCTCTTTGCCGAGTGTCCCAGAGCTGGCACTCGGCAAAGGGCTTGTTTGCCGAGTGTAGCACTCGGCAAACATTTTCCAGAACATTTGCACCATACATAAATTTTCAAATTTGATCAAAAATACATCAAAATATCTTGTCAAATACATTCAACAATGCATATTTTATGCTTCAATGAAATTTTTTCATTGTTTCATGTCTATATAGCTCATAATTCCTTCATATATTTCATTATTTCATACGGAGAAGGGCGTAAAAATAATTTAAAAAATACCAAATGGGTCCGGAAAAATACGATAACTTCAAATGAAGCAATCTACGTCGTCTATTGCCTATAGAAAAAGTTATGAACTCAAATTCTAATTCAACTTCACTTCGTTTCGAAATCGAGCTGTCTCCTTCTCAACTCTCCAAAACCTCTATGGGATATGCTCCGATTGGACAAGGCCGTATATATAAACTTTTCGAAATCGTCTCAACTTTTTGCCCCAAGCTCCACATAAGATATAAAGAGCCTTTGACAAGTATCACAGGAAAATGAGAAAGTTTGGAGCCCAAAACATAAGTTTAAATAAAAAAGGGACAGTCTTTGCCGAGTGTTTATTGTAGAACACTCGGCAAAGGCATGGTTTGCCGAGTGTTGTCAGCTCAGCACTCGGCAAGAGGAAGTTTGCCGAGTGCTTAGCTTGAAACACTCGGCAAACCCACCATTCCATCCGTGCAAAAAACCCTTGTATTCAAAATTTTCAAACTTTTGTATTTGAAATCTAAGTTTTTTCAAAAATATTATCAAATTTT
Source organism: Echinochloa phyllopogon (assembly GCA_033239725.1). Taxonomy (NCBI): domain Eukaryota; kingdom Viridiplantae; phylum Streptophyta; class Magnoliopsida; order Poales; family Poaceae; genus Echinochloa; species Echinochloa phyllopogon. The sequence goes on along the minus strand of BTCW01000006.1, from coordinate 451,780 downwards.
TGAAATATTGCCGAGTGTCCATCTTGTACACTCGGCAAAGCTGTGGCAGTCCAAACGGCCATCCCCGGCCGTTGGCGCGCGCGGCACGTGCAGGACACGTGCCACATCTTTGCCGAGTGTCAGGCCGGTGACACTCGGCAAAGAGTATGCAGCCCAAACGGCCTCCAACGGCCGTTGCCGGCCGTCTCACGCGCCGAGCACGTGCGACATATTTGCCGAGTGTCTGGCCGACGACACTCGGTAAAGTAGATGCAGCCCGAACGGCCCCCAACGGCCGTTGGCGGCCGTGTCACGCGCCGAGCACGTGCGACGTCTTTGCCGAGTGTCACCAGCCTGACACTCGGCAAAGCGCCTCTTTGCCGAGTGTCGGTGTCCTGACACTCGGCAAAGAGTGTGTTTGCCGAGTGTTCTCTCTTTGCCGAGGGCCTCCTTAGGGACACTCGGCAAAGTCTGTCTTTGCCGAGTGCCCGATAAAATACACTCGGCAAAGATCGAGACACTCGGCATATGCTAGGTTTCCCGTAGTGGAAGAGCATTCCTATTGTTGACCATGTAGGGAAGAATATTTTTTTAGGACTGTGTCATGCATGGTCTAAATAGTGTTTTTTCTGAGTCGATCTCCGGTTCCTGTAGAGTGAAAGCACCGGAATGGAATAGAGAGAGGGTGGTGTTGGTTGGAGCACATTGCAGTTGCGGAGCAGGTGAAGGAAAAGGGATAAAATCGTGCGTCGTCGTCTAGCGTGCTCAAACCGCCATGCCGAAATCGAACGGAAACAGCACACAGCAGCAGCATGTTCCTTGACGCATTCCACAACCCTCGCTATCTTCCTCCCATGATCCAAAGGGGCTCATTTCGATGGGTGGTTCCTTACAATTACAAGCTACATGACGCGTGCGTTCCCATTTCCGAACGAAACAAACAAATCCCATAGATCGAATTGAATATATTGCCAGCACGTCGAGCCATCGCGCTCTCGCCCCCATTTCTTCATCTCTTCATTCCTCGCCTCCATTGATCATCCATTATTTTCCATAGCGCGCACAACAACACACGCTCCTGGCCGGCCTGCTCATCGATCAAACCATCGTCTTCCATCGATCATGGCTTCGCCGTCTTCTTCCTCCTCGGTCAGGCAGAGGCAACCCACAGCCGCCGCGGCCGCTCAGCAGCCACAGCTCCTCCAAGAGGAAGACGACCAGCAGCAAGAGCAAGACCACCTCCTCCCCGAAAATAAGCAACAAGAACCACCACAAGGAGCAGCATCACCACCCTCGCCGCCGCGGTCGGCGTCGGCGTTGTCGCAGGCGCTGACGTCGACGGCGAACCTGGCCAACCTTCTCCCGACGGGCACGCTGCTGGCCTTCAACCTCCTCTCCCCGACCTTCACCAACCACGGCGCCTGCGACGCCACCACGGCGCTCCTCACCCGTGGCCTCCTCGCCGTGCTCGCGCTCTCCTGCGTGCTCGCCTCCTTCACCGACTCCGTCAAGGCGCCCGACGCCCGCGTCTACTACGGCGTCGCCACGCCCAGGGGCCTCTGGCTCATCGACTACCCGCCCGGCGCGCCGCCACTGCCCGCCGGCGACACCGCCAGGTACAGGCTCGCGTTCATCGACCTCGTGCACGCCGCGCTCTCCGCCGCCGTGTTCGGGGTCGTCGCGGCCAGGGACAAGAACGTCGTGGCCTGCCTGTGCCCGGCGCCGGCGAGGGAGACGGCGGAGGTGCTCGACATCCTGCCGCTCGGCGTCGGCGTCCTCTGCAGCCTGCTCTTCGTCGCCTTCCCCACCAGGCGACACGGCATCGGATACCCACTCACCCCCAACGCCGCCAATTCATCTTGATTCCAAATTATATACTACAGTATGTTTATTCTTTGTTTGTCAGTAAGTGTAATAATCCATTCATCCCAAACACTCTTAAACTACTACTACTGCATGTAACGATTATTATGCTAGCTCTTCATTCATGAGTATTAAACCATAGTATGTATGTATGTATATATATTATTGTTTATTGGGCTCGATCGATTGATGTTTTTTTTTTGTTTCTGTTTCCTATACAAACTTTTTAAGAGCATATACACGTCCTGACACCATTAGCCGATCAAACAAAGGCGGCTTAACTAGCTCACAACACCACCATTCAGTTGGCCTTTTTGGGCAACGTTTGCAGCTTTTTTTTTAGATTAAGGAACACCTGGTTCCGGCCTCAGCATTCCAGCGAATGCTCACAGCCAACATTAACAACCGCAGTCTTATACTGCACCCAAAAAAAACAGAACTCCAGACTCCTGCAGCAGAACACCCACACGCGCACTGCAAACAGGCAAATTAGCAAGAGAGCTAAAGCACTTTCTAATACTGACAGACCAGAAACAGCAGACAGCACCCTGCCAAACTACTAGCAAGAAACAATCCTAATTCCCAATTCTCTTCAGGGTATTCCGGCCACTCTTGTTGAAGAATTCCATTGCCATCGATTCCAAACGTTGACACCCTTCCTTCAAAATATCTCCATCCTCTTCTTTAGACAGAATGGACCAACTTCTGATCCAATAGGTCCCTCTAAACATCACCTGCAAAATGGATTTTGACTTTGATTTTACGAACACAACATCATTTCTATTGAGCCATAAAGCCCAACAAAATGCAGCGACACCAACCAGCACATAGGCCCTTTGCTTGTGTGAAAAACTTCTAAGCCAAGGACCAAAAAGATGGGAAGTATTTGCAGGTTTTGTAATGCCAAAAGTAATACTAATTGCCATCCACATTAGCTTAGCCATTGGACAATCAAAAAAGAGATGTTAGACCGTCTCATTTTGTTTAGAAAACGAGCAGAGCGTGCACCCCTTCCATTGTCTCTTAGCTAGATTGTCCTTGGTCAAGATCACACCTTTTCTAAGGTACTGAAAGTACATCTAGCCCCTTGTGGGTTTTGGTGATTGAATGAGACAAACAATTAAAGGACTAATGAGCTTGTTAAGTTTTGACAAGGATTTTATTGCAAATAACAAAGTCAAGCTCATATTATATGAAGCATGCAAAAGTAAAGAAATGACAAGCAAAGATGTAAATATAGAAAAGAGACAAGAGGCAAATGAATTATATGGCCTCATTGGTTGTTTGCTCATATAATCAAAGAAAGGTGAAAATTGCATGATGATTGATTCAAGATTATGGCATTGTAAAGAATGGTGGAAAAGAGACAAAGAGGCAAATGAATTATATGGTCTCATTGGTTGTTTGCTCATATAATCAAAGGAAGGTGAAAATTGCATGATGATCAAGATTATGACATTGTGAAGAATGGTGATCAAGGAATTTATTTATTGTCCAAGAAGAAGTTCATATGGAAGCTTATTTGGTCACAACATCAATATGGAGAAAGATAGTGAAAGAAAGATTACGATGAGGAAATAGAATGCATAAGTGCATGTTGATAAAATGAGATGAGTGACCAAGAGCAATGGGAATCAAAGGAATTTGGAATGGTAGGTTGCTTGGTCACATGGATAGTATTCTTAATCAAGAAGGAAGATAGTTGACCAAGTATTTGGTATTTCAAGGGAAATCAAGATAGAAAATTACTTGGTCATAATATTGGTATGAAAGAAAAGGCAAATATGCAAAGGAAAGATTATGGTATTAAAGAAAAGGAATTAGTTGAGATGCTCATTTAGATGCAAGGCAAAGCTAAATTAACTTAAAGTTGGCAAGATAGGGTGAAGGGGTCAAGCTAGTAGTAGTGACGAGGAACTAAGCAAGGAGAAGGGCAAGAATTGTCTTGTGATCGAAGGACTTTGCTAGGGTGAAGGAAGCTAGTACTTGGTTTGATTCCGAGGCACAAATCAAGCCTCACCAAGTGAAGCTATGCAATGCATCTAATCTTTGATGAATCATATATTGAAGTGACTTATATCTCGCAGACAGCACAACGGCTAGTTTTTGGGGGCTTGGGTTTATATACCCCTTGGCCCCCTCCTCACTTGGCTGCCGACCACACTTGCATAGAACACTCTATTGAGCATCCCCTTCACTCCCTCAACTCCCTAGAGCCAATCCTTGCAAGATTTGAGAAGGGATTTGAGTGAGTTCTTGGATTTGTGTGTGGGTGAGCATCAACTCCAACTCTTGATGATTTGAAGCATCCTCGGCCATCTACTCGCGTTTGTTACTCTTGGAGTTTTTGCTCCAAGACGGCTAGGCGTCTACGGTGAGCGCTCAACTCGTGTGAGCTTGCCCCGGAATGTTTGTAAATCCAATCCCTTTGTGGATATCATAGTAAGTAACCCTATCTTGGCTTTTGGGGCTTAGGGGGAGGGTAGAGTTGTGGCTCAACTCGGTCTCTTTGGAGGCACCTCAACGGAGACTAGCTTCTTTTGGGAAGTGAACTTCGGTAAACAAATCACTTGTCTCCCTTGTGTTTGCTGTTCTTCGTGTTCATCTTCGAGTTCATATGTTCTTGGTAGTTCATAGTTGACTTTCATAGATTTGCTCCGATCTACTCGTGTGTGAAGTTTGTGGTGCAGCTCTTAGGTGGAAAAGAATCCTTGGATGATTTCCCACCTTTCTATTCAAAGGGAATTAGCTAAGTTGCTCTAAATCTTTGCATCACGTGCTCATTCTTTACTGTCAGTGTCGGAATATCCGACGAAGTGTCGGAATATCCGGCGATCTAATCCGCTGCTAAGTTTTATTTTTCAGAAACCGCCTATTCACCCCCCTCTAGGCGACATCAAGGACCTTTCAATTGGTATCAGAGCCGGGGCTCTCAATTCCGGGCTTAACCGCCTTGAGAGAAGATGTCGACTAAAGGTGAAATGTATCTAGAACTTCTCTTGCTAGATGGTTCAAATTATGCATCTTGGTGCACTAGTGTGCTTAATGTTTTTATGGCCATGGGTCCTCAAATCGAGCGGATCGTTGATGTTAGTATTTCTCCTCCAAGTGTTGATTGGTCAAACTTATCTAAAGAGGAAGAGAAATGCTTGCAACTCAATGCCCAAGCTACTAATGTCTTATTTCGTACTTTGAGTAGAGATGTATTAGATTCCATCATTGATTATGATGGTGACAATGATATGGCTATGGATGCTCATCTCATTTGGACCACACTCAAAGAAAGATATGAAAAGTACAAGTGTGATGATGAAGATCTCACATTGGAGGAATCATTTGAGAAGTGCTCAACATCATCAAGAATCAATAAAGAGCATCAAGTGATGATTTTTTCAAATGGTCAAGATGATATTTTCGCATCAACCTCCTCACCAACACTTGTGTCAATAGAAGGTAATGAAATGGTGAGTAGGTTAGATGGCCACTCATGTTATGCTTCTACTTCACTTTGTACTTGTGAGACTAATATTTTGAAGGAAGAAGAAACCCGATGCCGACCAAATGAAGAATCAACCTCACCACGTTGCTCATTTTCTTGTGCTAAAGCCAATGAGTGTCTCATGGCTGAAAGCAAAATGAAGTCGACAAGAGTGGTTGATTATGATGATCTAGAAGGAACTCATGAGCGGCAAGAAGAACTCCTCATCGAGAAGATAAAAGAGTTAAATGCTTTAACCAAAGAGCATGAGAAACTAAAGAGTTCTCATGTGACTTTAGTAGAAAGGTATGAAAAGTTGTCAATTGAGCAAACATGTGTGACTAACTCTACCTTTTATGTGGCTCAATTAGAGAAGTCAAACCATGAGCTCAAAGTTCAACTCGAGAAGCTCACTAGCAAGCATGCATCTTTGCAAGAAAATCATGATGGGCTCATGTGTCGTCATGAAAAGCTTGTAGACTTGCATGCCATGCTAGAAGTAGCTCATGAGGTAATGGTGACAACGGTAAAATCCTACCAACCTCAAATGCACAAGTTCACATGCTCACATGTTCAAAATAAATTACCTTGTACTAACCTATGTTGCTCTCAAGCAAATAGTTTTTGTGTTGAGCATGTTCTTGTAGAAACTTGTGATGATCTTATTGCCAAACAAAATGATGAGCTCAAGCAAGAAGTTGAGAGGCTCAATAAGGAGTTGATCCGATTGAAGGACAAATGCAATTCACAACCTTCTCAAGATAACCATGAAAACATGGTGAACAAGCTTGAGAAGTGGTCAACCGTGCGAAGCATCTTGTGCAATAAAAAAGATCACAAGTTCAACAATGAAAACATAAAGGGACAAAGTGACAAGAAGAGCAAGCTCTCCATTACTTGCTTCAAGTGCAAGAAAGAGGGTCACCGTATGAGAGATTGCTCCTTTGAGAAAGGAGCAACTAATATGAGCAAGAATCAACAAATGAAAAACAAGATGGCTCATGTCAAGTGCTACAAGTGTTTCGACTTGGGACACTATGCTACTATGTGTCCCCACAAAGTTGATGACAAGTCCACACTTCCAAAGAAGAGAACAAGAAGAAGAAGCAAGAGGAAGTGTCATGGTCACAATGCAAAGGGTCATAAGTTTGTGTCATGCCACATCATGAAGAATGAAGGTCTCATGTCATCAAGTAAGAGGCTCACCGACAAGAAATCAAGCAAGAATCAAGATGAGAAGACATCATGCAAGGACAAGCACCGTATTTGCTATACTTGCCGGATAAAGGGGCATATTGGTAAGAATTGTCCCATGGGTAACATTTCTAAGCTTAACTCTTCAATTGACCATGTTTTGCTTAGGAATCCCAAGAATGGTAGTTGTGCTACTATGGTAGTTGGTTCATCTCTTGCTAGCACAAAGGCCACTTGGGTGACTAAATCATGTGTGACTAACCTTCATGGACCCAACATGGTTTGGGTACCAAAATGTGCTTGATAAGCTAATTAGGTACTTGGAGATGTATTGAAGAACTTGGCTTGCTTAAGAGGAAACTCATTGGATATATCATCTCAAAATTCTATCATATTGGGTTTTCTCATGATGAATTGAATTAAGTGCCATGTTTGTAAATTCTTGACATATCTCAATCTTCAATGACATCTCGATAACAAGTATCATATCTTGTGCAATCTAGCCAATAGTAGCCTTGGGTAGACATTTGTTGTTCACAATTTTGGTAATTGTGAGCACTTGAGCATGGCTAGATTAATTTGAGAAAACTATATGCTTATGATTCTTTTAATGGCTCTCTAGTAGTGCATTATCTTATGTTTATTGCAGGAGAAGTAACCATATGATCCACACATAAAAAAGGGGAGGGTTACAATTGCTGTTTTTGGGTTTGTCAGAACTTCCGACATGTCGTCGGAATCTCCGACAACTGTCACAACAGCCAGAATTTCTTGATTTCCTCCAATGAACCCTGCTTAGTCTTTTAAATTATTTCTTATCGGAACATCGAGTGATTCATTGAATATTCCAATTCCAACATTGAAGCTAAGAGTGATTTGAGTTGAAGAAAAGAAATCAAAGATGGGTTTTCATTGCAAATCTTCAACTCAAGAGGTCAACAATTATGCAAGAAGTCTCTACAATGATAAAATAAATGGAGGCTTAAGATGGATCTTGGACATATAAGAAGAGTTCAAAAATTGACCCAAAATATCAAGTCGAAGTACATTTCATCAACATCATGAAATCTTCACTTGATCAAGGGCAGCACATAAGGATCATCCAAAACCAACTCATTGACCATCAATGATCATATCAACAAAGGGTACTAACTCCTAGTTCACAATTTGCAAAATTTATGAACATTACTTTTTAGTCTCTTTGTGAGTTTCTCTAGGTAAACAAAGGACTAGGAATGCAAGATGAATCTTGAATGTGCAATGCTTCAATTTATCACAAGCCATCAAGAAAACGGTTGCTTGGTCAGAGGTATGGTGGTAAATCAAACCCTCCGGTATCTATATTGGCTTAAATTTAGATATCCACACCAAGTACTTTATCCATGAAGTATCAAGTGTATAAGAGATCACTCCATCAACATTACTCATGATGATATGCAAATGGAATGGTAATCACAAAATCTCAAATCTCAAGTTCTTTTTCAATTTACTCCTTTGTGCCTTTTGTAGCCACTTAAGGTAAAATAAGAACTTGAGGATGTATATTGGGGTGATATCCATGCAACAAAAATCTTTACCTCTTCCAATGTTTTGGATTGTGGTTATTGGTTATTAACAAAAATATAAGAAATGTGATGGATATCAATTGGATCTTTCTCTTGGTGAATTGAGATATTCTTGTGAACTTCAAACCAAGCAAGTCAATTTGGAACTATTCAATGGTTATTCATTCATGTGAAGAGTTGGTTTGAGGGAATTGAAGATTTGGCTCACAAATGAAGATATTAGTGAATTTCAAGAGCCAAGTGTGAAGAATAAACTCAACTCTATTGGAGTCATTCATTATTCACGTTCTAGAAGCCTCAACATAAGAACAACTTACATATGGTAGATTGCAAGGTTTTCATTCTCAATAAAGTAGCAATCTACATGATATCATGGTTGTAAGTATTTCTTGGCACTAGTATTTTTCTTTGCATTCCATATTTTGTGGCATGACCCAAAATATAGGATAGACTCCTCTTGAGTCTTAAATAAACTCATGCATGTCTCTAGTGATTCAAATACTTGGATGCACACATTTAGGGGGAGCTTCTCCTAAGTTTTGTGTTTTAAAGACTAAATTGTTTTCAAGTGGAATGTGCATTTAGTCTCATAGAAAGATTAAAACATCCTTGAAGGTATGTCATTCTCCCTCTATTTCAATTGGTTTGATGCCTCATGTTTATCTAGTTATCTTTCATGACATAGATTAAATGCCCCTTGTGACTTAAATGTCAAATAGTGCACATAATTTCATTTCCACCATCTATGTGTGTGTGCTATCTTTTGGGGGAATTTAGTCTATGTTATGAGGTTTCATGAATAAGTGATCCAATTGCCTTCCATATCCAAAGGATCATTATTTGTGAGACTACCCCTTGTGGTTTTAATTGCTCTCTCTTTTTGAAGTGATGCTTGAAGGTTATTTCAAGATTAGGTTCAAGTTATAACAATTGATTCAAGGTTCAAAGCTTGATTCTTGTCCAATTGGTATCATCTCAATTTAAATCAAGTTTTGGACCAAATGAAGTAAACTTGAAATAAGAACAAGCTCACTTGATTGTATGAAACAATGTGTTAAGAAAAGAGATAATAGTAGATCAAGGGGAGATTTGATTTGCTGATCCCAATCAAACAATGAGGATGGAAATATCAAGTGAATTGAAAGCAATACTTGTCACTTGATCCATCATGGCTTCACTTGGGAGAAAATGAAACAAAGTTTGTTTGTGAGTATTCTTGGCATAATTTTCATGCATTTCAATTTATTGTGCCTTTACCAAGATATAGGGTAAACTCCTCCAAACTTCTTAATTGTACTAATGCATGTCGAAAGTAATTCAAGTACTTGTTGCATATATTAAGGGGGAGTATATCCTATGTCTTGTGTCTTTGATACTAACATTTTCTTGAAATGATAGTGCTTGTAGTCTCCTAGTGAGAATGTGTTTCTCAAGAGTATGCTACCTCAATTCAATCCAAATTGGTAAAAATATCCCTCGGTTTCAATTGGATTGCAATCTTAATTATTGTGTAGCTACTCTCAATAATATAGCTTAAATTCCCTTGTTTGACCAAGAAGTGCATGTATGCCGGCCATCTACATACATATGTATGCACTATAAAAAAGGGGGATTTATTCTATATTATGAGGTTTCACCATTTAGTGACTCACTTGGCTTCTACATTCAAGGGTCACTAAATGTGAAACTAGAGCTTGTGCAAATTGATGCCATTTCTTGTCTTTGTGAGTGCATCAAGGTGATGACAACAAGGAATAGCAATTGGATTTCAAATTAATCAAGCACAAGCCTTGGGAGATCTTGATGAATAAATTGGTCATTGATGAAATCAAACCTCAAAAGACCCAAGATCAAGCTTGAAATGGGCTTCAACAAATTCATAGAGGATGGGACATTCATGACCATATGTGTGAAACCAAGACAAGCAATGGTTCTTTCAATGGATATCTTGGTCATTCCAATTGGTATCTCTTGAGTTGATGTTTTCTATTGGATTCAAAAATCTAGCAACTCAAGATATAGATGATCATATGTGTCAAACCAAGTACATCAAGGTCCTTTAATGGTCTTTCCAATTCATATACCAAGGACATGTTCAATAAGTTTGACATAAAGTATGCAAATCCTATCAAGACAACAATTCTAACTAATGCACATCTTGAGCTTGATGAATATTGTGAGGTTTAGTGCAAAGGTATATTGCTCCATGAAACTTTTGTATTATCTTTGCACATCTAGGCCCTAATATGCTAATGTGTGCATGTGTATGTAAAACCTTGAGTCACACCACAAGTTTGTCTTTTGGTGGAGATTAGAGAATTATATAGATATTTGGTTGATACCTCTTGTAGTAGTGATGACATGGATTTGTCTCGTGTTGAAATAACATCTCAATGAGGTATGAGCTAAATATTCTATTTTATCAAAATCTTGACTTGAGGAATTACATACTTTGTTTGGTAAAATGAATAGGGGAGAAATCCTATGTGATGAACCATTACCCCACTCTTGCCTCCACTTCTCTACCTTAAATTTCTTCCTTTGGTGGAGAGAGACCTTTTTGGAGATTGATTCCAAAGGGGGAGAGATTTTGGTGGAGAGTGTAAGTGAAAGATATGTTTGTGACTTGTTGTTTTAATGGGGGGTAAGGGGAGGCATATAAGATTTCTCATTTATGTGATGTGTGCGAGGATAGATTTCACGTTCGTATCTTGTTAAGGACCACTCATGATAGTGTGTGATATTCATGCCTTTAATGGTATATTGTTGATCTCTAGTTCGTTGGGTGACATCACATGTCATGCACATCATGGATACTATGTTGACACCTTGCACCCCACGAATGCTAAAATATATGGGAGTTCCGACACTTGACCTTAAATATGTGCATTTGGCATATGAGGCCAAAATTTGTAATTCATTCAAGGCACATATTTAAGGGGAACTCAATATATCTTAAGTTTCAAAATCTTATTTTTACCAATCATTTCTAAGCTTTAATTGTGTTGTCATCAATCACCAAAAAGGGGGAGATTGAAAGTACATCTAGCCCCTTGTGGGTTTTGGTGATTGAATGAGACAAACAATTAAAGGACTAATGAGCTTGTTAAGTTTTGACAAGGATTTTATTGCAAATAACAAAGTCAAGCTCATATTATATGAAGCATGCAAAAGTAAAGAAATGACAAGCAAAGATGGAAATATAGAAAAGAGACAAGAGGCAAATGAATTATATGGCCTCATTGGTTGTTTGCTCATATAATCAAATAAAGGTGAAAATTGCATGATGATTGATTCAAGATTATGGCATTGTAAAGAATGGTGGAAAAGAGACAGAGGCAAATGAATTATATGGTCTCATTGGTTGTTTGCTCATATAATCAAAGTAAGGTGAAAATTGCATGATGATCAAGATTATGACATTGTGAAGAATGGTGATCAAGGAATTTATATATTGTCCAAGAAGAAGTTCATATGGAAGCTTATTTGGTCACAACATCAATATGGAGAAAGATAGTGAGAGAAAGATTACGATGAGGAAATAGAATGCATAAGTGCATGTTGATAAAATGAGATGAGTGACCAAGAGCAATGGGAATCAAAGGAATTTGGAATGGTAGGTTGCTTGGTCACATGGATAGTATTCTTAATCAAGAAGGAAGATAGTTGACCAAGTATTTGGTATTTCAAGGGAAATCAAGATAGAAAATTACTTGGTCATAATATTGGTATGAAAGAAAAGGCAAATATGCAAAGGAAAGATTATGGTATTAAAGAAAAGGAATTAGTTGAGATGCTCATTTAGATGCAAGGCAAAGCTAAATTAACTTAAAGTTGGCAAGATAGGGTGAAGGGGTCAAGCTAGTAGTAGTGACGAGGAACTAAGCAAGGAGAAGGGCAAGAATTGTCTTGTGATCGAAGGACTTTGCTAGGGTGAAGGAAGCTAGTACTTGGTTTGATTCCGAGGCACAAATCAAGCCTCACCAAGTGAAGCTATGCAATGCATCTAATCTTTGATGAATCATATATTGAAGTGACTTATAAATGGATATGAAGTTGAGTGTTCACCATATTGGTCGATGAATCCAAAGTCACTAGTTCTTGGATGGTATGCTCAAGAGACAAGAATGCTAGCAAACCCTCAAGGTGTCATATTGAAGAAAAGCAACATGATGAAGACATTGAAGCTCAAGGGTTGATATAGTTTTTATCTTTGATCTTGAGTATATAGGTAATGTCGTACTATCAAGGGGATGCGTGTTGATCAAGCCATGGATGTTTTAATGCTCAAGGAAATCCAACCAAGTACCTGTGAGAGACACAACTGCACTCACGGACACAAAGTATTCCTGCTGTTTTTCTGGAGCAGGAGTATCCGGGACAGGGTCAGAACAATATTGTTCCCAGGACCCCTTCGGGTTTGAGTGTTCTCGGAGTATCCGGGGTAGCCCTGGAGTATCCAACGCGGATCTCGCAGATAGCACAACGGCTAGTTTTTGGGGGCTTGGGTTTATATACCCCTTGGCCCCCTCCTCACTTGGCTGCCGACCACACTTGCATAGAACACTCTCTTGAGCATCCCCTTCACTCCCTCAACTCCCTAGAGCCAATCCTTGCAAGATTTGAGAAGGGATTTGAGTGAGTTCTTGGATTTGTGTGTGGGTGAGCATCAACTCCAACTCTTGAGCATTTGAAGCATCCTCGGCCATCTACTCGCGTTTGTTACTCTTGGAGTTTTTGCTCCTAGACGGCTAGGCGTCTACGGCGAGCGCTCAACTCGTGTGAGCTTGCCCCGGAAAGTTTGTAAAGCCAATCCCTTTGGGGATATCATAGTAAGTAACCCTATCTTGGCTTTTGGGCCCTAGGGGGAGGGTAGAGTTGTGGCTCAACTCGGTCTCTTTGGAGGCACCTCAACGGAGACTAGCTTCTTTTGGGAAGTGAACTTCGGTAAACAAATCACTTGTCTCCCTTGTGTTTGTTGTTCTTCGTGTTCATCTTCGAGTTCATATGTTCTTGGTAGTTCATAGTTGACTTTCATAGATTTGCTCCGATCTACTCGTGTGTGAAGTTTGTGGTGCAACTCTTAGGTGGAAAAGAATCCTTGGACGATTTCCCACCTTTCTATTCAAAGGGAATTAGCTAAGTTGCTCTAAATCTTTGCATCACGTGCTCATTCTTTACTGTCAGTGTAGGAATATCCGACGAAGTGTCGGAATATCCAGCGATCTAATCCGCTGCTAAGTTTTATTTTTCAGAAACCGCCTATTCACCCCCTCTAGGCGACATCAAGGTCCTTTCAGGTACCATAAAAATATTTTTATCTTTAAAGGGACTTTAGCTTTCCAAGTATGGATTTCAAAAGGTATTCCCGATCTTAATAACATGACATTATACAATGCCTTCACCGAAAAGCTCCTGGTACAAGTCCACAAGAATGAATCCTTGTGCTCATTGAGCTCGTGCCTACAATTGGGGGGTTTTCTAGTAGTGTGAATGCCTGGTGAACACTCTCAGCATTACAACCTTCTTAAACCAGATGATAATTTGTCCAAAAGTTGAAACTCCATTTAAGTATCAGTAGATTAAGCATTATCAGGGGTATTGGAACTTATTTCATGTCTAATTTTCTCAAACAACAAGCATTTAAAGGAATATTTGAAACCATGATGCACTTAGTTTCTTTTTACTAGTTTCTGGTATGATCTAATAGTTTTTAGTAGAACTACCATTTGAGTAGCATGCTCATCAGCAAATTTGCATTGGAGGACTAACCCACATCCAATATGCTGACGACACTATACTGCTCATGGAGTGTAATGACAAAACTATCACACACATGAAGTTCTTGCTATATTGCTTTGAATGGATGACAGGTCTCAAGATTAACTATCATAAGAGTGAAATCATAACCTTTGGGGTGTCTGAGGAAGAACAGAATAAAATCGCCAACATGCTGAATTGCAAAAGGGGGAGTCTGCCAATGTCCTACCTGGGCCTTCCTATCAGTAATAATAGAATTGGAAGAGAGACCTCAGTTGCATGATCTCCAAAATGAGAAACAAATTACAACCTTGGAAAGGGAAACACCTAACCTTTGGGGGGAGATTGATTCTTACCAACTCATCCCTCAGCAGCATTCCCATATATACCATAGGGATGTTCCTGCTAGATGCGGGAGTGCACCAACAGATGGACTCGATAAGGGGCAATTTCTTCTGGAGGGGGGCCAAGTGGAAAATTCAAATACCATATGGTCAAGTGGGAGAACCTATGTGTACCAAAAGACTATGGGGGTTTGGGGATCATTAACACTAGGGTGATGAACGAAGCCCTACTGACCAAATGGGCTTGGAGACTATAATTCTGATAAAGAAGATGTGTGTTTCTCTTTACTTAAAAAGAAATAACTGGGAGCATCTCCTATTTCAAAAAAAAGGGAGAAAGGATCTCAATTCTGGAAAGGACTGCTAAAAGTCAAAGAAAAACTCTTCTTTGGATTATCCTTCAAAGTCAACAATGGTAGAAGTGTTAGTTTCTGGGAGACACTTGGGTGATATTCCTCTAAAACTGGAATTTCCTAATATTTTTGCCTGCTGCGGAGACAGAGGTGCTGGTGGGGGGACTGTTGGGATGTGGATGAATGGAAGGTGGAATTCAGGATGCCTTTTGGGGGAGTGGAAGTGAGAGAATGGGAGACAATGCTGGACAAACTTAGCAACATCCACATCAATGACCAGGATGACAAAGCCTAGTGGAACTTTGAGAAGAAAGGGATATACACTATCAAGTCAATGTACAGGTTCTTAACCTTCAGAGGGGTGACAGACAAGAGGGCTCAAAAATTGTGGAAGAACAAGATGCCAATGAAACTCAGGGTGTTTGTTTGGCAAGCCTGCCATAACAAGCTTCCAACTGGGGTAGCGTTGAAACAGGAAAAAATGGAAGGGAGACCCTAACTGTTGCCTATGTGGGAAACCGGAAACGGTGAACCATATGTTCTTTCAGTGTGTGATAGCTAGATTTGTATGGATGGCCTCAAAGAGGCCCTTGGATGGGTCAGGCCGGTCCCCTGCAGCCTGGACTCTCCGGGACTAGCTGCCACTTGGGGGAGAAAATTATTTTTTTTCTCGAATATGCAGGAGAGTTGCGCATCATTGTATTAAGAAGAGAGAAAATCCAATTACATAAACCCTCACATCACCTTGGATCAGAGTGATGAGAGGGTGGAAGGTTCATCCCGCTAGTGGGCTATTACACAAAAAAACAGAAGAGGACCTGACCTAGGACAAAGGATCACCCTAAGAGGCACCTAAGAAACCCTTCCTAGACCCAGACCAGCAAGGCCCTTGGCTCCTCCAACCATCCATAACTGAGATTCATCATTAAAGGCTTGTAGAGCAGAACAAATGTTTGGAGTGGATCCCTCAAACACACAGGAATTTCTATGCTTCCAGAGGATCCATGCTCCAAGGATTACAAGAGAGTTGAAGCCCTTTCGATGATGCGCTGACTTTCTCCACCAATCAGCAAAGGAAATAGAACGACCACTCGGCTGCAGAATGTTAAACCAAAACTGCCGGGCGAAGACGCAAGTAGTAAGGAGGTGTTGGACAGTGTCATCCTCTTGATCGCAGAGGGGACAACGATCAGGGTGCCCGGGGGGGGGGGGGGGGGAGATCGCAGAGGGGACAACGATCAGGGTGCCGGGGGGGAGAGAGAGAGAATTATGGGGGGGAGAGAATTATGATCTCAAATATTTTCTCTTTTGCTATCGTGTGGTGGGTAACGAGGAAAAAGATGAGAATGGAGAAGAAATTTCCGAAATATCTGACTGATGCAATGTTTATCATATCTTCTCGTATGCAGAGATGGAGGATTTTGTTAAAGGCTACTGAAAGGAAGTGTTTGGACGAAATAAGGAACAAGCTGGCATCCTGGATGGAAGATCACATGAAGACTTCAAGGCGCGCCCAACAGGGGGACTCTGCAGATTGCCTTTTGTAGTCGTGGCCTCTCTGTTGAGGCTTAGCTACTTTGTTTCTGTTAGGAAAAAGTCTACTTCACCCCCAAACTATGAGGGGTGGAACACATCACCCCTCAACCTATGAAAATGGATTTTTTACTCCCTAAACTTTCTAAAACCGGACAAATCACCCCCTGAAGCAGTTTTGAAAAATCATAGAAAAATCATAAAATAGAAAATTAAATTGTGTTGGACTCCAAATGAGTAGATCTACGCAGTGAACATATAATATGGTATGCTTTAGTACATTTTTTTTACAGCTATGAAGAAAAGCATAGATATAAAGTTACAAAAAAATTGTACTAAAGCATTCCATATTATATGTTCACTGCGTAGAACTACTAATTTGAAGTCCAACACAATTTAATTTTTCATTTTATGATTTTTCTATGATTTATTATGATTTTTCAAAACTGCTTCAGGGGTGATTTGTCCGGTTTAAAAAAATTCAGGGGGTAAAAAATCAATTTTCATAGGTTGGGGGTGATGTGTTCCACCCCTTATAGGTTGGGGGTGAAGTAGACTTTTTCCTTTCTGTTATGCTCTGTGCTCCTCCTGTAAAACTGGCGTTCTCCAGTTCCTGCTCTGTAAACCAAACTATTTGCTTTTTTTATATAAAAGCTGGAAGGTTTCCGTGTCCAAAAAAAAGTAGCATGCTCATCAGCAAATTTGCAGTATGCAAGCTTAGAACCTCACTGATGCTAATTGAGTGTTGAAACAGAGAAAACAAGCAAGGAAGGAATTAATAAAGCCCTCAGAACAGGGTACGATCCACATTATTTAAAATAGATCATAGCATACTAGGAACCATCATGGGCAGAGCTTTTAAAAAAATCATCATGGGCTGTTATGGGCTAATGTAGAACTGAAACGTGGAAGATCACATATTAAGGCCAGTAGCATGCTCTAACAACTAAACAGTATTTTTCCTTGAACACGCAGGAGAACTTGGAGGACGATCTATTATGAAAGAAAACAGCTGAAGAATGCCAAGCAACCATAAAAAGAATGCCAAGCAAACATATGTATATAAGATTGTTCTTGGTTTATTTCATGCTGCAGCTTACATAGTATAAGTTCTGGGTAACTTTATACACAGCAGGCACACGTGAACAGAGTTGCATGAGACGCATAACCCGAGTGGCAGTAGGAACAAAAATAACATTAACCTAATAGCAAATTATCTAACAGCTATCACTCAAAGCTGGCTGATCGGTTTGTCTTGGCTAGGTGCTTCATACAGCTATTCTCTTCAGCTTCAGATTCAATTACAGATGCCTGCATCCAACAAGTATTCGACCTATCCAATAAAAAAAATTAAGAGACCTGATAATACTTAATAATAAAGATTACAGAAACAATGCCTGCTATTGAAGCTTAAAAAACACATTTGTGTTATATGTAACATCAGGGTCCATGCTTCAGTAAAGTATAGGCAAGAGTGCAACTTAGTTACTCTAATAAAAACAGCAAAGATATTGGGTATGTGCATGAGCAGAACCGAGCCACATATTCCAACTTATCGGCCACACATTTCGAGCATCAAGCATGCTATGAATTAATACAGGGGTGTCATTTGAACCTTGAAATAACCCAACTCAAGCTAACTAAAATCCGGACAAACTAACATTTATCAATATTTTAAGAAAACAAGAAAACCAATCTTTAACCGTTGAAGAAAGCATACCAAGCAAGCTTCTGCGACAGTAGAAATAAAACAAAACATTTTGCACCCAAATGTTACTAGTTAGAGTAATAACACAAGGCCAATACTTTACCAGACTTGCTTCATTGAAAGCCCCAGTTGTCCGTTGCAATTTTGGAGGACGATCCTGCTCGTTAGTACTGAGCTCCCCTCCCTTGTATTCTTCCTCATAGCCTGGTGAGCCCTCTCTGGACACAAATACTCACTTTTACCCCCTAAACTTTCTAAAACCGAACAAATCACCCCCCGGAGCAGTTTTGAAAAATCATAATAAATCTCAGAAAAATCATAAAATGGAAAATCAAATTGTGTTGGACTTCAAATTAGTAGTTCTACGCAGTGAACATATAATACAGAATGCTTTAGTACATTTATTTTCATGTAACTTTAGATCTATGTTTTTCTTCATACCTGTAAAAAATGTACTAAAGCATACCATATTATATGTTCACTGCGTAGATCTACTCATTTGGAGTCCAACACAATTTGATTTTCCATTTTGTGATTTTTCTGTGATTTATTATGATTTTTAAAAACTGCTTCAGGGGGTGATTTGTCTGGTTTTAGAAAGTTTAGGGGGTAAAAAATCCATTTTCATATGGGGGGTAATGTGTTCCACCCCTCGTAGGTTGGGGGGTGAAGTAGACTTTTTCCAATATCTGGATAAAATACTCCTTAAATCCGCTGAGGTGCCCCTTGGACTATTGTCCGTGTACAATTTGTTTTTTCCCTTTTTAATGTATTTGGTACCATAGTGAGGGTCTCCCCCGCTGTATAGCTTTTCACAAAAAATGCTCCTTGAATGAAATTTACACCTAATGTTCTCTAACATTAAGCATTCAAGGACCAAATTTAAAGAAAATATCTGAACACATACTGTTAGTTTACTTTCATACTGTAAAGATGAGTATGTGCAGGTTATACCAAGAAAGACTGTATAGCATATTTCCAGTATGCAATCTTACCAGCTCACTCATGCAAATGCAGTTTTCGAAGTACCATGGACATAAACGTACGAGCAAAAGGAAATGAGTTAAAAGAAGCATGGCTGGAAAAGTGTAACTTATGCAACATTTAAAACAAATAGGTTTACCGAGGAATCAAGTGTACTAAAAAGTACAGCATGAACCATCAGGTTCATGGAAGATTAGGTATTATTATCTTACCATCAGCATAGAATTACAAAAAACTCCAATAATTGCACACATTTGATGAAAAGGAATAGTCCGAACCTAAAAGTTCATTTTTCTCTGATGGGATCCAAAACATTTTAGGACGTATATAGTTTAGCACATACGAAGAGAAGGTACACAGAATTTCAGCATAGAGGCATAGTAGCTCCCAGAGAAAAAATGCAATCCTGAAATTATCAAGGCATAAAACAAGCAAAAGAAGAAAAATACCTAACAATTTCAGATCAAACTCAGAAAACAAGCACCTTACACTGTTTAAGCAGAGAGCAGAACTGAACTAACAAAACTGAAACATGCCAAAATAAATATTTTTCATAAGAAATGCATCCCTTTCTCTAGATATATAATAGAGAGCAGAGAGCAGAACTGAACTAACAAAACTGAAACATGCCAAAATAAATATTTTTCATAAGAAATGCATCCCTTTCTCTAGATATATAGATCAGTTGTGCAGATCGAGTTCTTTTCTGTTATGAAAACAGTGGTATTCGGTTAATTTACCTGCATCTGTCATCAATGAGATACCAGAGCTTCTGTAAGGGTTTGTTAAGCATCCAAGCACAGTTTGGGAGACTGGAACAGGACTCGGAGCATAGCTTGCCAATTTACCTGCATTTATCAATAATGAGATACCATAGTTTCTAGCAGAGCTTCTCAAGTAATAAACGTAGTATATAGGACTGAAGAAGCTGGTGCTCTTAGCACAGGGTTTGTCAATGTACCTGAATTTGCCCCTGATGGAATCACAGGATTTCTAGAAGGGGCCTGGCGTGGTGCCGAAAATAGCCTGCGAAACTGGGGGAAAGTAGCACCTGTAAAATGAGTTGAAATGTTGGAATAGTAGCAGATGAAACCTGTAATCAGAGTTTCAAATTTGGCTGAGAATCGCCAGAATCGGTGCTATTAGTGGCAATAGGTAAATGGTCATACAGGTATTGCCAGTTATTTTTCAGGTTGAATTCATGCAGAGTACAAATTTCAGTTAAATTTTAGCCAATTTTAAACTTTCGGCTGAAAATCGGACTACTGCTCTTACCGGTCCCTTCTGATTTACTATTGAAAAAACTAATGTATTAATGGTTCAGATAGAGGTGTCCTTGTTCAATTAGTATAGTAGTATGGCCTGCATTTGAAACCGATCATTTGGTCTTTGGTGTTCTCTAACAACTAAAAAGGTGATTTCAAGGATTAATCATCTTTATTGAGGTCAGTAACTAGATATAGATTTATTGTTTAATAACTAAATTTCCAGCTCCTCTCACTGATGAGACAATAGTTCTAGTATGATTTGTCAAGGTACCAAATGTAGCATGCCAGACTTGATTACAAATTCAATCCTGAACTACCAAGAGCATAAAAAAGCAAATAAAAAAATAGCTACCAAGATCAGGACTCAGAAAAATGATAACACTATTTGAAAAAACAATTTTCATAGGAACCAAGTGGTATGAGGACATCAGAGAACAGCAAACCCAACAAAAAAAAATCAGTGAACAAAATTGAGATGCAGATCTTTGTTATTGTTATGAATTACTGACTAGTACATTCGTTCTCTCACACCAAGCAATATATTAGATCAGCTGTGCAGACAGAGTGTCATCCTGACTTCAAGAGTGTTAAATAAAGGCTTACACAAAAGGGGTGTTCAATAAATTTACCAGCATTTGTAATCAATGAGATCCCAGAATTATTAGAAGAGTTTGTTAAGAAACCAGACACAGTCATGGAAACAGGAGAACCAAACATCATCCTTGAGAATGAAGCACCAGAACATAGTAATGCCTTGTCAATTTTATCTGCATTTGTTGCTAATGAGATGCCAGAGTTACTAGCAGATTTTTTGTCTTGTGTGAGATTGGAACAGCAGGTGCTTATATCAGAGTTCACAGGTGCTTGTCAACTTACCTGCATTGGCCATGGGCGGCATCCCAGCAACTCTAGCAGTGCCAGGGAAGGTACCAAACATAGTTTGTGGGACTGGAGCAACAGTAGCACCTGGACCAAATCGGACAATTAAAAGTTGCATCTTTTAGCTAGGTACATATTAAGAGCAAGCAAACACACATCAAGGCCTTGATGGAGCTGTTACACTAATGTCGCTCTAAATCATCATGCACATCAAACACAGGTATAAAATATGAACCAACCAACAAAATAAAAATAAATGCAAAATTTAAGCACAGTAGACCCCTTGCAGATAACTTCTAAAGAAAAGGCAAACAATTAATGTGCAAGGAACTAAAAGATTAAGTTCCCATGGCCACAGCGAAGGTATTCTGGGGAGCAAAGGCAACAAGACAGGCTTGGGCAACCAAGTAGTTTTGTTTGCAGATGAAATTGAACGAACATTAATTGGAACAAATTAACTTCATTAAGTTACTAAAGAAAGACAGTAAGCAAAGTGTGTTCTGCAGTGTACAAATGCTGCCTAAAGCAAAGAACACATCCTGTAGTGCAAACAACAACAATCTGCTAAGCTTGGTTGATGATGAAACGAGTGTGATTTACCTTCTCTTCCACTTGGTTTAACAGAAGGCGCTCCTCATTGAGCTGCAGATGTTTACCAGCTTTTAAACATTCATCTGAAAAGTCAGAAAATTTCTCCATCAGTTGGTACAACCACACAAGATATTTCTCTATAAAAACGAAAACACATAACCGGCCTATCCCAAATAAACTAACGGTAGAGACACAACATATCATATCAGTTTAGTACTGCACAAGCAATAAGATCATAACTTGCAAGTGTGTTCAAGATACAAAAGAACTTATAAAAGAAGCTGACGACACACAAAAGGTAACGCACATACAAGATTGAACTGTAAGAGCATGGACTAGTCCTTCCCGACAGCATTAGCCACACAGTTCATTGCATTGTTCACAGTTCTGCCGACAGCATTAGCCACACAGTTCATTGCATTGTTTCACAGTTCTGCCACTGCAAAGCTATTAGCTCTGCTGCTTAGTAAGAAAAGAATGGTAGTATTAATTACCATCATGTGATCGATTCTTTAGAGCGACTTGATGGAAGGAGGCTGCAAAAACGAAATAAGAGTGTTTGTGTGTGAATGTAGTAAGGAAAATATATAAAACTACTCAGAAATTGCAGGACTGAGCAATAAGGAGGACTCGATCAGGTATGGGCAAGAACATTGAAAGAGTACCACCTCCACTTTTTCTGAAGATAGCCCTTGGCAAGGGCAGATGCGTGTGCAACGGGGTTGTTTCTTATGGGGACGCCTGTGGTGAGAACTGACAAAGAATGCAAAATCGACAGAGTACAGCAGGTGAGCAGGAGTAGAGATTGGCAAGATAGTAGAGACTAGAAAGGTACTAGAATGCAACAGAGAGCTGAGATTTCAGTTTATTGTACCTGAATCCGAGGGGAAATACATTGTCCAGCTTCATTGGGACGCCCGGCCGGCCAGTTTCAACACCAACTCTTTCATCTCCGGTGTCCTATACGCCGAATCGTCAACAATCTCCGACGCCTTACGCCACACGCATTGGCAGTCCAAAGATCCCCTAGAACACACTTTGGCAAAAGAATTAATTTGATCTGGAGCACAATGAGCAAGCAACGACATAATATTTGACCTGAGAAATCGAATTAATAAGTACTAGCTACCTTAGTTGCTGCTTGCTTCCATGGAGCGCAGTGAGAGCATGGTGGAACGGAGCCTGATGATGCCGTGGCAAACGGATCTTCCATGGTCGCGATACAAGCTGGACCTGCACCTGGGGCTACCAGCATGTCGCCCTCCTTGATGCCGGCGAGGGTCATCTGCGTGCGCGACGGAGGACCTGCGTCTCGAGCCCCGGCAGGCTGTCCAGGCCACCCGGCGGCCGGAACCGGATGAGGCACCCGACGGCCGGCGTCCCCTCCACTGGCCCCGCTCCACGAAGTGCCGGAGGTGCGGCACACGCGTCCGTGTCGGCGGCCACCCTGCGCGGCCACAATCCCACACGATTCAGCCAAGCAATTGAGAAGGAACGAACACACGCAAGAGCTAGCAGGAGACTGGAATGGTGCGTGGCGTGCTTACCGATCGGTGGGCGCGGCTTCGAGGCCCTGAAGGCGCGCAGATGTAGGTGAGGTGGCGGCGGTGACGGAACCGGCGCACGCAGGGGTACTCCGACGAGGTGGCAGGAGAGCTCGCTGCCCTCGCTCGTCGCGCTTGGGGACGATTGGCACCGCGCCGCGCCGCCGGTCGATGGTGCTTGGAGCAATCGCTGCACGGGAGCTCGATTTGGGCGGGGGATTGAAGCATCGAAATGGTGACCAGAGAAGGGGAGTGAATGGGAGCCGATGAAAATTTCTTCTCGAAACTCGGCCTATATCCCAAAATCACCCGCCGATGATTCCTCACAAGCTTGCCAAGATAGCGTAGTCACAGCGGACCTACCAACCCTAGAACAAGCTAGAATGAAGTATCAAGCGGAAGCTCAACTCAGGAAACAAAACGATTAGCAATCTGTCTCGGTCAGCGCGGACCGTCCGCACAGAGGTCGCGGACTGTCCGTGGTCGTGGCGGACCGTCCGTCTAGGCAGGGCGGACCGTCCGTAAAATCACCTCAAATCTCCAGTAGCTCCAGGCCCTTTTTCGGACTGTTCGAGCTCCTACCGCGGACCGTCCGCTAGTGTCGCGGACTGTCCGAGAAGGTCACGCGGACCATCCGTGAAAACACTTAGCCAAATCCAAGACAACATCGTCGAACTCTTCTGCACGGATCGTCCGCCAATCACATGCGGACCGTCCGGCAACCTCGCGGACCGTCCGCCAACTTCGCGCGGACCGTCTGAGAAACACGACGGACGAACAGAACGAACAGCTACAGTAACCCGCAGATCTCTCCTCTCAAATCCATCACCGGATCTCCCAGACGGCTAGAGCTCTTGAGACGAAACTTTGGGAGATGATTAGCACCCTAAGAGGATGTTATGCCCCAAAAATCTCGGCCTCTAACTCCCTACAACTCGAGAAATTTCGGATCACACGGAAGAACACCTTCTTACGAGTTCATCCCAAAAACTACGAATCGAGACCGATTCCCGGCGTTTGAGAGGGCAAGATCACACACAAAGAGGCGCAAGGCACTCACCCATGATCCCCTCAAACAAATCCAGAGCCAAAAGGTCTAGAAACGAAGAATCGAGCCAAGAACGAAAATAGCACAAAAAGGAACTCGAGGAGAAACAGAGAGATTCAACTAGCACTTGATTTCATTCCAACAAACAAAGGTCAAATTCTATACAAGGCTAGCAACCTCCCAAACATCCTCCCGCTAAGATCGACATGAAGCACGGGCTAGCCTAGAGAAGCAAGAAAGAAAAATGAACTAGGGTTCCAGAGCGATAACTTGCCATCCCCTCCGCCTCCTATTTATATTAAGTGTCCTGGTGAAGGGAAGTGACCATACTACCCCTACAACTTAACTCTACGATACACGTCCTCAAGGGCAAAACAGTAAAGTTGCAGATAACTCCTCCGGCTGAGCACGCCGTCCATCCGGCCTTGCTTCCCTCCGACGCAAGCTCCCAGATCCCGCCACGCGTCCACCGCTTCGAAGCTTCCCGAACGCGCCCGGATCACCGTCTCCGTCACGTTGGGCCTTTGGGCTCGGTTTTGAGGCCCAAACCGCTTTCTTGTTTGTACCTTTTGTTATTTTATTTCCTCATGTGTTTTAAGTCACTATTAGAAAACTTCACATTCGTCGATGACGTTAGTACCGGCTAACTTCTCAATTTAGTACCGAGCCTCACATATAGTGTCCTTGTAGGCCATTTAATACGGGTTGAAGGTTCGAACCTTCAGTATTACATGGCATTATACAACCAATGGATAAATCCCGCTAGAAGCCATTTTAGTATTTGCTAGTGGCCCGAGCCGATATGAAGTGATGTTTAGGCAAGTGAGTCCGGTTGGTGGTTACAACCGATACTAAGGTCCACCATTTAGTACCGAATCAAGCCATAAACCAGTACTAACATCATTTCTTTAATCACGCTCTTTCTTTCTCCTCGAGATTGGCCATACACCATTTGACTGATGTTGGCTTCATCTCTCTCCCGTGGCCATCTATGGGAGATGCTGTCCATTTTTTTATGATTTATGGGAGTTTCACTCATCCAACTGTTTCAAAGGTTAGTAACTTCGTACTCTCTTCTTTCATGGTTATTATGCTATGTTTTGTGCTCTAGAGTTAGAGTTAGATAAATTTATGATCTTTAAATTGAGAGAGAATGAAGAGACTATTTATTTAGACTATGTTTTGAGCTATGTTATGTGCTCTAGAGTTAGAAAAACTCGCCCCGTTGAGGTGCCCGAAAATGACCCAGATTTTGTAACCGCAGGACTGCGACAAAATGTCATACTGCTGAATGCTTCACCTTCATGGGCAGCTTTTCTTGCAGGCCACGATCCTACCAGGTACAAGCAGGCCGAGGCCTCTCAGACTACTGGCATCGATCTCACACTTGTTAGTAATTGACTGAATGAAACAATCAAGGAAAAAGTCCTATTTACCTCCCTAGACAATTGGTCGAGTTTGTGTTTCCACCCTGGACTCAGAAACTGTCCGAAGAGACTCTCTGGACTCCCAAAACCACCTAAAACAATTTTGGTTTTGTCCTACGTGGCACCAAGTCAACCATCCTACTTGGCGTCACGTCAGTTTTGAGGGAGGTAAATTGGGTTTTGCATGATAGTTCGAGGGGTCAAATAGACTGTATCAGAAAAAAAAATTCATAAAAATACATATAATAAAAAATTATAAAATCGACTTTAATCTTAGAAGATTCAAAGAAAATTTGTTTTTGATAAAAAAATATGAAACAAATTCGAAACAAATTTTCTATATTCAAACGAGACTCGGGATGTATAATTGTATAGATTTTATAACACAAAAGTTCAGAAAATTATACAAGATAAGGAGGGTACCTACTAGCAAATAAACACCAAAAAGAGACCATAAAGATTAAAATAACTACAAGTTAGGAGCATGATTTTTAAAAAATAAGTTTAAATAAAAAATGGGATTTTTAGTTGTATACCTTTTATGAAAAAAGTTACTTTTGAAAGGTTCATTTTTGATAAAGATTCCAAATATTTTAAAATTAGATACCACAAGGGAGAGCATGATTTTAGAAAAGAAAATATGAAAATGGTTTCATGATTTTTTTATCTAAAATTCATTTTCTATGAATCTTCTAAGATCAAAATAAGCTTGAGATTTTTAATTATATATATATTTAAAAAATAATATTTTTATAAACTTCATTTGAACCGTTCGGGTCAGGACGGAGGATGTGTCCAGGGATTCATGCTGCAGCTGCCACCCTTGAGATTATGCTGGCAAATCTCATGTACTGTTTTGACTGGGAGTTACCGGAAGGTGTTAAAAAGGAGGACATCGATATGACGGTGGTGTTTGGATTAACCGTGCATAGGAAGGAGAAGCTCTTCCTTGTCCCCAAGATTGCTTGGTGAGCATACAACTTGTTGCAATATGTGCGGCAGAATGTTGTGCAATGATAAATAAATAATGGTGCCCTAGCTGATGAATGTGTGTGTGTTTTTTGGGAAACAACTGATGAATGTGTCATCTGTGTTTCATTTCTAGTTATATACAAGATGTATGTGATTTCAAGTCATTTTAATGTGTTGTCACGTACATGTGTCAGCACAGGTTGTTGGTTGGTCATGTTACAATCAATTAGTCAAGTTCACTCTAGTATGTACCTTAGCATGTTGGTTCAACCTACGGATTGTTTTGTTTAGTTAGGTTTCTTGTCTCTTTTTTTAGGGGAGATGGTTGTTTGGGCGGGGGCTGTAGATCAGTATCGTAAATACGGTCTCACTACTCACATATGTTCTTTGAGTTGAGCCATTTTCTTTTTCTATGTTTATATGCTTCATTGTTTGTACCCTTTGTTATTTTATTTCCTTCTCTTATGTGTTTTAAGTTGCTAACATAAAACTTTACATTCATTGATGGCGTTAGTACTGGTTGCGCGTTGGGTAGATACTAACACTATATTTAGTACCGGGCCTCACACACAGTGTTCTTCAATCATTACTAAATGGCAACACAGCCCACGAATAAATCCGGTTGGAAGCTATTTTAGTATCTACTGGTGTGGCCCGAGCCGATATGAAATGATGTTTAGACATTTTAGTACAGTTATTAATTAGTGGTTACAACCGGTACTAAGGCCATGAGCCATGACCCGATACAAACGTCATTTCTTTAATTGCACTTTTTCTTTCTTCTCGAGCTTGGCCATACACCATTTGACCGATCTTGGCTTCATCTCTCTCCCACGGTGACCTATGGGAGATGTTGGCCATTTTTTTCACGATTTGTGGGAATTTCACTCATCCAACTGGTTAGTAACTTTATATTCTGGTTATTATGCTATGTTTTGTGCTTTAGAGTTAGAGAAATTTATAATTTTTAAATTGAGAGAATGTAGAGATTGTTTATTTAGACTATGTTTGAGCTATGTTATATGCTCTAAAAGCTGTTGAGATGTTGCTGGTACTCTGGCCCTTAAGGCGACGTGGCCCGTTGAGGTGCCCCAACCGCACGACTGCAGCAAAATGCTTCATCTTCATGGGCAGCTTTTCTTGCAGGCCATGGGCCTATCAGGTACAAGCAGGCCGAGGCCTGTCAGACTGTAGTCATCGATCTCACACTTGTTATCCTCAAAACAAAAAAAATGTCTGAATGAAACAATCAATGGGCACAACAGTAGTACGTAACGTATGGAGCATTGGGTCTGGCCCAGTCACTGTGTAATAAATAGAAAGAAAACTCTAGCACGGTACGTTAGATGATACTCCTTTCCCTACGTCAGTTGGCTGACGATTCTCTTACGTTATCACCACAATGTTTGGTCATTGGTCATCGTGAAAAAAAAACAAATTAGAGAAAATATAAAAGGACATGTATCGTTCGATTGCTGCTGCAATAAACCTATATACATTACAATAGTAATAGTAGTGCAACGAACACAGGCATATCTGAACTGAATCGCCCGAACTTGACAAAGTTGATTATTTCACCCTAGCTACCGAGAGAGAAGAGGGGGCAATTAACTCATTCGAAATCAAATGACCTAGCTCCTGTGTGTGTGGATCTTGCTATTGATCTCAGAGTCCTTGCTTCCTCTGCTACGATAAAGGGGCAGCTCGCAGCTTGCAAGCTTGCATTATTGGAGGCAGCTTCCAACTAATAATGCAGCATCTAACCGAAAATACATATGTTGACACCAAAAATTGGCACCAGGAAGAGGCTGACATGTGGGCCGGATTTGGTAGAAGGATGCTATTCGGCTAAAAGGGTTTTTTCTGAAGCATTCGGCAAAGATGCTCTGCGGTCGGGAACGCGTCGCCATTCGGCTGAAATGTTCGGCAGAGATACTCTGCGGTCGGGAATGCGTCATCATTCGGCAGAGGCATTGTTCCGCAGGCAAAGAGTGGTAGCATTCGGGAAGACATGATGACGTGGATCAACATAAGGAAAAGGCCGGTTCGAACAAGGAAAGCAATATGGGCACGAAGATTCGTCATTTATTTTTAGAAACAAGTGTTGTAGTCGTGTCCGACTAGGAGTTGTGTCAAGACCTGGGTATAAATATAAACCCATGGCAGCTGTAAAAGAGATCGAATCAATCACACAACAAACCGGCCCCGTGCCAACATCGAGTCCTTTAGTCGAGTCGTCGAGTTCTTCGAGAGGAGTCATCGATCCGTCGACCTCCGTAAGTACCGGCAACCTTGTATCATGCTTAGTATCATGCGGTGGATTTAAGCTTTGATGCAAGTAGTCTTGTTACCATGCTTAGTATCATCCGGTGGATTTAAGTTGTGGTCTCAAGAAGGTTCCTCTGTTAGGTCATGAGCCATGCGGTGGGCTAAGATCTAGTATGGACCAAGTTATCGGCTCTGTTAGATTTCGGCAAGATCTAACAGATTCATTAAGTTACCCCGTGTTGCTCCTCTTTTACTATGTGCTTAATTCATGCAACACACCTTTGCCCAATCTAGATCGGCTAGAATCGGCTCTGCTTCACGCCGTGATGAATTATCCCCTCACAGCCGAATCCGAAACCGATCTAGATTGCTACATGTCGCGGGTTCAAGCTTGTTGGCATCGTGTAGATCTTGACAGAACCGGGTATCATGCGGTAGATGCAGGTTTTTGGGTCGTCTTAGAGCTAATCATCCGGTGGATTAGAATTCGATTCGATCTGATAGATTTATCTTTACCGATTAGGCTTGTTCCTTCGCCATGGACCCCGATTCGGCTAAATAGCCGTATTCGGCAGTGCTCTCACGAGTGAACGTGTGTTCGTGGGTTTGCATTGGACAATGAATGCTTTTAGCCTTTCACGATTAGATTGTATCATGCGGTGGATTGATCTAATCTGATTGGTGGTGTGGCCTCAAACGAGTTGTATCATGCGGTGGATTAACTCGTTCGCTGCCATGCTTGACGGGTGCTGCTTTCGGCCTATGCATTCTTGTTTTAATGTAAATTCGTGACTGTGTTGTGGGTTCGTAACTAAACATCGAATGCTTTTAGCTTTTCATGGTTAGATTGTATCATGCGGTGGATTGGTCTAATCTGATTAGTGGTGTGGTCACAAACAAGTCGTATCATGCGGTGGATTAACTTGTTTGTTATCATGCTTGACGGGTGCTGCTTTCGGCCTATGCATTCTTTGTTTACTGCGAATTTATGATCATGTTTCACCCTTTTATTTATTTATCATGCTCTGTTTCTCGCTAATCGGCTATGAGTATGTGTTACAATGTTCATTTGGTTGAAAGCCGATCTTTCGTCATGCTTACGTCATGCATTCGGCAGTACGTTCCCTGCGTGCCTTGCCGATTGCCGAATGAGGTTTTAACTGCCGACAGATAGCTTCCCTGTAGCTATTTGTCTCTCGAGATTGGCTTCAACGCCGCAAATATGGAACTGTCTGGTCTCACCCGGCACGTTCCAGGTTTTGATCTAAACCTTTTTGTCCCTTTGTTAGTTTTCAGGCAAACTGACTGGCACGTTTCCGGATTCAAAAGCCCGGGCCACGTTTGAAGCCAGCTTGTTCGGCTTGCTGTGTGCTTGGCGTGAGGTGCGGATTTTACGTCAACACACTTTTTGGCACGCCCGGTGGGACACACACATACAAGTTTTCAAGATGCCTGAGTTGAGCGACATCATGGATGTCACTTTGGAAGAGTTGTCTGAAGAACATCAACAGATGGTAAAGGCTGCTGCTAGTCAATTCATTAACAAATGTTTACTGTCTTTCGCCAAGAACAGGAGCGGTGCACCTTTTCTCAAGTCTGATCTGCCAAGAGTTCTCCTTCCTGGGCAATCTGATCTTACTGAAGAAGAAGAGAGGGAGAGATTCTCGGGCTTGTTATACAAAGCTTTGGGAGAGACAATGACCAATCACAATGCTGCGTTCTTAAACAGTTTTCGGCATATAATGATAAGCATTTTTGGTCAGCATGTGGATAAACCCTTTGAGCAGATACATGGGCAATTGGGTGGCCCGACATACTTCAATGTTCAAGCACCAGTTCAGAAACCACATGGTAAAGGAAATGCTGATGAAACTGGAGGTTCTGGTGTTAAAGATATAAATGGACAACCGATTCGGCAAGATCCTCAGCTTGCACTGCCGAAAACTCGCACATACGGTGATATGGCATTCAGCACCACAGGGAATCCGCCTGCTTCTGCTTACAAGATATCTCCTTTGAACAACAGACTGCAGAGGGATTTATATGGAAACGGATATTCAGAGTTTATGGATTACAATGCTGTCGACGCCCTCCCGAATCCTGGATATGTTGGTACTGCAGGTATGCTTGCTGGAAGACCAGGGAATCAAGATACCAATATTGATCTCATGGTGCAAAAAATGACCGATGTATTGCAAAATCAATTCGGTCTGAAGCCTAAAAGTCAGGGGTACATGTATTCGTCTCCTTTCCCGGAATGGTACCAAAGGGTATCATTGCCGAATAGAGTCAAGGTGCCTACAGAATTTACTAAATTCTCAGGACAAGATGATACAAGTACTGTGGAACATATAGCTCGATATCTGATGCAGCTTGGAGAGGCTTCGGCAGATGAGGCTTTCAGAATCAGATACTTTCCTTTGTCACTGACGGGTCCAGCTTTTACATGGTTTGCTTCTTTGCCTGCTCAGTCGATCTGTACATGGAAAGACTTGGAACAGAAATTCCATGCTCATTACTACATTGGCAGTACCGAGAAAAAGTTGGTTGATTTGACCAGCTTAAGGCAGAGGAATAATGAAACACCTACAGAGTTCCTCAGGAGGTTTAGGGAAACTAAGAGTATGTGCTTTTCTCTGAACATACCTGATGATCAACTAGCTGGTATGGCTGTAGCTGGAATGCTGCCTGCTATTCGGGAGAAGCTATTCGGGATGGAGTTTGATGATCTGGGCCAGTTGTCGCACAGATTGGCCTTGATGAGTAACCAGGCGTATGGTTTCAAGAAAGATGTCAGATTTGCTAAAAATAATGATGTGGCTGACATCTATAACCAATTCCTTGAAAGAGCAGATCAAGAAGATGAATATGAAGATAGCGAGGAGATAGCTGCAGCAGAGATAGTATGGAGCAAAGAACCAGTTACAATGACTCAAAGATGGATCAAACAGATGAAGGGAACATATGATTTTGATGTGACTAAGGCAGACAAATTATTTGAGTTCCTGGTAAAAGAAGGCCGAATCAAATTGCCAGAGGGGCATTCTATGCTTCGGCCCGATGGAGTGAAAGATAAGAGGTACTGTGGATTTCATGATAGAAATTCTCATTCCATTAATGAATGCAGAGTCTTTAGGATGAAGATTCAGAAAGCTATCCAGGAAGGACATCTGAAATTCGACAACAAGATGAAACTGGACAATAACCCTTTCCCTCAGAATATGATCGGTTTCTCGGTTAATATGGTGAATGCTGTTCCATCTGAAGAAAAGGGGAGATTGAAAGTTTTAACCTCAAAGAAGGCAAGACAGGATGGTTCAGTTGATCCCACTCGGCAGATCACAATTGAGCAGGTTCGCCAGAAAAATCTTCGGTTCCCGAATAGCCGATTTGAAGTGGGAGAATCCTTTAAACCTAGAGTTACTACACGTATTCTCCTCAACAAATGGCAGCGTCAGCAAGAAAAAGAGCGTTTTCAAAGGCGTGAATACGAGGAGGAGAAAAGAAGACGCGAAGAAAGAAGGTTTGAGGAAGAACAAGAAGAGTATGCTCGAGAGCAGGAACGTGCGCATTGGGGGTGTGCATTCTTCAGACACTGTTGGAACGAAGGTTTAAAGCTGCCTACAAGGGATAACTGTCCTGAGTGCAATAATGGATGGATTGATCATGAGGAAGAAGATCGTGAGTATGTTTGGCAGAAAGGACAGTGGTGTCCACCTGGTTTAAGAAGGAGTCAGAAGAGAAGAGTCCAACGCCTGAGGAATCAAGAATTAAAGCAAGCAAGGCCTAGGATGAAGTCGATATGGCTCCCAAAAGACAGGCCTGACGAACATAGTCATTCGGCTCCTACATGCATGGTATGTTTCTTGCCGAATGAATTCATGGCTCCAGCTAATCAAATTGTACAGGAAGAAATATTGCCCGATATAGATGATGCCGAACAATTTGGGTTAATGGCACAATTGATGTTGAACAAACAAGCTGTTTTTGAGAAGCCAACCCAGAATCGGCACATGAAGCCACTGTACTTGAAGGGATATGTTAATGGCAAACCATTGACCAAGATGTTTGTCGATGGAGGAGCTGCTGTCAATGTAATGCCATATACCACATTCAGGAAGCTTGGTATGGGTCCTAGAGATTTGACACCAACGAGCATAATTCTAAATGATTTTGCTGGAAATCCTTCGGACACCAAGGGATGCGTGCATGTTGATCTGATGATTGGGTCCAACACTCTGCTTACGACTTTCTTTGTCATTGAGGGCAAAGGGGCATATAGCTTGTTGCTTGGAAGAGATTGGATTCATGCAAATTGTTGTATTCCATCTACTATGCATCAACAGCTTATTCAGTGGATAGATGATGAGGTGGAGATTGTCCAAGCAGATGATTCAATAAGCGTGGCAAATATGGAACCAGCTTTCTGGGAGTATCAAGGCATAGATTGTTTCTCAGGTAAAGACTGGGGAGAAGGTCCTGTGGCACCAGCCAGCAGTGATCAGCAGCCGATCGAAGCAGTCGGCTCTCATAGTAATTTTTGATGGAGAATCCAATTGATGGAACTGATGGAAAATTAGGACGTGGATTTGTGTCGGCCGATAAATTAGAAGAAGTGGACATTGGAGATGGTGATAAGCCAAGGCCGACATTTATCAGTGCTAACTTGGATTCGGTTTTCAAAGAAAAATTGGTGACATTGTTAAAGGAATACAAGGACTGCTTTGCTTGGGATTATTCGGAGATGCCCGGTCTAGACCGTTCTATTGTTGAGCATCGGTTGCCAATCAAACCTGGATACAGGCCTTACAAGCAACCACCCCGAAAAATTTACAAGGAAGAAGTGTTGGCCGATGTGAAAAAGGAAATTGAAAGATTACTAGATGCAAATTTCATTCGGCCCTGTAAATACGCGGATTGGATCTCTAATATTGTTCCTGTCTATAAGAAAAATGGAAAGATGAGGGTTTGCATAGATTTTAGAGACCTAAACAAGGCTACACCCATGGATGGATATCCAATGCCTATTGCTGATTCATTGGTTGATGCTGCTGCTGGATACAAAGTGCTTAGTTTCATGGACGGTAACGCAGGATACAATCAGATTTATATGGCATTGGAAGATATAGTAAAGACAGCTTTCAGGTGTCCTGGACACATAGGGTTGTTTGAGTGGGTTGTCATGACCTTTGGATTGAAAAATGCCGGTGCAACTTATCAAAGGGCTATGAATTATATTTTTCATGAGTTGATCGGCAAGATTGTGGAAATATATATTGATGATGTGGTGATCAAGTCTTTGGATCATGAGTCTCATTTGGCCGACATAAGGAAAACTCTAGAATGCACCAGGAAACATGGGCTTAAGATGAACCCGAACAAGTGTGCTTTTGGGGTTTCGGCTGGAGAGTTTCTGGGATTTTTGATACATGAAGGAGGAATAGGAGTTGGTAAGAAAAGCATGAAGGCAATTGATGAAATTGTTCCTCCAACTAATCTTAAAGAGCTACAATCACTGCTTGGCAAGATAAATTTTGTGAGAAGGTTCATATCAAACTTGTCACAAAAGGTGTTGCCCTTTTCCTCGTTGTTGAAAATAAAAAAGGATCAAAAGTTTGTATGGGGTGACGAACAACAGAAGGCTTTTAATGAAATAAAAGAGTACATGAAGAAGCCACCAGTATTGGCGCCTCCACAATTGAACAAGCCTTTCAAGTTGTACGTGGCGGCCGATGCCCAAACTATTGGATCGGCCCTCATTCAAGAATTTGAAGGAAAGGAAAGAGTGGTTGCATACCTTAGCCGAAAGTTATTAGATCCAGAGACAAGGTATTCGGCTATAGAGAAGCTTTGCTTATGTGTTTACTACTCCTGTACAAAATTTCGGCACTATTTACTACATGCCGAATGCATTGTGTATTCAAAGTTTGATGTGATAAAACACATGTTGTCTATGCCAATTTTGAACGGAAGGATTGGCAAATGGATTTTAGCTTTGTCTGAATTTGAGTTAAAGTTTGAATCGGCAAAGGCTGTTAAGGGACAGATTATTGCCGACTTCATTACTGAACATCATGATACATCGATGAATTTGCTTAACATTGTTCCTTGGGTGTTATTCTTCGATGGATCTTCATGCAACAAAGGTGGTGGAGCAGGTATCTTATTAATTTCACCCAAAGGAGAAACATTTGAGTTTGCTGTTCCCATTCAATCTGCTGTTACTAACAATCAAGCTGAGTATGAGGCATTGCTCAAAGGGCTCCAATATTTGAAAGAAACAAAGGCCATTGCGGTTGAAATTTTTGGAGATTCAGAATTGGTCATAAAGCAATTGAATGGTGAATATGAGTGCAAAAGTGATACCTTGAGGAATTACTATGAAGAATGCAAAGAAATATTGAAGAGCTTTCGGTCAGTAATTCTACAACACATTCCTAGAGGGGATAATGGAGAGGCAAATAGATTGGCCCAAAGTGCATCAGGTTATAAAGAGCTTCGAGAAGTTTTTGCTAATGATGTATATGCATTCGGGAGTAATCTGGCAGAAGATGATTGGAGAAAAGAGATTGCCGATTATCTGGAAAATCCATCCCGAAAGGTTTCTAGAAAGCTCAGGTATAAAGCTTTAAAGTTTGTTCTTCTTGATGATAATTTGTATTATAAATCCCTGGATGGAGTGCTGTTACATTGCTTAAATCATGAAGAAGCAAAAAGGCTGATGAGTGAAGTACATGATGGGTTGTGTGGAGCACATCAATCGGCCTACCGAATGAAGTGGGTTATTAGAAGAACTGGATATTATTGGCCGACAATGTTGGAAGATTGTTTTGAATATTATAAAGGATGTCAAGATTGTCAGAAATTTGGAAACATTCAGAGAGTTCCGGCATCGGCTTTGAATCCCATTGTCAAGCCATGGCCATTCAGAGGATGGGGAATAGATTTGATTGGCCAAATAAATCCTCCATCTAGCAAGGGGCATAAATTTGTACTTTTGGCAACCGATTATTTTACCAAGTGGGTTGAGGCAATTCCATTAAAGAAGGTGACATCGGAGAATATGGTTGAATTTGTTAAAGAACACATCATTTACAGATTTGGGATTCCTCAGACAATCACCACTGATCAAGGGACTCAATTTACATCTTCAGAATTCAGAGATTTTGCTGAGAGTATGGGCATCAAATTATTGAATTCTTCTCCTTATTACGCCCAAGCTAATGGTCAGGCAGAGGCTTCTAACAAGATTATGATTAAAATTATACAGAAAAAGATTGATCAGAAGCCGAGAAAGTGGCATTCGGTACTCAATGAGGCTTTATGGACTTACCGAATGGCTCCACATGGGGCTACACAGACGTCTCCTTATGAGTTGGTGTATGGGCATCATGCTGTTTTGCCATGGGAGATACAATTAGACTCAAGAAGAATAAAGTTGCAAAAGGATTTAAGTTCTAAAGATTATAAAGATTTAATGATGGACGAATTAGAAGATTTGCATATGATTCGTCTCAGGGCCTTGGAGAATATTGAGAAGAATAAAATGCGAGTTGCTAAGTATTACAACAAGAAGGTGAAGGTTAAGCAATTCACAGAAGGTGATCTAGTTTGGAAAGCAATATTGCCGATTGGAACCAAATATGCAGCATTCGGCAAGTGGTCTCCAAATTGGGAAGGTCCTTTCAGAGTGGTTAGATGCGTGCCTGGAAATGCATATATTTTGAAGACATTATTGGGAGAAGAATTTGCTTCTGCTATAAATGGAAGATATTTGAAGAGGTATTATCCCAGTGTTGAAATCAATCGGTGATTGATATATTAATTTGCCGAACAGCCGATATTCGGGAAGAAATCGCCTTCAGAACAAATGTTAACAGAAAAGGAGAATGGCCAGTACTGAATGTATTGCCCTTAGCACAAAATATATTACATCAAAAGTTCATGCAAGATCACAAAAGATAAGTTTTATTGCCGAAATTCCATAAATCCCTAGTACAAACTAATGGAATAGCTTGTTCAAAACGGACTGGGGATGAATGGAATCGGCAATGGCGGCGCCATGAGCATCAAGGCGATCTATGGAGGCCTCGATGTCGTCGATCTCCTCCGGGTTACCATTAGCGAAGCCGGTCGGTAGCCTGGAGTAGTCGGTATTGGTGTGCGTCGACATGGCGACTAGGCCTGCAGCAGTGCCCAGACGGATGCCGTGCGAGGCCACCTCATCGATGCGGCCCGCCACCGCGCCGAGGCGAGCTTCTGGTGTGTCCCCAGGAGCATTCACCTTGTTCGCCAGCTCATTCGCCAGCGCCTTCAGCCGATCGAGTTCGGCATCACGCGCTGCAAGTTTACAAAAGGGGCAGCAGAATAATATCAGTTGGGGGACAAGGTTGAGATTGAGCAGATTGCAGGACTCACCATCAATGACTTCGAGCAGTTACTTGCGCTCGTGCTGCCATTCGAGGTCAGCAATCCCGGCTTGTTTGGAGATAGCCTCCAGTTCGCGACGAGAGTCGTCGCGCTCCGCCTTGAATCGGCGGGCATCGCCGTCCGTGTAGCGGTAGTCGTCCGATTCGAGAGATCGATTGGACGAACTCGAAGATGCCGCAGGAGCAGCGGCTGGAGCCGCAACTGGCGCACCAGCGCCGGCAATCCATTGGATTACCCTGAAAGAACAAAGAGATTCGTCAAAAAAGAGGGAGGAAATCTCGAGAAGAACAGAGAGAAGCAAGCAGTTACTCACCTGCGGCGAGCGCCGGCACGACTTCCTTCGGCCTCATCGGCGGCCGGGCGCCTCCTGTTG
Source organism: Echinochloa phyllopogon (assembly GCA_033239725.1). Lineage (NCBI taxonomy): Eukaryota > Viridiplantae > Streptophyta > Magnoliopsida > Poales > Poaceae > Echinochloa > Echinochloa phyllopogon. The sequence goes on along the minus strand of BTCW01000006.1, from coordinate 414,219 downwards.
TTGTCGGCCATTGGAAGTTCCTCGGAATGACTGTGGATGGGGAAAAGAATGGCTTGGGCCGGCAAGAACTTGGAAGGCGAAGAACTTGGTGAAGAAACTATGGGCTGCCTGGGTGTTTATTTATAGAACCCGCAGAGGAAACCGTGGCCAAAGATTGTGGCGCATATTCCGAAGAGTTCGGAAGGTGGAAAGGATTTTCCAGCCGATCGGTTCTCATGTCGTTTGGGATTCTTATCGAGTCGTATTCGGCTTTGACTGGATGGGATTCGGCTATGTCATAGTTGAAGCGTTTTCGGGTCTAAGTACTATTATGGCCAACTTTGCCGAATGAGTCATCCACAATGAAGGAAAACAGAGTTAAAAGGATGACAAGATTACAGGGTTAATAAAACATTCGGCTATCAAACATAATTCACACACCCAAGAACTTTGAGATTACATTTTTGGCATTTGATATCATATTGCTAATGTTTTCTAATAAGTTTTTATCAGCTTCTTGGGTTCTGGTCAGAGCAGCCAGCTTCGCCTTGAGTTGTTTGTCTTCGTTCAGAGCTGCTAAGGCTTCCTTTCGCCTTCTCTCTGTTAACTTGGGAAGCTCGATTATCTTCTTCTTGTCAGCTTCAATTTCGGCCGATAAATTTCTCAATTCGGCTTCGAGCGCAGCTTTTCTGATCTCCTTCATTTCAAGTTCAGATTCCAGTTTGATCAATGATTCCTTGTCATTCTGAACTTGAGTATGCAGGTCTTTTACAGATTGCTTGACCAAAGTTCTCCTTTGCTCCAAGGCTGGTTGAGCCGATTGATTCTTCAGAGCTTGCTTCACTGCGATAAACTGATCATCCAATCTGGAAATTGGATCTAAAGAAGTCTTGATATCGGCAGGAAGATCTTGGTCAAAGGATTCAAGCAAATCTCTTAAAAGATCAGCATTGGTAACTTGTTCCCGAGTGTCTTTTTGCAGAAAAGAGAGGATTTCCTTCAATTTTGCTTGGTTCTCCTCTGATAAAGTTGGACCAGAAGAGGTCTCTTCTCCTTGTTCGGCAACTAGATCATCCACAGCAAATGAATAGCTGGGTGAAGAAGTGGTTTTCTCCTGAAAAAAGATATTGCCGAATTATTGATGATCCATTGAATAAAGAACTGGAAGACTGGGTAATTATCTCTACCTCATTCCTGGTCTCTTGGATAGAAAGAGAGGGTAGCTCGAGCTCAGGCAGAGATTCTTGTATATCATGCTGAGGAGAGCTTGGAAGATCTGTTGGTGGAGGAGAGACTTCTAGTTGAGGAACATCAAGAGAGGCTGAAGCTAGTTCTTGATGAGAAGGAGAATTCTCCAAGATTGGGTCTATTGAAATTTGCTCTGAAACTGAAAAGGAATCAATGCCGATGGAAAGGAACTTTAAAGATGAGATAGTGAGAAATTTTACCAATCATTGAAGCATCGGCAGGACCTGCACTGATTGCTAGCTGTTGTTCTCTACCCTGAAATCAAAAGGAAATAAAGCTGAGCAAAAACACCAAAAGCATTATGGTCAAAGAAGAAGGACTCTGACCTTGATTTTGCTACTTGTTCTTTTCTTCTTTACAACTGAGGGAGCAGCTATAAGGAGGGTTTTCCTCTTGACAGATGATGGTCTAGTGAGTATTGGATCTGAAGAAGCTTGTCTAGCCATCAACTGAGCCAAAGTAGGGGATTGGTGCCCCAAAGCAGAGATTGGGCCTGCAGTTTTGTATAAAATTACCCTGGCAAGAGGGGCAGGTGTTATGTCCTGCAAAATAATAAAGTCAGAATCAATTGGGACTAATGTTGTTAAGGCAGATAAAGGAATGAGCATATTACCTCTGCAGTTGGCTGATAATCAGACATTAATTCGAGACAGAAGGGATGAATTGGCATGTTGAAGATATGATCATGGAATTCTTGCCACCAGAGAGTGAAGGAAGGATGAGCAGATGTTATTGGCACAAAAGGATCGGGTGCATAAATAGTTCCACAGCATTTATAGTTGAAGATCCTTCTTGTTTCTGTGAAATCCTTAACTATCTCCCTAGGCCTGAGGAATTCATGGAGGAATAGCCTAGGGGGCACTTGGCCACATCCCAACTGTCTAGCCATCATGTTTGGCTGATAAAATTCATAAGTGCTTTGGACTAGCCTCCCTCCACAGAATTCGGCTGGCAAGGTGCAGGGCTGGATGAAGGCATTAAAAATTGCTACAGATTGTACATCAATGCATCCAGTCTCAAAGCTGAATTCGCAAGGGAGGGTAAGATTGTCATTGTCCAAATAAGGGAACCAAAGAGGATTGGCAAAACCTCTGAAGAAGAGCTCAAACAGTTCACCAATGTTTTTGTTGATAGGTACAGTGGAGGCAGCTTCTCCATAAGTTTGACAACCTTTGGTTCTCCGGGTTTCTCCTTCTTTATAATTGATTGAAGGGAAGTCTCGGCTGTTGAGATCAATAGCAACAATTTGATGCATGTATAATTGCAGCCACATTTGGACAAACCACCAGGGACCATTGACACAGGGGATCTTCTTGTTAGTGTGCATCAGGTGGGTGGTTTGGTTGAGCATATGGTAAACACTTCCCAGGAGATATTTCCCAAGTGGGATGACTTTTCCAGCAGCCAGCTCTTCAGCCATCACAATGTGATTCAAGGTTGGCTCATTGGCTTTGCCACAAAAGACTGATCTGCATAGCCACATATTCAGGAAGGCCCTGTATTCAACATCGGTCAGAGGGCCATCAGACATATGATTCTGAATGTATCTCTTATATCCAACCCCTGTTTTCACTCCTGTCTGCTTGGAGGAACCTTTATGATCATATGGGTGTACAGTTCCTGTGACATTCAGGCCGGTCATCATGTAGACATCGGCCAAAGTTGGAGACATTGGGCCATGGCCGAAAAGAAAAGCATTTGCACCATTGGACCAGAAGTGGCAAGCTGCGATCAGAAGGTTCTCATTCTTTGGTGTTTCAGCTAGGGATAGCTCCAAGCAATGAGAAATGCGAAGATTGTCCCAATTCTGCGTCTGAGGGCTTTTATCATCAGACATCCTTTTATACCAGTTTCTCCATCCGGCGATTGGGGGCAAAGGCCAGTTCTTGAAAGCGTCTTGCCACTCATGAGGTTTTGTCAGTGAAATCTTAAAAGGAATCCGCTGAGATTCGGCCGCAATGATTTCAGAAGGATCTGAATCTCCTACGGGACCGAGGAAATAAGATGGAGATTTTTCCTTAACAGGGATGAGGATTTCGGTAGCTAGGGCCTATCAAGAATGAAAGGGGATAAGAAGAAATTTAAAATGCAAATCGAAAGAAGACTGCCGAACATGCTTGAGGGGATTGAAGTTTACCTGGAGAGCAAGATCTTGGTCCGCCATTTGAAGGTTGGATCTTGGAAGACGATGACTTAGGGTTCGGATCCGGATGAGAGCTCTGAAGATTCGGAAGGAGAAGCGGGTGCCGAACAGAACTAACTTGGAAATGTTAAGTGCTTTTGGTCAATTCCGAGATAAAAGTTACCTCTTATCCCGAAATTGAAGGGGCATGTGTTGACACCAAAAATTGGCACCAGGAAGAGGCTGACATGTGGGCCGGATTTGGTAGAAGGATGCTATTCGGCTAAAAGGGTTTTTTCTGAAGCATTCGGCAAAGATGCTCTGCGGTCGGGAACGCGTCGCCATTCGGCTGAAATGTTCGGCAGAGATACTCTGCGGTCGGGAATGCGTCATCATTCGGCAGAGGCATTGTTCCGCAGGCAAAGAGTGGTAGCATTCGGGAAGACATGATGACGTGGATCAACATAAGGAAAAGGCCGGTTCGAACAAGGAAAGCAATATGGGCACGAAGATTCGTCATTTATTTTTAGAAACAAGTGTTGTAGTCGTGTCCGACTAGGAGTTGTGTCAAGACCTGGGTATAAATATAAACCCATGGCAGCTGTAAAAGAGATCGAATCAATCACACAACAAACCGGCCCCGTGCCAACATCGAGTCCTTTAGTCGAGTCGTCGAGTTCTTCGAGAGGAGTCATCGATCCGTCGACCTCCGTAAGTACCGGCAACCTTGTATCATGCTTAGTATCATGCGGTGGATTTAAGCTTTGATGCAAGTAGTCTTGTTACCATGCTTAGTATCATCCGGTGGATTTAAGTTGTGGTCTCAAGAAGGTTCCTCTGTTAGGTCATGAGCCATGCGGTGGGCTAAGATCTAGTATGGACCAAGTTATCGGCTCTGTTAGATTTCGGCAAGATCTAACAGATTCATTAAGTTACCCCGTGTTGCTCCTCTTTTACTATGTGCTTAATTCATGCAACACACCTTTGCCCAATCTAGATCGGCTAGAATCGGCTCTGCTTCACGCCGTGATGAATTATCCCCTCACAGCCGAATCCGAAACCGATCTAGATTGCTACGTGTCGCGGGTTCAAGCTTGTTGGCATCGTGTAGATCTTGACAGAACCGGGTATCATGCGGTAGATGCAGGTTTTTGGGTCGTCTTAGAGCTAATCATCCGGTGGATTAGAATTCGATTCGATCTGATAGATTTATCTTTACCGATTAGGCTTGTTCCTTCGCCATGGACCCCGATTCGGCTAAATAGCCGTATTCGGCAGTGCTCTCACGAGTGAACGTGTGTTCGTGGGTTTGCATTGGACAATGAATGCTTTTAGCCTTTCACGATTAGATTGTATCATGCGGTGGATTGATCTAATCTGATTGGTGGTGTGGCCTCAAACGAGTTGTATCATGCGGTGGATTAACTCGTTCGCTGCCATGCTTGACGGGTGCTGCTTTCGGCCTATGCATTCTTGTTTTAATGTAAATTCGTGACTGTGTTGTGGGTTCGTAACTAAACATCGAATGATTTTAGCTTTTCATGGTTAGATTGTATCATGCGGTGGATTGGTCTAATCTGATTAGTGGTGTGGTCACAAACAAGTCGTATCATGCGGTGGATTAACTTGTTTGTTATCATGCTTGACGGGTGCTGCTTTCGGCCTATGCATTCTTTGTTTACTGCGAATTTATGATCATGTTTCACCCTTTTATTTATTTATCATGCTCTGTTTCTCGCTAATCGGCTATGAGTATGTGTTACAATGTTCATTTGGTTGAAAGCCGATCTTTCGTCATGCTTACGTCATGCATTCGGCAGTACGTTCCCTGCGTGCCTTGCCGATTGCCGAATGAGGTTTTAACTGCCGACAGATAGCTTCCCTGTAGCTATTTGTCTCTCGAGATTGGCTTCAACGCCGCAAATATGGAACTGTCTGGTCTCACCCGGCACGTTCCAGGTTTTGATCTAAACCTTTTTGTCCCTTTGTTAGTTTTCAGGCAAACTGACTGGCACGTTTCCGGATTCAAAAGCCCGGGCCACGTTTGAAGCCAGCTTGTTCGGCTTGCTGTGTGCTTGGCGTGAGGTGCGGATTTTACGTCAACAACATATTTGCACAAAGAATTATATATATATTGCACTGGTTGTTGAGCAAGCAATCAGATGACACCATTGTCACCTGGGTCAGGTCAATTTACATTATTTTTTGACCTAGAGACCAAGCATCATGGAAACCATTGTCATATACAAACGACCTCAATTTTGTCGGTATTAAAATGATCAGTAATTTTGTACTCTTGCCAAAAATTCCAGTCGACCCTAGTGCTTGATCATGCAATTAGTTTGTTTCATGCAGATGATCCTTACGAATGTATTGCCTTGGTGGATGCAGATTAGTAATCTTTTAAGATACTTTTTACATGGATCCGTCTTTTTATTTTTTATTACTGCTTCAAGTGACGGTCACTTTAGCATGCAGTACATTGGAAGTAACATGAATGCTTGATTTAGGTAGGGACTCAACACCGTGCCACAGCTGGTTTCATATTATTATTGACCCAGACAAAACGGATTACTGTATATTATTAGTCACGATGAACACTACTAATTGGATGTCGACTTCACCAGGTATCATTTATATGTCACTAGCTGCCATATGCATTTTGATCGAGATTAAAGTAGAATATGTGTAGTACTCTTATATTTATATACCTCTGGTGGAGAAGCAACTGCGCAATAGCTTGGCCGCCACACACACCAACAATGATAATTTGTGACCCAGATAGCGTCTTGAATATGTGTATGCTGCTTCTATTCCAAAATAAGTGGAAGATAAATTTATTTATTAGTTAACAAAACATGAATACAGACATAGACATTGACGTACACGCACACCTCAGCTCTACAAATACACACATGCAAACCATACTCCTAGAACTACAAGCACCTCCGAGAGACAGGTACAGCGGATCCGATCTTGAGATTCATGAAGTCACTTGAGGTGTCTTGCTGTCCATGGGGACGTCTCATCGTCTACCACTGAAAGAATAACGCTGATTCATTCCTAAAATAAATCCAGTAAAATACATGTACCTTACTCGAGGATTTAAATTTAGGTGAATAGATTCCAGCACAAAGAACCTGGCCTAATCAACTGAGCTACACTTGGTTCGCAACATCAATTTGTAATTGTGACTGTAAACTACTTTTGACGGTAAAAGTAATTGTAAACTACTTATACATTACTTTCACAATCAATCTGGAGTTCATCTGTACTAGGTGCCATCGCAATCCAGCGTACGTGCACTTCTCTTCTCTAAGATATGAGCACAACTAGTAGAGCATTTGCATTTCCAGATAGCGCGCAAGCATATCATGAGCATCTCCATATCTAGAGAGCATCTGCTGCTGCACTTCCCTAAGATCGATTGACAGCAACTATACATACATGCGGATGCGGTGCTTAACTCGTTCATAACATACATTTGTTTATCCAAAAACTCAGGTTTTAATTTCTCAAGCTAGGATGCACACTCCCTGTCTAATTAGTTGGTAGCCAGTCTTGTAGACATCCATAGGAAGAAGGAGCGGAAGTTCGTTCATGCACACAAAGCCTATCATCAGATATATTTTTTTCGATAAGGGAAGATATATAGAGATTCGGAGCGATGCATGCAATTCGTCATCCATCGATTACCGCTGATAGATAATGCAAACAAATGAGAAATGACTCGCACTTGATTCGTGCATGCACGCCATCGTCCATCGATCGAGATCACCATCACCATCGATGAATTGATCGTGCACATGACCATCATATTCACACACAACAAAGCTTAGCCGCCCCCACCCTTGCTGCACCTCGCGCGCTTGCTATAAAACCACCAAGCTGCTGTCTTCAATCTCAAGCACCACAAGTTCAGAATCACAGATCCCAGGGTAGATCAGCCACCAAACACATACAGCAATGGCAGCTCAGCAACACGCAGCAGCAGCGCTACACGACCTGCTCCGTCGTCTCTACGTCGACGAAGCAGCAGCAGCAGCAGCTCCACCACGAGCACTCATCATCTTCTTCCTCGCCACGCTCTTCTCCCTCGTGCTCCTGCCGCTCCTACTCCGCCGCTTCGTTGCATCAACCGCGAGCGCCATGGACGACAAGCTGCTGAGCCGGCTCCCTTCGCCGCCAAACAAGCTTCCCATCATCGGCCACCTTCACCTCATGGGCTCCCACCCTCAGATCTCCCTTGCAAAACTCGCCGCCGAGCACGGGCCTAACCTCATGCTCCTTCGCCTCGGCACCGTGCCCACCGTCATCGCCTCCTCGCCGCGCGCCGCCGAGGCCATCCTCCGCACCCACGACCACATCTTCGCGTCCCGGCCGCGCTCCATGGTCGCTGACATCATCATCTACGGCCAGTCCGACTCCTGCTACTCTCCCTACGGCGATCACTTCCGCAAGGTCAGGAAGCTAGTCACCGTGCACTTGCTCAACTCCCACAAGGTGCAGGCCTACCGTCCGGCGAGGGAGGAGGAGGTCGGGATCGTCATGGCCAAGCTCTCCACCGCCGCCGCCGCGGCGCCGTCGTGGACTTAAGCGAGATGCTGCACTCCTTCGCCAACGACCTCATCTGCCGCGCCGTCTCCGGCAAGTTCTTCCTGGAGGAAGGCCGGAATAACTTGTTCCGGGAGCTCATCGACACCAACGCCAAGTTGCAGGGTGGGTTCAACCTCGAGGACTACTTCCCGAGGCTCGCGAGGCTGGAGCTGCTCAGCAAGCTCATCTGCGCCAAGGCCAAGAAGATCAGCAGGCGGTGGGACGCGTTGCTCGACAGGCTCATCGACGACCATGCAGCCAGGGCGGCGCGGCGAGAGGAGGACGACGCCGCCGAGCAGGAAGACAGCGACTTCATCGACGTCCTGCTGTCCCATCAACATGAGCACGACCTCACCAGGGACCATATCAAAGCCCTCTTGATAGTGAGTGCAGCTGCGGCCTTGATATTATTAACTAGTGCTCTCTCTACTATTTGTTGTTTACTTTTGATTTTATGGTGTTTTTGCCCCTACTTTGAAATGCAATTGTGATTTTGTCCTCGTTTTCTCAACTTTATGGATTTGCCCTCTATTATTCACAAGTCAATGCGATTTTACCCTTGACCTTTGCGTATTTGCCCCTGTTTTGACCATTTACTAGGGGCAAAATCACATTGACTTGTAAATAGGAGAAGGCAAAATCACAAAGTTATAAAAATAGGGTCAAAATCACAATTGCACTTCAAAATAGGGGCAAGAACACCAATATAATGCCCCTTAACTTTTTTCTTATAATATTTGACAATCCAATTTATCCAAAAATCTAGTCCAAATATGTGAAAAAAAAAGTTACACTTAAAGTATCTTTATGATAAATTAAGTCATAAACAAAAAAAATATTTGTACATTTTTATAGGTTATAAGAATAAATAATAGTAATTTAGAATGGAAGTAGTAACGGCCAGTTTGATAACACCACCTTACATATGTATTCATTATGCGATTCTAATTATTACAGGACATGTTTGAAGCGGGTACCGACACATCGTACTCGAGTCTGGATGTTGCCATGGCTGAGCTTATGCGGAAACCACACCTCATGGCAAAGCTACAAGATGAGGTGAGGAGGAGTGTGCCCTGAGGCCAAGAAATGGTCACCGAGAGTGATTTGGCTAACATGACTTACCTGAAGGCTGTCATCAAGGAGACGCTTCGATTGCACCCAGCAGCTCCCCTCTTCATCCCACATATCTCAATGGAGACTTGCGACATCGATGGCTACACGATCCCATCAGGAACACATGTTATGGTCAATGCATGGGCAATCAGTAGGCTTAGCGTCTACTGGGACAACCCAGATGAGTTCGTACCAGAAAGGTTCATTGATGCCAATGATGTTGATCTCAAGGGGAAAGATTGCCGTTACTTGCCGTTCGGGTCAGGACGAAGGATGTGTCCAGGGATTCATGCTGCAGCTGCCACTCTTAAGATTATGCTGGCAAACCTCATGTACCGTTTCAACTGGGAGTTACCGGAAGGGGTTAAAAAGGAGGATATCGATATGACGGAGGTGTTTGGATTAACCGTGCACAGGAAGGAGAAGCTGTTCCACTACGATCTTTTTGAATATAATCATCACGAATAAAATCAACAAAACCTCAATTTTGTGTTCCCCTTCCTCGCTTCCCTACGCTATCCTATCCCTCTTTCATTCTCCTACGCCGTCTCCGTGTAAAAGCAAATAGTACCCAAGACTGCTTGGTGAGCACAACATGCCTTTATGTGGCAGAATTAATGTTGGGCGAAAACAAATAAAATGTTGCACTCATGAATATGTGTTTACATGCATCTGTGGATGTGATGTATTGACACATTGTGGAGTCATTTATCTATGTTATCACATGTGTATACCAGTATTTGTCTGATTACAATACCACTGGAGTATGTTTGCTTGTCATCTTACACCCATGGCGGACCTAGGGCCCGACGACCCTAGGCATCTGATCATGCTCCTCATTCGTCAAGTCCCCCGAGTATCTCATAAAGAAAAGATATGATGTCTATTCTGCTGCTTAATTAGTTACTAAATCAGGCTTATAAAAATCTCTAGGTCCACCATTGTATATTACCATATTTAGGCCTCAAAATGGGACAGTCCTACAATTTTATCGTGGAGATATCAGGTGCAAGTGAACATGTTGGTGTGGACATATATGCACAAACCCAATCTCCTTCCTCTGGTTCAATTTGAATGGCATGGGAATCACCCCATCTCCTTGTCCGCCTATTAATTTGATTAGATCTAATCGCCAAAGATAGCGCTATTCATATTAGGCTATTCTCAATGGGAAGTTTATTAATTTTATGGTTTTCATTCACATTAATTACCATGTTACATAGGAATTGTTGATGAAAGCTCCTATACATGGAAACCAACTCTTGAGGAGGCTTAGGTCAAGTATGTAAAGTTTGTTTATTGGGATCCAAGAATTTTACTTGCCAGCAATGATCCCTCACTTGATGTTTTCCCTACCCGCAATTCCTTCATCATCCTCTCATTGGAATCATCAACTTCTCCCTTGGTGTTGGCTAGCTATGTTGGCAAACTTAAGGTTGTCCCTACCCTTAGTGCCCCCTTCCCTGACAAGCCATCAATTAGGATCCTTCATCCTTGACTTGCTACATTGGTCCTTCGCAACTGAAATCAACTGTCTCTACCGGCGGAGCTGGAGATGGAAGCTAGAGGGGCTGATTTCCTCCTTCCTCCTTATTTTCATCTTTTTCATCTCCTTCTTCCTTCTGTTCTTCCTCCTCCCCTTCATCTATGGCTCCCCTGCTGACTCCGCCCCTGCTATCCCAAATGACATGTTTGCTCCCCTCCCCCATCCTTCCCTGCAGAGGAAGTTGAAGAAGAGCAACGAACTATAGAATCATATATCCAAAACTGTTTAACTTCTGGAACAAGTATGTCTGGTTTGGTGTCTGTTTTTGGACGGTCATGCTAGTTGAATGGTGCAAATTAGACTTTTCCTTTGAGTTTAAGTTACTTCTACTAGTCTATCAACCCGTGCACCAGCACGGACTACTGTTTTTTTAGTTATATAATCCTTGATTAATATGCCATCTACAAATAAGAGATTAATAATATGTTTTGGACTATAATTTCAAATGAAGTGATTAAGTGTAGAAATTACACAATTGAAATCAAAATGCGTGTCGGAGTGCTCACAAATTTACGTGAATCAACAGATTCAGTATACCTTTTTACTATATGGTAAAGTATAACAATCTTAATAAGCCACCAATACTAAGACAATTATTGTGTTCAATAATTAAAATCAAATAACCAAATTCTTCAACACAATGAATCCTTTTTAAATTGTTTTATTCTCACATTAGACATGTTTGTACAAAACCTGTAAGTGAACACATGATTGATCTAAATGGAAAACCAAATGTTGACTCATATGTAATGGACATGTTGTTCGGGCATGAAAACTCCGATATCACTTAATTGCACTTGGGTTGATCAGTTTAATTGTAGTCGAAATATATATACTCTGCCAGTTTATAAATAGGAAAAAGTTCATTTTACTACCCTCACCTATTTACTTTGTCCATTTAACCCCCTGAACAAAAGTTAGGCTCATTTTACTCCCCCAAACTATTTTAGTTGGTTCAATCTACCCGTTAATAAGATTTGTCTTTTATGTTTCTCCCTATATAGGTGGAATTTTAAGTTCAAATTTGGCGAGATGGCTTATAACATGAGGACCTATATTAGAAAAATATATTTGGAATTTTTCATGATATCTTTGGATACAATTTGGTATCCTTAGCATAAATTCTATATTAAATATTTCTAATCTTTGAAAATAACCATGAAAAAATCTCAATAAAATTTTCTAACACAAGGCATCATGTTGTCTATCTCCTCGCCAAATTTGACTGAAAACTCATCTTATATGTGAAGAAACAAAAATGAAAAATCTCATTAGGGGGTCAAATCACCCGGGGTAGTAAATTGATCCTAAATTTTGTTGAGGGTGTTAGATGGACAAAGTAAATAGGTGAGGGTAGTAAAATGGACTTTTTCCTTATAAATATATGACATATCCTAGTGATCGATAATAGTTTTGTAACCTTGACTATATTTATGACCAATTATTTATATTGGTCACACGTACATATAGTAATATACCATCATTGGACATCTTTTGACATTCTCTCTCTTTTTAGAACAGTCTAACATTCTTTTACTTGTACATGGAAGAAATGTTTCAACAAGGACGCCGCCACCTATAGGAGCCGTTCGAGGAAGAAGGCCGAATATGAGCAGAGGGTGAGGGACCTAGACGAAACGGTTGCCGCCCAGGGCTCAAAGCTCCAGCAAATGGAGTCAAAGATGGAGCAGCGAATGAAGGTAGCATGGCTGCAGATACAACAAGCCACAGGCGGGACCGGTTCCACAGAGCATGCACCTCTCCCACAAGCCGCAGGCGAGACCGGTTCCACAGAGCATCGTGCACCTCTCCAAGATCCTAATGATGCGGCTCTTGTCAGCCCTCCACAACATCAAAGCAGTCACGCTTCCACACAGGCCGAACCGGTCCATTACCCCGTGGATGAAATAACTCAACGGACCGCGTGCGAGCTTGTCGTCAGGCAGAAGAACTTAGCTGTGGTGGTACATATGCGACTTTAGTTCGTACTGCATAAATTTCACCGTAAATACCATTCATTTACTAACTTTCTTTGTGAATAAAAGAAAATTCTCAACTCAAAGAACAAATGTGAGTAGAGTCGTAGAGACACCATATTTACGATAATGATCTACAGCCCCCCGCCCGAACAACCATCTCCCATATCAAAAGAGACAAGAAACCTAACTAAACAAAACAACACGTAGGTTGAGCCAACATGCAGAGGTACATACTAGAGTGAACTTGACTAATCATCATACAAAACTATATTAGCGCTCCCACTAAGAAATTCTCTCAATCCTCAACGCGCCACGTCATCCTCCACTAAGCACCCCACTGAGATGCATTGATTGTTGATTCTTACATCGCGCCACGTCATCCTCCACTAAGCACCCCACCAAGATGTGTTGATTGCTAATTCTATATCTATATTAAACTATATACTTCTCGCATGTGGTGCAGCCACATCATCTTAATTTTTTGCACCGTCCAATATAAAAAAATTCTATATATCTATATTAAATTATATACAAGCACCCCACTACAAAATATTGATTTCTATTTCTCTCAACATGCAAGAATACGACGAAATCATCTTAGTGTTTCTGCTTCCAAATTTTACTTTGTTATTTTTATTTTCAAATTTCACCAAAAGATCCTGCAACAACGCGCGGGGTATCTCCTAGTTGATTACGATGACCAACCAACAACTTGTGCTGACACACTTACATGACAACACATTGAAACGACTTGACATCACATACATCTTGTACAGAACTAGAGATGAAACACATTCATCAGCTGTTTCCCCAAAAAGAAACACACACATTCATCAGCTAGGGCACCATTATTTATTTATCTTGCACAACATTCTGCCGCACATATGAAGGTAACAAGTTGTATGCTCACCAAGCAATCTTGGGGATAAGGTAGAGCTTCTCCTTCCTATGCACGGTTAATCCAAACACCTCCGTCATATCGATGTGCTCTTTTTTAACCCCTTCCGGTAACTCCCAGTCAAAACGGTACATGAGGTTTGCCAGCATAATCTCAAGGGTGGCAGCTGCAGAGTGAATCCATGGGCACATCCTTCCACTACCAGAATCATGCACATCGGCACCGGGTGGGAAAGCCCTTTAGCACCGGGTTTCCCACCCAGTGCCAATCTTCCGGTGCTAAAGGGTGCCACCTTTAGCACCGGTTTGGGCACTAGCCAAAAATATTTGCATATTTGCGTGTTGCGGGATTCGAACTCAAGACCTCTTGACTCGCGCACGTGCACCCACCTAACCATCTCACCTACACAGCGCATGTGATAGGATTAAAGATGCGCTCCTTTTGAAGTAGCACATGACACCTACATTAGCACCGGATCGTATTTACGAACCGGTGCTAAAGGGCCTTTAGCACCGGGTCGTAACACCACCCGGTGCTAAAGGGTTCCCGAGGGCGCCCCAATTTCGCACCCGGTGCTAATGTTACATTAGCACCGGATCTTAAGTGCACCGAGGCATATGAGGGGTGCGGATGTGAGTTATTCTTGTAGTGTTCGTCCTGACCCGAATGGCAAGAAACGGAAGTCTTTCCCCTTGAGATCAACATCATTGGCATCTATGAATCTCTCTGGTACGAACTCATCTGGGTTGTCCCAGTAGCCGCTAAGCCTATAGATTGCCCCGGCATTGACGAAGACACGTGTTCCAGATTGGATCGTGTAGCCATTAATGTCGCAAGTATCCACAGAGAGATGTGGAATAAAGAGGGGAGCTGCCGGGTGTAGCCGGAGTGTCTCTCCTTGATGACAGCCTTCAAGTAGGTCATGTTAGTCAGATCACTCTCAGTGACCATTTCTTTGCCCTTGGGCACGCTCCTCCTCACCTCATCTTGTAGCTTGGTCATTAGGTGTGGCTTTCGCATAAGCTCAGCCATGGTGACCTCAAGACTCGAGTACGATGTGTCCGTGCCCGCTTCAAACATGTCCTGTAAGTATTAGAATCACGGAATACATATAATCATATAGGGTGGTGTTTTTGAATAGTGAAATAGTAATTAGTAACAGTTAGTGGTAAAAAATAGTAGTACATCAAGTTGGTCTCAACACTTACTACCAAGATGGCTTTGATATGGTTCCTGCTGAGGCCATACTCATGTTGAAGGGCGAGCAGGACGTCGATGAAGTCTGTGTCATCCTGCTCGGCGGCGTCCTCCTCCTCTCGCCGCGCCGCCCTGGCCGCATGGTCGTCGATGAGCGTGTCGAGCAACGCATCCCACCTCTTGCTGATCTTCTTGGCCCTGGTGCAGATGATCTTGCTGAGCAGCTTCAGCCTCGCCAGCCTCGGGAAACGGGAAGTAGTCCTCGAGGTTGAAACCTGCCAGGAGACTGGCGTTGGTGTCGATGAGCTCCCGGAACAGTCT
This sequence comes from Echinochloa phyllopogon, assembly GCA_033239725.1. Taxonomy (NCBI): domain Eukaryota; kingdom Viridiplantae; phylum Streptophyta; class Magnoliopsida; order Poales; family Poaceae; genus Echinochloa; species Echinochloa phyllopogon. The sequence continues at coordinate 399,217 of BTCW01000006.1, read as the reverse complement.
GTTCCGGCCTTCCTCCCGGAAGAACTTGCCGGAGACGGCGCGGCAGATGAGGTCGTTGGCGAAGGAATGCAGCAGCTCGGTCATGTCGACGACGGCACCGGCCGCGGCGGCGACGGCGAGCTTGGCCATGACCAGCCCGACCTCCTCCTCCCGCGCCGGTCGGTAGGACTGCACTTTCTTGGAGTTGAGCAGGTGCACGGTGACGAGCTTCCTGACCTTGCGGAAATGGTCGCCGTAGGGCGAGTAGCAAGAGTCCGACTGGCCGTAGAAGATGATGTCGGCAACCATGGAGCGCGGCCGGGACGCGAAGATGTGGTCGTGGGTGCGGAGGATGGCCTCGGCGGCGCGCGGCGAGGATGCGACGACGGTGGGCACGGTGCCGAGGCGGAGGAGCATGAGGTCGGGCCCGTGCTTGGCGGCGAGCTTTGCGAGGGAGACGTGTGGGTGGGAGCCCATGAGGTGAAGGTGGCCGATGACGGGGAGCTTGTTCGGCGGCGAAGGGAGCCGGCTCAGCATCTTGTTATCGCTTGCACTCGCGGTTGATGCAACGAAGCGGCGGAGTAGGAGCGGCAGGAGCACGAGGAGGAAGAACGTGGCGAGGAAGATTAGTGTTCGTGGAGCTGCTGCTGCTGCTTCGTCATGGAAACGACGGAGCAAGTCGTGTAGCGCTGCTGCCATTGCGTTTATTAATTGATGGAGCTTGATATTGAATGCATTTTCTGTTCTGCTTTGGTGGTGCATGGTTTTATAGCGCGCGAGATGCAGCATGGCCTAAGCTTTGTTGTACGTGAACGAATGAAAATGATTATTATGGTCAATTCAACAATAATGATCTTGATCTCGATGGGACAATGGCATGCATGAACAATTTTTTTTAAAAGTAGGGCTGGCGAGACTTGCCAGATTTATATATTAATTAATAATATAGAAGTGCAAGTCATTTGTTTGCATATTATTATCTGTCAGTGGTAATACATGGATGATGACCAATTGCAACGCTCCTCTAACCATCTGATGGTGCTTTGCTATTTGAGCATGAACGAACTTATTATGGTGCTTCTTCCTATGGATGAGTCCAATCTTGAGATGCTTGGCTCACGTCGTCAAGGACTTTTTTTACCCAGACACATGGGTGGCGGTCTAGTCTACATACGGATTGATAGTTAGCGTTTGAACTCTTGTTTTTTCTGTTTTGCTTACTTTTGGGCTATGTGCATCCTGGTAATGTAGAGGCCGGGAATTTATTTCAAGAAACTTGTATCAACTCGATGTAAAATTCTTGAATTTAATAAAGTTTTGTTACAGTAATGTGTAAGTATTGTTACAGTAGCTGTACTAAATTCATCCTGCTGGCTGTTGACACAGATTATATATGTACATGATATATATTATTATTCCAGGCGATATAGCTAGGTCACAGATTATTATTATTGTTCGTGTGTATGCATGTGGCGGCCAGCTAGTGCTTTCAGGGGCAGAGAGCTAGGCCCCGTGCACCCGAGTCAGCTGAAGCGTAGAAAACAAGGGTGCTCTGTAATATGAACAATAATAATCTAGTTAAATAAAATATGAGCAATAATGATCTAGAAAACGATAATAAGATATGAAGCTAGCCGGAAGTTAGCGCATATTAGCTTGATTGGCCTTACCTTGTTTCTGGCTCCGCGCCCCTGAGTGCTGTACTGCGTAGTCGCTTCTCCAATCGCAGTTAATATGGCATTCTAGTTTAATCTCAAAATTCGTAAGGTAGTGACATATGATAAAATATAAATAAGAGATTTCAACATCAAATTAATCGTGCCCGTGCCTTTTGGTGCGCTAGCTAGATCTTCTGTCTTAAAATATAAGAGATTTCAAGTTCCATCTAAATCATCTTACTATATTCTGGTTTCGACCAAGTTTATGAAAACAACTTTAATATTTAAAATACCAAATCATAATAACTGGACCCATTATTAAATTTGTTTTTGTAGTTTTCTATTTGGATATAGTAGATTAGTAGATGTTATAAATTTGATCAAATTTATAATACTTTAACTATGAACAAACTTAAAATCACGTGTGTGTGTGTTGGAGGCGTTGTTTTTAGAGAGCCTTTCTCATAGTCCATATGCTGCTTTGTTAGTGTATAAAACTGAAGGTTAAGTCATATGGGTAGTCTGTTTTAACATAATTTTGTATGTCTTGCCATTTATATTCTCTTTCATTTTTCTCTTTTAGGCTGTGTGAATCTTAACTGTGCAAAGATCAGAAATGATCTTAGTGTAATTGTATCTTCTCGATATATTTGGCTAAGATTAATAAAATTTCTCTTATCGAAAAAATATATACATACAAATATTATATTGGGAGCCTAGGGCTCTCAATAAGAAATGGGAGCCCCGGGTAATAATTCGATATATATGTTTGAGTCAATAAAACCAGAGGTTGAGTTCCTACCTAAAAAATGCCAAGCATCTTGCGGTGGACTGCTTAGAGCGTTGAACTCCGGCAGTCGTTGAAACTCCTGTCCCGACCGGGGTTTGAAGCACGACACCTTTTTAGAACAAAGTCTGGTGGGAGTCTCCTACCATGATCGAGTTTTTTTTAGTTCCTACCTAAGTCAAATATGTTACCGCATGCTTAAGTGGTCGTCTCTTGGAGGGGGTCATAATTAAAAGACAAATTAATCCATGTAAAAGCCATCTCAAAAAGCCTACTATCGTGCATGTACCAAGCCGGTAGGAACGGATCGATTATCTTCAAAAGCATGCATGATCAAGCGCTAGCTAGGGTCGACTAGGATTTCTTGGCAACATAATCAAAGGGGATCCTGATCATTTTAATGTCGACAAATTGAAGTCCTTTGTATATGACAATATATAGTTTCTGCGACGTCTCGTCAAAAGATAATGTAAATTGACTTGACCAGGTGACAATGGTGCCATCTGATTGGTTAACAACCAACGTAAATAATTCCCATGTGCACATATATATTTGATTTCCAGGTTGATATATATAATACTGGCGAGCAAGATGTCTTTCTTATATAGGGCCTTTTGAAGTTTGGTATGCAATACGATGTTGTTCAGATTCAGCGAGCCGGTCACCGGTGCAATCAATCATTATGTATAAAAGGCCAAGTATCCAAGACACCGTACCAAATGGCGTCCTAATAAGATGCACGATATGATCATAGGGCCATCGGGTTCATATTTAATTTTTTTAAAACAACAAGGTACTATACGAGGATAATGATCGCCTTCCTGATTGCTTGTACAATTGATAATCACGCACGCCAATCATTAATTAAGCAAAGAAACACAAATGGCGAGGGCATTCTAATCCAACTAGTGTTGTAGTTGCAACCCCTTTGTCAAGTTCTTGCTATTCAATTCAGGCATAGTATCTCTCAGGCTCTGCTCACCATGTTCTTCGTTGAACTACAACTGATATGCATGTCTTTTTATATTTTCTGTCTCCTTTTTTATTACGATACGATACAATGGCCAATGACCAAACTTTGTGGTGACATCACAAGAGAATCGTCAGCAGCTTACATAGGGAAAGGAGTGTCATCCCACATACTACTGTGCTAGAGTTTTTTTTTTCTTGCAAAACTTTTTTTTTGCGAAACTGTGCTAGAGTTTTCTTTTCTTTTCATAATATTTTTTTTCTTTCTGCCTTTTGCTTATATTGACTGGGCCAGATGGAAAGGTCCATCTGTACTGTCAGGCCCATTCCCATTACTAGCCCACCCACACAACAAGTGTGAGATCCACTCCAAACCACAGCTGCAGGCTGACAGGCTTCAGCCTGCTTGTACCGGACAGGCCCACGGCCTGCAGGAAAGGCTGGCCGTGGACGTGCAGCATTCAGCAGAACTGACATTTTGCCGCGGTCCGATTCAATTTTTTTTTCTTTTGATAAGACACTCTAATCATTCATAGATGAGATGGGTTTGCAACTGTCCAGCCAAATTATCCTCTCCGCACAAGGTTTTGGTTTCACCGGATTTGTACACGTGGATGTCCTAATAATGTACCTACTACCACCATCGACTTCGAGAATTGTTTGGAGGTCCAGCCAGAGGAGAGGATGGTCTCATGTTGTCGACATGATAACGTCCAGCAATAAATGAGGGGATGGGTGGACAAACATTTTTTTTATTTTCTTCTTTACCAATAAAAAGCAAATGGTAAACCACAATTTATTTATTTTATTTTTAAAAATAGATGCAGACATTCACGCATACTCATCGATAAATATACACACATAAACTATATTCGCATGAGCACCTCTAATAGACTAAAGCGGTATATTCAACTTTGAACACAAAGTCATCCATTGCTGTCTACCGATACATCACTTACTACTAAAAAAATAATATAAAGAATAATATCGGTTAAGTTTTAAAATAAATCTAAAAATGTAACATCTATGACACTAAATCGAGAACTAAAATTTAAATGTCTAGTTTTCTTGTTCTGAAAAGGGGAAAAGAGACTAAACATAAAGAGAATAGGCAAAAATAAAGGAAACTTTATCAGATGAGTTAAAAGAAGAAGGCAAAAATAAAGGGAACTTTTTCATGGAAGAGTTAAAAAAGAAGAAGAGAAGGTGTCTAATATGTGGCAATCTCGGATCCGCGGACTGAGGGAGAAGGATAGAGACGGATGACGAGGCAAGACGGAATGGACGGATAATAATAAATAAATATATTAATAAGTAAATAAAAATCAAATGAAAGATTCATTCAAGAGGGGCAAATCCCCAATTACATTTCTGACTGTGATTGGTTTCTTCCATTCCAGCCTCCTGCAATCCTGCCTGGTTTCACAGGGCGGAATTCCATTTTGCCTGCCCTGCGCTCCAAATCGGCTGTAGATTTCTCGTCTCATGGCAGCCGACGTCTCCATCTCCACGCAGCCGCCGCCGCCTCTCGATCCCTCTCTACCACCAGCTAATTCCTCCTCCTAGTGCCTCCTCTCCTCTTGCGCCGACGACTCCTCTCCTTCTCCTTCTTCCTCGTCTCTCTTCTTCTGCTGCTGCTGCTGCTGCCGTGCCGGAGGAATCAAATCAAATCCCGTCGCAAAGGTGCGCTCTTTTCTCCTCGATGCGTTGCAGTCTGCAAAGATTCGGCTTTTACTGCTCTAATTTCGTGGAGATGCCCTAGTTACCCGATTCCATGTGGGATTCTTCCATGGAATTTAGCGCACGAGGCATGCCGCTTTCAGAGCGGGCTTGGGGGTCGATTTCGTGTTCAGAATGCCATCGTTTATACTCCTTTTGTGTTCGGTTGGTGCTCGCTGAGCTGTAGGACGGATGTTCTAGTTCAATTCCTCATCGTACCCGTGGAGACGCATGGATTTCCCTTTTCTGTGGAAAAGTAACATCTGTTCCTCGGAAGCAGGATGAAAACAAAGGAGTCCTTTTGACATGTGGTCTTTTGTTATTCTAGGTTCTTTCTCCATCATGTACTCTATCAGGGTGATACTAAAATTGTGGACACTGTTTGCATTGCTGTGAAATTAACACCACTCCTGCTTTTTAATCTATTTGCTTAATTGTTGCAATATGATTGCAGGTGGTTCGGGTGACTGGTGATTGGCTATAGCGCCTACGTTCACAGGATTGCAGCTCTGTGGTGCTGCACCTGTGCGACGCCTCTGTTCTATAGCTGGACCACAGGAACTGTGTTCTGTCAAGATGACACGTCCAAGAGGATGGAGATCAGTTCCCCTTTGTTTCTTTCTGGTGATCTGGCTCATGGCTCAGCTGGGAGCTTGCAATGTGGTACTCATGGCTAACAACACGACCTTGTCATTCGATGATGTCGAGGCAACCTTTAGTGAGTGCTACATGTTATTACACATATCCCTATATCCCTGCCTCAAGCCCTCAATATGGATCATTTAGCATTTGTTATCCGTATGGCAAAATAAGCAAGGCTTTGTGCTTGTCCATTTAGTGCACTTCTTCAAATCGTGATATATTCTTTATCTACCTTTTGTTAGGTTTTGTTTCTCTGTGATGCCGAATTGCTATGTTTTTATTGATTAGTGAATACTGGATTGATTGCTTGTTTTATTTGTCCCTGGTAGTTAAACGGCTCTTCTAGTTTCTCCTAGCACCATTATGACTGATAATGTGCAATGCCACTTTGGTGCCTCAACCAAACTATCTGGTTAATACAACGCTTATTGACCTGTTGGTCTTATTGCAGCTCCAGCAGTGAAAGGTTCAGGTGTAAATGGTGTACTTTATGCCATTGAACCTCTTGATGCATGCAGTCCATTGAGAACGAAAGTGGTTAAAGACTCTGCCTCGCCATTTGCATTGGTTATAAGAGGCGGTTGCCAATTTGACGACAAAGTTAGAAATGTAGAAAATGCTGGGTTCAAGGCAGCTATAGTGTATGATGATGAAGACAACGGCGTCCTTGTTTCAAGTAATACTCCAGACATCATTCTTTTTTGGTGTGTCTTCAGTTTCTTGTTATAAATTATTTGTGCACATAAAGGGGTATTGCACTAAAGGTATTGAGTATTTCTAATCCGTAATGCTGTAAGTATTAAAACTGCTCTAAACTATTAGATTAGCTTCATTGAATCTAAACGGTAGAGAAATGAGGCAACCTTGTCCTATGCTTAAGTAATCAAAATTAATGGTAAAACTTCACAATTTACATTACTCGGTGAATGCATATATTTGCAATGTCAATTAACTAGGAGGTGTTGTTGCAGTGGCTGGAAGCTCGTCTGGAGTCCACATATATGCAGTGTTCATCTCTAAGGCCTCAGGAGAGGTGTTGAAGAAATATTCAGGTCAAACAGAAGCAGAGTTGTGGATAATACCAACATATGAGAACTCAGCTTGGTCAATCATGGCAATTTCGTTCATATCACTGCTTGCTATGTCTGCTATCCTAGCCACTTGTTTCTTTGTGAGAAGACACCAGATAAGACGGGACAGAGCCCGAATCCCTCAAGCTCGAGAGTTCCATGGAATGAGCAGTCAATTAGTTAAAGCAATGCCAAGCCTCATCTTCACAAAAGTTCAAGAAGACAATTGTACATCATCAACATGTGCCATTTGCTTGGAAGACTACACTGTTGGAGAAAAGCTAAGAGTGCTACCTTGTCGACACAGTATGCACCTCTTATGTTTATATATCAAATCTGCCTATGCATTTTATGTGCAGTCGGATGAATCAATGTTTTACTATGCTTTACTATGTATTACAGATCTGAATATAGAGTACCACTACTAGAACATTAGTAAAAGATGGTGTGGTATGGAAAAAATATTCCATCAAGATAATCCCATATTGTTTATATGGACTTGAGATGCTAGCTAGATTGAATATAATCTTTCTACATTTCATATGCATTTTGACACAACCTCGTTTATGTATTTGTGCTCTCTGGTTCCGTAATGCATGGTATATGGAATTTAGACGCAAAGTTGGTTCCCCTATGGAACTTGTATCAAAATGATTAGTGGTGCTTGCATCTGAAATTCTGGCATACTTGTTGTGGTATCCTTTTCTTGACCCTTGTTCTATCTCAAGCTTTATTCTTAACTCGTTCCCTGAGGCTTTGTTTCACTTTGCAGAGTTTCATGCAGCTTGTGTGGACCTGTGGCTTACCTCGTGGCGAACATTCTGCCCTGTATGCAAGCGGGACGCAAAGGCTGGAATATCAAACCCTCCTGTATCAGAGTCTACACCTTTGCTTTCTTCTGCTATCCACTTAAGTGCTGAATCAACCGCTTTGGCTTCACTCCGGTCAACAGTGGCAGCATCTCCCCCCAGGCCAATCAGCCGACAACCTTCATCACAGTTCATATCTCGCAATTACTCCAATTCAGGTTCCGGTATCCCCCGCACTCCTAACCCCCATAGGTCTTATGCAAACTCACCTCCCATCTGCACAAGCAGAAGCAACGCAGACCTTGCAAATATGTCATCCCCGTGGTCTCGCACATCGCACCTTGCATCCTCACACTCTTTGTGCGGGGGCCACTTGTCTCCACCGATCAACATCAGCTATACTTCACAACATGTCTCCTATTCTGGCTATGGATCTCCCAGTCGGTATATAGGTTCATCACACGTGTCCCATGGATCTCCGAGTTATTACCCTGGATCTTCAGGGCAGCAGCATCCATACCTGCGTCACTGCACCTTGTCAGGTCCAAGCCTGTTCACCATGGTGCCCCCCTCACCGCAACAGGTCCAGCTGCAGCAAGGTGGCGACTCAGAGACAAGTTTATCAGCTGCTGCATCAACTCAGTCGTTCCGTCAGCTCTACCTACAGCATTGTCCTGATTCTGACACGTCATCTCAGTCACTACCAGGGTGTTGATTTATGCTGCAAAATTCACCGTTTTAACAGCAATGGTGACTCCTGTGAGCTCCCATGAGAAATCTTATCTGGTGCCAAACTGACATGTTAGTGTGAGCTCGTTGATGGGGCCTCATGATGATTGGATTTTTTTTTTCTTTTACCCAACTGCTTGTAAGGAGAGAACCAGCAGCCTCAAAATGCGAGCAATTACATGCGGAGTCCTGAAGAAGCATATGCCTGTGACTGCACGGAGTGGAAGTAGTTTTGACTTGGCCTACGTTGAGGCATGTAATGTAATGTAGTTAATTAATCATAGGTTTCTAGTGCTCAATAGTTTATTTGTCTGTTGCAGTTGCAGCATCATCAGGAAGCAAATGTCAGCTCCTCTCCGGTTTCATGAATGTTTAGCGTGTATCGATGCAGCTTAGTAGGAACCTTAGATGGAATTTTTCTTTTGAGGTTTGATCCAGTAAGATATGTTCCTTCTTCTTTTTATTGACATATTAATAGTTCATAAACTACTCCGTATTCTCCTTTTCAGTATGATATGGTTACTAGTATAGTAGCTCTCTTGTGAATATCCATAGAGCTGATACTGTTAGCATTTGAGATTTTGATCGGATCGGTGGCATACCATTCATACATGTTCCGTTGAGATGAACATGACATGTCCAAAATATTGGTGCACTGAAGATATATATGCTAGTCCAAAACATCCATTACGAGCCCAAAATACTGACTGATACTGTTTCAAGTACCATATGTTCTGCTCTGTTCTCCCTCCGATCAGCATCACCTTCCCACTGGCCACTGACCCAAATATGTTGGTACAATATGTTCAGTATAGACTACAGAGCATTCATGTATTTTGATATGCTGATGCGACATACATAAACTGCAGCCAGACTGCAAATGTCCAGCCGAATATATAGACGAAGATAATGTACATAAATGTCGCATAATACCCTGTACAATTGCTCTCCCTTCTTCTTTCTTCTCTTTTTGTGGACGGAACTTTCTTTCTCTCCGAATGTAACTTAAGAACAACAATTCGAATTGTAAGAACCAAGAAAATCATCATCTCCTGTCCTCACAGGATCAGGATCAGTTCCCTAGCTACCAGAGTTGCTACCATCATCCAGGCTGCCTGAATGATATGATCAGACACCAACACCATCATCAGAGTCAGAGGCAGAGCTTTGCTACTACTCCCTCTGCTTGAGATCGATGACGACCACGCTAACGTTATCCCAGGTTGTCCTGCCGAGCGCGAGCCTGACGAGGAGCGACGCCGCCCTGGAGCACCGGGCCTCCGGCTCCTCCCCGCCGGCCGCTGCCGCTTCTTCTGGGTTGCCGTCTTCCAGGCATTGCCGCGCCACGGAGCAGGCGATCTCGTTCGGGATCACGTCCCACATCCCGTCGCTCGCCAGGATCAGGCACTGGTCTTCCGGTGTCCGCTCGGTTATGGTGATCTCGGGCTCAGCGATCACTTCAGGACGCAGCATCCTGTCTCCTGCATCAATTAACAGCACTACCATTTAGCAACCCACAGGTAGATAAACTTCAGCCAACATGCAACATAATTGATGGTATGCTTTCTTCTTCGATAAACATGAGAGGATCAAGGCAAAGATAGATGCTGCAACATCACTGTCATGTGCTCATCAGGACACAAATACAAGACAGCATCCCTAGCCCCTAGCCTAATGGGTTGAACCTATCCCACTTGTGAGTTACTCCTGGATGTTTACAAATTAAATGTTCGCCCACTTATTTTTGTAGGTTGGGTCAGCATCAGAGGAACTTGAAGATAAGTGGCACTTTCACGATCGACGAATCGGAAATGAACTCGTGGCTCTAGCATCATATCCGTTCCATGTTTCCTCTTTGTCATGTCCAAGTAACTGAATCGGCGCAATAATCAAGAGCAAGCTGAAAGCTAATTACCACGCATGTGGTCGGGCATGTGACTGTTTATCTGCTCAACCACTACCAAGTAGTAACATGTTCCTGGAGCTCATCGAAAGCTAAAAATCTATATCTGTCTGTTGTTAATAAATATTGAATGAGCCAATGAACAATACTACTGGACATGTAAAACTGTCACATCTATTACAAATGCAACAGAAGCCTTGATTTCCTACGAACAAAAGGCATCGATTGTCATACTCTTACCTCCCTAACACCAAACTTACAAGCCATACTTACATATTTATTCTTTAATGTAGTAGACCTAAATATGTTTGCTAGTTCGACTCGCCAACACCAACACCTGGCAGCTACTCCATAGACCGTAGTTCTTAAGTACACTCTGGTGAAGCGACGACAAGATGCAAGGAATAGTTTTCTCCTAATTTGGTCTCTTGAAAGACGCAAAGCAACAAAAGGAATAACCCTTTCAGATGTTGTATTTTCCTTCAAAACTTTTAGCTTAATTTTATAATTCTACAACACATTCCGGGAACAAAACTAACTCTATTTAATTTTAAGAACAAAGGGGACACGCCTTACAGTGAATCTTCCAAAGAAACTTTATTTATTTGGTCCATGATTGATATGATATCGAAAAGGCAAACAACAAAGCAAACTATGCAAAGCTAAAAGAAAAAGGGTTATAGCTTCACATCGCCCTAAAGTCAGGTTTACAGGATGAGTGAAGCAGAAACATAGAGAAATCATATGAACATCGGTACATATGCTCAATAAAGGGAGGAACATAAATATAGTAGTACCAAATTGAAACCGAAAAGTCAAGCGACACACACACATGTACATTGAGAATTTCTATAACCTCCATTATATTTCTAAGAAAATTACCTAAGCACATGAATGGCTCTGCTCCATGAATAAGGAAATTGAGTTAAAGATAAGGCTCATCCTAATTAAAGTGACATCTAGCTCAAAAATCAAATCGAATCAAAATGAGAGAAGCCAAAAACGTGCACATAGCGGTGTCGCTGTCTTGTTTAGTTAAATGGGAAGACTTGGTGGTCCAAGCATTTGCCAACATTGGTGGCCTGTCCAAGCTAGCAGCTCTTGATCAGAATAAGCAAGTTTCGGATTTGATGGATGAACTAATTAATGCTCAAGGAAGTAGCATGGTATAACCATGGAATTAATGGTGTAAATTGAACCTGGAGGCAGGCAGTCACACCATATATAACCATACCTAGCGCACGCGACATGGCGAGAATCCCACGCACGCGATGCCCGTTGATGTAGAGCACCCGGCCACCCGCCGCCTCGATCCGTGCCAGCTCATCCGGCCGGTCTGGCTGCGAGATCACAGTTCCTTTGGAATGAATGAATGAATGAATGAATTTCCAACCAAGGATTATTTACCAGTTGACCAGAGAATGAAAGAAAGAAAATCCCTCAGAAGCAATTCCAAACACATGATAATGTACTATATTATGTATACTCTATTATATATAGCAAGATCGAGCAGCTATTCGGATTGAGAATGAAAGGAAAATGCTATGACCGACCATTAGCGCTTCTGATTAATTAATTAATTAATTAATAAGCAAAATTAGGAGGGGTGACAGCAATTGATCGACAGAGCCTGGCGGGTCGTAATCAGCGAGCACGAATGTTGGCGCACCCAACAGCGCGCCTTTTGCTACATACTACATACTTACTCCTAGTGTAGGCCTTTTCCCTGGCAGCCACTAAAAGCAAGCTGGCTAGTTTTTGCTGACCACCCCATGCGCATTAGCTGATGGGAATACTGTAGCTGGGAAGAAGAGAAAGAAATGAGAGCAGAGGAGAGCACTGATATATCGAGCCACTGACCCATATCATATCATTGTTTTTCATCTCTCCATCTGGTAAGGAGCGGAGCTGGAGCTCTCAGCATCAGACGACATTCAGACCTCACCAGCAAGGCAGCAGCAGCAAAGCAATTCCATTCCGTTCCACTGCTGGCAGAGGCAGGTAGCGCCTCCGCCCACCACCCCCTCTCCTCCGGCGGGTCCCACCACACCGCCGGCGCCCCACACGTGCACGTGCCCCCGCCGATACCGACACGTGTCCGGCGCGACTCGGAATCTCCTCTCCTGGCTACATACGTGTGCTCCGGCGACAGCGACGGAGAGGTGTTCAAGTCGTATACCTTGTGGTCGACGGATAGCGGCACGGGCGGGTCGCCGGCGGCCCCGCGGCAGAGCACGGCGCGGGAGTCGCCGCAGTTGGCCACGACGATGCGGCCGCGGACCAGGACGGCCACCACGGCGGTCGAACCCACGATGCCGGAGTTGCCCGACAGCGAGCACCGGCACCGCGGCCGCACGATGCGCCCGCACGCGCAGGCCAGCGACGCCATCTCGTCGATGCGCCGGAACGTCCGCGCCAGCGCCGACCGCCATGAACGCTCCTCCTCTTCCTCCTCTACCTCGCCGGCGGCAGCGGCGGCGGTAGTCCCTGCTGCTTCGTCTCCCTCCGCCGCCGCCGCCTGCTGCTGCTTCAGCTTCAGCAAGGCTGCTCCCTCGGCGGCGAGCTCCTCGGCCAGGAACTCGTGCATCCGGTCCCGGCACAGCGTTGACACCTGCATGTAGTTGTAGGCAGACATTATCCCATCGACTCATCAATCATCATCATAGCATAGCCAACATGACACGTCGTTCATAGATAGAATCATAACAAAAGCTAGGCAGCAAGCGGATGTCGAATTCGGAATGTGCTAGAACATGGCCAGGTGGGTGGACTGGACACTAACTGACTGCTACTGTTTTGCTTTGTGACTGAAATGCATGTGTGTTGGACACGTGGTACTCTACAAGCAAAGCAGGTTAATTATCCGCCTTTCATTTGACTCGCATCTCATTGCATTGATGCTACTGTCCTGTCGTCGTTCTTCCTTATTGGTTTCATTCATTCTTTCTTGTACATATGCGCTGTACAGTAAAAATGAAAAGCAGCGGAGTAGTAGTAGAACAAGCTAGGATAAACACGTACAGGTATATATATTGAAGGTAGATAATGCAGGTTTATTAGCTTGCTTGCTACGGATCGAGTAGTAATCGACAAAAGTGACGAGACCGCGTACGTGCGTGCATCGAGATGAAGTGATCGATTAAACACGTACATGGGATCCGCCGTGGCCGTCGAAGACGGCGAAGAAGTGCATGGGCGAGCCGTCGATGATCCAGGTGTGGAACCCCGGCCGCAGCGACACCGCGTCCTCCATCTCCCGCGACCGCCCCGCCACCGAAAGCCACCCGAACGCCGCCGGGGCAGAGGCAGCCGCCGGCACCTGCAGCCCAGCCGCCGGCAGCGGCTGCGGTTCCCCCGCTTCCTCCACCGCGTCGACCTGTCCTTCCTTCCGTTGCTGGTCCCTTTCCTCCGACGACGTTGACGGGGAGGCCGGCCGGACGCGCTTCTCCTCGCTCGCCGCCTCGGCCATGCGCGGCGGCGGCGCGAGACGGCGGCGCCTGCGCATCCGGCATTCCGGGTTCGAGGACGACGACGATGACGCTACGCCTGGGTTCCCGCCGGCGCTAGCCATGACCACCGTGACCTTGGCTCGTCCGGCTGCTCGCCCGCCGGCCGGAATGAAGGAATGAAAGAATTCTTGGCCAGCCGAGCCAAGATGGAATAAGCTAGCGACTACTAGTATACTCCGTAATTTAGCAGCTGCCTCTGACATAGGACAGACGGCGAGCCGTCGGCGCCACGTGTCCTCCCGGCGAGGGCCACAAGTTGGGCGCGAAGCTTCTGGACGCGCGACACCTCCCCACGCGGGCCCACCGGGCTCGGTCAACGTCGCGACCAAAGACAGAGTACCAGAGTCAAAGACGCCTCCTTGTGGATCGGATCGGGGAGGTGGCGACGACAAGGCCCGTTTATTCATGGGTGGGCTCAGAGAAGATCATGGGTCCTTTGCACAAACCGGCCCACTAGTCTTTTCGCTATCTCTTTTCACTTTTTAGAGACAAATTACATATATACATATGAGTATATATTACCTAATATATACGACCTCTCTGTTCTGAATTATAAATTGGTTTGGTTGAAAAAATTAAAATAAATTGTAATTTAAAATTAGGAACGGAGTACTTGTCATATTGGATTGTCATTGATTTTGAAAAGCAACATATCGCCGTGTTCGTATATCCTTTGGTAGCGAAACTAAGGCCATTAAATATGGCATAAATTGTAGACTATAATATAAGATTCTGAAGAAAAGTCAGATGTCAATTTCTGCTTGTAACACCCTAAAATTCATCACAATTAAATTGTAGCAACTCTCTGAATTTTCTAGGATTTATTAAGGCTTAAATAAATTTTCTAGGATTTAATTGGAATTTCTAGCCTTTTATCAATTTAAATATCATATTAAATAATTATTTTAGTCAAAATAAGTTTTGTTGCATTCATGCTGTTGCATATATTTTTGGTTGCTAGTAAATCAAGTTGGAATTTAAATTCTGTTTAAATTCGAATTTGATTTGCTTTTGTTTGAGTGTTAGAATAGTTGTTTTCTGACGAGTTCATTTTTGCCCCTTCAACTCTTGGCCCAGCTCGGCTTTGCCCCCTCTACTTCTTTCTCTTTACCCGGCCCGATTTCTTTCCCCGGCCCGATTCCTTTTCCCGGCCCAATTCTCCTTCGCGGCCCAACTCTTTGCGCCGGCCCGCTCCCATCTCTCTTTTCTCTCTCTGACAGGCGGGGCCCGCCTGTCATCTTCGTCGTCTCCAACCGGGACTCTTCCCCGAGTCCGAGCGGAAGTGTCGCCGGAGTGAGATCGATCTAAGGCTACGGTGCACGGTTTGCGACGGGATCGAGTCCTATGGACGCGGCGCGAAGCAACGAGTTCAACTCGGATGATCTGGAAGGCTGGAACGGCGCACAGGCGGTGGCCGACGACGGCGGCGCCATGCCTGCTCGGTGAAGCTCGACGGAGTACGCAAACTCGCACTATGCTCCAAGACCGGCTACGAGATCTACACAGGAAGATCGAGGAGACGATGGTGAACTCACCAGGGGCGAACTTGAAGAGGATTGGCACGCGACGGCGACGGACGACGGCGAGCGGCGGCCGGCGGAAAATCGGGCGGTGGCGCGGCTCGGCTAGGGCTTGTGGAGCTCGATTGGCTTCGATTGGAGGGGAAGGCAAAGGCGGCGGCCGCGATTTATAGGCCCGGGGTGGGGGCTCGGCCCACACCTTGGCGTGCGTGCCCCGGCCGGAGTCAGGTGCGGCGGCGCTCGGACTCGGGAAAGAGTCCTTGTCGGGGACGACGGGGATGACAGGTGGGTCCCACCTGTCGGCGAGAGAGAGAGAGAGGGATGGGAGCGGGCCGACGCAAAGGATGGGCCGCGAAGGAAATCGGGCCGGGGAAAGAAATCGGGCCGGGGAAAGAAATCGGGCCGGGGAAATGGAACAGGCCGGCTCGGAAAACAGACCGGTGGCCAAGGAGAAAAGTTGAGGGAGCAAAGATGGACTGGGCCAAAAGTTGGAGGGGCAAAAATGAACTCGTCAGAAAACAACTATTCTAACACTCAAACAAAAGCAAATCAAATTCGAATTTAAACAGAATTTAAATTCCAACTTGATTTACTAGCAACCAAAAATATATGCAATAGCATGAATGCAACAAAAACTTATTTTGACTAAAATTATTTAATATGATATTTAAATTGATAAAAAGGCTAGAAATTCTAATTAAATCCTAGAAAATTTATTTAAGCCTTAATAAATCCTAGAAAATTCAGAGAGTTGCTACAATTTAATTGTGATGAATTTTAGGGTGTTACAAACCTACCCCCTTAAAGAGAATCTCGTCCTCGAGATTCTGATGGATTAGAGAAAATCTGAGGGAACTCTGCCATCAACTCATCTTCCCTTTCCCAAGTTGCCTCACTTTCCGCATGATGACTCCACTGAACTTTACACATCTTAATCACTTTACTCCTAGTAACTCTTTCAGCAGTTTCCAAAATCTTAGCTGGATATTCCATATAAGTCAGATCATCTTGCACATTCAACTCATCTAAAGACAATTCTTCCTCAGGCACTCTAAGACACTTCTTCAACTGAGAGATATGAAACATGTCATGCACATCAGACAATCTGGCTGGCAACTCCAATTGATAAGCAACCTCACCTTTTCTATCAACAATCTTGAAAGGTCCAATGAAACGAGGGGATAATTTACCTTTCACCTTAAACCTTCTCAAGCCTCGAATAGGAGATACTTTCAGATACACATAATCACCCACCTCAAAGATTAGCTCTCTCCTTGTATCTGCATAGCTCTTCTGTCTGAACTGAGCCGTTCTCAAATTCTCTCTGATAGTCTGAACCTGTCTCTCAGCTTCCTGCAAAATCTCTGGCCCAAACAGCTGACTTTCACCTGTTTCACTCAAATACAAAGGTGTTCTGCACTTTCTACCATAAAGCGCTTCGAAAGGGGCCATCTTTAGACTTGTCTGATAACTGTTGTTATACGAGAACTCTGCATAAGGAAGACTCTTGTCCCAACTACCTCCATGCTTCAAAGCACAAGCTCTCAACATATCTTCCAAAATCTGGTTAGTCCTCTCTGTCTGACCATCTGTCTGAGGATGATATGCAGAACTGAAATTCAATTTTGTATCCATAGACTCATGCAACTTCTGCCAGAATCTAGATGTAAACTGAGTACCTCTATCAGACAATATATTTTTAGGTACACCATGGAGACAAACAATTCTGGACATGTATAACTCTGCTAACTTAGCGCTGGTATAAGTAGTGTGAACGGGTATAAAGTGAGCTACCTTAGTTAATCTGTCCACAATAACCCATATGGAGTCATATCCTCCTCGAGTGCGGGGTAACCCAACAATGAAATCCATACTGATTTCTTCTCACTTCCATTCAGGTACCTTGAGAAGCTGAAGCAACCCGGCTGGTCTCTGGTGTTCAGCCTTAACTTTCTGACAAACATCGCACAACGCCACATGGGCAGCCACATCCCTTTTTAGTCCATACCACCAATACCTTTGCTTCAGATCCTGGTACATCTTGGTGCTTCCAGGATGAATAGAATATGCGGAATCATGAGCTTCCCTCAATATCTGTTCCCTGAGAGACTCGATATCCGGTACACATATCCTCTTTCTAAACCAAAGTGTACCTTGATCATCTTCGGTGAAGTCGGGAGCTTTCCCTGCTAACATGGTCTCCTTGATTTCCTTTATCTTCTCATTAGTAAGCTGACCCTTCCGAATTTCCTGCTCTAGTGTAGACTCAACCTCCATTGTCACGCCTTCGGTCTGACTCAGAAATCCCAGGTTCAGCTTCTCCATCTCTGCACACAACTCAGCTGGCAACTGGCGACCAAACATTGCATTTACTTGTGACTTCCTACTCAACGCATCAGCAACCAAATTAGCCTTGCCAGGATGATAGTTGATCCCTAGATCATAATCCTTGATCAACTCCAACCATCTTCTCTGCCTCAAATTCAGATCCTTCTGAGTAAATATGTACTTCAGGCTTTTGTGATCAGTATACAGTTCACATCTGTTACCTAGAATATAGTGCCTCCAGATCTTCAAGGCATGGACAACAACTGCAAGTTCCAGATCATGAGTAGGATAGTTCAGCTCGTGTTTCCTCAATTACCTGGATGCATAGGCTATAACTCTGCCTTCCTGCATGAGCACACACCCAAGACCTCTACGAGAAGCATCACAATATATATCAAAGTTCTTGTGAATATCTGGCATAGCAAGCACTGGGGCTATAGTCAACTTCCTTCTCAACTCTTCAAAGCTGGCCTGACACGCATCTGACCAAACAAACTCCTTGCCCTTCTCTAATAGCGAAGTGAGAGGTTTCGATATTTTAGAAAAGCCTTCAATGAATCCCCTGTAATATCCAGCCAATCCCAGAAAGCTTCTGATCTCAGAGACTGTGGTAGGAGGTTCCCAATCCAACACATCCTTGACTTTACTTGGATCCACTGCAATACCTCCATCAGTAACAACATGACCAAGAAAAGACACTTGATTCAACCAAAACTCACATTTACTAAACTTGGCATACAACTGGTTCTCTCTAAGAGTCTGCAACACCAACCTCAAATGCTCCTCATGCTCCTCCTCATTCTTAGAGTAAACCAGAATATCATCAATAAACACCACCACAAATTTATCCAAGTACTCCATGAACACCTTATTCATCAGGTACTTATTATTGATGGTTACCTCATTCAATGAACGATAATCCACACACATCCTCAGAGTACCATCCTTTTTACCCACAAAAATAACAGGTGCTCCCCAAGGTGAAGAACTAGGACGAATGTAACCTTTATCCAACAATTCCTTAAGTTGTTTCTTAAGTTCTTCTAGTTCATTAATCAGCCATTCTATAGGGTCTTTTAGAAATAGGAGCAGTACCAGGTAAAAACTCAATAATAAACTCAATGTCTCGGTCAGGTGGCATACCTGGCAAATCATCTGGGAAGACATCCGGAAACTCACAAACAACTCTGATATCCTCCAAAGGAACACTGCTGGCCTGATTCACTGAGTAAGTTGAAGCTGAGGGTTGAGTGGCTCCGAATTCAATCTTCTCTCCCTAAGGGCTAGTCAACAACACAGACCTCTTGGCACACTGAATTACCGCATCAAAAGCAGCTAACCATCCCATTCCAAGTATGACATCAATTCCCTCAGAGTTTAGGACTATCAGATCAGCAGGAAAGTCTACCCCAACTATTTTCAGATTAACTCGGGGACAGATAAAATTGGTTTTCATGTTTCCACCGGGAGAGCTAACTAGCATGGAATTTTTCATAGGGAGCATGGTTATATTATACTTAGCTACGTACTGAGCAGTAATGAAAGAATGAGATGCTCCAGAGTCGAATAAAACTGATGCAGGGGCTGAGTTGACGAGGAACATACCAAGTACCACATCCCGGGCCTCCTGTGCGGACTCTGCAGGAACATGGTTCACCTTGCCCCACATCTGATTCTGCTGGCCCTTGTTGCTCTGGGGCGTCGGGTTCACATTCCTGTTCTGCTGCTGAGGGGTATTTTGCCTAGGTGCACTGCCACTCTGGCGTTGTGGGGTCTGAGCATTCCTTTTAGGACAGTTGTGGGCAAAGTGGCTGGGATCTCCACAAATGTAGCAAGTACGAGGAGTAGGAGCACTGCCTGGTGCAGGGGTCTTCACTGGAGTCTGAGCCGGGGTGGTCTGGCGGTTCTGCTGAAATGCTGCCGCTGAGGTGGAGGTGCTGACCGCTGACCCTGACTCTGCGCAAAGTTACTCCCTTGCCCACCAAAGCGAACAGGCATGTTCTGCTGAGGCGGCTGGAGACGAGGGCGGGTGTTAGTGCTTGACTGTCTTGAGGCCATGAACTTCCTCTTCTGCTCTCCCAACTCACGACGCTTGCTCTCCAAGCCAATAGCCTTGTCCAGCAGCTTCTGAAATGTTGGGAAGGTATGAGACATGAGTTGATATTGGAGCGGCGGGATCAATCCTTCCAGAAATCGCTCCTGCTTCTGCTCATCCTCTTTCACCTCATCTGGGGCGTAATGGGACAACTGAATGAAGTTATCCCGGTACTCGCTGACGGTCATCCCACCTTGCTTGAGTGAGAGGAACTCCCTCTTCTTCAGCTTCATGACACCAGCAGGAATATGGTGGCTCCTGAAGTTGGTTCTAAACTCCTGCCAGGTGATAGCATGAGGGGTGGCATGAGCAGCAAGATAAGCATCCCACCAATCTGAAGCTGATCCTTCCAAGCGACCTGAGGCATAGAGGACCTTCTCCCTGTCATTGCACTGAGCCATATCCAGCTTCTTCTCAACAGTCTTCAGCCAATCATCGGCATCATGTGGATCTGCAGAGTGGGAGTAGGTAGGAGGTTTGTGACTCATGAACTCCCGGTGCTTGTCTCTCGGCTGGTTGTTGTTGTTGTTGTTGTTGTTGTTATTCTGTGCTTGCATGGCTGCCAAGGTATTAGCCATGCCCTGGAGGATCTGAGTCTGGTTGGCGAGAATCTGATCCATTGCTACAGATGCTTGATTCGGCGGAGGATTTGGATTGGGGTTGACACGTCCCTGACGATTCACAGGTGGTTGATCCACTCCACTTCCAGACCTGGTGTTCACCATCTGGTGGTTAGAACATGAGGTTCAGAGGGTGGTAAAAAGATGTAACTCAAATCATGAACAGATAAGAGTGGATGTAGAACGAGTTGCCGATGACTGGAACATCAAATTCTGAAACAGATTCTGTTCGTCACAATTCAACAGTTGTAACTCTCATTCTTAGTATCCACAATTCATGATCTTTTTTCTGAACGTAGACCATCAAATTCTGAAACTAACCCAACTTGAATCACCTCAATCGGAATTTTGTGGCTCGAGGTATAAAATAAACAAGACAGCTGTGTCAGGGCCACGGGACAGATTCTGGTTACTCCAATAAAACCATTATATCTCTCTGCCAGAACCTCCAAAAATTACGAAACATTCCCAGAACCTAGGTTATCAAGTCCTTAATCCAACCCAACTAGATTTATGTCAAACGGAGTTCTGAAGCTCCAGAAACAATTCGGATAGTACCAGGATATCATGCAGCAGCGAGAACAGATTATCGCATAACATGATTTATATGAGGGGTACAATTATATGGGTAAAGTGATAGTTAAGTGCTAAGATCAGAAACCAAGATAAACTCAAACTAACTAAATTTATTTATTTAATAATTACTCAATCGTGGTCATCACTCCACAATTAAGTTCAATCATTACAAAGATCCAAATCACACACTTAGCACGAAAGCAAACATCTCTACCACACTTTTAAACCAAACTAAATCACACGCTATGCACGAGTCTCAACGATTCTAAATGTACTGAAGTATCAAAAGAGAGGGTATCCTATCTTAATAGGTATGGGTGAAGCAACTAGACGATCCACCAACACTCTCTAGTGGGGCGGTGAATGACCCATCAACCATTCTATATCTTCATCCAAGGGCGGAAGTGCTTCTCCCTTGAGTTCAGCTATCAGCCTCTTGTTCTTCCTCCGTTCAGCAGCGAGTTCTTCACGCACTTCTTGTAGCTCCCTTGTGGTGTCATCGGCGTGCACGTTGAGCATCTTGGTGAACGCCACCTGGACGTTGAGTGTAGAGTTTAGCACGTCGGGCGGTTGTGGCACAACCCCAGTTGGAGTGCCTTGCTGCCTTCGGGGAAGATATGCCCAAGCAGTGTGACGTACTTCAGCAGCCTCCTCATGACAAAGCACAGAAAGTGACCGTCTGGCTGCATCATGGATTCCAGCTTCGAAGGTTGATCTCATGGCGATGGCATGGTGCACTGCAGCCTCTTTGGTTCCTCCATACTCATAATCAGGCTCCCGGATGTATACAACGACATCCCAGTCCTCTGGGTAATTTGGATGTGCCCTCCTTCTTCCATGATATTCTATCTCCACAGGGTAGTTCAGACGCTCGAAGAGCATTCGAAACAGCATCGGGAACCCACTGTTGCCTCTGTCGTGGTGGTGAAAAGTCACTACCCACATGTCAGGCGGCGGAGGGGGTCCTTCACTTCCTTCAGATCCAGCTGGAGCATTCCCTCCTGAGTTGACTTCTTCGTCCATCACTTCCATCTCTTCAGGTTCTGGTTCCTCTTCTTGCACTGAATGCGACGAAGAATGGGAAGGAGTGCTAGACAATCTACGAGCACCTTGACTTGTCAATACCATCTATGGTTTAAGCAAGAAGGGGGTTAGAAAAGTTTTAAAGACCTCGAAACCAGGTGAGATGGTGGAAAAGATAGAACAGAAAACAAAAATCTGGGAGGAGACAATTATCAATGACCAGGAATAATAGCAAAATAAACCAAGAATAGATAGAACAAGAGTAGTTAAGCAAAATAGTCCTTAGAGAATGACCATTGCTATCTAGGCTTGCGTCCTACAGTCAACACAGCTCTGATACCACATCTGTCACACCCGGCCCAGTTTGTATGGCCCAGTAGTGGCCCATGAGTGCGGGACGCACGTGTTTAGTGTCACATTGCTAGTTGAGCAAGAGTGGAGGCAACCTATAAACCTTTGTCTTCCAGCCATAGCACCTTCGGGTTAACCCTTTTACACGAAGCGAGGACGAAAGTGTAAGCAGGGTGCTATGTGTACGCGTGCGCGCCTCTCGGAAGGGCTGTGCGGGGCGGCTCGTGGAAGGCGGGGTGTTATATTTGGCTAGCTTTGCATTTCGCTAGCTTCACACCGCGCGCGGCACCATCATGTGCATAACAAATCCCTCCTTTAAAATTTACAAAGCTTGAAACCAAAACAAGTCTTTGTTTGCAAAACGCACCCGAGAATTATTAAGCAAGCAGCAGGGGTTGTCAATTAGCAGATCGACCTGATCCTGATCCTCCGCAGCGGCAGGAGGCAGGCATGTCGGCATCCGATCCACCCGAGACGATGCAAGTCAAGTCCCATCGGTGCTTTGAGTTTTTTTTTTATTCCCCGGCCGGGCCGTGTGAATGTGATTAGCGCTTAGCATATACGTACGTACTTTTTAATGGAACTCACTGATCGATCATTCTCACCATCATCAAATCGGTTGCCGGTTCTCAGCATCAATCCACAAGGAAAAAGAAAAGAAAAAACAACAGCCTGAGATGGTCTTTTATTTTATCTTTCTTCAAACGGAAACAGAGCTCGCTCATCGTGCATGCTGCACGCATGCATAAAGTTACTACAGTATGCTGCACGCATGCCGTGCTTTCTCCCTGCATGCATGCTAGCTGCCTTACTGCTACAGTACCTATGCGTGCCCCTAGCTACTTTCCGGAACTGTGTAGAAGATCTATCTAGATTTTCATTCTAGCTCCCATGCATATACGGAGTATGTCTACGATGACATCCCTAATAATAATGACACGCCATTATTTAGTTATACGGCAATATATACACATACACGGCATGAAAACAGAGTTCTCACTCTACAGAGCAGAGTGGACGGCCGCTCTACTCACTACAAGAATAACTCACATCCGCACCCCTCGTATGCCTCGGTGCACTTAAGATCCGGTGCTAATGTAACGTTAGCACCAGGTGCAAAATTGGGGCGCCCTCGGGAACCCTTTAGCACCGGGTTGTAACACCAACTGGTGCTAGAAGTCCCCTTTAGCACCGGTTGGTGTTACAACCCGGTGCTAAAGGGTCCCCCTCCTTTAGCACCGGGTGATGGTTACGATCCGGTGCTAAAGGCCCTTTAGCACCGGTTCCTAAATACGATCCGGTGCTAATGTAGGTGTCACATGCTACTTCAAGAGGAGCGCATCTTTAACCCTATCACATGCGTTGTGTAGGTGAGATGGTTAGGTGGATGCACACGCGTGAGCCAAGAGGTCTTGAGTTCGAATCCTGCAACACGTAAATATGCAAATATTTTTGGCTAGTGCCCCCACCTTTAGCACCGGTTATTTGACCCGGTGCTAAAGGTGGCACCATTGGTAGTGACTCCTTGCAAGGGGGTGCTTCGTTTGTCAATCCAAGGCATTGTTGTTTGGTACATTGTGGACAACCACTCTACTCCACTCTGTACTACCTCTAATTCGTTTTATATACGACGTTGCTGATAGAAAATTTTGCCTACGCTCAAATCTTTTTTCTGGTCTGAAACGATAAATATACTGAATCGGAGGTAGTATATCTAACAAACTTGCGGTAAATTTATAGACATCATCCTTTGATAAAAAAGAGCAGCCATATAGCAAAGAGACTATATATATACATATAGTTTTCCAAGCAGGAAGGACATATATAGGATATGCTTTTAACACAAAGGCATGCATATATAAGAGAATTATTGTAGGTAATTAACACGAGAGCTGGGACATCAGCTTTACAATTCTAAGATCAAAGAAACAACAATCAACGAAATCATTACCAATCTTAAATTTCGTCCAAATATATTGCAAACAAACATTAGGCGTCTGGGTCTAAAGTTGATTGACTACTGTAATAGACAGCTAGCGCACGCCGTATGTAAGCATTGTAGTGCACCAGCATTTTATTTTTGGAGAATATGATATATTAATAATCGTGCATTTTAACCAAATTCTCCATGGACATCTTAGATATTATAGCCCATGCGAGTACAATCTTCAAGTGTTCAAGGGTGTATTTGGTTTTGGGAACCAAAAAGAGATGGATAAGAAGATAGAATGGATACCGTTTACATTCTGCTAGAAGTGACTTGAAACTCAAAGGACCGAGCATGGTGGCCTCAGCGCTGGCACGGGGCAGCCTCACGCTTGCACCTCGTTACTCGCCTCCACGCCATCTACTTGCACCGGCCGCACACACGCTGCTCGCCTTGCCCCACGCCAGAGAGGCCAGGGCAGCTCAAGGACGAAGCTAAGCCGTGAAAAAACTAGGATAACCTGTCACGTCGCTGGCTAGTTGATCAATGAACTCGACACCTCAGCAGCAACAATCTCGTGTCGTTTAATGGTTTATTTATTGATTGGACAAAAAGCTAAATGAGAAACCATACATTAACTCAACACCTGCAAACCAAATCAAATAGCCACTGATGCATGCAAGACGAAATGCATACAGAGTAGGACCAAATCAAATAGCCACTGATGTCTCTCCATGGATGGATGGATATGGATAAACTAAACCAATCAAAAGTAGCACCGCACGACGTAATAACCATATGAAGAAATCAACGGAGACAAACTAGAGCAGTAGTGGCCGGATTAATTAGGCGGTGAGCTCCTCCTCCTTGTGCGTCTCGATGACGAGGTCGGAGGTGGGGTAGGCGGCGCAGGTGAGCACCCAGCCGGCGGCGACCTGGTCGTCGTCGAGGAAACTCTGGTCGGACTGGTCGACGCCGCCGGAGACGAGCTTGCCGGCGCAGGAGGAGCAGGACCCCGCGCGGCACGAGTAGGGCAGGTCGATCCCTTCCTCCTCGGCCTGGTCCAGGATGTACACGTCGTCGGGCACCTGCAGCTCCACCTCCCCATCCGGCGTGATGAGCTTCACGTTGTACGTGGCCTGCGCGCGCAGCCTGGCGGCCCTCCTCTTGCTGGTGGTGGCGGCGGGCATGGCGACGGTGGCCGGCGCCGGTGCCGGGGCGGCGCGGAGGGAGAAGAAGCAGGCCGGCGCGCGGAGGCTGCTCAGGACGGTGGCCATTGCAAAGTGAGAGGGTTGGAGGAGGAGTTGGAGCAGCTGCTGCAAGAATGAAGATGGAAGATGATAGCTTAGCTAAGATAGCACAAAGTGAGAGAGATGGAATAAAATGAAGGGACGGGGAGGGTGCAGCGTGGAGGCTTATCTTCTTGGCGGGGCCTCACCACCTCACTACGCTTACTGCATTGCATATATTTCCATTGCATCCATGGGCCACTCGCTAAACGGTTCTCGCAAGAATGCTGTTGACAGTCAAAATTGGCTCTGGCCCGGCCAAACCGGTCTGACCAGTTTGCCAAACCGGTGTTCTGTAATTCGAGTAGGATTAGGATTCCGAGTTTAATCCCATATTGTAACCTATTTGAAAGGGGTAAGACTTCCCCGGCCTATAAATATAAAGGCTAGAAGGCCGATTGAGGTATTCCAATCGAATGAAACACATTTATCCTTTACTTTTTATCTCTCAAACCCTAATCTTTTCCAACCCCCATATTCTGTTCTTTGCTCGTCTCTACGGCGTTCAAGGGCGTTCTAGGTGGCCTGCCGACCCTAGAGCAACCCTAGCTTGCTTGAGCTCCGACGGGGTCCCTCCCGAGCTCGAGTTTCTAGGTCTTCACGAGTTCCTGCCTGAAAGCGGTCTGACCGGTTTCAGGAACCGGTCTAACCGGTTTGCCCGAGGAGCTCAGGAGTTGGCCGTTGTGACGGCCGTGCTGCGCGTTCGATCGATCTTCGAGTGTGTTGGCGCGTTTTCATGTCAACATACTTTTTGGCGACTCCGCTGGGGAAAGATTAATCTGGTTTCAAGACCGATTTAATCTACTCCAATAATGTCTGGATCAACGTGCGACCTTGACAAAGACAACATCATCACCGCGACGATGGAAGAGCTCACGGACGAGGAGCGAAAGCGGTACCTGATTGCCGAGGAGCACTTCAGGACGCAATTCTTGAAGGGCTTCAAGAAAGATCGTGGTGGTCTTGTCAAGAGAGTGGAGGAATTCGTCATGCCGGCTTTCAAGCTGGCAAACGATCAAGTTGAAGAACTTCCAAAGGTAACTGGCGAATCCTCTGATTTGATGCAGCAAATTACTCGCATGATAGATGATAAATTGCTTGCTGCATAAACTGTTACTAGTGAGTTGATTGCTAATATGTCGGGTAGTTCTGATAAAGGTAAAAATAACGTAGAATCTAATGAATTACCTAACCCAAC
Source organism: Echinochloa phyllopogon (assembly GCA_033239725.1). Taxonomy (NCBI): domain Eukaryota; kingdom Viridiplantae; phylum Streptophyta; class Magnoliopsida; order Poales; family Poaceae; genus Echinochloa; species Echinochloa phyllopogon. The sequence goes on along the minus strand of BTCW01000006.1, from coordinate 372,516 downwards.
TCCTAGCTCATCAGGCGTGCCAGAACATGTTTTAGATCCTAATTTGGGCATGCCGATGAATTTCTATGCGGGACAATCACTTCACCCTGGTTCGGTCCACGAACCGGTCAGACCGGTTTTCACAACCGGTCATACCGGTTTGGCCCCCTCTGGCGGTCAGACCGGTTCCATGGGTGCAGGGGCATCAGGTGCGATGGTTTTATCTAATACGGTTGTTTCTGGTCCTGTTTACACCATTCCACGCACTACGGTTGTGGGAAGTATACCCCACGGATCTGGCGCGTCTCACGGGCCGATTCCGAGTACTTCTCAAAATACGACGTATAATGTGCCTCGTTTTCCATAAAATAGAGGTGATGGGAATTATCAAGCCAAGTTAGCTAAGTTTAAAGAAGATATAGCTAATACACTTAGAACAAGACTCGGGCTTGAATTGGGTAATTCACGCTTATATCAGAAATCGTATCCGCCTGAATTTGATTTAGTTGCTTAACCTAATGGTTGGCGTGTTCCTGATTTTATTAAATTCAGTGGCGAAGATAATAGAACTCCTTGGAAACATATTAGTCAATATATCTTGCAATTAGGAGAAGCATCATTTTATGAACCATTGCATATACGGTTGTTCTCATTATCTTTAACTGGAACTGCTTTTTCATGGTTTTCTTCGCTTGCTCCTAATTCTATTCAAAATTGGACTCAATTGGAGTGTAAATTTCATGATCATTTCTTTAGCAGAGAAAACGAAGCTAAATTGTCTGATTTAACATCGGTTAAGCAAAGCCGAGAAGAATCGGTTCTTGATTACTTCAAAAGATTTAAAGATGTTAAGAACCGATGTTTTACCATAATTGTTTCTGAAAAGGATTTAGCGGATTTAGCTTTTGCGGGCTTACGGTCTCATTTCAAGGAAAAACTAGAGGGTTCTGATTTTCTTACTATTAATCACTTGCAAATGAAGTCCATGAGTCTAGAACTTAAGTTTAAAAATTCAAAAGAATCTGCTAAACCTCATCGTTCGAATGTGCATATTGTTGATAATGATTCTGATAGTTCGGACGATGATAAGGAAATTTATGCTGCTGAATTTGTTTGGTCATCAAAGAGTAAACCTGGTTCTTGTCCCTCGTTGAAGCCGATTCAGAAAAATCGGCAAGAAGAAATTAAATTTACTTTTGATGTAGCCAAATGTGATCGTGTTTTTGATGAATTGCTTAAGAATGGCTTTGTTAAACTTTCTCATGCAATTCCACCAGCCGATCAATTGAAAAATCGTGCATATTGTAAGTGGCATAATTCTTTTTCTCATGCGACCAATGATTGCAATGTTTTTCGACGACATGTACAATCGGCCCATAATGAAGGTCGATTAGTGCTAGCTGAAATGCAAGTTGATAAGGCTCCTTTCCCTGTTCATACCTTGGATGTGAATACTAAAGTATTGATTCGGCCGGAACAAGCCGATGGAGCTAAGGGTAAGAATGTGGTGATTGGAGACCCAAGGCCGGAAAGAATTGATGACAAAGTTCCGGTCAGAACAGTAATGATTGGGAAGACTCTAGATGGAAAAAAGTCTCTGAAGATTACAATTAACACATCAAGGCCCGGGGGGCAAGGAAGTTCCTTGGAAGAGAATCGGTTCGCTAGTCAGGCGAAACCGGTCAGACCGGTTTCCCAAATCGGTTTGTCTCCAGACCGTCCAAGGACTTTCAAGCCTAAACGCCCGGAAGTGGGTACTTGGAAGTTTAATGAGCCAAAGGTTCAAGGAAAGGTTCTGAAGCAAGGACCTACTTTTTCTCAGCTCATGAACAAGTACACAAAGGCCGTTCAAGTTGATCGGCCAACAAAAAAGAGACAGAGGTCACCGCAGTGTTGGATCAATTCTACAGCCTATAAGCGTCGTGGTGATGTTACTGGGACTTCGTTACATGACCGATTGGGTTCATACCAATCAGGTCCTTCGGCTGCTCCCAAAAGCGGTCAGACCGGTTTTGTAAACCGGTCAGACCGGCTTCGGTCTGAGCAGAGGTTCCAAGCTCCTCCTAAGCAAGAATACCGTGTCAGGGAGAAAAGGAGGACGTGCAAGCCACAGCCAGTGGGTTTGTAAAAATTGGCGATATTCCAGTGGCTATGCAAGACTTGGGTAGAAAGCCGATAGTCATTGGAGATTCGGCTCCTGTTCCAGTCAAAAAGCCGATCATAGCTAATGATCATGAGGCTAGCAGTAGTAAGGGCGTAAAGAAGGTCTTCCAACCAAGGTGGTGTCCTTCTGGTTTGACTCATACGCAGAAGCGGAAGTTACAACGCCTACGGAACAAAGAAAAAAGGGAACAGGAAACTGAGAAGCTGAGGGATGAGTACTTCAACAATTACAGACCTATGATTCCTCAGACCAAGATTTGGCAAGCTAAGCCCGTTGTGCAATCAGCAGCACAACCGGTCAGACCGGTTTCTGAATCCGGTCAGACCGGTTTTGATCAGCCCACCGCTACAGAAGCGGTCAGACCGGTTTCTGGAACCGGTCAGACCGGTTTGTCGATAAAGGCAGGGGCTGAAGCTACTTCGACCATCGATACTACTCCGCCAATTCCTCCAGTGGTTGAAGATGAAGAATTGGTTGATTTTGAGCCTTCTCCAGAGCATGACAACATGGAAATTAATGTTGTTTATCTATCTTCTAATTATTATGTGGTACCGGAGGAGGAAATCTCTCATCTTCAACTTGGGCCTCGAGATGTCGTATTTCAGAAGCCTAGTGAATCAGAGAATCATCTCAAGGCTTTATATATGAGAGGGCACATCAACGGGAAACCAATTTCTCGTATGTTGGTTGATGGTGGAGCTATTGTAAATCTTATGCCATACTCTCTCTACAAGAAGATTGGCGGAAAAGACGAAGAATTGATCAAGACGAACATGACGGTCAGTGGAGTTGGTGGAGGTGATCCCATTGGCGCCAAGGGGGTGGCTTCTATGGAGTTGACCGTCGGGAGCAAGACTATTGCTACAGCTTTCTTCGTCTCCGAGGTGCAAGGTAACTTCAGTTTAATCCTTGGTCGAGATTGGATTCATGCAAATAAATGTATTCCATCTACCTTGCATCAATATCTTATTCAGTGGATCGGTGATGAAGTTGAAGTTGTACATGGTGATACTTCTTCCTTCGTTGCAACGGCCGATTCCGATTCTCTTAGTGCAAATGAGAAGGTCCAATGTTTGTCGCGCATGGATTTGACCGACTATGAGTTGATCAGTTGCACCAAGGATGGTTTTGTTCCTGCTACATTAAAGCCGATGGAGAATCGGTTGAATTACTTGCTGTAATTAATGGAACAAACAAATCAACAGAGACAAACCGGTCAGACCGCTTCCAGAAACCGGTCAGACCGGTTTAGGACTAAACAGTGCCAGTCGAGCCAAACCGGTCAGACCGCTTCTGGAAACCGGTCAGACCGGTTTACGTCTGGACAGTGGCTTCAAGACCGAATTGATCATCATCGAGCGCATTTGGCCGGTATGTTTGAAGCTATTGAAGATCTCGGTGATATGGATAAGTTGGGTCAGGGTTTCACGTCAGCCGACCCTTTAGAAAAAATAGATATTGGTGATGGTACTATTCCTAGGCCAACTTTTGTAAACAAAAATTTATCGGCTGAGTTTAAAGTCGAATTAATAAATTTGTTGAAAGAGTATGTCGATTGTTTTGCTTGGGAGTACCGTGAGATGCCGGGTTTGAGTTGTGATTTAGTTGAGCATCGTTTACCAATAAAAGCCGGTTTTAGACCTTTTAAACAATCGGCTAGACGTTTTAATCCCGCTATTTATGACCGAATAAAAGAAGAAGTTAATCGTTTGTTAGATGCTGGTTTTATTCGGACTTGTCGTTATGCGGAGTGCATTTCTAATATTGTTCCCATTGAAAAGAAAGATTCGGGAAAACTTAGAGTTTGCATTGATTTTAGCGATCTTAATAAAGCCACTCTAAAAGATTCATATCCTATGCCTATAGCCGATGTCTTAATCAATGAAGCTTCTGGGCATCGTGTTGTTAGTTTTCTTGATGGTAATGCTGGATATAATCAAATCTTCATGGCCGAAGAGGATGTGCCCAAAACGGCCTTTCAGTGTCCAGGATTTATTGGTTTGTTTGAGTGGGTGGTTATGACTTTTGGATTAAAGAATGCCGGTGCAACTTATCAAAGGGCTATGAATTTAATCTTTCATGATTTGCTTGGAGTTATTGTGGAAGTGTATATTGATGATATCGTAGTTAAATCGGATGGTTTGGATTCTCATTTAGCCGATTTAAAACTTGCTCTTGAGAGGATGCGACGGTATGGTTTGAAGATGAATCCACTCAAATGTGCTTTTGGTGTTTCGGCTGGAAAGTTTCTTGGGTTTATTATTCATGAGAACGGCATAGAAGTTGATCCCAAGAGGATTAAAGCTATGAAGAAAGTCGAAGCTCCTACTTGCAAGAAGGATTTGCAAAAGTTTCTAGGCAAGGTAAATTTCTTGAGAAGATTTATAATTAACTTGTCTGGAAAGGTTGATGCTTTTACTCCTTTACTTCGGTTGAAAGATGAAGCCGATTTTATCTGGGGGGCAAAACAGCAAGAGGCTTTTGAGAAGATCAAAGGGTACTTGTCTTCACCACCGGTGCTTAGGGCGCCTAAGAGAGGGGTTCCATTCAGACTTTATGTAGCGGCTGAAGATAGAACTATTGGGGCTGTTTTGACTCAAGAAATCGGCAACAAGGAGTACGTGATTGCTTATGTAAGCCGACGGCTCATCGATGCAGAAACAAGGTATACTTTCATTGAGAAGTTGTGTTTATCCTTGTACCATGCTTGTACTCAATTGAGGCATTATTTATTATCTAGCACTTGCATCGTGTTGTGTCAAACCGATGTAATTAAACATATGTTGCAAAAGCCGATTTCTAGCGGAAGAGTCGGTAAATGGGTTTATGCTTTAGTTGAGTATGATTTGGCTTGTGAACCTTTAAAATCAATGAAAGGCCAAATTGTAGCTGATTTTATTGTTGAACATCGGATAAATGATACAAACAACTTCGACGTCGGCTATGTTGCTTGTACACCGTGGAAGTTATACTTTGATGGATCGGTTTGCAATGATGGACAAGGAATTGGTGCTGTTTTGGTCTCTCCAAGTGGTGCCGTCTTTGAGTTTTCAAACCGATTGGAAGAAAAGCGAACCAATAATCAAGTTGAATATGAAGCTCTTCTATTTGGCTTGGAATTTTTGCAAGACATGGGAGTAAAACATGTTGAAGCTTTTGGTGATTCGCTCCTGGTGGTACAACAAGTGTCAAAGGTATGTCAATGCTATAATGGTTCATTAAATGCATATCTTGATAGATGTCTTGATATCATTGCTTCTTTTGATGAATTTACTATCAAACATATTCCAAGAGAAGAGAATGACAAGGCAAATACTCTGGCTCAGAAAGCATCTGGTTATATCGTTGCAAAGAAGTATTTCTATCTCCAAAAACCGATGCAAACGAAAGCCGAGTTTCTGGTTCTGGATGAACCGGTCACACCGGTTTCAGAAACCGGTCAGACCGGTTTTACTGCCAGAACCGGTCTGACCGGTTCTGAAACCGGTCTGACTGCTTCGTCCCCTGACAGAAGCAAAAATCTTTTGGATGATGCTAATCAATCCAAAATTGAAGATCAGGATTGGAGGGTGCCTATTATTACTTATTTGAAAGATCCTGGTCGTGGTGCAGAAAGAAATATTCGGCGAATATCATTTAAATACGTTTTGCTTGACGATGAACTCTATCGTCGAAACGCCGAAGATTTGCTATTGAAATGTCTTAATTTGGATCAGGCCAAAGTTGCCATGGGTGAGGTCCATGAAGGTATTTGTGGTACACATCAATCGGCTCCAAAGATGAAGTGGTTACTTAGGCGAGCCGGTTTCTATTGGCCTACTATGATGACAGATTGTTTCAAATATTACAAAGGATGTGAGGAATGTCAGAAGTTTGGAAATTTGCAACTTGTTCCTGCTGCATTGATGCATCCTATTATTAAGCCATGGCCGTTCCGAGGTTGGGGATTGGATTTTATTGGGCAAATTAATCCTCCATCATCAAAAGGACATCGCTTCGTGTTGGTTGCTACAGATTATTTTACTAAGTGGACCGAAGCGATTCCATTGAAGAATATGACACATCAAGAGGTGATTGAATTTGTTACGCAAAATATTATTCATAGATTCGGTATTCCTCAAACTTTGACAACGGATCAAGGTACTTCGTTTATGTCTAAAGAGGTACGTGAATTCGCCGAATCCTATAGAATTAAGTTGCTCAATTCATCTCCATATTACGCTTAGGCTAATGGACAAGCCGAGTCAAGTAATAAAATTTTGATCAAATTAATCAAGAAAAAGATAGAAGAAAGTCCTAAGAGATGGCATGAAGTTTTATCCGAAGCATTATGGGCTCATCGTATATCTAGACATGGTGCTACTAAAGTTACTCCTTTTGAGCTTGTGTATGGTCAAGAGGCCGTTTTGCCCGTTGAGGTAAATCTGGACGCTTATAGATTGGCTAAACAAAATGACCTTGATGCTGTTGATTACCACAATTTGATGTTAGACAATATTGATGAGGTAACCGACAAACGATTGAAAGCTTTGAAGGAGATTGAGAAAGATAAGCTTCGGGTTGCTAAAGCTTACAACAAGAAAGTACGAGGAAAATATTTTCAGATTGGTGAGCTTGTTTGGAAGACGATCTTGCCTATTGGGACGAAAAGCAACAAGTTTGGTAAATGGTCACCAAGTTGGGAAGGACCTTATAGAGTTGTCAAAGTCATTTTTGGGAATTCTTACATGCTGAGACGCTGAAGGGAGATCATTTGCCTAAAGCTATCAACGGAAGATATTTGAAGAAATTCTATCCAAGTGTTTGGCAAGACGCATGAAGACGAATGGCCGATATATTGTTGATATCGCCCTTAGCATAAATTTTAGCTCCTGAATTGTAATTACTTGTTTTTTAGTTCTCAAGTTCACTAAAAACGCAGGGGGGCATGTGTTGACAGTCAAAATTGGCTCTGGCCCGGCCAAACCGGTCTGACCGGTTTTCCCGGTTTGGTTATGTAATTCGAGTAGGATTAGGATTCCGAGTTTAATCCCATATTGTAACCTATTTGAAAGGGGTAAGACTTCCCCGGCCTATAAATATAAAGGCTAGAAGGCCGATTGAGGTATTCCAATCGAATGAAACACATTTATCCTTTACTTTTTATCTCTCAAACCCTAAACTTTTCCAACCCCCATATTCTGTTCTTTGCTCGTCTCTACGGTGTTCAAGGGCGTTCTAGGTGGCCTGCCGACCCTAGAGCAACCCTAGCTTGCTTGAGCTCCGACGGGGTCCCTCCCGAGCTCGAGTTTCTAGGTCTTCATGAGTTCCTGCCTGAAAGCGGTCTTACCGGTTTCAGGAACCGGTCTGATCGGTTTGCCCGAGGAGCTCAGGAGTTGGCCGTTGTGAGGGCCGTGCTGCGCGTTCGATCGATCTTCGAGTGTGTTGGCGCGTTTTCGTGTCAACAAATGCATATATGATACCACGAATTTTACCATGACGACGTGATCAAAGGCGTGTAGTACACACCTATAGTAGAACAAAAAAAAAATGAGCCTGCAGCCAGTTGGCCGTCACTGCTGCTTGTCAGGGGCGGAGCCAGAAATTTTACTTAGAGGATACAAATAAAACAACATTAACATAATCAAAAAAAATCTACTTAGAGGATACAAAAAAAATTAAACATTTACTTAGCACATACAAACCCTGTTGGATACAAATAACATAATCAAATTAAAACAACATTAACAAGAAAAAACAACACAATTTGCATACACAAACTATAAGCTCCCAAATGTTGTTCCTCGCTTGCCTTGCTGTTGCTGCAGTGTAGCTCCCTTGCAGTTGCTATAGAGAACGGAGGCTGGAAGCAGAACGCTAAAGCGTAGCCGCATAGGGTGACGGAGCCAACGAAAACCCCAGTGGTGCCGCAAACAAGATTTACAAGAACAACCAAAAAAGACGAGAGTTATGCTCACATATCGAGTAAAAGAAACAAGATTTGACGTAGGGGGTCTAGGATATATCGTGTCTATGGATATGAGGTGCCATGTAATAGACAAACAAATAATCGTATTGGATCTTGAATCACCATGATGTACATGTATGAACCTTTTCTTTTAGTAATACTTTGCAATTTCTACTACATTTTTCTGTGGCATTAATTTTCTCCTACATGTCCTACTTTGATTGGAGCGACTGAACTGAACCATAACAAGCAAAATAATGTGTGATGCTACATTTCAATTGCCAAGAAACTGCAGTATTTTTCGGCAAATGCCTCAGCAATCATATTAGGCCAGTCTCAGTGGAGATTTAGAGTTTCATGGTATTAAATGTGTTGATGTGGTGTAGGAGAGAGAAGGAAGAGTTTCATGATATCTTTTCATCACCACGGAACTCTTTTGACTCAGTTGCTAGTTTTTTTGTCTAGGTAGCCGTATAGTGAAACTGTGCACTGAAACCGGCCTTAGAATTCAAAATTGACTTATCTTCTTCATCTTCCCATCCATGCTTTGTCTTCCTTGACAGTCGTTTCTCATATTACTCCCCCATGACCGGTAACTAGCACTCTATCGACCGGCTTGCCTATTGTTTATAGCCAATGCTAGGTTAGTCAAAGCTTTGAGTTTCCATTTAAGACCGGAGGGTTTTATGGTGCTACTTAATTTCCTAGTTTAAACCCTAAATACACTAAACCCTAAACCTGGGGGACTAAGCTACAAAGCCATTCCAAAAAAAACCCCTAAATTTCTCAAGAAAAAACACCTACCACACGTACTATTGTGTTGTGTGTCGGCTAAATCCACTTCGTTTTCAGGTGCTCAAAAGCCTTGGAGACGTGAAAATTATTGTTGTAAAATTAATGCATTCTGAATAGAATTTGGTAAACGACGACATGGATATATGGTGACGATGGGTATATATGTGGTAAAGGTAATGGATCTCACAATTTTTAGGACAGAGTAGGGTAAGACAAGAGGCGGAGAAAGGGTGCGAGAATGAGGCTGATGGATAGGTGCAATGTTGTGGTGTGTGTGGATTACGTGAGGTGTGGGGAGGGGGAGGATGGTTGTGTGGCATCTCGATGGATTATTATTATATATATATATGTACTTTGATTGGTTGACCTTCACCTTTGATTTCTTTTATTCAATATAGCATCAAATAATTTAGGCGATGGTACAAAATAGTATGTATGTATGTATGTATGTATGTATGTATGTATGTATGTATGTATGTATGTATGTATGTATGTATGTATGTATGTATGTATGTATGTTGATTGATGGTACAAAATAAAATCAAGAAGGAAAAACATACATTATGGATTACTTGAGCCAAGCAATTCAAGCCGGTCATGCATCCGCAGTAAAAATGAATTATACATGAGATCGAGACCAATTAATGCAAGCAGCTTTGTGTGGATGCTAAGCTAATTGGTCGTCTCAAGCTAATAAGACTGGCATGCATGATACGATGGACGGCTAGGAAATTCGATTCCGTCAACTCGATCGATCTCTTGCAATTGATTAAGACGGATATATAATAGAGCTAGATCATAGCAACAAGCCGCTAGCGTTGATCATATGATGGTGGTGGTGATCAGCCGCTTAATAATTAGGAATCAGGCGGTGAGCTCCTCCTCCTTGTGCGTCTCGATGACGACGTCGGAGGTGGGGTAGGCGGCGCAGGTGAGGACCCATCCGCCGGCGACCTGGTCGTCGTCGAGGAAGCTCTGGTCGGACTGGTCGATGGAGCCGGAGACGAGCTTGCCGGCGCAGGAGGAGCAGGAGCCGGCGCGGCACGAGTAGGGCAGGTCGATCCCCTCCTCCTCGGCCTGGTCCAGGATGAACACGTCGTCGGGAACCTGCAGCTCCACCTCGCCGTCAGGCGTGATGAGCTTCACGTTGTACGTGGCCTGCGCGCGCAGCCTGGCGGCCCTCTTGGTGGTGGCGGCGGCGGCGGGCATGGCGACGGTGGCCGGCGCCGCGGCGACCCGGAGGGAGAAGGCCGGAGCGCGGAGGCTGCTGAGGGCGGTGGCCATTTGTAGGCTTATTGCTAGCTAGCTGCGGCAGCTGATGGAGCTGGCTGCTAGCTAGGAATGAAGCAATGAACTCACAATAGCGAGGGAATGAAGGAGCAATGGAGGGAGATTTATCTGTGGCGGGGAGGGAGAAGGTGGGGTGCAGCGAGTGGGCGGCTTATCTGCGGCGGGATCGCTGGGGCAAGGAGGATCACACGCTGCTCATCCATGCTAGGCCATGCGAATCAACACACACAAGGTCATCTTGTGCTTTTTGAGGTCGTGTGGCTCCATCTGTTTGAAATAGCTATACCACTGCAAGCTAGCTGTGTCCACATATTGCTTGGGTGTAGTGGCTGGCTTTGGACGGATTGAGGTTTTAAGGTCACGGGTTCCCTGCCATGCCGATCGAGGCCACTAGCTGGGAAATTTCGCGGCATGGACGGCCCAATGCAAGGTGGTAGACATCTCATGGTCAGGAGGCATCTGAAGAAGTATATATTAGTAAGACTGGCAAAACAAGTATATGCTCTTGAGTTATAACTTGAGAAGTTGTGTGTCTGGTTGTTTTAATGACACTTACGGATGACAAGAAGCCAGTCGTCCAATCAGCAAACTAACTCTTCTAACTCCGAGGAAGATTTAAATAAACAATAATTTAAATGTATCTTGAATGCCTTATATTTGGTACAAATTTTGAATCCTTGAACTCCTTATATTACAGTACGGAGGAAGTACTATTGTAATACTCGGCCCATTAATGTTACAACTTTAGCCCGTTCTTGATCCATGTGTCCTGTTTTGGTTTTATTGTTCCAAACATACCATCTTCGGGTTAGCCCTTTTACACGAAGCGGGGACAAAATTGTAATAGAGGGGCTATGCAAACGCAGGCCCATTCCACATGAGGTGCGAGGTTGTGAGCAGATTTTGGACCCAGAGTACTACAATTACCTTGTGTGGTTGCAAAGTATATGAAAAATCGGAGGATGGCGTGCACATGAGCGTATTACCATCTGACCGCCCTGCCAGCTAACGAGTATGATGGGCGTCCTATCATGCAGATAAAGGAGGTTGGGAGAAACACGAAAATACTCTTTCTTTAAAGTATAAAAGTTTGTGTTCTTTAAAGTATAAAAGTTTGTGCATTGCAAAGGATATGCGCAAAAACTAAAAATAAGTTAGAGCATTTTCAGCAGATCCCTATTCCCCAATCCAAATACCGTATTGGAGGAGTTGGTGAACAGAAGGTGCTCCAATAGAATCCTAATTCTCTAATTCCGTATAGGGGGATTGGAAACTAGGCTAATAGGAAAGAGAGATTTTGAATATCTTTACTAGGATGCCCTAGGGCATGGAAGTAGCGAGATTAGTCGGTTTTGTCCCCTATTTCATCATCATTGCCACAAAGCAACACAAAGTATCACAAGTTCTATAGTACAAGTTCATAACAGTCACACCCGGTTTTAAAAACAAACCAAGTACGTGTACACCATATGTGTGCTAGGATCAAGTGATACATAGGTTATCCTGGAAACAAAGGCTTCAAACTTCACGGGTAATCGACTGAGGTAGACTTCAGCACCATCTTCATAAATCTTTACAGCGACTTCCTCTTCTGATCAGCATTTATCGATATGGAAGAAAAGAATTTGAAAATAGGAACCGCGAGTATAACATGACGTATCCAGTAAATGTAATATGATGTACAGGGTAAGGTAAAGAAAAGGGTTGGCTGACACACTGCGCTAAGCACCATTCTAGTCACGCCCCTCCTCTCCCTTGATGTCCTTAGTTCTTGTGCTACCGCCTAAATGGTCAATATGCACAGTGCTTGTATACGAGTCCTTAAAATAGTAATATTGACACATGATAAAAAATATTTGCACATATAAAAGCTTCTTTTTTCTAAAATGCATATTATTGGTCTTCAATATATCCAAATGTCTTGTTAATTACACACATTAAGCATGCAAATCAATATAAAGCATTACTTCCTTTCTCTATGTACTCACCCCAATTGATATAGCAAAAAGATGTTTTTTTCTAAGCGATTTTGCGCAAGCCCTTATACCTTTCCTCAACAAACCCCTACATTCCCCCTATAATATACTCATTTCCTTTTTTATATCAAACCCTAATTGTTCACAAAAGTGTTAGTTGGTATACGTAGATTGTTTGGTTTTACACATATATAAATTCTACAGTTTGTTAATTAGGAAAATTAAAGTTGATTTTACAAGTTTATGTACTCCGTATGCGATATTAGCTTTACTGGATAGGGTCTGAGATTGAGCATTTGGGCATAGCAAACAGAAAAATTACTATCCAAAGTATTGGGCGCATATCGCTGGCACACATAACAAAATACATATATAAGTTGAATTCACAAAGTAAAATTATCGATTTATGAACCCCTGAAACTACAATGTGGTGTGTGTTAATGTACCAAATGAAAAGTGTAAGCACTGAGTCAAGGATCTAAACCCAGATAGGTATGTTTTATGATAAGAAACCTTACCGGCAGAGCTACGCTCAATTTACCACAATTGATTGATCTATAGAAGTAGGGAACTGATGCAGGCTCAAGAATGATCTTTAATTTGCTTATTTTTCTGTTTCCGATTCATCCAGGTTATCTATCTGTGTATAGTTTCGCGTGTTGTGGGGTGCTTAAACTAACTCAAATTTCACTGAACTCTGATCCGTTTCACCTATTTCACTTCCTTTCTAACCAAACCTTACTCTTTTTGCTTCGATCGACGGGAAGGTAGTGAGACAAATTCTTGTGAATTGACCAGACAAAGCTTTTACATGTTGGGCCGGGGAAATGCCCTCTTTTCTGTTCATGGGCTTTTCAGTACTGGCGCGGACCATTATCATCATCCCGAAAGGGAGCCTAGCCCAGTACGTGCCGATCCGGCCTGCCATTTTGAAGCCCAGCACGTATGCAGTATGAACGCATTTTGAAGCCCAGCAGCACGTCTGCAGTATGAACGTGGTTGCCACTTGGTCAGAGAGAGAGAGAGAGAGAGAGAGAGAGAAGGGAGGAATATTCCATGGCATTGGGGGATATGATTTCTCACGCGGAGAAGAAATCAACGCGTTATGGACTGATGCCTACTTCCATGGATCATGGATGCATGTCGTCGTCCTTGTGTTTTGACTAATATTTGTACCAGCTAATTGCAAGCTTTTCGTGGATTCGCTACAAAGAAACGTGAGAAAAATATCTTAAGGTCGGTTTGGTTTCCTTTTCCATTATTAAGAGAGCTTGCTTGCTTTTTTTTCTTTTTCTTTTTCTTTTTTTTGAGGGCAAGCTTCCTTCCTTGCTTGGTAGCACTAGATAGTAGATACGGTGTCCATCCTACATAATTGAAGTTGCAAGAAATTCCAAATAAAATATGGCCACATTAATAGAGCATGCAATTATCCACATACGGAGTATATTTTGCAGCGGCTGAGCAAAGTCTTATGCAAGGAGAAATAGAAAAGTGAAATAAGCATGTCAGTAGTTACGATGTAACGCTTCATGTGTGAATCTACAGTCCGCCACTATACACACATGCTTTTTTTATTTCTTCTTCTAAAGTTTTTGTTCGCTCTTGCATCTACATTGACGATCGCATGCTCTACCCATACAATTTCCATTCAATTTTGACATTTATTTGGGATGTAAAAATCACCAGATATTCTCTCAGGGTAGGATAGTCAAATTTGCCTACTCGTGGTTGCCATCACACACAAAATGAAAGGTTGCATGTGGTCCAAGTCCAACAAACTAATCCTATTCAATTTCTTATAGGATTAGCGAGAAAAAGGGAAAATTCTTAATTTAGAACATAGGATTTATGGAGAAATTTTGTATGATTCAAATCCTATAGGAATTTTCCCTATATGAACCTTTGGAATAAAGGATTAGCCATCTTGAAATCCTTTAAAATTCCTGTCGAATGACTCAATCAATATGAATCTTGGAGGAAATCTAACACGAGCTCCAACCTCTCGAAAACTTTGAGGTTGTTTGGTTCCAAGCCACACATCATGACGTCGTATATGAGGCGTCGCCACAAAACAGTTTGGCAATTGTTTGGTTTCTGCGTAACTTGTGGCGCGCCACATGAGAGCAGGTGATTTTCTTCATTATTTTTCAGGCATAGCTCACCGAAGCTTAGGCGGCAGATTTTGACGCACGTCATGAACAATGGCACCGTTCCTTTATTTTTCATGTGTTACATCCAAACACTCTATAACATTTTTTCTTGTGTTTTCAAATCCTATAGGATTGAATGTCACGTGCAACTCAATTCCTATGTTTTTCCTGTATATTGTTGCGTTTTGAGAATCCTGCGTTCCAAAGAGGTCCTAGAGTGTTAATAAGTTACGATAGCTCTGAGTTGTTAGTTTGTTACATATATTACATCTGAAGACCTAATACATGTCCATGTATGTACAAACACAACATCTTTGGATGAGGAAGTACAAGTTTGCACAATGCTTAGAAAAAGAAAGTGAGTTAATGTTTGACTAAGGTTTACTTAGTTTTTTTTATCTCAAACACATTATAGCTGCACAAACAAACGTAGATTTCGTCATACGGATTCTATCACAATTATGATTGCCTACGGGAGACTAAACTATAAATTGATAAGTGCGCGCGAGACCGACGAAGTTGGCACTGGCGTCTCATTTTAATGGAGATTTTTGCACATTATCTAAAAAAATGGAGAGTGTTGTAAGGGGGCCCTGTAACTGCATAAATAGCAGTTTTATTTAGTCAGACGCAAAAAAGACAGTGCCAGACCAAGATTTTGATATCTGGTGAGTACATCTCCCCACCTCCACTAAACCATCCAAGCAGTAATGCTCTACGCGCGTTAATAGTTTTCTCCGGATAGATATTTTCTGAATTGAAGAATTGTCACCGCTAGCTGATTAAAAGCCTACAGGAATATGACCTCTGACGTTACCATTGGCGTTGGATTCATGAGTCTGTCTGTTTCATCAGTGGCATGGATATATGCCTAGTCCAATTCAAGCTGCAGCTGTCATGACAATCCAGAACAGCATGTACACGGTTGCATGCCGATGGATCCATCAGATATCACGGGACAGATGAGCGCGCGTGTACGTGTATATGTGGCATATATACATCAATCATCGTATCGATGGATTATGCTGCCTTCCTCGTTAGGATACTTGGTTTTCAGTTTGCCATCTGTCGGGCACACAAGATACATAAGACAGAAGAGGTGTTGCTTTTCTACCATCATGTTCCCTCGTCCACAAGCAAATTATCGACCACTAGTTTCAAATTAAGGTTCAAGCAAAATGCTTCCAGGTTTAGTTTCTTGATATTTAATTTATATCTACTTCTTTATACTGTAAAAAAAGGATCCAAGAATCTAAGAAATATATTGTTATCTCACACAAAAGTAAAGAATCTGAGAAATATAAAAAACATATCTTTAAGTTCGAAAAAACGTATTAATTCCCATGACTGAAGTAGATATAGGGTATTTCTAAAAAAAGAGCTTAGCGATAGGGTCATTTTCCGTAACTTTTCATCCCCCCCCCCCCAAATCTCTTGATTGTCTCTTGCTTTGCCTTTTTTGGTTAAATTTCTATTTCAACACATCTTTGTTACATGTAATTTTAGTTGTGTCCTAAGTCAAACTTCTCTAGTCTTATCCAGCTTATATAAAAATACAGATATCTTCAACATGAAAATTAGTATAATTGAATCCAATCCAGTATGAAATATGTCATTTATTTGATATTGTAGACGTTACTATTTTTATTGTATAAATTTGATTAAAATTAGAAAAAATGTTTACCTAAAAATTAAAGTGAACAATAAATTTGATGGAGGGAGGGTGTCAATTAGTCAAAGAACTAACGGGCATATATAGAAGATAGCGTGTGTATATATACATTTGAGATATAATTTTTTGACAGGAACATTTGAGATATAATTAATCCTATATCTTTGTCTTCCGACATGCATTCCGGACCGTATGTATTTTAATATGTGGTAGTAATACGGCAGCAATATACATATGAATGCTTATTAGCTCCTGACTTGAGACATTAGCAACTGATTATAAAAATAACGTCGAATAAATTAATAACGAAGGAACCAGAGAGAGCAAACACCGGAGAACTTTCCCGAGAACTATAGAACACATAAGAATCTTTTGTACGTGACGTGAAGATTTCTCCAGCCGATTCAAAAGGTGGTCTCAGTCAAACCGTGATTTCCTGATCGATCACCTTATATTCCAATCTTGCTGTTCCCGCCGCCGCTGCTAGTATTTTTTTTTCTCTAATTAGTATTACTGTATTAGCGGCTTTATTCAAGTACATATTATGTTTTCTGGAGTATCTCTATTATTAGCTTTGATTGAATTGCCTTTTTTAATTAAATAGCCTTTCCTTTAACTAGGGATAAGCGGTATGTCGAAATGTAAAACGAGAAAAAACGTTGCAGCTTTAAATTTAATATCTGCAATCTTAAGGGTGACATCCAAGGAATATTCCTGCCCGTTGTGCGTGGCTACTTTTTTTTTGGCTGATAAACTAGACTAAGCATATAGTATTAATTACTAGCTCCATATATATCCTTTTTTGTGTATATATTGGATTTAATCATTTTGGCTTTGCTTATAAGCAACTCAATTATTCGTGCTTGCTTTTCTATCCTTTTCTGCTTGTCCTGGGCTCCTGGCCCCTGTTGTCAGGGGATCAATATATATGTTGGTATGGCTCATCAGTCAGGAGATGCCGACGTCTCGTGTGACCGCTCAATTGTATTCTCCTCTTTCTTTTCTAAGACCTTGCACTGGACACATGTATATAAGGGGGGCATCGAAGACAATTATTCTCCATCTCTCTCTCTATATATATAGGCAAATTTTATACAAGTTACTCTGTAACTTTTGATAAACTATCAGTCTAATATAATTATATATTCATATTCGTACCATATTTTCATTATATATTCATATTCATATTCATATTTAGTAATTATATATTCATATTTAGGAAGTAATCCTGTTTATTTTACCTTTTTTATTACGATGATGTCAAGTTTTTACTCACTGATAAAGTGGTGTTGCTATATATTATTGCGGCGGCCCGGATTGGATACCAATGGTCCAAATCTCGGTTTACAAATAAAATTTCTCCTAACCAAAGTCCGTCGGTCCACTGATTAATTGTTGCCCCGGACTCCCGATAAGTCGATATATCTGTCCACTGATGAGAGATGACGCACGTATACGAGTGAATAAACCTTGGTGTGCAAGCAAAAGAGACTTTTGCTGCTTTGTTTTATTATTGGTTCTTGAGTATATCATTTTGTCACGCAACAAAATCGCTGCTATCTGAATTGTGTTGTGCCCCAACGATCGATCTCTTTTTGACACGCAGATTACTATATTCATCAATCCATGTGTAAAATCCAAATTAAATCATGCATGGATATGATGTATATTTGAATTGTGTATATGTGAATGAATGATGATGCATGGATCATATCTAGTAGCTAGGAATATGTAGAGACAGACAAATAAAGGATAAGGCACAGTGTGATGTTCGCTTCAATCAGATAAGCTTGTGGGGTTCGTTCGATAAGGTAGGTGTATGGTTGTATATGTGGTGAAGTCATGATGCTGGATTGGAGAGAACAGCAGGATGGAGCAGATGATTGACTAACTGATCGGGGGTAACACGGTGGACAGGCAACAGCACAGCAGCAGGTAGCGGCGGGCCGTGCCTGTTGATGGATGGCTATATATCTAGCTAGGGGTGCATGATTTGAGTAGCCTATATACGGAGTATTACTGTACTTATTAGTGGTTTGTGCCTTAAGTGGATAAAGTTAGATTATTGGTCATATTTGGCAACATTTACACATAGGAGGCGACTACAGGAGAGCCCTCTCCCGTTAGTCCTATCTGGAGAGCCCCAAATATGACAATCCCATCCCAGCCATTCTATTTTAGGAAAGCTCCAGGCAAACCAACGCCCGCGGGCCATAGATATATACCGCCCCGCCCCGCCCGCGCTGGGTCCACCAATCCCACCGCCGCGAACGGGCGCGCGGGGGACTTTTACCGCGCCACTCTCCAGGAAGGTAACAGCGCGGGAAAAAAACAAGGCCCAAGCCCATCCAGCCCAAGCCCCAAAAAAGAGAGAGAAACACAAAGGAAACCCTTGCACGGTTCCCAGATCGCCGCCGCCGCCTTTGGAAACGCCGCTGCCCCAGGAGCAACGCAGCGGCTATGGCGCCCAGAAATCAGTAGGTATAGACCACAAAAATCAACAGAAAAGCCAATAGGAGAAGTAAAAAACATCATGAGTGAGCAAGGAGGTGCAGGTACTGTTACTTCTACCAGTCCTGATCTGTTTTCCTTGTAAAATTGACGACAGTGTTGCATATAATATAGTGGAGGCTATACAAAAGATCCATTTCATGATGATATTGCTAAAGAAAGATAGAAATCATTCCAGACCAAGGGTGGACATCCTACTACAATACAAGACTCAGAAAAATACACAATAAACATTTTTTATATAGTCAAATTCTAAGTAATGAGTATCATGATTCACCAAATGAAATGCATCAAGAAAAACAGACAATTGAGAAACGAATTTGGGGGCATGGAGGAACTACGATCATGAAAACAGATAGAAATTAGTTCAATGCTTATTATATGTTAACTACCAGGCACATAATTTCATGAAAAAGAGAGTTAAAAGTGAGATGTTGTGCTTTATGAAATTACTGCAAATTGTGATATCTACAAAATTTTATGAAAAGAGATGGGGAAAAGTCAGAAACATATTCTGACAAATAAACCTGAAGATTTTTCTTCTTAGCTGCTTTGCTATTCTGTCCACCTCCAGCAGTTGAAGTACCTTCACTGACTTTCTTCTTTGTACAACCAACAGGCTTAAGCTTGCCCTTGAACTTTTGACATCTACTTTTGCTGCTTGAAGGATCTTCTCCAACAACAGACTTCATATTGCCCCTGAAAAAACAAGCAATGCACTAGTACAGAACAAAAAAGACAGATAATAGGGAGTCTGAACGTAATAGTGACAACATATAAATCTGGTACAGAACCAAAACAACTGGCCAAACATGTAATAGACAGCAACAAACAAGAAGGGCATATTTAGAAACATATCACCGTCAAAACATAGACTCCTCAATGACATAAACTGCAAACCCTAAAATAATCCAACAAATCTACATCAACAAGTAGCATGCTCACATGAGAACAAAAAAAAATAAGAACGTTGGACAGGTTAGGTAGACTCTACAAGTGGATTGGTCATTTGCTTGCTGCACAAAATTGCCATAAGGCTTGCCTGTTCCTTCAGTAACACTAATACAATTCTGTTCTGAGATATTGTCACACAAAGTACTGACCTACACTATCACAAAGGCCACATGGGAAGCTGATCGCATAGATGAACACATCAGCAATTTAAGATGCTCTCATATGGAAAATTTACTAAGTTACTTTCTGCCTAATATGAAAACACAACTAAGTTACTTTCTCTCATGTCAAAACGTTACTAAGTTACTTTGTAAGTGTAGTTAAACATTACTACAAGCAAAAAATAAAAAGAAGACAAAACAAGATGCTGCATTCATCCGGGGATCCACCAAACCGGGAATTACAGGGTTCTGCAGGCTGAAATGATCAGGTGTGCAAAAAGTGCAATTGCAAAACCTGAAAACTTCAACCCGCGAACCACAAGCCACTCGCTGGATTTCCGTTGGATCGAACAATAGACTTCAGCAGCAAAAAAATTTAAAAAAATATTCCTGGTGTTATATAAACTATATATCAGTTACTTCCTAATGCACATATATACAGACAAGTTACTTCCTAATGCAGAAAAGTTACTTTCTAAATAAAAAGCACACTAACAAGTTACTTCTAAAATACACCTAGATGTTGTCTAGTTACTTTATAGTCCAGAAAAAAGATACTAAACAGCAAAAACTGAACACACATTAAAATGTTCATAGCTTAAGATGCTCACAAGCTATAAAGCGAACTTAATAAGGAAAAAACAAAAGGGACACCAATTTTCAGCACCAAATTATATTTGGGCTCTAAGTTTTGGTTAAAACTAACTTCGTACAATGTGAAAATAATCAGGATTACTTCCTAAAAAAGATTGTTGGAATAATCACTAGTTATATCCTACTGTCACTATAATAGAACTTACTTCATAAGTTAATTCTATATTGTTTTTTTCTAGAACCCAGTAACTCTCTGTCTCATACAATTATATAGCAAGTTCCTTCCTGTTCAGTTATCATTCATCATTTTTTGATGTATCTACCAGACATTTTGAGAAGAAGTTACCTTTGATTCTTTGAAAACTTAACCAGACAGATGGAAAAAGTATTGCACACAGCAACAAAAAACAGTTGAACTCCCTTGACTGTAAACAATGAAACATTTTTTTTGTACAAGTCAGAACATTACGATGAAGGCCAAAAATAACAAGTAATTTCTTTAGACTGGTAAACATGTACAAGAAAGAATAACAAGCTCAACAGTTAGATGCTTGATGCTTGTGTACTACAAGAATAGCCACCAAACTACTCTAATAGATACATCCACGAACAAAACTAACAATGAATAGCTTTCTCTAGTTGTTAATGTGCATGCAAATAAGACGTTAAAATACACACAGTACATGACAAAAAACTGTGGAAAAAAAATACCAGAAACAACAGACCCTATACAACTAGAACTGCAAATCCTAGACTAGTTGGACAACGAATCTAATGGAACAAGTACTCAAAAAAATAAGCCCTAAACACACAGAGCACAACGCGGCATAAAAACTCAAACTAAACACACAGAATAAAGACATCAACCTAAACAAATAGCTCATAGATCTACGACCTAAAACGATAAAAATCATGAATAGCAAAGTCTTTGCCTCCATGGATCTATAAACTAGAACATACAGAATGACAAAAAATCAACCTAAACAAATAGCTCATAGATCTACGACCTAAAATGATAAAAATCATGAATAGCAAAGTCTTTGCCCCCATAGATCTATAAACTAGAACATACAGAATGACAAAAAAATCAACTGACCTCGATGAAATATCCTGCACAATGGCTCCTGAACGAGATCCCCTCAAACGGAGAACACGAGGATTCGCGATGCCGCCACCCCCCGCTCGTCGGTCTTCGCCTCACTGCTGGTTGCGCCTCCGCTCGACAATGACCCTGGACCGCCTAGTGGTCCGCCTCCGCCCTCCGCTCGCCGGTGAAGTTGATGCGCCTCCGTCAACACGCCCGCCTCCACTCGCCGCGCCCGCCTCCACTCGCCGGTGAAGTTGATGCGCCTCCGTCGACGCGCCTGCCTCCGCTCGCCGCGCCCGCCTCCACTCGCCGGTGACCTTGATGCGCCTCCGTCGACGCGCCCGCCTCCGCTCGCCGCGCCCGCCTCCACTCGCCGCGCCAGCCTCCGCTCGCCACGCCCCCCCTTCGCTTCACCAGGTGCGCGCCGCCGCCATCAGCCGCAGCGGGTCGAATCGCCCCCCCGGCGAGATTTGGGAGGAGAGGAAAGAGAGGACGGGAGAGGGAAAGGAGGCAA
The DNA here is from genome assembly GCA_033239725.1 of Echinochloa phyllopogon. Taxonomy (NCBI): domain Eukaryota; kingdom Viridiplantae; phylum Streptophyta; class Magnoliopsida; order Poales; family Poaceae; genus Echinochloa; species Echinochloa phyllopogon. The sequence continues at coordinate 350,722 of BTCW01000006.1, read as the reverse complement.
GATGGGAAATGAAATGACAGGCGCGACTCCCCAAATTTCAAACACGATTAAGATCCGGCGCCCTCGAGTCCGCTCCCTCTGCAACCGTTCGAATTCTCTGGCTGACGCGTGGTCCCGCACAGAATAGGAAGAGGTACACCGCGCGGGCGCGTCCGATGCAGAGCGAACGGCGATGGGAGGGGCTCTCGCGATAGCTCTATATGGAGAGCCCTCGCCGGTTAGATTGTTTGTTACATATATGCTTTGCATTGCTTAGCTTAATCTAGATAGCAACCGTGTGTGTGTGTTTTTCCTGGTAAGTATTATATGTTGCTCGTCATGCATGCGTATTCAGGATTGCTTTTGCTTGCTGGTTTGTTCCAATGCAAGAGGCCCATGTATGATTGCCTATATATCCTCCTCTTTGTGAGACGATCGAGCCAGACGTTGTAAACTTAACGTCACCAACAAGTGGTGGTGGGGAGTTATTAGATTAAGAAACGGGGATGATGTTGACACAAATCTATTTTTCTTACTTTGACAGCGTTCCCGCAGAGATGCTGTAAATAAAATCTCTAGCCATCGTAAACCAACAAAGTTCAGGCCGGAGATAACACTGTCAACCGTAAGACGCGAGGCATATATGAACGACGCGCCGGTTTTGAAGTAGTCACTAAAAGTTTCGTCATCATTAAAATACAGTAAGCATTGTTTGTCAAAGTAGCAGCATAAGCACCTTGAATAAGACTGAAATGCATGCCAACCTCCTCATGAATACGTGCAATAAATGGCAGTGTCGCTATTGAGAGGGGGATTATTTTTTGGTGAAACTAAATGCCCCTAGAATCTTGAAATGTTTTTTTTGCAACACTTGAATTGTGAAACAACTAATCTGTGAAAAATGTATAGCAAGCGGGTAGAGTGAAGCGTATTGCAATATGAAGTGGGGCTGTTTATATATTTAATTGATTTATGGCAAGTAGACGCGTCGGCCACCCTTGAGCTTACCATTTCTTTCCTTTTCTTTTCTTTTTGTTTTGTGGTAGTACATACAATATGTGATAATATATATATATATAATAAATAAGAAAACGAAGGAAGAAGAAATGATGATGAAGAAAAAAAAGGGGAGAGGAGATAGCTGTGGGTGGGGTGGGCCCGGGCAGCGGCGACAAAGAGGAAGAGGACCAACTGAAGGTGTGGTGGCATTTCAATTTCTTTTGTTGCAGCGCAGGCCGCAGGCGCAGGCGTCGTCGTCGTCGTCTTCCTCCTCGGCTGTTCTAGAACGGAGTACTAGACGGACTTACTTGGGGGGAGGAGGAGGAGGAGGAGATTTCGATTCCAGCGGTAAGGAACTTGGATTCTCTTCTCCCCTGGTCTGGTGGGACTCGAGGATGATGAATTTGCCTTGCGCGTGCCATTGGATTCTCTCCTTTCCTTTTCGATTTGTTTTATTTTGTTGTGGTTATTATTTACAAGTAAATAAATCATATACTAGTATACAACAACTATTTAGATCTTGCGATTATTGGTCGGGGCAGGCTGGCTTGGCCTGGCTTCTTCCACCTCCCTCCTTCCCTGCCTCTCTAATTTGGTTGGGTTGGATTCATCGATCATCACCACCTATCCATTGATCGATTCCAACTACTTGCTACCTGCAAGCTGCTGCTGCCGATTTGAATTTAATCTAGACTAGTAAGTAGGTTCAGGGCGATCGCATCAACTGCTTTCTTCCACCAACCCTCCCACTCTCTCTCTCTCTCTCTCTCTGCTATGGATTAGTACTAGTCTAGTCTTGTGTTTGACCAAGTCTGCTGGTGTTATCTCCAGGTCAAGCCGCGCGCACATACATAGGTAGGCGGCCGGGGATCTCATCTCCAACCCCTAGGCTGGCTGTGCTCTACGGATTCCATCCCAGGCGCCGGAAACAAGGGGGCAAACATCAGCACCAACTGCAAGGGCATGTGACGCGGCCGCCTGCCTTCGCCGCCGCAGGCAATGTGCTCCGACATGGATCAGCACCACCACGCAACCAGGTAATTAATTCCTTGGACCCTGCTTTCAGATTAAGCAACTCACCCATGCTTGCCTGATGCTAGCATATTAGCCTCCTCTGGATCGTAACCCATTCGTATTCGTTTAGCAAATACACGCTTGCGCCTTCCATGTTCGACTCTGCTCCTGCACGATGAGGTGTATCATCATGTTAGTGGATCTCTTGCACAATACTCTCCCCTAGCTTGGCCTGCTAATAGGACTGCATCTGTCTATTTTTTTTCTGGAATTCAGTGTTGCATCTATTTCTTTTTTTTAGATAAAGGAAATTCAGTGTTGCATCTATTTGACTATTTCTCGATATAGCACCCAATAGACAACGCTCGTTTGTTTCTTTGCCAACTAACTAAGCTCTGCAGTATAGCTTTATTATTAATTTTAGATAGACGACCAGAATAGCAGAGATACATGCCCCTCACCATGTAATTTTTCCCCAACAGGGAGGAGACTGCGTCGGAGGTTTTACATGCTAATGGTGACCATCGCACTCTGCATGCTGCAAATCATCCCGGACAGAATGAGCTTGGGGATACCAACAATAAACACATAAATCACCCATACACAGGCGACAATTTCTCCTCCAATGGTTCATCGCACAGACATGTCGGTATGGGCCGTCATCCATCTGCATCTTCTGTTGACGATCGCTCCGTCAAGTCTGGCGATGATTCTGATGGGGCTGATAGTACCAATGGTGCCAAAGGCAGTTATACGGATATTCCACACCTACTAAATGATACCATCTGGATACCACCTGAAGCGGCGGATAAGGAGGATGAGGCTGAGAGCTTCGACGACGATGATTATAGCGACGGGATCAAGTGGGGCCACTCAAGTTTCCCATCCCCTGGTAAGGATCATGAGGCCGGCCCTAGCAATCCTAGGGAGGAACGAGAAAAAGCCATGTTAGAAGCTATGAATGGCCAGCTCAAGATACTTGTAAGTCGCTTCCTGGCATCTGCCGGCATCTCTCCTTCCGAGGGAGAGGGTAGCGATGGTTGGCTTGACATTGTCACCTCCCTATCGTGGGAAGCAGCGCTACTCATTAAACCTGATGCTACCGTGGGAAAGGACATGGACCCTGGATCTTACATCAAGGTCAAATGCATAGCATCTGGTACTCGCCGGCAAAGGTGATGCAAATATTTTCAGCTAACACCCCCCACCCAACAAAAAAAAAAGGAATTTCTGTTTTTGTTTCAATCTTCAAACTATATCCACTCACCTGGTAATGCATTGGTTGCAGTGAGGTGATCAAGGGGTTAGTCTTCAAGAAGAATGCTGCACATAAGCACATGCCAACCAGTTGCCACAGTCCTAGGCTTCTACTTCTCCAAGGAGTCCTTGGCCATTCAGATGTCGGTTTGTCGTCATTTAATTCAATGGGTCAGGTTGGGCTTCACATATTTATATGCAAGCAAATAGTAAATCTACTTCTGTCTTATTGCTTAGAGGGGTAACACTTTCTGTTTTCTATGCCTTCAACAATTAGGAAAAGGACCTTTTGGAGAGAGCTATCAGTAAAATGATGGAGATATGCAGCCCTAATGTTGTTATGGTTGAGAAAACCGTTTCCCGTAACATACAAGAACTCCTTCTGAAAGAAGGTGTGACTCTAATTCTTGATATGAAGTTGAACCGGCTACAAAGAATTGCACGTTGTACGGGTTCTCCCATTATCTCATTCTCAGAAGTTTTAAATAAACCAAAGCTGAAGCAATGTGACTACTTCCATATTGAGAAATTTACTGAGGAGCATAACACCAACAGTGAGGGTGGAAAGATGCCATCTAAAACATTGATGTTCTTGGAAGGCTTTCCTCATCCATTGGGTTGCACGGTATGTATAGTTTGCACTCATCTTATATCCAATGCAGTCTATTCCATGCGTGTTGCTAACATTCAATGATTAAATAGCAAGTGCCAAACTGATTAGTATTTTAAACCTCTGGGTTAATATTTACGGTAACGATGGTTTCTTTCTCGTTCAGATATTGCTCAAAGGAGCAAATAGCGAGGAATTGAAGAAAGTCAAGCAAGTCATTCACTTCACAGTCTTTGCAGCATATCACTTGATCCTTGAAACTTCTTTCTTCGAAGATCAAAGGGTTTTTCTAAATGATAAAAATATTCCAAAAGAAAATTCTGTTAGTGCTATGGAAGGCTTACCAACAACTGCTTTTGATCTTGCTGCTCTTGGTGGTGCTATCCCTAGCTTTCCTTCACATGATGACTCTCCAGCACTCAGATTGTTCCATGCCACTTCTAATAGCTATGTTGATGTGAACAAAACTTTGAGATCTCCAAGAAATGTCGATGCACCGAGTTCAATAACCAGCGGCTCTGCAAATGATCTTCAAGAAGTTGCAAGCATCCAGTATGACTTGAGTCCATCAAATAATTCTGAGAGGATAACATCCCCAGTCCCAGTACCTCTGAGAAAATTGTTCTCTGACAATTTATACCACCAGAATATTTATTTACCTGTTACATCATTGCAAGAGACAAATGATCAACAGAAAGAAATCAGGAATCAATCCAGTCAAGGAACTCTTAGTAATGGTTTTCATACGCCAAAGGTGGAAGAGTCTGGGGTTTCCAGTGAAAATGGGGAGTCCACAAATGATACCCAGAAACAAGAAATTTCTCGAGAAATAATGCATACAGGTTCTCCTGCTATGGCGGAAAATGGAGCACATAGTGGCACTAGTATTGTTATCAAAGAGAAAGATGTCGATGACGATCAAGCTGATGATGCACTTGATTCTAGCAGCATACTGATTTTGATGTCTAGCCAGTGCACGGAAAAGCAGGTTATTTGTGAACAGAGCCATTTAACCCGTATAAAATACTATGGGAATTTTGATGTGTCATTGGGGCGGTATTTGCAAGACATTTTGCAGAATCAGGTAACACTATTTCTTCGCCTTTCTTTTAACATTTGCCCTTACTTTCATGAAATTGCCATATTTTGCGTTTGTAATACAACTTGATTGGTTTTAAATGAAGACTCAGCTTGTTAATGTTTTATTGTAGCAGAAACTGAGCTGCTCATCTTGTGAAAATCCTCCTGAATCTCACACGTACTCCTACACTCATCGAAATGGAAATTTGACCGTGCTAGTGAAGCGGCTGGCGCCACAACACCATTTGCCTGGTGAACCCGAAGGGAAAATATGGATGTGGACTAGGTGCTCAAGATGTGATCATGAACATGGGATATCCAAATCAACTCCAAGAGTATTAATATCAGCTGAAGCACGCAATCTCTCATTTGGAAAGTTCCTGGAACTTAGTTTTTCAAGCCACTCTGCAGCAAGAAGGTTATCCATATGTGGACATTTGGTGAACAGGGATTGCTTACGCTTTTTTGGGTAGGCAAATTTATTTTACATATACAAATGATTTGAATAGAAGTAACTCCTTGCTAGCCTGTAGGTTTTAGCATATCATTGCCATGGAGACTATCTCTTTTCCATTTTGGTGATGGATACTTTCTGTTCTCTACTGAATTTTCAGGTTGGGCTCTAAAGTTGCTATGTTCCGGTACTCGTCAGTTGAAATTTACACTACCTGCAAACCACAGCCCACTCTCCAATTCTTCAACCCCATCAGACAGGATTGGTTTGAAGGACAAAGGAGACAAGTATGACTTACTCCTTACCATTTTGTTCGTTAATTATCTTTGGTTCGTGTACAATTGTGCCTAATTCTTATGCTGCATCTTTCAAGGTTCATGCTAGAGGTAAGGCGCTTTATTCTAAGGTCGCAACCATGCTACAAAAGTTGAAGAATGAACATCCTGATGCGATAACTGTTGCAATCAATTGTGGCCTCTCACTCCCTATTAAGGACTTTACTGAGCTTGAAGAGTTGTTGAGCAAAGAAAAGGCTGACTTCGAGGTTGGTATCATTGTGTTCATTTCTGTTGTCCTAGTTCCTATTTAATTGTTCTGTTCATTATTGTTTAATCTATTTGTCGGGCAGGGTTCTCTGGACAAGGCCATTGACCAAAATGGGAGACCATCCTCATCCGTGCATGAACTTTTGAATATAAATTGGTCCTATCAGGACCTTCTGCTCAGACTTTACATATGGGACCGTCGTCTGCATCAACTGTTCTACTGTAAATCTGTTGGGCTAGAAACTGTTCTTAATTGCAAGAACCCTGCTGATACTGTGGATGAGATTTCTGATGGCAACATTGACAATGGTAAGAAAATCAGTGAATTTAAATATGACGAAACTATGATGGCTCATGGGGGAACCAGTTCCATTGAGTCTGCAAGTAAAAAACTTGGTCTTGATCATCAATCAGGTGAGACGGGAGCACACTTGCTTGATGAAAGTCAGGAAGCTGGGCATTCTGAAGTTTCTTGCAATGGAGGAGGCAAAGATGAAGAATCTTCCTTCGTTCCTGATCAAATGGACATAGACTGCACAACAGAAGCCCCCAAATATCCTTGTTTTGAGAGATCCAATGATAACGGGGTCCAGGGAAATGTTACCATGGCAGGCCCAATACTTTTGGAACAGGAGCCTTGTAGCAGTCCCCGACAAGTCAGCTATCCTTATTGGGATGACAAAGAAAGGTGGATTTGGAATCCAATTTATGAATCACAGCTGGCTTACAGGAATGACATTCAAGTTGGAGATTTGGACCAATTTGAAATCATTAACCGCTATATACCATCTTACCTGCCTCCCCTGTTTGAACAACAAGAAGAGGCATATCCTCCGCAGTTCACAGTTGGTCCAGGTAGTAATATTTTGTGCGTACAGGAGGATGAGATATCAAGCATAATCGCTCGTGCTCTTGCTATGTCTGATGAACGTCACCATTCAAAATATTCCATCTCTGAGAATGAGATGGAGAATTCCAGGGGAGAGCATGCTAAAATGATGGAGAAATCTTATAGCTTTCTGTCTGCAAGTTCTTACAGCACATCACAGTGGTCATCTACTGGATCTCAAGAATCTGAAGCAAGCTTGTCATCTCTGTCGTCAGTTTTATCTGACGACTTCTCTGGTTTTGATAGCTCATCTTTGTTGTCCTCAGCACATCCAGAAACGACTGTCAACGGGAAAGTAACTTTCAGAGGCAAATACTCAGTCACTAGTATATATGCTAATGAATTCTATGAACTACGAAAGAAGTGCTGTCCGTCTGAGCTTGCATATATTACTTCTTTAAGCCGCTGTAAAAAGTGGGATGCTCAAGGTGGAAAGAGCAAGGCATTTTTCGCAAAGACAATGGATGACAGGTTTATCATAAAGCAAATCAAGAAAACAGAGTTTGAATCATTCATTGAATTTGCTCCTGATTACTTCAACCATGTTTTCCATTCTCTGGACACTGGAAGCCAAACTTGCCTTGCTAAAATATTAGGAATCTATCAGGTAGTTTATATCAACAGCTCAAGTTTGATTTCAATTCATCTTCATGGCTTGTTTTTTTCTATGTGGTCTCACTTGCCTTTTACAGGTTAAGCAAACTAGGCATGGTAAAGAGGTAAAGATCGACCTGATGGTGATGGAGAATCTTCTCTTTGGTCACAATATTTCACGGATCTATGACCTCAAGGGTGCTATTTTTTCACGCCGTGTCACTGACTCAAATGATAATGACACTGTTTACCTGGACCAAAACTATGTTGAGGACATGGGTGTTTCTCCAATCTACATTGGTGGAAGAACAAAGCATCTTTTGCAGCGTGCAATCTGGAATGACACATCTTTCCTCACTGTATGTATAAAACACATCTTTGCAACAATCATTGGCAATTATGTTTTTCAACGAAAAAGAAAATGTTAACACAATTGTTGTGCTTGCAGTCAGTCAATGTTATGGACTATTCTCTGCTTGTGGGAGTGGATAAACAAAAGCACGAGCTTGTATTTGGCATCATTGATTATCTGAGGCAATATACATGGGACAAACAACTGGAGACATGGGTGAAGACTTCTCTGGTAGTACCCAAGAATGTTTCACCAACTGTAATTTCCCCCAGGGAATACAAGAAAAGGTTTAGGAAGTTCATGGCGAAATACTTCCTCACAGTTCCAGACACTTGGAGTCCTGATAATCCTTCTAAGCAATGCAAATCTATTGGTCATAGCAATCACAAGTCAGTAGAAGTCCAGAATGGTGATAGCCTGCTTCAGCATCCAAATGAGGCTGAGGCATGTGCCTGATCCTGTGCAGGACTTCCTGGCAGTTTTGTTGAAGCCTATTCAGTTATCATTTGGCTAATTTTTACTTTTGTAAAATGGTGTACATAGGAGGACCTCACTGTTGATCCATCCAAAAGTTTGCAGCTTTTAGGCAAACTGTTGGCGCACGTGAGGTCCACAAGACGTGTACCTATACAAATGTTCATTGTTAATTTCACAATTATTATAGTGAAATTAAAAAAAATTGATATGATGTTCTTTTGGACCCATCACCTATGAGTCTGAGGCAGTCTGTTATGTCCAAGATAGACCTTTCCTATCTCTGTTGAAATTAGGTCAATTGAGTACTATGTTTTTTTCCCTTTATGGATGTTGTCCAGTTCCTGTGTGCTCCCCTCTTCACTTTCTCTGGTGGCGTACAGTGTACAGGTTTTTCAGAATTCTGATAACCAGGTATGGTTCACACTGCTAGCTATCTTCTTTTGTAAACTGAGTCCAGTAATTGCTTAGAATGGGTGAGATCAAGTTACTTGTTTGTTCTATATTATTCTTTCCTGGAATATTATTGTGATATGTATGCCCAAAACTGTTCTTGTATGGAGCCAGAGACAAAATTTTATATGTTTTCGTTTTGTTCATTTTCAGATTTTATCACAGGGGATGAGGCATCATGAAGTAGCCACCTGCTGATGTGTTTTGAGGATAATGATCCATTTTCTCCTGATCACTGAGCTGATGGCAAGGGCATACATGTATTGGCTTGTCCTGACTGATTTCTTAACAAGATATTCTTCTCATCAGTTTGCACTGGATTTTTCAGTTCAATGTTGGTTGGCAATGTGCACATTATTTATAGCAGCAGCTGATGGTGAACAGACCAATTCGAGAGGCGTACAAGAACCCGCTTGGAGAAGTGATCATTGTGTCTATTTCAGAGAGAGATTGGATTTGGTGGATTGATCAAGGTCAGCTTTTCCCAGCAGTGGCAGTGGACCAACCCCAAAGTATGGAATATGGATTGCGCTGCTGCCGTTCACCATGATCTCTCTATCTTTTTGACTCTGGAAAGCACAGGTCAATCAATTTGGCATTTCAGCCAGTCGCAGAAATTGATTTTGGCTCACAAGAGGTCCACAAGGTGATCACCGTGTTCCAATTCCAGAAGGCTGTCTCTCTCATCATCACAGAAAGTAAATGGTGACTCAATACAAGAACCTACAAGAACCTCACAAAAGGTACCATCTCCCTAGTTCCTTTCCATTGTTGTCTATCTATCTTAGCAACATGAGCAATCTTTACGCTACTACTCACCATATTCTTGAACTGGTGGGACGATACGATCTAAACAAGACGAGCAAAGCAAAAAAAGAATGACAACTATAAAGGCTAATTTCCCCCCTGTTTGTTCCTTTTTGTCTCCTACGCCCAATAAGTTGGCAACATATCTTTTCCAGATATAGAAAAGGGCAGAGAGTCGGTTTTCCTTTTTCCGAGGTCTGATTGGCCTCAGTTGCAGAGTCTCCTTTTCACCATCGACTATTATATTATTATGTCTAAAATATGTTTTGTTACCAAAAAATGCTAGATATAGATATGTTCTGGTTCTGATTCTGAATATAGATATAGATAGGGAGGCAGGCAGGCATAGTAAGCTCTAGGAAGTGCCCAATGGCTTTGCATATACATATACAAATTAAAGATGACCATGATGATTCTGCATACACGAATTAAGTATGGGAACCCTCCCTATCCCTACTAGAGCATATGAATGAGTAGGTATCTACTAGAGTAGAGAGTAAACACAGCAGCACACTAAACTGAAGCAGATGGATGAAAACAAGCGAACAAAAGGCAGCTTCCCTCCCCTTCCCTAGAATTGTTAGTCTTCTTGTTGTATCTACTGCAGTAGTATTACTAGGCATGCATAGAAGATGAACAGAGCTGAAGAAGTGTTTTGTATCAGGTAGGTAGCTAGGTGGCTAGCGATGGCTGCAGAGGTCGGAGAGCATCTTCCTGCCCTCGACGATCTCGTCGAAGAAGTCGTCGAGCTCGACGATGAGGCTCTCTGCTCCTGATCGCAGCATGCCAACCCAGCCATTGATGATCTCCGCTCTCTGGGCGAGGCTGTCGCTGATGAGGTCCTGGGGTGGTTGGCAGTTGCCCGTGGCGGCGACGAGCCTGTCAAAGTCTTGCTTGAGGCTGTCGATGGCAGCCCTGGCCTGTCGGAACTCGTACATCATGATCCCGGCCCCAGCAGTCCCAGAATGGTGGTTGCCGTTGCCGATGACAGAGTCCATCTCCTGGGCGACGCGGTGGCGCAGGCATGCCATGGCGGCGACGTAGCCCGTGGCGGCGCGTAGCTGCTGCTGCTGCTGGTGCTGCTGGTGGTGGTGCTGGTGGGAAGCGTGGCAGGTGATGAGGAGGTCGGGGAGGCATGTGACGGTGCCGGAGATGAGGAGGACGAGGAGGAATGAGCTGGCGTTGCGGAGCGCGTAGAGGACGCCGCGGAAGCCATTGAAGGCGTTGAGCTTGAAGTCGAGCGGGGAGCGGTGGTCGAGGAGGAGGGACGCCGGGTCGAGCCTGGCGTCGGCGAGGGCTCGGTTCTCCTGCTCGAGGGCGGCGGCGTGGCGGCGGGGGGCGTTGACGGCGCGCTGGAGCAGCTGGTGCAGAGGAGCGTTGCCGGCGCAGTAGGAGGTGATGGCCTGGGCTCCCCTGGCGGCGGCGGCGCAGTAGGCGTCGAGGGCGGCTGCGCCGGCGCGGGCGAGCTGGCAGGCGTCCCAGAGGCGGGAGGTCTCGTCCATGTACTCGTCGAGCCAGCTCTCGCCGGGCGGCAGGTGGAGGCGCTGCACGAGCTGGAGCAGCTGCGAGTGGAGGGAGCGCAGCAGCGCCGCCGCCTGCTGGAGGAAGGACGCCGACAGGCACGCCTGCGGGCTGCGATGGAGACCCTCAACGCCCTGCGCCATGGACGAGTAGAACCCGTTCATCATCGATGATCCTTCGTCTTCCTTGGTCGTTTGCTTTAGCTACTTATACTATAGAAATTAAAGCACGTATATATGCTCCTGCTGGAGGGAGGAGGGGAGCTGGCTGGGGCTGGGTTTTATAGAAAGAGAGCACAAGGCCAGGCCAGCCGAGGGAAGAAGAAGAAGTAAGCTAAGGCCGGATAGTAATGATGCGCATATATGGATGGGATGATTTGTTGCTGCAATGCAATGCAAATGCCCATGGTTTACACTCTTTTTTCCTATATACAGTCAACAACGCAACTAGTCATGGTCATGGCATCGGAAAACCCAACAGCCGGAGTATGTTGTTAGCTATTACTGGAGTATATATGCTCGCTAGCTCAATGTACAAACAGGTCCATTACTAGATGATACTACGTACATCAGCGGCCTTGCCTGCTTGTCTCTCTACGGACTCTGCCAAGGGATGGATAAAGAAACACGAGAGAGAGACAAGGGACGGACGCCGCTGCGCTGTGCTGCCTCCCTGTCTCCGCGCAAGCCTCTCCCGGTCCATGGATCATCATCCTTTCCCCTGTTTCCTCCGCGAAAGCGCTTTAGCTGGATGTCTGTACCATTCCCACCGCACCTTGCAAAATACTACTCCTACAGTACATCCTACGTACATGCTGCACGCGCCAGTCAGCAAGTAGGTGTACACATTAAAACTGCAGCAATATTAATTGGACATTCTTCTTCTACTAAAGATCTGATCACTAATTGAGCTTTTTCTAAAGGACTTCTAATACGATACCGGAGAGAGTACTGGTAGTATATACAAACCATGAGCGAGTGCTTGCTTAACTATAGATAATAATGTTTCGAGACGAAGGAGATCGATCGATGGAATGGAAGCCAATTTGGACAAAGTTTCAAAGGCGGGGCAGGGAGTCCAAGAGATTTGTCTTTTCGGAGAGCCCCCAGCCTAGAGTCTAGAGCAGCTAGCTTGCTAGTCTGCAGAGGAGTGTGTGAGAGTATATTCAAGGAATCCAAGTCCCCATGCACGGCAATGGCAGCGATGACACTTGGTTGGCAGCTGGAATGATGGGTTTCCTTGTACCCGTACAAATCTCTCTGGCCGCTACAAACCGCAACCGCCTTTTGAGGCCTCTCAGCCGGCCCGGGGCCGGGCCAACCCAACCCACCCAGCAATCATGCCTAATATATGCCCGTGCCCTGCCTCCCTTGTCCCTTACCAGCTACCTCTCTTCTTCTCTAGCTTATTATTATTATTCAGAATGTTTATTTTCCTCTCAGATTGTGTAAATTAGATTATACAATCCAAAAACCACATGAAAGAAAAACCATTATGGAAATCATCTTAAAAAACACAAATAACTGAGCAGCTTATTTTAGACTAATTGTGTTTCTATACTAATCCTAGAATTATCTATTGCCATATATATTATCCATAATATATAATCTAGGAAGCAAACAAAAAAGAAGTTAGTATTATTTTTTCGTGTGAAAAACTAGTACAAACGCCAGATGCTCACACACTTAACTCTATGTATACACGTACGCTACCTCTACCCCACCTCTGAGAAACTGGATCTTCACATCTAATCTTGAGATTCACAAAGTCATCACGGACGCCTCAGTGTCGACAGGAACGTCATGTACCACTGAAAGAATAACGCCGATTAATTTCTGAAATAAATCCACAAAAATATAACACAAACTCAAACACATGTGTATACTCAAACTCATGTGTATGTTCCACTACAAATAACTTTAGCAACTGATCTATGATCAATTCGCAAATCTTAGTATTATTGTACTATCTAATGATTCAAATATAGTAATCTTCAAGTCTCGTCCTATGGATGATGATGGTTGCTCCAGTTTGAATATAATATATGCTTTCCTTAAAAGGAGGGGGTATATTATGCTAATAGCCTCTAGGCGCTCGTGGGGTTTAGGAGAACGAGAGGAGGATTTTGGATTTGATTGGGGAAATCAAAGAGCATGTATGTTAGTATGTTGTTTCCTTTAGCCCTCCCAATAAGCAAAAGTTAGAAGTATAGTTAAAAATCAACCACTAATATATATAGTATATAAAATTGATATGATCGATGGATGCATCATATTTGAATATTATTGTTACCATCAGTGATCGATGGATGATGGTACTTATAAAAGAGGGGGATTACGTTGAATGCCGAGCGAGACTGACTGGACCAGAATACAACAACAAACATTTCCTCCACGTACAGGCTAGCTCCACTATACGACGACATGCATCATGCGTTGGAACGGCTTCTTCAAGTATATATAATAAATATAAAATACTCGTGCGCGTCCGTGGTTGACCGGTAGGCTCCACGCCACTCATCACGCCCGGATGACAATAAAAAAACATGCATGTAGACGGCCTGCTTGTATTGCATTGTCCTCTTTTCTTTTACCACCACACAACATCAGTAACTCTACTGCAATAGCTACTCTTCCATATTCCATTAGTTCAACTGATTAAATTTCTTACAGTTGAATCTGTCCACTCAAATTCAAATTCTCCATCAGCACAAGTTTGCATTACAAATTATTATTAATTAGCTTTGTATACTAGCTAGGTTAAACATTTGTAATTATGTTCAATTCTAAATATGAAAGTACCAACATCTAGAACATTAAATTAGTTTTACTTAATCCACCATAAAATATATAATGATAATATATTTAATATTCTGAAAAATAACATATTTTAATAAATTTGGTTAAAAATTTACAGAGATTTGACTTAGGATAAAACTAAACTTATCAATAATAGAACGATTGGAGTAGCTTGCAGTTTATAAAACTCATATAGTATATGATGCCCAATACAATACAAGTGTCTCGCCATATATGCCAAAGCATATCGTACCCCCACGGTAATTTGTTGGCTTACACTGGCAGAAAGACAGAGCAACATAAAGGCTGTTTCTGTTGGCATATGTACACGTACTGTATACTACTGTATGTATAGCATATCGATCGATCTGGGTTAGTTACCACTAGAGCAGATGGTATGCCGGCCTGTATGTACCAATCCACTGTGTATATATCTGTATGTGTTATTATTCGACATGGTATGTTGGCATTGATTCTTCTACAGCGCGTTTGGTTAGCGGAACGTGCTCGTCCGGCATGAGCTGATCCAGAACCGATTCATCCGGCCGTTCCCCGAGGAGTGAGTTCGTCCGGCAAAATCAGCTTGCGGCAGTTTGTTCCGTATTCTGCCCACATTTTGCCCGTTGCATAAAACTTGCATGTCTGCTAGCTCCAAAGTAAATGTTCCTTGTTGCTATCCGCACCAAAAGCACTCGACATGTTTAGTCCAAGGTTAGTATGTTGGTGGCTACATGTATCGATCAAAGAATCACTAACGTCTACGTACGCGCTATTTGTTTGGCAGCCTCATCATCAAATGTTATTCGCGGACACATGAGTGACAGTACGTGTAATCTACAAATTGATTGTCACTAGCCAGCTTGGTCTATTTCTTTCTCTTTTTTGTAGGTTGCGTTCAAGACTTTGTATCACCTCCGTGTAATGATCTTATTAAAGCTTTCTTTATTTATAGGGGAAAAACGAAAAGCTATGCGTTAGTACTCCAAGGGCTGCATGATAGATAGAGATAGGAACATTATAACTTGTCTAATTGGGTTCCATATATCATCAAGTGCTCTACTATTATTCCCCGTAAACATTACAATTCCAAGGTCGTCTGCGCTGCGTTGGAGTGACGACTTATTCCATATAAACAGTTCCCTTTAGCACCGGGTCCCCTTTAGCACCGGTTGCAACCAGCAACCGGTGCTAATGTGCCCGAGGCCATTTAGCACTGGTTGCTGGCTGCAACCGGTGCTAATTGGTGAACATTAGCACCGGGTCTTGCCACGACCCGGTGCTAATGTCTTCTGTATATAGCACCTTCTTCCTCCCCCGGCCGAGGCAGCTGAACACTTGGCGCTGTGTTCATGCTGCTCGGCCGTGGGAGGGGAGGTGCTGCCCAATTTTTTTTCAAAATTTGTGAAGATTTCACTCATCTAAGGAGCACTACAAGGTACACTTTTTCATTCTCTAATATTTTCTTTAGCTTGTAATCCTTCTATGATTTAGAAATAGAGGGATTTGTAAATCAAAGTAAAGCTAGCTAGAGAGAGCTTGTGTTCATGGAGGAGAGAGTGAAAGTGCATCTAGGCATTTAATCTATTTTGGTGATTAATGGTAATAGAAATTCGGATATGATGTTGTGCTTGAGTTGTGCAGGAATAAAATGAAATAAAGAGAAAGATAGCACAAAAGGAAGTACCCCAATTCTTTTTGATATGGTGGAAGACTCAATTGGCAATTTAAATTCTATTTTCCTTTTGAAATTGAGTATAGGACCACCGTACTATCAAGAGGGACGTAGTTGATGATTTCCAGTTGCTAAAAGTGCTTTGCTTGAGATGACAAATTCTTTAAAGCCACAAAAACACTTCACAAACTCCTGTCCTGCGTGGCCGGATCTTAGGCCGGAAGATCCGACCGGAAGTTCCGGGCCGCTCGGCCTTGGGATTTTTCCTGGCCGGAAGATCCGACCCTGGTCGGAACTTCTTGACTTGGCCGTTTTTTTTAGCCTCGGAAGTGTCCTGAGTACATGTTCCGGCCCCTGGCCGGATGATCCGACTGCAAGTTCCGGCTGGCTCTGTCTTGAGATTTCTTTGGGCCAGAAGTTCCGGGGTAGCCCGGAAGATCCGACATCTGGTCGGAAGATCCGGCCCCCGGAACTTACCTGGAGTTTTTGTTACTCGGTTCTGTTACTTATCGGAAGATCCGACCTATTGTCGGAAGATCCGGTACCCCTTCGCAGTGAACATAACGGTCATTTTTTGGGGGTTGGTATATATACCCCTCACCCCCTTTCATTCACTGCAGCTGAACACACTGACCTAACACGAGACAAACTCCCACTTGAGCATTCACTCCACCTCTCTACTCCCTTCCAAGGTTTGATTCTTCCAAGATTCACCTAGGGTTTGAGTGAGAGAGAAGATTTGAGGTGTGAGACCTAGTGCCATCTTGAGCTCCCTCAACTAGTTCATCTCTCAAGCACTTGAAGCACTTGGATTCGTCGATTCACGTTTGTTACTCTTGGAGCTTACTCCTAGACGGTTAGAGGTGCCGGTGAACTCCCATACTCTTGTGGTTTGAGTCCCGGAAGTTTGTATTACCCTCTCTCTTCGTGGGAGCACATAGTAAGTAACTCAATCCTCCTTTGTGGTTGATTGGGAGAGACTTGGGGTTAGTGTGACAACCCGGCTCTTTGTGAGCATCTCAACGGAGACGTAGCTCCTTTGTGGAGTGAACTTCGGAAGAAAATCCTTTGTCTCCACTTTCATTCTTGTTCATATTGTTTCTATATCTTGATTTGTCCCGATCTACTTATTTGTGGCTATACTCTGATATTGATCATATATAGAAGGTTCCATACATCATTTGTGAGCTTTGTATTCAAGTGGATTTGTCAAAAGGTCATTAGTTTTCAAATCTCGAAGTATACTTGAATTGCCTGTCGGAAGATCCGGCTTTCCATCGGATCTTCCGGGTTTCTGTCCCAGTCGGAAGATCCTGTACACTGTCGGATCTTCCTGGCCGGAAGATCCGAGACTGTGTCGGATCATCCGACTTTCTGACAGTTTTCGGAGGATTTTTGCAGGAATTTTTTAAACAGGCCTATTCACCCCCCCTCTAGGCCTAGTGTTGGTCCTTTCAATTGGTATCAGAGCCTTATCCCTTGTTTAGGCTTAACCGCTAAGGGAAAACACTATGGCCGGTATGGGAGATGTATCCGAGATGGCTTCCGCCCACAAAGATAAACATCCTACGCCCGTTGAGTCAAGCTCAAGCGATGATGAATTCAACATTAGCGATGTTGATGAGAGCTTGGATGAACAAGAAAAGAAAAAGCAAAGAAGGGAGAAGATAAGGAAGAAGATCAAGGAGAAGGCCGAAAGAGAGGCACAAAAGCTTTTCAAGAAGAAGATACGAGAAAGAGACGCTCTCGACGGACTTCACTCGGTGTCTTATCGATATGAGACATCTTCCTCTAACAAATCTTTTGACCCTTCTAGTCTTAATTTTTCATCCATTCCAATGGGCAAAGTCCCCAAATTCAATGGGATTGACTATGCCCGATGGAGTGATGATATGAAAATTTACTTGCATGGTCTTCATCCATCTCTTTGGACTATTGTGAATATAGGGGTTGACAAGAGTGCAACGCCAAGTCGTGAACAAGAATACGACATCTTCCGCAACTCTCAAGCCGTGACCGTGCTTAGAAGTGCTCTAAGCTCTTATGAGTACAACAAGATTAGAGGAATCGATAGTGCCAAAGAGCTATGGGACACTCTTCGAATGGCTCATGAAGGATCGGAAGAAGTCAAGGAAGGCAAGGTGGATCTCCTACAAGGAGAACTATAAGCTTTCGTCATGAAGAAGGATGAGTCCTTGCAAGAAATGTATGATCGATTGAAGCTCCTAGTCACCGAAATTAGGATGCTTGGAAGCAATGATTGGGGCGAGAACAAGGTCACAAAGAAATTGCTTAGAGCATACGCACCCAAGAACCCAATGCTTGCCACAATGATTAGAGAAAGTGACAAGTTCAAGACAATGGTGCCTATGGAGCTATTCAACAAGTTGCAATATCATGAAATGAATAGCTTGGATGTGACAAGGTCTATCCAACAAACCGAAGTCAAGACCATAGCTCTCAAGGCCGAACCTAGCAAGAAGGTTGAGTCAAATGAGAAGACCTCAACTTCCAAAAAGAGTGAAGATTCAAATGATCATGAGAGCACCGATGAAGAAACCGCTATGATGGTTAGAAACTTCAAGAGATTCATGAAGGCTAGAGGTGAAAAGAAGAGCTTCTCTCAACGAAGATGTTATGAGTGTGGGGAGAAAGGTCACTTCATTGCCGATTGTCCCCACAAGAAGAATGACAAGGATAACAAGAAGCTCAAGGACAAGGCCGATGACAAAGACAAGAAATACAAGGAGAAGAGTCGAGATTACAAGAAAAAATTTGGAAGCGCTCACGTCGGCGAAGGTTGGGATTCATCAAGTGACGACTCCGGTGATGAAGAAATGGCCACTTGCGCCATTCATGCTCCTACATCAACCTCAAGACTCTTCAACAACATTGATGAGAGCGATGATGAAGCTTCCATGTGCCTCATGGCTCAAGGGACCAAGGTACTTGACACCACACCAACTTCTCCATCCACTCTATCATCATCTAGTAACATTGAAAATGAACTAGATAATGAAGAAGCCGAATATGAGAAAAACATGATAAAGAAGTTTGGTAAAGACGGTTACAAATTTATTAAAAAACTACTAGAGAAAATTGGGAAAAGAGAAGAGAGTCTCGAAAGGCAAGAAGAATTGCTCATCCTTGAGAAGGAGAGAAACCTTGTCCTAGAAGAGGCTCTAGTTGAGGAGAAACTCAAGGTTGAGAAGTTGGCTAGTGAGTTATCTCAAGTCAATGACTCACGGGAGAGGATGTCAAAGAACTTGTCTTTGACAAATGATTCTCTCACTAACCTAAAGAATGCTAAAAATGAGCTTCAAGAAAGGCATTCAAGCCTAGAGATTAAATATAAAGATCTAGAAGCCAATTTTAGCTCTCTTTGGGAAAGTACCTCGAATAACTCCAAAACTAATCTTGACTCAAGTGTCTCTACTAGTGAAGGTTGCTCAAGGTGTTATAAAATTGATGTACATGCTTGTACTACTAACCTTTCTAAGTTAGAAGAGCAAGTCAAGGCTAAAGAAGCTCAAATTCAAAAGTTGACCAAAGCCATTGGACAAGATCAAGGTAAGGGCAAGAGTGTATTCGAGACCCATCCGGCATATAAAGCCGGTAGATATGGTACTATCAAGGATGGGCTTGGATACACTCGAGGAGGAAAGGCAAATGGCACAAAAAGGGTAAATGATCGTGATGTGACATTGTTCACCAAGGGGACCTATCTAGGTGAACTAATGGATGCGGCTCATGGGGTGGTAAGACCCACGGAGTCCTTGCCAAAGAAAAAGGTATCCACTCAAAATGTCAAGATCAAGACCAAGAAAGAAGAGAAGGTTATTGAGCACAAGCCATCACCAAACTACTCCATTGACTACATGGTCACTTGGGACCAAAATGGAAAGATGGTGGTAAAATATATAGGTGCTCACACTAGGAAAATGATGAGAAGTGTGTGGGTGCCCAAAATATCAAAAGCTAACACTCAAGGACCCAACCACTTTTGGGTACCTAAGTCCAAGGCTTAAACTTGTTTTGTAGGCATATTCCTCCGGTGGACCTTCGTGGTTGTTGGATAGTGGATTCTCAAATCATATGACCGGAGAAAGAAATATGTTTGCAAAGCTACAAGAGTATGACTCACCCGTTGAGAAGATCACATTTGGTGACAACAATCATGGTGATGTCATAGGTCAAGGTGAAGTAGCTATTTCACAAGACTCATCTCTTTCAAATGTTTATCTTGTTGATTCTTTGGGATACAACTTGTTGTCGGTTTCACAACTTTGTGAGAAAGGCTACAATTGTCTCTTTACTAATGAGGGTGTGAGCATCCTAAGAAGGGAGGATTCCTCTATTGCATTTACGGGTCGACTTAAGGGAAAGCTTTACTTAGTTGATTTCACAACTAGTAAAGTGGAACCGAAGACTTGTCTAGTGGCAAAATCTAGCTTGGGTTGGCTTTGGCATCGCCGGCTAGCTCATGTTGGGATGAGGAACTTGGCCAAACTTCAAAAGGATGAACACATCCTAGGACTAACAAATGTTGTGTTTGAGAAAGATCGGTTGTGTAGTGCTTGTCAAGCCGGGAAGCAAGTTGGTGCACCACATCCACCCAAAAATATTTTGACTAGCTCAAGACCACTCAAGTTGCTTCATATGGATTTATTTGGACCGGTTGCTTATGTTAGCATTGGCGGGAACAAGTATGGACTTGTCATTGTAGATGACTTTTCCCGTTTCACATGGGTCTTCTTTTTGCAAGACAAGAGTGAAGCTCAAACAATCATCAAGAGATTCATTAGAAGAGCTCAAAATGAGTTTGAGTTGAAGATCAAGCATATAAGAAGTGACAATGGGACGGAGTTCAAGAACACAAATGTTGAAGAGTTTCTTGATGAAGAGTGAATCAAGCATGAGCTTTCCGCGCCGTACACACCTCAACAAAATGGCATTGTTGAGAGGAAGAATAGGACTTTGATTGAGATGGCACGGACCATGCTTGATGAGTACAAGACTCCGGATAACTTTTGGGCCGAGGCGGTTAGCACGGCTTGCCATGCCACTAACCGTCTCTATCTTCAAAAGTACTTGAACAAGACTCCATACGAGATCCTAACCGGTAACAAACCAAAGGTGCACTACTTTCGAGTCTTTGGTTGCAAATGTTACATTCTTAACAAGAAAACCAAAAGCTCAAAGTTTGCACCTAAGGTTGATGAAGGCTTTTTACTTGGTTATGGTACTAACGAACACGCCTACCGTGTTTTCAACAAAACCACCGGTTGTGTTGAGATCACGGTAGACGTAAAATTTGATGAATCAAACGGCTCTCAAGTAGAGCAAGTTATAAATGACCTTGTAGATGAAGTCCCGCCAAATCAAGCTATCAAGAACTTGAGTTTAGGAGAAGTGAAGCCCCAAGAGCCTCAAAATGAAGATGAAGAACAAGACCAAGATCCGGAAATCATGTTCAACATCGACCCGTCACCATCAACAAGAGTTGAACCACCAAGCTCATCACAAGATCAAGTCCAAGATCATGGTGACGATCATGACCAAGACATTGATCAAGGGGGAGCTCAAGGTGAAGATGCTCAAGATGTTGAGATACCTCATGAAGAAGATGGTGATGGATCCATCCAACGTCAATCAACATTCCCACATCCAAGAGTTCATCAAAGTGTTCAACGGGATCATCCCGTTGACAACATTCTAGGGAGCATCCAAAGAGGGGTAACCACTCGTTCACGTTTAGCAAATTTTTGTGGATTTTACTCGTTTGTCTCCTCTTTGGAACCTCTCAAGGTAGAAGAAGCTCTTGGAGATGCGGATTGGGTTATTGCAATGCAAGAAGAGTTGAACAACTTTTCAAGAAATGAAGTATGGAAGTTGGTCCCAAGACCCAAGCAAAATGTGATTGGCACCAAGTGGGTTTTCCGGAACAAACAAGATGAAAATGGCGTTGTCACAAGAAACAAGGCTAGGTTGGTTGCTCAAGGCTTTACTCAAATTGAAGGGCTTGATTTTGGTGAGACATATGCTCCGGTGGCAAGGCTTGAGTCAATTCGTATCCTTTTGGCCTATGCATCTCATCACAACTTCAAGTTGTATCAAATGGATGTGAAGAGTGCATTCTTGAATGGGCCTCTTGGGGAGCTAATATATGTAGAGCAACCACCGGGATTTGAAGACCCCAAGCACCCCGACCATGCCTACAAACTCCATAAGGCGCTCTATGGGCTTAAGCAAGCACCTAGAGCATGGTATGAATGCCTTAAGGATTTTCTTCTCAAGAATGGCTTTGTAATGGGCAAAGCCGATTCTACTCTCTTCACTAGGAAAATAGACAAAGATTTGTTTGTTTGTCAAATATATGTTGATGATATAATCTTTGGTTCTACTAATGAAACTTTTTGTGAAGAGTATAGTAGGATAATGACCAAGAGATTTGAGATGTCAATGATGGGAGAATTGAAATTCTTTCTCGGATTTCAAATCAAGCAACTAAAGCATGGCACGTTCATATGTCAAACCAAATATACAAGTGATATGCTCAAAAAGTTTGACATGGCCAATGCTAAGCCAATCAAGACCCCTATGCCGGTGAATGGTCATCTTGATCTAAATGAGGAAGGCAAATCCGTCGATCAAAAGGTATATCGCTCCATGATTGGTTCCTTGCTTTACCTTTGTGCATCTAGGCCGGATATTATGCTTAGTGTGTGCATGTGTGCAAGATTTCAAGCCAATCCTAAGGAATGTCATCTAATGGCTGTTAAGAGAATTTTTAGATATTTAGTGCATACTCCAAACCTTGGGTTGTGGTATCCCAAGGGCTCCACTTTTGATCTACTTGGCTACTCCGATTCGGATTATGCCGGTTGCAAGGTAGATCGAAAGAGTACAACGGGGACTTGCCAATTTCTTGGTCGGTCTTTGGTGTCTTGGAGCTCTAAGAAACAAAATTCCGTTGCGCTATCCACCGCCGAGGCCGAGTATGTTGCAGCCGGTGCTTGTTGTGCTCAACTACTTTGGATGAGGCAAACCTTGAGTGACTTTGGTTGTGAGTTCAAAAACATTCCACTCTTGTGTGACAATGAGAGTGCCATAAAACTAGCAAACAACCCCGTTCAACACTCAAGAACCAAGCACATAGACATTCGACACCACTTTCTTAGAGATCATGAAGCCAAAGGAGATATCGCCATATGCCATGTAGGAACCGAAAAACAATTAGCCGATATCTTCACCAAGCCTCTCGATGAGCAAAGGTTTTGTTCCTTGAGGAGTGAGCTAAATATTTTGGATTCTTGTAACTTGGCTTGACTTGTTGCATACACAATTGTTTGATGCCTAGACTAGGAGAAAAATTGTTTTATCTTAGTTTTGTGTGAGTATTTCAAAATATTTGATCTTGTGATCGTTGGATCACATCTTGTCTCAAGTTGATCATGGTTAAATTTGTTGATTGTTTGTTGCTGATCAACTTTGGGACAAGTGTCTTACTAGTTCAAAAGCAAGCTCTCTCAAAATCTTCAATCAAATCTCATCGTGCAAAATCGTCTTTGTGTCTTATCTCTTCTGGGCCGGATCATCCGACATACCCCCGGAACTTGTCCCTGGAAGTTCCGGGTGGCTCTGTCTCCAATCAACCTCTCTGAAGTTTTTTCGGATCTTCCGACCCTATCGGATCTTCCGGCACTCTGTCGGATCTTCCGGACTTGGGAACTCTCGGAACTTCCGGTGCTGTTCTCTCTGATTCTGTCTCGGTCGGATCTTCCGGCTCGTCGTCGGATCTTCCGGCCTGTGCGCGAATATATATATCTGGAACGAACCGTTACATGCCTCATTCGGTCTCTAGTCCTCCACCAACGTCTCCTCTCTCCCTCACTTCACCCCATACAGCGGTTTGAAGATTGGACCGTGGATTTCTTCATCGAGTGACATCTTTTGATTCCCCAACTCTCCAAGACTCAATCTCCATCGGATCTTCCGGAGTTTTCGCGGGAAATCTCAACGGTATTGATTCAAAATCCCCATCGCCCGATCTATCAATGTAGGAGGTTCTAGTTGTTTTCCCCTTGGTCAATCATCTCATATACATGTCTAGAACACTTCCCTATGATTTCACAAAGTTTGGTGGGCTAAATCTCCTGTTCCTAAGTAGTTAGGGTTTGACCCGACTCTGTCGGATCATCCGACGGTGAGTCGGAAGATCCGGACCCCCGGATCTTCCGACTCAGGGCCGGAAGATCCGACTGAGTCGAGTTCTATTCTGTCTACTTAGTTGCAAATCTTTGATCCTCTCTCTAAATACATATTTTCTTCTATCTTATCAGATGGTTAAAGAAAAGGTTACACAGAAAAAGACCACATCTTTGACAGTGCGTCCAAGTACCGGTCGCACCAAGAGCTCGTTTCATCCTCCAAGTGGTTCATCATCTGATTCGGATACTGCTTCAGATGGGGAGATTAGAGAAATTGGCAAGGGCAAGAGGACATCGAAGGAAACAACTTCCCGTTCTGTTCGCGGAAGAGCCCAATCAAATGTGCCGGGGCGCAAGATTCCTCCTCGCCCCAGAATTAAGAGGGCCAATCAAGGAGAAGGACCGGGGAGTCAGTACAACGATGACATTGATATATCTTTTCTCGCTCAGAACTTCATCAGCACTGCCATTCCCTTCAGACACGCACAAGACAGTGCAGTGGTCAACTTCAGGTTGGCACAGAACAGCATGAAGCCACTCAGACTCAGTACACATGAGGATCCCAGGAGCATTCAATACAAGTCATTCAGGGGTGATCCTAGGTTTTGGGTTGCACACCAGGCAGACTGGTATGAGTCCGTAATTTTGAAGATGACCCGGATTTGCACTCCCATGTATTGGGTCGACTGGAAATACCTGAAGAGCTTTCCACCACCACTCAAGCCAGTTGTTGATGATGTATACAAGAGGTGTGTGGAGATGGACTTGGACAAGATCATGGCCTTTGAGTGCTCATATAATGAGGAAGTTATCGCCCAGTTCTATGCCACTCTTTGGGTAGATGAAGAGAGGTATGAGATGCATTGGACTCTATGTGGTAAACGCCTTTCCATATCTTTGCATGAGTTTGCTAGTTTGTTTGGGCTTGCTGAGGAGACCGCCTATGCCCACACAAGCAATGATCGCAGCAAGATCGATCTTCATCTTGGGAGAATTTTGGATGACACCAAGCTAGCCTTCATGTATGATCATGCTTATGGTGAGGTTGTTTTTGGAAAGTACAAGGGACTCTCTCCATTCTATAAGTTGCTGAATCAACTGTTTAGAGGGACCATGTATCCAAGAGCAGGAGATGCGGACAACATCTCCAAGAGGGCCAAGAATTTGCTATTTCAGATGGCCCCCGGGAAGCCCAAGTTCAAGGTTTTTAATTTCATTTGGAATGAAATTATTTATTGCTCACATGATGCCTCTAGTGGATGTCACTATGCCCCATACATCTTTCACATGATTATACATGTCACTGGGGTAAACATATTGACTGACAAGATCCATCCAGCTTATAAATCCCCTCAAGTCAAGATTTCTCAACTTTTGAAGATCAAGTCTAAGCCTTATCATGGTGCTCCAACTCCATCATCTCAAGGTGCTTCATCTTCCCAAGTTCCTCCATCTAGTGGTCCAACTTCCTCTAGTTGCCCCTCATTTGCTCCCAAAGGAAAAATGAGCAAGTTGGATTTCCTTCTTCAAGGCATGTTCTCTTGCTTCAACATGTGCAAGCATGAAGTTAAGAGATCCCATGAGCGAGAGAAGCGGGCTGAGCATGATAGATATATGGCGGATAAGCGCCATAAGGAGCTTCTTGACAAGTTAAACATGCCACACTCTCCGGTTCATCAACTCCGGGAAGTTACTCCTCCACCCTCTTTTGAAAATCCATGGGAGGATTATTCTCAAGAGTTTGTCTTTGGTGCTTCTCACTCCCAAGGACAAGGTGAAGCGGATATTGTTGAGGAAGAGGAAGAGGAAGAAGACGAGGAGGTTGATATTGAAGAATCTGAGGAAGAGGAAGAAGAATACATCAGTGAGCCCGAGACGGATGAGGAGCGTCGCAAGGGCAAGGCTCCCGCTATTGATGAGGACGAAGAAGATGATGATGGTGATGATGATGGCGACGACGACGACGAGGACGAGTAGCTCCCTTTTTTGGTCTTTGATGACAAAGGGGGAGTGAATTTGGGCCTTATGCCATCTATCGTTTATCTATCTTTTATTTTATTCTTGTGAGCTTGTGAACTTGTAAGACTTGAATTTGTGTTATGGATGGTGTGCCAAGCGAGAATTTTATTTGTAAGACTTTAATTTGGTTATTGCTAGTGTGATGTGGATCTCGTTATCTATTATTATGAAATGCTTATGGATGATGTGATGTTATTTCTCACTTTATTGTTGTGAATATCTTGTCATATGCATCACGATGATTTTATCACACCATGCACAAATTGAGGGGGAGCTACTACATGTATTTTATTCCTTTTATGCACCCAAATTTGTATTGTCATCAATCACCAAAAAGGGGGAGATTGAAAGTGCATCTAGGCATTTAATCTATTTTGGTGATTAATGGCAATAGAAATTCGGATATGATGTTGTGCTTGAGTTGTGCAGGAATAAAATGAAATAAAGAGAAAGATAGCACAAAAGGAAGTACCCCAATTCTTTTTGATATGGTGGAAGACTCAATTGGCAATTTAAATTCTATTTTCCTTTTGAAATTGAGTATAGGACCACCGTACTATCAAGGGGGACGTAGTTGATGATTTCCAGTTGCTAAAAGTGCTTTGCTTGAGATGACAAATTCTTTAAAGCCACAAAAACACTTCACAAACTCCTTTCCTGCGTGGCCGGATCTTAGGCCGGAAGATCCGACCGGAAGTTCCGGGCCGCTCGGCCTTGGGATTTTTCCTGGCCGGAAGATCCGACCCTGGTCGGAACTTCTTGACTTGGCCGTTTTTTTTAGCCTCGGAAGTGTCCTGAGTACATGTTCCGGCCCCTGGCCGGATGATCCGACTGCAAGTTCCGGCTGGCTCTGTCTTGAGATTTCTTTGGGCCGGAAGTTCCGGGGTAGCCCGGAAGATCCGACATCTGGTCGGAAGATCCGGCCCCCGGAACTTACCTGGAGTTTTTGTTACTCGGTTCTGTTACTTATCGGAAGATCCGACCTATTGTCGGAAGATCCGGTACCCCTTCGCAGTGAACATAACGGTCATTTTTTGGGGGTTGGTATATATACCCCTCACCCCCTTTCATTCACTGCAGCTGAACACACTGACCTAACACGAGACAAACTCCCACTTGAGCATTCACTCCACCTCTCTACTCCCTTCCAAGGTTTGATTCTTCCAAGATTCACCTAGGGTTTGAGTGAGAGAGAAGATTTGAGGTGTGAGACCTAGTGCCATCTTGAGCTCCCTCAACTAGTTCATCTCTCAAGCACTTGAAGCACTTGGATTCGTCGATTCACGTTTGTTACTCTTGGAGCTTACTCCTAGACGGTTAGAGGTGCCGGTGAACTCCCATACTCTTGTGGTTTGAGTCCCGGAAGTTTGTATTACCCTCTCTCTTCGTGGGAGCACATAGTAAGTAACTCAATCCTCCTTTGTGGTTGATTGGGAGAGACTTGGGGTTAGTGTGACAGCCCGGCTCTTTGTGAGCATCTCAACGGAGACGTAGCTCCTTTGTGGAGTGAACTTCGGAAGAAAATCCTTTGTCTCCACTTTCATTCTTGTTCATATTGTTTCTATATCTTGATTTGTCCCGATCTACTTATTTGTGGCTATACTCTGATATTGATCATATATAGAAGGTTCCATACATCATTTGTGAGCTTTGTATTCAAGTGGATTTGTCAAAAGGTCATTAGTTTTCAAATCTCGAAGTATACTTGAATTGCCTGTCGGAAGATCCGGCTTTCCATCGGATCTTCCGGGTTTCTGTCCCAGTCGGAAGATCCTGTACAGTGTCGGATCTTCCTGGCCGGAAGATCCGAGACTGTGTCGGATCATCCGACTTTCTGACAGTTTTCGGAGGATTTTTGCAGGAATTTTTTAAACAGGCCTATTCACCCCCCCTCTAGGCCTAGTGTTGGTCCTTTCAGAGAGAGGAGAGAGCTTGAGTTCATGGTGGAGAGAGTGTGTTCATGTTGTGTTTTAAATGGAGAGAGAAGGCAAGCTAGTTAGTATTTTGTTTTGTATGTCTTCTGAATAGTTATAAGGTTTATGTATTTTATTTATTAGTTATTTATTAAAGTTGGAATATTTATTTATTAATTTAATAAAAGGTATATTTGTTTTTAGAAAATGAATATAGTAATTACATGGAATATACATATTATTACACGAAGGTATATTTATTATTTAATGAATATAGTAATGTAGTTTTTGAAATGTGTTTCTATAATGGAATATATACTAAAATTTGTATTTATTTATATATTAAATTTGTATTAACTTCATAATATATTATATATTTGTTATTGGTTAATAATGCAGATGAATAGACAATGGATGTACGGGGACAACCATGCTCAGGAGTTCCGTGATGGCCTCAGGGCGTTTCTCGATGCCGCCAAGGCTAACAGGACGCCAGAGGGAAGGAGTTCTGCCCATGCACTAATTGTGAAAATATGCAATCGCACCAAAAAAGAGGAGTTCTTCAGGTGCATTTGATGAGGCACGGTTTCATGAGGAATTATTCTGTGTGGACGAAGCACGGTGAAAGAGGAATTCTAATGGATGAAGATGAAGAAGACCGGGCCAATGAAGACATTCCGGTATTGGCTCAATACTACGGTTCCTTTGCAGATGCTGCGATGGTTGATGCCGATGAGGAAGATGTTGCTCAGAAAAATGACCCTACTTATGGACTGGGGCAAATGTTGTGTGATGCTGAGAAAGACTGCGGCAATGATAAGGAACTGAAAAAGATACATCACATGTTGCAGGACCACAATACTGACCTGTACCCAGATTGCAAAGAGGGGCTTAAAAAGTTGGGTAGCACACTTGAACTTCTGCAGTGGAAGGCAGCAAATGGCGTTACTGATAAGGGTTTCGAGGAGCTACTGAAACTCGTGAAGAAGATTCTGCCAGAGGGTAACGAATTGCCATGGACGACGTATGTGGTAACGAATTGCCATGTACGCAGGATATTCACGAGTAAGATGATCGATATGCATGTAGCTAGGCCTGCACGGTGTGTAGGTGTAGGGCGGCTGATGGGTCTTGACCGAAAACTTTGGGAGCTGGATGGCCTCCCTCTGCTTGGTTGAACAGTAGTCTCTAGGCGACTAGGCGAGGGAGGCAAAAGTCAGGAGTGGCAGCTTTGCCTTTGGTGTGGATGCAAGTGAAGTGAGATACTCCACTCCAGTATCATACCGTACCTACTAGGAGTATCATGCAATGCCATGCATGCAACAGAGTGAGTAGCTTGCTTAGCTGGCCTGGCCTCGCCATGCATAAAGGCTGCAACAAGTCTGCAGCTAGCTGCAATTGCAAGTCTGTAGAGTAGTATCATGGTCATGCATGGTGATGGACTAGCCTGCTGGCTCCTGCAACAACTGCACCATCGATCGATCATCGATGGGCAATATGTAGAGACGGACGGAGCGAGTATTCTTGTTTAATTTGCTCGACTGCTCCTAGGTTTGCGGAAAATATACACCCTGTAATGTGATTCACTAAATCATGATGCATGCTGCTACTACCGGAGCAGACTACAGATAGATTCGACGACTGGACTGGCCATGATCATCGATGCTGCGTCCGTCAATCAGGATCTGCTGCTTTGTTTGCAAATTACAAGGCACTAATTGTAATTGAGTGACTGACAGCTAGCTGATGATCGATCGAGTATGGATGGATGATGAATTGATGATACCTCCCAGCAAGAGGAGCAACGCAAAGCGAAACAATCAAGGTGTTGGCTTGCAACTCTGGGACAAGCAGGGAAGACGTACTGCAATGAAAAGGCAAAACGAAGGGTGGTCATGCATGGGAAATGGTAGCAATATGCAGCAGCAGTCATCTTTAATTTAGA
Organism: Echinochloa phyllopogon; assembly: GCA_033239725.1. Taxonomy (NCBI): domain Eukaryota; kingdom Viridiplantae; phylum Streptophyta; class Magnoliopsida; order Poales; family Poaceae; genus Echinochloa; species Echinochloa phyllopogon. The sequence goes on along the minus strand of BTCW01000006.1, from coordinate 321,137 downwards.
ACGACAGCACAAGCACTATTCATCCTCCATGACCACTCTTCCATTGAAGCATCATACGCGTTGCTGTCTGAAAGCCTGAAACCAAATTGAGTTCAAGTTTGAAACATGAAAGAGGCCGGATATATAGGCCAGCTAGGTAGGAAACAAGACAAGCAGCAGAGGGAAGGGGAAGCAGATCGAGATAATTTTTGACGGCCGGGCCAAGCAAGTTGCGTTGTAAAGCTAGAAACGAATAAGCAGAGAGCGGCGATGAGATGGGATCTGCAAAGTTGGCGCGCTTTTTGCAGGGATCTTATTTCATTTGGCATGATCGAGAGAGCTAGCGAGCCATCCATCGAATCACTCATCATGCTGTCATATCTGCCCGCAGCCGCCTCTCTCATCGCTTTTTGGTGATGAGCTTTCCATCATCGATTGCCAACTCGAAATCCAGAAAATGTGTTGCGTGGACAGGAGGCAGCAACCATGGATTGCCATGGAGCCCCCTCCCTCCCTCCCAGCTCTGCAAAAAGCTACCAAATCCATCGAGTGCCATGCGAGTAAGTCTTGTCCCGTTTCAAACGTCCCTCCCTCCGTGTCCGATCCATGGAATATAATCAACCCTCTTCGATCTAGCTGCTTGTTATATATGCATGTATATGTATTTGCCGCAGATCATCGATGAGAATAATTAAGATGCCACCAAGACAAGACTCGTCCACCATCATCATCGTCTTCCGGCCCCAATCAATCTCCCAGCTTTCACAATCATATCTGTCCAACTAATTGAATACAATCACTGAGTAAATTTTTCATATCCTGATGTGAAAATCGGACAAAAAAAGTGGAAACTCGAAAACTCACCCAAACATGTACTTTGAGGTCTTGAAACTTTTTTAAACTTGGCACATCCATGTTCATTTGTGATGTACTTTGTCGCAAAAGTTGAGATTCAGCATCGTTTTTGAAAAAAAAAACATACAAAAACAACAGATTTCGAGTCCGTGTGCACTAGATGGCAAATTTCGGTCAACCTATCATTCCATCGCTTTGGCTTTCTATTCATATACTTTTGAATATCCAGCCTGTTTAAGCATAAAAAATTAAAGTGGTAGCAATCAAATTCAATGGTATGAAATACTTTGGAAATTAATATGGGAAGTGTTTGAATATCCATCCTATTTATACCACGAGGCCAAAATCATTGTATATGTGTTTGACATCCAAAAGGTGTTAGAAGTGTTAGAACATTCACGTGTACAGTACTCCCTCAGTCATAAGTGACATATTGAATGACCTCCAAAACAAGTCTTTGACTGCTAATTATTTAAAAATATTTATAAAATATATCAAACTCAATAAACAGAAGTAGATTTTAATTAATTTTAGAAGATCTGACTACGTAGAAAGCTTCAATTTGTTTTAATTAATTTTAGAGATAATAACTATATAATGACTTAATTTCCACGATAAAAGTATTTTCGTCATTATTAGTGTAAGTCATGTTTCGGAACACTAGATCAGAATCAAAGCTTTACACGCACATCTAAGTCAGGAAAAGTCAACTTAGTAAAAAAAATAGTTTTATAGATCTAGTTACATACTTCTTATGTATGTATCACACAGGCGCTCGTGGCCTAATGGATAAGGCATTTGACTTCTAATCAAGGGATTGTGGGTTCGAGTCCCACCGAGCGTGCTAATTATTTTTTGTTTTTCCTTTCCCTTGTTCTCTGCTTTGAAACGTATACCTGGCTTTTATGTTTTTGAAAGGAACAAACTATGTATTTTTATTTTGACTTCTGATGCCAGGTTTTCTTTTCTTATTCTGGTGCCAGGTTTTCTTTTAATTTCTTTTCTTATTCTGATGCCATGTTTTTCTTTTGTTAATGTCTAAAGTTCCTGCTAGCATACTATTGGTATAGGGAGAAGATGGCTACAATAACCTCTTTAGTATTTGCAATCCGTATATAGTTCATCCCACTTAACTATGATTCGAAATCATTTCGTATTTAAGCAATTCAGACAAAAGATTTCATATCAGAATCTAACGGCAAAATAGTTTCAGATTGCAATCCAAAAGGCACAAAAATATGAACTGAACAGCAGTAGTAATATAATAATAATAATGACAGCACCAAAATTTGAGTGATCAAATTTATCATCGTCATAAGACAAAAAATATGAAAAATATGCTAGTATGAGCAAATAAAGAATCAGCAACCTTTTTACGAAGCTCTACACACCAACTCGCGCGAAACTTGTCCCATTTCAGTTCTCTACTATACGCCAAAAGCTTCTTATGCTGGTTTATTCCTTCCTAATAATAAACCAGCTGTTAGGTCAGTCAGATGTATGTATGCTGGTTTATTCCTTCCTAATAATGTCGATGATGATACGAAGAAGCTGCTGCTAAATCTTGTCGCCTTGCTTCTCGCCGGTGAGCGGCAGCATCTCCATGCGGCCTCTGGGCGTGCGCGGGCCAGGCGCGGTGGCGGCCTGCTGCGAGATGAGGTGCCTCACGTAGCCGTAGAAGGTGCAGCCGACGAGCGTGATGGCGCAGCCGACGGCGTTCATGGCCGAGATGGGGTTCCGGAAGATCATCCACGACACCAGCACCGCCGCCGCCACCTTGAGGTTGCCAGCCACGTTGAACGTCACGGCCGTCGTCGAGTGGATCACGTAGAAGATGGAGAAGTTGAGGCAGAAGGCCAGCACCCCTGATGTGACGATGATCACCAACGCTGGGGCCACCGAGTCGTAGGTGTAGAGCCAGCTCACCACGCCGCTGCCTTCAAGCACGATTGCTGGAACCGCCAGGATCATCGTCGCAAATGGTGCCATGTAGTACACCGTGTTGATGCTGCACATTGAAACAGTAGAAATGTTCATATCAAACGTCAGAGGCAAAGCTATAAACAAGATTGCCTTGTACCTGTCGAATTTGTAGCCATGGAGCAGGGACTCTGCCAGGATGGTCTTTGTGGATGTGGCCAGGCAGCCCACCATAGCAGCGCAAAAGCCAAACGTGTTGAAGCTGAGCTCAGTTATGGAAGTTAGCAGAACCCCTCCCACTATTGGGACCAAAGAAGCCCAGATGCGCCACTCAAAATATTTCCTCCAGACCATCCACTGAAGAATCACTGTGTCACAGTGGAAGGATATCCGTCAGAAATTACTGTTATACAGAAATCGCAGAAATACTAACACAATGTTTTAAAGGATGAGAAGTTCAGATAACTAACCTGTCGTTGCAGGAGTGAAAGATTTAATGGTCTGCATGAAGGAGACTGGAATGTACCGTAGGCTGACATTCCCCAAGACAATGTTTATGCAGAACACAAATGACATTGGGAATATCCTTCTCCATCGATCCTCCGAGGCAACCTCGATCAGCGGCTTCATTTTCAGGATTTTGATTGCGATATAAGCTCCAATAGAAGAGCATATGAAGTGGACACACGACACGGTCAGAGGAAATTTGAACTCCAACTTCTGCCAAATTCAAACTCAAAATCGTCAAGTCGATGCCTTTGTGCCAAGCAAGCTGTAACAGCCCCTTTTCAACATCCAAGCAACCGAAGTCAATTCCAATAAATGAAAAGGAGAAACAGAAAGCTTCTTCTTTAAGGGTCTCTCTGACAGAGAGCATACACATCACATGCCTCTGCTAGTCGAGTAGAGGGTTTCTTAAAGAACACATCAAGCAGTGCAACATGTTAATATGTATTTCTACTTTCTAGTCCACAAGACAAATCATTTCATAAATAAAGAACCAATACATCTCATTACCAAGCTAAATTGTCAAGTAAGAAAGAAATAAAATACTTTTCAAGCTCCTCTTTAAGGGCGTGTTTGTTTGAGTTTTTGAGGAGCTTTTGGGCCTCGGCTTTTCAACCTTCCAAAAGCTAAAAAGCTCCCGGAAGCCAAAAAGCCAAAAGCACGGGCTTTTTGGCTTCCGGGAGCTTTTTGGCTTTTGGAAGGTTAAAAAGCCGAGGCCCAAAAGCTCCACTAAAGCTCAAACAAACACGCCCTAAGAAAAGAATCTCGTTACTGATTATCCTAACTATCCTCAGTTAGATATCATGAAACTGGGAACCAAACATGGAAGGGCATTTGTCACTAAGCCTGCTGAAGTCAATGGTGATCCTGGACAGTGACGCTCTATCAAACCAAGAGTCAGCGTGATGGAATAGTAACCTTGCTGCTCATTCTTACGACTTTTAGTAAACCACAATCTTGAGGAACATGCATGATTACAAATTTCAGTACCTTGCTCTGGTCTAGGAAATTCCATGACTGCACGGAGGTGTAATTTGGATGCTATAGCTAACGGTGCACTCATTTTCTTTTTCTTTTTGTCTTTTCTTTTGCTAAGAAAGGTCATTATGGCTTTCATTTATTCACGAATTCGATTGCACAGACGATGTTTCCAGTACCACCATAATTACAATTAACTATGAGGATTGGACGCACACCTGGAACCAGAGTATGTTCTTCCGGGATTTTCTTTCCAGCTGTACTACACGCTCGCATGGTTAATTTTCAACAGGGAAAAGAGAAAAGGAATCTACTGTTCTTCATCATTAACATCCCAACCTAACCATTGGAGCAATTTTCAGGACAAAAGATTGTATCTTTTTTTGTTTCTGCCAAAACACTAGACAAACACCAGTATCGTTTATCATCTGCAGCGGTGGAAGATAACAAAGAAAACAAGAAACAATCTTTGGCATGAAAGGCGCTACCTTTGGGTCCTATACTCATGGATCAACCCCTAAATTCCTATTATAGACGAAGGAATCATCTCGGGAAATTGATTGCGATAAAGAAAATTCCACAAGGGACGAATGAATGAATGAATCAATACGAAGGAAACCAAGAAGAAGCAGATGTTTTCCGGACCTGGAAGATCCACTTGTTGATGATGATGACGGTGACGTTGAAGCCCCACCACTGGAGGATGGCGAGCACCGCGCGGATGGTGGTGGCGTTCCCCATCTTGCCGTCCTCCATGGAAGAAGGATCGGTTTGGTTTGGTTGGGGGAAGAACCAAGTGAAACCGACCGGCTCCTCTCCTTCTCTCTCTATACGTATTAATTGATCAATCTGATGAGAGAAACTCCTCCGCCCAGTGATCCATCATCCATTAACCAAGGCTCCTCGCTCGCTTCTGGAAGGTTCTTGCAGAAGCAGAAGGTCGCGAGGGGAGCAGCCAAAGCGGTTGTGGTGGCGTTGGCTTAGAATAGATGGGATGGAATGGGAGAGGTGAGACGAAGAGGCAAAGCGGCACGGAGGAGGAAGACGATCGGAGGAGGGGATATTCTGTTGGTTCGTTCGTTTTAGGTTGGGAATTCAGTTGGTGTGATGTGATTCTCCTCTGATTTCTGATTTCAGAAGAAGGAAAGGCCCAAGAGTCAGACAGATGATGGTGCTGGCTTCTGCCACGCGTTACGTGTGCCTTTTCTGCCCTTTTCCCGGTAGCTTACGTGTGCCTCCTCTTCTTATTTTACTATAATATATAAAATAGTAGTGTTTGATGAGATTTTGATAGAAGTTGGAAATACTTTCTTCAATTCCATTCATTGTTGCCGTATTTTGAAAGGCATATATGTACTTCTGCATCTTATAAACGAGTCTTGTTCAAAATGGATTGATATGTCTCATCTTGAAAGGAGAAGTCCAATAGAAATCCTATGGAATACATTCTCCCAGTTCAGTAGGCCCATGGGTTTCAGCAAGATATCACGCAGAAACCACGTAGAAAGTGAGCAGTTACAGAGATACAGGGAAAAAAGAGTAGCGTTCCTTTTAGGGCATGTTTAGATGCAAAAAGTAACTCCCAAATACACTATGCAAAAATAAGATTTTCCATCACATCAAAATATCATAACATGCATGGAGTATTAAATGTATATGAAATCAAAAACTAATTGCACAGTTTTGTTGTACTCTGCGAGACGAACATTTTGAGCCTAATTAATCAATTTTTGGATAATTTTTCACACAAACAAACGAAATGCTACAGTAGCGCAATGATTACGAAGTGACATCTTACTCCCAAATTCAACCTCCCAATTCTAACATCTAAACACCACCTTAGCTTGCCGATCCTGACTTTTGACGGAATTCAGATGGTTGACGAAGAAAAAGATGTTGTCCCTGTTGTTGTAAGGAAAGTGACATCAAGCAGGTAGAGTAGGCACTTGCTCCATTAGGACGATGGACGACTACATCTGCTTCAAATTGACCTTTCACATGCATACACATGGGACACACCCAGTTTTCCTCTGAATTCAGGTAATCTTATCAGTCGGGTCTCTTTTCCGTAGGTACCATCAAAGCTATGAAGAAATGCATCAAACTTCCTCCCTCCTTGTCCAACTAATTTCGGCACAACCTCAAGTACGTTGTAGGCACCAGGGAATGCAAATAGTACAAACTTATGGATCTATTCCCAACATTTTATCCTCAGCACACAACAGACATTGATGGGCTTCTATCAAACCATTTCACTTCTTGCCCCTCAGACCTCACCTCAATCTTGTGCAAGCCTCCAGGGTTTGGGTTAGCCATCACAATTCACACACAAGATGACACTGTAGATGTACCACTCAGTCACACTACCTGCCTTAGTTATGGATTCAGATACGCATATAATACAGCATCAACAAACCTTCACAGCCTGAGCCTACGCAAATTCATATACACATCTTGTCCAACAAATGAAAAGGTGACAAACATGTACATCAACAAACCATCTCGACAACAAGGGTGTCAGGTGTTACCAAAAGTTATGGGACGAACACACAACATAACAGCACAACAACCTCCTCAGGGTAGTCACAAGAATTCAATTCAGAAAAAGAAAAAAAAAACAGAACAGGGAATCAACATTTCATCTCCAGCTACAAGTGCCGCCATCTCATCTTCGCCAGCCAACAAGACGTCCTCCTGTGTATTAGTGTATACACAACTCATCCTCCCATTATTCAAGCTGTCAGAGTAATGTGTACCCCTTTGAAGGGACCAAAGAATCCTTTCCTTTCTTTTCCCAAAGCCTGTGAGAGCTCCACCTCTCAAGCTGAGACACGCTGCTGCTCCTCTTCTGCTACCTTCAACCTTTTGGTACCACGAGCATGCATAACACTCTCCAGGACCGACTTCTCATATTTCTTCATTCCATCCACCGACTTCCGCGCACAACACGCTGTGCAGTACCAAGCACCTTTAGGGATAGTATCACGCGGTGGATTCATGCAGTATATGTGATAAGCATCATCGCAACCATCACACAAGACCGTGTATTCATCATCCTTGTCCTTGAAGCAACCTCTGCACAGGCAAGATGGGCAGTACCAGCATGCTCGTCTCTTTTGCTTGTCACTTGCAATCTGGCTTTCTCTCAGGCACAGGACATGATAGAACTTGTAAGAACAGAAAGGATGGCCACATACCAAGAACTTCTTGTCTTCATCTTCACATGTGCCACAATGCTTGCACAACTTTGATAGCGCGGTAGTTGAGAGATCTGGTTCACTATCTCCACCCATGCTTGAGACTGAGCTCTCCTGTGTTTTGACAGCCAGCTCAGTTCCGATAACATCCTCAGGATGTTCTTCTGGCTCCTTGAACTCAAGCCACTCACATACATCACAATCCTCATGTGATCTGCCATTCTTGTTATTCTTTATATCTGCATCTAATTGATTGCAGGTGGGACAGTACCATTTTGCTGGGACATCTTCATCAATGGCAAGCTTGAGACATGAAACATGGTACACGGCTTCACATCTATCACAGATAATTCTGCCTTCGCTGTCTGCCTTTCTGCCACAATCCTTGCAAATTCCATCCGGACCAGATGTCCCGCTTCGTTTTGGTATGGTAGAATGGCCAGAATCACATGGGGGAGTTGACTCCCTTAGGGCTTTGTGGGCAACACCAACCAAACTTGTTTCCTGATGAAGAATGCAGTTAGTGACAGGACTTAACAAGTACTAAGAATGAAACATTGGTCCGTAGACATGCTCATAGCACGCCACTCACCTCTACCTTGTTCTCAGTCATATCAATTTCTGAAACGCCAGAAGCCTGCACAGAATATCACTATTAGCAACGGACAGCATAAAATGAATGATTTCAACTGTATCGCAATCTATCCATTTTGGTGGTTGCTTGCACCATCATTTATGTCAATTAAACACTAATGCAAAACTAACAGCTTACCTGCTTTTGATAAGCTTGTGAAATGGCTGAAAGACTGCTCGCCAGACCAGCCATTTGTTGGCCAACTTGTTCAAACTTCTTCCATATCTACTTGATAAGCAAATATAAACAAATGTTATGAGAAAGAAAGAGTGTTGATGGTATGTTTTCACGTGAATGTTTAAAGGTAACTTCTTCTTTTTTGAGGGAATAAAGGTAACTTTGCATACATTTGGTAGAATGTAGATGAACAAAAACAAACAAACAAATTTATGGGTGAGAAAAAACAAAAACAAATATACCACTTTGTCCTTTGAGATATATAGGAGGTACTAACACGTAAACCAAATCTAATAGCTCATCACTTCCCCCCCAAAACATTGATTACTTCCCCCTTTTGCCTTCTTCCATTTAAGAAAATAAATGAACAGAAGTAAATTAAACCTTCCTACTTAATGAGAAGTAGTGCACGGCAGCCAGTGTTACATGGACACAGGTGTCAGTGTCTGACTCAGGTGCAAGTATCTGATTTGGCAGTTTTTTAGGACACGCCAAGTTCCACTTGAAATCCAACACAGGTGCGGGGTGTCTGACTTGGCAAAAAATTAGAATACTGGTGTCCGTGTAACACTGACGGCACACAGCAGCATGCTGCAATCCATGTCAGATTTACGTGCATTCATGAATGCCATCCTCTGATGGATCAAAGTCAAGCTGGCGCCTTGTGGTCCACACGAAGGGAGGGCCCAAGGGAACCGGCTAGGTGAGGTTTAGGGCAGTGGATATCGGTGGATGGAGAGAAACATAGCACAGAAAATCTCTTCCCACAAGAAACAGATTTTAGGTACCGTACATAGGAAAGGAGGCACTAAATGTCTAAATCTCATATTCGCCTCAAAGCAGTAGAGAACATGGCTATGCGGCTTCGTATATGCCGTTTTGGTTGAGCAAACCAATTCTAGCAACAGTGGCGTATGGAGAAACATAATACCCCCTCTCCCCAAGCACCCTATGATTATGTTGTTTTTGGAGCTTGCATGGTTAGAAGAATTTGTAAGGGCTCACCAATATGCTGGGAAAAAAGACCAAAATAAATAGCTTAACACAGAAAGAATCGTTCCATCAACCAACTGCATAACCTTATCAATGACCAAACAGGCAAGTGATGGGCAATTTTCAAATCTCAGGTGTTGAAAGAAACCTACAGTAGGCTCCGAAGAAAAAGCGCAGCTACATCTTTATCTATATAAGAGGAAACAATATAGAAATAAATGAAGGAATGAGTGAAACAAACAAACAAACAGGTACCTGCTTGATATCACGGTCAAGCAGCCCAGGGTTCCGTGCATAATCTCCATTTCTCATCTTGGCATCAATTTTTTGCAAGCCAATCACATCATCAGGCTTGTTGACATGGAAAGTTGAAGCTAGCAAATCACACAACAAGGCAAACTTCTCGGAGACTAGAATGTCAAAGAGCGCATTACGGCACATTGCCTTGTTGGCTTCCAATAATGCTGCAGTTTCATCTTCTGACTTAACCAAGGCACCATTGTTTGCAGTTGCATCTTCTAGCTTAAGCAAGGCACCATTATTCTCTCCATTAGCATGTACAGCGCCACTAGGGTCCTCTCTGCCACTCCCTTGGGCCTCAACTAGGTTCCCCTGGTAGATACAGAAACACAAACGAGAAGCTTTTGTTAGCGAAGGGGGGAAAGTCAATAATTAACAGGTCATGAACAAGGTTTGTTCAAACTGAACAGACGAGATTACTGACATGTTCCGCGGGCTGGCAACCATTATGTTTGAGTGCATCACGAATGCAGCTCTGAATCCCTCCAGAGCCCTGGTTGACAGCAGAGGATTGCAGGATGCCCTCCAGTGTGTCCCTCCAGCTTGTCCAGTGCCTGGCGAGCGTCTGCTGAGGATTGCCGGCGTTTGGCATCATGCTCATCTGTTTGTGCGCAGGAAGAAAGCATTAGGATAAATGGATAAATCTCCTTTTTTATGTTTCAGTAAATGGATAAATCTTGGGAAGCACAAGCCATGACTGGAAGCTAATAGGAGGACATGACAGAATTGGGCACGCAAGAATATGTCCTAGATAAGTAGTGGTAAAACAGCCTGCCTAGTGTAAGCCAAACAAACGTTGCAACATGAAAAGTGAATCTTGGAATCGAAATCTTGCCTCGCGGCATAGGAACGAAATCTTGACCCCGAGACGCTCTGCTAAAAGTGAATCCATCCGGTAGGGTAGCAAAGGAAGAAGAAGAAGCCGGGACCGGGAGGGAAAGAAGATCCGCGGCTAGGGCAAGGAGGGGAAATGAATGCGTACCTGTCCGGGGCCGGATGTGGCGGCGCTGCCCCCGCTGGCGATGGCGCTGGTGGCCCGGCGGCGTCGCTTGTAGGTGAGGAGGTCGGGCTGGAGCAGGTGGTCTCCGGCGGCGCGGCGCTTGGGAGGCGGAGCGAGGGGCGGGCGGCGGCTGGCGGCGCCGTCGGAGGCCATACGCGGGGCAGCAGCTAGAGCATGCTCCTGGCCCAAGAAACGGCGGCGAGATTGGAATGGGAAGCGCGAGGAGGACGAGAGGGGAGGCGGCGCGAGGGGGGAGGGGCTAGGGTTTGCGGGGAATTTGGAGATCTCAAGCCGGGGAGAGGAGGCACGGCACGCCGGAGAGAGGAGGAAGGGGAAGAGGGGGCGGGACGAGGATGAAGTTGGGGAGAGCGTCACTCCCAATTGGAGGAGCGGGGAAAACAACCGCCCAAACCAAAAGCTCTCTAGCTTTGCCTTGCCCCTGCCCCTGCCCCTGCCTCTCTTCTTCTCAATCCCATCACACCTGGACCTAGGTTATTAGGTCATGCCCCCTTTTCTTACCTCCTTCAACCCTCATCCTCTCTTGTCTCTAATCAAGCGTATGTATTGGTCTATCTTTATAATGACATTTTTATTTTGAACAAAGATGAAGTAAAGATATAAGATAGAAAAGATGGCGGAAAGGGTTTCGCTAGAAGAAAGGAAGGATGATAGACGAGGTATGTAAGTCTAGAAGTAGATTTATCGCTTTATCATAAATTTGAAATGTAGATTGTCATTGGAGTAACAAAAAATTAGGTAGGATCACCATGCAATGCAAAAAAAATGCTGAGATGATTGAGTGTGGAACAAGAATCGAATGTACAAATTATATTGATAAGTGTCGTTGTTACAAATAGAGAGGCGGCAATACATTCTCTTATTAACTAATTTCTACTATTACATGTTTGTGGGATGAATTTTCACAGATAATGTCTCAATAAGATCTTCATTTAACAACGAGACCGTCCTTTGCCATTTTATTGATGTTTGACCTTAAAAATCTATGAATCAAAAAAAATAGTATTTGACTAATTGCCATTTCGATTCCATAAGAGGATTTGGATCTAGTTGATGGTTATGATATAATAATTCATGATGGTCGAATCCCTAACAGCAAGTTGGATCAGGTCATTATATTTGGTGGAGCAAAACTTGCTCATCTCTTCAAATTGAAGACGAAAATTTCATCATACCATCCTCATATTTTTTTCCATATATATAGAACGACGAGCAAGAATCTAAAAAATGTTTGGATATTGGGCTCCTTACACTTAAAGTAGGATGCGCGAAGGGTGGTCGATTCCTCAAAAGCTTCCTTCTAAGCATAGCAATATCTCCAATCATTGAAAACCTTAACCCCTCCACCCAGCGGCGGAGGTAGGATTGCCCCCTAGGGCATACTTCTTCCTCCTCCTCTCCCTCTCATTTCTCTTCCTCTCTCTCTATTTTCCTCTTCCTTTTCTTCTTCCATGACAAAAAAAATATAGAGGGGGCTTAGGGGTGGCTCAGATGGGAAGGGGGGCAAGAGCCTCCCTAGCCCCCCTATAGCTCTGCCACTACCCCCACTCCCACCCATTAGTGGAGCTCTAGATTGTCTTCTTACATTTGAGGACTTGCAGTCTATGAAGCATTTAGTATGAAACACATGTTATGGAGGATTTTGATAACAATAGTAACATGTAGCTCATGGTGAGCTCTTATAGGAGGTGATACAAGGAGATAAGTTGTGGGTTAAAATATTTTTTTTGTTTGGATTTTGGGTTAGGGATAGGAGTGTATTTGGGTGTGCATACGAAGGTTTCGTTTCCCAAAACTTAGGTAGTGTTTGGATGGAGGTAGAACGGGGATAGCGATGTGATATTGGGTTGTGGACTAGGAAATTATTTTTTCCATTCCCATGTTTGAGGTATTTTGGATCGGGTTCGGGAAATGATTTGGAAATGACTCAACTGCCATTTTCTTATGTGCATGAGTTCATTTGGTAGTAGAATTGTATAATTTCACACATTACAACCCAAAATCTCCACCATAAGTCCATAGCCCAACCCTCTACATGAGATATAATTGGTGGGATGACAGGGATTTGATAGTCCTATATCCTACTATTTATGTTTTCATATCCCAGCTAAAGAGGTGGGTTATATAATGAATAAAGTTATAAAATTACCCTCCTACCGAAAGAGTTCACTAAGAAAAAAAGGGCATTTCAATATTTTTCAATAATTTTCTAAACCCAATCCAAGGCATCTAAATATGAGAATGAAAAAAGATATTAATTTCTCACTCCACGACCCACAATCATAATCCAAGGCCATCCAATGCAACCCGGCGCAAAATCGGCAGGTGCCTGGGATTCGGGCGCCCAACAATTCGAGATCCATCACCATCGATGGGGGGCCAGTAAATAAGGCCCGCTTGTGAGCCCAATCACAGGCCTGAATTTGTGACGGAAGACGATGGGCCCCATCGGGCCCTTTTAGCTTTTGACTCACAAAAGGTCATGCACAACAGATGATGAATGAATTCAGTAACATCACATGAACTGAACTGTTCCAGTTGTATAAATACCTGCATTTCAGTAAAGAAATTTACAAACCTCAAGCAAATTTACATTCCAAATGGATTTCTTCTATAGCAGTCATGAAAAATAGCTGTAGTAAGGAATATCGGATGTGGATGCTATTTCCTTCAGGACAAAATATTGGAATTCCTAAGTACTAAGGCTGATGGTAATGGTATGCTCCTCCCTTAGCAGCAGCTAGACATGGAACCATCGCCTGGTGACGCTCAACCTCCAGAGGAGACGCAGGCAACTGTAGTATTTGCTTGGCAAGGAAGAAGCATAGAACTTGCTCCAGAGACCATTTCCCCATTGCTCAGCATCAATCAGGTCACCATTTTATATATCCTCCACTCATGCTTTTTACCTGAATAAAAGATTATCCATTTGTCAGATGAGGATATACACAGCGAGACAAGATGCCAATCTGACTCAGAAGTTAGAAAAGACAATGCAAGGTAATATGATTTCGATATCCAGGATAGATCTGCATTGCTTAGTTCACACAGCATCAAGTTTTCAATACAAGAGCAACACATACAAAAAGCATAAATGTGTCTGATGAGCATTTATGAACCGAGTCACAGCAAATGTTCTCGAACAAAAGCTAATTAGCCACATATGCATTTTATAGACCACTATTCAACCTTCAGAAACCCGATAAGTTAAGCAGAAGTATTGCAACAAATGATTTTTCAGCAACAAAATGCAGGCTGGTTATCCTAGGAACATACTGCAGGCAAGTTGTTAGCCAAGTTGAATTCACAGACCTTACCAGCAAATAAACATATTTGGCTAGCGTGTTGAGTACAGCTCTGGAACAAAAGCAAACTACAATTAAGTGTTGTATTTTGCAGGGTACAATGTCCAGCATTCATAGCTTAGTAACATCTTTGAATACTCTCACACACAACATATCACATAAGAATTAGGCCTATTTCACATATAACGATAATAACAAGACCACAAGGTCTAGGGAAAGAGTATAAAAAATGGTTCAACCCCAAATGGCTCAACAACAACATGAGCTTACTCCTTATGGATTTGGGGCTTTAGTGCTACAAACTAGGCACATCGTGTAATATTCATTTTTGTACAACTGAATTTCAAAGACAAAACTGCAGGATACACACACCAGCAGCTGGAAAACAGGCCAGAAATGAAATGCATAACATGTATCTCAATATATTACATGTGACAATGTGGAACTGGAAATATACCTGGGAGAAGCCGAACTGCCGGGGAAACCAGTGAAAACGTTGGAGTAAGACTTTGTCAGGTACGCAAAATTTGGTACCGGCTGCAATGCAGGCACACGCTCCCCTTTCTTGAGCAACTCCTCCAAATCCAGTCTTTTCATGGTGAGCACAGCCCTGGTCTCTCTCCAAACAAATGCAAGCTGGCCATCCTGGAGGACAAACAGCGAGCCGGGCTTTGAGCCAGGGTATCTGAAGCCATACCCAGTGGCAATGCCCTCTCCTGCAAAGCCTCTCTCAACATCCACATCCCGGGAGTCCCCATCAGTATGCCAGGGAAAGGCCTCTGTTGATGGCTCACCCATCTTTGCGATGAACATAGATGACCCATTCGGATGCACGACATAGTGTGTCCCCTCCAACACCTTGGTCGCAATCAGCAGAAGCTTCCCCTCGCTGTCCTCCTCGTAGGAGAGCAACAAGAAAAAGAGAGCCTTCCTGGGCTTGCACTCATCCTCCGGCCGCCCTGGAGGCCACCCAAATGTGCCTCCCCACAGCCCGGCGTACTCCCTTCCTGGCACGGGCACCTGCACCGTGAGCTTGTAGAGCGCGAACCGGTTGTCATGCATGCTTGGCCATGCCCGGTAAGTGGACAGCCGCATTCTTGCACCGCGGAGGCTCAGGCCGACGCCCTCACCGGTGTGCAAGAATTCAGCCAACGCCAGATGCTTGGTGTCCACCACGTACTCGGCCCTGGAATTTGCCGACACTGATCTTGTCACCATCTGGCGCAGGCTGTTCCTGACGTACCCTGCAACAGCGGAGAGGCTCCTCCGCAGGCGGATCCTCTCCCCACCGGCGCTGGGCGACGGCGCTGCCTTCTTCTTGGCTTCGAGAAGGAGCCCCTCGATCTCCGGCGCCCGCACCATGCCCCCGCCGGCCTCCCTGTGCAGCCGCAGCATCGCCTCCCGCCGCGCCGCGAGCACCGGAAGGTCCTCGTCGGAGCGCGCGAAGAGCGGGGCCGCGACGAGGTCGGGCGGGAGCGTGACGCGGCAGGCGGCGACGAGGGAGTCGAGCAGGCGGCGGCGGTCGCCGAACGCGAGCCGGGGGAACTGGTGCGACGAGGGGGCGATTGGACCCCTGTCGGTCTGGGCCTCGAGGAAGAGGACGTTGGCGTGGGATTGGAGGGAGGAGAGGTGGCCCGGGAAGAGCTCGCCGGGGTGGTGGCCGTGGAGGAAGAGGATGGTGGGGCGGCCGCGGGCGTCGGCGAGGAGCTCGAAGACGGGGGCCCAGCGGAGGCGCGGCGAGAGCTCCTGCGGGATGGCGCGGGCGGCGACGACGGAGAGGAAGCCCGGGACTGCGGCGACGAGGTTGCCGAGCTCGGGGTTCTGGTGGGCCCAGAGGCCGGCGAGCAGCGGGGCGGCGGAGTGGAGGAAGCGGCAGACGGCGAGGGAGGATCCGGCGGCGGCGGCGCGCCAGGCGAAGAGGCGGGGCGGAGAGGGGAGGAGGCGGCGGCACTGGGCGAGCCAGGCCTTGTCGGCGCCGGCGCCGGAGAGCGCGTCGCGGAGGCGGCGCGAGGCGGCGGAGAGCGCGAGGAGGTCGCGGGGGCGGAGATGCGCGGAGATCAGGGCGAGGACGTCCTCGGGGAGGGAGAGTATGAGCTCGGCGCCGTCGCCGGCGAGCTCGCCGGAGGACATGGGGGATCGGGGGGTTCCTCTTCCTCCTCGGCCACGCCAAAATCAACAAATATAAAAAATATTTCTTTGGTCGGAGTGGAAATGGAAATCTCGTGTGTGGTGTGGTCCAAATGAAATGCACACCCACCACTTATTAAGCTGCTTTCCAAGGTTACTGACTGCCTTTATTAGTGAGTGTCAGTGTTTTTCTAGTGCTTTTCATGTTGTTTTTTCTACCAAAAAGAAATCCCAAATAAACTTGTACGATGACTACTCCAACTCGAACGTAATGAAAGGTAGAATAACTAGTCTAAGATGCTGCACTTTTTAGACATAATACACATGTAAATACTTGGTAATTGTTTGGGGTTTGCAGCGGGAAAGTGATCAGCAGTGAGTCAACATTTCTTCATTCCTTCAGGTCGTCGCAGTCGCAGGCCGGCCCTACCTAACGTGGTTGATCAGGCGAGGCGACGACTCAAATTTCAGGGTCACCGTAAGTATAAATAAAAGTAAATACTAATATGTGCTACATATATTATTTATTCGATTATCATCAGCTACGGCAGCAACAACATGTGCAGTAATCAGAAATTGAGAAGGAGCGAGCGAATGGGAGCCCAATAATCGCTTATTTTTCTGAGCCTAGACCCAAGCAAGCAAAGTGTGGAAAGCCGCTCTGATTATTTCATGGTATAAATAAATACAGGCCCAACGAAGCCCATGTCGTGTCTTTGCCTGCATCTCCAACTCGATTCGAGTGCGGCAAATCAGTCAGTCTTATGATTCAACAAGTTGCATGAAAAACCGCAGATTATGATTCAATTCTCCACGAAAAATTCGTCGGAAAACGAATCCGGTATAGTAGTGGGAGAACGAAAAAAAGAGAAATGTTCAATTGGGTGGGTCGATGCCGCACCAAATTCACGATCCAATTATCCACGAAAAATTCTAGAAAAAATTGCTAGCGAATGAAGAAGCAGGTATGCATCACCCCATAAATATCAAGCTCGGGGAGTGACAGAACGGAAAAAGAGAAATGATCGACACCGCGACTGTGAGCCGCAAAGACACCAACCGGCGGTTATCCGTGGCGCGGCAGTGGTCGTGACGTCATCGCCATGGTGACGGTGCCTGGCGACGCGGCGGCCGGTGTCGGAGTTTAGGGGCGGTGGCGGCTTAATTACGAGCTGCCTGCTAAGCTTCAAATGGCGAAGTTCGATCCCTATGTAAATATTTTTTCTTCAAAAAATTATAAAATATAGTTTAATCTTAAAAAGTTAGAAAATTTTTGTTTTAGACTAGAAAAATATGAAAGTACATCTAAATTTTACCTAAAATCATGTTTTTCTTTTGATGTCTAGTTTGGAGCCATACTAGTTTCTTGGTACATCGTGGTCTAAAAACATGATTTCGGGAAAGATATAAAACTAGTCTCATATTCTTCCGATCTAAAACATTTTTTCTTTGAAATTTATAAGATTAAACTAAACATTAGCATTTTTTAATAATAATTCTTAGAAAAAAAAATTTGCATAACCTTTTTTCTGAAAAAACATTTTACGTCCTCAAACTTTCAACCGGAGCTCAATTTACCCCCTCCAAAACCACTCTCAAAATCGCTGAGGATGAAAAACAACCGGTTTTCAGAGTTGAGTGACCACAAACATCCGATTTAGAGATGAGGGATGAAAGTCGGACTTAGGCAATAGTTGAGGGACGGCAAAAGAACTTTTTCCTTTTTAGAATGCCTTCTTTTACAGCTCCTAGCTATTTAATTTCTGTTTTCCCTCAAAAAAAGCTATTTAATTTTCGTGACCTCTTAGCTAAAAGTTGCCTCATGGCGAACTAGCTCGGTACGTTGGTTACATTTCTTGTGGTGCAATATGATTCATGTTATCAAGTTTACACGAAGGCTAGCTTATTATAACTTTGCCTAGTACTACTAACTATTTAAACTGCTACCTTGCCTCAATGATTTTTCTTTTCTATTTCTCCTCGTACCGACTGCATTTTCATGTTGAACCTTAATTAATTGTAGAATAAGAGTTTAATATCTTTTCATGTTTACTTTTATGCAGTCCCATATTTAGTAGGTAAAACAAAAAGTTACACCACTTATATTTTGATTTAGAACCGTAGGGAATCATTCAGTTGAATCGGGGGATTAGTTTTCTAAAAGGCTGCTTTACCATTTTTTGGCCCAAAAATGGCACCACTGTGCTGAGAGAAGAAAATTGAGAGAGTGAATGATTAAAAACTAGATAGCAATGCAAGAGGTAATGGCGAGATGAATGAATTGAAACAATAGATTGGATTTGAACCAGGAGCATCCAAGCAATAATATTTTGATGGTCCAAATGATGCAATGCATGCTTCCTTTATTCAATACGCTCGTCTCTTAACAACAGTGAAAGTCCAAAACCCACATCTGGGTCGGGACTCTATTTTCTATGATACACATACGGAAATGCACAGTCCAGTCCTCAATAAGATGCACCGTGTGACCTGACTACGGCGGACCGACTAATGTAGTACGTACAACATATATTAATTAATCTTGTGGCACTACGGGAACAAGGAGGAGCTTCTCTGTCCGATGCACCGTGACCCCAAACGATTCGGTCATGTCGATGCCTTTCTCCACTAATTCCAGTGGCAGCTCCCAGTTGAAATGGTACACAAGGTTTGCTAGCATGACTTCAATAGTAGATGTTGCAAAGTTTATACCCGGACATATCCTCCGTCCCGTCCCAAATGGCAAGTAAAAAAAATCACTTCCTTTATAGTCCATAGTTGCGGCGCTACCGCCTTCCATGAACCGCTCGGGCACGAACTCCTCCGCTCTCTCCCAGTAGTTTGGATCCCTTGCGAGAGCCCAGCTGTTGACGATGGCTCGAGTTCCTGATGGTATGGTGTAGCCCTCTATAGTGCAGTCGGCCATGGAGAGGTGGGGCACAAGGAGTGGTGCCGGCATATGGAGTCGGAGGGTCTCTTTGATTACTGCCTTTAGGTAGGGCAGATTGTTGATGAGGTCGTCCTCGGTAACCATTTGTTTTCCCTTGGGTATAGTGTCTCTCACCTCGGCTTGTAGCTTGGTCATGAGGCCTGGGTTTTGCATGAGCTGAACCATGGCATATTCCAGCACTATGAATGATGTATCCGTGCCAGCTTCGAACATGACCTGATGCATGCAGCCGGACACATATATATAACTGATGAGATCAGTCAAATTAATTACATGCATGGACAGACAGACTACATATTAAATGAATATATATAGGTGCGAGGTGTTTATAGATGGCCACCGTGCCGTGCCGGCACGACACGCGGCACGGCCGTGCCGTGCCGGCACGGCGACGTGCCGGCCGTGCCGTGCCAGACCGTGCTATGGGCCAGGCCTTCGGCCCATGACACGGCACATGGGCTGTTTAGCCGTGCCGCCCATGGGCCACGGCCATTTCCGCCGTGCCGTGCCGGCCCATGACATGGCACCGGATCCTCCACGGGCTCCTCATCCTCGCGGTGCTCGCCGTCGGCCGCGGCCGCAGGAGGGTACACCGGAGGAGGAGAGAAGGCCGGAAAGGAGGAGGAGGAGGAGGAGAAGGAGTGGCCGGCGAGGTGTCGAGGTCACCGGAGCAGCCGAGCAGGGCCGACGAGCTCAAGGCGAGCGGCGGCGGCGGATTAGATCGAGAGCGAGAGAGGGAGAGGCAGAGAGCTACGACGCGGTGTGGCCGGCGCCCGGCACGGTGTCGAGGTCACCGGAGCAGGACCGGCGCTCGGCGAGCTCAAGGCGAACGGCGGCGGCGGATCGGATTCGGATCGATATCCAGGTCGAGAGCGAGAGAGCAGAGAGGAGAGAGACTCGGTGCGGCGCGGTGGGGGGAAATGAGGCTAGGGTTTGGGCGGGGCGAGCCGCGGCTGACCTTTATATGGCCGGCCGCCCGGCCGGGGACGCGGGGGCGACGCGGGGTGCAGTGGGCTGGGCTAAATTAGCCGTTGGGGACTTCGGGCCGTGCCGGCTGTGCGGTCCAAGGCCGTGCCATGGGCCAGGCCGGCGGCCCATGGCCCGCACGGGCCTTCGGGCCGTGCCGGCATGGGCACGGCGGCAGGCGTGCCGTGCCGCCCATGGGCCGTGCCGCGGGCCGTGCCGCCGGCCCATGGGCCGCATGTACATATACAGAGCTGTTGGTGCGTCATGCATATGATACTACATACCTCCAACTGTGCCTTAATATGGTCTCTCGTCAGCTTGTACTCTTGTTGAAGAGAGAGCAGCACGTCGATGAAGTCACTCTCCTCGCCGTCAACTGATGCTGGTGGTTTGCTTGCATGGTCATCGATGAGCTTGTTGAGCAAATCATCCCACATCTTGTTCACCTTGTGTGCCTTGGCGCACACCATCCTCTTGACGACGTCCATCTTCACCAGCGCCGGGAAGTAGTCCTCCAGGTTGAAACCGCCGATGAGCGACGAGTTCGCCTCCACGAGCTCCCGGAACAGCTTGTTCCGCCCTTCCTCCCTGAAGAACTTGCCGGACACGGCGTGGCACACCACGTCGTTGGCGAAGGAGTTGAGCAGGTCGCTGAGGTCCACGGTGGCGCCGGCGGCCTCGCGGATCTTGGCTACCACAAGCCTCACCTCGTGCTCGCGCGCATGGCGGTAGGACCTGACCTTGCGGTTGGTGAGGAGGTGCGTGGTGGCGATCTTCTTGACCTGCCGCCAGTGATCGCCGTAGGGGGAGAAGGCGACGTCGGTGGAGCCGTAGAAGAGGATGTCAGTGACCGGGGAGTAGGCCCGGGACGCGAAGATGTGGTCGTGCGTGCGGAGGACGGCCATGGCGGCGCGCGCCGACGACACCACCAGCGTCGGGACGGCGCCGAGGCGGAGGAGCAGGAGGCCGTCGCGGCCGTGCTTGCCGGCGAGGTCCCGGAGGGAGACGTGTGGGAGGGGCCCGATGAGGTGGAGGTGCCCGATGATGGGGAGCCTGCTCGGAGGAGAAGGCAGCTTGCTCAGCAGATGCTCTCTGGCTCCTCGTGCGGTGGCCGTCGTCGTCCCAAAGCGGTGAAGGAGAAGAGGACAGACGACGATGAGCAGGACGGAGCTGACTAGTAATAATGGCGATAGCTCATGGAGGACATGGCGCGCGGCCTGCAACACTTGAGCTGCCTCCATGGCTTCGCTTCAGCTATCTGCTAAGCTACGTGCTGGTTCGCTTGCTACTTATTAATTGGATGTTCAAGTGCACGATGATATGGGTTTCTGCATCAGACCAGCTGGCTTTATAGCTACATACATAGAGAACGAAGGCGCTCGATCTCTGGTGATAGCAGCAAGAAGAAGTCATCGTTTCTAGTACGTATACGTACTTTATTGACAAAACTGCATATATATATATATATGCTGACGTATTTAATTAAAGACTCCACTAGGCCAGGTGGTGACTTGTGGCCGGGCAACTCAAGATGAAAACAAACAAATCATACGACAGCATGCGCTTTCATTTGCGGCCAGAGGACGCTAATGTACCTCCTCCGTTTTAAATTACTATTCGTTGTTGACTTTTTTCTATGATCTTTGACCATTTTTCTTATTTAAAAATTTTATTTAAATATACAAACTAATAAGTTATACTTAAAGTATATACGATAATAAAACAAGTCACATATAAAATAAATGATACTTGTGAAATTTTTTGAATAAGACGAATGATCAAACGTTAAACGAAAAAGTCAACAACGAATAGTAATTTGGAACGGAGGTAGTACGTACGTAAGATCAATCGAACAAGGTAGCTGGGCAAGAACATATGTGTACGTCTGAAACACATGGAAGACAAACACAAGACGTAGTACTACGTAGGTACCTATAACCTGGGAGGATTGGGTCGTCGATCGGAGCTTGCTAGCTAAAAGTACATATATATAAAAACAAAACAAGTGGGCAGTCCTGAGAATCACAAATCGAAAGATACTCTATCGATCGATTCGATCCGTGCATGGATTTAAATTGTATAAATTATATTGCCGGCCTAACTTTATTTATAGATGGAGTGATTATATATATAGCTATATAATATTGTGATGAATAATTGAATTAGGTAGCAATCAAGAACAATAACAAGGCATCATATCATCGGCTTCTCTCAACTCAAAAAAGGACACGGATGATGATAATGACATTAAATGACTAGTGTAATTGCGTTTACAAAATCCGATCCCTAGTGTTAGTTGTTGGCTACCACCAGTCGGCTACTGCTGGTACGGTACTTGTAGACGATGCATGGATATGCATGATCGACATATATGATCGACATGTACGTACTGCACGGCGGCTGCTATACATGGGGTCGATATACATCATTCGTTCAAACACGTAACATGCATACGTACAGTATGCCTGAAACAACAATCTCCTCGTTCTCTCTCTTCTCACGAGAATGACGACGACGTACGGTCGACACAGCAATAAATACAATCAGCAATTTTTGCCCGGTCGGGCTGCACTATCGACGTTCAATCTGACGCGCATGCATACAGTACGTGATATAGACATGCACAAATCAGACGATGTAACTGATGACGGACTTCTCGCCGAGCTAGCTGTATTCATATGCATATACACAACACACACACACCGTCCTCTATTGTCTAATGCATGGGTTGTGTCTGATCAGCCATGACCAAGAGGGGGCGGTTTAGAGGTGGATGGCGGCTGCAGGCGAGTGTTACTCCTGTCGTGCCGGAATCTGTACCGGTGGACCTATATTTTGGAACCTGCATAGCACATAATTTTCATTAATAATAAAGAGAAGATGTTCATTCATACAATAAAAGAGTTACAACGACCTAGGACTAGCGAAAACCCACTTAAAAGAGAACAAAACCAAACATATAGGAAAGGAGTACTGCACGCTAGAAAGACCACTGACGCCACGGGGAGCCGATCCTGCACAGATCTGCACAAAACTACAACCAGATGCTCCGACCAGAGGCTCTAAGTAACTGCAGCTACACAACCAAAGGTTCCAAATGACATGATCAACTAGCCGACAGGCTGCACCACCCACCTAGACGTGTCCGCCCGCGCAACAAAGGAGACCCCTCAACATGGCAGGCCCTTGCCAGCGCGTTTCCAACAAGAAAGCCGCAAGCTTTCAAGCCGAGAGGCAAGAGAGTAGCCCCCGGGTCGAAGACTCAGCGGAGAAGCCCATCCGCAGCGGCCGACATGGGCTTGATGGTGGACATCTAGCATAGTGTGAATCCGCAAAGTTCGGTTGACCATCAGGATGGGGGGAAGGGCTTGTCGGTTTCGGCACCGCCGCTGGATATAGAGCACATGGCCCTCGGATTGACCGCCCCACCACAGCACCGCTTGAACCTGGCCCGCCCAAGAGACGAAGAGCTACCACTAGCGAAGGTAGGGAGCAGCCAACCTATAGGAACAAAGCAGATCCACACCAAGGACTGGTGGATATGACGGTAGGCAACGCCGAAACAGCTCACGCCGGCAGGTAGCACGGCTGTGGAGGCGGTCATCCAAGTGCCCTGACTAGCGTGGGATGCGTCGACGAGCACGAGTAGGCCGAAGATGCTGAATCCCACCATGGCCTGTTCTGGCCCTGAGAATGTAGATTCACGCTAGGCAGCCACAGATCCGGTGCTTGGGTTGCTGGCCTTGCCAGCGAGGTAGTGGGAGGCGATGGAAGATGAGCTAGAGATGAAACAACTCAGATAGAGAGTTCAACAAAGACTTGGGTGGAAGTGGGGTGAGGGGAGGGGGAAATTGAGGGAAGGAAGGAGGGGCCACCACCGTCGGTGGCAGTGGCGGCGACAGTCGGGCTAGAGTTTGGTGGGAGAGACTGGGGGTGCGGCGCAATCGCCCCCAAGCTGCGTAGAAGAGCAATGCGGGGCGCTCCTCATCGATGCCATGAAATTAATTTCTTCCGGTGGACCTCGTGAAGACGAGAGGCGGCATAAAACCATTGGGGATATCATCGTCTATCGTGCTCCGAGGTGGAGGCCATGGTGTGTGGTGTGGACATTCTCCGTTACCATTGGGTCAAGTTAGTGGCGATCTAGCGCAGGCCTTATTCAGTGTTTGGTGGGTGTGGCGGTGCACAACATTGTGTCCAAACCCAGATGTGACTATGTCTGACAATAATATCTTCATCCATGCCATTGTTTCTGATGCAATCCTGGAGACTAGAATCCCCCTGGCAACAACTCATATAATTGCTTACTTAGGCGACAACATTCCATCTTCAGATGGATCTTGCGGACCTTTTATGTGTCCCTAGTGGCTACTTCACAACAAGATTAGCGTAGGGTGATTGATGCATCTAAAGATGGTTTGAAGTTGTCGACAGTTCATGGCTGATATTGGCCAAGACTGGTTGGTATGACGGGAACATTAGCTCGGAAAGAAGGGTGAGGAGTCATTGAGGGACTTTGATTTTGGTGGTACATGTACCGATTTGACTTTGGGGATAAATATAAAGATCCGACCTTAGATCTTTGTACCTGTCAATGACTTTGTGAGGCATTGTTTGGAGTTCTAAGGTTTGCTCTCTAGGATGAAAATCCATGGTCTGGCCTTTATTAGTTGGGTTATGGTAATGATGATTGTGTGCACGTGTTGTTTCCCCTTGTTAAGTTGTCTTCGGTGGAGACTTTCTGGTAGTCCATATTTTGCTATGATGGGGCATCATAAAACTTAAGATTAAGTTGTATGTTGTAAATTTACGCGACATATTAAACATTGTCATGTTGTTTTTCTATTTCCTTTCCTTCAAATTCTATAGGATGTGTGTATCATAATTGAGGTTGTGATAGGCCTTAGTATGATTGTACTTCTCTTATCGAAAAATTTATATGTTGATTTCTCTTTTCTGTTCTCGTTGATCAAGTTTTGGGTGCAAATTCAAAATTTACATGCACCTAGATACTTACATGCTTTATCCGTTTATACGTTTGTTGGAATTTTTCATGCACTTGGTAAGGTGCTACCGTGATTGGTAGCACCTAGCACACCTAGCTAGCTACTTGTCCACAAAACCTAGTCCATCGTTTCTTGAAAATGAACGCTTACTACCACCTACTTTTCCTGCCAGGATGTATATATTTAACTAAAGTTAAATAATGCTACTTGTGGGTACCTGTTGTAAACTCTCCATCATCAAGTTCATGTCATGGAAAAAGGAGATTACAAGACTAAGGTAAGAAACCCCGCAAGTCACATCCATCCTATCTAATATAATTAAGTTGGATCAAAGCAGATTATTTTGCGATGTCTTTTCTTAGCCATTTGATGTAGATCCAACCAGTATTGCCCTTTCCTCTGATCTGTCTAATGCATACTCTCTCAAGACCTTAATATCCCCATGTATTCCACCTATATTCTCACGCTATCTATCTCTGATTAATAGGCTCCAATTAACCACCCAAATGGCTCGTACAACTAACCAGCTTTCTTATTACCGGATCTAGCTTTGTATATTTCATCGTCGTTTGTCCATTGGTGCTTTCCACTATCCTTTGTTCATCGCTCGATCGAGCCCCCTCGATCTGCATCTAAGCAAATGGGCTCCGATGAACGTAACGGCGAACCCTAATATGGCAGTGTACGTACAAGATGCTGTCAAGGACAAATCTCTGTGTTGATCTAGAAGTGAGTAAATCGACCACTGAGTATTTTTCAATCAGAATATCATGCGACTTATCTCTATCTGATACAGTTCAAATTATTATTTATGCCATTGATATACACACACTGATCAGCTCCAGCTTCAGACCATTTTGTAGTTCTTCATCACAGAGATCACATATATATTGTGAACGGAGATGTATGCATTGTGCTGGTACCTACATCCAGTTAAAGCATGATGCAACATTATTATTGCATATATACAGCTTCTGCTATACAAAATAGGGAATAAAATAACATATGGTTGGATGTATATATATCGCTCGATTGGGTGTGACGTACAGATCACTCATCACCTACTTGACCAACCTCAGCTTGAATTTGCATGGAGTAACAAGTAGTACCACCACGAGGTTTTGGACAAAGCATGAGCTTCTCCTTTGGATGGACTGTCAATCCAAACACCTCTGTCATATCAATATCCTTGGCCTCCATGCCGTTGGGCAGCTCCCAGTCAAAACAATACATGAGGTTTGCCAACATGATCTCAACAGTGGCCAACCCAAAGTTCAGGCCAGGGCAAATCCTCCGTCCAGCCCCAAATGGCAGAAACTGAAAGTCGGTCCCCCTATAGTCGATGGCCACAGCACTGCCCCCGTCCATGAACCTCTCCGGTATGAATTCGTTAGGATTCTCCCATGACCCTGGATCTCTACAAATAGCCCATGCATTGATGATGACTCGAGTGCCAGAGGGGATTGTGTAGCCATCAACAACACAATCCGCCATGGAGAGGTGAGGTAGGAGGAGTGGAACGGGCGGGTGCAACCTTAGTGTTTCCTTGACAACGGCTCTCAGATAGGCCATGCTACCAAGGTTCTCTTCCTCGACCATCTCTTGTCCCTCTGGCGTGTGCTTTCTGACTTCACCTTGTAGCTTGGTCATGTGCTGAGGGTTAACCATCAGCTCGGCCATGGCGAATTCCAGGACCAGAGATGCTGTGTCGGTGCCTGCACCAAACATGTCCTGAATACATATACGTTTGTACATCAATCAAGACATGTATATTAGAATTATTAGAAGGCTTCAAATTATATATATTGTATCGGGGGTCAGTGACTCACAACTAAGATGGCCTTGATATGATCTCTGGTTATACCACCGTAGTCTTGCTGAACTGAGAGCAACACATCGGTGAAGTCACTCTCTTGGTCATGATGATACATAGAGTACTTTCTACTCTCGTGGTCTCTTATTACCGTTTCGAGCAACTCGTCCCACCTTTTGTGTGCTTTGTGAGCCTGCCTGTTTCGTGGAAACCATCTGGTGACAAAACCAAGCGAGTTGGCTAGACCAGGGAAGTACTCTTCCAGGTTGAATCCTCCAAATAGAAGGCTGTTGGTATCAACCAGCTCCCGGAAGAGCTTGTTCCGGCCTTCTTCCCTGAAGAACTTGCCCGACACGGCCCGGCTCACAACGTCGTTGGCGAAGGTGTTCATCGTCTCACTCATGTCCATGGCCGTGCGCGCAACTGCTGCCTCCCGAATCTTGGCCATCACCAGCCGCACCTACGATGTTATTGTATTGATGCATGCATCAATTGTTATTGTATTATGTATATGAAAGAAATACATTTTAACCTTCGAACTAAAAATAAGGTATTTTTGACCGTGGAACTATGAAAACCGGACAACAACGGTGATTTTCCAATATATGTATTCTCAAAAAAATAATATGATATAGTTTAATATCTAAAAATTGGATAACTAATACGTTTTAAATCAGGAAAATATGTAACTGGTAAAAAAGATAAAAAACAATATAATCTATCTATTGGTGTATTTAGAGCCATTAGGACCTTATTTATTATTTTTTAGTGTTTCAATGCTCATAGGCATGCGTATTAATTATTAAAATTATTACTTTGTGTTATATTAGACCAAGAGATTGTCCAAAAGGATCCTATTTAGATATGCAAATACCATGCTCCACCACATATAGATCCTATTTAGATATTACGCGCATGGCTCATCCTATACTTTATTTTGATTGCCTTACTAGGTAATATGCTTAAAAAAAGAGGTGCTAAAACATTATGCAATTAATTAATCATATAATAAACATAAATTAAAGCACAAAATAATAATTTAAACAAGCGTCAATCACGACTATGAGCAATAAAACACTATAAATGAATAATAAGATCCAAAAAAATTATATATAGGGTACCAATAGATAGAATATATTTATGGTGCTAGTTTTGTATTTTGTCATTTAAATGAATTAATTATGAAATTTGGAGATTTAACTAGTTTTTATTTCTATTTTTGAAAATATATCTGTTGGCAAATCCACATTTGAAACGAGATAGAGGGCAAAGTTGTCCGGTTTTCATAGCTTGATGGTCAAAGGTATCCGGTTTTCAAGTTCGATGGCCAAATCTAAACACTGGTAATAGTTCAATGGTAAAAAGTGGACTTCTTATACCGAAACAGATGGAGCAAGTAAATTATATTACCTCTTGTTTGCGGGCGTGGCAGTAAGAGTGCACCTTTCTGACTGTCAAGAGGTGCGCGGTGACGAGCTTTCTTGCCTGGCGCCAGTGCTCTCCGTATGGGGCCAAGGCAACGTCGGACGAGCCATACAGGATGGTGTCGCCGACGGTGGAGGTCGGTCGCGAGGCGAAGACGTGGTCGTGCGTGCGCAAGATGGCGCGCGCCGCTCGCGGGGAGGACACGATAAGATTGGGAACGGCGCCGAGGCGGAGGAGCATGAGGCCGCTGCCGCCATTGTCATCTTGGGCGGCGACGAGGTCACGGAGGGAGACGTGCGGGAGGTCGCCGATGAGATGGAGGTGGCCGATGATGGGCAGGCCGCCCGGAGGGGAAGGCGGGAGCTGCTTGCTGTCGTCGTTGCTGCTGCTGCAGCGACGACGACGGCGGCTTGCTACCACCAACTGATAATGCAGCAGCAGCAGCAGGAGGAGTGGGACGACGAGGATTTGTGCTAGAGGTGCTGTCGCCGCGTGCATGATGAGTTGCCATGCCTCCACCTCCACCATGCTTGATATATCGATCGGATCCTAGTGCAGGTGTGTCTCCTTGTTATGGTAGTATACTATACTAGGTTCAGCTGCAACGGTCGAATGAAAAGGTTAGCCTTGTGCTGCTATATTTATAGCTGCGTACGTGTGCACGCGCTAGCTTCTACTCATCAGTATTGGCATGCATTTCCTTGCTTTTTGGACATATATGACGTACACAAGCATGCTGTGCAACGACTACGAAGACCAGTATTGACATATATTCAGTCCCATCCAAACTCAGCTGTTTGCTCCGGTCTGCTGATTAATTAATTCAGTCACATAATTCGATCCTAGGAGTGTCTAGCAATTATTTGTTGGGGATATTATCTAGAATATATTTTGTCCTTTTGTCATATTCTGGACGTTTCGATCGAGCCTGACCTGAGAAATAGGCAGTGTTTGGTTCCAGATACAATGCACGTCCTAAGTTTCATTTGTCATTGCGTACGCGGGCCAACTTAATTACAGTAATTGTGTATATCGACAGATTTGTCGTTATAAATGTAACGAGTGGGACAAAACTAGCTGTGCCAATTTTTCTCTGGAGTGGGAATGTGACATGCATGCATGCAGTACATGTGTGGTGACAAATTTAAAAAATATCTTCCCCCCGGTGATCGATGCATTCGGATAGGTACTGCGCTGAGGAAAAATCAGCTGGTTTCCTTTTTAACATATTGACTACTCGGGGCATAATCCTAATTTCTCCACATCCGTTTTCGTTTTACCGTGGATGCATAGATCAAGTAATTAAAGAGGGCCTTGGAACTGGAAGGATGATTTCATTTGATTACTAGGTTCTTGATTACAATCATGCATCAAACCATGCAAATAATCATGGTCAAACGTAACAAATCGATTTCGGGAGCCTTATCTCTTTCTTTCTCAGCTCTCCGTCGTCCGTAGAGCTGAGGCTGAGGGTCCGATCGCGGAAAGCAGCCAGCAAGGCGATGGCAGCCTCTGCGTGCCGTAAGCGGCGGCGGCGCAGGAACTGTTAGTTCTATTTGAACATTGATACATATAGGATATGTGTATCTGGTCGTGTATGTGCGTGTGTGTGCTGTGTTCGTGAGAAACAGCGAGAAGGGGTCGGTGCTTACCATCCCCGCCAGTCGCGGCGGCTCCAGTCGCCATGGCCGGTTCGCTTGGGGAAGTTCTGCACAAGGCAGCGTCGCGCAGTGCAGGCGTAGATGTAGGTCGAGGTAGCAGGTCGCGCCGGCCCTCTGGTCGCCAACGGCACTGGCCCGGGGCGGCGACGGAGTACGGCGATGACGTCGTGGCGGCGGTGGAGGGTCTTCCCGTCACTGCCCGCGCTAACCCTAGATCGGATAGGTGTGTCGGTGGGTCGTGGCGGCTCAGGTGAACCTCGTAACTTGAGTCGGCAGCCCCCACCTTTCTTTATAGCGCGGGGTGACAGGGGCCCTCCAACCATGTAGGATTGGGCGCCCCCGATCAGGGCGCGGACTGGATCAGGCCCACGGCCTTTGGGCCGTGTGGGCCGGGAGATCAACCTAACAATCTCCCCTTTGATCTCACAATCGCTTTTCTTTTACTTTTACAATTTTCCTTATTCCATCCTAGATTTGTGCACAGAGCATATCTCATCGTCCCGACTCAATCGTCGATAGAATCAATAGCTACTGTACACGCCCCTATTCAGAAATAGATTCTTTAATCTATGGGCCCTGTTAATCCAGAGATCATAGGCAATACCTTAGTCCCATGCCGGCCACGTGTTCCTTGAACAC
Source organism: Echinochloa phyllopogon (assembly GCA_033239725.1). NCBI lineage: Eukaryota > Viridiplantae > Streptophyta > Magnoliopsida > Poales > Poaceae > Echinochloa > Echinochloa phyllopogon. Next base: position 290,687 of record BTCW01000006.1, on the reverse strand, counting down.
GTTGGGTGGTAAGCCTTTCGTTAGCGGATCCGCGAGCATCTTCTCTGTTTTAATATGCTCGAGACTTATGGTGTGATCCTGGATTCTATCTTTAACAGAATAAAATCTTATCTTTATCGACTTGGTAGCCGTACTTTTCTTATTATTATGAGCATAGAACACTGCTGGCTGGTTATCGCAGTACATCTTTAGTGGTCTTTCTATACTGTCTACCACTCTTAATCCTGGTACGAATTTCTTTAGCCATTCAACTTGGCAGGATGCCTCGTAACATGCTATAAATTCAGCATACATCGTAGATGTTGCTGTCATTGTTTGCTTGGAGCTTCTCCACGATATAGCTCCCCCTGCGAGAGTAAAGATGTAGCCTGTCGTGGATTTACTATCATCTCCATCTCCCGCAAAGTCTGAGTCTGAATACCCTTCAATCTCAAAGGAATCAGTTCTTTTATATGTTAACATGAGGCCTTTTGTGCCTTGCACATACCGTAAAGCTTTCTTCACTAATTTCCAGTGCTCGAGGCCTGGATCTTTCTGATATCTGCCAAGTATGTTGGTAACAAATGCTAGGTCAGGGCGTGTGCACACTTGTGCATACTGTAAGCTTCCGACAGCTGAAGCATATGGAACTGTCTTCATTTGTTCCCTTTCATAACTGTTCTGAGGACTCTGAAAATCCCCAAATCTATCGCCCTTGACTATTGGCGCAGGAGTAGGCTTACTCCTCTGCATACAGAACTTTTCTAGAACCTTTTCCAGGTACGTCTGTTGAGATAATCCTAATACCCCATCTGATCTATCTCGGTGAATTTCGATTCCCAAAACGAATGAGGCTTCACCAAGGTCTTTCATGTCAAAGTTCGAGGACAGGAACTTCTTCGTTTCCAATAATAGGTTGACATTGCTACTTGCCAGTAGTATGTCATCCACATAAAGGATGAGGAAGATGTAACTGCCTTTCTGGAATTTTGCATAAATGCAATTGTCCTCAACATTTTCATTAAACCCGAAACTCTTTATCGTTTCGTTGAACTTCAAGTACCACTGTCTCGAAGCTTGTTTTTAACCCATAAATGGATTTCTTTAGGTGACATCCCATGTATTCTTTTCCTTTCACGACAAAACCTTTGGGTTGAGCCATGTAAACTTTTTCTTCAAGATCCCCATTAAGGAATGCCGTCTTTACATCCATCTGGTGCAATTCGAGATTGAAATGCGCCACCAATGCCATTATGATTCTGAAGGAATCCTTACATGATACCGGAGAAAAAGTCTCATTGTAATCTATTCCTTCCTTTTGTGTAAAACCCTTCGCCACAAGACGCGCTTTAAATCTTTCTACATTCCCTTTGGAGTCACGTTTCGTCTTGTAGACCCATTTGCAGCCTACTGTTTTGGCTCCTTTAGGAATTTCTTCTAAGTCCCAAACACGGTTGGTACTCATCGATTTCATTTCATCTTCCATGGCCTCAAGCCATTTGGATGAATTTTTGCTTCTCATGGCTCGTTCGAATGAAATAGGATCATCCTCCATTCGAAACTCTTCTGTGTTATACACTTCATAATCATCAGGAATTGCTGACTTTCTTGCTCTTTGAGACCTTCTAGGGGCCTCTACATTTGGAACATTTTCCATTTGAGGCTGTTGATGCTCCCCCTGATCTGCAGCAACATTTTCTATAGGATCCTGAAGGACAGGTTCCACATTTGCATTCGGTGTTGCCACAGGAGGAACCACCACAGGAGCTGGAGCCGCAGTATCTGGCACCGTCGGCGTAGGCTCAACAGGTAGTTCGAAAAATGGTTCCTGAATCATTGGATTGGGTGCGCACACCCGCCTTTCCTCAAGATCAATCTTTCGAGCTTCCATGCTCCCCCGTATCATTTCTTCTTCAAGAAAAGCAGCATGTCTCGTTTCCACAAACTTTGTGACTTTGTCAGAACAGTAGAAACGATATCCTTTTGATTTCTCTGTGTAGCCAATAAAATGGCAACTCATTGTCTTGGGATCTAGCTTCCCAATGGTCGGGTTGAATATCTTTGCCTCAGCAGGGCTCCCCCACACCCGTAGGTGATTCAATGAGGGTACTCTGCCTGTCCACAGCTCATACGGTGTTTTTGGCACCGCTTTACTGGGAACTCTGTTGAGAATATAGGTGGCGGTTTTTAAAGCCTCCATCCATAAGCTCACTGGTAGTGTAGAGTAGCTGATCATGCTTCGCACCATATCCATAAGGGTACGGTTACGTCTTTCAGCGACTCCATTCTGCTGAGGATCGCCCGGCATAGAGTACTGGGCAACTATACCTTGTTCCCTTAGGTACCTCGCGAAAGGTCCTGGAACTTGGCCATATGGGGTGTGCCGACCATAGTATTCCCCTCCACGGTCGGAACGTACTATCTTTATCTTTAAATTATGTTGATTCTCAACTTCAGCCTTGAATATTTTAAACTTATCCAACGCTTCTGACTTTTCTTTTATTGGATAAATATATCCATAACGGGAATAATCATCGGTAAAAGTAATGAACGAGTCAAAACCATCTATACTTTTAACTGAAAACGGGCCACAGATGTCTGTGTGAATTAACTCTAAAACACCTGCAGTATGTTCAACATTTTTCTTTGTAATCTTTATGTATTTTCCTTTTATGCAATCAACGCATTTATCTAAGTCTGAGAACTCTAGAGGAGGAAGAATGTCATTTTTTACCAGCCTTTCTATTCTCCCCCTCGAAATATGGCCTAAACGACAATGCCATAATTTCGACGACGTGTCTTGAGTTCTTTTTCGTTTTCTATTATGAGCTGTAGGTGGGGATACAAGCGCATTCACATCACATACGGAATTCACACTTTCACGTAGTGATAACAAATAAAGATCATTTTTCTTAAAAGCAATAGTAGTAACTGTATCTTTAAGATCTATCACACACATGCCATTTCCAAAATGACATCCATATCCATCATCATCTAGACGAGATACACTTATTAAGTTCCTCTGTAAACTAGGCACAAAGAAAACATCTCTAAGAAATAAATCAAATCCGGTGTCGAGCTCTAGGAGAAGGTCGCCCACCGCCTTCACTTCTGCTTCGACTCCATTTGCGACTTTAATTCGCCTTTCGTTTCTTTGAGTAGTTCTCGTCGAACGGAATCCCTGTAAAGAGTTTGCAACATGAATTGTTGCTCCTGAGTCAATCCACCAAGTAGATGTGGAATAATCTATATACAGAGATTCATTTACGAATGAAATAACATTCTCACCTTTCCTTTCCATGATCATCTTTAAGTAGGCGGCACAATTTTTCTTGTAGTGCCCCTTCTCCTTGCAGTAGAGACACTGATCTTTCTCCACTGTGGTTTGCCCATCCTTAGGTCTGTGCTGCTGGGAGTGCTGAATGCCTTTGCCCTTAGAGGAGGGATTTCCTTTTGCGTTGTTAGACGCATTGTTGTTATTTTTCTTCTTTTGCACGTGGTTAACATTGTTACCCCGTGCTATCTTTATCCTTTCCTCCTCTTGAGCCAACATCGCTATGGTCTTTTCTATGTCCCATTTCTCAGAACTAACATTGTAGTTAACAACGAAGTTCTCAAACTCATCTGGCAATGAAGCAAAAACCAAATGAATGATGGTACTCTCTTTCAAGTCCTCATCCATTGGCTTGAGCTTATTGTTTATGTGAATTAAGCGATGTATGTGCTCTCTGATGCCGCCTGTGTACTTGGCGTTGATCAACTGCTTGATCAACTGAGAGGCGTAGGTCTTTGAAGAGCCAGTGTACTGACTCTTTAACTTCGCCAAGTACTCAACGACATTATGACAATCTTTAATTGCCCCAAAAACAGAAGGCTCTATAGTGTTCTTGACCACTGCCAAACATTTCTTGTTAGCAGTAATCCATTTGGCATTCTCTGTGTCAAATTTCTGTTTGCTGACCGTATAGGCCTGCTCTGTCTGCTGCCAAACAGCATCTGTCACATCAGCCCCTCTAACCGGCTTCTCAGGTTCAACTGGAACCGGTGCAGTGAGGACCCAGTCCAGCTCTGTCATGGTAAAAAAGAAGTCCACCTTCTTATACCATTCATTATAATTATCTCCTTTAAGAATGGGAATGTCCTTGATGGAAACCATCATGGAACCCGCAGCTGAAATTAATTCATATTAAGTGAGAATATTATAACATAATGACAATGCCTTATTACATTAAACTTCATCACCTTTGGGCAGAAAAAGAAATAATGCAATAATCAGCATCTATAAAATTATAATATTGTTATTATCAACTTTGGTCAGAAAATAACAATATCACAATAAATCTGAAATTTTATCTGTGACTTGAAATTAAATTATCCCTTTGGTTCAAATTTAAATGCAAGTCAAAATAAATATCTAGCAGCGGAAACTTTAAAAAATAACATGGACAGTAGCAAAATACTTTATTTACCCTCTGAAAATTATCCCTTTGGTTCAAATTTAAACAGGGGCAAATTCTATTCAAATTTCTATTCAAATTGATCAAAATTGACTGAAATCAATTCAAATAAATGCGAAAAGCTACTGTGCAGAACTGTTCTTTTCGGCCCAATTTAGAAATCGGCCCGCGGCCCGCGCGCGCTCGCGCACGCGAACAGTGCGGCCCAGCCGCTCTTTCGGCCCTCCCGGCCGCTGGCCAGTGCTCGCAGGCCGCAACCTGGGCCTGGGCCGCCAATTCGGCCCAGCGCCGCAGCACCCCCGCCCCCGCGTCAACCTCGGCCGTCCATCATATCCGACGGTCGAGCGCGAAGTGAGGAGGTATAAAACCCCGTCGCGTCGCGGTCGCCGAAACCCTAGCTCATTTCTTCTCCTCCGCGCCGCAGCGCTCCTCTCCTCCTCTCGCTGGCGAAACGCCGTTTCGCCGCGCTTCGCCATGGCCGGCGGCCACACGCCGCCGTGCCGCAGTCCTTGCGCCGCCGCGCCATGGCCTATGAGCCATGGCCAGCGGTGCTCCTTCTATACCCTTCTCTGTTCCCCTCACTGTGCTAGCCGTAGCTAGGTCTATGCGCGTGCGCGCGCGTCGTCGGTGGCCTACCGCCGGCGCGTCGCCGGATCTCCGCCGCCACCATGGCCGGCGAGATCCGTTGCGCTAGGATCTGTGCGCGCGGGAACGGCGTCGTCATGCCGCGCCGCCGCTCTGCGCCCTTGCGGGCCTCCTCGCCGGAGTCGCGTGCGTCTCGCGCGCGGCTCCGTCGAGGAGATCTGTAGGGGTGATGAGGGTGGCGGTGGCGCCGCCCGTGGACGGCATACCGAGGTAAGTCCACTCTGGATCTAGGGTTAGGGTTAGGGTTTGAGTTCGATTTGCTTCTTTTTCTCGGATTTCTCGTGTTTCCCGAGTTGGATCTACTAACAACGAGGCTAACTGATACCATTGTTAGTTCTATTTGAACATTGATACATATAGGATATGTGTATCTGGTCGTGTATGTGCGTGTGTGTGCTGTGTTCGTGAGAAACAGCGAGAAGGGGTCGGTGCTTACCATCCCCGCCAGTCGCGGCGGCTCCAGTCGCCATGGCCGGTTCGCTTGGGGAAGTTCTGCACAAGGCAGCGTCGCGCAGTGCAGGCGTAGATGTAGGTCGAGGTAGCAGGTCGCGCCGGCCCTCTGGTCGCCAACGGCACTGGCCCGGGGCGGCGACGGAGTACGGCGATGACGTCGTGGCGGCGGTGGAGGGTCTTCCCGTCACTGCCCGCGCTAACCCTAGATCGGATAGGTGTGTCGGTGGGTCGTGGCGGCTCAGGTGAACCTCGTAACTTGAGTCGGCAGCCCCCACCTTTCTTTATAGCGCGGGGTGACAGGGGCCCTCCAACCATGTAGGATTGGGCGCCCCCGATCAGGGCGCGGACTGGATCAGGCCCACGGCCTTTGGGCCGTGTGGGCCGGGAGATCAACCTAACGGGAACTGCATGCTCTGCTCGGCCCCGGCCGGCGGCGAAGATCGAGCTGCATATGCGCAGGTGCAGTGGTTGTATATCGATCTTACTAGCCATGAGAATTAGGTCGAGATTTTTTTATGTTATTCCTTCCAATTGTATCCCAAGTCAACAGAGAGGTTAGGTCGAGAGTGAGGCCAAAGTTAACGGTATAAATTCTCTTTGAGGCGTTAGGACCAAGGCATGGAAGAGCCACTGCTGGCGCCCATGTGCCATCGCAAGCTCGAAGTCAATCATCGTATCCCTCATTGAATACAACATGATTTATGTTTTCTATTTGTTATTATAGGTTTTTAAATCAGTAAATTTCAATTCCAAACACCGGCGCAATTTTAAATATCAAGTGTACTCAACACATATGTCTTTTAATATGAATATTAAATAGTGCTCTCCATCCCAATTGGAACAGCTCGAGACTGTATAATCAGTATGGAGTTGAAATAGTAGAGTTATCCGCCCAAGGTTCATTTATGTATTTGATGAGATTTGAATAATATTTCCTTTCGGATTATTATTTGTCAATCACAAATATTGCTCCCTATCCCAATCGCAACAGCTCGAGATTGTATAATCAATATGGAGTTATCCATCCAGGGTTCATTGATATATTTAAAATAATAATATTAGCCATTTATTTATAAAGACAAAAAACATATTTTTCTTCTATTTTACATCTTTTTAGAAGTTGCTATTTTTATTTATGTACTTTTTAGAATTATTTATATTTTTAGAATAGACATCCAGGCAAAGAAACAATCACCAAGCATCACATGGGTGGCTCTCCTGCCGTGAACCTTATCACCAGGTCAACGTCGTCCCTTCCCTTTCGCACAGGCACAGCTCTGCTCCTCTCTTTCTCATCCCTCTCAACTCTCAACGATACCAGGACGTACTCTGGCAGTGAGCGTGAAAAGAACGGCAGGAGAGCTGCGCGCAGCGGGTGGAGAGCGACGTGAGCCGCGGCGAGCTCGCACGAAGAGTTTGGTTAATGGCGCAAGAGAGGGGGAGAGGAGGAGGCTGCCGCCGGAAAATTTTTGTCAGATCCTGCGAGGGAAGAAGCTCCGAGTGTGGCGGCGCGGACCGGGCAACGGCAACAACACCGCTTGCTCCTGCCGCTTCTGTGCCTCAGCCCGGCTTCAATTCCGGTCGCCTCCCTCCTCGTCTTTGCTTTGCCTAAGCGGCAAGTCGCGGCGGTTGGATGAACTTAACTCTAGCTTTCTTGCTTAATAGTAGTAGTACTGATTTGATTGGATGATTTTATCCTGGAGGCAACTGCAGCAATCTTGGACTTGCCTGGGACTCTTGTTACTCCTCGTGAGATCCACTGTTAAAAGGAGGAAATCCCCCGTAAGTAAATCATTTGATTGATTTTTTAGCCTCAATATTATGTTTACTTTCTGGAAGGATATCACTTATTATTTACAAAAAAATACTAACATTTGATTGTGTTTTCTTACCTTCGTAAAACAGTGATTGTGATAGCATATCTTTTGGTGTTGATCCCCTCTCACCATCTTGCTTTGGTGTTTTTTTCCCTAGGGGATCTCTATGCATGATGTCATTGTCTAGGTGGGGCCGATGACAACGATCTTGGGAATAATGGTCATCTGGCTCTCTCTCTCTCTCTCTGTTCCATCCAGCACCCGTGGAAGACGTACTTATGAGGGTTGTGCTTGAGTCCACACAGATGGAGATGGCCGCGCAAGAGCATTTCTGGACCGACCATGTGTACGTGCAGCCTACTGATATTTCTCCACTGGTTCTTTGCATGGTTAAATCATCAGGACGAGTGAATACTATGGTCTTCAAAAGGCAATGTGCGGTTGAGCTTCATTCATATCTAGTTTAATTCTATGATAGCTCTCTCTCTATTGGCAACAAGAACGATGGTAATAATAGGGAACAGTACGTACAAGGTGCCCATGGTTGCGACGGGTGCATGCGGTGGAGAAGCATCATTTGGATGCAATTTTCTATTTTCGCATGATCTTGTTTTACTACTTCTTTTTTTTCTTAATAAGATCTCTTCAACATAGCAAGCGACGTGTGTATCCATCTGATCTGTCTTTTGAACATATAATAATGCAGATTTTTTTTATGAAAAAGGAACACAGATTGGATGAAAAACACAGCCTACCCTGTCAAGTATGGTGTATGTCTTGATAATTTTTGTCTTGCTGGCCCACAAATTCGCTAGAGGTCTGCTGGCAATCACGGGAGGAAAACGACAATCGATCGATCTAGCTAGCTACGTAGGTAGGAAGATATATTAAAGAGACTTTCACACCACGTACTCCCATACGTATACACGACCAATGACTATCTAGAAAACAAGTCATCACTGCCGGTTTAAAATCGGCTACTGCCAGTTTCCCAAGCAGCAGTGATTAGTCCTCAGTGATATGACTGCCAGCTATTGAACCAGTGGCCTATGATAGTCAATATCGCTGGCCAGGCCAGGCCAGTTCATGGTGAAAATATAGTGATGATTGGGTTATCACTGCCATATTATGCTAATAAGGCCAATTTCAGTGGGAAGATTTATTTTGTAGTTTTCAAGATTCCACATCATCTAAGGAGATTTGAGTTGTCTTCCCAACACACAGTTTTATTGCCACATTTAATTATGAAGCACGTGATTAGATATGGATAGATGAAATAAAACTCCTTAGCTCCCGGTGCTAGTTTCAATAGGTTTCATAGCTACCTTGCCATGTCATCATATATGCTCCCAGGAGGATGTCGGTGACGGCAGAACGGCGGAGGGCAAAGGCGGATGAGGAGACGACGATGTTTGCATTTGGCCGGCAAACCGAAAATTGCGGCCACCACAAATTAGGCCCATCCATGGAAAGCCAGCCACCAGCTGGCCGGCCTGCCCCACTACATATATCTATGCGGGACGTCTGATTTTTTTTTATTACAAGAAATATACTATCCATCACGGTTGTGGCCGTAGCTACGAATTGGAGGCAAAACTTATAATGGGCCCTAAAGTTTGAGATACTGTTTCCAATATATGTGTATTTCTTCTTCTGCTTTTCATAATCAGAATCATATATAATTATTCCTATTCTTACAAGACATGGTGAGTATTGATGGATGACCTCATCTCTAGGTCCATGTTTATGACATTGAATTTCCACAGTTACCGTTGAGTCTCACTGTATATGCAGTAGTGAAAAAAAATATTGCAGGCATATATATGGGAATTGGGGAGACATATACTGATCATATCTCACTGTCCATTCTTATTGACCAGTCTTAGAGGAGAGCTTTATGGGTATTAAACTCACAGCAGGGACATTATAAATCGAGAGAAGAGAGAGTTTAAAAGAGTTTCATTCCCATGATACTCATCAGTCATAGTTATCTGGTTCTTAGTCTTGGACATAGTGTAATAAAATTAATTCTCATCAGACAATTATATAAGGCAAGTCTCAATTTACAGTTTCACTACACGACTATCTAGACAAAAACTAGATAACTGTATTAAAGAGTTTCATGGTGCTCATAAAACTTTTCATTCTCTCTCATATATCACACCAACACATTTAATGTCATGAAACTCATAATAAATAAACTGAGCTCATCCATTCATATTAATTAAACTTTTTACTTGTACGGAGATTCGAGTGGGGCTGAACAATCAATGCACTGGTCACGTACTATACGGTCCTGCTACCCATGCAGCCACATATATGCTACTGTATTGTGTTTCATACTATAAGTGATCGAATTGTTGTGATTCAGAAACGTCGGCCTATCCTTTGCCTATGGATCCGCTCTACATAATATAATTTAATGGTACACGTTCGTGTTTCCAGATCGCGATGACTTGGACGGACGTCCCTAGCTTGTTCATATGTTGGGTTGGATCTTATATAACTGTATCATTTCGATGTAATTGTCTAAGATCAATAAAGCTTCCTTTTTTTAGCTTGTTCATATGTGTGGAGACGACAACACGTGTGGATAAATAGATGTACGTACTAGGATGAAGGGTTTCGGTGACATCTGTGGCCGGCCGGTCTCATCCCGACGGCGCCGGGTGCATGCATGCCGTACGTGGCTAACAATACAACAAACACACTAGATTTAGCCTACTACAGCTAAATGCGATCGAGTAGCTGAATGCAGTCGCACTTGTCCTTGTCAACACGTACATATACGACCAACATGTATATAGCCATCACAGTAGATCTAGTGTGTTTGGTTTTGTGTTTCCAGATGGTGACAGGATGCTGGCCGGCCTGGCCGGTTATTAGATTCTAACTCTAATTGAGCCTGAACAACCATTATTTTGGTCATGGGAAGCTAGATATCTATTATATATCACCTCGTTCTTCGTAAGAAGATGAGAAATTATTCAGGGTAAAACTTGTAACACAATTTTGAAATGGATCTACAATCCAACGTTACGAATGAGGTAGATTGATAATTATTTAGGGTATATCTTTATTTAGGATATACGGAGTAATTGATGTTACTTGGTGTGAGAAAGGTTGCCTCAACAACAATGGCACAACGAAGGAAATATATAAATGAATTTTTTAATTAAAACGCATATCAATTGAAATTGATATATTGCAATTATTAAGATCAGAATTTTGCTATCTAAATTTATGTGATCCGCCAAACATCCATCATACCCCTTCACAGTCCACTTTTAGGTCTGACGTAGTACCACAGTACAGATCGAGACTTTCCTTGCAGTCCCCCCTCCTCTCTCTCTCTCTCTCTTTCTCCCCATGACATGCACCACTTCATTTGTGTTACTGTCCTCTGCGCCTATGCCAGTCAATCGTCTCTGCCATATACGACCACCTTCTCCTTATTAGGTCAATGTCATGGGTGATTCGGCCTCCATATAGGTGGCGCCGCAAATGTCCCGGTGTTCGTCTTATTCAAATTTCTGTATAAATATATGAAACAATAAGTTACACTTAAAAGTACCTTTGACGATAAAGTAAGTCACAGACAAAATTAATGATAGTTTCATAATTTTTTGAATAAGATGAACGATGAAACATTGTCAACAATGGATAGTATTTTGGAAGAGATGTAGTAAATAGAATAAAAAAGACTTATTTTTGATAAATTTTATATTATAAAATTACTTGTTTTTTTTGGGACGGAGGGATAACATGTAATTCTTTTTTATTGTCTTAATTTTTTGTTTCCAATTGACAAAATAAAAAAGTTGCTTGAGGAGGAGGGAGGAGGGCCAACCATCTCTGTCTAAATGGATCGCGGGGAACGGACGGCCCGGCACGGCCCATTTGCAAATGTACGAGGGCCATTTTCACCTGACCAGCGGGCCCTACCCAGCTGAGGTTGCTAGCATTGAAGGAAGTTTCGTGGAAGAGAGGAGGAGATCTAGAGAGAGAGCGAGAGATCCAGATCGATCGGAGATGGGCGAGGAGGTGGCTGCCGGCGCGGCGGGGTCGTCGGCGGTCGGGCGCGCGGTTGAGGAGGTGCGCTCGGCGCTCAACGAGCACGCCGACGTGGTCGCCGAGCTCTTCGGCCGCGTCTCCTCCGAGCTGCGCACCGGCTTCGCACCAGCCGTCGACTCCTTCATCGGATTCTTCCACGCCGTCGACTGGAAGGTAGCTCCTCCTTCGAGAACGAATGGATCATCAAACGTCCAATCAATTCGTCGATACTCGATAAATAGACCATGCACATTCATTCATTAGTCGTCTGATTGTCTGCTTATCGACCATCCATCCTGTATGTATTGTGCCTGCACTCATTTTTCATATGCTCTCCTTTTGAAATTGATGATATATTAGAAACTCATCCTACCAAAACCTTATCCTAGGGCCTGCCACTGCCATACGCCATGAATCCACCACACAGCCTTTCGGGCTTGGCTTCTCTAACTTTGCTCATCCACTGCACAAATCTGGGGGGTTATGTTTTGCTATCGAATGGATTGGGCCATGTCAAACAAGTGCCATGGAGTTGTTGACCATGTATCAGGCATTAAATACATTTTGTCATTGTTAATGGATGGATGTATACAGCAATAAACTAGCGTATTGGTGTCTCGTAGGCACAACACCTCAATATCTGAGATAATGGAATAAGGCAAAAATGCCAAGCAAGCCATGAAAACCAGCAAATATAGTTGCCTGACAGCTTGCGAAAATTCAATACTTAATCCTTTGGCATGGCCATTATTGTTTCCTTGAATAAACTGCTTTTACGTTGTTCACGCTATTTTTTTCTCTTCAACGTCACCTCTTGGCTTTTGCGTTTACAGGAGCCTTGGTTAATCAGCATACTAACTTTCCATGCCATTCTGCTGCTGGTTACCATCATCTCGAGGAGAAATGTCAATTTCCAACTTATCTTGTCAGCTTTAACATGTGAGTTTCATTTTGTTACTACCTTCTTCTTTCTACCCTTCAGTATAATTTACAGAATCTTGACATCATCATTCATCAATTTGATTATATTTTCTGTGTGACTACAACAAGCAGTTTGGTACATCATCATAATGCCACCACTGAGTGATTGAGTACTCATATTTCTGTAATGGCTAGTAATCAATGAGACTTGCCACTTTCCTACATATTATGCCTTGCAGCTGCATGTAAATTTCCAAACTAGTTCAGTGTTTGTACCTGCTTGTAGCTGTCAAAATAAGCAATTGTCTATACCATGTTAAAGCTTACCTTGACTGTGATAGCACTGGAAGTACCTAGAGTTTTGCACAAATAGTGTTCACCATGGTTTGATTAACTAATGCAATATGTGCACAAGACCCGTTTTGTTTTATTCATATTTCCATACCAATTTTTAGTTTTTATATGATAGGATGTGACTTTATTTCCTTGTTTTGCTTGGTTTGGTGCAGTTTCTGGTGTATTTCTTGCTGAGAGAATAAACACCTTTTTAGGACAAAACTGGAAGAGCTTCTCTAGCCAAAACTACTTTGATCCCCAAGGCCTCTTCATTTCAGTCATCTGGTCTGGTCCCCTCCTTTTGATGACAATCCTTATTTTGGTAAATCACATTTCGCTGAACCTTTCTATGAATTCTGCTCTTCCATCTGTTTCATTGTCGGTGACTGTTTATTTTTCTTTTATAGGTGAACACTCTTGTGACACTCTGCATGCTGATTGTAAGGTGGAAAAGGGCAGAGCTCAGGCACCGTGCTCGCCAGGCTCGTAACAAGCAGGACTGATCTTAACCTGCATCTATGTACTTTGGCGCCTGTAGGAAAGTTGCTTGCTTGCTACACCTGATCTAACCAAGAGTCATGTTTCGGAAGGATGTTCATTTAGATAGCAGAATACAATACTTGAAGGTGATCAGATTTTGCTCCCTTGTGGACCTTTTGGTGCGCTGTTGACCATCCATCACCCTGTAATATTGATATGATTTATTTAGCACACTAGGGGCTGTGCCTATTTAGGTGGTTTGTTCAGATGCCGAACCTCGGAACTGCTTGATACTTTCCGTTTCCTTTAGTTGTGTCGACCCAGGCGCAGCAACTTCTGATTGTAACACTGCAAAAAATGGTTTTTCTTTGAGCAGCTGATTTTAAGCTCTCTTTATGCTGTTCTGAAATCAGTGCTCGAGAATTAGGCTGTGCCTGCTGTCACTGTAAGCTGTTTGTGATGGTTCTTAGTCACTTGAGAGATCGTTTTATGTGGTGCTATAAACTCATGTCCATGTTCTTTGAAAGCCTCAGGTCTTTGCATGCATAAAAATACACGTTTGTATAATATAGTGGCTATGTCGAGTTGTCGACTGTATTCTATAATATACAGTGCTTGTGGGCACAACTATTTTGCTCTCAGGGGAATATAATAAATTAAATTCAGTACAAATATATACTCCCTCCATTCTTTTTTATTTGACGTTGCTTAGCTCAAATGTATACTAGCCAACGTCATATAAATCAGAACAGAGGTAGTATATATCTTGGAGTGAGGGAGTGAACCCGTGGGCACATCAACTCTATCTATGCAACAACGACAAACCTTTGTACAGAAGCAAAACTAGCATTAGAAGGTGACTGATTGGTCAGTGTTAGTGGGCCTATCCCATGCATCTGATGATAAGATTTATCGATTGGCAACGAACAATTTGTTTAGTCGTTGTTAATTGGATGGTAGGTCCAAAAGCTCTTTCCAAAATCCGGATGGACTTTGATACATCGCGGATTTTCTGGGACTACATTGTCTAATTCATCGAGAAGCTAGCTTTGTGGAGAACACCTGCGGTTTGCCACATTTTAACTTCATTCAGTGCTTTACAATTGGCAACCAACCAGCTTGCTACTAGCTCTCGTTTCAAATTATAGAGCGTGTCCTCTCTACAAATGTAAGTGTATTTTAGAATATCGACACGGTTTACAATATGCTATTTCAATCAATGATATCTATATAGATAAGTTATTTTAAATATAAAGACTCACATATCTAGATTGTTGGTTTCATGATCAATCAGCTGGTAATGTCATTTTACTTGGTAATATTTATGAATCGTTTTGCTATTGACAGATAACGTTAAAAATGACTTAGTACAAGCTAGAAATGCTTATATTTGTGTAGCAACACGAATTCAACAGCATTCAATGTGTAGAATAGTCTAAAATTTGTAGGCTAATTATCAATCAAAGATCATCTAAAGGGTTTGAACTTTAGAATGCGTGAACGCCTCAAAAAGAGATGGAGGAAGAGGACATGATATATAGAAAGACGAATGGTGTCTTCCTGAAGCCAGCAACCTGCTAGCTAGCATGCAGACCCTTCATTTACCTTATCCTGGGTTCCTGATGGATGGATCAATTGAGTAGAAGCATTGCATTGCATTCACCAGTCTAGACAGTGACAACCACAACACCATGAACTGACCAACCATATTATATATAATAAAAAGAACAAGATGGAGCAACCATATATTATTGTTGTTATATAAGTACTGCCGGCCAAGCAATCAATATACGAGATCGAGAATGATGAATTTAAGGATGTGTCGAAATATATTAATTGTGATTCCCAAGGATGATCCTCCTAGCCCTCAGATGATCATATAGTAGTGGCGGTCCCACTGAACTATAAGATTGCGTGGTGGGCTCCACACGCATAAACGTCATGCACTTTTTCTTTCCTGTCAAACTGAAACTAAACAAACGGAATGATCGAGGAGATCATCATCATCATCTGATCCGGGAAAGAATCGAAGCTAGCAGCAGCTGCTGGCGTCTGTTCCAAGTATATGTCACAGCAGGTAGCCTTGCAGCACAATATAACGGCGCAATTGTTTTATCTGCGTGCGCGCGTGTGGCAAGTTGCAAGTCCGTCCATATAACCAATGCATGAGGCAAAGCATACTGTGCATATATATATATATATATAATTATTCTTCACCTCTTCCACTACACAAACCACATTTACATAGATTATATTAACCATATATTTATGCATCATCGAGTTGCGTCATCGTTACTATTGTTCACCCGTAGGAGAGACTACGGGCGTGCTTGGTTGCCAGCCATAGCTCGCCACGCCACAATGCTGTGGCGAGAGAAAAGCTCGCCACGCTACAGTGGCGTGGCCAGCTGTGGCGGCCAGCCAAACAGACCCTACTTGTTTAATGTTATGCGAAACATAAAAAAAGTGTTCGGGTACGGTATCCTTGCATTACTAATAATACAATCATACTGCATTCGAGCTTATGCGCTCTCTCTCTCTCTCTCCATAACAGAGTAGCAACTCGATCTACCCACTGAGCACCTCTAGATATGTATATTCTGTTTTTTACTTAATATATATAATGTGTTTCATTGGATAATTTAGAATACTAGAAATGATATGGTTTCTGATAAATACCGACTTAATTGTGAAAGAGCCTCTAGCCTAGCTAGTGGTTAGAGACCGAAGTTCAACTCCATGCGGGAGCCAATTAACTGGGTTTAGAATAAAAAATATAAAAAATAGGTAGAGGCTTCCGCTGCTGACTTCGGTAAAAAAAATCGACTTAATCATTTTTACAGGTTCTGTTTAGCATATGTACTAGCTCTATTTTCTTGGCCCACGACGTGTGTCATCGGTCGCTGGAGATGACTGCACTGTAATTCTTAATTTTGAATGGATGGGTTTTTAGTTTACAGATTTGTGCCTTAGTTTTTGTTCTCAGATGCAGAACTATGTGTGTTTATTTAGCTTGAGACTCTTCTATGTAATTGTTTTGGACTAATCTTTCTTCTATTAGAAGAGGGTGAAGCCATGACTTTTATTCCATTATCTTAGAAAAAAAAAGGATCTAGGCACAGAAAGAACGATCTATAGCTGGTGGATGGACCCACTTCTCATCCCTTTTTGTGGCAACTTTTGAACGAGTGATAGATTCATGTTTGGACATGATGTATCACTTCATGCCGACCAAACAAACTTTCCCACCGTACCTCATATGAGAATGGAAAACTCGAGGATCAAATTTCTGCTGAGGCTGTTTGTTCTCAAGCTTCAAGTAGCTAAGGACTTGCAGCAAGTCCCTTTCACATATTGTTAGTGGGGTGGTGGTGGTCGCTTCAGGCCTACTACTTAATTATATAGTTAGTGCATACATTAACCGACCAAACAAGGCTAGCTTCTTTCGCTCTCCCGGCCTCTAGAATCTTAGACTACTCGCCCCGGCCCGCTGCAGATTTTCATTTTACCACGCATTGAAAACTAGCATCTATAAATAGATCGCCAAGCTCGATCCATCGTGTTCTACATCATCTCATCCACATCAAAGATCATACTAGCTAGTGCTCCTTATCTGCCCCGGCCGGCCCAAATTTTACCTGATTCATTCAGTCTTGACTTGATTGGTGAGTGGCAAACTGCCAATCATGTACACATATCAACTTTTTGTGTTATGTTTGCATCTATGTAGCTTGTTAGTTGTATTCTACGTACAGTTGTTTGAATCATGGTATTAGCTAGCTAGAGAAGGAAGAAGAAAAAAAACTAAATCAAGCATCATCGTATCAGATAGTGCTAGCGTTGCTAATTATAAAGATATATCTACTAGGACATAATGCTACCCATACCCATATAGGTCTCCCCAACACCCCTTTATTGGAAATACCTAAGTCCTGACTTTAATTTAGCAGTGGCCATCATGTACATATCAATCTATACGTTATGTCTGCACACACAGATATACATAAGGTGTTACTTGTATTCTACTACTATTCTTTGAATCTTGTTGTTATGAATTAAAGAAAGTTTCATGATGATGTCATCCAGAATGCGCGCATGCTATATATAGCTAACCCCTTTCTCTTTTTTTTTTCTACCGGTGGACACATAGATTATGTGCGCATCGTTAGCTGCAGCTAGTAGGTGAGAGAGAAGAGGAGTGTATATGTGGTAGCTATAGTACTGGTATGATGTATGGCTGGTGGATGTGTGAGTGAGGGAGAGAGAGAGAGAGAGGAGCCAGCAGATCAAAGGCCTGAAGTGCACTCCAAGCTAAGGAGCACACACACCCTACCATCCAGTCCAAAAAGCTAGCTTAATTAGCTTCTTCCGACTTTCACACACTGCACGTACCATCCGAACCAAAAAGTAGCAATACCCTACTACTATGGCAGGCACATATATGCTGATCTTAGTCGTCACTAGCTAGAGAGATATATGCAGCAGCAGTGTACTTTCGTCGTCCTCCTACTTTGGTATGCCACAAGCTGAGATCAGTCGCTTAATTTTC
Organism: Echinochloa phyllopogon; assembly: GCA_033239725.1. NCBI lineage: Eukaryota > Viridiplantae > Streptophyta > Magnoliopsida > Poales > Poaceae > Echinochloa > Echinochloa phyllopogon. The sequence continues at coordinate 272,997 of BTCW01000006.1, read as the reverse complement.
AGCTATCTGCTTGTCGTCTAGGTACCTCATCGATCAGCTGGCTAGCTAGCTAGTAGGTGCTTGGTTAATTCTCCGAAAGATTATTAATTAGCCTATAGATCGATTACCAACATTCATGCATGTATGTATATACATACGATGCATATATGTGTACGGGTACAAGTGTGGTGCAACTACTGATTGGTTGGGTCGGTCTACCTCAGCTCATGCGCGCGCGGGCGCACTTATTGTTCCATCACATATTTTCATTCCCAGCAAGCTGGTAGCTATTTCTAGGAGGAGAGAGGTAGCATTTCCTGGCCCCTCCAACAACGATCTGATCGACCGATCGATCCCGGTCACTTGAATTGAAGCCAAGCAGCAGCCTGCGCGCAATGGATCATCATCATCAGCAGCAGCAGCAGCAGCAGCAGCAGGCGCCATGCGTGCCCCCAGGGTTCAGGTTCCACCCCACGGAGGAGGAGCTTGTGGGCTACTACCTCGCCCGGAAGGTGGCCTCCCAGAAGATCGACCTCGACATCATCCGGGAGGTGGATCTCTACAGGATCGAGCCATGGGATCTCCAAGGTACGTATTATATTTCTTCATTCTTGGTGGGATCGATTGATAGATGATGCATATATATATGTGCAGAGAGGTGCAGCTACTACGGCGGCGGCAGCTCCGGCGCCGGCGGGCAGGAGGAGGAGCCCACCGAGTACTACTTCTTCAGCTACAAGGACCGCAAGTACCCCAGCGGCACCCGCACCAACCGCGCCACCGCCGCCGGCTTCTGGAAGGCCACCGGCAGGGACAAGCCCGTGCTCTCCTCCAGCTCCGGCAGGTCCGCCGCCGCCGTCACCGTCATCGGCATGAGGAAGACGCTCGTCTTCTACCGCGGCCGCGCCCCCAACGGAAGGAAGACCGACTGGATCATCCACGAGTACCGACTGCAGAACAACGAGCACGCGCCAGCGCAGGTACGTATTTGATATCTTTCATGATTCCACATATATGTGATGAATTTCAATCTGCAATAATTATATATTCTTGCACGTACGATCCAAGATTAACTGATGAGTTACTTATTATTATGTGTTCTTGTTCTGGATCGATGATATATGATCTGCGTACGTGCAGGAGGAAGGATGGGTTGTCTGCCGCGCGTTCCAGAAGCCCATGCCCAACCAGCAGCAGAGACACGCCTTCTACGCCGCCGCCGGCTACCCGGCCGGCGGCTACGCCACCATGCCCAGCTACTACTACATGAGCGGCGGCGGCGCTGCAGCTCCGGCGGCGCTTCATGACCACACCTTGGCGGAGTCCAAGCTGCAGGTGCAGCTCCTCGCCGACATGCCGCCGCTGCAGAGCCCGGTCATTGACGCTGCCGGCCAGAGCTACGAGCAACAAGCCGCCTCCGCGGAGTCGTCGGTGGTGGACTGGAACCTGTTGAGCAGCCTGCTGCCGTCCGCGCAGCTCAACTTCCATCAGCCGCCGGCTTCTCCCCCTTCTTGCTCCAAGAACAACAATGACCTCTGATCATATCCGTCATGCGTCACTGTTACCTTCAATTCATCACTGATCGATCCATTATGTATTGACGACTACACAGTAGTAGCTATTTTGTAGGGTACGTGTACGTATTCATCATCATTTCACTGAGATCTCTGGAACTGATTCAGCTACCACACTTACACGTATATAGTTGATCCATTTGTTTTTCTGCATACAACTGTATTGACCACTACACAGCATCATTGAATTGCCTATATATATAAACTTTTATATATGTTGATGGTTTTCCCTCTTGTTTTTCACTTGATTGTTTCTGCGCGCGGCCTCTTTAATTTTTGGATGATGTGATTCGCTTTTCGTCCTTTGCACATTATACGCATTTCAGTTTTTTTTTCATATATGGCTCATACTACAATTTGAGTGATCCCATTCAATCGTACGTGTTTATATACGAGCAGACATGCTGCATATATGTCATATGGTAATCAATAAGAAAACGTGTGCATAAGTAAACTGGACAGGAAAGTAGTAGGATATAACCGCTCCTGTCATATGTAAATTAATGTTGAAAGCTAATTTAAAAGTCTAGCTCAACAAGTCTTCCCTGCCATTAATAAGAATGAAATTGAAGCCGCCCGATAGCAACTCCCACTAAGCACCGCAATGATGACACGGTTGTTCATGTAATGATCAACTTCGATCTTCTGTGGTCCATGTACTTGCCTAAGTAACTGAATTTCTCCAATTGTTTTGCATAGTATTTGCCAATATGGCAATATGTCTCCGTCGTTTTTTATCTTTAGCAGACAAGGGCGAATTAAATGTTGATGGAGCTGTATTCTTTGGTGCCTTTTCTTAATCAATCAAATGCACACGATCGTTGGTGTCCTTGAAAAATATTGACAAAAGTATGTTGTCATTGATCATAATCTTTTTTGTAAAATCCAGAGAACTACTGTAACTATTTTCCCACAACTTTTGTGTATATTCTACTTTATTACTATAATATATATTTTGTACATGTGGTTTTGTGTTAATATGGGCACAAGAAAAGTACTTTTGGAAGATAAAGCTATCTTTACGGTTTTCAATTTTCTATACTCGACACATGTATAGTAATCCGAAGCAAAAGTTTGAAGATACTTGTATCACTTTCGGTTGTCCAAAACTTCGACACACATACATAGTTTAGTGTAAATAGTTGTAGTTTTCCTTTCACTAGTTGTAGTAAAATCGGCATCTTTTGGCTTCTCCTCAAGGACCGATTGAGCACCCGTAATATTCTCAGGAGGAAAAATATGCAGCTACCATCTTATGATTGTGTGTTATGTCAAGGTCATGAAGAAGAAACACTGCATCATCTTTTCTTGCTCTGTCCTCTTGCCCAGCAGTGCTGGGGTTTGATAAATCTGTTGGTGCCTGTCTCAGCCGACCCGTTTCAAACTCTTGTAAGTTTTAAGCACCAGCTGCAAGTCCCTTTCTTTATGGATGTGATCATTTTGATGGCGTGGAGCATTTGGATGCTAAGAAATGAGCTGATCTTCGATGGTGTGGAACCTAGATTAGCCTCCTGTAAAGCTAGATTCAGGTCAGAATTTGCTCTGGTTATTCTTAGAGCAAAGGAGGTTCACAAAGGTTTAATGTCGCAATGGCTAGATTCGACATTGTAATTTTCCTCATTTTCTTTGTGTCGTTTTTTGTTTCCTAAACTTGGGGGTTGGTCTGCCCTTGTATTTTTCTTTCTTATTAATATATAACCAGCAGAGGCTTGCCTCTCCTGTTTCATAAAAAAAAAGAGTAGCACAAAGGTCAAATCACCAAGTTTTGTATTGGACTATATATATGTTTATATCAGAAGGATAAAAAAATTATTACACCTAACTGATTGTTTTACATAGTTTTACTTCTTTAGAAGATTTTTATAGAGGATTTTACACAACTTCTTTTTTTAGGGCAATTTTACACAACTTCTAAGAGGAAAATTTTACGGGTTTTTTTTTTGTATTTGTTGGAAAGCCTATTAGGCCCAGGACTCTGGGCTCTGCTGGGGGAAGCGGCTACATACGGAGTACATTCCCCAGTTCCCCAGTAATGGGCTTGGTTCGACGATGGGAAAGAACCAACCGGGCCGTCACTTTAATTAAGAATCAATAGATGGATTAGTCAATGAGTGGTTCCATGACGTAGTGGACAGTGGTTCTCACAAAAAATAAATGAAAAGTGTCGCGGATTTATTACACAGCAACCTCACTCTTGTAAGCATGGAAATCAATACACAAAATTGTAGCCAATAAACAAACAATGCAGACGTACAGTACACAAAACTTGAATAACAATTATGGTTATTGGTGCTCATTGCAAATTGGCAGCATAGTCTTGTAACAAAAGAAGCAATTGGCAACATTAATATAGCCTACAATTTTGTCTCATTGCATGTATATATATCATGAAATTTGTGAATTCCCGATTGGCTATCTATTTGAGTCCAATATATTTTCTAGAATACATTTTGTAATTTAACGCGATATATACTTTTGAATTTATTTTAGGAATTTCAAGTCTTTATGAAATATTATGTCCTTCATATTTCCTAAGAGTAGGATATATATATGTGCGTCTATAGTGGGTGGGTCAGTGCGTGTATATACTTGAGAAGTTAGTAATGTTTGGAAAAAACTGAGTGTGGAATTTTCCTTTCTATTGTCACTAGTAGAGTGCACGTGCGGCACGCACGTGTTTTAAAAACACAAAATAAAGAAGAATTTATATATATAGCAAAGATGTATGAGAGAGAAGGATGTATTTCCAACAATTCAATATCACAAAAAACTTAAAACATAACATAATTATTTCCATTCATATATAAAATTACCATAGAGCCCCTCTGATCTGTCTAAAGTGGCTGAGCTGGATGTACGTTGTGATCCATTGTTCTAGTGATAACTGGTATGGGTGCTCATTGCACCGCCTTGTCCGAGAAGAACCTGCGCCACAAGGATGAACTCGCGCCCTTGTGTTGGAGCCGCATGATCTTCAATGTATTTTTCATTACGCATGGAAACACATTGAATTGAAGTAAGGGGAGTTTAATTTAATTTAGAAGGAAAAAATAAACAGAATTATGAACTTAGAATAATTTCTAATTAGTTTTGAAACAATACATGCTGAAGCAAAGTTGAGGTTTACCTTGGCATTGATCTTCACCATTTGCCAATCTAGATCATCTTTCATGAAGATGTTTGACCTTCGACAACACCGTGGCACCATGAAAGAGTTTGCCCTCCTGGCAAAAAAATAAAAATAAAAATAAAAATATCCTCCTTATCCTCGGCTGCAGCAGTGCCGCGCCGCCCGCACCTCCCTCGCCTCCATTGCCGCTCGTCGGCCTCCGCGCCCCTCCTCGGCCGCTGCCTTCGCCGACCCGCGAACCCGAGCGCTCGTGAACACTCCGGAACCCGCGCGTCAGCTCCGCCTCTCCGCTTGCGGTGCTACCCGTTTCCCTCCTCCGTATTGGCCGCTAGCCTCCGCCGTGCTTTCCGGCACTCGGGCCGGCGGCGCCTTCCCCGCTCCACCGCACAAGCTAGCCGCGTCACTCTTGTGTCGCCGCTTGGTCTAGCTTCGCCGTCCCACTCCCCTCCGCCGCCGTACCTAACAATTTGGCAACTTCATAAATTAACTGCAGCTAACCTATAAAAAAATAGATCAACCAGTACAATTGCCGAAACTATTACACACAAATCAAACATAATAGGACCTATATGTTCCTCAGCAAACAGAGAGTACTCTCTTCCCTACTTCCTCACCACTCTCATCTTTTCTCTTGATACACTGTCAGGTAGTAGAGTAGGCATTGATTACTTTTCAGTTTGCATTCAGTTTCCAAATTTCACCATATACATATTTCAGTATTCCCAAAAGAGATAGACACATCTCTAAATCTATATATAGACTGAATATATACAACCCTCACGACTCTAACACATCCCTATATACTATATTCTTTGTTCTCTTTCCTGTAGGGTCAACATTCATATTTTTCCTTGCAAGGACCCATGTAGTTTGGCGCGACACCCCTCTTGACAATGCCACATACAATTGTCCATGAGAGAAGACAGGCTCGGGCAGGTAGATACCAACATTTGGTATTGTTTGGCCTTGTGCCTTGTTAATGGTCATGGCAAAGCTTAAACGGATGGGGAACTGTTTCCGTTTGAACTTGAATGGAAGAGAGAGATCTTCAGAAGGGGACATAGGTATCCTTGGGAGGAACACCCGTTTTCCTGCATGCTGTCCATTAACGATCTCAGCATCAATTGCATTATTCTGAGACCCTCTTATGACCAATTGTGTCCCATTGCACAGGCCATTATGCGGATCAAGATTCCGTAATAGTATAATAGGACAATTCTTTTTTACCTTCAGTTCATGGGGAGGCAGACCGTTGGGAGTTATTGAATTGAGGAAGTCTTGGGGGTAATTGTTTCTCGTGTCATCATCAACAGAGTCAAAACTATAGAATACCTTTTCCTTCCCTGGAAACCTGTCAATCATCATTGCATTAACCGCATCAACATGCTCATTCCTCGTGGATAGGATCGCGCGCTCACGCATGTAATTTGCAGATGTACAATTACTAAGCAGATCTGGAAAAACACAATCGATGAGCCTGTCAATAGAGTCATCCTCATTTGGACAATCAATAAGGATATCGTCGGGAAGCTGCACATAGTCATCATCAAATGTTCTCTCCGTGCCGTTGCCAATCCTGAGCAAGTACTCTGCAAACCACGTGTCGGACTGAGCTCTCATGTTCTGGGTCAATCGGATTCGTACAACACTCTCCCAAATGTATGACCTTAGTAAAGTAGCGTCGGTGATCTGAGCTCTAGTACCACGTGCAACCACAGGTAGGACCTGACGGAAGTCACCACCAAACAACATAACCTTACCGCCAAATGGTGCTGTACATCCCATTATGTCCTGCAATGTCCTATCCAGTGTTTCAACAGCCTGCCTCTTAGTCATGGCAACTTCATCCCATATTATCAGTGCTGCCATCCTAAGCAACTCAGCCGTCCCGCTCTGCTTTGTAAAGTTGCACATAGCATTATCACCTAGCTTGATTGGTATCTTGAACCGGGAATGTGCGGTACGTCCACCAGGCATTATGGATGCGGCTATCCCAGATGTAGCGGTAGCAACAGCGATTAGATCCTTAGAACGCACCTTAGCAATCAATGCCTTATACAAATATGTCTTACCGGTTCCCCCTGGGCCGTCCACAAAGAAAACCCGGCCCTTGTTATTCATGACGTGATCAAGTATCAGCTCAAATGCCGTTTTTTGCTCTGCATTGAGCGTATCAATAATTTTCAGATGTTCCTCATCATATCCAAGGTTTTGTTCCCCAGTGAGCTCTCTGTAATGGTCCCTCTCACGGTAATCAGCTGCATGTACAACATACATAGACATAAATATATAGAACGGCATTATTGTATATTTATGGTTGAACGCTATATAGATATGCACGAGGACACGTATACAATAGGAGTAAGTTACCTGAATCTTGATGCAGTTCTGGAAGTCCATAATGTGCAATATCTTTGCCCATGGACGCCAAGTGGTGGGAAATATCCCTGAGCACCAATTGTTCGACCATAGCAATGTTTTCATTCGTTCGCCGGTAATCCTCAGACAAATGGTCATAATGTTTGTTCCAAAGAGTTCGGATATTGATGCACTCACAGAAGACCATAATAATCGCAAAAAGCCTCCTCAGAGCACATGGCATCTGAAATGTTGCCGATTCACTCAGGCACTCATCTATTGACTTATCGGTTTCTACAAATCCCATTACCTCACATGCGTCCCTAAAAGTTTCATATACCACACCTTGCCATGTTTTGAGATTTTCATATGACGTTGCTCCCCTAACATGACACAACATCACCCTAAGGTAGTATCTCTCCTTCAGCGGGGTTTGCATACACCAACCTCCCAATTTGAATCCTATCCCTTTCTCTAAGTTTCCAAAACTTCCCACCCTTGTGCCAGGTGAAGTGTTCTGGGAACTCCCTATACAAGTATTTGCGAGCATTGGGATCCACTCTATTCATTCGGAAGTACTCCGTAAGCATGGACCTTTGCGATTTTTCTCGTTGAACAACATCATTAAGATTGTCTGTAGGTTTATATGCAACCATATGCATTCCATGAAGGTGAACCTGCATTTGCAGCACAGGAGGGGACATAGAATACATTTTGAAACCATACATCCTATAAACCGCTTCAATGGCAGTTATCATCCTTGCATCCCGGTATTGCTTGATCTCATTTATGACCCTCTGCTCGTTTCCCTTCGAGTCCACAGTATATGATGCACGGTCATGGCCCTTATAAATGTATTTGTATAGGTACTTAACTGACTTTATGGAACTGCACACCTCAACGTTAATATGGCAGTTGTACCTCATGAGCAACACTGGATTATATGGAACAACCCATCTGTTATCCAGCCATTCCTTTCTTATCTTCACCTTTTCACCATCCTCCCTTCTCCTATAGATAGGATATGTGTCTTTACCTTGCTGGGTGACTTCACTGAATTGACGAGGGTAGCAAAAAGACACTGACCATCCACCATGCATGGACAATCTTTGTTCAGCGTACCACAAGGGCCGTGCATCATATGTTTACATACAAGTCTATGCAATTCAGGATATTTTTTGATGTCAGGAAGCTCAGCCGATATGAATTTATCATAATCATCTGGACTTTTTAACTTACTGCCAGACTCCATAACCAATAGAAAATGCTCATGTGGGAGTCCCCTCTTCTGGAACTCTGTAACATGTGCCCATGCCGCGACCTTCCCCAAATGGCCCTTCTTTATGAGAAAATCATGGAGGTCCAACAACTTTGCATGGTATACCCTAGCCACGACATCAGGGCGATCCTGTGGGGTCTGCCCTGGCAATAGTTCTGCCATGATTTCTTCCCAATATGGGTTGCATGTCATGGTCACAAAGTAGTCAGGCTTCCCATAACGTGTGACCAAAGTCATTGCATCCATGAATCTTGCCTGAACATCACGATCACTACCAGGAAAGTCTTTGCTAAGCACTATTCTAAGACCTGCCTTGGAAGCATCAGCCTCTCCAGCGGCGAGAGTGTCGAGCAGACCCTATTGCAATACAAGGGATCTCTGTGTTAGTATATTGAAATTATTTGGTGCATTCAAGCATTGAATATCCTAGCCAACAACGAGCTAGATACAAATATAGCTGATGACTCGCCTGATAAAGGTCTGCACGTATCAATGCTTGATGTGCAGGCTTCGAGTACCAATCAAGACGCATCGACTCAACCTTGACATACATATCAACTAAAAATTGCTGGAAAAGACGGCCGGCGTAGAAAAATACATTGAATTGCCCAACTCGTATCTGTAGTTTGAAACAATAGTACTCCCTCGCACTGACATATTTACGCGATTCTCCGTTTCCTACACAAATTCAAGTAAAATAGATCATGTTATATATAATTCAAGTACACCCCTTAATCTATGCAATGCAGTTCACATACCCCCTACGTCTCCATCGCTGCCGTCACCCTCATCATGTTCATTCTGAGTCTGGTCCGTGCCCGGAGTCGCCTTAATTGGAGTGCTAGTGTTCACACCACCTGCACAAGACAATTTGGTCTGCTTTAGAGATTTAAACCTTTTGGAGGATCATGAGTATGAATATGAATACGAATATATGAATATGAATATGAACTGATGAACAGACCCTTTTTTGACGCTTAGTGTACTTCCGCTTTGGCTTACTCTTAGGTGGCTCTTAGAACTCTATTTTCTTATCCTCCCAGCCCGTCTCACCACCAGGGAAAAACAGTGGATAAGCCAACGGATCGTAGCAACCATGATATGCCCTGATATAATGAGGCTTGTCCATATTTCCATATACAATAATGCTGCGTGAAAACCTTTGTTGTGGATCATTTCCATCCGCCCATATGGCTGCAACCTGATCCATTGTAGGGGCATTGTATCTCCGTTGGTCAACGGATACACTGGTATTGAGCTCAATTGTGCACTCTTGAATGTTTGCAATAGTACCAATACTCTTAAACAAGCACACATATGGGTTATCTCGTACTATAATCCGTATCAAGCGAATTAAGTCTCCATCAAGATTAGGGACCTCTTAATACGATGAGCAATACTTTCATCTGTGTCATAAAAGTAAAGCTGCATATGGCGAGGGCCTCGCATACCAGGAACCAGTGGATCCAACTTGTGATAAATCTGACCATGTGCCTTAAATGTGTACACACCTGTACCTCTTGCCGTCGCAAGGCGACGATCAATGGAAACACCAAAACTGGTGAAGGAGAAATGGGAGTTGAAGTACCGGATGTGCTGGTGAAAATATTTTGCGTCCTTGTCAGTCTGGCTTGAAAATAAACGGACAAGCTCCCTCAGACATTCCGGCATATATATGTTATCCTTTCCATTTCGACAACAAAATGCCGGTCCTTCTCCAGGAAACTTCTTCGCATGACAAAACTCACAGGGCTTCGCCTTCCTCAACACGTGGTGCTTCTTAGGGAGATCATTGTACACCCCGTCATATGGATCAGGTCCTCGTGGCGCCAAATCTTCGTCTCTATATGTCTCATACTGGAAATCTGCAGCCAAGTAAATATTGCAAAGTGCCAATCAGTTACTAAGTCATTAAGTTAATTGACGCCCGGCAATTAGGAAAGTTTAGATCAATACCCTTCTCATGATACACCCTGGCTTCATCATCGTTCAGAATGTCAGGTCCATCATGGGTTGGGTCTTGTTCATCGAGATCATTCTCTGCACAAAATTGGCTGTGAGACATAGCATGAGATGGGTTTGTGAGACGCCAGCAATAAAGCACGTAAAATACCCTCAATTCCATGAAGTAGGTCATCTGGTTCCCACAACCCGGATGCATTAGTTCCCCATTGCTTGGCTGTAAGGACGGTCCTGTATCTCAAAACCCATACAGTGAGTACGTGAAGACAACACTATAGTAACGTCACAAGGTTATGCCAACAAACCTGCGTCGACATCCGGTGTTAACTCGTTTATTATGCACGAGCCGTTGGTCCCTAAATAACCATCGAGTATCAGTATTTATATAGATTTTTTTATATTTAATAAAGTTGTACGGAGAGTAATGATATTGCGGGGTACCGGGCGTCTGCGAATCTAACTTTGTACCCCGCTTGCTAAGCTGGTAATTATCCCGTTTCCTTGCCAACTTTGAAGATTTCTGGCCATCTGTCATCCGATCATAACGTTTTCTTTTCTTTTGCCTATCCTTTTCCCTGATTCGATCTTCCCGGGATGCAGCAACACAATCTGGATATGCAAAAACCAAGCACGCTCCAGAACAGGATCTCACGTCGGTGAACTAAGACATGATAAGTATACTTGCAAGTAAACTACCAGGACATGGTGGATTACCTGTTCCAGATACAGGAGTTGTGAGTACTGGTTCACACACAGTAGGGGTTGCACGCATACCCAACCGGATGTATGTGTGATTTCGACGGAGCCACGCACCCCCATCGGCATCATCAGCTGGATCTGAAGCAGATTGGTTCCCCTCATTCGGTTCTGCAACCAAGGATACAAACAAGTGCAACAAATAAACAACCCGAGTTGCTCAAGCCTGGCCGATGTCGGACGCGGCAGGCTCCGGCCGCCCAAGCCATGGCCGCGACCAGTTTCCAGCCGGCGTCGGATAAGAACGCAAATAACATCAGTAAAATACATTAAATTACCGTGACATAGCTGTGTCACCTTCGATGCTTGGCTAGCAGTCTTTTTACGTTGGTACGCTGCCTGTCGCTGTGCTTTTCGAACAGCCTTCTTCTCGTCCGAAGCGTTATAATATCTGTTCCTTTGTAGTGCCCTCCTCCGTGCCAATTTTCCATTTGCATCCAAGACACCACCTGAAGGACATCAGGTTCAAAAAATAGAAATATCACCATGATTCCCAAGTATACCCCGTGTTTCCCAAGTAAAAAACAAGAACCATACCATTCTCGTCGACCTGCCTATTCCCGATTGACTCATCATGATCATCATGCACATGTCCTCGACGTCCCTTGGTGTTGGTAACGTTACCGAGAGGGATACGTCGAGACATGTCGATTCTTATAAAAAACGTACTTCAATTCAGGTCCTGCAAAGATCACAGCAACAATTCAATGGAAATACGAGACATGATCTTACCTGTGTGTACGTACAATGGAAGTGACCAGCCCGTGTGCCCTCCTATATGGTGCCCATTGCTCCACTCTATTTAGGAATGGCGGCAATTAGGGCCCAATAAAAGAGAATTGATGTTCATGAATGATGATCATATCATTAGGCGCTAATTATTGGTGGGCATTGTTTAGGGGTGTAATGAGGAGCACAAATTAAGGATACAAACACGGCAGCAATGACAAGAGGGGCTAGCAACACATGATTTGCCCTCACATTCAACGGGTGGGATGACAAATCGGTCTCCCCCCAAGTGCTGTCATCCAGGTTGGGTACACATATATTTGCTGCCGTGTGGGCCATATTGTGAGGGGTAAGAGGGTAGCTATTCAGGTGTGAATTGACATCAATTGTTATTCTCTTTATAGTATAGATAGATATTTTTTATGAAGTGTCAAGGCGGTGTTTAGTTCCCGAAAAGGGAATGTGGAGTTTGGTGAAAATATCACATCGGACACTGTAGCGCATTGTAGCACTTTTCGTTTGTTTGTGGTAATCGTTGTCCTATCATGACCTATCTAGCTCAAAAGATTCGTCTTGTCGTGTACATCAAAACCGTGTATTTAGTTTTTTTATTTATCCACGTTTAGTGTTTCATGTATGAGGAGAGAGATTTGATATGATTTGATGTGACCGGTGAATAGTGAAGTTTGGGGAGAGAATTACGGATGACAGGACTTTGCACAAATGGTATGATTGGGGCGGCAAGGGTAGGCGATAAACAAAACAAAAAAGAGTGGCCGGGCAGGCAGGAGCCATAGCGAGTCATCGTCACTCCTCACCCTCTCTGAGTCGGCGGCGGCGGCGGCGGCGATGAGCGGCGGCGGCGCGGCGGAGTCCCGCGTGGAGACCATCTCCCGGCTGGCGCAGTGGCGCATCGAGAGCTTGGGCCCCTGCTCGTACCGCCGGTCGGACCCGTTCAAGCTCGGCATCTGGAACTGGTACCTATCGGTGGAGAAGAGCCGATCCGTATGCATCCGGCTGTTCCCGGAGCCCGGGCGTGCGGCCAAGGAGCAGCCCCCTCTCGCGCGCTTCCTTCTCCGCGTCTCCTGCCCCGGCCCGCCGCGCCGCTCCTGCGCCTCCCCTGGTAAGCCTATGCAACGCCTGGATTTTATTTCCAGTGCATCAACAATATGTTTCTTCTGTCACTACACTTAGTTCTAGACTTCTAGCTAGTCTGTGTGATTGATGCTAATACGGAGTAGACACATTTCTTTATGATCTAGAACGAGTGCCCAAACTGTCTGATTCCTGCTCACTGCAAAATCCTATGCAACATGTGAATTAGGACCTTTCTACAAGCATAATTCCAGATTGTTAAACATCGAACCTTTCTTTACCAGCAGCTGGATTTTATTTGCAGTGCAACATTTTGCTTTTTGTGTCAGTAGTAGATTGCATGTCCTTATAGTCTGATTAGTTGATCATTTCTGATCCATGATGGCTTGCAGAGAGTTTCCTGATCTCATGCCATCTGCCCCCTGAATCTCTCTTAGTGATCTTCTATGAAAACACATGATAAGGATTACTACAAGCTGAAACTGTAGCCGGATGATTTGATGATGCTTTCAGTTTTACTTCACATGAAAGCATTCCCAATCCCAAAACAATTGCTACTTTCGTAAAGTAAACATCATCCTTGCCCCTGCTTCATGAAGAATGTAAACTGCGTATTCCAACTCTGAACCAGTAGTGAATCTTGAGGCAGTGCAGCTCCTAACCCAGAAAAGGTCATGACAATTATTATCTGGGTGTGGTTGGTTGCCCGTGCATCTTGCATCTGCTGGATGAAAAATCAACATAGGATCATGCCCTTATAAGATCATGCCTCAATGCTCTCCAGCATTAAGAACCTGATGGATTTTCACTGTGCCATGCCTGCAATTCGTTTCTCTCTTTTTGTTCCTTCTTAGTCTCCCTGATGCTGTTATGCCCTCTTCTGACTAAATGTTGATAAATGCCATTTCTGTTATCCTTTTTCCTTTGGGTGGCAGTGCAAGAGCATCTTCTCCGAACAAGCGATGACTTTATGTGGCAGGTTGATGTAATGTCCCATGGGCGTTTCACAATCGATGTCGAGTTTCTGGACCTGAGGGTAGCCACTAACAATGCAAGTACCTACCTGGCCTTGTTTTTTTATTCATATTACTTTGGTAAACATGCATCCTTTGTTTTAATTTGTGGAGCATTGTTCTGTAGGCTCCTGAATTGTATTATGCAGAAGTGCTTTCTGTTGATATATTGAACTGTTGATTGGACTAATGCCACCCAATATTGTTGACAAGGTACTGAATCATCTTCATCGATCTGGCCGAGCGAAGGCTTGGTGCAGAAGATCTCTAGTAAGAGCACTCTGGGATGCCTTTCCCGCATGCTGACGGAGTCAATCCACACGGACGTGATCATCAACACTACGGATGGTGTCCTGAAGGCCCACAAGGCTATCCTGGCAGCATGCTCTCCCGTGTTCGAGAGCATGTTCGTGCACGATCTCAAGGAAAAGGAGTCGTCCACGATCAACATCGACGACATGTGCCTGGAGTCCTGCTCAGCACTGCTGGGCTTCATATACGGGACGATAAAGCAGGAGCAGTTCTGGAAGCACCGGCTGTCGCTGCTGGCGGCGGCGAACAAGTACGGCATCGGCGATATCAAGGACTGCTGCGAGGAGAGCCTGCTGGAGGATATCAACTCGAGCAACGTCCTGGAGAGGCTCCATGTTGCGTGGCTGTACCAGCTGGAGAGGCTGAAGAAAGGGTGCCTGACGTACCTGTTTGTGTTTGGGAAGATCTACGATGTTAAGGATGAGATCCATAGCTTCTTCCACCACGCGGACCGCGAGCTGATGCTGGAGATGTTCCAGGAGGTCCTGAGTGTATGGAAGCCTATATGATGGGATTGGTGGTGGTTTGTTGCAGTTAAGTAAGGCTTGTTGATGGAGTCGTTGCAATGTGTAGTGGAAGGTGGTTGTGTAAATATAGTACATACGTAGTATATCTGGAAGGAGCAAGCAGTGCAACTTCGGTGCGCTGTGTACGCGTATACGACTGTTTGCTACTCGAGAATTAGTGATTGTTCGTCTAGATAGATGGATGATGGTGGTTGAATTGCATTCTAGTAAAGTAACATATATGAAGAGTATTGGAGTTGGGTTGATTTTGTGGTGGACAGCGTTCACTTTATGACAATGACAGGTAGGAAGTATCATGGTTTGAATTGGCAAGGTAATTTAGCATTCAGATTCAGTTGGAAAAGTCGTAATAAGAGAGCCTGTTAGAATCGTCAGGTGTGCATCGTGGAAGGTCGTAAGAGAGCCTGCCGGCGTTCTAGATGTTACAGTATATATGGAAGGTTGATTTGATTGGTGCTCGCCGTGTGTTGGACTCGACTGATAGTAGAAGGAAGAAAGACAGAGCAACAAGGCTGACGTGCTCGTTGTTTATGCGATGTGCTGTCGGCCTCCGCGTTCCTTGTTTGGTCTGTCAGACAAGTAGGACTCCGTCTCCGTCCGACTCCGTGTCCATGCAGGAGGGGGAGAACAAGCACCAGCACCCAACAACTGTTTGGAAGCCAGCAAAGCCTCCCTCCCCATCTCCTTCCAGCTCCTTGTCTATCGCAGCTAGATAGTAATGGCGGCCGGCCGGGTGCTGCTGCTCTTGGCGGCGGCCGTAGCCACCGTACTGCTGCTGCTGCCGCCGCCGCCGGCGAGCGCTGCGCAGGTGGGCGACTCGTGCTCCTCCGACGGCGGGTGCGGCGCCGGCCTCCACTGCAGCGCGTGCGGCTCCGGCGGCGACAAAATCTGCACGCGCGCGTCGCCGATCGACCCGGCGACCCACGGCACCGGCCTCCCCTTCAACAACTACTCGTGGCTCACCACCCACAACTCGTACGCGCTCACCGGCGCCGTCTCCGCCACCGGCGCCGCACTCATCTCACCCACCAATCAGGAGGACACCGTCACCGCCCAGCTCAAGGTAGTAAATTTCCCATTGCTCCAATCCCTGCCTTTCCCCTCCGACTCCGATCCGACCCTTGTATTGCATTGTATCCATCGATCCCGTCCCGGCCTTTAGTTTGCTTTTTGCTGATAAAGTGATACAGTATGTGGGAGCCAACAAACTAGTACTCCAGTAATAAAGCTTAGTACACCTTTCCGACCAAAGTTTCACTACTCAAGGACTCTGCGCTGTGCACACCACACAAAGGAAAGGAATTCCCTTTTCAAACATGATATACAGTAGCTTTTGTTTGAATTCAGTACCAGATGCCTGCTGGAACAATCCATTCTGTTACATTCCATTCCATGGCCAAGGCCCAAGGGGACGGACCTCCTTTTTCACTGCAAACACATCCTGCCAGAGACTGCCCTTTAGACTTTGTGCCAACAAAGGGCAATTTAAAGTTTTAGACTTTGAAAACATGAATGAATATGCGTACATAGTGCGCATGTGCTAAACTTGTCTACAAATTACTTTATGCATGCAATTGCAGAGGATTCTGTTCCCCCCCTTTTGATTTTCTTTTTTTCTCGAACACGCAGCCCCCTTTTGATTTTCTGATGGATATATATCACTTTACTTGCACATGGATGTAACTTGCCTCTATGTCACCATGGATTATGAACCGTGTGCCCATGTTGACTATTTCTTTTATTAAAAGAAGAAGAAAAAAACTCCAACACCAAAATGATGCAGAAACAGGCATTTTATTTGGTCTCAACAGACATTGGTTAATTAATGTCATCACCTAAGCTCAGTAACCTTGCTTCTCTTTTCGTATCACGTTACAGAAAAGAGATTCTTGTTCCTATCGTTTTATCTTCATCTCATCATGTTGCACGACCAATAGCCAATAGGAATAGTTTTGCTTGATTGCCCCAGACTAATAATGACGCTCTGCTTCGTTGCCTTGACACCTTCGGGATGACCTTATCCAACTCAGACGCGCATTGTCTGTTGCCTCTACCTAACTCATGAAACCAGGGTTCCACTCAACGACTCATCCTATTCAAAACCAAAGGTTGCTGATTGATTGCTTAATTAATATTTGTCAAACAGAAACAGGCCTCACGTAAATCATGTCCAGTTCAGGCGTTATGCTGTCAAGGTGTCATTTGCTTTCTTCTTAAGAAAACCAAGGGACCACACTTTTTTTTTTGACATGCACACTTATATTATTTGTCACACACATGTCACACTTTTTATCCCTTTGATTTGTTTTCAGGTGGTTAGTTGCCTGCAACCGAGATTTTAGTGTGTATATATAGAGCAAAGATATTAAATTACAGTTGTTGCCATGGTGTTGGAGACTTCGAACCGCTCTTGGTTTCTGCTAATACTGCTATGCACGTTTCATAAGTAGGCTGGCATTATTAAGTTAAAGTAACCACAGAATTTCTCTGATCATGCACAATATTCGTCCTCACCATCCTATATCTCGTATAAACTTGCCGTGTTCCTCAACTGGAAAGAAGAAACAAGACAAGCTTAAGCCGACGCCACGCAGCTTACCAGGATTTTACTCATGTTCCCTATTTCTGTGAATATATGTTGGATAATTTTCTACTGAGGATCACAGTGACTTCTGAAAGCCTCTGTATATTGATTGATTGATGAGATTACAAGAGGTGGTACATATAAATAGGCTGAGAACCCAAAGGTCCAAGGTGTGAACGGGTTGGATAATCTAGGGAACTTAATGACTATGGTAACTAATGCAGCACAGGGCTCTAGGCCGGTGCATTCATACTAGGAAGATAGGAGGACAGTCTAACAACTTCAAACTAGATTCCAATGGTGAAATTGCTTAAAAACATACAGTTCAATTTGCAGCAGTTAACAATAACTTTTTGTTCACCACTACTGGCCCTTATCATTTAGTGTGCATCTGCCAGACTTCTGTCATACTAGTTACCTATTTGTTATTTTAACATGCTATAACCGAGGAACTTATACTTGATTATGTGCAGAATGGTGTTAGGGGCTTGATGCTCGACACTTATGATTTCAACAATGATGTATGGCTCTGCCACTCGTTTGGTGGGACGTGCTACAACATCACTGCCTTTGTAAGATTATCAACTTAACATTCTTCAGTTTTTTCTCCTGAGAAGTAAGTACATTTCTGTTGCAATTCCAGTAATCCTGAGTTGTTTTTTTCCTTCTGTTTTGCCCCCTGTTCAGCAACCTGCCATCAATGTCTTCAAAGAAATCCAGACATTCCTTGATGCAAACCCGTCAGAAGTAATCACGATTTTCCTGGAAGACTACACTGCTACAGGGTCCTTACCGAAAGTGTTCAATGCTTCTGGGCTTATGAAGTACTGGTTCCCAGTGGCGAAAATGCCAAAGAGCGGTGGCAAGTGGCCTTTGCTCAAGGACATGATCAGCCAAAACCAGCGCCTGCTAGTCTTCACATCAAAGAAATCAAAGGAAGCGAGTGAGGGGATCGCATACGAATGGAACTATGTCGTGGAAAACCAATGTAGGTTTCGGTACATGATGACTAATTACTTGGCTCCTCAAGTTTTGATTTTTTCCCCCCATGACAGCTTTATAAAGCAGATTTTCTTTATCTATCCATGCAGATGGAACTGAAGGTATGGTAGCAGGTACATGCCCCAACCGCGCAGAGTCGCCAGCTATGGATTCCAAAAGCCAGTCGCTTGTTCTGATGAACTTCTTCACGACTGACCCGAGCCAGACCGGTGTTTGCGGAAATAACTCAGCGCCGCTTGTTAGCATGCTGAAAACTTGTCATGATGCTTCAGGCAATCGATGGGCCAACTACATTGCGGTTGATTTTTACATGGTATGCATAGGCCAGGGGAATTTCCTTTTCACTGGTTAATCCGAATGCATTTCTTTCTATAAAGCATTTTTCTTCTCATAATTAACTACCTTTGGATGGTGCAGAGGAGCGATGGCGGAGGAGCTCCCCTAGCTATGGATGTGGCAAATGGCCATATGGTATGCGGATGTGACAACATTGCGTATTGCAAGGTAAGATGTTTCTGTTGGGTGGCCGTTTAATTTATTTTCTGATCTATCTCTTAACACCAGCAGTACAAATATGAAATGCAGTCCAATTCGACGTATGGGACCTGCGTGATACCACCACCGCCACCGCCGTCACCACACAAGGCACCCACGGCCGGCAGCAGTGGAGCAACATCAGGCGATGCGAGTGCGGCAATAGGGCAGTCTCATCATCGATGGAGCTTCTTCGTGGGACTGGCGTCCCTGCTTGTGTTGTTGCTCTGGTAAGAGCAGCACCGTACTGGAGAGCTAGGATCAGATAGTCTTGTCCTGTGATTCCGGCAAATTGATTTGGTTTATATTAGTTTGTAACATTTTGCCTGAGCTGTAATGCTGTATTGTATATTATGTTTTGAGTTAGTGAGCTGCATAGAGAGATATGGAAATCAATTAAATCTTCATTCGTTCCTTCAATTGTGTTGTCATCTTATATATTGCATCAGCAATAAGCCAGTCCTTGGCTTCCCCTTGAATCAAAGAAAACTTTGCAGAAATGCTTGCTGTTCGCAGAAACTACCGTGCGTGAAAAGCATCCCAGAAAAAATTTCAGTGACGTACCGGGTGGAGAATAGCATCAAACATAATCCAGCACAGTATATATTCTCCCGTTGCTGTATCTCTAACCTTTCCAAATTCTAAGCCACAGCCACCATAACAACTTTTTGACTTGATGTACGTGTAGTTGAAGTTTGGCTCAAAACAAGTAATTAACCAATACTTTTTGTTACATCTTCTTCCAAAGAATAATGGGAATCGTATATATGCTGCTGGCTTTGTACAAGATCACACACGAAATCGACTAATAAGGCCCGGAAACTGCTATGACGGCTATATGCTTGCTTTGTAGCAGTGGGAGAAGAAAAAACATAGCATGCACCATAAAAATGGTGGATATGACACGAATGGAAGGTTGGGCATAGGATTAGGGAAGGGTAGCATAGGTTAAAATCATGGGATGTGTGTGAGATGATAAGGAAGTGATGATATGAGAGGGTGAGATTGTGTGGTGGTACTTTGAACAAGTCACATGGTGGTACTTTGATCCGCATATGCATGCCCCACATGTTATGTTTTGGACACTTCGGTATAGAGTTTTCCTGCTTAACCCGAGTTTTTTTTTCTCAATTCCTTGGAAACTTCCGTGCCATGTGCCCCGTTTGGAGTGTGGAAATACTCAAATTCGAGGATTCTAAGAATAGGCTTGTACAAATATGAGACTATACATTTGTGTTTGGAGGACAGGGGAAAAAATCTGACACTAAATTGAGTGGGGGCATGGATCTGAATGAAGGGCTGGCTGCGGTATGAATTTCCCCTGCAAACTCAGCAGATGAGATGCAATGCATGGCCCACGTAGGCCAAGTGATTCATTCTTGCCAAGCTGCCATGTCCCCATTCATTACTCCAGCACCCGAATAATCGAATATTTTCATTTTATTATAGTACATTAAACTACGGCCCACTGTAATTATTATACGATACAGCAGGACTTATTGATTGGTGTGCTTTATTAACAGGAAGAAAATAATTCAGTATATACTGGTGCCATACACAATAGTACAATACCAAAAATAAAAAAAATGCTCATGAAGAGAAAAAAGAAACGCAGTAGATTTGGTTAGCAGATAGATAGAGCAAAGAGAGGAGGGGACGGTTTCGTGGTGGCTGGGCCTGCCCTGCCCTGCCTGCTGGTTCATCAAGAAGAGTGAGGAAGGGAATCGAATCCGATACCTTCTCTTCTCCTCGGAAGAGAGGGCCTTGTTTGGGGTTGGAAGAGAGAGCCCTTCTTCTTCCTCAACCAGTCAACCCCAACCAATCCAAGCATCACTTTCTTTGGGGGGTTGGGTTGCCATGCCATATTGGTATTGCCTTGACAACCTAAAATCCCTACCTTTTTTCTGATTTTATTGATTGTTTCTACAGCCAGTACTAGAAAAACCCCGCCAACAGCACGAACAGCCGTGATGCGATGCGAGAGGCATCATCCTGCTTCCAATCCAATCCAATCCCTCCTCCACCACCTACGAGGGATGTGATGTGATATCCTTCCTCTAGAGTAGAGGAGAGGAGGAAATCTTGTCGATCCAGAAAGCAAGAAAACCGGGACTGGAAGACGAGCGCCGCCTCTTGGACTCTCTCGACGCCGCCAGCCATGGCCATGGCCATGGCCAAGCACAAGCAGCGCCGGCTGTACCAAGTCTGGAGAGGCAACAACGTGAGTCAGATTCATTGCCCATCAATACCATCCCTCCCCTCCCTACTCCCTAGTGCACTGCACGAACAGGACTGGTGCCTTTCATCTTTCTCGTGGGTCCCTAAAGGCCGCGCCTTTCTTTTGAGTTTGGGTTCGATCGTTGTGCCAGTTTCTTCTTGATTTCCCTCTTGCATCAGGACACACTTTACCATGACCATGTGATGGGAGAGGGGCTGATTACTAGGGCCTGTTGTATCTTTATATGCATTGTCTGCCTAGTTAGTTGATCCATTCCAGTTTCAGACTTGTTTATCTCATCACAGTGTTGCCGACACTGGTGAATAAACTATACACACTCGATTTGGAATTGGATGCACCTTGGCAGCCAATGTGAAACATAAACCTTCCCCTCCCTAATAATAAGATAATCCCACTCAGTTTGGCATGGTGCTATGTTAGATCTTGGACCTCGCCATGTTGTGCCTCTTCTTACTTTGTGCTAGCTATAATCCCAACAAATTAGTGTCTCAGGTTGCTCACAAGACAACAATGCCTAAAACCTTGCTGCACAACGTTGCATCTACTCCATTAGTTAATTTCTTATTAGCAGGTCTCTGCCTTTCACCTGTTTTAGAACGAGCATTTTTTCATCAGAGTTCAGACACTTGTTGCACTGTTTGTCCTTCGCCATGCAAGGACTCCTGGAGGTTGTAAATGTTGACTTTTGATGCCTAAACAAGTTAAGATGTTATTACCAAGGCTTTCATATTCAAAATTAAACGGCTTGGGTTGCAATTTCCAGTGTGTTTGTTTCTGCTGCTTCTTTATATTCAGTAGCTTCTGTTAAGCTATCAGATCTTCATTAATTTATTTCTCTGTGTTCAGATAATCTTGTGTGGTGGAAGGCTGATCTTTGGACCAGATGCCAAGGCCACTCTGATATCTTTCTCTCTAATCGCCATCCCTGTGGCTGTCTTCTGCGTCTTTGTGGCCAGGCATCTCATACACATCTTTCCTGCATATAATGCAGGATATGCAATTCTTGCTGTCACCATAGGCCTTGCAATTTATGTGAGTAACCATTCTTTGCCTACTTACTTCTTAGTTACACAAAAGTGCTTGCATAATATTTCCTATTTATGTACCCAACAGTTTCAGTTGGACGAATTTCATAGTATGACTCAAATAGCATACCATATTGAACAAAACTGCAATCCTGAAATCTTTAATATTTTCTCACAAGCTCAGTGTTTCTTTAAAGAAAAAAGAAAGATGCTTATTGTGTTGCAATTAAACTGGGTCAATGTTAATCAAACACAGACAGGTGAATATGCTTTACAAGCTATAGGTTTTTTTGCAAGGTGATTACTGGTCATGAAAGGAACCTTATGTGATACTCCTTTTATTTTGGTTATTACAAAGGAACACAGCTATATTGCAACCCATTGTCCTTGTTGGTTCTTGTACATATTTGTGAACCTTGATTGATTTGGAACTTTTGTTTTTTTTACTAGTGAACATTGAGCAGCCCTAAATAAATTTGTATTAATATATGCTCCTCATACTAAATATGTTCTTTAAGTATCTGTTCTCCATAAATTATGATCTCTATGAGCAGCACAGAACTTTCTTTGTCGCTATTTATTTCCTACTTTATTTTTATGTGGGTAGCACCAAAATCATAGTATCCTTCTCTGCAATACCTGATTGATAGGTACTGTTACTGCTCTTCCTTACCTCATCTCAAGATCCAGGTATTGTACCACGGAATTCACACCCACCTGTAGAAGAGTTCTCTCATGATGCTTCAGCTCCACATACTCTTCAGTTCCCTCGAGTAAAAGAGGTTATGATCAATGGTGTACCTGTGAAAGTGAAATACTGTGAAACTTGCATGATATATCGGCCTCCTCGCTGCTCCCACTGCTCCAAATGTGATAACTGTGTTGAGCGCTTTGATCACCACTGCCCTTGGGTTGGGCAGTGTATTGGAGAGGTCAGTTATGTTGATTCCTTCATTTTCCCAGAAGAAAAAAGTTATAATTTCTTTTCATGTTACGGCCTGAATGCAGTTCCTATGAAACAGCCTATGCTTACTTGCATTCCTTTTTGTTTGTAGCGAAACTACCGGTATTTCTTCTGTTTTGTTTCGTCAGCAGCAGTCCTGTGTATTTATGTATGTGCGATGTGTGGATTGTACATCAAACTTCTCATGAGTAGGGGCCATCATTCACTGTGGAAGGCCATTAAAGAATCTCCAGCTTCATTGGCAGT
The DNA here is from genome assembly GCA_033239725.1 of Echinochloa phyllopogon. NCBI lineage: Eukaryota > Viridiplantae > Streptophyta > Magnoliopsida > Poales > Poaceae > Echinochloa > Echinochloa phyllopogon. The sequence goes on along the minus strand of BTCW01000006.1, from coordinate 249,689 downwards.
CATGGCATATTGTTTCATTTGCTTCTGGTTTGTTGGTGGTCTCACTGGGTTCCATTCTTACCTTATCGCGACAAACAAGGTTAGCCCTCCAAGTCAATGTCCAGGCATAATGCCTAAAGCTCTTTTGCCAAATAAAGAAAATGATGGATAGGCTCCATATATGTTATTAAGTGTAACCTACTGAATTGAAATAAAATGAACACCTCAGTATCATTGAAAATCTATCCTGAATTTGAGTTGGAAAGATATCGAAAATAGTCTATTAGTATGTACTAGTATTAGTGGCTTGCTCGAATTCTACAGTTTTATTTTACTGATTGAAATCTATGCTTTTGTTTTCTGAAGACGACATATGAGAAAATCAAGTACAAGTACAGCAACCAACCAAACGTGTTTGACCGTGGTTGTGTGCGCAACTGCAATGAGGTCTTAGGCACAAAAAGGAAGCCTTCTAAGATCAACCTAAGAGCTATTGTTCAAGAGGAACATGAGGTAGCACAGGCACAGACCAGCTATTCGAATGTACCAGAAGACGATGCACCCCACCGTCCACGTGCCAAGGTTGAGGATGATTTAGAAATGGGTCTTGATATTCTCAAGACCTCAAGGCACCGGACGGATGAAGTCAGTGATGAAGAATTGGAGTCTGGAAGCAATGGGGTTAAATATCGCACGCCAGATTCAGATACCGAGATTCCTGTTACCAGAACTAAGACCGAGATTTCTGGTGAAGTTAGGGATCTGGACTTGTCAGTTAGTAACTCTGCATTACCTTCATCTCAGCAGGAACAACACCCCGACGAACTTTGTTGACGCCTTGGCGGTATATGAGTGCCTGTTCATGGAGAAGTTTGTTTTTGCTCATTTTCATATAGCAGACACCAACAACTCATTATGCATGACCATGAGGGCTGTGAATGATTAGATTTGAAGGCGTATTGTTCTCTGCCATCTGTTTACAGTATTTAGACAGTTGTGATCATAGGATTGTGCATGTAAAAGATCCCCAGTTTATGGATTGCTTTAGAAGTATCTAGGAATTGTTTGAAATTCTTCATGAGTGTATGAAGGCTATTGATCCATAATTGTACATAATTTCATTACGATATGTGAAATGTAAATGTGTCCTTTGCAAAATGTGGATTTGCGATTGAGCAGTAGCTGGTATTTTTCTAAAATACAAAAACTGAAAAAATACATGTCACATCCATGTTGGTAGTGCAAATCAGGAACCTTTGGTTGTCGAAAGCATTACATTATTGGTCACGTGATTTATAAATAATTATAGAAACATATTCAAACGTTGAAATGAAACATTATGGAATTGGAACCTGGACGCAATGTCTGCACATTTTGTCATTAAAAACAAGTTACAGACATGACAAATTGTACCAAACACCTGCAGCTCAGAACAATTGCCGATTCTAAAGCTTTGATAATGTCGTACCAAACACCTGCAGCTCAGAACAATTGCCGGTTCTAAAGCTTTGATAAGCCACATTAGGGCAAAGGACAGAATCAACATGGCAACAAACTACACCAGCACACACACAACATATAAATACTTATTGCCCTACATGCCTGTTCTTATCTCTAACGGTCTAACCTATTCACAAGCCAGCTTGGTATCGAAGCTAGTCAAACAGATGGTGAAGGCCTGGAATGCTGAGAGCGGGTATCGGTAGTCCATTGTGAACATGTCCTTGGCAACCTTACCAAACTGCAGGATCACCTTATCATGATCGGATGCTGAAGAACTCGAAGGCTGGGTTTGCTGCTGAGCCTGCTGTGACAATTCAGAGGGCACAGCGTCTAGCTGTGGCGCAGCTATCAACTGGAAGTTCTTCACAGAAGCCACGGTCACCCGACCACGGAAGTTGAGGCACCAACATTGCAGCTGCTCGTGCCACCTTGGCTCTTTATTGCGGAGAACCAAAGGCCTCTCCTTACTCTGACCATTATCATCATCTTGTTGGACCACTCCGCTTACCTCTGAGAAGCGAGAGGAGCTGAAGTCCAAGGAGCGGTCTGTAACCGAGAACCTTGAGCTGGAAGAGGCGTTTGTACTGCGAAAGGATTCTTCATAGCAAGATGAACCAGGGAGTAAGAGATGCTTGGGTTGTCCAGGGACCATGCCTTCAGGGTCCAGTGCTGAGGCTGGGATGGAGTGCATGGTGCAATTCATACGCCTGGGCCCCCTTGTGCCAAGCACATTTAGCTCATAGTTCACCCGGGCAATGGGATAGCTAGCAGTGGGTACCTTGGGGGAAACCCTCCTAGAGGAGATTCTTCGGCTGCCTCGCCCACACGAGACAAGGCTCCTGGCATTGTATGGTGGCTGAGTGTCATATACGACGAATTTGGTGCCAAGAAAATTTGACCTGGTGGCAGTACAATGTCAGGTCCAAATGGACAACACCACGTAAAACTCAAAAAACATTTTAAGTCAGATCGAAATATTGTTGTCAAGTAAGATACTTCACCTCATTTTTCCAACATAGCCATTACTTGATCGTGATATATTTTTTGGATCCATAGAAATGATGTACTCAGTATATGTTGTACGGCGATTCCTCTTAGCTGCTAGTAGAAATTTCCCACTCTCACTGAGGACAGCTACATGATCCAAAGCATCAAAGCATAGTGTTAGGCAAAGTTACTTGTGAGAATTCTGTCTTGCTAAGGGTATCAAAATTAAGTCTAATTCTTCTTTAATTTACTGCTGTCATGAACATTAGATCACTGAGAATAAGCATTTAGATAACCTGAAGATGTATATTTGTACACCACAATATATATCTTTTTGCAGTATTAATGAAATTGTTTGCAGTAAAAACTCCTCTTTCTAGCGGGCGCAAATGTTACACAAAACTAACCACAGCCGTGGAATCGGCATGTAACCGGGCCATTTACTTCTTCCTATTAATACAAAGACATGCAGCTCTCATGCATGTTCGAGAGAAAAAAAAGTCCTCTTTCCTACAAGGGGTAGTGGGGGAAAAAAGAAGGATCTGGTACAGCTCTATTTCTAGGTCAATGTCCATATCTAATGGTCCTGATTTGCAAAGATTGAAAGGTGAAACATATCTCAAAAACCACAGGAAGCAACACATTTGGTTCCCCAAGTCCAAAGTGGAAAATCACTAGAGCAAGGGAGTAGCTGTGGAATTAACCTGAACATTTTCTCCTATTCATATGAAGTTGTGACAGGACATTTTCTCATATTCGTATAAAGTTTCTCGGAAGGATATTAATGAGAAAAACAGAGCACCAGAGCACATACTTTATACTTACCAGGGCTAAGACATAGGTAAAGATAATAAGTTGATGTTGATTTGTCCCTTTTTATAAAGCACTGCATTATCCCATCTCTAGGTCCCGGCTGTACATGAAAAGACAAAGTTAGATGGGTGCAAACATCTGTAGGTGAACATATTATACTGCAGGGACTGGTCTCTACTCTCAAGTCTCCATTACAGAGATAAAATCACTTCAAGTTAGCACTTGATAAGCATTATAACAGACATAATTCCCATTCGCCACGTGATCAGCAGATCCAACAAATGAGCTAACTAGATAAAATTATTTCTCCTGGGATAACAGCTTGGAGAATGGGGATGGGGAATTATGCATTGAGAACTGATAAGCATGTAGTGACAAATATTTTGTAAGCAAATAAAGCATGTAGTATCAAGTATTCTCGAACAGAAGGAATGTGTTGATTCATAATATTTTGTGCAGCACAATCATTTATTTTCTGCGAGTATTTGAGAGTATAAGTAATTGAATAAGACACCAAAATACAAGCAGCAAAAATCAGTGATGAAGATTTTGCAATTTTCCGCCCCTGGTAGCTGAATTAAACCGTTACCTGTTTCAGTGACACCGGGAAAGTGAGCTTTCCACAAAATTCTGGAGTCAGCACTATATCTTTACATATCTCTCTCCATGTTCCACAAACTGCTGCACAAGCAACAACATCTTTGCGGGATGGCCATTCGCTCTCACCTTCCTCAAGCCTTTTCATTACATCTCGAAGCAATTCCGGAGGAAGACCAGCCCACCTGCTTTGATCAACTACTATAGGTCTATCGTGCAGGTTGCTCAGAGATCCAACAGATTTCCCTCTGTGATGACCAAGACCAGGCAGACCAGATATTCGAACTTCAAAACTCCGTCTTGATAAACTACCAAAGCTTTCCCTAACATCACGGACTATGCTGCTGAAGGACATGTCCACTTAAAAGGCACAATAACTGGAAATTTCTTGTGGTGACCAAGATCTTCAGAGCAAGCCTGCTAGCAACAGCATATGCAAATGACAAAGCATTAATAACTACTGGCCTTACACAATACACCAAAAAGACAGCACAAAAAACATTGCCAACAGAGCATTTGTGGCAATGCCCTATCTTTTCTATCAACCAGCAAGCCTTCTTTGGTTGATAAATTCCAAGACCACCAAACAAGAACCATGTCAGCATCAGCTGAAAGCTAAGTATACAACAAATCACGGATGAATAGCATGCACTAGAAACTAAGCAACAAGCCAACAACCAAGGAAGCCGATTAGAGGATTAGAGCGTATGAACATATCCAATCATGTGAGATTAAGTCAAGCCCATTGCAGAGAAGACCATTCCCACTTGAATAGTCTGACAGACTCTGTAAAGTCAGTTGACTTCTGTAGCATTTAACAAGTTGCTTCTTGTTCCATGCTTAGCAAAGGATGATCATAACATGGGCAACCAACCTCTCTGATGGCGAAAGGCCAACGAGACACGCCATTAATTAAAGGCCTCACTACATCAAACATTCATAGGAAGGGTGCAAGATTTTGACCACCTTTTTTGCAGCCAAAGAGTGGAATTTGACCAATATTATCGCTACTTTTCATATGCAAACAGTTCTACTTTAGTCTGAATGGGCATTTTTTGCGGTGCACTCAACAAATAAAAAAACGAAAGGTTCGATCTATTTTCACAGCAATTAGCACGGAACAGATGTTACACATTAATAGCTCAAGCTGAGCTTGGGCTGAACTAGGAATTCCAGCGGAAAGTAAAGAATCGGATGAAAAATCGAAGCTTGCATGGTAGGGACGGAGGCAATCATAAGAAGGAACATGAATCTTACCCTATCCAAATCGAGTTTGCCGACTCGCTCCCAGATTTCAAACCGAATCTGTCGCAAAGATCCGACTCTCCCACACAAAGCAAGCAATTTCGGCAAGGGAGATGAACAAGAGCCCCAAACTTTAGACGCAGAAAACCTCGCGACCTTTTGCCCCCTGGATACAAAGCTTTGCGCTCCGAATTCCCCTCCGATTTGTCGCCTTTCAACCTTGAAAAGGCGCGAGCTTTCGAGCACGAGGAGGCAAGACACGCCCAAATCGTAGGGGAACAAGTGGTGCTTCGATCTGGTACGGGGAAGAGGAGGAGGGATTGAGATGGACAGATCACAAATGGGGATAGAATCAGTGAAGGCGGCAGCCTCGGGTGGGAGCAGGGTAGGAAGGGGAAATGGGGAACGCGGGAGGAGGGAGAAGAAATTGTCTTGTTGGGTGGGACTCCCCTCCCAAAAAGAAAGAAAGAAAACAGGAGACAAATGACACGGCAGCACACCACAGTACTTGTACTACTACTCTTTTGTTCGAGGCTGCTCGCACTCGTGTTGCTCTGTTTCCTCCTAAATAGAATATTCTGTCCTGGTCATCGAGATTTCTTCCTCTATTCTAATTTCTCCCGCATCCGTCTCTCCTCTGTCGTCTCCCCTGTCTCAACTACCACATATTTTATTCCATCAACGTCAACTACCATCTTATTTTACTCTCATTTTATTTACCCTCCCCCCTCTTCCTATCCCCCGGCCCCCTCCCCACCATTGCCGCCGCTCTTCTCCTCCCCCCGCCGCCCCCTTCTCCCTCCCACGCCGGCGGCCCTCCACGTCTCCGCGCTACCCCACGCTGGCGATGGCAAGCGCGCCGCCGAGGACCCAGCTCCCGCGGCCATCATTCCCCTCCACCCCCTCTCTCTCCCCCTCCCTCCCCCACTCCACCCGCCCCTCCGCTTCCCCCGCCCTCTCTCCCCCCTCTCTTCTCCAGCGGCGTCGGCAGGCGACGGCAGGCGGCGCACCGCGGCGTCCCAGCGCGAGGAGGTAGTCGTCGGGGAGGCCGAGAGGGAGGCCGCCGGCGGAGGGCGTCCTGGCTGCGCGTCCCGGCGGAGGTGGATCCGGCGGGACGGAGGAGGATGACGAGGAGCCGTGGTCGCGCCTGCTCCCAGAGCTGCTCACGGAGCGGCGCGTGGACGCCGGCGCCGAGCGGTGCTCGGAGCGTCTCGTGGACGTGGCTCGAGCGCATGGGCAGCGGCGCCAGCGCGGTCGTGGACGTGGCCGAGCCAGGCACCAAGGCGGACTCGACGGCGGAGCGCAGGGGCAGGGCAACTGTGGAGGCGGCGGACCTGGCTGCGCGTCGACGGGCCCGGCGGCGGCGAAGTGGAGGTGGGGACGCGGCAGGACGGCAGCGGAGGCCAAGCTCGTCCTCGCCACCGCGGTCGTCGTCGCCGCCCCCCTCCCCGTCGCGGCCTCCTGCTCCATGCGCCTCCCTTCCCGACATGCCTCCCCACACCGCTGCGGCCTCCCGCTCCATTCGTCTCCGCGGCCTCGACTCGAGCGGCGGCGGCGAGCGGCCTCCTCTGGCGGGCAGGGAGCAGCAAGCGGCGCCGGGCATGAGGCTCAGCGTCGTCGCCGGAGCCCCCTCCCCTCTCTCCCTCCCCACGGCGGCCGGGCAGCTCGCGGCCGCGGGCGGCGCGCAGCTGCGGGGGCGGGCGGCGGGCGGGTCGACGGGGCGGGCAGCTCGCGGCGGCGGCGCCTCCTCCCCTCCCTCTCCCTCACGCGCGGCGGCGGGCGGTGGCCTCTCTCCCTCTCCTCCGTGTGGCCGCGCGAAGCAGTTGAGCCGTGCGGGCCCCACGCCGCCGTGCGGGCCCCACGCCACCGTGGCGGGGTAGCGGCCTCCCGCTACCTCCGCTGGATTCGGCGGAGGCGGCGCCCTCCGCTTCCATACCGGAGGCTGTTGGGGAGCCCGCTGCAGCAGATATTTCCCCTATACGCTTCTCAGGCGTTGGCTGAGGAGCCCAGTGCCAGCAGTCTTAGTCCTGTGTATCCAGTCATCAAAACGTGGTCTTTTTTATGCAGGTTTGCGCTGAAACATTTGAAGATTTTTATCTTATGAAGATCTTTTATACGTATATCGGAATCACGAAAGCTGTATATTTGGCTTTATCTTGAAAAGTTGTCTCACAAACCCATAAACTTTGATGGACTTTTGTAAATATATTATTATTCTATCGAAGGTAGAGGAACTACGGCCGTGTGTGGATCCCCATTACTAAAACAAAGTTATTAATGGGGCTAAAGTCCAAACATAAGATGTTAAAAAGGGTAAAACGTTGTAGCATCTTTAACACCCAAAAAAAGTGTTAAAAGAGGCTAAAAGGGAGAGTTTTCAGGGGATTCCCCTCATTTATTGCACCTTTAGCAACCGAAGAAAGGGGTAGTTTTATCTTTCTGAACAGTATCAATGACACTTTAATTAAGTAGTTGTTTTTGGTACTTTTACTTTAGCACTCAAGGATTTAAACATGCCCTAAGCAATATCAGTCGTCCTGTCTTGTGATCGTCTGATCGAGGCAAAATTATGATGTGCCTGACACTATCATTTAGAAATTGATAAAGCACAGAGAGTATACAACAGCTTCGGCATATGAGACATGATTTTTGGGAACAATACCATCGCAGATGGAACAATTGATTTGGCGAGTTTGGACACCCTAAAATGCAAATTTTTCTCCTCATTGATATACGCTTATGGACGCTATATATATCACTCGTCTAAATCAGTGCACAGATTTTGTAGAAGATTCCGACTTTGAGCTTGGTCACCTTGTCTTGTTTGATGGCCCATAAAGAAGCACAGGGCGACAAGAAAATATAAGGCCCAGCCCAAGAAAAAATGCAACAACTTAGCAGAGAGGGAATCAGCTGAGATTCTTCTCTACCTCTCGCGACTCTTCTCTACAGTAGAGACCGGCGAATCGAAGGCGATTTCTCTTTGCCTCCGCCGATTCGCCGTTGACCTTGCCTCCGACGCCCTCGTCGGCGTTGGGGGAGGAGGTTGACTGGCTGAATCGGCGGCGGAGTAGTTTCCCTATATATTTTAGTAATATAGTAGGGTTAGGGATACCAGTGACGCTTGTTCATTGGTCGCCGGTGCTTTTGCTCCTTTGGATCGGCGGCGGAAGAGGTGGACAAGGCGGATCCGACGATGATGTCGGCAAAGCTGAAGCTATTTCATCCTCCGGTGATTCATGGAGAATAAAGATTTCCCTTGCCGGATCTGGGGTCTCGATGTTCTGGATTTTGGCAGGGATATGTTTCTACCTGTGTTGCTGCGGTTCTTCTGTGCGACAGCGGCGTGGATGTGGTGAAGCCATATCGAGTATCGACACGGCCTTCTCCGACATCGTCGTCGGCTTCCCTGTTCCCGCGGATGACGGCGGCGGCATCAGGTTCTTACTACCAACTTGTGAAATCGGGTTGGTTTTACCTCCTACCTTATCTGGTAGTTTCTTCCCCAACCGGGGTGTTCTGTTAGCCGACGTGCTGGGAACGTTGATGCTCGTGGCGTCAGACTTCCTGGAATCCGGCGATGTGTTGGCCTTTGGCCATATATTTCGGCTTGTTCGTTCAACGGGAAGAATGCATACTAGTGCTACTGGTGTTGGTGCCATGGAAAACTTTTCAGTTATCTTCGTCGGGAGGGTGGCCGGCCTCAGCGCGACAGCTCCGGCCGCCGGTGACGAGGGCAACCGGGGATAGATTACAAGGACCTGAATGTAATTTTTTCTTTTCACAAGGGTGTCTTTGTAAGTGGGTTGTAAACTACCAGAAATATTAATGAAATACAAAACCCGGTTTCTCAAAAAAAAGCAGAGAGGGAAAGCCCTGTTTTGCAGCTTATAATCTATACTCACCAACAAAAAAAACCTACACCCACCTCACATAGGACCCACCTGTCGGGAAAATTGGTCAGACAGCCACAACAACGAAGAGTGGATATGCGTCCGGGAAGGCGCCGTCGAGCGAGCACAGTGGCAGGCACCGGGAGTACGGCGGCGAGTGCGATTGGGGCAGGAAGGGGCGCGCTGTTCAGGCGCTCGCCACGCCGCCGGACGCCGGAGCTGAAGCGGTCCAAGAGCCATGACGACCGCACTGGCGGCGGGTGCCGAAGCCGAAGGGTGTCAATGGCGCGACAGCCTCCTCCTCCACTGCCGGCGCGGTTTCTCCTCCGCCGCCGATTCTGCGGCAACGCGTCCGAGCGACGACGGCTGGATTTGCGAGCCGTCATGGTGGGTCCGGGTTCCGATGGCGCGGCTCCCCGTGGCGGGGGGCCGGCGGCGCGGCGCCCGTGCGGGGGACTGGAGCTGGGGCTGGCGGGCGGAAGGAGCCGACGGGGGAGGAAGCTGCTGAGAGGATAAGGACAGGAGGGGCATTTTCGTAATTTCACTCTTCATTGTTGTGGCTGTCTGGCTTATAGTTACAAAGTTCCCGGGTCGATTGGGTCGAGGAACGGGATCGAGGGTCGAGGATCGATACTTTATAAAATTGTGGTACGGAGGGGGTATACCTCTTTGAGACGAAAATTCACAACATGGTACGTGAACCAAGAAGTATCGGGTCGATGACCCCGGAACGTGGTATAGAAGAGTCAAGGAAAACAAAGAAAATGGAGAAAAATATAAAAGAAAAGGGTTAGATGAGCTGTCCCAAAGCCATTGCGCATATTCATTGTCCAATCTATGCTGCAATATCACGTCTGCCTCATGTTGGAGCTTTTCCATGGCGGCCTCCACGACCTTGATCAGAGTTTACGACCCTACGCGGTGGGGACGATGATCCAGCGAAAATTGGGATGATGACCCATGGTGACCCCGACCCACGAATTGGGACGACGTTCCCGGGTCGTGGAACGTGGCACCGATCCCGTTTGCTGTGGTCTGGCTTCACCGCGGTGCCGTCGTTTCCTCCACCGCGCGCGCCTAGACTTGAGTCCCCACGCCGGCCCCGGATGCGACGCCGTGGGCCCCTGCCGCCACCACCCATGGAAACGAGGTGGAGAGCTGGATGGGGAAGGGGCAGAACTCCGCGTGGACGGAGAGGGAAGCGTGGCGCTGGATCTAGAAGTCGCGTGCAGAGTGAGAGGAAGGGAACGCTGGATGCAGCACAGCAGAAGCGAGCGGCGATGGGATTCCAAGCGGTGGTCGAGCGGTGGTTGCTGAAGATTTTTTTGGAAGGAACGAGTGGTCACCAGATGCTTTCAGGCTTCTTCTTCAGTTATTTTTTTTTCTTGGGCCTGGCAGTCTGGCACCGGATGAGTACGGCTGCTGCAGTGGTGCAGTTAATCTGGAACAATTTTTGAACCCTTAAAATGCACTTAAAATAGGACGGATGGAGTATATAGGTTGACAGAACTAATAAACTAACGTTAAAATATATATAGTGTGGGTCTTATTTCGTAGATCTAATCTTAAGTAACACGGTCGTGCAAATAGAATTAAAAACATATACAAGAAGAAAAGAATAATAATGATTTTAAGAAAAATACATGGATTAGTCTGATCAAGCTAGCAAGCTATCTTTCTGGTAGGTTCAATCGTCCATCATAACCAATACACTTTAATTAATGTAACCTATCTATTTTTTTTAGGAGAGATGTAACCTATGTAATAAAGCAACTGTTCATTGAGCGGGCTGCGAAGCGTACGTGCGCGGCCCACCTAATTAGTCCACCATGGAGGGGCCGCAAGCAGTCGCGCATTTTGACGCGAGCGCGACCGTGCACGCTATAGCTTTTACCAAAAAAAGAGCTAGAGACATTCCTACGTTGATTTCCCCCCTTTAAACCTAAAACTTTTTTCACTCAAAAAAGGCACACCTAAATATACTCACATTTGTACCCACGTCTATACATAATTATCCCGTATTGCTAAAAGACAATAAATTAGAGAGTTTTCTCCATATAAATAAATGCCAACTATCATGAGTTTTGAGAATACCTAAAACTCTACATATATGAGAGAGCGAATATAAAGTATTTTTATTAAAAGTGCTTTGTACTAAAGTGAAGTGATATTGTTTTAGTACCTACATGTCATTAATAAACGTGTGTGCCGCACGTGCGCTCTTGCTAGTTCTTTTAAGCCACTTTAAACAGACACTCAGCGCGGTCTCTCTGCATGCGTTTCAATTTCATAACTTTTACTATTGCTTTTCATATTCTCTCTGCTAGCTAGTGTTCACCACCATCCGGCATGCATAAGAGTGCTAGATTAAGATATTTAAGAGTGTTTATGATCTACATGTACAACTATGTATATGTGATTTTACATTATAATGATATGGTCCTGGGCTCCTGGGTCCTGGCCGGCTGTCCAGCTCCATCAAAGAATTGAAGAATGACACTATCGATGTTGCCATTTGGTACGGTACATCCTGCTTGACACACAGCTCAGAGCAGCTTGTACGACTAATTGATTTGATCGATGTCGGTCCATTTCCCCTTTCAAATAAAATGTCGGTCCACTGTGTCAGCGTGTGGCCTGCATGCAGCCGAATATGGCCTTGTTTTGTTTAGTTCCAAAATTCCACCTCCAAATTTACTATACAAAAAGAAGATTCTTTTTTTGACAAGCCCCTACCTATTTTTTTAATTTTCTTTATTTCAAACTCAGTTAATTCGCTCCCATAGGGAGTCGAACATGCGTCTGCAGGGTGCTACTCAGGTGCTCTAACCACTAGGCTAGAGACCCTTTCACCAAAAAGAAGATTCTCCATCACATCAAAATGTTATAACATGTATGGAGTACTAAATGTAGATAAAATCAAAAACTAATTGCACGGTTTTGTTGTACTCTGCGATACGAACATTTTGAGCCTAATTAAACATTTTTTGAACAATTTTTCGTATATATAAACAAAATGCTACAGTGATGCAATGATTACGAAGAGACATCATAGTCCCAACTTTGACCTACCAAATTTGGGATCGCCTGAATTGAAGGAGAACTGGTCACGCCTTGGCCCTTGGAGGATTTATCTGTTGGACGACAATGCAAATTAAAGCTTGATGTTGCAGAAGAAGTATAATATTCCTGCAAATTAACTAAAATTAAGTATTGCAGGTTAAGTTGATGATGATGATCTGGTGTAAATAATACATTTTGTCATTTATGGTTGTTCTACTCAGACAAAAGCTACTCAGAATGGAAATCGGGAGATTAAAACCGATGAGAAATTAATGAGATGCATGCGTATCTCGAACTGAAATAACAAGTGCTCCTTCCACCGAGCGCATTCACGTCATTCTGAATTTTTGTTTATGCATTCAAGCCTCACACAGCAGCTAGCAGCTTACATTTGTTTATTTACACATCATCAGCTAGCACTTGTTATTGTACACAGGACATACAATCACACATGAGTCAGCAAGCAGCACGCCTATCGTCGTACTCATCTTCCCTTCTTTCCATCCCATCTTTGCAAATTAAATTTTAAGCATAGTACTCGTTCTTTCGAGGTGTGTGTAATTTTGATCGCCGGCTGGCCGCTGTGTTAACTTTAATTTCGTCTGTGAAAACTACGTTATTACTATTGAATGGTAACTCCATCTAATGATGCTGTTCTCATGGTTGATATTGACATTTAATCTGTACTTTCTCTTTGTTTCAGGTCATCTTGGATTTATCTCGAGTTAAAAACATCTTTACTAACTGTAACCAAATTTATATAAAAGCACAACATGCTCAAACATCAACTTGTACGTAATTAACAAGAGGTAAGAGTGTTCATTTAAAAGATGTGGTTGGTCCGGTTGGTCAGCGTCCCATTCCGTTCCATGGCCGTCGTCGTCGTCTTCTCCAATCCAATCGGCGGTCTCCTCGCCGGCCGGCCGGCCGGAGCCCCTCTATAAATACTAATACTAGCCTAGGGTGCCCCGACCCGGCCGGCCGGTCCCACCCGCAACGGAAGTTCCAAAGATTCCGGCCGATGGCTCCGTCGCGGCGTGCCGGTGCCGGTGCCGGGGAGGAGCTGCAGGACTTGGAGGAGGGCACCGGCGAGAGCTCCCCGGCGCCGCGCGAGCCCCACCCGGACCTCCACGCGGTGCAGAGGAGGATCTGCGAGCGGCTCCGCCTGACGGGGAGACACCAGCAGACGCTGGCAGACCCCTCCTTCCACGGCCGCCTCGCCCGCCACCTGCAGAGGCTGCCCCGAAGGTATCTCTTCGACTTCGACATGGACGTGCAAGACAAGGCTGAGGACGTCCTCCTGCACTGGAAGATCCTCCAGGAGAGCGCCGACCCCGACAGGCGCCCCGTCTTCCACGCGCGATACCTCAAGGTCCCTCCCTCTCTCCCCGCTACTCTGACTCACTACTTCATCAAGGCCTCTCTCCTTTCTTTTTTGTCTGCCATATCAGAAACAACAGGTGACAATAATAATGATGGATGATTAATTTATTTTTGTCTGATTCCAAAGCGCAAGCCAAAATGAAACCTTTTACGATTCTGTTATGATGTTGTGCTGCTCTGCCTGCCTTGACTTGCCTCGAATGAGCAGAGCATTCCAGTTCGAGCCGATTGTGACGGCATTGGCGATAATCAAGAGCTTGAGGAGCCGTGTCAAAGGTTGTTGGAGGACCTCAGTTTGGAGAGAAGGAAGACTGTGGACGGCAATGATTCCATGTCTATCTCCTCTAGGTACTTGTTCACTTTATCTGCACTGCACACCCTCCCTAGGCTTCCTTTCCTTCTTGTGGCAGTGGCAATATTTGGACTCACTTATAAAGTGCTGCTTTCCTTTCTCTCTCTTTTCTGAAAAAATTAAACTTCCACAGTCTACCATGTTTCCTTCTTAATTAGCTTCGTGACTTTTGGTTAAAATTGATTTTATACAGGTCCGATTCGAAAACTCAGCTTCTCCATGAGATCATTTTCTCTTCCAATGACAGGCCAAAGCTCCTAAGCCGGGTAATGTTCAACTTACCACTTCACGTGCTTGTCATTTTCAAATAGCTTGCTTTTCTCATTTATGCATCCAATTCTTATGGCAAATGGTGTTCTACAGCTTACCGCGTTGCTCTCAGAGGTTGGATTGAATATTCGGGAAGCTCATGTTTATTCTACCAAAGATGGCTTATGTTTGGATGTTTTTGTTGTTGATGGGTGGGAGACAGAGGTGAGTTTTGAGCATGCTTACTCCTGGACTGTTTATAGCACCACTAAAGTATTGTTTCTATTTTGTGTCTGAATTTTGAATATGAGTTCAGAACTGTTTAAAGGAATATGTCAATTTGCAATGTCAATGTATATCAATTACTACCAGTTCACCATCAAATCTGTTACATATTTTCTTATATATGTAACTATACAAGGTTGTGTGCAAATGTCGCTCATCTTGCATATGCACGTGCAGGAGACAGATGATTTGATCGCGAAGATTAAGGAGGCATTAGCACAAAAAAATGTATGATCCACTATTATTTCCAACATATTTCAATTATATTTCGGTTTCAACTTGATCACGAATAAGCTGCTATCTGCATGCATGTTTTGTGTCTCTTGTCACAGTAAATGCAGTGCTATGCACAAAAATCTAACCTTAGCCAGCATAACATGGCTGACATTTTCTCGGTGCTTATATTATTTCCTTGTAATATGCAGGCATCACCATCTAATTCCACAAATTCGTCAACGTCGGAGAAAATAACTGACCTACAGCTAAAGGTTGGGGATTCTGAAATCGACTGGAACATGCTAACAAAGGGGGAAAAGATTGCATCTGGTTCTTCTGCAGACTTGTAAGAACTATTACATACTAGTAATGCCATCATATTTAATTTATTGGAAATGTTGTGCCCATTGTGTCACTCTACTGTTAACATTGCCAGTGTGCCTGCCTAGCCTCTATTGGATCCATCTATGCATGCTGGCATCTGTTGACGAGGAAATAAATGATTTTGAATTGCCCTACTGTCATGAAGCCATCTGACAAATTGCTATGGTGTATTAACCTATGTTCAATTTTCATAGTTAAAGCCACACAGGAGTTTATTATACAATGCTGCTCATTCATGTTCACTTTCTCAGATATCGAGGAACTTATAATGGTCTTGAGGTCGCTATAAAGAGTCTCAGGATTGCCAATCTCAACAACCCTTCAGAAATTGAGTTCCTTCAAGAAGTACTTATTCTAAGGCAAGTTTTCACTGGACATATAGGTGAATGAACCAGTTAAACACATTGATATTACTCATTCTTGATACTTTTTCTACAGGAGGGTTGAACATGAAAATATTCTTCGATTCTATGGTGCATGTACAAAGCATCCATATTATTGCATCATTACAGGTATTGTTCTTCCAAAATATTCATCAACCCTTTATTTTATTTCTTTTTTTTGGGTGGGATTGCATGATTGACTTTCAAACATTGTTGTAAACTCAAATGACAGTGGCATTGTTCTTGCATACACATGCACTGCAAATAGATGGTTAGCATCTTGCATGCACACTCTTAAAATGTGATGGATAATACACCTCTAGGTCTTTATCTACGTATTGGAGAACAAGTCATTTGAGTACCTTAACCATTAACAGTTCATGGTTTTAAAAGTGATACTTATGTGCCTGAGTAGGGAAACTATGTTGTTGTGGTGTATCTGTCTGTAGTTCATCTCTTCATTCCCTTGTGTTGATGTTTTCTGTATTCTATTAGCTCGGCTACAAGATGCAGCTAATGACATTCTCCTTTGTGGTTGTTTATGTTCCTTTCAGAATACATGCCTGGAGGGAATTTATATGACTTTCTTCACAAGCACAATAACCTTTTGGAACTTGTTACAATTCTAAAAATTGCTATCAGTATCTCAAAAGGAATGGATTATCTACACCAGAACGACATCATCCACAGAGATTTGAAGACTGCAAATCTTCTAATAGGCTATGATCAAGTATGACACTTATTTAATACTTTAAAGCTAATTTTCAGTGCCAATTTTTGCTGTGTGAAATGTAGCAATGACATAATGTCACACCCGGTTTTAAAGGCAAAACCAGGTGCATCTCATATGTGCGCCAGGATCAGTTTACACACATATGGTAGACGTCACAAATGAATATCCATAACCATGCATAACGAAAGAGTATTATAGTGCATTTATTACAATCTCAGAGTTGACACGAATGTCATAGCGGAAGACTTAAATAAACGTTTATCTAACGAAGCAAAAGTGACTCCAACTCCACAGGCATTGACTGGGGGAGACTCGCCTAGAACTCCTCAAAATCAGTGGTGAAATCCTCAAAATTCTCCCAATCTGAGCAGCATTCCGGGTGTAGTAGATGCAATAAAGGAAAGAAAAACAACAAGTATGAGCACATAACGTACTCAGCAAATGTAATATGACATACAAGGCTGAGGCAAAAAGGTTGGCTGACCATACTGCAGTAAGCACTTTTAGTTGGTCAAGTTTTATTAAGCAACTATTTACTAGCAAATGAAAGTATATACCACCCACAAATTAATGAATGTCATATTCCCAACATATTCATATAACCACGATTTAGATCATGTTCAAGTATGATTATCATGTAAGGGTCCAGGCCGCTCTTGACCGTGAGCACGGCTGTTATAACAGTTTTACACTCTGCAGAGGTTGTACACTTTTACCATAAGGCGTAAAAGTTCAAAAGAACTTTAAACCCAACCATGCCGAGGGGGCCAATCCTCTTAAATCACACTACCGAGGTGTGACCGCATAGGGACGCTACGGAGCCTTTACAAAGATTCCTTAGTAAATAGTAACCCGCTAAGTTTTCCGGTTCAGAAGGAAAGCATAACCCTCCCTAATGAGATCTGTCTCTTACCAAAGCCCACAGCTCAAGAGGACCGAGCTATACCCCGTCAACCGCCGCGCCTCTTGCCCCTTTCGGGTAAGGTTACCATCCACTAAAGTCTCTAATTAATTAGCCAAGACCAGAGCCATATAGTACTTATGGTTGCACTGTTTTCCTGGGTGGTTCTCCATGTTCCAATTAAAAAGATACGATCTTGCCAATTAATTTATTTAAAAGAGTATATGGAACATAGAGTATGAGTTCGTTTAACCAATCCCAGTTGAGCAAACTAAGCATCATCTACCATCAAAATTAATTAAGTAACCCAGTTTCAGGGACAGGGGAATATAGTGGCTAGGCAAATCCTTAAATAGGAACCCATCAAATTAAGACACATGCACGGGTGGTGAAATTAATAATTATTAGGACATTTGCATGACATAATACACGTGCCTTCTTCCCAACTCTGTTGCTGCTCAAATCCTTCTCCAACAGTTGGTTCTTCAGAGAAATCCTCAAACTGGTCGTTTCCTAATCGCATCACACATTCACATGCAAGGAAACAATACATCAAATAAGAAACAGTACACCAAACAATTCCAACAGAAGAAAACAACAGCACAAAACTAATCTACACGTTACAACGAACGCGTGAGCACAAGAATCACTAAAATCGGAGTTAAAACGCAAAAGATATGGCTTTTCTAAGGTTCAGGGACTTGCTGGCAAAGTTTTAAAACTTCCAGGGGCTTAACTGCGAAAAACCAGGGGCTAAAACATAATTTTGTATAAAAACTCGAGGGTTTTCATGTAAAAAGACAAATCCTGGACCTCGGGCATAATTTTAAATATTGCAGGGGCTAAAACAGAAGAAAAAGGACCTAAACGTAATTATTTTTGAACTAGGGTGGACTGCGGGTTGATTTTTGAAAACTACAGGGGCTCTTTAGCAAATTGACCATCGCTGACCGGTACGCGGTCTGCTTTGACTCGGGCTGGATCTAATCCGATCCGTTGGATCGCGATCTAACGGCCAGGGTGGCTTGGCTGCTCGGGTCGACGCCGGCGACGACAGTTGCGGCGGCGCCGCCTGTTTCCGCGGCGGAGGGTCGCCGGAGCGCACTCGATCTACGGCTACGGAGCACTAAACTCGACGGGACTTGGCCGGGGAGAGAGAGAAGAAGATGGCGAACTCACTGCGGGGGTTCTCGTTGAGGGAAGAGGAGCGCGATGACCGGCCGGCGACGATCGGCGGACGGCAGCACTGGAGGAACGGCGGCGAGCTCAATTAGCGCGTACGAAGCGAGAAAACGGAGTGCGCGCGACTCAGGAAGATTGAGAGGGCGACGGCGGACTCACCCGAGGCAAACTCGGCGAGGTTCGGCTCGGGACGGCGACGGACGACGGCGGCGGCTCGAGCTTCGGTCAAAGGCGGCGCTAGGGTTGCTCGGGCGGTCTTCGATGGGGGAAACCGCAGCGACGGCCGAGTTTAAATAGGTCGAGGAAGGGGCTTGGGCCCTCGCCTAGGCGTGCGTGCCCGGGTAGGACTCGGCGGCGCGACGGGATCGGACCCGGGGAGGAGTTTGAGTCGGAGACGACGAGAGGAGGAAGGAGGAGCTGACAGCCGGGCCCCACACGACAGCGAGTGAGAGAGAGAGAGCGGCGGGGAGAAAAATAACGGGCCGGAGCTGGGCCGTAAGTGGAACGGGCCGGGGAAAAGGAAAAGATTTGGCCCGGGGAAAAGGGAAAGGAGTGCGGGGAGGAAAAAGCGAACGGGAGAAGAGTCCAGGGGGCAATCTTGGACTGGGCCAAGAGTTAAAGGGGCGAAAACGAACTCGACTAATTAAACTTTTCTAAAACTCAAACAAAAGCAAATCACATTCGAATTTAAACAGAATTTAAATTCCAATTTGATTTACTAGCAACCAAAAATATATGCAACAGCATGAATGCAACAAAAACTTATTTAGACTAAAATAATTATTTAATGTGATATTTAAATTGATAAAAAGGCTAGAAATTCCAATTAATTCTAGAAAATTTATTTAAGCCTTAATAAATCCTAGAAAAATTCAAATGGTTGCTACGATTTAAATGTGATGAATTTTAGGGTGTTACACATAAAGGCTGTCAGTAATTTTGCATACTAGTCCATTTGGTTTTCAGTTAGAGTCTCAGATACAATTGCTGTATTTTAATATCATATATTTAAGTACCTAAAGGTTTACAAATCAGAATCCACTTCTGGCAGACTTGCAATGGCATGAAAAATAGAATTTCCACGGGAGATCAATATTAAATCTCCAAGAAGTCCTTTGTAAGTTTCATAACAATAACAATATGTAGACACGAAGAATCCTCTGCTGTTCGAGGCCATCCAATTGCATTTAGAGAAATATGTGTTTCTTGAGATTGGAGTTTCAATTTTGAGTGGTAATTATGTATATCCCCCAAAATGCTGAATTTGGTTATCTTGTATTTTACAAGAAGCTGTGTACATGACAGAGCATAGTACATGTTTTTCTCATGGCATTAAACCCAATACCAAGTTGTTACCTTGTAGATCTGCTTCTGAAAATAGGTCATAAAGATCGCCGACTTTGGTGTGGCACGACATGGAAGTCAGGAGGGGCAGATGACTGCTGAAACTGGAACCTATCGATGGATGGCACCAGAGGTGTGCTTGAGCTCCTTTTTTAACCCTTTGGGATTTGGTTTGTCTTTCATCAGTACAGGCATTTTCATTGCCCTGTTTACTTTTTTGTTCTGCATGGTACCTTTTTTTTTGCTTTTAGTCAATCTCTTATCTGCTCATATACAGTAACAGTTCAACAAAGTCCATTTGGGAAAAATGTAGGGATGTTCTGCAAAATGATGTCCTTCCTGAAACAAACTGTGTTTCCCTTAAAAAAGACATCAAATTATGTCTGCATGGTTTGCTCACAGGAATTAGTTATCTTGACAGATAATTAATCATAAGCCTTATGATAACAAAGCAGATGTATTCAGCTTTGCCATTGTTCTGTGGGAGTTGGCAACTTCAAAGGTATGTTCTGGCGTTGAATGCAACTTGGATTACTGCGAGTCATTTGAACATGAGTATTTTGTTTATTAACGGTAACATGGAGTCGTAATTGCGCTATAGGTCCCATATGACAACATGACTCCTTTGCAAGCTGCATTAGGTGTAAGGCAGGTACAAATTTCTGTCTCTGATATTGGCTATGTCCTTTTTCTAGATAGATTTATTTATTGATAATTGTGAAGGCAAAAATGCTTGTGTCATTTTTAATATCACAATGAAACTAGCAATCACCATTACTGCAGTGTGTTTTGATAGCATTTTTATCCCTCTTGCAACAGGGATTGCGCTTGGACATTCCTGCAAGCGTGCACCCAAGATTGTCAAAACTGATACGACGGTGTTGGGATGAAGATCCTGATATACGCCCGACTTTTGCGGAGATCATCGTAGAACTTGAAGACATCTTACAGCATGTTCAGGTAGCATGACCCACTGAAAACGTTGCATATGTAGAAGCACATGAGAGCCAGGCCATTAAGCAAGCAAAACATGTTCTGATTTGAGTATTGTTTTTAGCAGGCAGCAAAGGGAAGCAATCGTCGTTCCAGGGCGAAGATTCAGAAGAAATCAGAGCGTTAGAAAAGGGTAGCTTACCAAAGGAGAAGTTTCTTGACAAGGCTTAGGGTGTCTTTTTTGTGCTTAGGCTTTGATTGGTGTACAGTATAGAATGGTGGTATTTGGAACAACACCTTGGCATGCAGTTGGCAAAATAGAAAGTTGGTACTGCTCTGATTGAGGGAACATATGAAAAACATTGGCACCCTTTTGTGGTGAAATACAGAAACATGCATTCATATTTGTAAACTTTTGCATCATGAGGAACCCCGCGTCCCTGTTGGGGTCTGCATGCTTTTATGCTTAATTACTATTAGGAGAGGTAGAGAGCAACATCATATAGTTCACAGGATATAACTAAGCATCATATAGGTTACATATATAATTTATATTATCTGACCTTGGACAGAAGCCGACCTTAGCTCGGTAGAGCGGAGGACTGTAGTTTGTGCAGCTAAATCCTTAGGTCGCTGGTTCGAATCCGGCAGGTCGGATGTGTTTTTTTTATTTTTTATTTTTCCCCTCTAGCTGTTTTTTTATTCAAATACAGCATGTGTTTTTTATTTTTCCCCTCTAGCTGTTTTTTTATTCAAATACAGCAGACATCTTCTTTATCACGTATTCTCACATGAACGCTTGTACGTCAAAGTGGTCGAGCTCAACACAATGGGCTACTTCTTCGCAGATGTCTTTCTTCACAGTGTTATATTCTTCCCGAAATTCTACTTCTTCGCAGATGTCTTTCTTCACAGTGTTATATTCTTCCCGAAATTCTATTATTAGTATAGATTTGCTTGCTATTCTATTTCTTACATATATGCATGGCTACTCTACTCAGAAGTAAAACTAGAGAATATACAATATATATAAGCTAGCTATATGTTCTCTTGCAACATGTTTAATTATCCAAGAAAATGTGACGCCCCGTTGAGTCGAGGACCCTGACCTATGCTCAGTTCATATAAAGTTCCATAGGAGTCTTTGTCGAGAAGAAATTAACGGGGCCGGGAAAAAAAGGGACGAATCATGCAGCTGAAGTGCAAAAATAAAACAGCTGAAGTAGCATATATGTTATTAATAAGGAATCGGATGGATCGCCCCTCCAAGTGGGGTGTCTCCTCGATCAACAATTGATGAACATATGTCAATACGGAAAAGAAACATGCGCCTAGCTAGATAAGAAAAATCCTCGGTCGTATCTGTTACGAATGAATGATTAAATGCTACACCTAGCTATAGATTAATACAGTAAACTACAACCGTATCTAGATCTGTTTGTTTCTTCCTAGTAATAAGCTAGTTCCTATAGTATGATGAGTATGTGTCACATGTCATCAAGCTAGTGCATGGAAATTAAAGGAAATTGCCAAGGCAGCATGCAGTCCAGGACCAGGACTGGATCGTCATGGTGCAGTGCATGATGATGTGTGCATGGATCAGTTTCTTCAACACATGATCGAGTCCAAGAAGGACGACCGATTCTCAGCCATATGATTCTAGCTAGCTTGCTTCCATTAATGATGATGCTGGTTGTTGAAGGGATGATCCCAATAGTAGCCACCAGCCGCAGATGGAGACAACGACGCTTCTTCTTCTTGTTGTTGTTGTAACGACATAGCATTTTGACTTGCACCGCCGGCGTGGATGGCGGTGGTGCTGTTGCTCATCATGATGCTACTACCACGGCCGCCGGTTCCAAGAAATGCCGCCGGGCTGATGAGCTCGCCGAACAGATTGATGCCCAATGAGTTACTATTATTACCGGCCGGCGGGGAGAAGAAGCTCGGCTGCTGGATCGACCCTGCTACTGGCGGCGACGACAGGATGCTCGGAAGAAATGGCGGCGGCAGTAGGCCTCGTCCGGCACCACCGGCACCGGCGGAACTCCGCGCCGACGCCGACGCATGCTCAATGGCGGCGGGCGAGAAGTGGGTCGTCGTCATCAGCTCGTGCGGCGACAGGTGTGCTTGTTGTTGATGCCGTTGGTGCAGCTGGAACGGCAAGTGCTGCGGCGGCGGTGGCGGGAGTAGCGCGGAGGACGACGTGGCGTGAGCGTGATGATGCTGGCCGCCGAAGAAGGGGAACGGGAGCGACGACGACGTCGTCTGATGGATCATCTGATACGGCGACGCCGCCGGGACGGAGGAGGAGGAGGAGGCCGTACGGGCGCCGGTGAGGCGCTGGACGACGGACATGAACTCGCTGGGTTGGGCGTGCACGACCTTGGGCGACACCGTGTAGATGATCACCGGCTCCCGCACCTGCTGCTGCTGTTGAGGTTGAGGCTGCTTCCTTATCTTGTGCGAGTCCTTGTGGACCTTGAGCGGCGCCGGCCGCGGGCCCTGAAGCTGTAGCTCCCGGCCGCCGCCGCCGCCGCGCTGCGAGGACGACGGCGACGAGGAGGAGGTCGTGGCCGCGCCGCTGGTGGAGGAATAATTTTGCTCCATGTTCATTGACTTGCTGATTGACACACCAAGCTAGGCGATGGATCGAGCTGGATCGATCGATGATATATCGTCTCTTGATTAGCTAGCTTGCTGGTAGCCGGTCAGTCCAGCAACACACGGCCTGCAGCATGGAATGGAATGGGTCGTCGATCTAGCACGACATGCTTGCCCCCTCTCTTAGGTAAGCACAAGACACCAGAGGTTGTATATATAGATGGAGACAAAGACAAAGAGATCGAGAAAGAGACGAATTGAAACAGAAAGAAAAGGTAAACCAAGTGAGATAGCGTCGTCGTCTCCATTGATTTGACACTAGCTGGTATACTTTGTGAGAGAGGTTAAAGCATGACATACCACTGTTGGCGTGTGACGACAGATAGAAGAGGTCAACCAACAAACTACTGTAGCACATACTGAGTAGATGGATGGAGCACAACGTCAAACGAGATCGAGCATGTACAGCACAAGCATATAGCGTCTTAAATTCGATCTTCTACTGATGCAGCTTTCATTTGAACAGGTCCAAGGACGCCCAAGGAAATAAAAGGACTTATTCTTAGACCTCTCCTGCATGCAAATATGCATTTTCATCTGCATATATATGCTCGTCAAATTAATGATCCGATGGCATGATTGTTGGAAAGTGATAAATAAACTGAAAAATCGAATGAAGAACAGATTAGGTCAAAGTGTGTCGTGGGATCGGACTAGTACGATGAGAGAGAGATGGTACGTAGTGTAGAAGCTTCATCTTCTAGAAATGCTGTGCAGGGGGGCGCCAAGTAATAGTAATACGCATGCTCATGCATGGCAGCTGCGCGCTGAGCCGAGTCCATGCATCTCATATATCGACAGTTATAGTGTTGAGCAAGTCTCGTGTTGACTCCGGCCAATTCCTCCCTCATTCTGCTTCTGCCTGCTGCTGGGATCATACACCCGTACGTAATATTCAGGCGGCTGACTGAGACTGAATTCAACCATGCCTGCCGCGTGCGTCGTCGTCATTCACATGCCTAATAAGTTATACCGTTCGCTTCACAAACGAACAAAATTGTGATAATGTTTTTCTCTCTCCCAACAATACACAGAGGTGAATTGCTTATCTTCACACTGGTGACACTAAAAAAAGATAGCAACTTCAGTTTTTAGCATTCGCTAGCAAATGTGCCCATACGTCACTACGGATAAACAAGATGTTGTTGGTTATAAAAAAGCTCAGGGTTTTTAGAGACTGAGTGGCTAGAGGCCTCTTCAATTACTTGTCCTTCTGATGGGCTTACAACGCCTATTTATAGGCTCGTCTCACCCGCTCTTCTACCCTGATTTACAATGATACCCTTGGTACATCTCCTCCTTTCGTTGGTCACTCCGTACGGACGGGGGCATTCCGTACGTACTTAGAGTGGTTTTGAGATGGTATTGAGTCTTTAGGAATTGACATTGCATTGTAAGAGAAATTGAGAATCAAAGTCTACTTTAAAAGACTTTTCCCCGTTCAAAATGTGCCTATCATTTCTAAACAGAGGGAGTTTGGCGTAAGGTCTGTATGTTCCTCCTCGTTTAATTAACCATGCACTTTTTTTTTGAAGAAAACCATGCACTTATCCTTCCGAAGCATGTGCCATCGCCAATTTCAGACTCAACCCCTATGACCGGAGAAGAAGAAAAAACACATACCTGAGTTTTGGAAGACAAACCATTTGATACTGTCAACATATATAATACGGTACCCTAATTATTTATCAAATCTTCAATCAAGGACCCCATCCATCTAGAAGTATGAGACATTTTATTTCCTAAAAAGTTGTCAAACTTTAATTTCTACATTTGACAATAAGTCAGATAGATAAAAATGAAGAAAAATCTAGATTCATATTTCCAAAATATACAATATATGATGTCACTACGTTGACTCTAGCTTGTAGTTATAAAAGATATATTTCAAACTATACTATATAAACGTCTATTTTTTAAGATTAGAGCTAAAAGAAAGCATGCGTACCTTATCTTGAACGGAGGAATAATATAGAATTTTAACCTTTACTACTAGTTACTAGCTATTAGCACTAAAGTGTCTAAAAAGATTGAATTTTGTTATTACGGTTTAGCTCGGCCTCCTAAAAAGCAACCGTACGTCTGAGTCGTAAAAGTAAATTTCTTTTCGACTGGACCAATTCATACTACATATATCAGAAATGTTCGAATCCGTCTGTAGCTTTAACTATTCCTTGATGGATCCAGTTGAGGTAAAGCAAAGAAGTTAAACCCAGCAAGCAGTAGTCGATCTGCTGGTGTAAGCTTAATTAACTGAGTTATTACTGAGCAATGCAGAGAGAGACAGAGAGATGGATCGGCGAGCGAGACGACGCAGTCAAGCAAGCAATGGTAGGCTGAGAAATACAAGTCGTGGCTGGGTCACCTCACCGTTGAAGCGATCCAATCCAAGTTTCCCCGATCCCATACCTAGCGGCGGCCTACTTCTACACCTCACCACCTTTGCTGCTTTCTTTCTCTCTTTCTTTGCCCGGCTAGGTACGTCGCGCGGGCGATTTTTTTATGTATTTTTATTTTTATTTCTTTCTTTTATATCATTTATTAATTGCATCCCATGATATACATATAGCCATACACACAGGTCTTAATAATATTTATTGATTCACTACTCATTTTTAAATGGTCTATCGATTAATAACGGTACATGTGTATTGTTTCTATCCCTACTGAAGTTGGTGGAAATCTCTGTGCAGTAGACCTAAGCATTTTGCGGGTAGGGCTGGACTCGGCCCAGGCCAAAAAAAAAACCCAAAACAAATTCAGGCCTAAAATGTTTTTGGGCTGAGCTGATGGCATATAGGAGTGATGAGTTAGTCATTTTGATTTTCGAGTGAGAGAAGAAGAGTCATTTTTTTTCAAGGAAGACTGGAAGAGTGCATTTTCAGTTGAAAAAAGAAGCCCGGCCGGCCTAGCAGCAGAGTTTGAGCGGGTTGGGCCTGATTCGGTACTTGATACCCGGAAAACCTATATTTGGCTTACGGCAATAAATTCCCCATTCGCGTTAAACCTTCAATTCCTCGCCGATTCCGCCGGCCGGCAATCGCGATTCACCATGGTGGAAAGCGATGCGCAGCACACGCGGCTGACCTGCTTGCATTGCATAGCCAGGGATCCAGTTCAAAAACCTTGAATCTGAAAATCAGGTGCCTTCTTCTTCTTTTTTTTTCTTCGCTTGTCTGCATTTGAAGTACAGTAACTACGAGCTCCTAGTATAAGACTGCATGCTAGATAATATTTCCTGTCCTCGTTTGGGTTGCACGCTGCTGAAGCCACCATCGTCTTTACCTCTCCGTGTAGTGCATCTTTAAATCCAACAAACTCTCTGAATTGTGTGCTGCTCTGGCCTCTATGCAGACGACAATCGATCTGTGGATGGGAATCGTCGGGAAAGATGACACGTTTGTGGCTGCATCCACTTTTATTATTCTTCCTTCTCTTTTAGATTGATTGGTACCCTCTTGCTAAGTCTAGCAGGCTGCTTTCGAATATACTTGGATTCAGTATTCTGCAAACTCCATTTTCTGTTAACTTTCCTCTTCACTTTCCTGCTTCACCAAATTCTCTATTCTACTAGGTGATTTCTGATCATTATGCTCCCTTTCTGCCTTCCCTCGTTACTTTCTCTGTCAAAACCCAAGCCTCGGTACGGTGACCTAATTAATCCTTTTGTTTTTTGAAGAATATGTTCAATCACTTAAACGTTAGACCTCAGTTCCACTGCAAAGTTCGACGCTTTTTGCACATACCAAAAAGTACTTCCACCTCAGTATTTCTGTATGATGTCATGCTCCTGCAAGCACGCCATTAGTGATTAGTGTGGTGCACTGAATTAAAGCTCAGGACGGAGATTCTCTCTTTCACTAGAACGCTCGACTGAGACTTGTGTATTTCCTAATACTACTAGATGGCTGATGAGTAATCAATCCCATATTACTAGCAAGCTAGTGCACCATCTCCTGATGTTCTCCGGGCGCTTCGGATTAATTTTGCGCTTGATGAGGAGTGTGATATCGATTGTGGTTGATAGAATTGAAAATGATGGGTTGTTGCTGCATAGCAACATCACACTGAAGAGAGAGTGGGTTAGAAAGCGATGATTATCTGTTCTACCTCACACGGTCGAGGGAGTGTTAACTGCTAGGCGCCCCACCACCACTGCCATCAATTTAATTAAGATTATTCCTTTTACTTTGTTCTTCCTCTCAAGTCCCTGATTATTTATGATGGCTGGTGGGTTACTGTGCTCTTAGTACCTGAATGTTTGGTCCAACAAAACTGAAAAAAGTACAGGCAGCTAGAATGGTATTCATGGCAACATCAGGTGCTTCTGTTTTTTTTCTCTGGAGCTAGGTAGAACCTTGGAAAAACACTCCCCAAATGGGGTCTCAGGTTATAAGGGGTAAAGTATGTATGAAGTCAGAAAATTCTCCACAGGCCCACAGCTCCTTGCTAATGCCTAGAGATTGCTGCAAGAAGCCACCAACTCTAGTAAAGCTGCATACTTTGGCTTCCTACATTCTCAGACTAATATAAATGATCAGTAGATTTTACTATCTGAGAGCCTCCTTTGAGCTACTAATATAACGTGTGTATTATGATGATTGCTTACTTATGAAAAGAAGGCGTTCTTGGGTGGATCGGCAGGTTTGACCCCTCCTGAGCCCTTGTTGACCCTTAGAGACTACGCAGGATGCAGGTGAACGCGAGGGAGCGAGTACTCACTTGTTATCAAGCACATGCAACCGAAAAAGGGCAGATTGGATTTTGATGTGATTCGTGACCGGCCCTCCCCTCCAACGGTAAGAACTTAATCAGAAACAACACAATATGTTGGTATTTGTAATTGTAATTTTTTTCGAAATGTCACAACATGTAGTGAGCATCATCATAGTGGATGCATGTTTTTCTTAGAACCTGGAGGTTGGAGATGAGAAGTGATCTTATCAGTTGTGATAGAATGCAAGAAGCGGGCCATTCATTTGTTCATTGTGCATGAAAGAGAGGTGATATGGTGGGGAAAGGCGGCCTTGATTCTATGTTTGGTGTCAGCTGGTGCTGGAGCTGCTGTCTCTTGAGCAAGATGTGCCACCAACCAACCATACTATACACCATGCCAAATTGCGAATGCCATGTTGAACACTTGAACTGCTTGCTTGATTCTGGTGCTAAACTGAATGACACTTTAAATTGGGACCAGATTAAGGAGGACTGAGCATGAAGCGACAAGGGGGAGCTGACAAAATTATTGCAAAGTGTAGAGAGGACTGGTGGTGTCGTGTGTCCTGAGAAGAGAAGAGATGACGAGGCTTGGGCTTGCACACGATTTAAGCGCGCGTATATATACCCATGTCTTGGTTTTCTTTCGAAACAGAATAATTGAAATTGAAGGAAAACGTACAGAAAGGCGAGATAAGGTGATGGAGAAGCGGCAAGTCTGAGCCTCTAGCTAGCCTTTAATTTGTTTATCCTTATTTTCTTGTTGTTTTACGTGGAGAAAGAAAAGGAAGCGATGGGTGTGGAAATACATGGAGTGGTCGCTCTGAAAATGACTGGAGCAGGCTGATATGGACACCCTACCTGCCGCCTCCACTCTAGCTCACCCTGTGCTGGTGGTTTTCCAAGTGTAGCTAGCCGGTGTGTTTTCTTCTCATGCATCCTGCTAACTCATGGGCCAGCTGCACCTCCTGCTTCGTTATATTTCGATTGCTCTGCTTCCAGTCTCGAGATCGGACTGATGACTTACCTAGCCTGGAAGAAGAGAATTGAACAATAATATAATTGATGTAATCTGGAACAAAGGAATATATATGTTGCTGATCCATATATTCGCAAAATCGATCATTTTCTGATGGATGTATTCAGCATGTCAGTCAATCAGTCAGTTATATATAGGAAGTTTCTTTCTGTTTTCTGTGTGTCTGCTTTAACGATTTCCAGCAACCAACGCAGCAGGTCACATGGGGTGAAAAGGATGATTATTGATGAGTCCAATGCCATGGACTGGACGGACGTCAACAAAGGACCAAGCAAAATGAGTCTTCCTTGTCAGTTCTTGCTCACCTTTAACGCTACCAAGAGTAACTTTTAACGCTGACTTAGACTATATACTTATATATTGTTGTTTCTTTAATTTGATTTGGGGTTTCTTTCTTCTCCCTCACATCACCTCTCCTCCCCGGCCTCTCTCTCCCTAGTAGCTCTCTGCTAGTGCTCTGCTCTGCTCTGTTCTGCTCACTCCCAAATTGAAGCAGCCTTCAATTCCCTGCTGCTGCTGCTGCTGCAATACTCGTTGTTCAATTCAGTAGCAGGAGCAGCGCGCAGCCACGAAGAAGAAGACGAAGAAGAAAGGATAACAAATCCAAGAACAAGAAGAAGAACAAAAGCAGGAGGATGTCGATCAAGTACTGCGACCAGCACAAGGACTGCGAGCGCCAGCGTGTGTACCGGCGCTGCTGCGCGGCGGTGGTGGGCATCATCCTGCTGGCCCTCCTCATCGTGCTCATCGTGTGGCTCGTCCTCCGCCCCAGCAAGCCCCGCTTCTTCCTCAACAACGTCGACATCGTGTGCATCAACGTGAGCTCGTCGTCGGCGCTGGCGGTGACGATGCAGGCGACGCTGGCCTCCCGCAACCCCAACGAGCGCGTGGGCATCTTCTACGACCGCGCCGACGTGTACGCCGAGTACCGCGGCCTGCAGGTGACCGTCGCCACCGCGCTGCCGCCCGTCTTCCAGGGCCGCAACGACGCCACCGTCTGGGCGCCCTTCCTCTCCGGCGCCAACGTGCCCCTGCCGCCCTACCTCGCCGCCGCGCTGGCGCAGGACGAGACGGCGGGCTACCTCCTCATCACCATCCGCCTCGACGGCTGGATCCGCTGGAAGGCGGGGGCCTTCATCACCGACCACTACCACCTCAAGGTCCGCTGCCCGGCGCTGCTCACCGTCAACGACGGCCAGGGAAGCTACGGCTCCAACGCCGGCGGAGGCTCCGGCTACTTCAAGTTCCAGCGCGCCGCGCCCTGCATCGTCGACATCTAATTAATTTAACGCTGTTTCATCCATCATATATCTACTATCTGGCCGGGTTAATTTCCGATATATATGATCATCCAATTAATATATAATTCCACCTCCATCTGATCTGTTATTAGCTCCTCCTCTCTGGTCTCTGCTGCTGTACCGATCTATTACTTTTACTGATTGTTCATATATATTGCTTGTCATCATCCATGGTCGATCAGTCAATGGTGCGACAGTTCCCTGATCCTAGCAGGTGCATGATCTGCTTTTTTTTTGAGAATTAGGTCATGATCTGCTGATTGCATATTAGCGCGCGCTAATGTCATATTCATTCTGTTACACTTTCGTACAGTATTGATGGATGCAGGTACCAGTCCGGCTGTTGAGTGAGTCTAGTCAAACTATAGAAAGACTATTAGGTTGTTGAGCAGCTGCTGTTATTAGTACTGATCGTCGAATTCCTAGCTAGCTTTAATTTCCTACAAAACGTATAACGTACTACGTAGTACGTGGCAGTTGTTGCTAATGTAGACCTTGTTGCCAAAGCAAGCTGCCAAAGCAAGCTAGCTGCTATATATGATCAGCTCGATCTCTCTCTCTCTCGACTCGAGAGAGAGAGAGAGAAAGAAAGAAAGAAAGAAAGAAAGAAAGAAAGAAAAGGTACCACACTACTACTGTATATGACTAGCTAGTGGAGGGAGGGAGGCAGCATTGTCGATGGATGGATAGATATGGATCGATGGTCGAGATCGCCGGCTGGGGTTGTAGTTGGCACGTCATTGTACATGTTGCTGTTAGTGCCACGACCGTACCGCTGCTGGTTGACCCCGGCCATATCCATCATCCATCGCCACGGATCGACTAGCAGCATATCAATTCAAGACAATATAATGCAATCGATCAGTAGCATATTGCAAGTCATCGTCACCTCCATGCATCGACAGTTTAGGACATCACAGAGATTTTATTGTGAATTATTACATAGTACATGGCAGGCAGTGTGCCTAACTGATTTCAAGGTTTGCGTCCAAGCTGTTTAATTTCCAGGAGGAAAAATGTTGAACAAATAATAAAGTACATGTCTATGAACTGTAGCCCCACGCTTTATATGGATGGATGGATCACCAAACTAGCTGCTGCACTGCATGCTCTCCAATCCAATCCAATCCATCCATCCATCATCGACAAGAAAACTTAGCTAGCTTATTGGGGCAATCAATCACCATCTACCTATCAATCCGTTGCATATGTTGGCGATCGGAGTTGCTTAGCCTTTACTACATCCACCGCCACCGATATATATATATATATTATATGATTCATTTATCAATTGTGTATAGAATGTGTTTATTTATTTCTAGATAAAATGTATCATCAGCTTCTTAGTTGAGGATCAGTGGATGTGAGTGAAAAAAAAGGCACAAGAAGGATATGCATGCCTGAGCATGAGCAATCACAGGGGAAGGAATGTCTGGCCGTCCTGGAGCTGAAAGAGAATAAAATAAAGCGCAGGGATCGAACAGGTTCGGAGAGAAGTATGTATCATGTCAAAAGTATCCAAGGAGAATGTTTAAAAAGCAGAGAAATCATCAGCAGCTCGATCTGTCACTTTTGATAGAGACTTGGAGAGATTCATTCACATGGGCTAACGAAATCAAAGGCCCAACAACGATTACGATTGCAGAGAATGAAGGCCGAGCTTATTAGGTGGGTGGTGGGCCTAGCTGGGTCAACGACATGCAAGCAGGGACCTGGTCGTCGTCCATGGAAGAAGGAAGCAAGAAGACGACGACGAGACCAGGTCCTTTAATTTGGTGTTGCTCCCACCGCTACCTTGCTCCGATTTCCATGCCCGCGCGCCCGGACCGTACGTCTCTCTCTCTCTCTCTCTCTCTCTTTCTCCAATTAACATCATCTCTCCATGCATGGCATTCTCCACTGCATTTTCAGCACGTAGCTTATTTGCTGCTTCTTGCACGTACGGCTCACTCGATCTCTCCGCCTCTCGTCGATCTTGTTGCATATATGCATGCTGGAATGAAACCTTGATTGATTTCTTCATTCCTTGTATCATCATCAATATAAAAAATTCCGGACTAGTCGATAGATAGATCTAGAAAAAGGGAGAGAGAGGGAACAAGAGAGCTAGGATGGGCAAGGCGAGCAGTGTGTCATCGCTGCTGTGCTGCTCTTGCCGGTGCCTCTTCTGCGGCGTCTTGAGCTGCCTCTTCAGCGTTCTGGCCTGCATCTTCTTCAGCGCCGGCCTGGTGGCGCTGGTCCTCTACCTGCTGTTCCGGCCCCACATCATCCGCGCCACCGCCGTCTCCGCCGACCTCTCGACCTTCACCCTCACCCCGCGGACATGGATCCTCCACTACAACCTCTCCCTGGCGCTCCAGCTCCACAACCCCAACAAGCGCATCGCCCTCCACTACCACGACGTCGCCGCCCACGCCTACTACGAGGGCCAGCGGCTCGCCGACGCCGCCCTCCCCGACTTCTTCCAGGACACCGGCGAGACCAACACCCTCACCCCGGCCTTCGCCGGCGAGGGGCCGCTCGTCGGCGGCGTCGCGGCGGCCGGGTTCAGGAGGGAGGCCGGCGAGGGAGCCACCTTCTCCGTCGACGTCAAGGTCACCGCGCACATGAAGCTCAAGCTCTGGGTCATCACCGTGACGGGGCCAAAGCCCAAGATCGACTGCCCGCTCAGGATCCACCGCCGGAACGCCACCAAACACGGACCCAACCCGCCCGAGTTCGATCCAACGGAATGCAGGGTCTGGTTCTGAATTCTGATCATCACTTCATCACCTCCTCTTAATTAGTTTGTTACTATCAGATCAGATCAGATCGATCCATTGCATGTTATATAGATATATTACTCTATCTGTCTACTCCTTGATGATTGATCGATGAACAGACCATAGAGATTACCTAGTTGCAGCAATAATATAACTGGATGTATTAGATATATATATATATATATATATATATATATATATATATATATATAGTAGTGTTAATTGTGTCTCAGTATATATAGTGCTCATGCATGACCCATTGATTATTTGGTCCATTTAATTATTTACCTTTCTACATACTTGTTGAAAATGCATGGTGTCCATAATGATACATTTTACCACTCAATGTCATGTCTGGCTGAGAGAAAATCAAGGATAAGCAAAGACGAGAGAGAAACAAGGGGAGATGAGATGAGGTTATTACTCTGATACTCTCTTCAAATGGACCTGTATTTCATAGTCTGAGCATTTTGGCCCATAAAATGTGCTTTATGAAGCCCAAAGGGTCCGATTGGTTGCTCGCATCTAGGTCCAGCCAGGCCCCCCGGATGCAAGGCCTGCTGATTGGTTTGTTGGACCAGCCTTGGGGCCTGTCCCATGGGATGCAAAAGAGCAGCCGGAGCCTGGCTCGCGGGAAACGCGGGAAACGCAGGAAACAACCGTTTCTCCAGAGCCTGGCTCGCTTCATGCAGGTGCACACGTTTGGCCCAGCGTGCAGACTCACAAAAGCATATAGCGTATGCAATTGAGCAGTCAACCAATCAAAGTTTCGTACCATCCTGCATGTGTAGAGACGCGAACCAATCAATATATGCCTGCGCCTTGGGAGCCTGGCCGGCCAGAGCCTGTATCGGTGGTGCGAGTGTGGAGAACAGCCAACCAATCGGACCCAAATAGAACGGATGAAGCTCACACAAACGTGAGCGCTCTTTGTGGGCCAGCCCATTATACATTTATACACCTTGGGCGACACAAGCATTTTTTTTTGTTTATTTGGTCCGAGTGTTGTGGAAGTGGAACAAATGAACAATGCTGCTGTTGATGGTGGACATGATGATCACTGCAAATTGCAGGAACGCATCATGTCCGTATGTATGTGTATATATATTGCGGGGGCATATATGCACGTGGCTATGGATTGATCAATTAATCAATTAGACGGTAAAACTAATGAATTAGGTGCGTGTACAAGGAGGCGATAGCTGGTGATGCGACAAATTCAGTTTTGTCAGTCATCCTGATCGCGACATTATTGCAGTGATGCATTTCACCATCTATATATCGATGGATGGATGGATTTACCGCAGGCCGGGTCTTCATTTGACCGAGAAAAGCAAAAGGTGGCCAACGACCAGCAGGAGAAGCAGTAAAAGACTTGCTCTAGTGCTTTTTTTTTACCGGCAGTATATGGCATTTGCATGCATGAATGGAGATGACCATGTGAGCAACGCCTGCCAAGTGCCAATTCATTCTCTTCAGAATTAAAATGTATATAATTGGCCTTGTAATCAAAGCTAGTAGCCTATATAGAGCTCTTTTACGGTGCTCCGTATAGAACTAGATTGAAAAATGAAGATGATAACACGGCAACTGTACTTACTCGATCCGTCTCTGATCTCTCTTGCATTACATTGATTGAGGCCAGGGCGATGACG
Source organism: Echinochloa phyllopogon (assembly GCA_033239725.1). Taxonomy (NCBI): domain Eukaryota; kingdom Viridiplantae; phylum Streptophyta; class Magnoliopsida; order Poales; family Poaceae; genus Echinochloa; species Echinochloa phyllopogon. Next base: position 215,127 of record BTCW01000006.1, on the reverse strand, counting down.
ATGATGACACAGCAACTAACACTAACACTCAGAAATCAAAATGGTGATGTGCGCTCGCAATCGCAATCGCTTTCTTCGCTGGATGACGACGAGCAGTCCTCGTCGTTGGTAGCAGCAGCAGGGGTTGCCGGAGACGACGACAACGACGAGTGTGCAGTAGTAGTCGAGGCGGTGAGCGACACGAGCAGATCGACGAAGGCGCCGACGATGAGGCCGTGCGTGGTCTTGGCGTTGGCCCTGAGGTACCACCCCAGCATCTCCTCCAGCCAGCACCAGTAGTCCTTGACCCCAAGCTGCTGCTGCTGCTGCTGCTGCTGGCTCATCACCATCGCCTCCATGGACTCCCTGAAGTCACGGTATGGGTCCTGAGACTCCATTGACATGGCCATGGCGCCACCGAACGCCGCCGTTGCTGCGGCGGCCTTGCTCACGGTACCATCCAGCTTGTCATCGTCGTCGTCTTCAACATCCACCGCCTGCTTCTTGCTGAGCTGCTTCTTGCAGCTGGCCGCCATGAAACAGGACAACACATCGTCCTCATCAGGCTCGAAGAGGAGGCGGTCGGAGCGCACCGCGCGGATGATGGCCTCTGCAGCCTCGGCGTCGTCGGACGCCGCGCAGAAGCTGTCGACTGATGAGTAGTTATAGGCCTGCTGCATCATGTGGCGGCTGTCATTGTTGTTCTCCTCCTCCTGCTGCTGCTGCTCCTGCCTGAAGGAGAGAGTTCTTGGGTGCAGGCCGCAGGAGGTCCATTGCCATGCAGAGTAGGAGGACGAGGAAGAAGACGACATGGACATGGACCAAGTGGAGGAGGATTTGAATGGCACGCCAACACTGCGCCAGCAGCAGTAGTAGGAGAATAAGTGTTCTGCTGCTTATTGCTGGATTTGCTGCTGATGCTGGTGAAGAGAGAGGTGAGGCCACCAACAGCAAGCTGATCGATCCTGTTTCTTGACCATGGCATGCACTTGTAGATGAATTAAGATGGAAATCTATGGAGGAGCTACCTAGAGCTGCGTTACAACAAGACGAGAGAGTAGCTGGCTAGCTTGATAGACTAGAGGCATCAAGCTGGGAAGGAAGGCTATGCGGCTTTTATTTGGAGGGAAAGGGAGCTAGCCAGGGAGCTCAATGTGCTGCATAATTTTTTTTATAAATATATGTATTTAAACTAGTTAAATGGGAGCAGGGCAGGTTACCTAGAGAGCAGAGAGCAGTTACGCTGCTGCTGATGGGGATTATCTTATTTTACGGAGGAAGAACATGCCTGGCCTGCAACCGATCCGAGTGAGTTTTGTTTCGTTTGTTCCTGGCCGCTTCTGCATAACTTAGTTGGCCTGCTACCTTTCCTCCTCTCTTGTGTTGCTAATGCCATGGTTCTCTCCACGTGGAACCTACATGCAAGACAGCATATATATCAGCAGTTTGCAAATTGATTCGTGTACCACCGCCGCCCATCCATTTTATTTGTTCAAAGACAAGAAAGAATAATTACACTTGGAGGCAAGCGCCAGAACACTATTCTCCAATAAAACCTGTAGCAGTTGGTGATGGTCTTGGCATTATCATAAATATATATTATTCAGGGAAATGAAATCTAGTGCATGCAGTGGCTGGAAGATTGGAGTCGGAGGCTTTAATACAAATTGAGGCCTCCATCTTCTGTTTGTTTGGAGATTAGAAACACAACAAATCATCCTTATTGATTAACAAACTTACTGGTACTAATCTTTATATATATACAAATCCAATTGGATGGTAATGATATAGCTGCTGCTAGATTTTGAGTAGTCAGTGTCCTTCCCTGCCCCGTGTGTGGTCTACTCTGTCTGCTAGCTCATTCATCAGGTGCATGCGAATGCGATGCGGCAGGCATTTCTTGCACCAATCCATCCATCCCCATCTATCAGGCAGGATGATGGGGTGGGTTTCAGTTTCACCGCCCTGACCCTGCCTGACTGCCTGCAATAGTAATCAATCAATCAGGCGATTAAAAGTTGTCTAGGTTTGCTGTGTCAGGCACTTGTTTGCTGCTGGTAGGCAGCTTGTGCTATGTTGCAGATTCTTCCCTCCCCTCCCCAGCAGAGAGATCGACGGCAGAGTTGCTCCAAGGACATCAGTAGTTGCACTGCTTTTCAGAAATATGCGGTTTCCAGGTGTTTTCTATGGTTGCAACCCAACCTAAATCTTTTTTGTTTGTTTTTTGATCAAGTGAATTTGAGTCATCTGTCATCTCTAAAGCTATAATCTATACACAGATCACAAAATAAGCATGAGCCAACAGGACACAAAGGGAAAACTAAATATTCCTTTATGTTGCCATTTCACCTCTCGTTCATTTTAAACTAAGCAATGTGGCCTTACAATTTAATATCTTCAGCATTTATGCAAGTATGGCTAAGCATGAGACCAAATTGAATGCTCACCCCTAGTGCCAACAGGACATGAGAAAGCTAAAAAAACTTTATATGTTGCCATTTCACCTGCTCCAGGAAACCTGTGACCAAACTAAGGGTCCCGGTTAGTTAGGATTGGACCTAGGAACCATTTCACCTTATTAACACTATACAAATTAGTAAATCATTTCAACCGGGAACCGATCCAGGCACTTATTCCAGAGTAACCGAACGAGCCCTAAATGTATGTAACACACTAAGCATCTACTAGATCTGCATAATCAGGAGGCTTTCAGCTGATAGCACAGGAGATCAATTTTTTTCGCGACCGTGCCTTGGCACGTATTTCATTAAAAAGCACAGGAGATCAATCAATTATATGATTACCTGTAATAGGTGTCCACCATGCCTCGCCACTGAACTTTAACCCAGTTGCTCATCTCTTATGATCTGTTCGGCTGTTCCATGTATGTGTAATCACTGAAGCTTGGCGTCTACATTGTTGGGTCCGCACCTGCATGCATTACTGCCATACCATGCTGATAGAGGAACATTGTTGCCAAGTCCTTCGCTGTAGCTTGATCCTGCAGATTCCTGTGGCCTGTAGTAATCGTATCCAAACTGCTTGGAACAGTGTTGCCATATTCATGCAAAATTCTGCACAAGGTTAAATTGTTATGAGGACCATGCACAGTCGTTAACACTGCTGCTGCTAACAGATCTACTGTATTGGAACATGTTGCGTTGCAGAACTGCTGCCTAGTTTGCTCATTAACTGGCCTACACATCATAACCAATGGTCTGTTGTAGCAACCTTCTGTAGCACAAAGCTTGTATGATGGATAATTATAACAGGGATAAGGTCAAATCATCAAGAAGATGCAATGATGCAGGATCATGCATGGCTCCGCAAGGCACATGCCAGGCTGCCTTACCGCGCTATGTCTGCTTGCATGGCCAACTAACCATGGCCAAGGAAAGAGTACCACTATTAAAACCGAGCTTGCTTCTCCTGAGTATCCATTCTATATATGTTTTGCATTAATAATATCAAGGATAATTAGCTAGCCAATCTCAATTAAAACTTAATACCTACAGAAAGAATGAGACTTCTTGCTTGAGATTTTGAACAATCAGATCAGATCACATTGGGAGAAAGTTTCTACTGTCAAGCACAGACGAAATATAACCACTCTGGCAACCTTTGAACTACGTCACAAGATGCTAGTGTTATTTTCAGTTACAGCAAAAGTCAGATGGACTCAACAACATATTCTATATCGTAATTTGGCTAAAGAAAATACTTAATTCGATGTTTGTCCCCAGCCTAACTGCACAATTGAGCAGGTTATCCGTTCTAATGTTCATCAAATAAGTTATAATGTGAAGTTTATTCCTTCACTTGATGAATTCAACTTACTTCAGTTTGTCTAATCGGTCTTTTTCGCCATCTATTCATATAAAAAAGGATGGAAAAGACCAAGAAAAGCTTAAGGTGCTTACCGAATCCTACTGTGTGTGTAATATGTGTAACAGCCATTATTGGATTTGTCTTCAGAAATGGACAAACTAAATGGACCCAATTGAACAGCTACAGGATATATGGGAATCCTAATATAGAGGCTAAAACTGTTTTCATATCTGATTCAACACTGAATCGAAATGAATGAGCCAAAATTTGGAATTTTCCCAACAGTACAATGCTGCAGAACGAAGAAAAGCTCCATTCATTCGTCCAACCAAGTGTGAATGATTGAGATCCAAAAAGAAACAAGCAAAATGATGAAGTAGATAATATGGTGCAAGCTCTTCATATGGGGGACAGCAGGAATCCAAAGGATTCTTTATTTTCATATGATTTCCTGTGTGATCCGGACCTAAAACATGCAGTATTTATAAACTAATATATTTCCATTGGGTTTGCTTCTACACAATTTCCATGTTTGTCTAACCAGATGAATTGATACAGAGCTGCATAATAACTCATATTTTTTCCCTAACTCAAAGGATGCTTGGTGTGAACCAACTTAAAAATGAATGTTTTAGTTTGTTTGTTATGTCAAGTACAGACAACCTACATGTGTTAGTTGTAGGGCAAATCCCTTCCATTATGCAATCTACAGAGCGCTCATGAGACATCATGATCCCAAATTAGGTATTTTCTACTTGTGTTAGTGTTAACTCATATAACGTGCAACCTTAGTATGGGCACAACAAGAACTGAATTAGCCAATATGCATTCTTTGAGCTGATATTTCACTTAACCAGAATAAGCTTTTCAGTTAACGCTATATGGTTATATATATATATATATATATATATATATATATATATATATATATATATATATATATATATACTAGTTGCAACAGTTAGATAGCAAAAATCTTATGCCTGGGGGCTTCATCAAGTTCAAATATGTTTGGTTCTACCTCTGAAGATAGTTCTGCCATATGGAGGTCTTGTCTTGCTCCCTTCCCCACATCTCAGTTTACCACATGTTCTTGTCAAGTATATTAGCTGCCTCCGAAATTCCTGTGACGTTTCAGGAAAAAAAAAAGACCCCGCTGTTTTCTCCTTGATCCAAACAGTGAAGCTTTGATGGCCCTGACAGCACAAAGTAGAAATTTTGCGATAAAGTTTGGTCATGATCAGGGAAGGGGTCATCTTTTGTCAGTAAAAACAGGTTGGTCACTTCACTTCCTTTTTCCAACAAACCACTATTAAAAGTTGTTGGGCAGTAGGGACCCTATTGAAAGACAACACAAGCTGTGCATAATGTACAAATAAAGCTTTTCAAGGGAACAGGAGCACGGCAGGACATTTAGACTGACACAGTAACACCTGAACTGCAAGAATAATGGCCCTGTTTAGTTTCCAAAACTTTCCAAAAATTCTCTCTCCAAACTCCACTATTCACCTATCATATGAAATCACATCAAATATCTCTCTTCGTGCATGGAGCATTAAATATAGGTAATAAAAAAACTAAGTACATGGTTTTGATGTACACGACGAGACGAATCTTTTGAGCCTAGTTAGGTCATGGTAGGACAATGTTTATTACAAACAAACGAAAAGTGTTACAGTGTCTGATATGACATTTTTACCAAACTTTCACTTTCTTTTTTTGAACTAAACACACCCAATATATGGATCTTACAATGATGACACTGCCTGCGCCCTTGGTCCAAAAAAAAGAAAGGATGCTGCCAGGCCATCTGAGCCCAACAGTTTATCTGTTTTTGGGTATGTGGATGGATGAAGAAAATATTTCCATCGATCTGTTTTGGGTATGAATGAACTAGGCCTGTTGGGCTGCATGTTTAGTTGGGCCAACTTGCTGTCTACAGTACTATGTGGCAACTGGTCAAGTACTGAGCATTTGTTCCAGCAGTTGTTCAAGGGAAAATGGACAGTATATGATATAGCAAGATCCAAGCACGTACTAAGATAAGTATTTATAATTTGATCCACACATGTTACCTGGTAATATTTTCTGAGTAGACATGATAGTATATCAAGATAAGTGATGAATCTCATGTAGATCTATGGTTGAGTAGATAAACAGCAAAATTATGTGATTCAAATATACATTTGGCCTTTTAGTTCAAGTTAACGCATCTTCTTATATGCAAATTAAAACGCAGATTGCTACGGTAGAAGGAAGTGATGGGTACTTAGCAAGGAATCAGAAGATAGATAAATGCAGAACGATCCCACCTTGCTGCTTACGGGAGCCGGCCACTGATGGCCGACGGCGGCTTGCTGTTTGGGATGGGAAGCAGCCAGCAGATCACCATCGAGTCCAGTCCGGCGATGGAGTTGTCTATGGTGGCTGGATAGACAATAATAATTGGGTCCAATCCGGCCCATTTCCTTCGACGTAGCTCCCCACGCATTTTTGCGTGAGCTTTGCATTTTAAAGAAACCCGTTGCATTACGAGTTTTGCAAGGAATTCTAGAACGTATTGATAAGAAAGTAAAATGGCATTCATATTTGTAAAACTCAAGGTGTGCTTTAGAAAATCTATAATATATTAATAAGAAAGTAAAATAACCTTGAACGGGTCTTGTTTGACGCGATCTCAACTCCAACTTCGGAAAATCTATGGAGTTCTTGGAGCTGGGTATGAGGTGCTCCAAGAAATCCTGAAGTTGGACCTAGGATTTACGTAAAGAGTATTTAGATGAATTATTTTGTCTATAACTTGTAGTAAATACTAATATTTAAAGTATATTAATTTAGTATAGAAAGTGTAAATCTGAGTTGGAGTTTGGAGCTGGAGATATGCCAAACAAGTCCTATATTTATTAGCCATATTTGATCATGATCTTATTGTATATATATATACATACACACACATAAACTGGGATAAAATGACTTGTTTATAGACAACAATTTAAATTCTAAAATGACTTGCAGAAAGAACATACCAAATTGATATCCAAAAGCTTCACGATAAAACCAAATTATCAAGGACTTTGGATTACATCACCGTGAAACTTCTCCTCGTAATTTTCACCAGGTATAAATTAAAACAAGGTTGTACATAAATAAATAAACCAACGGACGCTACCTGCTATAGTAGTCTGGAAATAAACATATACTGTATATCCTAATGACCGTTAACAATTTTCAAGTATAGATCAATCAATCAATTTTATAAATGACTTTTGAGACCGATCACTAGACTCAAGCAATAAACATATTTTCCCAAGATGACAATATATGCATGCCGATAAGTTCTGAAAATTTTACAGGCTGTGAGACTTAAATAAAAAGTGAGGCAGGTAAATATGCAGGGGGAACCCTATAGTTGCGGTAATTTGGCAAGTGCCACCCCGAGATCGAATTAATCACACATCACAGGGAGGAGAGGGAGGCGCAGCGGCGGCGGCGACATCTGCATCTGCATCTCCGCCCTCCTCCTGCTGCTGCTCTGCTGCGCTCGCTGATCCACAAGGAAGCCGGGGGCCATGCCTCCCTCCGGCGAGGTGGTGGCCTCCATCTCCTCCGCCCTCGCCGTCGCCCTCGTCCTCCTCGCCTGCGTCGAGCTCGGTGACGCAGCCGCCGCCGTCGGCGTCTACCGCCTCATCCAGTACGACCTCGCCGGCGCCCCGCTCGGCTCCCGCGCCGCAGTCCTCAACCACCACGCCGCAGCGCTCCCGCTCCCGCCAGGCGCCGACCTCTCCCGCTCCGCGCTCGTCGCGCCGCTACTCGACCTCCCGCTCTCCTTCCTCAGAGGTACACACCCACCCACCATCTAATCTAATTACTACTACTATACTTGCGTATTACGTATCTAGATAGACTACTAGATCTCTCACTGCCTGCCTCGTGTCCTCACTTGCTTTGTGCTCGCTCGCATTCCTGGCTACTGTATTATCTGTCGGATCGAGATCAGGATCTCGTACAAATCCGCAGTTGCCTAGTTAGTAGCTTTAATAAGGTCACTACTACTCATTGTATGTCCTCGATTGGCACTGCTATTTTAGAACTGGAGCCTGGATCACGGCTACATAGCCACTCTGCTTGAGCTCTAGATTTGCTTTGGTTGCTTTGCTACTTGTTATTTCCAACTCTGATGTGCCTATGTGACAATACAAGATCACGTCAATATCCGCACAACATAGTTCAAATGTCAATGATGTCTTCTCTTACTTCCAAACCTCCCACCTACCTCTGTCGCTGAAAAATCTAACAATGCCTTCTCAGAGTACCTGGCGGAGAAAAAACATCTTGGAGGGTTGCTCATTCTGCTCCCGACAAAGCTCAGCGATAAGGATGGTGCAGGGAATACTGTTGACAAGGGGCAAGTAAAGGGTGTGCTGGCTGAGCTTGAGAAATTGCTTGTGCATGAAGAAGTTCCAGTAAGTACATATTCCTTTATGATTGAATAAAATAGTTTAATACGCCTCAGGCTTCTGTTGCCCTACTGATGCTGGACATCTGTGTATTACGTAGCGATACAAATATATAAATAGCACCTGGAGTGGTGAACTTGACACAATTATTATGCATCCTATAGATCCTGAGAATTAATGCCGACACCACTCAGCAGTCTAAATTTTTAGTGTATTCTAGATCCTGAGAAATAATCTGGCTAGTCATTTGTTGTTCTACTAATGCTGTACCTCACTTCTTCACTACTTCGACAGTTGTGTTACTTAGCTACACCGATATAAATATATACACAACGCTTGGAAATGGTGATCTTGACACGATTATTATGCATCCAGCTTCCAATAGATCCTGAGAATTAATGCCTACACCATTAGCAGTCTAAATTTTTATTGCATATTTTAAATCCTGATGAGTAAGAAATAATCGGTCTAGTCACTTAGTTCCCCCTTTCTTGAGTAATCCATTTTTTGTTTTAACATGTGATCCGTTGGCTAAACCATGTTTGTTACTTCATGCAGTACCCTGTGTACTTCGCTTTCCATGACGACAATTTTGATAACCTGCTGGCAGATATCCGTAAAATTGCCTCTTCAGGTCAACCAGCATCTGCAACAACAGGAGGGTAATACTAATGAGAAATCATGCATATTTTAAAGTGGCCAGCATTTTGCACTCTGAACTGTATAACTCAACTGCAATGCATCGACAGTTACAAACTGTCAGTCTCATGGACTTTTCTTTTGATTGATATTATTTATCTGGATTTGTAGCTACAAGCTTGTTGTGTCCTCGGCGGAACCTAGAAAGGTGTCGTCTCCGACCATTTCGAATATCCAGGTAGCCTTTCTTTTAAATAGATATACTATCTGGTTATTCAGAAGCAGGAAAATAAGCAATGATGACTAATTGTTGTAGTCATTGTCCCAAATTGATGTTTCTTATACAAAACAAAGCTGTTTCTCATTTTTTTTCCTAAAAAATACGAACATACCTAAGCTGAATCGTTTTTGAGTTGCAGGGGTGGCTACCTGGATTGAAAGGAGAAGGTGATACTGAACAGCTTCCGACTATTGCCATAGTTGCAAACTATGACACCTTTGGTGCTGCACCTGTATGTTCATTCAAAAAAATATTCCCAAATATTCTTTAGTATTCTTCTAGATGTATTGTATAACACGGATTTTCTCAGGCACTTTCTGTGGGAAGCAACAGCAATGGAAGTGGAGTTGTGGCTCTTCTAGAGATTGCAAGACTCTTTTCACGTCTTTATTCAAATCCTAAGACCAGGGGCAAGTACAATCTTCTTTTTGGTTTAACATCTGGTGGACCCTACAATTACAATGGAACTAGCAAGGTATGTACCCATCTGGCAATTGAGAGACTAGGTCCATCTTTGTGTCATCTGTTTGAGCAACTTACAGCTGTGTTTTTTTTTAAACATAAATTTTGATGCAGTGGCTCAGAAGTTTTGATCAGCGTGTACGTGAGAGCATCGACTATGCAATTTGCTTGAACAGCGTCGGTTCCTGGAGCAGTGACCTCTGGATGCATGTATCAAAGCCTCCAGAAAATCCCTATATCAAGCAAATCTTCGAAGTATGTTGATAATTTCAAGCTTGTTGATCCATAACATCAACTACAGTAAGGATAACCTTATTGATATCTGTGAATTTATTTGCTTTCAGGATTTTTCGGATGTCTCTAAAGAAATGGGTGTTTCAGTTGGAATCAAGCACAAGAAGATTAATGTCTCAAATCCTAGAGTATGGACCCTCACATTATTTTGGTTCATAACAGGAACAAACAAAACACATAGGATATGCATTAGATGACGGCATCTTTTTGCAACATTTATGGCTATCACTTCTGCATTCCTATGCATTTACAATACATTTCTCACTTGGACCCTGTCATCAGCTTTACTTTCCAGTACAGATCTAAAGTTCTGCCAAAATTGAACCAACCCTTGTTAAAGATGTGCTCAAATTTGCTGTGCTGCTGGATTCTCAACAGGTTGCATTTCATTTGGCTTGCTAGCTGTGCTGTAGTCCATTGCAAAACATTTCCTCCAATCAAATGGAACTGAAACCCACCATAGGTTTTTATATGCTATGTATAAGCTGATGAATCCAATCTCATGAAGGCATAGATCTCACTGAAATTTGCAAAAACACCACGTATAGTAGGTATGATTCACGTATGTATCCGATCACAAGGGGGGCACCATTCAGAAAGATATTCTCACAAGGGGTGCACCATTCAGAAAGATATGATATTCTTGTGTGCGGGTGGGTGGGGTTGCTGGTAAAATTTAGTTCAGCCCAGTCGCTGATGAGACTTGATTTTTTTTTTTGGGGGGGGGGGGGGGGGGATCAAGTATATGGACTGCCATTATCCATCAAAGTATATGGATCGCAATACTTGTTTCTTATTTTCTTCTCGTCCTGTTGACACTAGAGTTTTAGTAAACTTAAATTTTGCGCTTTGATGGACATCAAAGTCCACACCACTGTTAGCCTGTTACTGCATCCTTGCATTGCAATGCCATCTTCAGTACATAGCACATGTGTATACCATAATCATGTCATTTACATTGATGCTTGTTTATTTTTTACTGTATTAGAAATTGGAACAAGGATGTGCTCAGTTTAGCTGTTCTGTTCTCCTATTTCATTTTACTGTCTTATATTCATGTCTCACTTTGTGTCATGTTTTGCAAACTTGTAGGTAGCATGGGAACACGAGCAGTTCTCTAGGTTCAGAGTAACTGCACTTACTCTTTCAGAAATGCCTAGCCCTCCTGAATTTTTGGAAAGCACCGGTGGTCTTCATGACGTTAGGTGAAGTCACTTATAATGCACCCTGAATCTCTTCAGTGCAACCATTTCAATCTATTTTAATATTTGTATGTACTTTTTTGCTTTCTGGCAGAGAATCTACCGATGTTGATTCAGTAATCCGAACTGTCAGATTAGTTTCGGAGAGTCTTGCGGTAAGCTAAGTCATTTGCTTGTCGATTGGTGCTTGGACAATTATTCATCCAGTATTGAGTTCTTAGTTTGTGTTTTCGTGTGGATGGGTGGGTGTTATGTTGTTGGGGAGGGGCTAAGAAGCTTATGCAATTTGGAGATAAATCTCCGGTTTCATCCATGTTACAATGGTTTGCACGATGTGGGTACCATGTTAATGATAATTGAAACCAAAATTTACTGGCTGTGTCTTGCTCTTTACAGAGACACATCTATGGATTGAAAGGAAGGAACATCGATGTTTTTGCAGAGAATAGCAGCTTAGCCATTAATCCTCACTACATCCAGTCCTGGTTGGATCTTTTGTCACGGACACCACGGGTTGCACCTTTCTTGCAGAAAAACGATCCCTTCATTGCAGCACTGAAAAAGGTTTGGACGGTTCCTACCAATGATTTCATCTTGCTCACCTGGTTCCTAGTTTTCTTGCAAGCCATGACATTGGTATTTTGGTGCAGGAACTCTCTGAACACACTACTGATGTACATGTTCAGAATGATGCCCTTGATGGCATGTTCACTTTCTATGATGCCACGAAAGCAACTCTAAATGTATACCAGGTATTATTTAAGTGCACAAGCTTCCTGGCATATGTTCATGTTTTGACATCAATTTCGGAATGGACAATATATGTAATGCTTTTATATATATATGTTTATATTTATATCGTTTGATGAATTACCTGACCAATCATCACCTTGAAAGGATATGCAGATTTGATATTCAATGCCACTTTTAAGTTGCTTTTGAGACATCATCATATTGAAGTTGCCTCACACAGCCATTGTTTCCTTGACTACCCAGGTTGCAAGTGTTACATTTGATCTGCTGTTCCTTTTGGTGCTTGGTTCCTATCTAATCGTTCTCTTCTGCTTCCTAGTAATCACTACACGGGTATGTATCATTTCTTTTAGAATTTAAACCTTTTGTTTCCCCGCAACTGAGAAGATATTACTTGCTTGAACAGGGTGTTGATGATCTCATTAACATTTTCCGGCGGCCTCCATCACGCAAACTCAAGGGAGCATAGGCTAGGTTGTGTTTTTGTGTATTAGTGCCTGAGATGTATGCCTACTTAGAAGAGCTAGACATCAGGATGACAAGAGGCAAAGCCAGCTTCCCACAGCACATAGACATGTAATTGCAAAAGTTTACTCTTTCCCCTCGCCAGCCAATGTGACTGGTTTCGAATTCCACAGCACGAAAACATTTCTTTCGTTTGTGCTAGGAATTTTGAATGTAATTTAACTGTATCCATTTTGTTGTGATGCTTACAATTTTGGGTTGGTTATCCTGGTTGCGTCAGGGACCCCAAAGTGTACCAGCTCTGAACATGGATGCTGTCTGCTGTAAAATTCAATTCCGAACACACTGGAGACGCGTGCCCTTAGCGGTAACGCGTACTTCACGTAATAATATCAGTAGGGGAGCAAAATATAATCAGTAGGGGAGCAAAATTCGTGAAAATATAAAACTTTTGGATGATCATTTCAGTAGGGGAGCAAAATTTGAGGAAATATAAAATTTTGGTTTCATGATTTCGATGATCTTTTGTTTCGTAGCTTCGTCTGCCAGTGAGCAATATTAGAACTTTGGGCATTCAGAGCAGCCCGAGTCGTTCCTAGACATTCCTGTGGCACCATTAAACATTCACAGTTTAGCATAGTTGAAACAAGGTTTTTACCGGGCCATTTTTACCGTGTTGCCCTCAGAGATGCAGTACGTGATTGGAAAACAAATCACTAATCTGTTGCCAAGCCATTGAGCTCTCAAGTAGCCCAGATAACGCCGAATCAGCAAGGCCATGGCTCATGGCTACTCGAGAACATACAAAAACACGTTGCATGTCAAGCACGCACAGGTATTTGCCGCGACAGACAGTTAGGCAGTATCCTTAACTGCGCATTACATCAGGATCTAATGCTAGATACAGCATCCTATCCTATGTGATCACCAGGTCACAGTCTCCGTTAGTCCTCGTCCACCATACCAAGAGCAGGTATTCGCCGGAAGCGTCCTCGATGCCTTAAGCTTCCTGATATGCTTGGTGACCTTATCACAACTCTTCTCTTCTTAGGCATCGAATGTTCACCAGCTATTGATTCAAAAAGCTCCCCCATATTCGACATGTTCGGCCTCTTTCTATCAGCCTCTTCTTTCAGGAAACTGCATGCATGGAATAGTTGAAGAATTCTTAGCATGTTTTGACTACACATTAAGATATTAACCAGTGTTTTGCATAAGAAACATATTTAACGTCACAGAAGCAGGCAAGTGGTTTACGACTAGCTGTCAGAGCATAATAGAATAGGAATCTAGGAGAAGAAAGAAAGTGTACCTCTCCCGGATTATTTTAAATGCTTCCATAGTTGCATAAGGCAACCCTGTCTTCGGATCACGGTATCTACAGGAAATAAGCCTCAGATAAGTATCTCATCAGATCTCAAGAGTAAAACCTCAATTCAATGTTTATTGCTACTACATAAATTGGCTATAAAGACATGAAATCCTGCTTCAATTCTACTCCTGCAGTACCATTTCAAATTCTAGATCAAGAGCTTGCCACTAGCTGCCTGGTAAGCTCAGTTGAAATTGTTTGCATGGTTACTGGATCTAAAGCAAGGGATATGAATATCAGAATTCAAGCAACACAAGGTCTCAGGGTTTTCAGCTCAGACACACAGTGGTAAGATCAGAGTGATTCATCAGAACGTATAAAACCAGACTCTAAAAGAAAATACAGCTACTGAGGATGCATGTCTGTATGATTTATTACTCGTGGACAAATGGAACATCTAGAAACACCGAACACAGCTCCCCCCACCGAAACAAAAAAGAAGAACTCATGCGGAAGGAAAGGAACTTAGAAGGGATAGCATAAACAGGGATCACAAAAAAATGTACTTGGCAGGAAGCCCTGTCACCACACAGACAGATTTCTCTGGATCTGCAAAAAACAAAAGTAAACAAGAAGACAATGCTTAGTATAGCAATTCGAATCAAAACTGTTAAGCCTACATTTTAAATAACTTCTAGAGATAAACAAAACTGTGACACTTACAAGGAGCTGATGTTGTGCAAAGTTCAGACCCAAATGATGCTCCATTTATGAATTCCAGACGTGATTCCCCTAATTGAGCAGAATACTGATGATTAGGTAACTGGAACTCCTAGGATAAGGATTTTTATAGCAGGAAGAGGGAGGTTTCTAAGTACACAATATATATGCAAACAAGTGCTTGATGTCAATCGAGGAAAAAAAAACAGGTACCATCTCTCGAGAAAAATCGAATTGTAGGACCGTCATAAGTGTCCTTATGAACAACCGCTTTTTTCTTGACTTCCTCCTCTCTTGCCAGCACACGTTCTAGATTTCTCATGTTCATGATCTCTGGAAGCATAGGCAGAGGTAAAGAAATAAAATAAAATAAAATAAAATAAAATCAGAATAACTGTTTTTCTTCTTAACTTTTGGATACGGTAAAAGGGAAACAAAGTTTAAAACCTGTTTCAGCTGCTTCCAAAAGCATCTCCTCCTGTGTCATCCGCTTCTCTTCTCCCTCCTTTTTCTTCTTAACTGGCTGGCATAGTGCAGAAGAGGGTAAAAAGGAAGTGAACATAAATCCCAAAAATGCTGCAGGGTAAAAAGGAGTAGAAGATTCTGTTGTCCATGTACAGTAGCTTAAACGCTGAATGCAATTACAGCATCTGATACAGGTAGTGGTGGGCTTGCAAATGGATACATACCTTGACTGTTGCCTCTTTCTCAGCACGTATGGCTTCTCTCTCAGCTTGTCTAACAATGACGGACGTCCTGGTTGATTTCCTTATGGTCTTCTCAGCCTCAAATTCATCAGGAACATCTGGTTGCGTGGATGGACTTGGCTTGTCAGAAGACCTGTCAGCTTTTGCGTCATCTTCTAGTTTCGGGATGACCTTCTTCTTCTTGGCATTGGTCTTCCTTAACGTCTTGCCGGGGAACATTAGGCGCTTCTTGATTGGTAATCTGCTTCACAGTTGAGTCGGGGCATGAGAAGAGGCTTGGTAGCAATATTACAGGGTTATCAGCTAGCTAGCTAGGAACATGCATATATACCTCTCACGTTCTTCTTCCTTTTCTGGCTCATTATCAGGTTCAGATTCCTGTGCAGATGCAGAGGAGTTAGATGAGGTCTATCTATATCAAGGAGACAGGGCAAGATGTGTGTCCAGTAACGAAAGCAAGTTAGGCGCAGACATAAGTGAAGATGAGAGAAGGAATGGATGAGACTCACATCTTCATTAAAATCACTGTCGAATTCGTCACCAGCGTCCTGCTCTTCCTCGTAGTTGACATCGTTTTCCTCCTGCGAGAGGAGAGGAACTACTGTAAGTGCAGCAGCAGGTGCATGGTAGTTGGTAGGAGCCAATCGCGAAGCTGCAGCATTCGGAAATGAGAAGAACGAACCCTAGGCTAAATAAATCCGCAGCAGCAGCGGCAACAGAGCAGACCAGACCAGAGCGGGGGTGTTGGTTGCCAAGAGAGAGAAGGGAAGGGAAAGTGGGGGGAAGCAAAAAAAAAAGACCTACATCCTTGAGGGCGTCTTGATTCCAGAAGACCTCATCCTCCTCGATCTCGTCCTCGAGGAGCTTGGTTATCCTGCGCAATCAAATAGATCGATTCCAATCTCAAATAAATCAATGAGCAAAGGCAGGGGGGGGGGGGGGTGGAGAGAGAGAGGGAGAGCTCTCTCAAGGAATCTGACGTACCTCTTGCCTCGGGTGGCGCGGGCGGCGCGGTCGAGGAGGGCGGGCTGCTCGTCGTCGCCGGCGTCCATGGCTGGCGGCCAAGAGATTCGAGGGTGGATTCGTCGTCGGGGAAGGCAAAGGCAAAGGCAGCAAGGGTCGTCCGTCCGATCTAGGAACGATGGCTCAGATCCAGGACGTCCTCTAGGGCCCTCCATTCTGTATCCGACGGCTGATAGCACAAGCCCGACAGGATAAGCAGAGATTCAGAGTCCGTCAGTGAGAAGAGAGGTCGGCCAAATTCATGTTCATACATACAGTATATAGTACTCCGTACATGTTTGATGATATGCATGCAAGATCGAAGCAGACAGGATGACAGGCAAACGTCTCATTCATTCATCACACATCGAGTGACCAATTACACCTGAGTTGTAGTGTTGTGTACACATCACGTACTGTAAGTAAAGCAATACATACACAGTACAGGCGGCAGCAGATTTGATGGAAATAAAACACACAGCAAGCAGCAGACTGATATGATGGATGATATTCGGAACGGAAGGGATGAAGGGGGAAAGGAAGGACACACAGGCAGACTGATATATATGACAGAATCATATCATGTTAACTAGCGGCGCCGCCGGGTGGCGCAGGCGGCCATGAGTATGAGCGCGACCATGACGAGGACGGCGAGGAAGGTGGCGACGACGGCGCCGCTGGTGCGCTGGCAGAACCCGTGGAACTGCATGCAGATGGGCACCCAGTTGGCGCGCAGGCTGCCCCAGTGCGCCACGTACACGATGGCGGCGGCGGCGGCGCCGGCCGCCGTGAGCAGCGCCATGACCACGACGTCGCAGAGGAGCAGGAAGAGCCTGACGCCGGTGGCCTTGGGGCGGACGATGCCCACGGCGGCGAAGGGCAGGGACAGCACCAGGTACCCCGCGGCCACGGCGTTGGCCACCAGGAAGAAGGTGAAGGCCGTGAAGTCGTCGAAGCGGGCGTGGAACTGGAAGAAGTGCGTGAACACCGACAGCCTCTCGTCGGCGGTGCCCGTCGAGATGGCCGCCGCCAGCGTCGCCCCGAAGCCGCCCACGCGCAGCAGGAAGTCGATCACGGCCAGGCACCGCCGGAACCCGGCGGCGCCGGAGCGAAGCAGGAGAGGGAGGCCGCGGCTGGCCTTGTTATGGCTGCTGGTGCCCGCAGCTGCTGCCGCCGTGGCATCAGTCGTCGGAGCGGTGGCGTACGACGACGATGCCGGGGCCTTGCCGGCGCCGTCCATGTGGATCACGGTGGCCGGCTCGCTCATGTTGATTTTGCTCTCGATCTTTGCTGCTGCAGCAGCGATCTAATTAAGAATGCTGGTGTTGATTGCTAGCTCTTGGCTGCATGCACAGCAGGAGGATCTGCGACCAAATATATAGCTACCTGCTAATGTGTGTGTTTGGTGTCGATGACATTGTTTATAATTGTAACATTAGATGATGGAACAAGTTAAGTAAGTTGCCAGCATGATGGTGGTGGTGCTAGCTGCTGGTACCGTGTTGGGTTTGGCAGGCTGCCCCGCCCGGAGTCGTTGCTCCTTCATTCATTCAGTTCTTACCTGTTGCGTCTCTTCCTTTCTAACTGCTCTGCAACACAAAGGGCTCAGGGCTGTTCATCCAGAAAATAAGACCCAGATAGGTTGTTTCGATTATCGGCGGCAAGGTACGGTGGAAACGAAACCAGATTGCGCACTGCTCCAGATAGATGTACAACGTATAGAGATCTGAACTCATTCATGTTGCTACAATACAACTCTGTTTCTTATCCCCGTAGCGAAGAAGAATCAGCAGCAGCGCCAGCGACAAATAAAATCGCCTCACATGTCCTTGCAGTTGCAATACGATGGAATTTCCAGCTTCCACCCTACACTCTCAAAATTGCATTCTGATTGCTGCAGCTTTTCCACATTCGAGGCAAGCTAATCAACCAGTAAAACTCCAACAATAACGGAAACATACCGTACCGTCCATGCTCATGTGCAATTCTGAATCACTGCTAACAATAGCATTATAGCATTAACAGAAGCATACATATATATGTAGTATATAGCAAGCAAGTAGCACTAGATACCAAACCCATCCACACAAAGATTAGTACAGTAGATTCATCCACAAAGCAGCCACATCAGAAAAGAGACGAGTACAGCAAAGGACAACTCCACTCCTTCAACAACCACTCCACATACTGTACACATTCTGAACCCATTTTTGCACGGATCGCTTCAAATTTGTTCATGCCAGCAAAAAGCAAACTCCCTCTAACCAGAGACCATACGGCTAGTCTGCTTCTCCAAGCATCTGTTCTGGCTCTGGAAGCTCCGGCACTCAACACAGCACACTCCAAATGAGGGTCAGCCATTATTCATGATCTGCATGATGGTAGGGAAAGGCCTCCACAGAAAGCAGAAATGATCAAGTAGAGTAGCACTACTATGGCAACCGTCAACACAGATCTGCAAAAAGAGGTTATGATAGTAAGTGTCTCTGAAGCAGCTTAAACCTTCAATTGACAATAGGAAAAAAAAACTCACTGCCTAGATTTTCTGCTAAGAACTGGGATTGTAATTCTCTCAAATAGTACAATTTACAGTGTCATTTGACAGTACATGAGCATATACAGAATTTACACATCACTCACCACCACTGCTATTTTAATGAACATCTGGATGTGTATAGATATCATTCGTTTACTTTCAGGTCCAGACGGGTGAATTGCCAACCAAAATGAATGTGAAGATTTTGTAAAAATTATAACCAGCAGCGAAGCAGTAGAACAAGAACAAAACCAGCACCGTTGATCATCTTTGTAACAAGGATGACACTGGTAACCTAGGTAATGGATCTGGAGGGCTTGTATAACATTGCTACAGGAGGCAGGAGAGGACTAGTGGCAAACTCACTGTTTGAAGTAAATTGTAGACTTCCACACTATAACCGTAGATGACCGACTGGCTTCTAATGTGTTCATCGCGAAAGAAAGAGACAGGACAAAGACTGAGAGATGGAAAAGGCGCATGTAGCACTTACAGAAGCTTGACATTCTTCATCCAAAGCGCTCTGCGGAGCCTCTTGGATTGCTTGCGGAAGTGAAAAGCACTGTCTTGCATGGTGGATGTCTTGTCGACAAGAAGTGAGATGCGGTCACCTCTGTCGAGAATTTTCTCTATGTTGTCGACCATGACAGTGTGTATCTGCAGGAGTCATAGAGGGCATAGTTTATGTGTTCAGCAGGCAGGCTGATGTAGTACCAGTGGCGTAGCTACATTGGGGCAAGCCGGGGCAGCCGCCCCAGCTAAATCTGTACTAGTTCGAATATATTCCTTCTTATCCGACGATATTTCTAAGCTTCGTCAGCACTTCTAGATGGCGTCATGGCTAGCAGGTTCTTATTACTTGCTAATTTGTGTCTTTATTCTTCAAATTTGAGGATATATCTTTAAACTTCACATAAAATTTGTGCAATTGCAGTATATAGATGTGTGAACCGGTGTGTGTTTCATTTTGATTTGGTACGTCGTTAGAGTCGTCGCCCCAGCTAATTTTTTTTTCCTGGCTCCGCCACTGTGTAGTACAAAACAGTTTGAAAGATGTGAGTGAGGCGGGCCGATCTGATGTAGAAGGTACTTGCCTCGCTGACTTCTCCGCGGAGACGGTTGAGCGTGTCGGCGCTGGGGTTGCTGGAGAAGAACTCCATTTGCTGGTGGAGCACCCTGGAGAACTCATCGTTCATGGCGTAAGCAAGCGCGTAGTGGGCGACTCTGCCGTAATTCTTCATGAACCTCATCTGGATGTCCTCCAGGTAGAGAAAGGGGATCCTCCCTGCAGCATAAATGTTGTGTAAGTGGAGGGTGAAGTGGCAAGCTGAAGCATTAGTCTCCTAGACTAGATGGTACTCCAATTGGGATGAGCAGGCAAACTAAGAAGTGAAGGAACATACTAGATACAGGAAAAATTCAATCAGAGTAGCAAACAGCAGCAGCAAGTAGTGTAGTATATACAGTAGTAAGAGATTAATTAACAAGCAATTACCTAGTCCAGGTACGCAGAGAAATGTTGGTCTAAGCTAAGGAGGCAATAAACAGCATCAATCAGGCCTGGCATCAATGAATCAGCGATTCGAGACTAGACTAACATACTCCCGAATGTGTCGTTGGCCATGCAGAGGAAGGTGATTCCAGAGTCGGCGCGGAGGACGTGGAAGATGTAGCGGTCCTGCGCGAAGCAGAGGCGCGACTCGGCGTCGGGCGGCAGCTTCTCGAGGATGCGGCGGGCGACGGCGCCGGCGTTGCCCGAGACGGCGGCGAACTCGGCCAGCACGACGGTGCCGCGCGCCACCAGCGCGTACACGATCGCCATGGGGACTGCAACTGCAATCGGGATGAGATCTGATGTTCCTCACCTGATGTGATGTGATCCGATCTCGCTCTCCCTGGGGGATTGGGTTTGGGAGATTTCGACAAGAGAGGAGCGGAGCGGCGTGGACTCCCCTCCCCTCCCTCCCCCTTCACCTCCGGCCGGCTCGGCTCGGCACCCGGTTCGGTTCGACTCGCCTGTCGCTTCCCAGGTTGGACCCGCCTCTCTCTCTCTTTTTTTTATTTCTTTTTCTCCTTCCATCCATTTTTGCACCTGTTTATGGCATAAAAGCCGTCTCATATTATATTATTATTGAACTGCACAGCCTGCATGGTACAAAACAAGCACATACATACACACACTTGTTGATTATTATTAGACTACAAGACGTTCCTGCTAGCTATCTGTAAAGTTAAAATAGCAATAAGTAAAGGATTAATGCCCAACAACAAAAAGATACGATTATCTAGCACTCTATTCACCCTAAATTGCAGTATGTTTTATTTTTCTAAATACATAGATTTTAGTATATATACAGGTAAAAGTTATACATTTAGAAAAGGTCAAAATGATCTGTAATTTAAAACTAAGGGAGTAGTACTTCTTAAGATTAGGAGACGTTGTTGATCTTAAGGTAGATATCACCTTTAATATATTACTCTTTAAGCGCTATTGGCATTCCCAGCGTCCCTTGCTTGGATAAATATCTAGAGCCTTGCGAGAGAGGGATGGGAGTGGAAAGGCCCAGCCCAAAGCACTCGCCACGGAAAATTATAGAGTGAATAAAACTGCAGGTTCATGAATTTTTTTCAAGATCTCATCCGGATCCACAAACTAAAAAACAGTCATCTAGGTTCATCAACTTTTCTGAGGTCTCATCTAAGTCAGCAAACTAAATAAGTGGTCATTTAGGTCCATAAACTTTTAAAGAGTCCGCCTTGGACCTAGACGACAACTCTTTAAAAGTTCATGTACCTAGATAACCGCTTTTTTAGTTTGCGGACCTAGATGAGATCTTGAGAAAAGTTCATGGACTTACAGTAAAATTCACTCGAAATTATATTTTCCTAAGGATCTAGTTCTTTTCAAAATATTATTCACCTAAATAATTCCTACACATCTCTTATAGAGGACCCACATGTCAGGTCAAATATGAAAAAGACGTGAAAAATTTTCACATATAAGAAAAAAGACGATGCTTCTGTTGTTTTGATATTTCTTTTCTCACCATATGATTTATTTACCCACCCCGCATACCCACCAACCAAATAGTCTAAAATAGCCCACATTATAAAAGTAGCATGTGGCATGTCTTGAGGGCATATTTGCTGGTCTATACTAAAAGGATCCTAGAGAATTGAAAACACTTCTCACCCAAAAAATCCACCCCCGCCCCTCACAAAGGGCCCACCTGTCAGGTTGTAGGACGTGAGAAAACGCAGAAAAACGTGGAAAAACAGTGCAAAATGCGAAACTTTTTTCACCTAAGACTCTACCCATACCCACGTGGACCCACCTGCTCATGATATACCCACATTTGTAACCACGTCTATACACAATTATCCCGTATTGCTAATAAACAATAGATTAGAGAGTTTTTTTTATATAAATAAAGACCAACTATCTCAAAAATGATGTGCATCTACATTTGAGAATATATCTAAAGCTCTCTGTACATGAGAGAGCGAATATAAAATATTTTTAAAAACGCTTCGCACGACTGGTCTGTTTACCATGGTCCACTCAAGTGATATTATTTTAGTATATATGTGTCATCAATAAACGTGCGTGCCGCACATGCGTTCATGCTAGTAAAAATAAAAGAAAGGAGTATTACTCTTTACCACTGCAAGCGGTATGTATATTCCCGAGCGTCCCTTGCTGGGATTTTTTTTTTTGAGGAGAATAATTATCTTTTTAATCTTTCCCTAACTGGGATAAATTGTCTAAAGCTTTGCGGGAGGGGGATGGGAGTGGAAAGGCCCAGCCCATAGCACTCAGCACAGGAATTTTTTTGCCTAAAACCTTTGACTAATGCCATACATTCTACAATATATAGATGGTTTTATTTTTTTCAAATATAAAAGAACAGCTTAGCCCTTGTTTAGATCCTAAATTTCACCCTCAAAATTCACTATGCAAAAAGAAGATTCCCATCACATTAAAATGTTGGCACATACATGGAGTACTAAATGTTGATAAAATTAAAAACTAATTACACAGTTTTGTTGACATTTTGGATAATTTTTTACAAATATAAACGAAATGTTACAGTGGCGCATTTATGGTGAAGTGACCCTAAACAAGGCCTTAGTTCAGTAATATATTGGGAGTAATTCAGCAATTTCCCGCCAGCATATCCAACAATTGAAACCAAATCTATTGAAACACCTTTATATGTTCATTGAACAGTTTTTGGGGAAAAAATCAATTTTGAATATTAATGTTGTATATTATCTGCTCGTCGAATCAACTTTGACTGAATCCATGGTACACCAATTAAGAAGTATGTTACGGGAAACTCATCATCCATGCATATACTATGATGTTGGTTACACGGTGCAAGAAATTAGTGATGGTGAGCCATCATGTTTGCCACTTTGGCGCGCACGTCTCGTTCTCTCGCGGCCATGTCCGTGAGCTCTTGGTCAGTGAACGGCGGCGGCAGCATGCAGGGCTCGTAGGCGGCGACGTAGGTCTCCCTGGACTGCATCATGAAATCCCTCTCGCGGCTGCCGTGCTCCGGGAAGGTGCAGGCGACGGCCTCCGGGCAGAGCTCGACGGCGTTCTCCGGCACGGTGGGCTTGTACCGCAGCAGCTTGGCGTACTCGGTGAGCAGGTGCAGCATGTAGTCGTAGACGTAGTCCATGGCGAGGTCGTCCCTGGCGAAGGCGCTGCCCTCCTCGGCCATCCTCGTGGCCTCGGCCGGGTGCGCGTTGCCCCAGTCGACGGCGAACTTGATGGCGGCGCACATCTTATTATTGCCGGGGTCGATGGGCCAGTAGTGCTTGCCGGCGACGAGCCCCCTGGAGAAGAAGTCCTTGAAGGGCGTGTCGAGCAGCAGCACCGGCGAGTCGCAGGCGAGGATGTACTTCTCGCTGACGGACCAGGACCTGCCCCGGACGAAGATCTTGTACCTGTAGGTGCACTGCTTGGCGAGGTTGGAGTTCTTGAAACCACCTCGGATGGCGGCGCCCCAGTCCTGCGCGAACACCCTCACGCCGTACCTGGAGGTGTCGTCGTTGCAGCGGAGGAGGTGTTGGCGGTCGCGCGACACGCCGGGGTTGCCCTTCCAGTAGGCGTAGGGCTCCCGGTCGCGCCAGGGGATCTCGCCGGCGGCCATCTTGATCTCCTCCAGCAGCGGCGCCCAGGGCCGGATGTTGACCTCGGGCCAGCCCCAGAAGGACCAGTCGGGGAAGACGATGTCCACGGTGGAGTCGTCCTTGCAGTACCGGAACAGCGGCGGCGGCGTGTTGGAGGGTCGGACCTCCGGCATGTCCTCGCAGTTGAACATGAGGTCGAGGTCGGGGACGCGGCCGGGGTAGCGGGCCAGGAGCTGGGCGATGCCCCACTGCGTGAACGTGTCCCGGGTCTGGAACACGCGGTGGTACGTCTCCACGTACGCGCGCCCGCCGACGATCACCAGCCGGAACGCCGCCCGCCCCCGGCCGCGCTCCACCGTCTCGCGGCTGATCCCCCCCGTCGACCGCCACGGATCAAGGTCGGAGTGGATGAAACGGAAGTACGAAGGGCACGAGTCCTGTGGTGGTGGTGCTGCTGATGGCGACGGCGACGGCGACGGCGACGCTGCAGTACTACTTGCTGTGCCTGCAGGGCGGCGATGGCATGTCCATGAGGACGCGTTGCCGCCGCCGCAGCTGAAGGGGATGGGCACGAGGCGGTCCGCCGCAGCCTGCTTGGGGAAGTGGTGAGGTGCCCGTCGCCGGCCGCCGCCGCCGCCAAGTAGGAACGACTGCAACAAGTTAATTAAGATGCATCCATCTCCATTTATTTTACTATTAATTTGGAGAACAATAATAATGTAATAACATGTAGTGCGATCGCACCATGCATCTTAAGTGTCAATTCACATGTACGTCGTCTACGGGGAAACGTACCCATCACGTACACACATAGGAACATATTGGATGACGGAAACAGATGGTGCGATTAATAATTAAGCTAAATGTTGCTTGGTCTAAGGCCAAGTTCCCAAAAAGTTACTCTCAAATATACTATGCAAAAAGAAGATTCCTCGTCACATCAAAATGTCATAACATGCATGAAGTATTAAATGTAGATGAAATCAAAAACTAATTGCACAGTTTTGTTGTACTGTGCGAGACGAATATTTTAAGCCTAATTAATCAATTTTTGGATAATTTTTTGCACATACAAACGAAAATGCTACAATGACGCAATGATTACGAAGAGACATCTAACTCCTAAATTCAACCTCCCAATTCTAACATCTAAACACCACCTAAATCCATCGACATCCATCCCTCACTCACTTGTCACCCTTAATTGGCTAGCTTGCCTGGCACTTTGGCAGTTGACTTGACTAGCTTGGAACCTACGACACGACGGTTACTTAATTATATTTATAGTTCATCACACACTTGCGCAATAACATTATACAAAAAAATTTATTAATTAGTAGCCTTGTTCAGAGCACGCGCGCCATCAGGCCTCCTCCGATGGCTGTTTCTTGAGCGAGCTAGCATATAAATTTTTTAATCCGTAAACAGTGTGAAAAGTTAAGAGCTAGTATCTCTTGTTTAAGAGAGAGTCTCGTACACGTATTTTGAGATTACGTGGGGATGATGTGTGGGGTCATTTATGTTATGATCGAGCTAGCTATCTGCTGAGAGCTAGATCATTGGAGGATGAGTTGTCTCTTAGAGTGCTTAGACATAGGGTGCGAGCTCAACCATTGAAGGAGGCCTCGGTAGGTTTAATGAGTGACTTGTTAGATTGGATTTTCAATATTGCTGCTTCCACAAAAAAGATCCTTCCTATATATTCGTTCGTTCATTCTTCGTTAATATATAATATTCAGTGTGCCAGACCACGTATACTAGCTAGCATACACACATCACTGTCAGTGCCCACAACAAAGTCAAAACAATGGAATTTGCATCGCTAAGCTAGCTTATTAGCTTGTTCCACCAATTCGTTCAAAAGTACACACGTACATGAGCGCACCTTATTCTTCATTCCATGGGCTAGATCTATCGGGACGACCTTTCGTGGTACGCAGTTTCGATGGACTTTCAGGTTTAGAATTTAGCTGCAGGTACGGCGCCATTTAATTTACATACACACACAGAAACAAAGAAAGAAATGATGGATCGAGATATATAGGATGATGGCAACGAATGAACGAAACGACGGCCACAACGTAACACGCACATTGATTGATATAGCGGCTGATTTGTTTTCTTTGTGCGTGACTTGCGCTGAGGTTTGCAGTTAGTCAGTTGACCCTAGGTCCCTAGCTGAGAGCTAGCATCATACTCCATCCGTCTCACAATATAAGTATTTTTCGATTTTCGTGTATCACATTTGACCATCCGTCTTATTCAAAAAAAATTAAATATATTATTTATTTTGCTATGGCTTATTTTATCATTAGGTATACTTCAAATGTGACTTATTTGTTTTATATTTTTGTAAATTTTTTTGAATAAGACGGATGGTCAAACGTGATGTCTGAAAGTCAATAAATGCTTATATTTCGGGACGGAGGGAGTATAATATATGATGCCATGGAAAAATATATATACATACATGGCGCGCGTGCGCACGCGGGGATCCCGTGCGACACACTTTCCCCGTGATGATCCATCCAATGCATGCATGTGACGTACGATGATGCATGAAATTTGTTGCTTGATTCAACTGTACGCGATCATATCGATGAGCTGGTGATCGAGAGACGACTCTAGCTTTGTCGATCGAATGGTACGTTCTCGATCTACTGCTATACTAGCTAGCTAGTATAGGTATACAAGTTTGTAGTCAACAAGGACGGGCTAGTTTTGCTTGTGCATATGCATATATACGTGGCTGCCTTTTGGATTTGTTGGGAGGCCATCCATCCCCAGCTTGACGATACCGTCATCCATGCATTACCACGGAAATTCTATAGTCTATGCTGCTGAATTCATGCGTTGAAAAGTTGAGCTAAGCTTTATTTTCTTAGTCTTTGTTAGTTCATTCCAGCTAGCTAGCTGCATATGCCGTGCTGCTTGATGTGTTGGATCTATCTCATCAGCTCCTCCATTAATTCATTATTGGATTGATTGTATTATTCATCTATATCCTAGCTTCATATATGCATGCATCGCTCATATATATATATATATATATATATATATATATATCGTGTATATATAATACATATGCAGTTGAATTAACTTGCTGTAACAGTAATAAAACGACTAACTATAACTAGTGCATATACTGATATATACATAACATACCGATGCATAGCAGTCGAGGTGGATCCACCAGCTGCCGGTGGTGCCGATGAGCAAGGCCAGGACCACCAGGCCGCCGATGACCAGCCCCACGCTTCTCGTCGGCAACAGCTTCTGCGCCCGCCGCCTCCACCACGCCGGCGCCGGCGCCGTTGCCTTTGAAACTGATGATGCTATTCCATGCCCCGTCGTCGTCGTCGTCTGATCATCATCATCCGGCAGCTGTTTCGTCTGCTGCTGGTTGATCGCCGCCGCAGGATCCTCATCATCTTCAGCATGAAGAGCTTCTCCTCCGTGGTCGTCGTCGACGGCCGGAGGAGGCTGCGGCGTCGGCACCAGCGCCGCCCCCTCCTCCTCGTCGATCTGCTGCTGCTGCTGCTGCTGCCTCTCCCGCTCCGGGAACAGGCGGAACAAGAAGCTCTTCATCATCGATGGGTAGATGGATCGATATGATGATTGGGGCGGTATGGGTAGCTAATTAACCTAGCTAGCTTAGCTTGGTTGAAGGATCATCGATGGACACGGCACGGATATGATCAGCCGTATATAGCCGGAGAGAGAGAGAGAGAGAGAGCGAGAGAGAGAGCGAGCGAGCTAGTGCTAGGCGGCTAGTAGCCCTGAACGAATTGAAGACGTAGCTAGAGAGCGCACAAACAAAAAAAACAAGCATGTGTGTGCGTGTATCCATCTATAGCGTCATCTATCCATCATATATACAAGGGCAGGCCACTTGCCGAGAGCTGCTAGATTAGCTAGCACCGCAGAGAGCGGGGAGACGACTATTCTTATTTACTGATCGATCGACCGATCGATGAGCTAGTACAGTGGAGTATGCATACATGCATGATCTTAGAAACCGAAATTTCCCTGTGTGTGCTTTAATATGTATAATACAAAACCACCTTCGAAACCACTCTAAGGCTAAATTTGCACGGTTTTAACAGTTGGATGACATTTGTTATCCAGTTTTATAGTTCAAGATTGAAAATCGAACTTGTGTGATAGTTGGAGGTTGTAAAATAGACTTTTCTCTAATAATAAATATAGCGATGCAGGAAGCCAGTAGTGTAGTGATAACAACATAGAGGGTTGATCAAGTTGTTGCTCCCTCGACCCAACCGGAATATATCGCCTGATCGATCGATCAGCAAATTATTATACATGTAAAAAAGATGAACCAATTAATACTTAACTGCTGACTGCCGAGTACTTCATTCAATTCACATCGTCCAACAAGAACAGCTACAATATGGGGGTTTTATGTTCAGTTTTATAGCGTTAAATTTACTGATGTAGCAGAGAAGTGAGCATCACCATGAAACCCATCTAGCTTAGTTATCTAGTCTTTCATCTATGATTTTTTTCTAATAATTAATATAAATTAATAAGAGAATGAGAGAAGGAAAGGAAACAAAATTAAATAAAATGGCAGCAGTACACTAGAACCTATGGAGTAGCACCATCAATTTTTTTTCGCCGTGTTGTTGCGTCACTACTATCAGTATCAGTATCACCCCAAAGGTCTCCGACGGTGACGCTCGCTCGCTTCCCCAGCCCCAACACAGTATTGTACCGGAGGAGGATACACACAGATCGGATGGGCGAGCTCTGCTCCATCTGCTCTGTTGTTTCTTGCCATTGGCCCATTGCCACCGCTCCCCACCAGCCCACCACACATACCCCGGCCCTTTCATCAAGTAGATAATCTGGAATTTATTTCATGATATTTATGACTCCATATAGGTGTATTACAAAAAATGTATTTCATAATAAATCTAATAACGATATTTTTATAAACTTATTGGTCTTTTCTATTTTCTAATAATCAAACCATCCTTGGGATATGTTTGGCAAAATAACCAAACTCAAATTTTCTTGCCTAACCTAGCAAAGCAAGCGCTGGCAAAGGCATCCAAACTCCCTTGGTCTTTTTTTATTCTCTAATAAACCATCCTTGGCCTTTTTATATTTTTGTAAACCACCCAATTCTTTTAGAAAATAGCGAAAGTGACGGTGACTTGTTTGGAGGATTGTTGATGGATTTTCTCCGATTCAAGTTAGAAGCTCGTCCTTGATCCAGAAGGACTATACTAGCCAGGTTGGTCTGCACATATTAGATTCAGGGCTTGTTTGGTAGAGCTCTACTCCAGAAAAAATAGCTCTGATCCACAAACTTCATATTTTTCAGCTCAACTCCAACTCCAAATGCGGAGCTACTCAATCTGTTTGGCTGCCAACGTGACTCCAGTTCTTGAAATTGTTAGATTTGGTAGGAATAGTCTTTCTTACCCTTGATCGATGTATGTTTGTTGTTTTACATTTTTAGGTCTTTTTTTGTTTTTTCCACATTGTTACAGTGTCATGCTGCTACATACATACCCTACTTTTCATGCACTAGCAAAAGATTATAAAATGATAAAGAAGTTCTCCATCATTCCCAATACATCCATCGGAACAAGAGATTTCTAAAAAAATTCCTCTCTACAGTACGCTCCAAATCATTGGCGCAAGGTGATCTTCGATTAGTAGCTAATTCCTCCTATCCTAGTGGACTGCAAGTCTGCAAAGGTGAGGAAGACTAATCGCGCATCAAAGAGCAGCTGCATGTATGGCCGCTAACGCCTCGTCGTGTTCCATCTACTGCTCTCGCGTCTCCATCAACAGGCCGCTCGCCGATCGAGCCGAGCGCGCCGGTGTTGATGCCGCAGGGACGAAGCGCCTCAGGGGGGACGCGGATTTGGTACCCCCTGGGGTACGTCCCCCCTCCCCCCCGCCCCCCCCCCCCCCCCCCCCCCCTCTTGCCGCCCGTGGCTCCGGCGGCGACCTCGCCGCCTCGCCGCACCGCTGTGCCGCCGCCCCCGCCCCCGCCCCCCGGATTTCTTTGCCTCCGCCGGCGGCCATCGGGGAAACCTCGGAACCCTAACCCCCACCCCGCGCACGAATCTCCAAGCAATCTTGACAGCTCCTTGCCGTCCTTTCTCGGGGTGTACGTACCCCGGGTGGTACGAGAACATTTTCGGCCTTAGGGGGCGGCGAGGAGCTGAAGACCGTGGACAGAGGAACAACAACTGGTGCCATCCATTTGGCCGGGCAGAACTTCGGCCAACCCACAGCACCGGCCACCGGCCAGGATCCGAGGAGATTGACGGCGGTATGGCGATGGAACCAGAATAGATGCGAGGGAGGGAAGCAGGCGAAAAAGGATTAACGCGAAATGTTACGAGTAATCAACGGCATAGGTGGGTAATTTTACCTCAACTCCGAGAGAAGTTTCAAAATAGTTGTTTCTGGAGCACCCATTTAGGAGCTCCACAAAATACCTGGAGTTGGTCCCCAACTCCACCTTTTTTCTGGAGTTGCAAATGTTGGAGCTGAACGCGTACGCGTTTGGGTAATAAAATTAGAAGTGGAGCTAAAAAATGTGGAGTGGAGCTCTCCCAAACAACCCCTTATTCATGAGTTTTGGGGCTTTAATTTTAGGTTTCCAACGTTGATGTATAGTTGATTGCGGCCCATTGCTTACAAGATACTATAATGATCTAAGAGCAACTCCAGCAATAGCCCTTAAATCAGGCCCTCCAAATATTAAATGAGGGCTTCCTCTATTTTTAAGGTTCTTAAAACTTATTTCAACTCCAACAATAACCTCTAAGAATGGAGGCCTCCCTAGAGACCCCCAAGAATGGAGGGTGGGGGAATAAATTTGGAGGTCTCCCCAAAATACGGGGTCAAGTAGGGGCTCTGCTGGAGTTCAACTTTTTTGTGTTGACCCTCTAAATTTAGCTTAGGGGCTTGTTTAAAGGGTCTGTTGGAGTTGCTTTGATCCAAAGGTCTGGGTTGTGGGATATGGGTACCCCTGGGCCCACTGTTAGACCAGACTACGGCGGCCAGGGCCCACGTATGACAGGCTCGTGGGCCGACCCCTAGGCGGCCCACACGGGCACCCCGACTTGGAGAACAAGTTTGATGAAGACCCGGTGGGCGACTCGTCCGGATATCCAGGGATATTCTATAACCGACCCAGCTTAGAGTCCTGGTTGGAGCCAAGTAGGTTTAGATGGAAACCGACTTGTAAACCCTAGTCCGTCAACCCTATATAAGGCGGCCTAGGGCGCCCCCATGAGGGACATCCAATCAGGCATCCCGATCAAGCATCGCATCGAACCATACAAGCAATACAAACACCACCACCGACACAGGACGTAGGGTATTATACCTCCGGGTAGCCCGAACCTGTCTAAATCAGTGCCTCCTTGTTGACAGCCAAAATTGGCTTTGGCCCGGCCAAACCGGTCTGACCGGTTTGCCAAACCGGTCAGACCGGTTTAGGTTCTGTAATTCGAGTAGGATTAGGATTCCGAGTTTAATCCCGTATTGTAACCTATTCGGAAGGGGTAAGACTTCCCCGGCCTATAAATATAAAGGCTAGAAGGCCGATTGAGGTAATTCCAATCGAATCAAATACATTATCCTTTACTTTTTATCTCTCAAACCCTAATCTCTTTCCAACCCCCATATTCTGTTCTTTGCTCGTCTCTACGACGTTCAAGGGCGTTCTAGGTGGCCTGCCGACCCTAGAGCAACCCTAGATTAGCTCGAGCTCTGACGGGGTCCCTCCCGAGCTTGAGTTTCTAGGTCTTCACGACCTCCCGACCAGAAGCGGTCTGACCGGTTCTGTAAACCGGTCTGACCGGTTTGCCCCGGGAAGTCAGGAGTTGGCCGTTGTGACGGCCGTGCTGCACGTTTGATCGATCTCGAGTTTGTTGGCGCGTTTTCGTATCAACATACTTTTTGGCGACTCCGCTGGGGAAGATTAATCTGGTGCCAAAACCGATTCAATCTACTCCGGATATGTCTGGATCAAAGTGCGACCTTGACAAAGACAACATCATCACCGCGACGATGGAAGAACTCACGGACGAGGAGCGAAAGCGATATTTGATTGCTGAGGAGCACTTCAGGGTGCAATTCTTGAAGGGCTTCAAGAAAGATCGCGGTGGTCTTGTCAAGAGAGTAGAGGAATTCGTCATGCCGGCTTTCAAGTTGGCAGATGATCACGTCGAAGAGATTCCAAAGGTAACGGGCGAATCCTCTGATTTAATGCAGCAAATTACTCGCATGATGGATGATAGATTACTTGCTGCACAAACTGCTACTAGTGAATTAATTGCTAGTATGACTGGTAATTCTGATAAAAATAAAATTAATTTAGAATCTAATGAATTACCTAGCCCATCAGGCGTGCCAGAACATGTTTTAGATTCTAATTTAGGCATGCCGGTGAATTTTTATGCGGGACAAACACCTCACCCTGGTTCGGTCTACGAACCGGTCAGACCGGTTTGGCCCCCTCTGGTGGTCAGACCGGTTCTTTGGGTGCAGGAGCATCTGGAGCGATGGTTTTGTCTAATACATCTACTTCTGGTCCTGTTTACACTATTCCACGCACCACGGGAAGTATACCCCACGGATCTGGCACGTTTCATGCGCCGATTCCGAGTACTTCTCAGAATACGATGTATGGTGTTCCCCGCGTTCCACATAACAGAGGTGATGAGAAATATCAAGCCGAGTTAGCTAAGTTTAAAGAAGACATAGCTAATACACTTAGAGCAAAACTCGGGCTTGAATTGGGTAGTGCACGCTTATATCAGAAACCGTATCCGCCTGAATTTGATTTGGTTCCTTATCCTAATGGTTGGCGTGTTCCTGATTTTATTAAATTCAGTGGTGAAGATAATAGAACTCCTTGGGAACACATTAGTCAATATATTTTGCAATTAGGAGAGGCATCATTTTATGAGGCATTGCGTATACGGTTGTTCTCATTATCTTTAACTGGAACTGTCTTTTCATGGTTTTCTTCGCTTGCTCCAAATTCTATTCATAATTGGACTCAATTGGAGCGAAAATTTCATGATCACTTCTTTAGCGGAGAAAACGAGACAAAATTATCTGATTTAACATCGGTTAAACAAAGCCGTGAGGAATCGGTTCTTGAATACTTTAAAAGATTTAAGGATGTTAAGAACCGATGCTTTAATATCACTGTTTCTGAAAAGGATTTAGCAGATTTAGCTTTTGCAGGCTTACGGTCTAATTACAAGGAAAAATTAGAAGGTTCTGATTTCCTTACTATTAATCACTTACAAATGAAAGCTATGAGTCTAGAGCTTAAGTTTAAAAATTCGAAAGAATCTGCTAAACCCCATCGTTCGAACGTGCATATTGTTGATAATGATTCTGATAGTTCGGACGATGATAAAGAAATTTATGCCGCCGAATTTGTTTGGTCATCAAAAAGTAAACCTAGTTCTTGTCCTTCATTAAAGCCGATTCAGAAAAATCGGCAAGAAGAAAAATTTACTTTTGATGTAGCCAAATGTGATCGTGTTTTTGATGAATTGCTTAAGAATGACTTTATTAAACTTTCTCATGCAATTCCACCAGCCGATCAGTTGAAAAATCGTGCATATTGCAAGTGGCATAATTCTTTTTCTCATGCAACCAACGATTGCAATGTTTTTCGACGACAGGTACAATCGGCCCTTAATGAAGGTCGATTGGTGCTCGCCGAAATGCAAGTTGACAAGACTCCTTTCCCTGTTCATACCTTGGATGTGAACACCAAGATGCTGATTCGGCCGGAACAAGCCGATGGAGCTAAGGGTAAGAATGTGGTGATTGGAGACCCAAGACCGGAAAAAGTTGATGACAAAGTTCCGGTCAGAACAGTGATGATTGGGAGAACTCTGGATGGAAAAGAGTCTCTGAAGATTACTATTAACACATCAAGGCCCGGGGGGCAAGGAAGTTCTTTGGAAGAAAATCGGTCCGCTAGCCAGGCGAAACCGGTCAGACCGGTTTCCCAAACCGGTCAGACCGGTTTGTCTCCAGACCGTCCAAGAACTTTCAAGCCTAAGCGCCCGGAAGTGGGTACTTGGAAATTCAATGAGCCAAAGATTCAAGGGAGGGTTCTGAAGCAAGGACCTACATTCTCTCAACTCATGAACAAGTACACAAAGGCCGTTCAAGTTGATCGGCCAACAAAAAAGAGACAGAGGTCACCACAACATTGGATTGATCCTACAAGTTACAAGCGCCGTGGTGGTTCTGTACATGACCGATTGAGCTCATACCAATCATGTTTTTCGACTGCTCATCAAAGCGGTCAGACCGGTTTTATGAACCGGTCAGACCGGTTTCGGTCTGAGCAAAGAATTCATGTTCCTCCTAAGCAAGAATACTGTATCAAGAATAAGAAGGAGGATGTGCAAGCCAAAGCCAATAATTTTATAAAAATTGGTGATATTCCAGTGGCTATGCAAGACTTGGGTAGAAAGCCGATAGTCATTGGAGATTCGGCTCCTGTTCCAGTCAAGAAGCCGATCAAGGTTAATGATCATGAGGCTAGCAGTAGCAGGGGCGTGAAGAAAGTTTTTCAACCAAGGTGGTGTCCTTCTGGGTTGACTCATACACAAAAGTGGAAACTACAGCGTTTGAGAAACAAAGAAAAAAGGGAACAGGAAGCTGAGAAGATGAGGGATGACTACTTCAACAACTACAGGCCTATGATCCCTCAGACCAAGATTTGGCAAGCTAAACCCGTTGTGCAATCAGCAGCACAACCGGTCAGACCGGTTTCTGAATCCGGTCAGACCGGTTTGGGTCAGCCGACCGCTGCAGAAGCGGTCAGACCGGTTTCTGAAACCGGTCAGACCGGTTTGATGACAAAAGCGGGGGCTGGTGCTTCTTCAACCATCGAAACTATTCCACCGATTCCTCCAGTGGTTGAAGATGAAGAGTTAGTTGATTTTGAGCCTTCTCCAGAGCATGACAACATGAAAATTAATGTTGTCTATTTATCTTCTAATTATTATGTGGTGCCGGAGGAGGAAATTTCTCATCTTCAACTTGGGCCGCGAGATGCTGTGTTTCAGAAGCCTAGTGAATCAGAAAATCATCTCAAGGCTTTGTATATGAGAGGGCACATCAACGAGAAGCCAATTTCTCGTATGTTGGTTGATGGTGGAGCCATTGTGAATCTCATGCCATACTCTCTCTACAAGAAAATTGGCGGGAAAGACGAAGAACTGATCAAGACAAACATGACGGTCAGTGGAGTTGGTGGAGGTGATCCCATTGGTGCCAAGGGGGTAGCTTCTATGGAGTTGACCGTCGGGAGCAAGACTATTGCTACGGCTTTCTTCGTCTCCGAGGTGCAAGGTAACTTCAGTTTAATCCTTGGTCGAGATTGGATTCATGCAAATAAATGTATTCCATCTACCTTGCATCAATATCTCATTCAGTGGATCGGCGACGAAGTTGAGATTGTCCTTGGTGACAATTCTTCCTTTGTTGCAACGGCCGATTCCGACTCTCTTAGTGCAAATGAGAAGGTCCAATGTTTGTCGGGCATGGATTTGACCGACTATGAGCTGATCAGTTGCACTAAGGATGGTTTTATTCCGGCTACATTAAAGCCGATGGAAAATCGGTTGAATTACTTGCTGTAATTAATGAAGCAACAAAATCAACAGAGACAAACCGGTCAGACCGCTTCTGGAAACCGGTCAGACCGGTTTGGATCTGAACAGCGCCGATCGAGCCAAACCGGTTTGCGTCTGGACAGTGGCTTCAAGACCGAATTGATCATTATCGAGAACATTCGGTCGGTACATTCGGAGCCATTGAAGATCTTGGTGATATGGATAAGCTGGGTCAAGGTTTTACATCAGCTTATCCTTTAGAAAAAATAGATATTGGTGATGGTACTATTCCTAGGCCTACTTTTGTAAACAAAAATTTATCGGCTGAGTTTAAAGCCGAATTAATAAATTTGTTAAAAGAGCATGTCGATTGTTTTGCTTGGGAGTACCGTGAGATGCCTGGTTTAAGTCGTGACTTAGTTGAGCATCGTTTACCAATAAAAGCCGGTTTTAGACCTTTTAAACAATCGGCTAGACGTTTTAATCCCGCTATTTATGACCGAATAAAAGAAGAGATTAATCGTTTATTAGATGCTGGTTTTATTCGGACTTGTCGTTATGCGGAGTGGATTTCTAATATTGTTCCCGTTGAAAAGAAAGATTCGGGAAAACTTAGAGTTTGTATTGATTTTAGAGATCTTAATAAAGCCACTCCAAAAGATTCATATCCCATGCCTATAGCCGATGTCTTAATCAATGAAGCTTCTGGACATCGTGTTGTTAGTTTTCTTGATGGTAATGCCGGATATAATCAAATCTTCATGGCCGAAGAGGATATGCACAAAACGGCCTTTCAATGTCCGGGATTTATTGGTTTATTTGAGTGGGTAGTTATGACCTTTGGATTAAAGAATGCCGGTGCAACTTATCAAAGAGCTATGAATTTAATCTTTCATGATTTACTTGGTGTTATTGTGGAAGTGTATATTGATGATATTGTAGTTAAATCGGATGGTTTGGATTCTCATTTAGCCGATTTAAAACTTGCTCTTGAGAGGATGCGACGGTATGGCTTGAAGATGAATCCACTCAAATGTGCTTTTGGTGTTTCGGCTGGAAAGTTTCTTGGGTTTGTTATTCATGAGAACGGCATAGAAGTTGATCCCAAGAGAATTGAAGCTATGAAGAAAGTCGAAGCTCCTACTTGCAAGAAGGATTTACAAAAGTTTCTAGGCAAGGTAAATTTCTTGAGAAGATTTATAATTAACTTGTCTGGAAGGTTTGATGCTTTTACTCCTTTACTTCGGCTAAAGAATGAAGCCGATTTTACTTGGGGGGCAAAACAGCAAGAAGCTTTTGAGAAGATCAAAGAGTACTTGTCTTCACCACCGGTGCTTAGGGCGCCTAAGCGGAGAGTTCCATTCAGACTTTATGTGGCGGCTGAAGATAGAACTATTGGAGCTGTCTTGACTCAAGAAATCGGCAACAAGGAGCATGTGATCGCTTATGTAAGCCGACGGCTCATTGATGCAGAAACAAGGTATACTTTCATTGAGAAGTTGTGTTTATCCTTGTACCATGCTTGTACTCAATTGAGGCATTATTTACTATCTAGCACTTGCATCGTGTTGTGTCAAACCGATGTAATTAAACATATGTTGCAAAAGCCGATTTCTAGCGGAAGAATCGGTAAGTGGGCTTATGCTTTAGTTGAGTATGATTTGGCTTGTGAACCTTTAAAATCAATGAAAGGCCAAATTGTAGCTGATTTTATTGTTGAACATCGGATAAATGATACTTGTGAGTTCGACGTCGGCTATGTTGCTTGTACACCATGGAGATTATACTTTGATGGATCGGTTTGCAATGATGGACAAGGAATTGGAGCTGTTTTGATCTCTCCAAGTGGTGCCGTTTTTGAGTTTTCAAACCGATTGGAAGAAAAGCGAACCAATAATCAAGTTGAATATGAAGCTCTTCTATTTGGCTTGGAATTTTTGCAAGACATGGGAGTAAAACATGTTGGGGCTTTTGGTGATTCGCTCCTGGTGGTACAACAAGTATCAAAGGTATGCCAATGCTATAATGGTTCATTAAATGCATATCTTGATAGATGTCTCGATATCATTGCTTCTTTTGATGAATTTACTATCAAACATATTCCAAGAGAGGAGAATGGTAAGGCAAATACTCTGGCTCAGAAAGCATCTGGTTATATGGTTGCAAAGAAATATTTCTATCTCCAAAAACCGATGCAAACAAAGGCCGAGATTCTGGTTCTGGACGAACCGGTCGCACCGGTTTCAGAAACCGGTCAGACCGGTTTGAATGACAGAACCGGTCTGACCGGTTCTGAAAGCGGTCTGACCGCTTTGTCCCCTGACAGAAGCGAAAATGTTTTGGATAATGCTAATCAATCCAAAATTGAAGATCAGGATTGGAGAGTGCCTATTATTACTTATTTGAAAGATCCTGGTCGTGGTGCGGAAAGAAATATTCGGCGAACATCATTTAAATATGTTTTGCTTGACGATGAACTTTATCGTCGAAACGCCGAAGATTTGTTGTTGAAATGTCTTGATTCGGATCAGGCCAAAGTTGCCATGGGTGAGGTCCATGAAGGTATTTGTGGTACACATCAATCGGCTCCAAAGATGAAGTGGTTACTTAGACGAGCCGGTTTCTATTGGCCTACTATGATGACGGATTGTTTCAAGTATTACAAGGGATGTGAAGAATGTCAGAAGTTTGGAAATTTACAACTTGTTCCTGCTGCATTGATGCATCCTATTATTAAGCCATGGCCGTTCCGAGGTTGGGGATTGGATTTTATTGGACAAATTAATCCTCCATCATCAAAAGGACATCGTTTCGTGTTGGTTGCCACTGATTATTTCACTAAGTGGACCGAAGCGATTCCTTTGAAGAATATGACACACCGAGAGGTAATTGAGTTTGTTACACAAAATATTATTCATAGATTCGGTATTCCTCAAACTTTGACAACGGATCAAGGTACTTCCTTTATGTCTAAAGAAGTACGTGAATTTGCCGAATCCTATAGAATTAAATTGCTCAATTCATCTCCATATTACGCTCAGGCTAATGGACAAGCCGAGTCAAGTAACAAAACTTTGATCAAGTTAAACAAGAAAAAGATAGAAGATAGTCCTAAGCGGTGGCACGAAGTTTTATCTGAGGCATTATGGGCTCATCGTATATCTAGACACGGTGCTACTAAGGTTACTCCTTTTGAGCTTGTTTATGGTCAAGAGGCCGTTTTACCTGTTGAGGTGAATCTGGACGCTTATAGATTGGCTAAGCAAAACGACCTTGATGCTGTTGATTACCACAACTTGATGTTGGACAATATTGATGAGGTAACCGACAAGCGATTGAAAGCTTTGAAGGAAATTGAGAAAGATAAGCTTCGAGTTGCTAAAGCTTATAACAGGAAGGTGCGAGGAAAGTATTTTCAAATTGGTGAACTTGTTTGGAAGACGATCTTGCCTATTGGGACAAAAAGCAACAAGTTTGGTAAATGGTCACCAAGTTGGGAAGGGCCTTATAGAGTTGTCAAAGTCATTTTTGGGAATTCTTACATGTTAGAGACACTCAAAGGAGATCATTTGCCTAAAGCTATCAATGGAAGATACTTGAAGATATTCTATCCGAGTGTTTGGCAAGATGCATGAAGACCAATGGCCGATATATTGTTTATATCGCCCTTAGTATAATTTTTAGCTCCTGAGTTATGAAATACTTGCTTTTTAGTTCTCAAGTTCACTAAAAACGCAGGGGGGCATGTGTTGACAGCCAAAATTGGCTTTGGCCCGGCCAAACCGGTCTGACCGGTTTGCCAAACCGGTCAGACCGGTTTAGGTTCTGTAATTCGAGTAGGATTAGGATTCCGAGTTTAATCCCGTATTGTAACCTATTCGGAAGGGGTAAGACTTCCCCGGCCTATAAATATAAAGGCTAGAAGGCCGATTGAGGTAATTCCAATCGAATCAAATACATTATCCTTTACTTTTTATCTCTCAAACCCTAATCTCTTTCCAACCCCCATATTCTGTTCTTTGCTCGTCTCTACGACGTTCAAGGGCGTTCTAGGTGGCCTGCCGACCCTAGAGCAACCCTAGATTAGCTCGAGCTCTGACGGGGTCCCTCCCGAGCTTGAGTTTCTAGGTCTTCACGACCTCCCGACCAGAAGCGGTGTGACCGGTTCTGTAAACCGGTCTGACCGGTTTGCCCCGGGAAGTCAGGAGTTGGCCGTTGTGACGGCCGTGCTGCACGTTTGATCGATCTCGAGTTTGTTGGCGCGTTTTCGTGTCAACACTCCTGTGTACCATCAAGTCACTAGTTCATCAATCGCCCCTCCTACAAATCAACCACTCGGGTACCTCCAGGTGGATTGCCGGTCCTAAGGTCCGACAGTTGGCGCGCCAGGTAGCGGTAGATTGGTGAGCTTTTTCGATTTGAAAACACCGTTGGCTTGATGACAGATCAATCTACGTCGTCTTTCCCGCATGCGTGGAGGCGCGCCCTGAAGAAATTTTATATTCGATCTGAAAACCCGCCCAACCCACCCTGATCTCGAGGCAATGGCGAATTTCAAGCTAGATGGCGTGGCATGCTCGCCGACTTCCGCGTCTCTGCAATGTTTGGAGGAGTCCTAGACGAAACAGAGTTTCGCAGGAATCGCATGCAGCATGCTGCATTAATCCGATCGGCTTCAGGATCGATGGGACATGTTTCTCATCCCACGGAAGACTCCAGTACTCGGCAAAGCAGGGAAAGCCCTCAGGCGATTTTTCCATCCGAAGCCAACTCGGTGGACAGCAGCACATCAATCTTCTGTTGCTCCCTGCCGATCGTCCAACACGACAAGCAAATAAAAAACTACTACAAGGCTTGCATGCAAGTCCTACGGAAAAAAAAAGAGCAAGAGAGATGCATGCGCATGCATCGATCTTTAAAAAACTAAGCAGCCTGGCTACTCGGCTCGATCGCTGGTCCGGGATAAATTCCGACTAGTCGGCTTCATGGACAGACACGTCATCGTGCAGGACAACTACTCGGGCACCAAACAAGCTAAGTATTTGTTATTTTAATTTATTTTATTCCTACGGCAAAAATAGATCGTCATGTGCATAGTTTTTTTTTCTCCCTGTCTATCAGACAACCGCCGACCTGCATTAATATCTCAACGACAGCCATGAGCTCGTCTACAGATAAAATTGCTCATGCAAGCAAATAGACTCGGCATGCCCGATGCACTATACCCAAAGTCTAAACACCCGCAAGCGTACTCGGCTGGGACCCTACCTACGACTAAGCCTCCATGCAGAGCATCGTAGCATGTAGGAGAGCTGCCTCCATGAGAGCTCCAGCCAGATCGCCACCCCAGTCCTTAGTGCGTGTCATGATAATGGTGAAGTGCCCAAGATCGTCAATTCGACAAAAATCATCCAAACGAAAAGCTACAAGCTCAAAAGTACTTATTACAAATAAATTTACTATCGTTTCTCCAAAATACAACCATTTTTTCTCTCCCTCACAGGTACAGTGGCGTTTCCTTCGTCGCGCGGCCGACCTCGCATGCTCGGGGGCTGGCGCGCGCGGCGACTCGGCGTTTCCTCTCGTCGCGCGGCCGACCTCGCATGCTCGGGGGCTGGCGCACGCGTGACTCGGCGTTTCCTTCGTCGCACGGCCGACCTCGCATGCTCGGGGGCTGGCGCGTCCGGTGACTCGGCGTTCTTCCGTCGTGCAGCCAACCTCGCATCCTCGGGGGCTGGTGCACGCGGCGACTCAGCGTTCCTTCCGTCGCGCGGCCGACCTCGCATACTCGGGGGCTGGCGCGCGCGGCGACTCGGCGTTTCCTTCGTCGCCCGGCCGACCTCGCATGCTCGGGGGCTGGCGCGCGTGGCGACTCGGCGTTTCCTCTCGTCGTGCGGCCAAGAGCAACTTAACTGAGCTATGGCTCTAACCTGTTGCTCTTGCCCGGACGACTCGGCGTTTCTTCGCGGCTGGCATGGGCGGCAACTCGGCGTTTCTTCGCGTCGCTCGGCCGACCTCGCAAGCTCGGGGGCTGGCGCGGGCGGCAACTCGGCGTTACCTCTCGTCGCGCGCCGACCTCGCAAGCTTGGAGGTTGGTGCACGCGGCGGATCGACGTTCACCTCCTTTTTGCGACAACATGTTGTCCGACTTCTTTTTTGGAGCCTCGGCCTGCTTATACTAACCAACCCAACGCTCGGGGCTACTGTATACAGTGCTCCTAATCGTCGCCCTGTACTCGACCCTCATGAGGACCGACCGACTACCTCGAAAGACTCGGCGTCATGTTGGGTGTTCTCTCTTTTTTTAGCACCGCCCACCCTTGTGCCGACTACATGTTGAAGCAACTTCAGCCGACTACATTGGCCTCGTTCCTTCATCAAGCAGTTCGACACGCGCCTGCACGTTGCTCGGGGGCTTGTGGGATATGGGTACCCTGGGCCCACTGTCAGACCAGACTACGGCGGCCAGGGCCCACATCTGACAGGCTCATGGGCCGACCCCTAGGCGGCCCACACGGGCACCCCGACTTGGAGAACCAGTTTGATGAAGACCCGTTGGGCGACTCGTCCGGATATCCAGGGATATTTTGTAACCGACCCGGCTTAGAGTCCTGGTCGGAGCCAAGTAGGTTTAGAAGGAAACCGACTTGTAAACCCTAGTCCTCAACCCTATATAAGGCGGCCTAGGGCACCCCCGCGAGGGACATCCAATCAGGCATCCCGATCAAGCATCGCATCGAACCATACAAGCAATACAAACACCACCACCGACAAGGACGTAGGGTATTATATCTCCGGGTAGCCCGAACCTGTCTAAATCAGTGCCTCCTGTGTACCATCAAGTCACTAGTTCATCAATCGCCCCTCCTACAAATCAACCACTCGGGTACCCTCAGGTGGATTGCCGGTCCTAAGGTCCGACATGGGTGTTGCTATCGATCGACTGCCCTGTCCAACACGGCCCTTTCTCAGCTGGGCATGACATCGGTCACCATGGATCGATCGCTTTTGGAGACAAGAGATTTGTATGCATACGACCCTCGGAATGGTTTACTTTTCTTGTTTTATCTCCAACTGAGTCAGGGAATGATCAATACCGGTATGCGTACCTCGATCAAGCTCCCGATTTGTGGATCACATATATTGAATTGAAGCCACACCACTATATCTATCTATATCTATCTAGAGCATCTCCAAAAACACTAGTTTTGGGATTGCCAAAAACTATTTGGAGCAAAATAAAGTCTCTTGTTTAACAGTTCCAAAAAAAATGCAATGCTTCCACATCATCAATATGTGGGCCCAGTGTTTGACTTTTCGCTGCGTGAACAGCAAACCATGAACAATACCGTGAAATTAGGAGGATTGGGAGTGCAGAAAGCTGCCCAAAATTAAATCTAGCCCACTTTGACTCTTTTTTTGGACTGCAGCAAGATTGGGAGTACCTTTTGAAAACTGTTGGAGAAGAGTTTTTTACTCTAGATCAAAATATCTTTTGGATATGTATTTTGGGCACTCTTAAAGATGCTCGAAGGGGGCAAGGGGACAAAAGTGAGTGTAGCTCAATCGCTTAGATTCGAATTTCTCATGCTCAACCTTTAATGGTAGGCGCCACGTGCATTAAGGATGATACACACATAGTGAGTTTATTGTTTTTAGAAAATAGCAAAGTACATGATCCATCCTTAAACTTTCTCAGGTGTATGTATTATCCTGGTCCCTGAACTCATGAATTGCAGGTTTGGCTCCATAAACTTAGATTCAGGTGTCATTATGGTCCCGAACTCGGAAGTTGTAGATTTGACTATCTAAACTTATTACAGATGTCATCTAGGTCCATATACTCTAAAAATGCAAATAACTTCACTTATCTCAAGCGTGCATATGCCACTGACAAAAATATAAAGAATGAAGTTATAATTCAAAATTAAATTAAGATATGCATGTGTGGTTTCGAA
This sequence comes from Echinochloa phyllopogon, assembly GCA_033239725.1. Lineage (NCBI taxonomy): Eukaryota > Viridiplantae > Streptophyta > Magnoliopsida > Poales > Poaceae > Echinochloa > Echinochloa phyllopogon. Next base: position 171,740 of record BTCW01000006.1, on the reverse strand, counting down.
ACCATAGATGATTGTATGATAGTTCAGGGGTATCACAAAAGTGCCCAAAGTCCAGAGTCATCGACAAAATAGCAGCACTTTAGGTCCGGCTCAATCCGGCACAGTGCAACTGATGGGGATAGAGGTGATCCACATAATATGTGTAGTGATAAACTATTAGAGAAAAACAATTGAATACACAACTATCTTTCAGTTACTCTCATCATTAATATGGCAATTAGTGAGTCTAATATTCTTCAGATGAGAGCACATGATTGTAATTTGCTATAGTCAGTTTTCATTTTCGCTTCAAGACGGCTTTTGAGATTAAAAAATAAAATAATTATTTCTAGTTAAGTAGTTTGTTTATGGACCTAGATGGTACCAAAAACTAGTTTAGATAGAGACGTCTAGAATTAGCAGAGTATGAAGACTAGGACAACACCGGACGCTAAATGTACAATGGTGAAACCCATACAATGGTTTAACTAGTTTGGGTTCCTCTCCACTATCTATCTTATACAAGGGTTTTTTTTAGAAACAGGAATAACCCGGCCTCAGCAAACAAGTTGCTCACAGCCGAAAGTAACATTACAACCAAGCGAAACTTAATCTCTAACCCACTTAAAGTTCCAGCAAACCAAAACCTGTGAAGCAAGAGAGAGACACTACCCCACTTACAAGCTTCAGCGTCATACAACCAGAACACATAAAGATACTACGGCAAGACACTATTGAGACAAAAGGACTGAACTAGCTCTTGATCTTCTTCAGAAAATTCCATCCAGACTTGTTGCAAAACTCCAACGCTGTTACCTCCAATCTTTGACTGCCTTCATTCAGATATCCCCTCTCTTCCTCTCTTGACAAAATGGACCAACATCTGATCCAATAGGCCCCCTTAAATATCACCTGCAAACATGATTTATATTTTGATCTGTTAAAGACCATCTCATTTCTGCTAAGCCAAAGAGCCCAACACACCGCTGCAGCCCCTAGCAGCACCAATTTCCTTTGCTTTTGTTTAAAACTCATAAACCAAGAACCAAATAAATCTGTCGTATTTACAGGCCTCCTAAAACCAAAAGATAAGCTCACTATTCCCCACACCAACCAAGCCAAGGGACAGTCAAAAAACAAGTGCTGAATTGTTTCCTGCTCACTACAAAAGCAGCACAATGTACACCCTTTCCACCGACGCTTTGCTAGATTATCTTTGGTTAGTATAACACCATGCTTAAGATACCACCGAAATATTTTTATCTTAAGGGGAATTTTAATCCTCCAAGCCGAACATCTCTCCCTAACTCTATCTTTTGTCAATAGATCATTATACAAAGCTTGAACCGAGAACAATTTACTTCTGGTCCAAACGTAAGAATCCCTGCCATTTGACAATTTTACCTCAAGAATACTCTCCACCAAACTAAGCCATTTGTCCCACTTATCGCCTACCAAGGCTCGTCGAAAAGAAACGTTGAGAGGAACAGTCCCTAGGACGTGTGCCACAGAAACATTTTTTTTCCTTACTATATTATAGAGAGATGGGAATTTATTCATCAGGGGCTGATCATCCAGCCATAGATCCTCCCAAAATCCAGTTTGAGTCCCATCCTTGACCTTCATCCGGCCCCTAGTCTCTAAAAGTTCTTTGACTTCCATAAGTCCTGACCAAAAATGGGAATCACCCTTCTTTTTTGCTGTTTGAAACAGAGTTTTATTCTTAAGATATTTCTTCTTGAGGATATCTTGCCACATCCCTTCCCCATTCATAAGTTTGAAAAGCCACTTACTCAATAAGCATTTATTCTGTATGTCCAAGTCTAAGATACCTAACCCTCCCACACACTTTGGTTTACATAGCATGGTCCATCTAGCCAATATGTACTTCTTTTTATGATCGTCACATTGCCAATAGAATATTGACCTATAGTAGTCAAGCTTTTTAAGAACACCTTTAGGTATTCTAAAAAAAGACATCATGAACATTGGCAAACTCGAGAGCACGGAGTTAATTAAAACCAACCTCCCTCCCGATGAAAGAAGCTTGCCTTTCCAACTGCTCAGCTTCTTCTGGAATCTCTCCTCTACATTCCTCCACTCCTTATTTGATAGTTTGTGATGACCCATCGGAATCCCTAAATACTTAAAAGGCAAGGAATCCTCCTGGCATCCAAAAAGTTCCACATACTCCGTTATCCTCTCTTTTGTTTCCCCAAAGCCAAACACCTCACTTTTATGGAAATTAATTTTGAGGCCTGATAAATTCTCGAAAGCACATAGTACTATCTTCAAATTTTTCGCCCTATCCACATCATCTTCCAAGAAAAGTATGGTGTCATCTGCATACTGAAGTATCGAAAGGCCATCCTCCACTAAGTGAGGGACCAGTCCATTAAAACAACCATGGTTTTTGGATCTCTCAATCAAGATAGCGAGCGTATCAGCAACAATATTAAATAAAATTGGAGATAGCGGATCACCCTGACGAAGTCCCTTCTTAGTTTGGAAAAAGTGACCCGATTCCTCATTTACCTTCACACACACACTTCCCCCTGAAACAATCTGCTCTATCCAACTACACCATTTACTAGAAAATCCTTTCATTCTTAACACCTGCTGCACAAAATCCCAATTAATCTTATCATAGGCTTTCTCAAAATCTAGTTTGAGAATAAGGCCCTTCTGCTTTCTTCTTTGTAACTCATGTATTGTTTCGTGCAAAATAACCACTCCTTCCAAAATATATCTGCCAGGCAGGAAAGCTGATTGGGACTGCCTGATCATCTTACTAGCTACCACCGATAGCCTATTAGCGATTACCTTCGTAAAGATCTTAAAGCTAACATTTAGCATACAAATAGGTCGATATTGCTGAATTCTCTTTACCTCTTGTTCTTTAGGCAACAATGTGATTATTCCAAAATTGATACTGAACAGAGGCAGATCCCCCTTATGAAATTCTCGGAACAAAGCCATCAAGTCATCTTTAATAAGACTCCAAAACACCTGATAAAACTCAGCCGGGAACCCATCTGGCCCTGGTGCTTTATTGTGCTTCATTTGAAAAATTGCATCCCGCACCTCTTTCTCAGAAAATTCAGCTGCTAGAGCCTCATTTTCCGTAGAGGAGACCCGTGGAATATCCTCCGTTAGAGTTTCCACCAAAGAGAAACTATTTCTCTCTGGACTTCCAAAGAGACCCTTATAATAATCCGTGATATAGGTCTTCAACTGTTCATCCCCCTCAATTATGCCCTCCTCTTGCTCAAGCCGAAAAATTCTTGTCTTCCTTCTTTTGCCATTAGCAACCATCTGGAAGTACTTTGTGTTATTATCCCCTTTTAATATCTTCGTGGTTTTTGCCCTCTGAAACCACTTAAGCTCCTCCTCTCTAAGGAGGTGAGCTAGTCTTTCCTTGACACTTTGCTTTAGGTCCCATTCTTGCTGACTTTGCGGCTGGGCCTCAGCCTTTTTGTCAAGTTCCTCTGCTTTCTTTAATGACTCTTGTTTCTCCTTCTTATAAGCCCCTGACATATTCATGGCCCATCCTCTCAGAAACTGTCTTAACCGTCTAATCTTATTTTGCCGCCTTTGCATCGGTGTAACACCCCTTTTTTCTTTAAGCCAAACTTCTGAAACTAACTCAAAAAATCCATCTTTCAAAAGCCAACCTAACTCAAATTTAAAAGGGTGTCGACTCTTGTCTTTGACCGCCTCTCCCGTACTAAGTAAGAGAGGAGTGTGGTCCGAAATTTCCCTATTAAGTGCATCCACTGTAGCTAAAGGGAATTTTTGTTCCCATTCCGTACTCACCAACACCCTATCTAACTTCTCAAAAGTTTGCACTCGACGGGAATTCGCCCAAGTGTACTTGCGACCCGACATCTCAATTTCCCTCAAATCCAGCCCATCTATAATTGCATTAAAAAGAAACGGCCATCTATCCTCAAATCTGTCATTATTCTTTTCACCACTATTCCGAATTATATTAAAATCACCTCCCACACACAGGGGTAGTTTCTCTTTATTACAAGCTTGCACAAGTTCAGTTAGGAAGGACTCCTTATACTCAGGTTGTGCTGCCCCATAAACAGCAACCAACACCCATTTGAAGTCGGCCTTCTTATTTCTCAACCGAAACTTCACAAAAAAATCCCCCTCCTCAATGCTGCCCACATCTACCTCATCTAAATTTACCCCCACCAAAAAGCCCCCCGACCTCCCGTGAGGCACCGTCCAATGCCAAACAAAATTTCTCCCACCACTGATATTATCCAGCGTACCCTGGGAGAAATCTTTCTTACAAGTTTCCAAAAGAGCAATAAAGTCTAGCTTTTGCTCTCTCGATGTGTCACACAAAAATCTAAATTTAGCCAAGCCACTAAGACCTCTGCTATTCCAAAATAATCCCTTCATTTGCTCCCTTTTCTATTTAATTTGACCCTCCTAATCTTGCAAGTCTTGTTCAAGCATGACTTAGCGTGAAACTTGCCCTTTCTAGTGCACCCCTCAAGTTCACTATGTAAAGGGAAACATGATTCGTCAAAAACTTCTGCCATCATTTCCTCACAAAGACCTTTAACTGCCCTCAATTCTAAACTCTCAATATTTTCCTCCTCACTATCATCAAACACACTAAGTTGCTCTTCGTCCCCCAAAAAGACCCTCCCCCTTTCTAAATCTGAGTTGAGCATAATCTGAAAATTATCGGATCTAACAGACTCCGAATCACCCAAATTAACCCCTATTTGCTGCAAACAACTTATTGCACTACATTTATCATCATAAAAAAAGAGAGAGCAGAAGGGTAGGGAGTACCTCCTCCAAACTCGAGATTCCTCCTGGCTGCCCGCGCCTCGGCTTTAGCCATGACATGTTCATCCTTGGAAAGCTGCAACCTTGGGCTAGAACGAACCTGCCCCTTACCAGCCTCTGGGATGAGATCTTCCCCTTCAAGTGTATCTTCATTGCCCGATTCTCCCACCACCCCCTCCATTAGTTCCACTTGCTGCCCCTCGTCCTTTTCCTCCAACACCTTGTCCACCACTTCATCCAACACCCTATCAGTGGCCACATTTAATATAGCTTCCGCCTTCATTCTCAGAAAAGCTTCAAACTCCTCCCTAGACATATGCTGAACTTGCTCTTGCCAAGACCCACAACCCGGCGCCTCCTCTTTATGATCAGCCTCCACAGGTTCCTCAAAAAATTCAGCACCCTGTCTCTGCCTCTTTGTCTCACGTCCAACCCTCTCCTCCTTATCAATCTGCCCCCTCCATCTGCTCCTCCATCCCCTTCCTTGCTGCAGCCGCCTTGCCATTTAAAAGTTGTCTCCTTGCCATTCTCATCGAACCCCGCTTCCTCCACTTCAAAGGCTAGCTCGAAGTAGTGGTCCGCAATCACTACATCTAGATGGGCAGGGATCAAACTCGGATCAAGGACAGCTCCAAAGATCCGACCAAACTCATTTTTCCTTGTTTCCATGTCCACTGACTGGGTCGATCCAAGCATGGTACCGACCGCCCAAAGTTCGTCAAACTCCCGTAGCTCTTTCCTCAAACCAAAAACTCTCACCCAAACCTTCGGTAACAAGAACCCCTTTTCTTTCTCCTGCCAGACCTCAAAATTTATTCTAGCACCCACCGGCACATCTGCACCTCTAACATCAGCTCCTCCAAAAGCTATAGCCCGCTGCAATTCCACTTTAGACGGGAACTTGGTAAGAAAGGAATTCTCTCCATGCTCCTTAAGCTCTCACTCCCATTTGTCAGGAAACAACCTCTCCAACTGCTTCTGCACTTCATCCTTGCCAAGCTCCCCTCCTTCCACCGAAACCACAACCATCCTTGATTCCTTCTTCCACCTTGGAAGAGGAGCCCGAGGTATGTGGTAGAACCCTAAACCATGAACAGCATAGCCCACAGCATTAGCCACCGGCCTCGGCATCTTCAAAATAGGGCACTTGTGATTCACGTGGTCATGACTATCACAGATAACACAATGAATCTCCGACATACACTTCGCCGCCACATGCCCCTTCCCAGAACAACGAGAGCATTTGATTCCGGGCTTCCCGTCGCCACCTGCCCGATCCTCACCATCACCAGATTCTCCCATCACCACATCTCCCCCATCAACTCCATTTTGCTGAAACTTCACCATCTCCTCAGTCTTCCTCTGCACAGGAACCTCGCCCTGTGGGCAGACCTTGCGCTCAGCATACTGAGCACCAAGCGGCTCCCTCCGACCATGACGACCATGTTCCTGACCAGCACCACCCGGACCCCTGCCACCATACCCTCTGGCACCACCACGGCCACCAAAACCATTGTAGTGGACTCGACTTTGCTAAAAGAAACCATCAGCTCCTCGGCCCCCAGGAACTCTTCCGCCAAACCCCTGCTGAAACGCCGCCCAACCATAGCCTGCGTGCCTCTCGCGAGACGCCTGCACCGGCCAAACACCTCTCCCTCGGTTGAAGGCTCTCTCTATCCGCTCGCCTTCCTCACGGCCTCGCCTCGCCTCCCATTGCCTCTCTACCATAGCTACAGATGTCTCAGTCATCGCCGCCGCACCAGCGCACGAAGACCCAGGCGTCCAGCGCGTCCTTTGGTTAACCAAACCGACCGGCCTGCCGCCCCTACGAAAGAGCTCACCAATAGCCCTGGAGAAGCAAAAGGTTGGATGGGCCGCAGTCTGGCCCATTACGCCGGTCCCATTATGGCCCAACAATGTCACACATTCCACCTCCTATGCCAGTTCTGCAGCGCCATCGTGAAAATTTGAATTTTCATCTGAATCTAGCCGCCGCCCACCCTTCTTCTCCAACTCCGGCGAGCCCTCGGAGTAGGTCCACAACAAGTCACCGTCCATGTCCCCAAGACGAGCTACAGGTCTGTTCTTCCCTGCTCGATGGTCCACCACCCAGAAGTCCCCTAGTGACCTCGTGGGAGTGACCCTCGCCGGTGGCAATGGCCCCCTCCATGGCTTGCCCACAAACGAGCCCTGGCTCCGGGGCGACATCACCCCCTTCCTCGCCATCCTATCCACCACACTGGACCGGTGTGTCGAGATCCCATTAGTCCTAACTTCCCCCGCTCTCAAACCCTCTAGTGATTTGCACTGAACGGGGGCACCCGGACCGGTGAAATCCATTCCTGGCGAGCACGCAATGGACTCCTCCTCGTCGGAGCTTTCCCCATCCGCAAGAGGCCAGAAGCGCGAGCCAAACCCCGTCTTCCGCAACCCCCACAACGGATCTGCTGACGAGCCAACGCTCGAGCTCGCCCTGCTCCAGCCCACACTCGACTCCCGCGAAGCACAGCCGCTGCCGTCCGAATCTGCAAACAGCGCCTGACGACTTACCTTCTCCTGGTTACCATCCTTCGTCGACTTCCATGGTCGTGGGGCAAGCGTCAGCCTCCGACACCCCCCGCCTCCGGCTCCGCTTCGTCACTGGTCTCCCTCATCTCTACTCATCATCTTATACAAGGGTGAAGCTAGTGAGGGTCCAGAGTAGAAGTATGCAATTTTTCACCATATATATTTGCCTGTCTCCTTTATGTTTAGTGTGCCCTGACTTATCAGAATTAATTCATCCTAGTCTGCCACTTGTAAGCATGACTTTGTTCGTGGTTAAAATAGGCGATACGATAGGCGTGCTGACATGGATGCACACGATCGACAGCAGCAAGCTTTTTGGGCTTGTGTTGTGACATCACTCACGTACTGCCTCACTGGATTGGAGGAGGCTAGCCAGAGATATTACCCATGAAACGCTTGGTGCCACAATTTCTGCTTTACATCCACCAATCGTATTGCTTGCATCGAATTTCTTCTCTCTCTCTTTTTATTATGTGCTCGTTCGATCGATCCCATTTCTTTTCCTTTCTTGATTGCTACTAGTAGTATGAGTGTACTATTGGATTTTTGTTGGGAAGGGAAACCCGAAATTAAATTAAAGAAGAAGCTGGCTGGTTGGGTTGGTTTGTGGTTGGGTGGCCACCGGCAATAGCGGCGGGGAGAGCAACCACGTCCACGCCCCTGTAACCGCCCTGCTTCCTGCAGTTAAGCAGCAGCAGCAGCCGCCGCCGCCTTCTCCGATCCGACCCTTCTTAGCCTTGCTTTCAGTTGTGAGTGTGTGACTTGTTTCCGCTAGCTGTGCTCCGCGATCTCGATCTCGATCCTAGCTGCTTCATCGATCTGCCATGGACATGATGATGAGTAACCATAATAAGCTGCAGGGGGACGCGTCGGGCAAGGACGCGCGCACGCTGGTGGTTGTTGGCGGTCGTTACAGCCCAAATCCGACCACCAATACTCGGGAATAAATGAGGTTTTATGCAACATTCCATGTACTTAGGTTTTATTTCTAATAAAGTTCCACGAGTTTTGGTGAGTGACACCTGTGCAGGTACAACTATGACAAATACGCGCTATTGGGGCCGAAAATGACCGAATCGGCCGAACGACTCCGTTCAGCCGGTTGTCCCCCTTAGCCGTGCACGTCACCGGGAGTCGCCGAACGAATATCAAGCGAACACGACAAATGACATGAGGACGGCAGCCATCTCTTCCCGGGCCACGACCACATCACCTCTAGGCCATAAACACACGAAGCCAATCACCAGGAGGCAGCCCAGAAGGCCCACAGAGCAAAGGCGGCGCAGGGGAGGGCCGGCCACGGGCCAGGCCCGTTCGGCCGAACAGGTCGGTTCGGCCGAACCGACTCCCCTGCCCAAACCGCCTCCAGGGGCGAAATCCTGGCCCTTGGTGGCCAGGTCGGTGGATCCTGCGTTCGGCCGAATCCCCTGGTTCGGCCGAACCGCCTCTCCTCGCCCGAATCAAGGGGGGAGATTCCCTGGATGCCTTGGCGGTTACTCAGCCCCAAATCGACCTGTGCAACTATAAATAGAAGGTCACTTTCACTTGTAGACACACACCAAGCCAAGGAGCTCATTTCCACTTTCATTCTAGTAGAGTTAGGATAGTTTAGTTGGGAGTTAGAGTTGAGTCGAGCTTTGCCTCGGAGGTTCCGGAGTCGTCTTCAGAAGCTCTGGTAATAGCTCTTGTATCTTTTACTTTTCCTTTTGTAAGACATTGAGTATCAATATAGTTATCTTTATCACTTTGCCTTTGTCATTTATATCTTGCTTTTACTTTATCCTAGTTGTAAATATATCTTGTTTAGACTATAGTCAGTTATAGTTCTAGTGCTTGTAGTCTTGTTGAAGTCTTTGTCTTGGCTGGTTCTTCGATCTTGCTTGATACTGGAGGTGAATTGTCACCAAGAGTATTGACAAGGTTGCATGCTCTTGCTAGCAGAGTAAGTAGTCGCTGTCTAGTGTAGGAGTGGTTCCTAGGCTAGTCAGTGGCCTTAGTTTATTCCCGTCGCAACGGAGGTGGTAGCCGGGAGGTGGTGACAGCCCTTTCGGTCTTCGTAGCCCATCACGTTAGTTCTGGTCCGTAGGATTCCCTAGTTGGGAAATAGTGGCACCCCTTCTCATCCCTTTCTGTGTGTTCACCGGTTCCCTTGTCCCAAAGCTAAGACATTAGAGTTATCCCAGATCTCCTAGTGCTGGCTCTATAGCCGTTGTATCTCTAAGCTAGAGTGACATAGGTAGATAAAGAATCCAGGAGTCCTCTATCTCTTCTCGTTGTCCTCCCAGCTATCTATCTCCTCTCTCTCCCTTACCTGAGTATCTCTTGAGCTGTGTGTCTGGTATATCCACTCATATCCAATACCGTTATCCCCTGTCTTGTCTAGTCGTGTACCCTCCTCTGATATTCTCGAATATCTGTTCACTAGTAATCTTGCCAAAGCTTCCCTGCGGAAATATAAATTACGATACCTCGGGATACTCCCAGGTGAAGTGCTACAGCGGTGATTCTGTGCGCTTGCAGAATATTTCTATATTTTACTAAGCCATACGGAAAACCACTGAAACACTCCTTACCCCAGTACCAGGATTCTCAATTCTGATATTGGATCGTAAGAAGTGCCAACAGCGGTGGTGGTGCACGTCCTCGCCATGGCCGCCACCGCGCTGGTGCTCCTATGGTGCATCCACTTCCGCGGCGGCCTCGCCTTCCGCTCCGACGACCATCATCCTGTGATGCTCATCTTCAACGTCCACCCGGTGCTCATGGTGTTGGGCCCCATCGTCCTCGCCGACGAGGCCATCCTCTACTACCGCTCCCTCCCGCCCGGGATCGGCCGCGACGCCAGGAAGAAGGCGTACATGGCGCTGCACGCCGCGGGACTCGCCGCCGGCGCGCTCGGGCTCTACTCCGTCTTCAAGTTCCACGTTCAGAGCGGCATCCCCAACCTCTACTCGCTCCACTCCTGGGCCGGCATCGCCACCGTCTCCCTCTACGCCCTCCAGTGGGCCGCCGGATTCCTCGCCTTCTTCTTCGCGGGGGCCTCGCCGCCCACCAGGCGCAGGGCCCTGTCGTGGCACGCCGTCGCGGGCCTCCTCGCCCTGGCGCTCGTCGTCGCCACCGCGCAGCTGGGCTTCCTCGAGAAGCTCACCTTCCTGCAGGGCCCGCCGCTGCGCCTGCCCAAGTACGGTGCCGAGGCCATGCTCTTCAACTTCACCGCCCTCGTCATGCTCCTGTTCGGCGTCGCCGTCGTGCTCGCCACCGTCAACATCACCAGCTAGCTAGCTAGGTACAACACCACCGTCATCTAATTAATCAATCATATATATGTAAGGAATACTATCGATGAATTATGTCGAGCACGTCTAACTGGGGATACCCCAGGGAGTAGATTTGTGTGGGTCTCTCCGAGTTCTAGGAGCGAAAGTACACGAACAACACAATTTAGACAGGTTCGGACCGCAAATAGCGTAATACCCTACGTCCTGTGTGCTTGAATGTATTGCACGTGTGGTGTTACTTCTTATCTGATCTAATCTGATCTACCGAACTAGGACCCATGCCCTCCTTTATATATCCAGGGGGCAAGGTTTACATGGTAAGTATCCTAGTCGATTTACAATTGGGAGTCCTAATCCTAGTAGGAGTACACGAGTAGTTGTCCGAGGAGTTCTACTAGGACTCGGTCTTCTATCTTGAGGGTACCCGGGGATGCATATCCCACAAGCCCCCGAGCATCTTGCACCTTCGCTTCAAGTCTTGAATCTGCTTTAACATCTTCGAGTACTTGGAGCTAAGTCCAAGACGCTCTGATCTTCTCTGACAAGTGGTTTTATTGGTGTGCATCTGATGATGCACCCAATGGGTGTAGCCCCCGAGCCTCCGACTACATTTTAAGTAGTCGGAGGTTCAAAAGCAATCTTCTGTCTTTATCTTGAATAGTTCAATGGTGTGCACCTAGTAGGTGCACCCATTGGGTGTAGCCCCCGAGCTTCGAGTAGTTTCATGAAAACTAGTCTAAGGTCTTGAATTGATCAACAATAGGCACAAAAAATGTGTACCCCTTGAGTGTAGCCCCCGAGCCTCGAAGCGAATGGTTTGCATTCGGTCCGAGGGTCAGGAACATAATCTTCAAAAGTACCGACTTGTTTAAAGTACTCGGCTAGCACTGTAGCGCCTCGCCATTTGAGTACTGACTGGTGCCAGTACTCGTCTCCATGTCTTAGCTAGCTTGCGATGTGTAGCCCCCGAGCTTCATACGACTAGATAAAGTACTCAGCATGTGAGCACCGACTAGTATAAGTACTCGATCGGCTCCGCAGCATCATGAAGAGGTGAAGTGGTGCCAAGTCTCACTGATGTGAGTACCCAGCTGTGAACCCTGCAATTTAAATATATAGGATGAGTAGTATCCGATCAAGAAAGAGTGAATAATAGTATTTGTAATGCTTGCAAAGAAAATAATAGCACTTGTAATGCATGTAAAGGTTTTTGCTCGTGCTCTTGTTAGACTTTTAACCACTCGAGTAACAGCCCTGTTATGTTTAAACACTTGGTCCCGCTTAACCCGTCCTTTAACGTGAGACTGGTGTCTTCTTTAACGTGTAGGTGCGTAGGTGTTGCGAAAGAGCCGAAGCTTCACGAATTAAGGTGCATGCTATCGAGTGGTGTTTGGTCATTAAGAGATGACAACAAGTATAAAGTAGTCGACATGCGATAAAAGTATGCGTAGTACGCAAAAAAGTAGTCGGTGAGGACTTCCTCCTGTTGGAGAGGTCGCGCGAGGGACTTGATACCCATCGGCGAAAATTATTATTGTTGAGGGATGTACTCTTTTAGAGTAGTCGGCTCATGGCCAAGTATGTTTTTAAACAAACTGATAAAATTAATATGAAGAAAAAAATAAAATAATTATTAAATAAGACTTAGCTTTGTTCGCGGACGATCGTCGACGAAGCCATGGCGGTTGGCGATGAAGCCGACTAGTCGGAGTCGATTCCGACTAGATGTTGATGAAGCCGTAGCCGCTCTCGACTAGTTTTAACTAGTCGAGAGTAGTCGAAGTAGTCGTCGTCGAGTCGATGCAGCCGATCCCGACTAGTTTTAACTAGTCGAGACGAGTCAAAGTAGTCGTACGCCGAGTCGATGCAGCCGGACGTCGATGTAGTCGTACTCGCGTACATCTTCTGTGTGCAGCAAGGAGAGATCTTGAAGCCTTCTGGTAACTTTGCTTGTGCTTGTAGCAGATTTGTTTTGATACTTTGACTTTTGACGAGATGCAGGCAGGTCTTCACGGAGTTGATTCCAGAAGCACGCAAGCAAACTTGCTCTCGGACTCCGTGCCCGAAGTCTTTTGATACCCGCCTGGTGCTGCCGCTTGCAGCCTTTTCTTCTTCCGATTCGAAGTAACGCCGCATGCATGAACCAGGGACAGTTGGACTTGTACTCGATCTTTAAATCGTCGAGCTTCCTGACGAATTTATCCAGCACCTCGCCAATTGATGTAGACCAGCGACCATGAAACGTCGAGTAGATTGAATTTGTTGATGATTGGTCCATCAAGCTCTTCCAAGCTTTGAAAGTTGATCCCATCGCGCCTAATGTTGAACTTCGACGAGATTGCCCCACGGTGGGCGCCAAGTGTCGACGAATTATGTCGAGCACGTCTAACTGGGGATACCCTAGGGAGTAGATTTGTGTGGGTCTCGCCGAGTTCTAGGAGCGAAAGTACACGAACAACACAATTTAGACAGGTTCAGGCCGCGAATAACGTAATACCCTACGTCCTGTGTGCTTGAATGTATTGCACGTGTGGTGTAACTTCTTATCTGATCTAATCTGATCTACCGAACTAGGACCCCTGCCCTCCTTTATATATCCAGGGGGCAAGGTTTACATGGTAAGTATCCTAGTCGGTTTACAATTGGGAGTCCTAGTCTTAGTAGGAGTACACGAGTAGTTATCCGAGTAGTTCTACGAGGACTCGGTCTTCTATCTTGAGGGTACCCGGGGATGCATATCCCACGAATACATCTCGCTCGATCATCAGTTGAGAGATGATCATCAGCTAGCTAGCTAGGACAGATGATCAAAGAAACAGCGCGCGCGTGCTGTACGAGAGTGACTATTTGATTTCTACTCTGTCGTCTGTGTGTATGTACTCCGTATGTATGTTAATTATTTGATCAGGGAGCTGTTTTCCGCTGACAAATATATGATGTCATGTTCATAATTCATGCAGTGTAAGCAGTTTCATGTCACGGTTTTAATTTGTATACAACTCTCCGACGATCCCGCATATCAAGAGCGTTGCCAAACCAAATCCTAACAACGCACCGCTCGAAAAAAAATGTGTGTACATTGTTAAAAGATCTGAAGTTTGAAAAAAAATACCATTAAAAATTTTAGCTTCAAAATATATGTTTACTTCTAATCTAACATCGCTATTAACTTGGTTAATTGGAGCTGAAAAAACCAAATGAATCGAGCTCGGACGTGGCGTTACCATCTTAGCTGGGTTGACAGCAATAGGGCCTCGCTCCCTGGTTTCCAATTGCCTGAGTCGGAGGATGTCGAGCACCTCTATTCCCATGCGTGGCTGCAGGCTCAATTTTCTCATTGCGCTCCGGTGTCGTATCCCGTCAAATCCATGAACGGCTCTTTTATTGGACAATCTTCGTGTTAAGGCCTACAGGCAGCTCGAGTTGTTCACGCTCCCTTTGGATAAGAGTACGTGTCCATATAGGCGTAGCCCGAGGATCTATCCACCACATTGGGGCCCTCATATTTGAGTGTAGTTGTAAACAAGACATGTGAAATACTTCAGAAGATATACAATTTCGTTGTGCAAGCTGTCGTGTTCCGTCTTTTATCGTGTCCATATGCATAACAAGGCACCATGAAATGATGCCACAACGTCTAAATTTCTGGCTTGGTCTCTTTAGGTATCATAGAGGGAGGGAGGTGATATAAGTGACATCTTAAACTCTCGTGTTGTACTATTTTTAGCGTTGAGTTTACGATGGTAGTAGAAAGTAATAACGGAGCACCTTTAATACTGTTTTTTAATTATCTTTTTTTAAAAGCCAGATATCTTCCGGTTTTACTTTCTCGGTCCGGCAAAGAAAACAATAGAACGGTAGCTGGGTTTCTGCAAACCAGATGTGAAAGCGTATTTCGTTGGAGGCGCGTTTCAAGCGAGCAGGCGTTCTGTTCCCAAATCCCACACAAAACTGCAGAAAGAATTCGAAACCCGCCGCAGTTTTTCCCGTTAGGCTTCTTCTCCGGCTCCGGCGCACCGTCAGCGGCGATGGGGGTGAAGAATCTCTGGGACATCCTCGACTCCTGCAAGAAGAAGCTCCCGCTCCAGCACCTCCAGTGAGTAGATCATCCGCACCCCTTCCCCCCCTTCCCAAACCCTCCAATCCCTCCCTAGTAATAATGGATGGATGTTGGTGGAATCAGGAACAAGAAGGTGTGCGTGGATCTTTCCTGCTGGCTCGTGCAGTTCTGCAGCGCCCACCGCTCCCCGGCATTCCTCAAGGACAAGGTCTACCTCAAGAACCTCTTCCACCGCATCCGAGCCCTCCTCGCCCTCAACTGCAGCCTCGTCTTCGTCACAGGTCTCTTTCCTCTTCTCCTTCTTCTTTTCTTTCTTCCCCCCTGATGAAATGGAATGGCCATGCCCGCACCCGCACCCCAAGTCTCTTCATTTCTCGCTCTTACTTTCAGATGGAGCGATTCCTTCGGTCAAATTGGCTACTTACAGGCGCCGCCTCGGATCAAATGCCTCTGAGGTTCAATTTCTACTGCTGCTCTGTCCTTGTCCCCCTCAATTTCGGGGCTCAATTTGCCCTCAACCCCAGTCATTTAAATTCTCCTCTGGAACCAATTCACCCCAGGCTGCCCGAGAGGAGGCCAACTCACAACCCTTGACTTCTTTGCGCCGGAACAAGAGCTCTGAATTCTCACGCATGATTAAAGAGGCCAAGCATCTCGGGATGGCCCTGGGCATTCCCTGCTTGGATGGGTACGACATCTCTTTGCTCCAGTAACAATCTATTTTAAGTAGCAGATGTTAACATCAGTTTGTCTTGTATCGGAATGGCCCTGTGCCTTTGTTTAACCATTCTGCTCCTTAATAGGGTGGAAGAAGCAGAAGCACAATGCGCATTGCTCAATTTTGCCTCCTTGTGCGTAAGTAAAACACCGCGACATGATCCTAACAAGACCAACATCATATGCATGTTCATTATGTGCTGTCTGTTCCGTTTCAGGATGGCTGTTTTACTTCAGATTCAGATTCATTTCTTTTTGGTGCAAGGACAGTTTATAGAGATGTTTTCATAGGTACAGCTCTTTCCTGAGCATTATTGGTAATAGCAATCACGTCGATGAAATTTTATATTGCATTATCTGCTCTATTTCTGGATTAACAAGTGTTCTTATTTATTTAGCCTAAATCATACTGATTTGCTTATGTTTTCTCTTGGAACAGGTGAAGGTGGTTATGTAATTTGCTACGAGATGGAAGACATTGAGAAAAAGCTTGGTTTTGGCAGGAACTCACTGGTATATTGTTGTGTGATTTTCCTGCTTGAGCTAAACTTATAGGAGCTCTTCTGAACGATATTTGTAATGTTCCAGTTCCAGCCAGTGTCCTGCTTTAAGGGCGGCCGGATGGCTGGCTGTACAAGCCATCGATCAGCATTAGTTTGTTATAGTTTCTTAATTATTAAGTTAGCAGATTGGTTTAGGCCCTGTTTGGTCCACCCAGCTAATGAATCCACCTAATTGGATAGTTGCTATTCAGCTAATAAAAAAGGGCATTAGCTGAGAATTAGCTGGTCCTGTTTGAATCCACCACAGCTAAAATTAGCTGTTAGTTTGTAATTTGTTATACTCGGTTTATTAGCTCACTATTACTAGGGCCAGGCTATATAATGCCAGGCATATTATATATCAATTGAGGGAAAGCAGGAATTGAGAAGGAAAAGCCTTCTTGCTCAGCTGTGGGCAGAGGCCCCTGGCCGGTGATTCGCTCCCTCAATCCTCTCTCTTTCCCAACCCAAAGCTCCACCATGACACCTGCACAGCCTTGGTCCTCCAGGCCCCCAGCCAGTGATTTCGCTCCCTCAATCCTCTCTTTTTCTCAACCCAAAGCAGCACTTGAACACCTGCACAGCCTTGGTCCTCCAGCGCCAAGCCATAACATCATATCTTGGAAGTAGAATAAACTTAATCAATGTCCCCCTTGGCTTGATAGAAAGACCATTTGGTCTTAGAGAGATGTAGTAAATTGAACGGCATTTGCTTCTTCCAATCATTACACTGTGAAATAAGCTACCAGTTAAGCTGTAGTATCTGGGAAGTATAATTTCGGTGATCCGGTAACCATTGCCCTAGTAATCTTGCACCGGTGTCTTGATTTTAGGTGGAGGTTACTGGAAATCATGTACTCCCAATGTGCTTCATCCTTCACTGAATGTGCAATAACAACATCACTTTATCTGCTTCAACTTAAAGCCTTTTCATTCTTTTAAATTTTCTACCCTTTCACTTTTCTTTTAAACTATTCTTTGGTTCTGATTGATATAGTTTTCCACGGTACTTCCTTTTTTGACCTGCTTCTTTGAACTGTCCCAATTTTTTCAGATATCTCTTGCAGTTCTTCTTGGTAGTGACTATTCTAATGGAGTTCATGGTTTTGGCCCGGTAAGCACCAAAAGCCAGAGCATCATCCACGTGGGAATACTGATTATTTGGTCTTGTCATATACTGACTGTATTGCAACTATTCTTGTTTTGTTTACTGTCCATAACTCCATACTTAATCAAAAAATGGAAGTAATGAAGCTTATTATCGTTTTCTTTTTCTTATAATATTGTCTATAACTGTTACAGGAAGCAGCATGCCGCCTTGTTAAATCTGTAGGGGATGATGCCATTCTTGACCAAATTTTGTCCGATGGAGTTAAACCTACAAGAAAATGTAAAGCAAAAAATAGTGGCATTGATGTAGGGAGGGTTGGTGGCACATGCCCAAAAGCAAGTACCTGTGGTAAGCAATATTTTGTAGTTTTCTCCAGCTATTTAGCTGCATCATACTTCTTCGACAACACAACAAGCATAGATTAGGAATTTTGCCATTCATGTACTGATTTTCTATTACAGAGGTTGGAGTGAGCCAAGATTCTGGTGGACAATTTCGTGACATAATAAATGCATATCTGGAGCCAAAATGTCATTCAGCAGATTCAGAAGATGTGCAGAGGTGAGACATTTGTGCATAAAGCCACTTTCTTGATTTAAGGTCTATTTGCGGATAAAACTGGATTCTGAGCCTTAGGTTCACACTTGATGTGAGTGGTCCTAGCCTCTTGAATGACCAAAAGGAACAACTCAGATTGTCAAATATTAGTATAGTTGGTTTATGGGTGATGTTGGTTGTTAATTTTCTGTCTCCAGGGCATGCAGCCAGCGTCCATTTCTTCGGTCACAGCTGCAACAGATATGTGAGCGATACTTTGAGTGGAGTCCTGAGAAGACTGGTAACCTCGAAATCCCTAATTGTTATGCTTGGTTTTATCAGAGATATGCAATATGGAGGTACTATCACATTTTCGTACATGAGAAGACTCCCGAGTAATTTCCTTGATAATATGTCTGCAGATGAATATATCCTTCCAAAGATAGCTGAGAGAGAACTCAGAAGGTTTTCAAATCTTCGCTCCACATCTTCAGATCTAGGATTGAAACCTTCACTAAATGAGGTATAAGCTTTGCTTGCTGAGGGCATTTCGGATTTTCGGAAGTGATCATTGTACATCTACTTTTCAAGTCTAATTATCTAATTCGCAGATTCCAGTACCATGCCCTGTATTGGCAATCGTGAAGCAGCGAAAAGTTCATGGAAGTGAATATTATGAGGTTTTATGGAGAAACATAGATGGGCTCCAAGTTTCAGTTGTTCCAGGGGATCTCGTTAGAAGGTAGTTATGGTTTTCCTGATCCTGTAGTTAGTGATTCATTTGTTCATCAATATATCGACTTATTCTCTGAACAATGGTGTTTCAATGACTGGAGTCACTTTTCGATCAGATCAGTAGAACATCACATGTTTCTGTGGCAAAGCATTATTTGTGGACATGACATTTAAAAATTCTAACTATGAACAGAAAGCATGAAGAAGAAGAAGAAGAAGAAGAACAGTTTCAGGAATATTTAGGGATAAAAAGCATGAACAAGACCCATTGTTGCTGATTTCAGTAATACTTATCGTAGTGCAGGAGAGGGAGGAATTAAGAACGGTTCAATGTGCTAATTGGATTCAGTTGACAATGGAATCACTTGCCTTGCTTGATGTGATGTAGCTATCATAAAATTTTAATTTTCACTCGATATTTGACCCTTCTGACATGCCCTACCTGTGCAACTGCAGTGCTTGCCCAGAAAAAATAACTGAATTTTTGGAAAAGAAGGATGAGCAGAAGAAGCAAAAGAGGAGAGCTAGGCCAAAGAAATCAACTCCAGCTGCCGTTAAAGATGTTGATGCACAGCTCCAAGAATTGCTGCTTGGAATTGAATCTGAAAGTGGTACATATCCATTTACAGCGGCTGGCCATAAGACAGCAGATATACACACTGTGGCACCGCTCCAGGATATTGTTGAGCTGTCCTCTCCATCCCCACCTATACGAGCTTGTAAGATTGCCAGATCCAGAAAGTTGAGTGAATCAGCCGCACTACCCATGGATGGGATTAATCTGCACAGCCGAACTCTGCTACCTGGAACAATGGAGTCACAGGAAAGTACCCTTATGCAGAATTCAGCATGGGATAACGACCCGATTGATCTATCTTCACCCTTGCCTTGTGTTGCTCATAAGCCCCACGCAGCTCAAGACATGCAACTCTGTATGAAAGAAGGAAGAACCCTCTCAGATATAAGTAATTATCCTGAGGAAGGCAGCACGCTGGGTGTTTCATGTTACAAGCATGAAGGTGGAGCAAGAGGCAGTGATGTGCTGCTGGAAGAAGCATCTCCATTGATGAGCCATGGCACCGGGGTGGCGGGCAAAGCTGATGATTGTTCTTGGAGAAGCAATGTGGAGAATAACACAGTAGCTGAAGCTGCGACGATCGATCTGTCCTCCCCTTTGCCAGTTATAGTAGGCGATAAAAGCAAGAAAGGTGTAGATGTAATAGACATCTGTGAAGATAGCAGTGATAGGTCTCCTGAACATGAGAGGAAAGCCAGAGAACTCAGGTCGTTTCTGGCCAGTATAAGAGACGAGTTGTATTGAACATTGTTGAAGATGAAGGTCACCAAGTAGTGACTATGTTGTGCTAATGTATTCGAAATTCACAAAGATCTGTCCTGGACTCCTGGCTCTGATGCTGATAGCTAGCCTTGAGCAGGCTGAACCCCGAACCAGCAGTGGCCATGGTCACCGACAAGTACCAGGCCGCCGCCTCGGGCACGGCTTCCACGCCTCCTGCTCACTGCCGGCAGTGGCCGCCATGCTTTTGCTTTGTTTGACCTCCCTCCTCTCGTCTCCCTTGCCATCGACAGAGATTTTTTGCGAGAAGAAAAGGCAAAAGATATCAGTTTCATCCGACTGAGCCTGCCTGTCACTGTCAGTTAACACAGGAAAGGAAAAATTGGCTCAATCTTGGATTTTGCCACAGACCACTAAAAAATAGTGTATTTGCCAAAACACATTGCACAACAGAGGTAATTTGCTGCTGGACACTATGACTACTATTCTATTGATTTAAATAGAAGACATGGAGAAATGACTCTTTTACCCTCACTTGATTACATCGTTAACGGCGGTTCTCTCTCACGCAACTCGCCGGCCGCCGCTGGCCATACCCGCCGACCTTGGCTCGCCGGCCGCACAGGGCTCGCCATCTCACGTAGACGTAGGTCCAGTCCGCATCGGCCGCGCGGGAATCCATGACCACCGCCCGTCCGTCAGCCCCTCGCCTGCAACGTTCCTGCTGCGCGCGCATGGGGCTCGCTCGAGGCAGCTGCGGCGCCAGCTCTGGCCGCGCATAGGTAACGAACAGAGCAGGGGCATACAAATCTTGTATGAGTGTTTTTTCATCTTTTTGACATCGCAAGGAACAAGCTCCAGTTTCTTGGAAATCGTCATCTCATTCCAATTCCTTTTACATAAAATAACTCCATTTTAACACAGTTTCTAACATCTTGGGCATGCCATCTACTGGTGTTACTACTACAACACATGGCACGCTCAGGTGTTGGAACCCGCAGAGAAGGTGAATACAAATCCAGCTATCAGAGCAACCAGCAGCGCAAACAGAGCCGCTAGGACATTGAAGTTCATGCCGCCTTGTTGTCTTCTGCTCCCATTATCGTCCTTCTGTCCAGAGCAACCACTATCCTTCAGCCTGCTAGATCTGTCTCGTCCTCCGCTACGAGCTCCAGGCACCATATCCCAAAAGGATTCTAGTGTGCCTGCACTTTCTGGTTCCAGAATTGAAAAACTTTCCACAGCTGTTTCCAGCGGTATCACTTCCTTGCAGCGATCCATTGCATCCTGAAGTCATGTTAGACAAATGGGTGTCAAGTGGTCTAGCAGAATCGAGGGCAGGACACATTTCCACTCAAGTAGAACTCAAAGTGGGACAGCATAAGTACCTCTGTTGTCTCTGATCGCTGCAGGTAATCACAAACATAGGCGCCACTCAACCAAGGTATCAGAACTCTTCTCGGAAACGAGAAACTGTAAGGTTCTCTGTTTCAAGAGGGTGAATATGCAATCAGTTGTGACAGACTTGCTGTCTATCATACACAGGAAAAAGGAAGGCTCAATACGATAATGGCATTATAGGCAATGACTTGGTTTCTCCACAGCATTAAACAACAGGGCAGACTTCTACAATAAAAATCATATTGAGTTGGTGCACTTCAAATATTTTCAAGGGATAAGGGGATCTGTACCTCAACTCATGAAATACAACTTGAGTGGCCTTCTGAGATGGTGATTTGTCCAACCCATCACCGGCAGAGTCATCATCTGCCTCATCCAGGATGATATCCAACCTGCTTCTTAGACTTGTAATGATGTCCGCCTTCATACAGAATAAGAGAAGCAGCACAAACAAAAAAGCTTTTGGTATTCTTTAAACCATTAAAATGACTCAAGAAACTGCTTCAAACGAGAAATCAGCTAGTAGAGATTCAACTATGATGATGCAATAGTGCGAGCTAATTAAATTTCAGACCCCATCAGAATCTACACCACTCAAATCAATACCCATATACATAGTAAAATAAAAGGATTGTCCATAGTGGACCAATCAAATTAATCTCGAATAAGAATCTTGAGATTCAAAATTCAAGAATACATGCCCCAGAAGACACCATATCATGTTTTGATCACTAATACATCAACGATCACTTCCATACTCTTTACTTGGAGGATCCAAAATAAATGCATATGTGAAGTAGATTAGCCTAAGAAAATTGGCTGTGAAGCGTTTGTAACAAACTGGAACTGGGAGCCCCATCATGGAAAGCAATATAACTCAGTGAAAAGACAGAACAATGGAAATTGATATTTCATAACTACCTTCAGATCAGATATAGCTTCTGAAATAGATTCTTTCGGGCCTAAGTATGCCAAGGCGCTGACAGATCCAGCGAGGCGAAGAAGCCCAGCAACTCCCTCTAAACTGCATTCTTTATTGGAAGCATATAATGTTAGGCTTTCATAGCAACAAGAACATGTGTCATCAAACAGAACAGGAAACAGCATTAGCTGAGGCACCTTCAACAGGCACAGCATTCTTGAATGGCACAAGAAAATCAACTTGGTGCGGGCCCTCTGTACTAATGTTTAGGTCTTCTGAAAACTAGTTGGAAAATATTTGAAATAAGAGGTATAAGCAGGTGTGAAAATGAACAAGATTAGCAAGCTGCTGTAAAAGAAGCATTATTCTCTTCCACAACTGACACTGGTAGGGGGACAGAAATATAAACTGGTAACTCTATTTTTAATCAGCGAGGTGTTGAAATAATAAACATAATCCAGTCACTCTTAGAAGCTGGGAGCCATAAAAAAGCCTGCCATCTGTGAATGGATAAATTTTTGTGCCTTTTATACTATGTTCCATTCAGCTAATAGTTTATCTTATTATTTCAAATGGAGATGTTAATGTCCTTGTATAAGATGATGAATTTTCGGCATTGGGTTAAAGGGAATGACATAAATTATATGGAACATAAATTTAAGCACCGGATGGTCCACTTCAAAAAGATGCAGACTAAAATTTCAATGATATCAGAAATTCCCTTCCCCTAGACCCTAACTTGTGTGGCAGTGGCAGCACTGGGTACACCCTTTATTCAGATTGGTGATTGTCATGTGTGAATATGTTTGAACTTAGTGCATTTGAAAGCAAGTCTATGAATGTCAACGATACTTTTAAAACTACATGGAACTAGCCACACATATTCTTCTAGGTGATGAGCATTCCCAGCTTTGTGGCATTTGTGCACTTGTCTAACTGCAATAGAGGCTAAAGAATTGTAACTTACGAGATGTCCATCAACCAAAGCTCTGGCATTCTGCACTTCCTCTGTGAGATGACTGATTGCCTTCAAAATAACTTTCTTAAATGGCTCAGCTTGAACAGCTGTTAATCTATGCCAGTATGTGATGCAATTAGCCGAGCATGTAGCAGAAGATTATCATTACAGCGAGGAGTAGCATTGCCAAAAAAAAGAGATGTGTTACAGGACACTCGACCCACATAAACTGATATGCTGAGTTGATTGCCTGTGTCATAATGATAGAAGAGATCAATGATATGCGGCGTTGAGGAAGTAGTACCTTATCTCAAAATTATATGCGCATCTGAAAGTTTGAAGAGAAGCTAATAGTTTGCTGTATTTGAAATCACACGGACGCAGACTTCCTGATGCAACCTCGCATATACGACAGGCCCATCTGTAAGACATCAAGATATATATTTTTCTTAAGTTACACGTCCATTAACATTAACTGACGTATAAAAATGTAATGGAACTGAAGAAACAAGACTCCTGTTGATACAGAAAAGGTACAACATAAATACATGAAATCACAATTCAGAAAAGCACCTAAGTGCATTGGTTTTCCGTTTACGCCAGAACTAAGCATAAACAAGTACTCGTACTGCTAGGCAGAGATGACTGGACAAAGAAACATATTTTGAGAAGTGAACCAGAGTTAACATGTACTGCAGGAAATTAAGACCATCACCTTCGAGGACTGTAAGAGATGTGAATGAGAATCCTCTCAGAGAATGCACTGCCATACCAAGATTGGGAAACTGCTCTAATAACCTGAAAGACGGCATGAGGAAACTATTGGAGTACTGAACAATGAAGCAAGAAGTCGATATGATAGTAAGATACCTGCGATAGGACAGCAGGGGATGTGGCCTTGAAGGATGCTTCGGAAGCCCATATATAAATACCTATGACACTCATTCCTCCGAGTAGCATCCTCGACACCTAAAATTATGTATGTATGTAGGTAGGTATGTATGTAGCAGATCTAGAATTTGAAACACTTTGGTGAATGACACAGTGTGGTATAGGTACCTGTCGCGCGTGCTCGGCGATCCAATCGACATCGAACTCGAGAGAGGCGTCAGAGGAGGAAGGGGTTTTGCCCTTGGAGGTCTTGGGCTTGGGGGCGGCGCGGAGGGAGCACGCGGGGGCTGCTGCTTCGGTGGGCGGCGTGGGGAGGAGGGAGTAGACGAGGGCACGGTCGGAGGAAGCGCTGAGCTTGCCGACGACGAGGCCCACCTGGACGGATCGAATCGAATCAGCCAGCGGATGGGATGGGATGGGATGGGAGCCGCAAAGGGGAAGGGAAGGGAGGCACGGGCGCACGGCCAACCTGGGCTTGAGGCGGAGGCGAGGAGAGCGCTTCTTCGAAGGCCTTGAGGTACGCCTCGTCGCCGACCACCGCCTTCACCATCCTGCTCCCTCGTCGGAGTCGCCGCGGCGGCCGGGGATCTGCTCGTCTCGTCCCGGGGATGACGGGGTGGGTCCCACTCCAGTACGCAGGCCCACCTGTTTTCCGTTTCCCCGGTGCGCCGGCGTAACGACCAAGAGTTCGCCTTCCTTCGGCCTCGCTCGCTTGGCTCACTAACCACTACTGTAGTCCACTATAGTCCTATGTCCTACTCACTCACTAGTCCTCCCGCTCAAACATTAGTATAAGCAAAATATATAAATTAAAAATACTGCTCAAGATATATCTGCTAACAATGAAAATGCAATTAAAAATAGTGTTCAAGATATATATGCTAACAATGAAAATTGCAATTTACATTTAAAATTTTGATTCAATTTTATTTATAAAATAGAAAAAAATGAGAGAATATTTCCATATTGTAATCGAAACTTTCTTACTTAAATTTAATAACAATAGTCTAATATATTCATTGTTGTTTGAAAAATGTAATAGCAGCTCCGTTGTTGATGGAAAACAAATCGTACACACGAAGAAAACCAACCGTAACACGGTTGGACTGCTAAAGCTAAATAAAATATTGCAGGAGCCAGGAGGAGAGAGCGATGAAGGATTTCTTTCTTGTTCATGACCTGATGTAGCGATGTTATGTAGCATGAAGCAATACTTTTTTTTCGATTTCTGCTGTCACCGCACTGAACTAAGATTAGAGCTGCTCTAAAGATATGAAAATGGGCGGCTGATATTCTGTCAAAAGGAAGGAACTCATGGCGTTCCTCCCAGGAAACAGTCCCATGAAAATATGTAGCAACCAATGTCGGTTGCCAAGCAGGAAAGGAAGACACAAGGAAAAGAAAAGCCTCGAGTTAGGCCTCTTGTAAATCCACTTCCTTCCTAGTGGAGTACTCCGTACATGCTTTGCTTCCTCACCGGGGCACAGCCGACGACCCTCACACATTAGTTAATTGTATCATTAATCTTCTATATACTTCTCCTTTTCCGAAAAAAAAATGACAAGCAGCGCTGCAAAACTGCACCCGCAAGAAGGTGAGGGCAGAGGAGCTAGCAGTCAATCACCTCACACTCACAGCACGGCACAGCGAGAGCAGTAGTAGTGAAGTGTGAAGCTAAAGAGTGACGTCACTAACGCAAGGTCCTGCCCCTTCCTTTCCCCTCTTTGCCTTGCCCCAACCAAGCCCAAGCCCAAGGCCAAGAAGAGCAGCAGCTCAGCTTCACCACCACCGACACCAACCCCAAAACCACGAGAGAGAGAGAACCAGAATGGCATTGGGGGGAGGCCCGCTCGGCGCCATCATTGGCCGCTACCCCGCCGCCGCAGCTGACGAACAAGACCCCGGCGGGGGCGTCATTCGCCACGACCGCAAGTGCCGAGACTGGCCCTTCCTCCTCCTCTTCGCCGCCTTCTGGGTCGCCATGATTGTCAACTCCAGCTTCGGATTCAACCAGGGAAACCCACTCAGGTCAGCTCTCTTTCTCTCCCTATTTCGCTTCCACCTGCCGGCGCGGCCTCTCCATAGATCTATCTATCCCTTTCCATTTCTTTTCTCCTCGAGTATCTCTCTAGCTACTAGTACCAAGCAAGTCTCCACGGGTTCTCATTTTTCTTTTTTTTTCGTATCCTTTCCCTGCTGAAATCCAATACCCGCTACATTATTCCCAAGTTCAATTCGCAGCTCTTCCGTGTTACTGCTACCACTTCAACCGACCCCAATTTTTTCGCTGTCGCTGATTGTACAGCTACTAGAGCGAAATGAGTTATTTCCATTTCACTGCGTTCAGTAAAAAAAATAACTACGCTTTTTTCAGCTGAGGCTTATTATTGTACACCTAAAACGAGCTGCCAACAAGTACCTACCTAGAAGAACAAAAAGAAAGGATTTCTCGTGGTGACGGTTCCATATCATGGATTTCATGTCACTACAAACTTCTCGTTCGCTTTGCTTCTGCTAAGCAAATTGGCAGCCACCAACCAACCACCGCTGGTGCAGGGATCCAGCTTTCGTCCTTTATATTCTCCTTGATTTTAATGCTCCAACTTATCAGTGTTACTCCCTGCTGTTCACCACTTATATCCCCACTAAAATACTGGAATACTTGAACCTGTTACTGCTGCTTGAAGCCTTGGTCCCCATTCACGCAGTCATGCTAGTACTAGCAAATATTGAAAACCTCCAAAAAAAAGACTGTCATGTCTCCTAACTCCTAAGTAAATCCGTATTCTTATTCCTCGCTACAAAGACGATGATTTGTTCTTCTTTGATTGCACAGGCTGACATTTGGACTGGACTACAAAGGGAATGTATGTGGGAGCAGGCATGGCGATCCAGATTTGCATGAGTTGGATGCTCGTTATTGGATGAACCCCAACCAGGTCTACCAAAGTGGGCTCAAAAGCAGCCGCATCAATCTACCTGACGCTAAAGCCATCTGCCTCATGGAATGCCCACTTCCAGCAGAAGATGGTTTGAATTTTGTTTGCGATTATCCAGAAGGTGACATACGCCTCTCTGTCGATGATTGGATTGACAGGGACTACGATTACTTTGAGTTCCTCACACCAGACATGAGGAATAGTTCTCTTCAGCTGCAGGGTCCTTGTTACCCTGTCATTTTTCCAAGTGTAAATGGTAAGTCTCACATGAGTGTGAACTCTTTGATATTTACCACAGCAGCATCCTACCAACTTTTAAGGAAACCAAGGTGTGGTCACTAGCTTGATCTCTTTCTGTCACTTCAGTCTACTGGAGCTGCCAGTTTATTGCGCGGGCATCCAATGTCTCCTTGAAGCATTGGCATCAGATGGGTGGTGTCAGCATCGATGAAAACATGCTAATAGACAAAACAATTCACAATGCAATCAACAGCAAATCCGCCGTCCTCAAGGTTTGTAATGCTCTTGCAACTACTTTCACTCTTGTCGATTTTGTTTTCTATTGTAATAAGAACTCATCAATGAAGGCATGCTGCTTCTTGCATGTGTGCACAACAGATTAAATAGGAATCAGAATTTTGTTTTAATAGTGAGACTATTGAACTATGAATAAATGAATTATCCATACAAGAAAATGGTAGCAGCCACCTGTGATGTTATACGAACCAAGAACCGTTATTTATTAGATTTGATTTACGATAGGTGCACAAGCCGGCTTGTCTGCATGTAAATTATCTGAACTAAAAAATTACATTTTTTCGCTTTAAAAAGTGTTCTTTTCTGCTTTTTGCAGAGATATGTTGCAGATATTGGAAAGTCCTGGCCGGTGTTGATCGTTTGTGGAGGATTACTCCCTCTGCTCCTATCTGTGATCTGGTTACTGATGATTCGCTATTTTGTTGCTGGGATGCATTGGATAACGGTGGTAGTCTTCAATGCCCTTGTAATATCTGTTACAATGTTCTTCTATATAAAAGGTACTATACTTCTAATTATAGACTGTTATGGAGAGTTAGTAGGGATAATACGATCTTTATGGTTAATGCACATATCTTATATGTGACGGGATCTCACATCTTCTAACTATTTTATGTACTCAGCTGGTTGGATTGGCCATGATCCTTTAAATGTTGTGATTGGTGAAAGTGATCCTTATGTCAACATAGGTGGGCGGGTATGTTTTCTGCCACATGTTGGTATCGTTTTGAGCAAAATCCTGCCAAGCTGCTCATGTTCTCATCATTCATCTTTCATCAGGAGATAAATCACCTTCATGCCGCTTCTGTCTTGATGACAGTAATAATGATTCTTGCTTTTCTGACATCGATTGCCATTGCCCGGCGCATACTGACAGCAACATCTGTCCTGAAGGTATGTAAAACATGCAGATCATTTCATTAAATAAGATTTCACTGGGGCTACAACTAACATATGCTTAGCTGATAACATGGCTTGTCCATTGTTAATGTGACATCACTTATAGGGTTTTTTTTTCTATTGTTTTTTCATTGTATTTTCAGAGCACTCATCTGGGTGAACTTTATGTAGGTTGCTGCAAAGGTCGTTGGTGAAGTCCAGGCACTTATTGTTTTTCCAGCTGTGCCATTCTTGATCCTCGCTATCTTCTACTTATTCTGGTTTTCAGCAACACTTCATCTTTTCAGTGCCGGACAAGTTATACAGAATGATTGCAATACAGACTGTTGCTCATACGATCTCAAGCTTGGGAAGGTGAACTGTGACAGCTGTTGTGGGTACAGTATTCATTTCACCCCACATATTGGCATCGCCATTCTTTTCCATTTTCTTGGCTGCTACTGGGCAACGAATTTTGTCATTGGATGTTCGTCGACTGTAATTGCTGGATCAGTTGCTTCGTACTATTGGGCACGCGGTGAAATATCGGTAAGCATCTCCAAAACCTTGAGCCTGTAAAGAATAACCACTATAAATTAGATGCCAATTTCTGAGTACTTTTCATCTCCTTGACCAGAGATGTGCTATTTTCATGTGACTGATGTTGGTGTGACATTGTGTTGCAGCCTGATATCCCTTTTCGTACTGTGGTGTCTTCCCTGAAAAGGATGTTGCGTTATAGTCTTGGATCTGTGGCTCTCGGTGCACTTGTTGTATCCATCGTTGAGTGGGTGCGATTTGTGCTGGAGACACTTCGCCGCAGGCTGAAATTCATTGATTCTGCCCGTGACAGCTGGTTTGGGAAGACAGTGTCATCCTCGTCTCAGTGCTGCTTAGGGTGCATTGACTGGACCCTGAAATCAGTAAATCGAAATGCTTATATCATGGTAAGCATCACGCATCAGCATTCATTTCTGATTAGATGACGTCATCTTGTTACGTATCATGCTTTTCGTGCATTTGTATTAGTATGATGAGAAATGCTTGTTGTTCTAGTGGCGATTGGAGACACTGATGCTAGATTGCTTACTATTTCTGTTACAGATTGCAATTACAGGGAAAGGATTCTGCAAGGCTTCTGTGCTAGCAACTGGGTTAATCATGAACAACATATTGCGCATCGGGAAAGTGAATGTCATTGGGGATGTGATTCTCATGTTGGGAAAGCTGTGTGTTAGCCTGATGTGTGCGCTGTTTGCTTTCATCATGTTGGATAAGCACACGTACAGATCTGGTCACAACAAGATATCATCGCCGCTGGTTCCTGTGCTGGTAAGTGATCATCCTCAAGCTTTGCAGTTGCAGGATATGGTTGGTTGAGTAGCAATTTGGGTGAAGAGCGAGCTAAGGGTGGTTTTGTGCAGGTGTCGTGTGTGCTGGGTTACATAGTTGCAAAGCTTTTCTTTGCGGTGGTGGAGATGTCGATCGACACCATAATCCTGTCATTCTGCCAGGACGCAGAAGAGCACCAGGGGAACGCGCGGTATGCGCCCCCACTGCTGATGGAGACGCTGGATGAGGAGAGCGAGCTGCAAAGACTGACAGAGGGACCATGAAGCATGCATTGCATGCTCTCTCTTGTTCTTCCAAAGATGACTAGAGTAGCGTTAGGGGTCTAGAGGAGAAACTGAATTCAGTATCTCTAATGTTGGATGGTCGACTTGTTTCATTTGACCATGCAGGTCTTTATTTATACAGTAATATGGATCGCTGGAGTGGAGGTGAAAGTCTAGTTAAGGTGGTGATGCTCTGATGCATTGTTGTGCTTGACTACCTGTAAATTTGAATTAATAGTAGTATGTAGTATGAATGCATAGCATGCCGATCATCATGGTCATATATGGTATACGCTCAGCTGGGAATGGCTGCGTAAGTGCGTATGCTTTCAGACTTTCAGAAATGATTAGCAGGAACACTGCGCTGCGCTGCACGCCGGGTATATGAATTGAAATTCAGGGAGCAGCAGTCATCCAACAACTAAATAAACCTTTTTTTTTCATGAACGTGCCTGAGCACGCATTTTATTAAGAGTGAAAGCCATCCAATTAAACTTAGTTGCACCATCTTTTTTACAACAAAAGCGATTAACAGTCCAGATAAAGGAAAACGGCTCAGCTAGCTTTCTACTGTACCTAATAATTGTTAGATAAGCCTAGTGTCTTTATCGTTTTAGCATGTTTGTTTCAGTTTGTTTCAGCATGCACGAGCGCCAACCTGCGGTGGCCGTGCAAGTAGGAGTCATGGCCGAGAATAGCTCCCATGAACTCGAGCATGCAAGCCATGGCCGGCTGTTGCGGCGCATGGGGATGGACGTGCGCACTCCACGCAATCGTGGGCGCCGTGGCTGCATCTCACCTGCATTTGTATTCCAATAAATAGCAAACCAATCAACAGAAAACGCGCGCTTTTCAGGCAGCACAAAATCCTTTGTGTTCAAGTGTTCTTGCGTTCCAGTTCGCAATCACCACCGGCTGCCGGCGTACATCGCCGTTCGGTTTCTGACAAGTGGCATCAGAGCTAGGACAAAGGAACACGCGGCCTCCATGGCGTCACCACCCAAGCCTCGTGGCCGCTCACCCGCCGGGAAGAAGAAGGACGGCGCCAGCGGCTCCGGCACCGAGAAGCCGAAGCGCACGTTGTCACCAAACCGCTCTCCACCACGCCGTTCGCCGCACCGCTCGCCGCGGCGCTCACCGCGTCGCTCCCGGGTACCACGCCGCTCACGCACCCGTCGCGAGGTCATCGTCGAGCGCATCGCCCGGGAAGGCGGCGGCGGCAGCAACTGGCCGCAGCTGACCAAGAACAACTACCACGAATGGTCGCTGCGCATGCAACTGAAGATGCAGGCTCGTCATCTCTGGGACGCCGTGGAGTACGACGACGTCGACTACGACGACGACCGCGCCGCGCTGGACGCGATCTGTAGCGGCGTTCCAGGGGAACTCATCCCCATTCTGCTGGCCAAGAACTCCGTCAAGGAGGCCTGGGAGGCCATCAAGACCCTCCGCATCGGCGATGAACGGGTGCGGAAGGCAACCGCTCAGAACCTCCGCGCCGAGTACGAGTCCATCGCCCTCCGCGACAGGGAGCCGATCGAGGACTTCGCCTTGCGCCTGACCGGCATCGTCCAGCGCTTGGCGACGTTGGGCGACCCTGAACCTGATGAGAAAGTGGTGGCCAAGTACCTGCGCGTCGTCCGTCCACGGTATAAGCGGTTGGTCATTTCAATTGAGACTCTCCTTGACATCTCACAGCTCTCCATCGAGGAAGTCACCGGGAGACTCAAAGCGGCCGACGACGTCGAGCCGTCCCCGCCTCAGAACGCGAGCGGCAAACTACTCCTTACAGAGGAGCAGTGGGTCGAGAGGTACAAGAAGAAGGGCCAGGAGTCCTCTCGTGGCGGCTCCAGCTCCGGCGGTCGCGGGCGAGGCCGGGGCAAAGGACAGGGACGTGGCTCCGGCGAGTCTC
This sequence comes from Echinochloa phyllopogon, assembly GCA_033239725.1. Taxonomy (NCBI): domain Eukaryota; kingdom Viridiplantae; phylum Streptophyta; class Magnoliopsida; order Poales; family Poaceae; genus Echinochloa; species Echinochloa phyllopogon. The sequence goes on along the minus strand of BTCW01000006.1, from coordinate 140,043 downwards.
GCCCACCGCCAGACTCACCCTGTCCACGCTGTGGCAAAAGGGGCCACTGGGCCAGCGATTGTCGCAGCAAGAAGAAGGAGGAGCCGGCCCATCAGGCCCACTTGGCCCAAGAAGAGGAGCAGGAGCAAACCCTAATGCTGGCCATCGGCTCGGCCCAAGAGGAGACTCCTTTCCTCGCACCACCAACGCCGTCGCCCCCACACCCGGCGGCGCACACCGCTCCACCGCCGCCGACCGCTGAGCTCCACCTCGTCGAGCGGAAAGTCGTCCCCAATCTCAACGAAGAGGTGGACCGGGGTCTGAATCAATGGATCCTGGACACCGGGGCGTCAAATCACATGACGGGATCGCGCGCTGCCTTCTCCGACCTCGACACCGCCGTCACAGGCTCGGTGCGGTTCGGCGACGGCTCCGTGGCGCGGATCGAGGGGAGAGGGACCATCCTGTTCTCCCTCAAGAACGGGGAACACCGCTCCTTCACCGGCGTCTACTTCCTGCCGCAGCTCACCGCCAACATCATCTCCGTCGGGCAGCTGGATGAGGGCGGATTCCAGGTGCTCGTGGAGCACGGCATCATGCGCATCCGCGACGAGGAGCGGCGTCTGCTCGCCAAAGTTCCCCGGGGAGCCGGAAGACTGTACGTGCTTGACGTCACGCTGGCGCGTCCGGTCTGCCTCGCGGCGCGCACCAACGATGAGGCGTGGCGATGGCACTCCCGCTTCGGGCATCTCCACTTCGCCGCGCTCCGCAAGATGGCGAGGGAGGAGCTTGTCCGCGGTCTTCCCCAACTCACTCAGGTGGATCAAGTGTGCGAGGCCTGCCTCGCCGGCAAGCATCGTCGCGCCCCGTTCCCGCAACAGGCCGAGCGGCACTCCACCGAGCCGCTCCAGCTGCTCCACGGCGACATCTGCGGGCCAATCACGCCGGCCACACCAAGCGGCAACCGCTACTTCCTACTCCTCGTCGACGACTACTCCCGCTACATGTGGGTGTGTCTCCTTCCCACCAAGGACGCAGCAGCAGAAGCCATCAAGCGCGTCCAGGCGGCGGCGGAGAGGAAGACCGGCAAGAAGCTCCTGGCGCTCCGGACGGATCGGGGTGGCGAGTTCGCCGCCACCGACTTCACCGAGTACTGCGCTCACCTCGGAGTCCGACGCGAGCTCACGGCGCCGTACACACCGCAGCAAAACGGCGTCGTCGAGCGCCGTAACCAATCCGTCGTTGGCACCGCCCGGAGTATGCTCAAGGCGAAAGGACTGCCCGGAGTGTTCTGGGGGAGGCGGTCTCCACAGCCGTGTACCTGCTCAACCATTCCTCCTCCAAGAGCATCCAAGGGAAGACGCCGTACCAACTCTGGACCGGCAGCGCCCCCAATGTGTCGCACCTCCGCACCTTCGGCTGTGTCGCCCATGTCAAGGTGAACACACCTAACCTTCGCAAACTTGATGATCGCAGCCGCAAGATGGTGTTCGTGGGCTATGAGCCTGGATCAAAGGCTTATAGAGTCTATGATCCGACGACCCGGCGTGTGCACATAAGCCGGGACGTTGTGTTTGATGAAGCAACCCAGTGGACATGGTCTGCTGAGCGCGACGGCGAGCCAGGAGACTTCACCGTGGAGGCACCAGCGGAGGTGGACGTCATCAGTACCATCTCAAGTACCGCGCCACTCGCTGCTTCCCCAACACCAACGCGATCTGCCTCACCAACAACGCCCACAATTCCACCACCGGACCAGTACACGGCGGGAACACCAGCGCAGGACTCGGGCGCCACGACGTCGAGCTCGGCCCCCTCACACGGGGTCGAATTTGCTTCTCCACCAGGATCCTCCGTCAGCGAGCTCCTCGACAACGACCACGACGACGACGCCCCGCTCCGGTTTCGCCGAGTGGACAACGTGATCGGTCCCGCACCGACACCTAGACTCGTCGCACGGGACCTAGAGGAGCATCTCCTGCTCGCCTGCGACACCGAGCCCACCAGTCTCGACGAGGCGCTGAAGCACGAGTGCTGGCGCCACGCCATGCTCGACGAGATGACGGCGATCGAGGCAAATGGTACATGGGAACTCGTCGACCCACCGCCGAGAACTCGACCCATTGGCCTCAAGTGGGTATACAAGGCGAAGAAGGACGCAGTCGGGCTCATCTCCAAGTACAAGGCCCAGCTGGTCGCGAAGGGCTACGTGCAACGCCAAGGCATCGACTTCGACGAAGTCTTCGCACCCGTGGCGCGGCTGGAATCCGTGTGCCTTCTCCTTGCACATGCTGCGAACGAGGGCTGGGCTGTCCACCACATGGACGTCAAGTCTGCGTTCTTGAATGGCGAGTTGCGGGAGGAAGTGTACGTCGAGCAGCCGCCCGGGTTCGTCCTCAAGGGGCATGAAGGCAAGGTGCTGCACCTCATCAAGGCGTTGTACGGGCTTCGTCAAGCACCTCGAGCCTGGTACGCGAAGCTTGACAGCTCGCTGCTTGGACTCAGGTTCCAGCGTAGTGACTCCGAGCACGCTGTGTACCTGCGAGGCGACGGCGTACACCGTCTCGTTGTGGGCGTGTATGTTGACGACCTCGTGATCACCGGTGGCAATGCAAGTGACATCGACAAGTTCAAGTCATAGATGAAGGCCACATTTCAGATGAGTGATCTCGGGCTTCTCCACTACTACCTCGGTCTGGAGGTAAACCAGTCAGCAGATGGTATCACCCTGGGCCAGAGCGCGTACGCGGCGAAGATCTTGCAGAACGCCGGTCTGGCTAGGTGCAACCCCAGCTGGATTCCCATGGAGCCACGCCTCAAGCTGAGCAAGGAGAGCACCGCACCTGCCGTCGATCCCACAGCATTCAGAAGCATCGTCGGCTCGCTCCGCTATTTGGTGAACACAAGGCCAGACTTGGCGTTCTCGGTGGGCTACCTGAGTCGGTTTATGCAAAAGCCGACCACCGAGCACCTTGCAGCAGTGAAGAGGGTGCTGCGGTACATCAGTGGCACGCTGTACTATGGCTGTCACTACACAAGGAAGAAGGAGGAGGCTCAGCTCGTGGGGTTCAGTGACAGTGACCATGCCGGAGACATTGACAGCCGAAGGAGCACCTCCGGCATCCTCTACTTCCTCGGCAACAACCTGATCACCTGGCAAAGTCAAAAGCAGAAGGTAGTGGCCCTCTCTTCATGTGAAGCTGAATACATGGCCGGTACTACTGCTGCTTGCCAGGGAATTTGGTTGGCGCGGCTGATTGCAGAGCTCAGGGGCAAGACAACCAACGCCGCCAACCTGAAGATCGACAACCAATCCGCCATTGCCCTCAGTCACAACCCTGTCTTCCACGATCGCAGTAAACATATTGATGTCAGGTATCACTTCATTCGGGAGTGCGTCGAGGATGGCAGGGTGAAGATCGACTCCATCGGGACAGAGGAGCAGCTGGCGGACATCGCAACCAAGGCTCTGGCGCGGGAGCGGTTCTGTGAATTACGTTCTCGCATTGGAGTCCGAAGTGTGCAGCGTCAACACAAGGCTTAGGAGGAGATTTGTTAGATAAGCCTAGTGTCTTTATCGTTTTAGCATGTTTGTTTCAGTTTGTTTCAGCATGCACGAGCGCCAACCTGTGGTGGCGGTGCAAGTAGGAGTCATGGCCGAGAATAGCTCCCATGAACTCGAGCATGCAAGCCATGGCCGGCTGTTGCGGCGCATGGGGATGGACGTGCGCACTCCACGCAATCGTGGGCGCCGTGGCTGCATCTCACCTGCATTTGTATTCCAATAAATAGCAAACCAATCAACAGAAAACGCGCGCTTTTCAGGCAGCACAAAATCCTTTGTGTTCAAGTGTTCTTGCGTTCCAGTTCGCAATCACCACCGGCTGCCGGCGTACATCGCCGTTCGGTTTCTGACAATAATCAGCTAATAGGCTTATTCGCTCGGGTTTCATGCATCTTGGCTGGCTCAGGTATTGACTGTATCCAATTAATCTGATGAGACAAGAAGAAGCGGCTTCAGGTGCAGATGGGTGGACCGCCGGTGCAGGCGCGGGAGCACTTGGCGGCGCACTTCTTGTGGGCAGCCATGGTGCACTTCTTGGCGCACACCAGCCGCTTCAGGTGACAGTCCTTGCTCGTCACGCACTTGGTGGGCTTCTTCTCCTTCTCCTCCTTCTCCTTCTCCTTCTCCTTGTCCTTGTTCCCGTTATTGCTGCCATTATTGTCCTTGCTCTCCTTCTTCTCTCCTCCTCCTCCCGCTCCCGGAGGAGAAGGTGACGACGACGGCGACGAGGATCCAGAGCTGCTGCTGCTAGTGACGCTGGTGGTGGCGACGTCATCCTTCCTGCTGCTGGTTGTGGTGGCGGCGGCGACGTAATCCTGCCTGGCGGGCAACGCCGCCGCCATGGCCTTGTTGTTATTAGTCTCCTCCTCCGCGCCGGTGGCCGCCATAGCAGCCAGGAGGATGACGAGGAGCAGCAGCGACATCATCGAGGACGAGGCCTCGGTGAGCCGGCATCGGGAGCAAGCCATCGGTCGGTCTGTCGGTCTCTATAGAAGACCAGAGCAGATCAGCTGTACATCTCCGCACATAGCAGCATATATAGAGCTGCATGCTTGCGTTGGGGGCACCAACAACAAGCTAGGCGTGCTGCAACTACTCGATCATCCATATCCGTGGATGCTGGCTGGTAATGGGTTTGGTGGGCAACGGCAGGGGCATGTGATCGATTCATCCAACAACATACACATGTCGACCAATAAGAAACTAAACTCATCCTCCCTTCTCAACGAAAACCAATTCAAGTCTATAGCTTTTTGCTTATTCAAGACTATCCCAACTAGTATGCTGCGTGTCTACCGTGATAAAATCATTACAGCTAGTACAATATTCTACTTCAATCATGTGCTGATCCACCAATTTAAGCATATAGTTTTTTTTTCATGTTTTTACGCAATGCGGCTTAAATTGTGCATCAAGCAGTAAGAGTGCTCACAATTTTCTAGATTTAATCTATTCTACAAATTAATCACATTATTTTTTCGGTGGAAGACAACATACTTCTCAATCTTTTAAGATTTCAATTCAATTTTGAATCCCCACTCACACTTGATCCAAAAGTTTTTATTGTGATTTCTTAAGGATTTTATGAGTAAAATGGGTTTAAAATCCTTTTACAGTCTTTAAAAGAAAGTTGACTACCGAATGAATGTGTTAAAATAACAACTCCAAAAATCACCACATCTTGTATCCAAGATTCTTGCATGCTAATGTGTTTGTGATGATGTCACCATGAGTTTTTGATTAAGTTTGAGTGGGATTCGAATTTGGTCTGAAATCCTTAATGTTTGTAATCAATCACAAAAGTTTTCCTAAATAAATTAATTCATTTTGCAAGCATAACAACATAGATGAGTGTCGGGGACCATAATTAGGGGTCCCTCAACTACCAGGGTAATCACCCTCAAAAAACGCAAAACAAGACTATTACCCATAAGCCTATGAGCCCATACCTGCGAAACCGCGAAGCCCACTACCAGCCGGCAGGGCCCAAACTACGGCCCACAAAGACACGTCGCCCTCACACCTAAACTCCGCCTCGCTTGAGGGTCCCTCGCTCCCCCCTCGAGCTACAAGCCTCCGCTCCGCCTCTCCAGGACTCGCTCCGACCCCTCGAACGAACGCCACGTCTACAGCACAGGCACTGACGGTCTCAACTCCCGCACCAGGCACCGGAGTCAGAGGGAAGATCTCCCCCGCATGTCGCCCCTGACAGAATCCGGTGCACTGTGCCCTCTGCGGCACGGACAGGCGGAAGCTGTGCAGGGCCTGCGCGGCACTATGCCCCCGACACCGCTGACCCCGGCCGTACCTTCGCATGATTCTACCGGGGGCCCCACCAATAGCATATGACCCAGCACAGGGGGCTCACCACGGTCAAACAAAGATTACTGGTCCGGCAAGGCAAGGAACGGATCCCTTGACCCTTGCCCACCACGTCTCCGGGCGGCAGGATGTGCACTGTGGAGTAGGCTGGCGCCTCACCTAAACCCTAAACCCCAACGGAGGGGGGGGGGCGCGGCAGATACGGGGAAATCTCTGAGCCACCCCGGCAGCAGCCGCCCCGTACGAATATGACCTGCTCCCTTCGCCAGGGCAAAAGCCGGTCGTACCAGCACAGTAGGTCAGGTCCAACCTGTCACCACGCCTGACAGTCCGACGCTGAGGCGACAGCCTACGCCATGCTAGCCCCGTGCCTCTTAGCGGGCTAGCCCCCGAAGCGGTCGGGGGCCCACTCTAGGGGGTCCTCGAATAAACGCCCAGGCCACCTCGACGACTAAGCGACCCCTCGAGATCCTGTCGAAGAGGAAGCGAGGAGACACCGCGTCAGCAGACAAGACCGGGAAAGCAATCTTGACGAGGCCTGCGAGGCACGGATACGCCGTACGACTCACACTGTAACACGTATTGTACACGCGAACTGTAACCCTTCTCTCCCTTGAACTATAAAAGGGAGAGAGGGGAGTCCCGTACGGGACAAGCACAACAGAGAAACGGCTCAAGGTTCATCGCCTTGGCTCTCGCTCGCACAGACACACACGTCCGATATTGGCATTCGCCTCAATCATCCCCACCAACGACAGGGACTTGGAGACTGTCTCTCCTCTCCCGCATCCACTTGTAGCCCCCTCTCTACAAGCACCCCGGTGCAAAGCTAATACAAGTGCGCGAGTGAAAGGACCTTGATGTCGCCTAGAGGGGGGTGAATAGGCGGTTTCTGAAAAATAAAACTTAGCAGCGGATTAGATCGCTGGATATTCCAACACTTCATCGGATATTCCGACACTGACAGTAAAGAATGAGCACGTGATGCAAAGATTTAGAGCAACTTAGCTAATTCCCTTTGAATAGAAAGGTGGGAAATCGTCCAAGGATTCTTTTCCACCTAAGAGCTGCACCATAAACTTCACACACGAGTAGATCGGAGCAAATCTATGAAAGTCAACTATGAACTACCAAGAACATATGAACTCGAAGATAAACACGAAGAACAACAAACACAAGGGAGACAAGTGATTTGTTTACCGAAGTTCACTTCCCAAAAGAAGCTAGTCTCCGTTAAGGTGCCTCCAAAGAGACCGAGTTGAGCCACAACTCTACCCTCCCCCTAGGGCCCAAAAGCCAAGCTAGGGTTACTTACTATGATATCCCCAAAGGGATTGGCTTTACAAACTTTCCGGGGCAAGCTCACACGAGTTGAGCGCTCGCCGGAGACGCCTAGCCGTCTAGGAGCAAAAACTCCAAGAGTAACAAATGCGAGTAGATGGCCGAGGATGCTTCAAATGCTCAAGAGTTGGAGTTGATGCTCACCCACACACAAATCCAAGAACTCACTCAAATCCCTTCTCAAATCTTGCAAGGATTGGCTCTAGGGAGTTGAGGGAGTGAATGGGATGCTCAAGAGAGTGTTCTATGCAAGTGTGGTCGGCAGCCAAGTGAGGAGGGGGCCAAGGGGTATATAAACCCGAGCCCCCCAAAACTAGCCGTTGTGCTATCTGCGAGATCCGGGCTGGATACTCTAGGGCTACCCCGGATACTCCGAGAACACTCAAACCCGAAGGGGTCCTCGGAACAATATTGTTCTGACCCTGTCCCGGATACTCCTGCTCCAGAAAAACAGTAGGAATACTTTGTGTCTATGAGTGCACCTGTGTCTCTCACAGGTACTTGGTTGGATTTCTTTGAGCATTAAAACATCCATGGCTTGATCAATACGCATCCCCCTTGATAGTACGATGTTACCTATATACTCAAGATCAAAGATAAAAACTATATCAACCCTTGAGCTTCAATGTCTTCATCATGTTGCTTTTCTTCAATATGACACCTTGAGGTTTGCTAGCATTCTTGTCTCTTGAGCATACCAACCAAGAACTAGTGACTTTGGATTCATCGACCAATATGGTGAACACTCAACTTCATATTCATTTATAAGTCACTTCAATATATGATTCATCAAAGATTAGATGCATTGCATAGCTTCACTTGGTGAGGCTTGATTTGTGCCTCGGAATCAAACCAAGTACTAGCTTCCTTCACCCTAGCAAAGTTCTTCGGTCACAAGACAATTCTTGCCCTTCTCCTTGCTTAGTTCCTCGTCACTAGTACTAGCTTGACCCCTTCACCCTATCTTGCCAACTTTAAGTTAATTTAGCTTTGCCTTGCATCTAAATGAGCATCTCAACTAATTCCTTTTCTTTAATATCATAATTTGTCCTTTGCATATTTGTCTTTTCTTTCATACCAATATTATGACCAAGTAATTTTCTATCTTGATTTCCCTTGAAATACCAAGTACTTGGTCAACTATCTTCCTTCTTGATTAAGAATACTATTCATGTGACCAAGCAACCTACCATTCCAAATTCCTTTGATTCCCATTGCTCTTGGTCACTCATCTCATTTTATCAACATGCACTTATGCATTCTATTTCCTCATCGTAATCTTTCTTTCACTATCTTTCTCCATATTGATGTTGTGACCAAATAAGCTTCCATATAAACTTCTTCTTGGACAATAAATAAATTCCTTGATCACCATTCTTCACAATGTCATAATCTTGATCATCATGCAATTGCCATCATGCAATTTTCACCTTCCTTTGATTATATGAGCAAACAACCAATGATACCATATAATTCATTTGCCTCTTTGTCTCTTTTCCACCGTTCTTAACAATGCCATAATCTTCAATCAATTATCATGCAATTTTCACCTTTCTTTGATTATATGAGCAAACAACCAATGAGGCCATATAATTCATTTGCCTCTTGTCTCTTTTCTATATTTTCATCTTTGCTTGTCATTTCTTTACTTTTGCATGCTTCATATAATATGAGCTTGACTTTGTTATTTACAATAAAATCCTTGTCAAAACTTAACAAGCTCATTAGTCCTTTAATTGTTTGTGTCATTCAATCACCAAAACCCACAAGGGGCTAGATGTACTTTCAGCGAGAACGCCCCTGCTGGACATACGGCCCCGCGGCCGGAACCAGGATAAACCTGTGTCCTTGTGTTAGCTTCCGCATCGACCATCAAGGGACGAGACACAACGCATTTCTATGCGGTGTAGGGAGTGCCGGCCATTTCCGACACCGACAGTGGCGCGCCAGGTAGGGGGAGCGCTGTGCGATTCGCTTTTCTCGCCAGTTCCCTTGATGGCATCTAGCGACGAGCCACCGTCGACGAGGTCCCCCGACGGGACCACCGCCGGATTCCCACCTGGATTCATGATCCAGTTCGGGAGCCTGACGTTCGAGTCGGACGGGTCCAACTACCTCACCCAACTCCATCGCACCGATGAGGTAGAGACTTCGTCGTCATCATCTTCGACAGGCGGGCTCCTATGCCGCCACCGGTTGCGAGGCTTGCAGGTGCAGGTGGAGCAGTGCCAGCCCGTGCGGGTGACGCTCTCAGAGGTGGACGACCCGCGGGCGCCGTCTCCTGACGCGGAGTCAGGAGGGAACGCGACGCCTTCGGCGAACCCTGCGGAAGGGAACCGCCGGAGAACAACAGCCACGTCGGCCCGGTTCCCGATGGGGTTGTGCGACACCGCCGCGACAATCTCCGCGACGGTGGGCACTCACATGCGTGCCAGCCGCGACACCACTGCGCCGACGCAGGCCGGGCTGCCACCGATCCACCAGGGGCAGGCAAGCCGCCGGCCGCGACGGACGCAGCAGGAGCGACCCGGGGCACCCCACACTGCCGCTCATCACAGCATTGGGGGAACCCACCAACCCGCCTCGACAAGAGGAGGATAACGGCCGACGTACCGGTGCCATACAAGCGCGCCACGGGGGAGAAGGGCGGCGCGACCCGCACGCCCGCGCAGGGCCCGGAACCGCGCCGACCATTCATCACCGTCTGAAGGCACGACGCGCTACTGCACCGCCTCACCCGACGAGTGGTACCCACCGGGCTCCAGCAGCGAGGAGTGGGACTACGCCGGGATCCAAGACGCCGAGGCACTCCGACAGTTCCTGAACTCCGTCGATTACTGCTTCGACATCTCCAGCGAGGGGGAAAGTGACCCCGCGCTGGGATGCTTCGTCATCGACGGCGAACTCGGGACTGGAAGTGAGGACGGAAGCGACGACGACAACGATCAAGACAAGACCCCGGCGGCGGCTGGGGTCATCCGCGAGCCGCCTCCAGGTACGGGCGCCGCAACGCCCGCTGACGCCAACGCCGCAACGCCTCAGGGCGACGAGGCGTTAGCACAAGCCCAGCTTGCGCAGGTGAAGGAGTTGGAAGACAGGCTCCAGGAGGAGCGTCGTCAAGTACAACAACTGAGAGCGGCACTAGAGGCGCAGCAGCCTCAGCGCGGCGAACGCGCGAGGGCCGCGGGGCGTCTTGCTCGCATCCGCATCGAGAACGACGGCAACGCCGACTTGCCGCGCGCAATCCAAAAACTCGTCACCGCGGCAACGCTGCTACGCGCCATCCCTGAGCCCTCCACGCCATCGGCGCGGCTCTTGCCCTCTGGGGGAGATAGTCCGTAATCCAGATGTCGCTGGCAGAATAGCTAAGTGGTCAATAGAACTAATGGGCGAGACTCTCACCTACGCCCCTCGAAAGGCAATAAAGTCACAAATCCTGGCAGATTGTATCCAGGCTGAATGTTGGACCCTATACTTTGACGGGTCGGTAATGAAAGCCGGGGCAGGCGCGGGCCTTCTCTTCGTCTCACCTCAAGGGGAGCACATTCGCTATATTGTGCGACTACACTTTCCGGCATCCAACAATATGGCGGAATATGAAGCCCTCCTCGTCGGCCTCCGCATCGCCGTCGAAATCGGAGTGAAGCGCCTCGACGTTCGAGGTGACTCTCAACTGGTCGTCGACCAAGTCATGAAGACCTCAAGCTGTCGCGACGACAAGATGGAGGCGTATTGTAACGCAGTGCGCAAGCTCGAGGACAAATTCTATGGCCTCGAACTTAGCCACATCCCACGCAAATACAACGAGGAAGCAGACCAACTGGCAAAAATCGCGTCCGAACGGCTAACCGTTCCGCCGAATGTCTTCGCCCGCGACCTTGACAAGCCCTCCGTCGATCTCGAGGGTGCCAAGCACCCCCTCGGAAGGCCTCGAAAGCATCGGGGGCTTGAGACGGTGACCCCATGAACAAGGACTCCCCGGAAGTAAATCTCGAGGTCCCCGACTTCGAGACCTCCTCGATGGATGAGGCGGAGGCAATGGAGATCGACGCCGACCCACCACCACCTCAAGACTGGCGGACCCTGTACCTCGAGTGGCTGGACTAGGGACGCCTGCCCTCGGACCGAACCAAGGCCCGACGCATCACAAGAAAGGCCAAGTCTTTTGTCTTGATCGACGGTGAGCTGTACAAGCGCAGCGCCTCGGGAATCCTGCAGCGATGCGTACCCCTCCCCGAGGGTCAGCAACTGATACGCGACATCCATGAGGGCATCTGCGGGCATCACGCAGCGCCACGAACCCTCGTGGGTAAAGCCTTTCGACAGGGATTCTACTGGCCCACGGCCGTAGCTGACGCCAAAGAAACCGTGCGCACTTGCGAGGGGTGTCAGTTCTACGCACGCCAGACCCATCTCCCGACGCATGCTCTGCAGACCATCCCAGTCACGTGGCCTTTCGCGGTCTGGGGTCTAGATCTCGTAGGACCTTTTCGGCAAGCGCCCGGGGGCTTCACGCACATACTGGTAGCCATCGACAAGTTCTCAAAGTGGATTGAGGTCCGAGCCGTCACCAACATCAAATCGGAGCAAGCCGTGCTGTTCTTCACAGGCATCATACACCGGTTCGGCATGCCCAACTCGATCATCACCGACAACGGCACCCAGTTCACAGGCAAGAAGATCCTGGAATTCTGCGACGACCACCACATCCGGGTGGACTGGTCAGCCGTGGCACACCCCCAGTGCAATGGCCAAGTGGAGCGCGCCAACGGTATGATTCTGCAGGGGCTGAAGCCGAGGATTTTCAACAAGCTAAACAGCTACGGCCGAAGGTGGTTAGTCGAATTACCCTCGGTGATTTGGAGCCTAAGAACCACTCCGAGCAAGGCCACGGGTTTCAGCACGTTCTTCCTCGTCTACGGCGCCGAGGCCATCCTGCCGACCGACCTCGAGTACGGGTCCCCGAGACTCAAGGCATACCAGGAGGAGCAGAACCAGCGAGCACGCGAAGACTCGCTGGACCAAGTGGACGAGGCTCGAGACGTGGCCACCCTGCACTCGGCACGGTACCAGCAGTCCCTGAGACGAAGCCAGGAGCGCAAGGTGCGCCGTCGAGACTTGAACGAGGGCGATCTGGTGCTGAGGCTACGACAAGACAACCGAGGCCGACACAAGCTCACGCCACCATGAGAAGGACCGTTCATCGTCGCCAAGGTTCTCAAGCCGCTGGCGAACGAAAAGGGCGAGGTCTTCCCCAAAGCTTGGAACATCCAACAACTACGTCGTTTCTACCCATAGAACCTCTCGTACTTTCCGCAATCTTGTTTTATCACACGATGATAATAATAAAGTCCGTTTAAGGCATGGAAACATTGTTACTAACAACAATGAAACAGGGTGACTCGCCTTTACCCTCGAAACGAACTCGAAGTAAAGCCGAGCCCCCCTCGGGGGCTAATGGGGGACTAACCCCCCAACGAATCCTAACCTTTTTTCCATGCGCTTCTTTTTCGAAAATGTGTTGCCGAGCTTTGTCTCGACCGCTCGGAAAGATCTAAGCGAGGCGCAAGTCTATCACGGTTAACAGTCGGCCGAGTCGAGGGACCGTCTACGTCTTCGAAAGGCTACGACATCCCCCTCACCACTTGATGCCTAGGTTACTTGCACCCCTCCACCGAAATCGATCTCGGGCTAAGAGAAAAGCACGACACATCGAACGATAAATAAACATAAACCACTTTCTTTATGAAAAAACATGCTGCCAAACCTTTCCTCGACAGCTCAGAAAGACGGAAGCAAGGCACAAGCTTACCACGACTGAGAGTTGGCCGAGTCGAGGGACCGCCTACGCCCTCGAAAGGCCACGGCATCCCCCTCACCACTCAACACCTAAGTGAAAGTGCATCTAGGCATTTAATCTATTTTGGTGATTAATGGCAATAGAAATTCGGATATGATGTTGTGCTTGAGTTGTGCAGGAATAAAATGAAATGAAGAGAAAGATAGCACAAAAGAAAGTACCCCAATTCTTATTGATATGGTGGAAGACTCAATTGGAAATTTAAATTCTATTTTTCGTTTGAAATTGAGTATAGGACCACCGTACTATCAAGGGGGACGTAGTTGATGAATTCTAGTTGCTCAAAGTGCTTTGCTTGAGATGACAAACTTTTCAGAGCCACAAAAACACTTCACAAACACCTTTTCTGCTCGGCCGGAACTTTGGCCGGAAGTTCCGACCGGAAGTTCCGGGCAGCTCGGTCTCGGGTTTTCCCTGGCCGGAAGATCCGGCCGTGGCTTCGGAAGATACAAGACTTAGCCGTTTTTCGAGCTCACGAGTGTCCTGTGTGCATGTTCCGACCCGAGGCCGGAAGATCCGACCGGAAGTTCCGGCTGGCTCTGTCTTGGTTTCTCGCTGGGTCGGATGTTCCGGGGTCTGTCGGAAGATCCGACGCTCTGTCGGAAGATCCGGCCCCCGGAACTTACCTGGAGTTTTTCTCACTCATTTCTGTTGCTCATCGGAAGATCCGACCAAGTGTCGGAAGATCCGGTACCCCTTCGCAGTGAACATAACGGTCTTATTTTGGGGGGTTGGTATTTATACCCCTCACCCCCTTTCATTCACTGCTGCTGCTGATACTGACCTAACTCGAGCCAACACTCCACTTGAGCATTCACTCCCTCTCTTTACTCCCCCTCCAAGCTTGATTCTTCCAAGATTCAACTAGGGTTTGAGTGAGAGAAAAGCTTCAAAGTGTGAGACTTGTGTGCCTCTTCAACTAGTTCATCTCTCAAGCACTTGAAGCACTTGGATTCGTCGATTTGCGTTTGTTACTCTTGGAGCTTGCTCCTAGACGGTTAGAGGTGCCGGTGAACTCCCATTCTCTTGTGGTTTGAGTCCCGGAAGTTTGTATTACCCTTTCCCTTTGTGGGAGCACATAGTAAGTAACTCAATCCTCCTTTGTGGTTGATTGGGAGAGACTTGGGGTTAGTGTGACAGCCCGGCTCTTTGTGAGCATCTCAACGGAGACGTAGCTCCTTTGTGGAGTGAACTTCGGTAGAAAATCTTTTGTCTCCACTTTCATACTTGTTCATTTCGTTTCTATATCTTGATTTGTCCCGATCTACTTATTTGTGGCTATACTCTGATATTGATCATATTTAGAAGGTTCCATACATCATTTGTGAGCTTTGTATTCAAGTGGAATTGTTAAAAGGTCATTAGTTTTCAAATCTCGAAGTTTACTTGAACTGCCTGTCGGAAGATCCGGCTTATCTTCGGATCTTCCGGAGTTTCTGTTATTTTCGGAAGATCCTATACACTGTCGGATCTTCCTGTCGGAAGATCCGAGATTGTGTCGGATCATCCGACTGTCTGACAGTTTTTCTGAGAATTATTTCAGGAATTTTTAAATAGGCCTATTCACCCCCCCCTCTAGGCCTAGTGTTGATCCTTTCACTAAGTTACTTATGTTTCCTCTGCCAAAGTCAATCTCGAACCAAGAAGAAGGTGCGGCACATTGAACGACGAACGAATCTGGTCGCAAGATTGTAAAATAACGCCTGAATTAAGTTCGTACACCCTCATTTGTCACATAACTAACCACGAAAATACGGGACCAAACGCCCGGAATTACTGCAGGAACTCACGGAAACGGATTCGGTATCCCGAAGATTGCGAGAAGGGTCCGACTTTCCTTCGGTCGAAACCTAGAAAGCGTTGTTGGTCCTTTCTCCTCGAGGATCGAGGAAGACGAAAGAAAGGCGTGGGTTACTACAGAGGACAGTTGGCCGGGTCGCGGGACTGACTACGCCCTCGAAAGGCTACGGCATCCCCCTCGCCGCACAACGCTCGAGTCGCTCACGAAAACAAACTCCTTTGCGAAAGTCATTCCAGAATCATAAGAAAAGGCACAATTTCGTGCAGAAATCCTTCGGTACAAATACAAGATCGTGCTAACCCACGAAAAGGTTAGACACAAACAGGATTTATTCCTTACACGCCACGAACGGCGAATCTACGAAAACAAATTACACTCGGCCATAGGCCATTCAGAGATACAAAGGCAAATAGCCGCTCTAGCAGGGCTCTTGGAACACTTCAGCAGCCGGCCAGCACACTATCACGAGAAGCAGTTTCCACAGCTTTCTCGCCGATTTTCCTCTGGCACCCAGCTAACTGAAGAACCCAGCGGTCGAGCGGCTGCGGAACGGAGGGACGTTGAACCACTTCACCGTCCAACAGGGCCTGGCTTCACGCCCTGCCGTCGATGAGCGCCCTCGCGGAAGCGGCGGCCGGCGAACGTCGTTCGCTAGTTTCCTAGCGAACGAAGCACCCGCCGCCGCATCCTTGCAAGACCTCACCGACGACAAGGTTACCGCCTCCCCGATGAGGAGCGCAATGTCCTGCTCCTTTCCCGCAGCATGCCCGCCGCCTCTCGCCGACTTTCTTCTGGCATCAATGGCGCACGCCAAGGTCAAAACCCTGGGCCGCTCTACTCTCACTCTCGAACCCATCGGGAGGATGAAGTTTGTGGCTCTGCATACTTGTCAAGCTACACGAAAACCCGGCGATGGTCTTCTCCCCCACCCGGACGCCTCCTTTTATAGGCACCCGGGGGCGGCGACCGTTACTCCCGTGGGGAGATAACCGCGAGATTCGCGTGCGGACGCGAATCGCCAGCCGTACCAGACGGGTAGCCTTAATCGCCTCCTTGACTCAGCCCGCCCGCCTTACGAATCCTGCGCCCAACCACACAGGCCGATTCACGAGCGAAACAGCCGCGGCCTAGGTGGACGGGCCGGGGGGAAGGAAATAAACAAATGACACCTGGGCAAAGGGGCTAGCTCCGGCCGCTGGTAACTGGACCCAGCCGCGTGTCAAACCACCCCAGAATGAGCGGTCGCGTCTACCTGAACTCCCATTCTCTTGTGGTTTGAGTCCCGGAAGTTTGTATTACCCTTTCCCTTTGTGGGAGCACATAGTAAGTAACTCAATCCTCCTTTGTGGTTGATTGGGAGAGACTTGGGGTTAGTGTGACAGCCCGGCTCTTTGTGAGCATCTCAACGGAGACGTAGCTCCTTTGTGGAGTGAACTTCGGTAGAAAATCTTTTGTCTCCACTTTCATACTTGTTCATTTTGTTTCTATATCTTGATTTGTCCCGATCTACTTATTTGTGGCTATACTCTGATATTGATCATATTTAGAAGGTTCCATACATCATTTGTGAGCTTTGTATTCAAGTGGAATTGTTAAAAGGTCATTAGTTTTCAAATCTCGAAGTTTACTTGAACTGCCTGTCGGAAGATCCGGCTTATCTTCGGATCTTCCGGAGTTTCTGTTATTTTCGGAAGATCCTATACACTGTCGGATCTTCCTGTCGGAAGATCCGAGATTGTGTCGGATCATCCGACTGTCTGACAGTTTTTCTGAGAATTATTTCAGGAATTTTTAAATAGGCCTATTCACCCCCCCCCTCTAGGCCTATTGTTGATCCTTTCAATTGGTATCAGAGCCTAATCCCTTGTTTAGGCTTAACCGCTAAGGGAAAACACTATGGCCGGTATGGGAGAAGTATCCGAGATGGCTTCCGCCCACAAAGATAAACATCCGACGCCCATTGAATCAAGCTCAAGCGATGATGAATTCAACATTAGCGATGTTGATGAGAGCTTGGATGAACAAGAGAAGAAAAAGCAAAGAAGGGAGAAGATAAGGAAGAAGATCAAGGAGAAGGCCGAAAGAGAGGCACAAAAGCTTTTCAAGAAGAAGATACGAGAAAGAGACGCTCTCGACGGACTTCACTCGGTGTCTTATCGATATGAGACATCTTCTTCTAACAAATCTTTTGACCCTTCTAGTCTTAATTTCTCATCCATTCCAATGGGCAAAGTCCCCAAATTCAATGGGATTGACTATGCCCGATGGAGTGATGATATGAAAATTTACTTGCATGGTCTTCATCCATCTCTTTGGACTATTGTGAATATAGGTATTGACAAGAGTGCAACGCCAAGTCGTGAACAAGAATACGACATCTTCCGTAACTCTCAAGCCGTGACCGTGCTTAGAAGGGCTCTAAGCGATTATGAGTACAACAAGATTAGGGGAATCGATAGTGCCAAAGAGCTATGGGACACTCTTCGAATGGCTCATGAAGGATCGGAAGAAGTCAAGGAAGGCAAGGTAGATCTTCTACAAGGAGAACTAGAAGCTTTTGTCATGAAGAAGGATGAGTCCTTGCAAGAGATGTATGATCGATTGAAGCTCCTTGTCACCGAAATTAGAATGCTTGGAAGCAATGATTGGGGCGAGAGCAAGGTCACAAAGAAACTGCTTAGAGCATACGCACCCAAGAACCCAATGCTTGCCACAATGATTAGAGAAAGTGACAAGTTCAAGACAATGGTGCCCATGGAGTTATTCAACAAGTTGCAATATCATGAGATGAATAGCTTGGATGTGACAAGATCAACTCAACAAACCGAAGTCAAGACCATTGCTCTCAAGGCCGAACCAAGCAAGAAAGTTGAGTCAAATGAGAAGACCTCAACTTCCAAGAAGAATGAAGATTCAAACGACCATGAGAGCACCGATGAGGAAACCGCTATGATGGTTAGAAAATTCAAGAGATTCTTGAAGACAAAAGGTGAAAAGAAGAGCTTCTCTCAACGAAGATGCTATGAGTGTGGGGAGAAAGGGCACTACATTGCCGATTGTCCCCGCAACAAGAATGACAAGGATGACAAGAAGTCAAAGGACAAGAGCTTTGACAAAGAGAAGAAGTACAAGGAGAAGAGTCAAGGGTACAAGAAGAAGTTTGGTAGTGCTCATGTTGGAGAAGGTTGGGATTCATCAAGTGATTCCGAAGACGGATGAATGGCCACACTTGCCATTCAAGCTCCTACACCAACTCCTCGACTCTTCAACAACCTTGATGAGAGTGACGATGAAGCTCCCATGTGCCTCATGGCTCAAGGGACTAAGGTATTGGACACCACATCACCTCTCTCATCTACTCTCTTGTCATCTAGGAACATTGAAAATGATCTAGATAATGAAGAAGCCGAACATGAGAAAAACATGATAAAGAAGTTCGGCGAAGATGGCTACAAACTTATTAAAAAACTAATAGAGAAAATTGAGAAAAGAGAGGAGTCTCTTGATAGGCAAGAAGAATTGCTCATCCTTGAGAAGGAGAGAAACCTTGTCCTAGAAGAGGCTCTAGTTGAGGAGAAACTCAAGGTTGAGAAGTTGGCATGTGAGTTATCTCATGCCAATGACTCACGGGAGAAGATGTCAAAGGAATTGTCTTTGACAAATGACTCTTTAACTAACCTAAAGAGTGCTAAAAGTGAGCTTCAAGAAAGGCATTCAAGCCTAGAGATCAAATACAAAGATCTAGAAGCCAATTTTAGCTCACTTTGGGAAAGTACCAAGAAAAACTCTAAAACAACTCTTGACTCAAGTGTCTCTACTAGTGAAGGTTGCTCAAGATGTTATAAAATTGATTTAGGTGCTTGTGCAACTAACATTTCTAAGCTAGAGAAGAAAGTCAAGGCTAAAGATGCTCAAATCCAAAAGT
Source organism: Echinochloa phyllopogon (assembly GCA_033239725.1). Taxonomy (NCBI): domain Eukaryota; kingdom Viridiplantae; phylum Streptophyta; class Magnoliopsida; order Poales; family Poaceae; genus Echinochloa; species Echinochloa phyllopogon. The sequence goes on along the minus strand of BTCW01000006.1, from coordinate 121,250 downwards.
TGACCGAAGCCTTTGGCCAAGACCAAGGTAAGGGCAAGAGTGTATTCGAGACTCACCCGGCATATAAAGCCGGTAGATATGGTACTACCAAGGATGGGCTTGGATACACTCGTGGTGGAAAGGCCAATGGGACTAAGAAGATAGGAGGTCGTGATGTGACATTGTTCACCAAGGGGACCAATTTAGGTGAACTAATGGATGCGGCTCATGGAGTGGTAAGCTCCATGGAGCCCTTGCTAAAGGCAAAAGCATCTAGTCAAGATGTCAAGATGAAGAACAAGAAGGAAGAGAAGGTCGTTGAGCACAGGCCATCACCAAACTACTCCATCGACTATATGGTCACTTGGGATCAAAATGGGAAGATGGTTGTAAAGTATATAGGTGCTCATACTAGAAAAATGATGAGAAGTGTGTGGGTGCCTAAAATGTCAAAAGCTAACACTCAAGGACCCAATCACTTTTGGGTACCTAAGTCCAAGGCTTAAAACTTGTTTTGTAGGCATATTCCTCCGGTGGACCTTCGTGGTTATTGGATAGTGGATGCTCAAATCATATGACCGGAGAAAGGAATATGTTTGCGAAGCTACAAGAGTATGACTCACCCGTTGAGAAGATCACATTTGGTGACAACAATCATGGTGATGTCATAGGCCAAGGTGAAATAGCTATCTCACAAGACTCATCCCTTTCAAATGTTTATCTTGTTGATTCTTTGGGATACAATTTGTTGTCGGTCTCACAACTTTGTGAGAAAGGTTACAATTGTCTCTTTACTAATGAGGGTGTGAGCGTCCTAAGAAGGGAGGATTCCTCTATTGCTTTTACGGGTCGACTCAAGGGAAAGCTTTACTTAGTTGATTTCACAACTAGTAAAGTGGAACCGAAGACTTGTTTAGTGGCAAAATCTAGCTTGGGTTGGCTTTGGCATCGCCGGCTAGCTCATGTTGGGATGAGGAACTTGGCCAAACTTCAAAAGGCATTGTAGAGAGGAAGAATAGGACTTTAATTGAGATGGCACGGACCATGCTTGATGAGTACAAGACTCCGGATAACTTTTGGGCCGAGGCGGTTAGCACGGCTTGCCATGCCACTAATCGTCTCTATCTTCAAAAGTACTTGAACAAGACTCCATATGAGATCCTAACCGGTAACAAACCAAAGGTGCACTACTTTCGAGTCTTTGGTTGCAAATGTTACATTCTTAACAAGAAAACCAAAAGCTCAAAATTTGCACCTAAGGTTGATGAAGGCTTTCTACTTGGTTATGGTACTAACGAACACGCCTACCGTGTTTTCAACAAAACCACCGGGTGTGTTGAGATCACGGTAGACGTAAAATTTGATGAATCAAACGGCTCTCAAGTAGAGCAAGTTATAAATGACCTTGTAGATGAAGTCCCGCCAAATCAAGCTATCAAGAACTTGAGTTTAGGAGAAGTGAAGCCCCAAGAGCCTCAAAATGAAGATGAAGAACAAGAACAAGATCCGGAAATCATGTTCAACATCGACCCGTCACCATCAACAAGAGTTGAACCACCAAGCTCATCACAAGATCAAGTCCAAGATCATGGTGACGATCATGACCAAGGCATTGATCAAGGGGGAGCTAAAGGTGAAGATGCTCAAGATGTTGAGATACCTCATGAAGAAGATGGTGATGGACCCATCCAACGTCAATCAACATTCCCACATCCAAGAGTTCATCAAAGTGTTCAACGGGATCATCCCGTTGACAACATTCTAGGGAGCATCCAAAGAGGGGTAACCACTCGTTCACGTTTAGCAAATTTTTGTGGATTTTACTCGTTTGTCTCCTCTTTGGAACCTCTCAAGGTAGAAGAAGCTCTTGGAGATGCGGATTGGGTTATTGCAATGCAAGAAGAGTTGAACAACTTTTCAAGAAATGAAGTATGGGAGTTGGTCCCAAGACCCAAACAAAATGTGATTGGCACAAAGTGGGTTTTCCGGAACAAACAAGATGAAAATGGCATTGTCACAAGAAACAAGGCTAGGTTGGTTGCTCAAGGCTTTACTCAAATTGAAGGGCTTGATTTTGGTGAGACATATGCTCCCGTGGCAAGGCTTGAGTCAATTCGTATCCTTTTGGCCTATGCATCTCATCACAACTTCAAGTTGTATCAAATGGATGTGAAGAGTGCATTTTTGAATGGGCCTCTCGGGGAGCTAGTATATGTGGAGCAACCACCGGGATTTGAAGACCCCAAGCACCCCGACCATGTCTACAAACTTCATAAGGCGCTCTATGGGCTTAAGCAAGCACCTAGAGCATGGTATGAATGCCTTAAGGATTTTCTTCTCAAGAATGGCTTTGCAATGGGCAAAGCCGATTCTACTCTCTTCACTAGGAAACTAGACAAAGATTTGTTTGTTTGTCAAATTTATGTTGATGATATAATCTTTGGTTCTACTAATGAAACTTTTTGTGAAGAGTATAGTAGGATAATGACCAAGAGATTTGAGATGTCAATGATGGGGGAATTGAAATTCTTTCTCGGATTTCAAATCAAGCAACTAAAGCATGGCACGTTCATATGTCAAACCAAATATACAAGTGATATGCTCAAAAAGTTTGACATGGCCAATGCTAAGCCAATCAAGACCCCTATGCCGGTGAATGGTCATCTTGATCTAAATGAGGAAGGCAAATCCGTCGATCAAAAGGTATATCGCTCCATGATTGGTTCCTTGCTTTACCTTTGTGCATCTAGGCCGGATATTATGCTTAGTGTGTGCATGTGTGCAAGATTTCAAGCCAATCCTAAGGAATGTCATCTAATGGCTGTTAAGAGAATTTTTAGATATTTAGTGCATACTCCAAACCTTGGCTTGTGGTATCCCAAGGGCTCAACTTTTGATCTACTTGGCTACTCCGATTCGGATTATGCCGGTTGCAAGGTAGATCGAAAGAGTACAACGGGGACTTGCCAATTTCTTGGTCGGTCTTTGGTGTCTTGGAGCTCTAAGAAACAAAATTCCGTTGCGCTATCCACCGCCGAGGCCGAGTATGTTGCAGCCGGTGCTTGTTGTGCTCAACTACTTTGGATGAGGCAAACCTTGAGTGACTTTGGTTGTGAGTTCAAAAACATTCCACTCCTGTGTGACAATGAGAGTGCCATAAAACTAGCAAACAACCCCGTTCAACACTCAAGAACCAAGCACATAGACATTCGACACCACTTCCTTAGAGATCATGAAGCCAAAGGAGATATCGCCATATGCCATGTAGGAACCGAAAAACAATTAGCCGATATCTTCACCAAGCCTCTTGATGAGCAAAGGTTTTGTTCCTTGAGGAGTGAGCTAAATATCTTAGATTCTCGTAACTTGGCTTGACTTGTTGCATACACAATTGTTTGATGGCTAGTCTAGAAGAAAAATGATTTCTTTCTATTTTTGTGTGAGTTTTTCAAAATTTTTGGATCTTTTCTTGTCTCAAGTTGATCATGGTTATGTGTTGTATGTTTGTTGCTGATCAACTTTGGGACAAGTTTCTTATATGTTCATAAGCTAGTTCTCTCAATTTTGTCAATCAAATCTCATCGAGCAAAATCATCTTTGTGACACATCTCCTCTGGACCGGATCTTCCGATATAACCCCGGAACTTGCCTCTGGAAGTTCCGGGCAGCTCTGTCTCAAATCTTCTTCTCTGAAATTTTTTTCGGATCTTCCGACCCGGTCGGATCTTCCGACACGTTGTCGGATCTTCCGGACCTGGGAGCTCTCGGAACTTCCGGTGCTGTCCTCTCTGGTTCTGTCTCCGTCGGATCATCCGACACCCTATCGGATCTTCCGGCCTGCGCGCGAATATATATATAGCCTGACCGAACCGGCATCTCTTCTGTTCCTTCTCTCTTCATCCACAAACGCCTCCTCTCTTTCAAACTTCACCCCCTTCGGCGATTTGAAGGTTGGACCGTGTTTTTCATCATCAAGTGACTTCGTTCGATTCCCTAACGCATCAAGACTTCATCCCCCTTGGATTCTTCGAAGTTCTTGTGACATTTCTTCAAGGTATTTGCCCCAAATCTTCCCTTCGCCCGATCTCTCAATGTAGGAAGTTCTAGCTGTTTTCCCTCCGTGAATCATCTCATATACATGCCTAGAATCCTTCCCTATGATTTCATGAAGTTTGGTGGGCTTAATCTACTGTTTCTAAGTCGCTAGGGTTTGACCCGACCCTGTCGGATCATCCGACCTCTGGACCGGAAGATCCGGACTCCCGGATCTTCCGACCCATTGCCGGAAGATCCGACAGAGTCAAGTCCTATCCTATCAACTTAGCTGTAATTCCTTGCCTGTGTCTCTAAATACACCCTTTTCATATCTTGTCAGATGGTTAAGGAGAAGGTTACGCAGAAAAAGACCACATCTTTGACAGTGCGCCCAAGCATCGGTCGCACTAAGAGCTCATTTCATCCTCCCAGCGGTTCATCCTCTGATCCGGATTCTGCTTCAGATAGGGAGACAAGAGATGTTGGAAAGGGCAAGAGATCAATGGAGCAAGCAGCTTCACGCTCTGTTCGTGGAAGAGCCCAGTCCAGTGTGCCGGGGCGCAAGATCCCGCCTCGTCCCAGAGTTAAGCGGGCCAATCAAGAAGAAGGACCAGGGACGCAGTACAACGATGACATTGATCTATCTTTTCTTGCTAACAACTTCATCAGTACTGCTATTCCTTTTCGTCACTCACTTGACAGCTCCTTGGTCAATTTCAAGCTGGCCCAGAATAGCATGAAGCCCCTGAGATTCAGTGAGAATGAGGATCCAAGGAACATCCAGTACAAGCTCTTCAAGGGTGATCCTCGTTTTTGGGTTTCACATCAAGCTGATTGGTATGAATCTGTAATTCTCAAAATGACCCGCATTTGCACTCCTATGTATTGGGTCGACTGGAAATACCTGAAAAGTTTCCCACCACCGCTCAAGCCAGTTGTTGATGATGTTTATAAGCGGTGTGTGGAGATGGACTTGGACAAGTTGATGGCCTTTGAATGTCCATACAATGAGGAGGTAATAGCCCAATTCTATGCCACTCTATGGGTCGATGAGGATCGTTATGAAATGCATTGGACCTTATGTGGAAAACGCCTATCTATCTCTCTACATGACTTTGCTAGTTTGTTTGGGCTTGCTGAGGAGACCGCCTATGCCCATACAAGCAATGATAGGAGCAAAGTGGATCTTCACTTAGGCAGAATCTTAGATGACACAAAGTTGGCTTTCATGTATGATCATGCATATGGTGAAGTTGTGTTTGGGAAATACAAGGGTCTTTCTCCTTTCTACAAATTGCTGAATCAACTTCTTAGAGGGACCTTGTATCCAAGAGCAGGAGATGCTGACAATATCTCCAAGAGGGCCAAAAACTTGCTGTTTCAAATGGCCCCCGGGAAGCCCAAGTTCAAGGTTTTCAATTACATTTGGAATGAAATTATTTACTGCTCATATGATGCTTCCAGTGGCTGCCACTATGCCCCATACATCTTCCACATGATCAAGCATGTGTCTGGGGTAAACATCTTGTCTGATAAGCTCCATCCTGCATACAAATCTCCTCAGGGCAAGATTACACAGCTTCTGAAAATCAAGTCAAAGGCTTATCAAGGTGCTCCAACTCCATCATCTCAAGGTGCTTCTTCTTCCCAAGCTCCTCCATCAGCTGCTCCAGCTCATTCTAGTGGCCCCTCCTTTACTCCCAAAGGCAAGAAGAGCAAAATAGATTTTCTGCTCCAAGGCATGTTCTCTTGCTTTAATATGTGCAAGTATCAAGTCAAGAAATCTCATGAGCGTGAGCAACGAGCCGAGAATGATAGATATTTGGCGGATAAGCGCCACAAAGAACTTCTTGAGAAGTTAAACTTGCCACATTCTCCAGTTCGCCCACTCCGGGAAGTCACTCCTCCACCTCCTTTTGCAAACCCTTGGGAGGATTACTCACAGGATTTTATCTTTGGTGCCTCTCAACATCACGGAGGTGGTGAGGATGAGATAGTAGAAGAAGAGGAGGAAGAAGAAGAAGAAGTAGCAGAAGAAGAGGAAACTGAGGAAGAGGAGGAATATCACAGTGAGCCCGAGACGGATGAGGATCGTCGCAAGGGCAAGGCCGCCGCAGCTATTGATGATGATGATGATGATGATGATGATGATGGCGACGATGGAGACTACGACGACGACGACGAGGATGAGTAGCTCCCTTTTTGGTCCTTGATGACAAAGGGGGAGTGAATTGGCTAGTCTTCATCTAGATTGTCTTATTTCTTTCTTGTTCTAGCTTGTGAACCTATGAGAAACTCGGATTTGTGTAATGAATGGTGTGCCAAGTGAGACTTTTGTTTTGTAAGATTTAATTTTGGTTATTGTTAGCGTGATGTTGTTCTTCTTATTTACTTCTTAGTGAGATGCTTATGAATTGATGTGATGTTATTTCTCACTTTATTGTTGTGAATATCTTGTCATATGCATCACGATGACTTTATCACACCATGCACAAATTGAGGGGGAGCTACTACATGTATTTTATTCCTTTTATGCACCCAAATTTGTATTGTCATCAATCACCAAAAAGGGGGAGATTGAAAGTGCATCTAGGCATTTAATCTATTTTGGTGATTAATGGCAATAGAAATTCGGATATGATGTTGTGCTTGAGTTGTGCAGGAATAAAATGAAATGAAGAGAAAGATAGCACAAAAGAAAGTACCCCAATTCTTATTGATATGGTGGAAGACTCAATTGGAAATTTAAATTCTATTTTTCGTTTGAAATTGAGTATAGGACCACCGTACTATCAAGGGGGACGTAGTTGATGAATTCTAGTTGCTCAAAGTGCTTTGCTTGAGATGACAAACTTTTCAGAGCCACAAAAACACTTCACAAACACCTTTTCTGCTCGGCCGGAACTTTGGCCGGAAGTTCCGACCGGAAGTTCCGGGCAGCTCGGTCTCGGGTTTTCCCTGGCCGGAAGATCCGGCCGTGGCTTCGGAAGATACAAGACTTAGCCGTTTTTCGAGCTCACGAGTGTCCTGTGTGCATGTTCCGACCCGAGGCCGGAAGATCCGACCGGAAGTTCCGGCTGGCTCTGTCTTGGTTTCTCGCTGGGTCGGATGTTCCGGGGTCTGTCGGAAGATCCGACGCTCTGTCGGAAGATCCGGCCCCCGGAACTTACCTGGAGTTTTTCTCACTCATTTCTGTTGCTCATCGGAAGATCCGACCAAGTGTCGGAAGATCCGGTACCCCTTCGCAGTGAACATAACGGTCTTATTTTGGGGGGTTGGTATTTATACCCCTCACCCCCTTTCATTCACTGCTGCTGCTGATACTGACCTAACTCGAGCCAACACTCCACTTGAGCATTCACTCCCTCTCTTTACTCCCCCTCCAAGCTTGATTCTTCCAAGATTCAACTAGGGTTTGAGTGAGAGAAAAGCTTCAAAGTGTGAGACTTGTGTGCCTCTTCAACTAGTTCATCTCTCAAGCACTTGAAGCACTTGGATTCGTCGATTTGCGTTTGTTACTCTTGGAGCTTGCTCCTAGACGGTTAGAGGTGCCGGTGAACTCCCATTCTCTTGTGGTTTGAGTCCCGGAAGTTTGTATTACCCTTTCCCTTTGTGGGAGCACATAGTAAGTAACTCAATCCTCCTTTGTGGTTGATTGGGAGAGACTTGGGGTTAGTGTGACAGCCCGGCTCTTTGTGAGCATCTCAACGGAGACGTAGCTCCTTTGTGGAGTGAACTTCGGTAGAAAATCTTTTGTCTCCACTTTCATACTTGTTCATTTCGTTTCTATATCTTGATTTGTCCCGATCTACTTATTTGTGGCTATACTCTGATATTGATCATATTTAGAAGGTTCCATACATCATTTGTGAGCTTTGTATTCAAGTGGAATTGTTAAAAGGTCATTAGTTTTCAAATCTCGAAGTTTACTTGAACTGCCTGTCGGAAGATCCGGCTTATCTTCGGATCTTCCGGAGTTTCTGTTATTTTCGGAAGATCCTATACACTGTCGGATCTTCCTGTCGGAAGATCCGAGATTGTGTCGGATCATCCGACTGTCTGACAGTTTTTCTGAGAATTATTTCAGGAATTTTTAAATAGGCCTATTCACCCCCCCCTCTAGGCCTAGTGTTGATCCTTTCACTAAGTTACTTATGTTTCCTCTGCCAAAGTCAATCTCGAACCAAGAAGAAGGTGCGGCACATTGAACGACGAACGAATCTGGTCGCAAGATTGTAAAATAACGCCTGAATTAAGTTCGTACACCCTCATTTGTCACATAACTAACCACGAAAATACGGGACCAAACGCCCGGAATTACTGCAGGAACTCACGGAAACGGATTCGGTATCCCGAAGATTGCGAGAAGGGTCCGACTTTCCTTCGGTCGAAACCTAGAAAGCGTTGTTGGTCCTTTCTCCTCGAGGATCGAGGAAGACGAAAGAAAGGCGTGGGTTACTACAGAGGACAGTTGGCCGGGTCGCGGGACTGACTACGCCCTCGAAAGGCTACGGCATCCCCCTCGCCGCACAACGCTCGAGTCGCTCACGAAAACAAACTCCTTTGCGAAAGTCATTCCAGAATCATAAGAAAAGGCACAATTTCGTGCAGAAATCCTTCGGTACAAATACAAGATCGTGCTAACCCACGAAAAGGTTAGACACAAACAGGATTTATTCCTTACACGCCACGAACGGCGAATCTACGAAAACAAATTACACTCGGCCATAGGCCATTCAGAGATACAAAGGCAAATAGCCGCTCTAGCAGGGCTCTTGGAACACTTCAGCAGCCGGCCAGCACACTATCACGAGAAGCAGTTTCCACAGCTTTCTCGCCGATTTTCCTCTGGCACCCAGCTAACTGAAGAACCCAGCGGTCGAGCGGCTGCGGAACGGAGGGACGTTGAACCACTTCACCGTCCAACAGGGCCTGGCTTCACGCCCTGCCGTCGATGAGCGCCCTCGCGGAAGCGGCGGCCGGCGAACGTCGTTCGCTAGTTTCCTAGCGAACGAAGCACCCGCCGCCGCATCCTTGCAAGACCTCACCGACGACAAGGTTACCGCCTCCCCGATGAGGAGCGCAATGTCCTGCTCCTTTCCCGCAGCATGCCCGCCGCCTCTCGCCGACTTTCTTCTGGCATCAATGGCGCACGCCAAGGTCAAAACCCTGGGCCGCTCTACTCTCACTCTCGAACCCATCGGGAGGATGAAGTTTGTGGCTCTGCATACTTGTCAAGCTACACGAAAACCCGGCGATGGTCTTCTCCCCCACCCGGACGCCTCCTTTTATAGGCACCCGGGGGCGGCGACCGTTACTCCCGTGGGGAGATAACCGCGAGATTCGCGTGCGGACGCGAATCGCCAGCCGTACCAGACGGGTAGCCTTAATCGCCTCCTTGACTCAGCCCGCCCGCCTTACGAATCCTGCGCCCAACCACACAGGCCGATTCACGAGCGAAACAGCCGCGGCCTAGGTGGACGGGCCGGGGGGAAGGAAATAAACAAATGACACCTGGGCAAAGGGGCTAGCTCCGGCCGCTGGTAACTGGACCCAGCCGCGTGTCAAACCACCCCAGAATGAGCGGTCGCGTCTACCTGGGCGCGATAAAATGAATCAGCGCGCCTGACGCTCGGATCGTCGCGTCGCCTCAGCTCCCACCCGTACACGCCGCTAAAGCTGGAAAGGCGTGCTCATTCATACCGCTCCACCAGGAACGGCTGGGCCGTCTGGACCGGGAGGCAGGCGTCAAACGCGGCAGTAGGCTGGGTCGCTGACACATGGGCCCCATTAGCGGAAAAACCGCCCCGGCGTGGGCGGCCGTATTAACTGCGGCACGGTAAAACGAACCGACGCCGCAGTAACTCTGGGCGCCCCGTCACCTCAACCACCGCCCGCACCAGCCGAGATCGTGTGGATACGAATGGCTGATTCTGGTCGACGGGCCGATGCACCGCCACGTTAGCCACGACTCGTGCAAGAAGCGGATAACCGCCCCCGGTCAAAAGAGCCAAGAAACGACGACGGCTTCCCAGGTAAGCTAAATCGCCTTGAGGCGTTCCGCGGAGGCCAGAGTTCGAAGTCCCACCCTCGAATGGGTTCAAGCGGACGGCCCAGCCTAATCGGAGACGAACGGGGATAGGGCAACTAGCCCGACCCTCGAGCGGAGAGGCTCGCACGTCCTCTCCGTGGCCTTTCTGATCAGGAGTTCGAGGCCTGGCCCTCGAACGGGTTCGATAGGCGCTCCAGATCGACAGAGTCAGGGACGATTCGGGCGTGCTCATCATGACTTTACCCCGAACGCGGAGTTTGGGGACGCCCCTGTTGTGTTCGAGGCCAGACAAAGGCGGCTAGTTGAGGGATCCCATCGAGGGAGTGCTTCCGCGCCCTTGGCCCCGGTCGGACGGGACCAAGCCCCTGCCTAGCAAACCTTTGCGAGGGCTCATCGATGGACGCGTCTCCGGACCACGAGCCGACCCCCAACGAATGGGGCATGGGCGCCCACTCGGACTACCCGCTAAAAGCTCAAACGAGGCAGCCGCGTTCGCGAACCCGCTCGAGGGTAGCGCAGAGCGTCTCACCCCTCAGCCCCTCGAAGGGGAAGCGAGGGTCGCCATACGAAAAGACGGGGAACTCAACCCGAGCGTCCCTCCCAGGCCAGAGGGCTCGGGGGCTCCCCGCACCGCGACGCAACACCCCTCGAGCACGAAGCTAGGACCCATGCGTAGTATTACCTCGAAACCCAAGGCCCAACGCACGAGGGTATAGCCTTTGCACGAGTGAAACCACTGCTGCGAAGGCTCGGGGGCTACACCCGCGAGTGCGCTAGCGCGCCCCCACGGAAGCCATACGCATGCCAAATCAAAACCCGACAAGGAGCACCCACGAGAAACCGCTTTGGTCTTGATCCTTTACGGGAACAATCACTCCCATAAAGGCTCGGGGGCTACTGTCGGGGACCATAATTAGGGGTCCCTCAACTACCAGGGTAATCACCCTCAAAAAACGCAAAACAAGACTATTACCCATAAGCCTATGAGCCCATACCTGCGAAACCGCGAAGCCCACTACCAGCCGGCAGGGCCCAAACTATGGCCCACAAAGACACGTCGCCCTCACACCTAAACTCCGCCTCGCTTGAGGGTTCCTCGCTCCCCCCTCGAGCTACAAGCCTCCGCTCCGCCTCGTCGGGACTCGCTCCGACCCCTCGAACGAACGCCACGTCTACAGCACAGGCACTGACGGTCTCAACTCCCGCACCAGGCGCCGGAGTCAGAGGGAAGATCTCCCCCGCATGTCGCCCCTGACAGAATCCGGTGCACTGTGCCCTCTGCGGCACGGACAGGCGGAAGCTGTGCAGGGCCTGCGCGGCACTATGCCCCCGACACCGCTGACCCCGGCCGTACCTTCGCATGATTCTACCGGGGGCCCCACCAATAGCAGATGACCCAGCACATGGGGCTCACCACGGTCAAACAAAGATTACTGGTCCGGCAAGGCAAGGAACGGATCCCTTGACCCTTGCCCACCACGTCTCCGGGCGGCAGGATGTGCACTGTGGAGTAGGCTGGCGCCTCACCTACACCACCCACGCCCGTCCTCCAACGGAGGGGGGGGGGGCGCGGCGGATACGGGGAAATCTCTGAGCCACCCTGGCAGCGGCCGCCCCGTACGAATATGACCTGCTCCCTTCGCCAGGGCAAAAGCCGGTCGTACCGGCACAATAGGTCAGGTCCATCCTGTCACCACGCCTGACAGTCCTACGCTGAGGCGACAACCTGCGCCATGCTAGCCCCGTGCCTCTTAGCGGGCTAGCCCCCGAAGCGGTCGGGGGCCCACTCGAGGGGGTCCTCGAATAAACGCCCAGGCCACCTCGACGACTAAGTGACCCCTCGAGATCCCGTCGAAGAGGAAGCGAGGAGACACCACGTCAGCAGACAAGACCGGGAAAGCAATCTTGACGAGGCCTGCGAGGCACGGATACGCCGTACGACTCACACTGTAACACGTATTGTACACGCGAACTGTAACCCTTCTCTCCCTTGAACTATAAAAGGGAGATAGAGGAGTCCCGTACGGGACAAGCACAACAGAGAAACGGCTCAAGGTTCATCGCCTTGGTTCTCGCTCGCACAGACACACACGTCCGATATTGGCATTCGCCTCAATCATCCCCACCAACGACGGAGACTTGGAGGCTGTCTCTCCTCTTCCGCATCTACTTGTAGCCCGACCTATCCTTTCGTATATTTAGACTGAAATTTTTAAATAAGATAAATGGTCAAACATTTACGAGAAAAAGTCAACATTGTATAGTAATTTAAAACGGAGGGATTTCATGAATTGGCCCACCCATGAATGAGGAAATTACCGATTTCTAATGTTTACTTTTCCACTAAGGTATTGAGAAACAAAAAAAAAGAAGTGTGAGATGGAAGAAAACATATTTCTTTCTTTCTTTCTTTCCAGTTTCCATGTAATATGCTCTCTGTTGACACTTGACATGCATTGTAGAAAAATAAATTAAATATCTCTCTCTCTTGAAAACCAAAGCAAACCAACGACGGTCCTCCATCCATTTTTTTTTTTCATTTGTGCGAAGGTCCTCCATCCATTATAATAAGCAAAGCAGGTGGCGCGGGGGAGCCCAAACCCGAATCTGGACTGGTTGCCTCCAAAACGAGGAGGGCGCGGGAAGAGGCAGCGCCAGCTTTCTTTTGGCGCCAATACAAGGGAGGCACAGCCAGCCGCAGGCCTTCTCATCTGCGCCGTCCACTTGGAGACTCGGAGGGCCCAGATCAGATCAAGCGCCCCCTCCTCTCGCGCGCCAACTTCTCTTTCTTTCCCCTCGCCATTCCCTCCCCCCAAATCCCCCGACCGACGAAACAAAATGATTTGGATTTGCCGCCGCCGCCACTTTTGCATTTGCATTTGCAATTGCCTTTGCCGCCGAATCCCTCGTCCGCCTCCCCTTTTAATCTCCTCTCCGATCCTCCCAATCGCATCCACCGCCAGACCTCCTCCTCCAGTCCTCTCAATCTCCTAGTCATCCCTGCAAGGGAAAGGGAAGCTGCAAGCAAGGTAAAGGCAAGGCATGGCGGGGGGCAAGTCCACCGGCAACGCCGCGCGCAGCAGGAAGCGCGTCGAGTCCACCTTCCTCAAGCGCTCCAGGGACGGAAGCGCATTCACCAGATGGTACGCATCCATCCTTGTTCCCTTTTCCGCTCTCCTCCCTTCTCAAGTGAATGAATCTGACCCGCAAGGTGTTTGCTCTTTTGCCGCAACCAAACCCCAGCGAGGCCTGCAACAAGGACGTCCCCGTCGTTCTCATCGACATGCACAGCTGCAGCCTCGACCACAAGATCAGGATGACGCTCGGTGAGTCTGTCGCTTCATCCATTCCTTGCTTTTTTCTTCTTCATTCACTTCCACTGTCTCCGGTCCAAATCCAGGCTCGCTAAGTAACGCTCGATCTGTTTCTTCCTCAGAGGCGCAGGTGGTTGAGAAGACCGTCGAGGTCACCAAGGCCGAGCGCAAGAAGCCCTCCGCATCTGCCAAGGGAAACGCCAAGAGCGCCGCCGCCAACAAGGATCCCAAGCGCAAGCGCTCGCCCACTGCCTTCTTCCTCTTCATGTATGTCCATCTCATGTTTTCACTCTACAATCTGTCGCAATCTCTCATGTATTCCGTTCCATTGCATATGCTCCAGGGCTGACTTCAGGAAGGACTTCAAGGCTGCTCATCCTGACAACAAGAGTGCCGCCACCGTATGTGCCTCTCTGTCTCTGGCCTTCTCTTCCCACATTCTATCTCACTGATGTCTTTATTACGAGTTCTCTTCTTACGTTGACTGATTGAATCGATGCATCAATCTATTGATGAAGGTTGCAAAGGAAGGAGGGGAGAGATGGAACTCCATGACTGATGAAGTCAGTACCACTCTGTTCCTTTTCTCAATCAATCAGCTACTTGTCTGTCTTGGGTTCACCATTCACTTCCATCTTGCTCATGATCTGTGCTGTGCTGTTGCTCATTTGCGTAAATCAGGAGAAGAAGCCCTACATTGAAAAGGCTGCTGAGCTCAAGGCTCTTGCTGAGAATGGCGAGGGCAGTGGTGTAAGTCTCTGCTTGTTTTTCCTCCCCTCCCTGCTGGACATTCACATGCATTGCTGCTTGCTAATACAACAAGTTAACAGTTCCTTTTGAAAAACACAAACACACAACCCCTGATTTGGTCTATTTGTGATACAGGAGAACAATGTTGCTGCTGTTGAAAAAGCCAAGGCAGATGACAATGAGGGGGAGCAAGAGGTGGATCAGCCATCAAAGAGGCGCCGCCTCAAGGTTGATGAGGAGAAAGAGGATGAGGTGGATGACCAGGAAGACGAGGATGAGAAGAACGAGTTGGATGACGACCTGGATGATGACATGTAGATTGCTCTTTTCTGTAAAAATGGCAGGCAGATGTGCGTCTTGCTAGATTGCCTCTTGTTTGGAGGGTGGAAGGGGACTGGATTGTAAGTGGTGGCATCACTAGTAGATGGGGGATGGTGTTTTCATTTTGGTAGATTGCAGTCAGTGATTCTAGGAGTTGTAAGACTGCTAGCTAATGGTGGTACATGGATGAACTATGATGCACTCTAAATTCTAGGAGTTCCCTTAATGGTTTGGCTGAGACTGTATTGTATTATATTCCTTAGGGAGCACTAGTCGTGTGGTAGTAACTTGCTCTTGCAGCTAGATTGCAAGTGCTGCTCCCTTTTGGTTATGAGTGGGAAATAGGGAATTGATGAGGAGTTTAGGCTGAATTTGTGCCATATTTGATGAGCATGTGGGTAATATTTGATGAGTTCAGGTTGCAAGTGCTGTCAATTGGAACTGCAAACCAATCTATCTATCTATGAGTACTAAATTCAGCGTGTTGAGAATAATAGTAGCCAGAATGTGGTCACAGGAAACCATTGTAAGAACTCCCGAAAAAAGTAATTGGATACCCAAAGCCAAAGTAGGATTACGCAACCTTTGTTCCTCAAGAACCTTGTCTGTCATGTTTGTTCATTCCATAGGCGGCGGGATGGTAGTAGTAAGTATTTTAGACCGAAACCATGGAAGCTTTTCGATTATGCTTTTTTTTTAAAAAAATTATGCATATTTGACGGTACAAATGAGGTGTAATTCCATTCCATTGTCGTGGTTCTAGGAATGTCTTTGGAGGATACTAACTCCATCCAGGTAGGAAAACAAGATGTGAATTCTATTAAATAAAAAGAAGATAGGATTCTAGTATTTAGTGATAAGATTTGAAATTAGTGCTAGATATATAGGGATTGGGGAAAGAAATGAAGGGAGAGATAAATGGTGGTGTGATGGTAATGTATGATGGTGAGGATTGGTGATGGAGAAAATGGAAGGCAGCCCAAAGAAAGGGAAGGGGAATAGGGGAGGGTATGCTCCTCTAGAATACTAGCACTAGCAAAGCAAGGCAAAGGCCGCAAAGGTGGAGGACCACCCACGGCATCACAGGGGCAAGGCAAGGGTGCCCCCGGCCCGGTGCCTGCAGGCGGTGGGGTGGCCTCTGCCTCTCTGCCTGAGAGAGAGAGAGAGAGCAGTGAGGGGGCCCTGTGAGTGAGCCTGGAAGTCCCTTGTGCCCAGCCAAACATAAGAACAAAATTCCCTCACACCACCAGACCAGAGTAACTCCAGAGTGGGGGCGAGAGAGAGAGAGAGATTGGGGGAGGAGAAGAGAAGAAGAGAAGAGGAGGAGGAGGAGCAGCTCGTGACTCGAGTGGGTTGCGGACGACCACATCCATCCATCCATCCTCACCACATCCATCCATTCCCCTTCCTTCCTTTGCTTCCGCTCCCTCGCCTCGCCTCGCCTCGCATCACAGGCCCGTAGGGGAGGAATGGGGCAGATGGGAAGTCCCGACGGCGAAGGCGGCGGCGGCGGCGCCCACCACCACCACTACCACTACCAGGCGCTTCTCGCCGCCGTGCAGAACCCTACCCAGAGCCTGCACCCCTTTCCCCTCTCCCCCTACCATGTGCCCCCCCTCAACCCCGCACCTTCCACAGGACCAGGAGCAGGAGCGCCCGCCGCCGGTCAGTATCTCTATCCTCTCTCGTCCCTCCCTCCGCCACATTCTCTCCTCTCCCTCCGCCTCCGCCTCCGCCTCTGCCGCCGCCGCATTCCTTCCCCGCCGGATGCCGGATGCAGATGGGATTGATTCATTGGTTAGGGCACAAGCAATTCCGTTCCCGACTACACAACACCAACAGTCCAACACGCCGCCGCCGCTGCTTAATTTTGCCACCACCAAAACCAGTCAGGATCTATAATTTATTGTTTATTCTATTCTATTCGCGGGAGGGAGGAAGGAGACGACATGACGACAACCATTACTAATTTATTATTGACCAAGGACTATGTTGTATATTGTATATTTGCCCCTCCCCTCTCCCTCCGTTATAATGAATGAATGAATGGATGAATGAATCAACCCAACCCAACCTAGTAAGTATTTAGGCTAGTAGTAGCATATTACGGCCCCCCCAAACCAACCAAGTTCCCTTAGTAGTACATGTACTCTGTTGTCGAATATATGTCGTCTAGGACAAGCTATTTAGTTCGAAAATGAACTGACTTGCTTGTCCTAAACATCATATATTTAAGAATGGAGGGAGTATAAAAAATTTCCAAGCCTAAACCACTGAATTTATTAAGTCTAATCCATTCCACCGGCTGCTCAATACTGTGCCCAACAAACATTATTCTAATTCTTCTTGTTTTTCCTACTAATGCAGGGCCAGGGCCAGGACCAGCAGCTGATACAGCCTCCGCACACAATGCTGCCGCTCAACCTTCAAGAGGTTTCGCCGATTGGAGTGCAACCAACAGTGCCTTCGCCTCCGCTGCCAACCAGACTCAGCCCGCCCCTCCTCCCACCAATACACCCTACCACTATAACCTCTCCCAGTCTTACGCCCTATGGTCCCATTACATGCTTAACAAGAATTACTCTTCTTACCCTGCACAACATGATGAGCAGCCCCCATTGCGCCACACTCACATCCCTGACAAGGATTCAGGTACATCTCCTGCTCATCATGCAAATTACCTTACTTTCTTAACCTGTTATTCAGGATCCCCTGTCTGCTCATTCATATATGTAATGTACTCCTTTCACAAAGTCACACCAAACATACACTTCCATTTTTTCAAGCTCACGCACAAGTAATTAGACTTCTGCTTATGTCATTCTGACTATCTCATAAACCATAGTAGGTTGCCAGTTTATTTCTTATATTATTATCTGTGGTTGTACAATACATGCATATATATATTTAGAATAGAATCCATCATGGCACTAGCAGCTAACTAGGCATTCCACACTCATATAAGTATGGGCCAACCAATGCTCTGTGTTGCATTAGTAGGTAGGCATATCCGGATTCGTATGCAGAAGCAGAACCAACCTGACACTCGCCTCCTCAACTAGATTCTTCGTATTCTATGCAAACAACAGGTTCCGCATCCAGCCTTGGATTTGACTCTTTCACTACAATGTCCCTTGGACCAAACATATGCGCGCACATGTCTCCCATGGAAGGATCTATATCTGCCAAAGAAGCTGACAATTCAGAGGTACAGATATGAACCTTCAGGGTTATGACAGCCTTTATTATTTATATGACCCTGCCTAACTTTTACTTCTGCTCTGACGAGTGGCACACAGGATTTGCCTACAGTAGTTAGAAACAGTGATGAAATGGACACTAGAAACAGTGATGAAGTTCATTGTGACACAGTTGCCACTCTTCCTGAGTCAAAGTCGAGTCATGAAAGCTGCACCGCTGTGAGTAACGTGATAATCTCTCGCACTTTTCATTCCCCCCTTTTGTCCACGGCGCATATTATTTTCTTGTGCCAAATCTGCATTTGGTGTGTTCATCAGAAAAGAATAAATGGCTCAAATTTGATCAACATATTCTAGATTTCTAGCTACCCAGTCATGCTACAGTAAGGGGACACGCACTTCCCCTTGTAATTAACAATTTATTCCCTTCATGTGCCACTGTGTGCCTGGGACACACATGCCTTTCAGAAGTTCAACTCTGGAGAGTACCAAGTCATTTTGCGCAAAGAGTTGACAAAGAGTGATGTCGCAAATGTTGGGCGAATTGTGCTTCCCAAGGTTTATTCTATCCTATTTCTTCTGGGAGGATTATGGTGCCGTGTAAACTATGCCCTATAATGTAACTGATGTCTTTATCTTCTGCAGAAGGATGCTGAGGCTAGTCTTCCGCCATTGGTGCAAGGGGATCCTCTGATACTGCAGATGGATGACATGGTGCTTCCAATTACATGGAAATTTAAGTACAGGTATGCTCTCAGATGATCTTATGACGTCTTTGAAACACCACTTATTACCCAGAGGTCATAACGTATTTCCTGGCGAAAGCTGGGGAGTTGAAGGTATTGCAAAATTGGGGAAAAGCAGCTGACACAGAGTTCTGGGTTCATTACATAATGATAGGCACAGTATGCAAAACTGATGTGTCTTCCTGTCGCTGAATTCGAATGCTTCCTGATACTTTGTGCTATGCTATTTCAGATTCTGGCCAAATAACAAAAGCAGAATGTATATTCTGGAAGCTGCAGGTATGCTCCAGTGTGGAATTTGGATACAGTTTCAATTGTTTCGCGGTCTCCTGGGTATCTGGACATTGATAGATTGAATCATTTCAATTCTCCTTGTCAGGTGAATTTGTGAAGACACATGGCCTTCAGGCAGGGGACGCGCTCATTATCTACAAAAACTCGGTGCCTGGCAAATTTGTATGCAAACTTTCTTGGTCCCTACGTTCATGTATCAACCATGACCTTTTAAATTCAGTCAATGCATGTGACATAATAGCTCACTAAAATATGTAAAGCTAGAATTAAACTCTCTGATTGCACATGCCTATGGTCATGAGGTACTTAAAATTAAATTAACAGCTTGATTCGTTTTGTTGATATCTCATGTGTACCTTTGTGTTTCTGTAAAGATTATCCGTGGCGAGAAGGCCATTCAGCAGACAAACCCCTAGACACAACTTGATGTGGCTGTAGCAGCGTCAAAGATGGCGTTCGAGGATATGGATTCACCGTAAGTTCACAATTGAAGAAGTTCACAGTTGAAGTCGACTTCCATGACTGGGTCACCATCACATTGGGATGACATTGAAAAAGAGAAACATAAGTCTCTTACTTCTTGACTCCTGGTGGATGGAGAAAAGGAGGAAGAGAAATTTTGGGAGAACTTTGGAAGTGCTGCCAATGAGCCTACATCTGAGCTGAGGACAATTAGTTTACTCTTTTTTTTTCTAATTCACTTGTATTTGGATGGTCGAGTTCTGCATTGCATTCTGAACAATATTCGCAGTTCTTTTTTCCTGTAAATATTTTGGACCTATAAGATAAAGGAAGTGGTCTGGAACTTATGCAGATTCTGGTGCGACTCCTCTTAAGGCGAAGATTAGCCTAATATATATGGATTCCAGTGTCATGACCTGCTGCCGGACTGGACTACAATTGGGCAAGGCAATGTAATATGCTAGATGGGCCTGCATGCCGTCCTTACTGGGTATTTCGGTAATCCAGCATGGGATGAAATAGATGTAAGACCCATACAAACGTTGTTGGCTTGACTTGTCAGCCACCATCCAGCAGCGTTTGTGTTTTTCTTAGTAAAAACCAGCACCAGCCAGCAGTGTTTTTCTCTCAGCAAAAACCAGCGCCAGCCAGCAGCAGTGTTTCTCTTAGTAAAAACCAGCACCAGCCAACAGTGTTTTTCTCTCGGTAAAAACTTGCGCCTGCCACATATTTCACTGATACATAGAGTCACACAGTTAATATACTATAGAGAATTAGTCACATGAGTCTATTAACATTAGTAAGACGATTGCATGTCCACATGGCATAAGACAATTGCTAGAAGACTGTAAGAGAAAGTGAGATGTTAACTGCATGCAACACATACAACACATGTATATTTACCGTTGTGAAGCAATATATACTCCGTAAATGTCATTGAGCATTAGAAAGTAGAGTCCTTTACCCCTATACCCTTATGAATGCCACTAAAAAGTTTGGCCGCACTTGTATGCCATCCACCCAACTTTCTTTGACCCCTACGCCATTTTGGATGGAAAGGTGACTGACGGTGTCAAATATGGGGGTAAAAAGACCGTTTTGCCCTTATAGTTAAATAAATGGTAAAAATAGGTTTAAAATTGTTTAAAATATATAAAATTAGTAAATAGTTTAGAAAATGACATAAATAGTGAAAGGGTCTCTAGCCTAGTGGTTAGAGCACCTGAGTAGCACCCTGCAGACCAAGGTTCGACCCCCTGTGGAGCGAATTAACTGGGTTTGGAATAAAGAAAATTAAAAAATATGTCGGGGCTTCCCCTACTGACTCCGATAAAAAAATGACATAAATAATTTTAAATCAAGAAATAATTCGTAAATAAATTATAAAACCAGTAAATTCTGTAAATAAATTTTAAAAATTCAGAAAAATCCGTAAATAAATTTTAAAAATTTAGGAAAATAAAAAAAATCATAAAAATGCGTAAATAAATCAGAAAAATTCAAAAAAAATCCAGAAAAATCACAAAAAATCAGAATAATTCAGAAAAATGTCTAAAATAATCATTAAATTACTAGAATAAATCATAAAAATAATCAACATTCAACCATGTCCAAATGGATCATATCATCAACAATCAAGCAAAAATGGTAATATCATCAACATTCAAGCAAATATGGGAATATCAACAACATTCAAGCAAATGGATCATATCATCAACATTCAACCATGAAATAAGTGCCAAAAGAAATAGGTTCTCCACAGCGACGGAGGCAGCCGGGGGGCGGGAGGGGCTCCAGCCCCCCTACTGCTCCTAGATATATAGAACCGCACTGAAAATCCTTCTTAAAATTTGTACTCCTACTCAAATGCGTATAGTAAGAGGGACTCAACTATACTAGATAAAAAGGAAAATGTATTCTTATAAACTAATATTTGTCTATTTTAAGAGGTCATAGCGATGTTACGTCGATACAGCTTTATAGTTCAGCCCCCCCTAAAAATTTTCCTGGCTCCGTCCCTGGTTCTCCACACAAGTGTTTGGAATTAACATTATCACTACAGAAAGCATCCTCATAGCAAAAGAAGTAGTTCCATCAGACTACTCTCAAAATAACACACAACAATCACAGATTACTCCATCTGGAGTTTCTTTTTGCTCCTGGTATTTGATGCTGGGCTCTCTGGGTTGGCGATCTCAACTGGAGCCCTCTCTGGTGTAAGCTTCTTCATGATTGCGGCACGTTTCTTCTCTGGTGTCTTCACTTGTCCTATACGATGGTCCTCAAGCTGGAGAGGAGCAGGGTCGTTGGAGCCAGTTCCAGACCTTGTGTGACATCAACAAATTGAGATCAGTGATATTATTGTAATTGACAAAATCAGGAATAGTGACAAGAGCTTAAGACCATACCTGCTAGTACTTGTTGTGGTGGTTGTTGAGCCCTTCTTTTTGCTAACACCTAATTTTGTAGATGTCTTTCTCTTTCCTTTCTTGTGTGTAGCATTGGCCACCGCCTCATTGTGTGGGAATACCATCCCTGATGTAGAAATAATGGGCACAACAATGCTAGTCTCTGTGTTACATTTAGATGCCTTCTCCTGCTTTTTCTTTGGTGGACCCCTGCAATAGAGTTTTGGTTGATATACATGTGTATGCAATTGGAAAGAAAGTGCATATATGTCTAGGAAGTTTACCTCTCGGCCTCCATTGCAACTATATCTTCTGGATTCCCATTCTTGCAGGTGTACCAGTGGTGCTCTAGCTCATGGCATATTGGGCACTCATGCCTCTTCTTGCTAGTACCTCCCTCAGTGGGTTTCTTCCTGCTACTACCTTCCTCCAAAGCAGATTTAATCCTATTCTTCCTCCTTTCTGCTGTTGACTTAAGCAATGGAGGATGCATGAAGAAACCATGTGTGGCTTTGGGCCACATGGACTTGTCAGGAATTGAAGGCACACGACCTTGATAGGCAACTTTGAATTTCTCAACTGAGTAGCACTCATCCACATAGTCTTCTAGTTTTGCACCAAAGATTGATGTGATGTAGACAATAGCATGTTTGCAAGGTATTCCTGACCCTTGCCAAGCCTTACATGAACATATCCTCTCAACTATATTGACCACAAACCTGAAGACACTGGCAGAACTCCCCTTAGCACAAACTTCGGCAATACCATCAGGTGAGCTTGTGATCACTTTAATGTCTAGGTTGTAGCTGTCCTCCCTCAACTTCTGGACTATATGAGGTAGAATCTTTCCTTCAAACCCCTGGGCAACCCTTTTCCTATTATTCCATTTAATCAGAATCATTTGTCTAATGGTATCCAGCAAGTCATCGAGGTGCTTTCCCTTGTGCTCCTTAACCTGACAATGTAGCAATCCAATATCAATGCAAAGTAATGTAACAAAGTAATGAACAAAGTAATATTCAGCTTGTGAAAAAAATGAATGCAAAGTATTGTAGGCTTACCCATTTATTGAAGGCCTCAGCCAGGTTATTGATAATATAATCACCTTTGCTAATGTGGAGAACTGACTCCATAGTTTCTTGTGAGTCTCCTGAAGATATTTCATAGCCTCTGGGTTGACTTTAGCCATTTTTTGATAATGTTTCTCAAACATGTAAGGGTTCCAAGAATATGCAGATTGCCATAGATGTTCATCAAAGACCTTTCCACTGTACCTCTTCTTGAAATTTTGTACCAAGTGATACATACACTCTCTATGTTCAGCTTCTGGAAAAACCCCACCAACTCCATTCATCACTGCTTGCCCACAATCAGTGCTGAATGTAAGCCCAACTGGCGTCCCTATAGCTTCCTTTAACCTCTTCATGAACCACACCCAATTCTCATTTGTTTCTGAGTCAATGACACTAATAGCTACTGGGTACATCCAGTTATGACCATCAACTGCACAAGCTATGCACAACTGGCCCCTAAACCTTCCATTCGAAAATGTACTATCCACTGCAAAATATGGTCTACAACCTTGTAGGAAGCCATCAACACAAGCTTTCAAGGCAAAAAACAGCCTATTAAACCTTATCTTATTGTTGATGGTGTGGTGATCAATGACAACAAACGATCAATGTCAAAAAAAGTTGGGTGGATGGCATACAGGTGCGGCCAAACTTTTTAGTGGCATAGGGGCCACTGCCATCTTTCATAAGGGCATAGGGGTAAAGGACTCTAGAAAGTACGCCACCGTCCCATATATACATGGGTCGGAAGGATAAATGATAGAAACATAAATAAATATATAAACTCTAAAAAAGGATAAAAACGAGAGTTGGGGTGACGTGGCAGTCCGAGCTGGCACGAGCAATCTGTTGGTACCGTGCGATGCAGATCGGGCGGCTGGCGGGGGTACTGATGCTGGTATTCTCTTCTCCGACGATGAGATGATCCGAGCACGACACGCGGAAGGCCTGGAAGGGAAGTGAGGGACCCACCCGCAGTGGCACAACAGCAGAGCAGGGAGGGGGAGGGAGAGAGCCGCATCCGCACCACAGCAGGGAGGGGGAGGAGGACACGCCGCGCCGCCCCGCCGCCGCCGCGACAAGGAAGAAGACACAGCAGCAGCAGCAGTAGCCGCCGCCGCCGCCCCTTCACCCAAGCCCTACCCAAGCAATTCTACTAACAAGCGGACGGAGGGGCAATCAGCCCGCCGATTCCATCGCCACCCCCGCCCGCCCGCCCGCCCACCACCGCCGCCCCTTTCCTACCCTAGGGTTGCGGGTGCCTGGGGTTCCAACCCACGAGGCTTCCCACCCTAGGGCAGGTCCGACTCCTCGTCCCGCCCCCCGCCGCTCTCTACTGCTAGGGTTAGGTTAGGGTTCGACGCTGGGGGGAGCGGTAATCCTACTCCTCCGCCGGCCCCGCCGCCAATGCCTCCCGGCGGTAGGCGCGGCGCCAAGCAGGGCCGCAAGTGGACCAGGGAGCCGCAGCTCGGCGACCTCGTCCTCGCTAAGATCAAGGGCTACCCGGCCTGGCCCGCCAAGGTAATGCCCCCCTCTTCTCTCCATTGCTACTGCGGACCTCATACTGCTGCGCTAGGGTTTCCTACCCACCACCTCCCTTCCGCGCTGACGCTCTCCATTCCTGTCTCCGCAGATCAGCAGGGCTGAGGACTGGGGCCAAACGCCAGTGCCGCGCAAGTTCTTCGTCTACTTCTATGGCACCAAAGAGATGTAAGTTCTTTGGCGACCTCTACCTTACCACTGTTTACCGCTATCGCAACTGCCATTCTTGCAATTAATTCCTTAATGGGTAACGTGCCCAGCACGCTTTCTTAGTATACAAATCATCTAAAAATTGCCACTTTAGGATGGTTACTTATTACCTGTTCAGTAACCAAGTCTGGTCGGCCAACCTGTATGAATGTAGGGGCAACCTCATGCTTTTCTACTTGTATTTATGTTTACTACTGCATGTTTAACATGTCGCAAACCTGGGGTTTTCTGTTGGGTACGGACGAAGATTAAAAGGACATTTATGTGCAATAAATCACGTTGAGCGTGCAGGTGCTCGGTCGTGTCGTTTACCTCAGACAACTAAGCGATTCAGGTCACGACAAGGGAGTTGATGTTGATGCCTGCAATTTATTGTTCCACTTGTCATATTTTTCACTTTTCGCGCCCCTCCCAATTCTTCTGTAGCTGAACTGTGCTCGTTAGTTGGGGATGCACTTTGCAGTTCTAGGGAGAACATAATCCTTCACCTTGTCGCTGTTTGCAAAATGGCTTTTATACGTCGACTTATTATTAAGGGAAGAATGTGAATTTAGAGAAGTGGTTCTGGAGTTTATCGTTCTAAGTCCCCATTATTCTCATTTACCCATAGGTGAGATGTTTGGATTTCCTATGTAAATGCTTAACTTGCATCTCAGAGCCCAACCGGCCTCCACATTTACTTTATCTGACTAGTTTTGCTTAGATGGTTAGTTTCTTTTTTGCATGTATGTACCAAATCAACCCCATTATTTTAAAGCGTAGAGCTCATGCAATTTCTAGCTCTACCGTGGATGTTAGGTTGCTTGCTGCTGTTTGCATGGCCAGTCCTGAGGCATGATTTGTTATTAGGTTGAGAGATAAGCATTTATTACTAGAACTTGCTTCCTGAAATATCCTCGCTTTGTTGCTTTAAGCCTCGTATTTTTCTTACCGAGTCCACAACATGCTCTGGACCACTCCTAAGGCCTGTATTTTGCAAAAGTAACATACCAATAGTGTTTTTTTATTTCTTTTTTGCTGGATCCTGTTGAAGCTTGACAGAGCCTGCTTAAAATTTTTAACTTCCTGTTCGTTTAGCTGTTTGCCACTTTAATATGTTATATACTTTATATAGATATGTTTTGATGATGTTGATACTGATAAGAGGATTGCTTCTTAATTTGATTACTGCAAGAGGTTGCTTTATTTGTAAATTATTGCTGAATAAAGCATTTGTTTTTACTGCCTTTTACTTGCTATGATAATCACTTGGTTTGGTGTTAGTTTTGTTGCCTTTGCTTTCATTTTATGATAGTGGTTGCTAATGACAAATATCATCCTGCAGTGCTTTTGTACCTCTGGCAGATCTTCAGGAATTTACGGAGAAGACAAAGAATGATCTGTTAGATCGAGCCCCGAATATTAAAGTGCAAAGAAAATATGTCCAAGCTTTTAATGATGCTGTGGAGCAGATCTGCAAGGCCTATAATGAGCTGCCAAAATCATCTGAAGCTGCAAGTGGAGCATTGCCTGATCAGAGTGAAAAGATTACAGAGCACCTTGTGAAGTCACTTGATGATGGTGAGACTCCAGGATTGGGACGGATGGAAGGTGATAGCCCTACTGATGACTCGAATGCTTCAGGGCAAGGATCAGGGACTGAGAAGGATGTGAAAGTTGGTTGTCATGAAATAGAGGATCATTCTTTAGCAGTTTCTCAGAAGAAAACATCTTTACCACAGGATCCTGAGCATCCCAAGACAAAAATGCCTGCTGCATCCAAATCTGCACTTGACATTATAGAACAGGAGCATTCACCAAGTTCTGTGCGTGCAGAAAGGGAGCCTGAAGAGGCACAAATTGAAAAAGAGAGTCGTCCACGAGAAGGTTTTGTTTTGGACCCTAATTTGGAGGTAGTTTGCGCCCTTGAAGTGCCAAAGAAATCTAAAGCCAACAAGCTGTTGAGGAATACTGAAAGGAAGGAGAATAAGCGTGTAGATATTGGTAGTTCTACCGGAAGGACTGCTCCTGAGGCTGCATCTGACGTATTAAACGTGTGTGGTGAAAAAGAGAGCAGAGAACTTAAGAAGTCAAAAATCATGACAAAACAATCACTTGCTACTTGTTTGGAGAAAAGGGACCATAATAAAATTGTGCATGGCAAATCTGATAAGCAGTCGACTGGAAAATCATCTGCTGGATTTACTTCCAATAAGAAGTCTCTGCCTGGTAGTGGGCAACGCAAGACAGACAGTAGTACTGATACTCGTCCGTCAAAAAAACCAAGACTTATGGACATGGCTGGTGAAACAGATAAGACAGCTGCCAAGAGTGAGACAAAGTTAAGCATTAATCATGAAAAGCATAATGCTTTGAAAGATGAGAGATCTACAGCTGTAGAAACAGGAAAAAATACGATTCCTAAGACTGGTATAAGTGATGATAGGGCACGGAGATCAGGTAGTGCTGTATCACCCATATCAAGGCTTCATTCTGAGGTCGTGGAACCAGCATCTGGTTCTGCAACTCAGCCAACTGTTGCTGATTCTGCCAAAAAGGGTTCAGGCATAAAGGAGGATGCCTCACGTGTTGATAGGCAATTGGCCAAACCCAAGAGAAGAGCGTGTCGTTTTGATGATGACGAGGATGAAGGACAACGAACACCCCTTCATAGAACTTCTGCCAAATCTATATCTACGCATATAGTCCCAGCTGAGAAGACAGGTATCCGGGAAAAAATTTCATCTCGTGTTGGCAATGCTTTTGTAAAAAAATCAGGCCCTGCAAGAGAAGAGAAAGCAAAAAGTGCTGGGATGTCACCTGGGAGGCATGAGCTAGTTTGTTCTTCACCGAATCAGGATAAAATGCATGCTAGACACCAGGTAATGGGGAAAAGATCAATCACAGGGTCAGTTGATGCTTCTGCTGTCACGGGAAACAAAATGAGCCTGGTTGATCGCAAATCCTCTGGTCAAGTAAAAACACCGACATCCTCTGAGATGAAGAAACTCCATAGTTCTTCTAAACAATTGCACCTAACATCTGGGAACTCCCATTCACGTAACTATCCTGCCTCAGAAAAGAACTCCTTGCTGCTCAAATCAGAAGAGACGTGGCCTAAATCTAAGCCCGGGGCACAGGCGGTTGAGCAAAAGGTGAGCACTACTGTCATGGTGTCCGCTGAATGGGCTGGGAAGCGGGATCACTTGAAAGAGGAAAGGTACACTGCTTTGAATTTTGAACTGACCAAGTGTCTTTGTAATACCTATCTACTTGCGTTCAAACAGTTTGAGCTGTGCACTTTGTTGATAGTTCATGGTTTTCTCTTTTGCAGATCCGATTCTGTTGATGTAGCTGCTTCTTCTGAACCTAACCCTGACTCTGTCAAGTCAATGAAACATCTTATTGCAGCTGCCCAAGCAAGGAGGAACCTTATGGTGTCTGTTCATGGAAAGTTTGACGGGTCTTTGACGGATAATGCTGGTTTTACCTCCACACCATATGGTTTGCCAGGACTAAGCCCTAGTCCAGTTTTTCGCATTCCATCCCCACCCAGAATTGCTTTTCATGAGAGTCCTGGTCAACGTATTGTTCTGAAAAGCCCAATGGAGCTCGACCATGAGCATGGAAAGAGTCCCAAATCTAGGCAGGCTAGCGGTTCGCCTATCGGTGGTACTGATGCAGCGATTGCTCGCGATGCTTTGGAGGGAATGATAGAGACACTATCAAGGACAAAAGATAGTATAGGACGTGCAACACGGCACGCAATTGAGTGCTCTAAATATGGCATTGCTGCAGAGGTTCTCTCTCTCTCTTCTTCACACACACCTACACACGAGTGTTTTTGAATCTTACATGCTTACAAACCCACATGCCATCTGTATTACTGTTTCATTACTAGTTCACTATCCTTACTATTTCTTATCCAGATTGTCGAGCTTCTCGTACAGAAATTGGAGAGTGAGCCTAATTTGCATCGCAGAATTGATCTCCTTTTTCTTGTGGATTCAATAACACAATGTTCTCATTCTCAGCGAGGTATGCTTTTTTAATTATTACATTAATCCTAGTCTCCGAGCTATCTGATGCACATAATTTATTCATTTTATCCGAATGCTTGAATGTTCAGGCGTTGCTGGGGCTTCATATGTTCCCACTGTTAAAGCTGCATTGCCTCGTCTTTTGGGTGCTGCTGCTCCACCTGGAGCTGGTGCTCGTGAGAACCGGCGCCAGTGCCTCAAAGTATCGACGTTACTACTGATTCTGTTTGTTTTGCTTAACAGTAGGTCACATTTTTTTGTCACCTGGCTTTGTAGGTTTTAAGATTATGGCTTGAGAGAAAGATCATGCCAGAAGATGTACTCCGAAAGTACATGGGTGATATTGAGGCGCCAAATGATGATACTAGCACTAGTTTTATGTTGAAGCGACCATCCCGTGCTGAACGCTCTGTAGATGATCCTATTAGGGAGATGGATGACATGCTTGTTGATGAGTATGGAAGGTATTGTGTGACCTGAATATACCATTTACTAGTTCTATACCTCATTTGGCTATTTTTATTTGTCTAGCCTGAAACACAAGTTCTGGTGGATTCACCGACTCAATATTTTAAACAACTTAAAATGTTGATGTTTATCCATATCTTTTTAGTTTAAGAAGTCAAGAAGCACATCAGTGCCATTATCTTGCCATTGATATGAATGGCTTTATTGTTTACCATAGAGTACGGTTTTTATGTGGAACCTAAGGGTATGCTATGGCAATGTGACATGCTTTGACCATATTAAGCCGTGTATTGGGATTTTTAAAATACTCTTTATGCTAAGAGGGAGCCTCACCAGGCTGGGGTAGTGCTGATACTGCAAATTTTGTTGGCTTTAATATGAATCTCAGTGAACATGCGGGAAGTAAGGACATGTTTTGAATGAATGAAGTAACTCACACTGGAAGTTTTCTGCTTTTCCAATGATCTTTTGGATTTTTGTTTTACTTGTGAAGCAGAGTTCCCAATATTTTAGGGCATCTATATGCTGTATTCTCTTGTTCAACTCACCATTGATATTATTGACATGCTTTGTGGTTGATTCTGTTCTCAGCAATGCAACTTTTGAGCTTTCTGGAATTTTATCATCAAAGGTCTTTGAAGATGATGAAGACTTCCCTCGAAATAATGGGTCATCACCATTTATCTCGCAGCCTGTTGAAAGTGATGACATACGAAAAACTGATGATACTATTGCTCCAGCATCTGTTGAGGAGCACATTATTGGACCAGAGAATGTAATTGCTGATGCTGCTGTGGAAGGTGCTTTGGAGTTAATAGGCAGCAAGCAACAGACTGATGGAACTATCCTTATTGAACATGATTCTAGACAAGAGCCAGGTCCAGAGCAGGCATTGATTGATCAGAATGAGCTTCCCCCTCTACCTGATGGCCCTCCACCGCCTCCATCTGATTCACCACCACCTCCTCCGCTTCCATCAGATTCACCACCACCTCCACCGCTTCCATCAGATTCACCACCTCCTCCACCTCCTTTGCCTCCTTCACCACCTCCCGCTACACCGCCGCCGCCACCCCTTCCACTTTCGCCAGCTTCGCCTCCTCCACCACTGCCTTTGGGACCACCACCTCAGCCTGCTCCACCACCTCTGCCAACCCAGGCCCCACCCCTTCCTTCTATTCTACCGCCTGCTCCTTCGTCTCCATCATCATTGGGTTATCAGCCTCCAGCTCCGGAGTACTTCAGGACACCCAATGTAATAATTTTCCTAACCTACCTGCATATCATGATGTGTTCTTGGTTAGATAATAAAAAAGACTTGTGCTGCAGGCTAACCAATTGACCCAGATGACAGGAAATGCATCAATTCAAGCTATTGGACATACAACAAACTTCATTCCTGGTGGATCAGTCAATGGACAAGCTGCGGTTAGTTTTGTACCTTCAATGCCAGTGGAGTATGGAAACAACATGTTTATGGCACCACAAACTTCTAGCGGTAATTACCAGTTTCGGCCCACTGGTGTACCTTTTCAGCAAGGGAATTTTAGCGCCTTTCCATCTGTGCAAACACCACAAATTCATTCTCGCTCTCGTATTGCACACATGAATCCCATGGGCCAACAAGCTGTACCACCTCCGTGCAATCCTTATGGTATGCAGTCCTTTCCAAATAGTCAGAGCCATTATCCATCTGAAGAACATTGGCGCATGCCATCTGGTAACTTCAGTCCAGATGACCAGCATAATAATTGGCGAGCAGGTGGCAGAGCATTATCTTGCTCAGAAGGGTCATTTGTGCAGGATGGTATGTTCTTCCATAGGCTGTACTAGTGTTATTTTGCACCAGCTTGATACTAATAGTAAAATTCTCATGTAGGATATTCAAGGTCGAACATTGACAGATCTTCAATGAATCCTATGAATCATCAACATACTGTTCTAAACCATTTGCCGTCTGGAGCACCACTACCAGGTCTTTGGTTTCTTAAGAATTTATGGTTGCATCCTCTGTGTTTTCATATGATTTTTTTTAAATGAAGTTTTTATAAGATCCTAAGACAATCGAGCCCCATGAACTTCAATGTGGTGTAACGGGAGCTTTTCTATTATTCTTCTGTAGTTTTAGGAAAGTAAATAGCTCTGTTGGATGGCATCTATATATTTCCTTATGGTTTCTTAAAGCCTTTTCTTTTCTATTTTTCTTTTGACAGGCCATGTTGTTCCTCAGATGCTACCGGCCAGGTCTGATATCCACACACTTAATTGCTGGAGGCCTTCTTGATAAAGTTGTAAGCTGAACTCCTTGCCTAAGGTACTCACTCTTTTCTCTTTTGCTCCCTTTGTAGTTCCCTGAGTTCTCTTTCCTGTAGAGTTATCTTATTCTCTCATCTATCTATTCATGATCTGAATTTTTCTCAAATTGTTTCTCTCATGCAGGTTTTGACATGGAAAGTTCAGGGAACTAGAGGCAATTTGAATTGAGTGCAACAAGTGGTGGTTTGGTAGTCTGTTTTGTGATGAAGATGCACTTGTCTGGGGT
This sequence comes from Echinochloa phyllopogon, assembly GCA_033239725.1. Lineage (NCBI taxonomy): Eukaryota > Viridiplantae > Streptophyta > Magnoliopsida > Poales > Poaceae > Echinochloa > Echinochloa phyllopogon. The sequence goes on along the minus strand of BTCW01000006.1, from coordinate 89,835 downwards.
GTAACGGTGGGATCTGCCATATTATTTGGAAAAGCATTTACAATGTAACTAGTCTTGACAACAACATCCAGCAGACTAATCTCGTTTAGTGTAAGCTCATGTTGCACATGGCATATGTGTTCTTGGTTTCTTAGATGCTGCTTCCAGTATGGATCAGGACTGCAAACTGTTTTTGTTGTATCTTTGCTCAAACGCGTGTTAGTTATAAATAGAGGATGTGTTAGTAAATATTGGGAAGTTATATCTCTATATATCATGACATTTCGTCGTGATGCCCTAGTATTTTTCTGCGGCTCGATTTTCTTGGACTGCTGTGCTCACTTTGCAACACTGACTATAGTGAAAGCCTCAACCACCTTATTCTTTTTAGTAAGTGCTGTGCTGTTTAGACTAGAGTTGTGCTAAGCCGATTATAGGGTAGCAGATACACTAGGTCCTCAAGCACGCGTAGTTTATTAACAAATTAGCTTTGGGTTTGTTTTGGCAGTAGAATATATGATAATATTTAAGAGCTCTAATTTATTTGTGTTCCAAAGACTGATTGATAGAGTTGTATGCTGATTCACAACTTTTTAAGCGATACACATAGGAATTCGAATTCTTATTGTTTTTCCAAAATTAAATTTATCGTCCAACTGAATTCCATAAAGTAAATTTGAATAATAGTTGCACGAGGTAAGGTAAAGTGATGTAAAGTTTGTTTAGATATAAATGATATCATCTGCTTTTGCAATTCTATACATATAATAATGAGATATATATCATTATGATGAATTTATTGGACTGTTGAAAATAATATAGGTTGTACTAACCGTCAAAGTAGGTTTTTAGTTTTAGCTCATGAATACATGGAGATGGAAAGTTTAATGTGTGTATTTTGGTTTTCTATGTGAGTCATAACTGTGGGACTTTCTCAAGAAGATAAGAACAGAAAAAAGCGAGTTTATTTATAAACTATATTGTGTGTCATTCCTACTCCAGGTACCTTGTGCTATGCTGATTTTCTCTTAGAACGCATGACAGTTGGATTTTGTGGTTCATTTCTCCTGTTTAGTGGGTTATTTTGAACACTCATTAGTATCACTGTAATGTTGTACATCATTGCTCATTTCGGTTGCAAAGAAGAAAATAGGTTGCTTCATTTTTGCCAAATTGTACATGTCAGCTATGAGAAGGATATCTGATGAGCTCTAGGAGCATTTTCACTGTCCATTATTGATTTGATAGATGCTCAGGAGAATGTTGGATGTCAGAAATTTTCGGCCCTCATCATTCATGTTTACTGCACTGATAAAGCTCATTTATTTCTGTTTGCTTTATTGGTTGCTCAAGCCACTTGGTTCCAAGGTTACAGCTTTCGAGCATTAAATAATTCCAGTTTTATATCAGGATGGCTGCAACTGCATTTTTTTATACAGAAGCATGTTTTTCTTGCTTTTGCTTATGGTAACTGCTTTGCTAGGTCATGTTACCTCTCTTTTCCCTTGTGGGTGCCATTAGATGTTTTAATTGCATTGAGCTGTGATTTTTCATATGTGATCTTATGTCGCTGAAGATATCGTGTCTGACTAAATCTTTTTGTCGTTGTGACAGATCTAAAGAATGTTACTCAAACGAAGACAAGTTTTGATTTATTGAGGCGGATATTGATGAGTTGGATGGAGTTGAGGGTAGCTTCTGTAGCCAGCTAAAGTTTGAAGAGGTAAAATGTAGAATTGTAGAAAAAGATATGTACAGTTGCTAACACAAGGTGTTGTACTCCCTTGGCGCAAGTTGGGGATTGCTAATGGGGTTTCTGAAACCTTTTTGGATAATTGCAAGAAAGGCTTACAGGTTAGTTGGTTAGGCACACAGTGCTATACAGTGGCTCTTTTGGTTCATGTGAAGCTATCTTTTGAAGATATAAGCAATGAGATGAGCAGCTTGAGTGGTGATGATGCTCTTGTTTGTATGTGCGGTGTGTAAAAGGGTCAGGGTGACGGTGTGCGGTTTTGCATTGCACAATTGGTTCATTTGATCGTGCGGAGGCCAGCGTGTAAGATTGCGGCTTGGTGGGCAGAGGACTACTTTGGCGGTGCTTTTTGGAGATTTTGGCTTGTGCTGCTGAATGGTTGGTGGGTAGGTTGGGCGTGCCATTTAGGTTGGCTGATGAAACTGCTGGTTTGGTGTTGAATAATGGTTTGTAGGTGATTGACGGCATGTCTGCTAGTTTTTTTTTTGCATGGCATATCGTGGACCTTACATATCTGCATTCCCAGGACAGGCAGAATTCACAAGTAAATATTTTCACTGATGATACGCTGCATCATAGACAAAGTAGTTGCCATTAGCTGTGTGCATGGTAGGATTTGGATGGATGAATGGATGTTGAGATGGTGCCCTGAATGCTGCTTGCACGGTTGGCTCATCCGAGTCCTGGTGACGCCCAGGCGCGCGTGTTTCATGCTGGTGTCTGAGTGCCTATCTTAAGCTCATCCCAGTACAGGTGACGCTCGCATTACTCTTAGCTGTCTGTCGTTCTCGGCTATAAATAAATGTGTAATATTTTATTGCTATATGCATGAACGGGAAATGCATCTCGATTGCCCACCTCACTTTGCTTGGGTTTGGTTACTGAAGAATTGGAGCTTTTGCGGTTGGTGTGATGTGTGTTAATCTGAGGGTTAGCTGATAGGATTCCGAACCGGATTTGCAGACTGATACGTGTGCTGTCACCTGCCACGGGTAACAAGTATATATGCGCATAGGGTTCAGACTCGATAGATTTTGACTTACAGTTGGTCAACATTGTAATCATGATTGGTATATACTCCGTACAAATTACGTGGATTGATCCAAATGTCTTTTAAATCAACATTGGATATGCGGCACTTGCAAGGGATTGGTAATCAAAGCATACTCTAAAGTCTCTTTCAAATCATATTAGCGCCGTCCTAGCATGGAATGGAATACAGATTCAGAGCAGTGGCGGACTTTGGAGGTAGATTCAATTTGTTTTATTTATGTGGAAAATGGAGTTGGGTGGCACGTACCGTAATTTGTTTGTTTTAGGAGGGTAGCAAATGTTGATGATGAAAGCCAAAGGTAGCTTTTGTCATCTGCATGGTCAGGTGGGGTCAAGGTCTGGTCCTCCGTGCCGTGCTTGCGGTGGCGAGATGCTGCGTGCGGTGCGGTATATTCTCTTCTCTGATCCAATGATCCTTGTATTTGTATATATATACGTACTGTACATATACACGCCTCCTCGTGGGCCGGGCTCGGGCTGGGCTGCTCTTGGCATAATAAGGAAAGAGATCGTCGTCGTCGGATTTTGTTGGGTGGGGCCGACATTTAATGAATTATTACATTGCATTATTATACTATAAAAAATTGAAATGAAATCAGCATCAAAGAACGCAAACGCAATTTAGTTTTTTTTTGCCAGAGAAGAGAAGAAGAAGAAGAGAAATCAAACAAATCATCAAGGGAAATCCAATTGATTCTCTCTCTCTCTCTTTTCTTCTACCTACCACAACACAAGCATGAGGTAGGCAGGCAGGCGTGCGTCAGGCGAGGCAGCTCTTCGTCGTCTTCCTCCTCCTCCTCCTCCTCCTCCTTTTTGGTGTTTTGATCCATCTCTCCAAAGGGAGTGAGTGAGACGAGCGTGAGGAGGGAGGGAGGCTCAGAAGATGAGGTAGGAGGGGGTCGGGAGATCGAGATCGCGCACCGGAGAAGGACCACAGCATTCGCCCCCCTTCCCTCCGGCCGGCGGCGTCGCCCCTGCGCCTCCTCCCATCGAGCACGCGGCAAGCGGCATCACCCCTGCGCCCCCTTCCCTCGAACCACGCCGGCTGCTCCCCTGCACCTCCTCGATCTGCGTCTGCGTTGCGCCTCCTCGATCTGCACACAGCGCCTCCTCCCCTACGCCTCGATCTGCACTGCTTCTCCAGGTGACTGCTCTGGCGCCTTCTCGCTCTTATTATCCTTCATCATCAGAAAAAAAGACGAACTAACCAATGCCAAGATAACCCCTAGATTGGATGATGATGATGATGAGATTAGGTTTTCCTGATTTTGTGCTTTCTGATGATCCTCGCCGTCTGCTCCGCTGCGATCTATCCACCCTTTTGGATTTTGATTTTGATTTCGCGGACAAACCACAGCACCCTAGCCGATCCACCCAACTTGCAATGCTCACTCTGCCACCGTCTTCTACTTCATGGGAGGGTTTTGGAATTCTGCACCAACTCGGCTTCAGCTTTCCCCCTTGCTTGCGTCCTGCTTCATACCCATATCATTCAGTTCCTCCTCATTACTAAGGGTTTAACTATTATAATCATCAAAGCTGCTAGTACCATTCTTGGGCTGCAACTTGCGGTTCCAGTCAAACTTTCTATGGATGGGCGTTCGGTTCCACACATGTATGTCCTGCTATTTGGTCAGTGTGCTACTGTCACTCCCACTCCTTACCAAGTCTACGTCTGTCTCGGATAAAAATTCTTTCTTGCATGCATACACAGATTGACCTCCAGCGCACCACACTTTTGACTTGTCCATTATTCTCTGGAAACATACATACATACATGCTGACACTACCACTCTTGCAGGATTCATGCGAGATGCCACCTGAACATGGAATGCCTACCGGGACTGCCGGTGCTGTTGTAAGTAGGAGGCCTCGTCGCCTCTTTGGGAGATCCTCAGAGAGGAAGAATCCACTCAACCTTCAGTTTGTATGTCTTCTTCTTTTTTCTCACTCTTTTCTTCCCTACTTCCCTGAGATACTACTCTGTGTAATGCTTCCCTTCCTACCATTTTCCAGGAGCGTCAAGTAGCTCGCCTTGAATCAAGACAGCAACAACAGAGGTGCACATACGTTCTTCTCTAACTCCACCTGTATGCCTATGCACGTTCAATATGACATAGTACCCACTAATGCATGGTTTTTCTGCTTCCCCGTGCTGTATCTATTTTTTTTTCTCTATCTTTCTTTCTCCCTTATTATTTATGACCTACAAGCCTAATTACAGAAACATACTTTTGCAACAAAGAATTTTATCTTCCACCTGCAAGTTATATATGTCATGCTGCGCCTTAACCGGATTTCTTTCTCATGTTTTGCGTTTGCCAATTCTATGGATCTGTCCTTTGCTGATTAATAACTTTGATATTCGCTTTCTTGCCAGGTGTATTATCTTGACAGTTATTCCCATAAATATCTGTTATGACTTCAAATCACCATCGCTCACAGAGAATGGAGATAGTCACCCCTCATCTCAACCTACATCTCCAGTCGAGAGCCCTGAGACATTATTCTTATCACCAACCTCGCCATCAGTTTTTTTCCTGCGACTTAATGATCCAGATGGATCTCAAAGAAGATGGCCAGATAATTCATCAAGGTTACTGGAAGATAAATCCACCACATCCAATTGCATGTCCAATTCAGATTTCTTAGTCAACAGCTTTACCAAGCCTAGTGGCAATGCAAGACATACTTCAAGAAGGAAGAGCAAAAAGAAAAGCAAGAAGCACAGGCAACGTTGTAGGAAACCAATGGATGGGCCTGAAGCTAAATGTAGAGAGAGCAACAGTGCTGCACCTGTAGTTGATGTGGGTGATTGTGAAGATTCGACACTTTCACCTAAGCATGTTGCTGACATACACTTTGAGGAAACTTTTTCTCCCAGTTCATCTGTTAAGGAAGCTTCTGAAGAGGCTCCTGAGAGTGACAATGATGAGTACCATTGCTGCTCAGGTGGTTCAGTTTCTAGTGCGTCCTTCTGTGATGAGATTGAACTCTCTAGATCAGTAACTTCGTGCCGTGGATTGTGTGGAGAATGCAATAGCAGTAACTTCAGGTATTTGGACAATGCTCAAAATTCCGTACCTACAGGTTCAGCTCAAGAAACTTGTTATGCTGGACAGAGTGTGAACTGTAATCATGATACCAAGACTCTGTTAATTTTAAGAAATGAATGTGGACCTGATCCGTGTGAAGCAGCAGAATTTTGCAGTTCTAGGAGCGGATTTGATGAGAATTGGCTAGAGAAGTCTGATTATCAAGATAGTGGCATTTGTTCCCAAAATGGCATTGGTACATGCAGTGGAGAACAGGCAGTCCATTTGTGCAGCGACACAAGCAGCGACAATGATTTCTGTCTTGTAGTATCTAAAAAGAGAGCCAGAAAAGAGAAGAAAATGTCACTGTGGAAGAGTTATGGAGAGCGTGCATCCACAGCTACACATTTTCGAAATGAAAATTTGGTTGGTCAGGGTCGGGCTTCTATGCCGATGTCCAAGGAAGCCAGCACCAATGATTGGTCCCACAAACAAAATCATGTTGTTCGGATACAGCCTCAGCACGGAATTGCATTAAAACACTGCACCAAGAATTTCATGCAAAGGCCAAGTAATGTTTGCATGGAGACCCAAAATGGATTTCCAGCAGAAGATTCCAAGTTAGGAGCAAGCCTCAATCATTCTACAGGTCCGAGGGAAACTAGTGGAAAATCAACTAGTGGTTTTGGCAAAGCACAGCAGCTTTATTCAAACAGAAAACTATCCAATGCTCTTCACAGCAGAGAGTCAATCAATTCTGAGATGAGATCAGTTTCCTCTTCGGAACCGACAACTCCAAAGTCTTTACAGGGCAATTGTACTTCAGAATCTGGTGAATCAACAGATATTGCTGTAGGAGCTCTTCCCATTCAAAAAATAAGCCTGCAGGATTCAGGTCAGACCAATGATGCCAGCGAAGCTATTTCCAGACAATCGCCATCTGGTATGGCTCCATCTTCATATCCTGTATCACTTCCATTTTCTTCTCAATGTTGTTAAGATAGTAACACTATTTGCAGCAGGCTTTGTAGTACCTAGCATGATGTTGTACTCAAAATATTGCAGGGTCTAAGTCAACAACAACTGAATTAATGGTTGGATGTTGTACAGTTCCATCTTTCGAAGGGAGCCGCGGCTGTCAAGACTTCTGTAACTTTAGGACACATCTAGTTGAGATGCTCAGGGTTGTAAACAACACCTACAAAGTTCAGGTTGCTGCAGATGTTCACCTTGCTGCTGGTTATCCAATTACTGATCTTGAAACATTCATATATGCTGCAACTCCAGTTATTGGTCATGCACCTTTCACGAGTAGCAGTAATTGTTCATGGGACCAAGTAGCTAGCAGCTCAGTCTGTCAGCATGACATCTCTAATGTTTCCTTAAGGAGCATATGGGAGTGGTATGAAGAGCCAGGATGCTATGGATTGGAAGTAAAAGCTCTTAATGGTCTCAGCTCTAAAACATCCTGCAGCAGCGTTTCAGAGTTCTTTGCATACTTTGTACCTTATCTATCTGCTATTCAGTTGTTTGGGTGGTCTAGGAATAACATGGATCACAGTTTTAGCGTACAAGGTAGAGAATTACTGAAAGCATCAAATACTGAAAGCTCTTTGAGCTCTCATCCTGTGCATGCAAAGGTGCTTAAACCGTTTGAGGAAAGTAATGCAGGCTTGTCAGACTCACCTTTAGCTGTAGAAGGTCATGGAGAACTCATGTTTGAGTACTTTGAAACAGAGCAGCCTTCTTATCGCGCCCCGTTATTTGAAAAGTAAGTTGTCCACATGCCTCCATTATGAGTACTTTGAAACAGAGCAGTCTTGTGAAATATTTCATGTCTCTTCAATCTGGTGTCATTTCTGTCTCAAAAATGCTTCTGGATTCACAGCAGAAAAGGATCCAATCTATTTTGTTGTTAGAAAGGGGCAAGGGATTTAACAATTTCATTATAAACAGTGTAATACAGGCAAGGGAATTTAATAGCTCTGATATGAACAGTATTGTATAAATTATTAGTGAGTTTGTGAACAGTGACACTTTCCATGACCAAGTGGCCTTGGTGTCGCAATTGGTTCAGCTGATCTGGGTGTTATGACCTAAATCAAGATAACTTAGTTTGTGCCCAAGTGAGTAGGTTAGAGCTGCTAACAAATCATTCATAAATATGTGGCATGAGATGTACTATTTCCATTTTGGTGCAGTCATTCTGATATGGTAGTTGCTGTTCGTCTGTCAAGATTGTTTGTCTCCTTTTTCAGTGTTAATATGTGGCTGCAACCTAATGTAGGATAAAGGAGCTTGTTAGCAGTGCAAATGTTTCTGATCACCGAATTCTTGGGGACCCTGAAAGGCTGCAAAACACGAAATTGTGTGAGCTTCATCCAGCTTCCTGGTTTGCTCCTGGTCCCACCTTGTAATTTTATTGGCAGTAGATATTTGATTTGTCATTTGGTTCATGTGATGATCATTATGTTTCATTTCTAGGTTCTGTGTTGCCTGGTATCCTGTTTATCGTGTGCCTCATGGGAACTTCCGTGCAGCATTTCTTACCTACCATTCGCTGGGCAAATTGGTTCCTCAAAAATGCTCCCTGAATATGACCGGTGGGCATGTACGTGTAGTTTCACCAGTTGTGGGTCTCCAGAGTTACAATGACAAGGTACCATTTCGAATTTTGTGTTTTCCTTGATGAGGGCAGGAACTGTTTTGCATCACTAGGCATATCATCCACGTGGCTATAAATTTAACTTAAAATCCTGGAAATAATGATGCAACAAAATTAATAGGCAGAAGTTATTTCTAGTGATTGGTTGTTTTTTATGTTCGCGCTATATGCAGGCATGGTCACCAATCAGACGTACCCTTGTATTTATTCTGTGCGTTTGATCATGAGCTCATGTTAAGAGGAACTTTGATTGCTGTGCATCCTCTTGTTTCTAGGGAGAAGAGTGGTTTCAGCTGAGGTGCCCAGATCCGAAGCAATCGCCAAGAGATGAGGCCAGTCGTGATGAAGTTCGGAAAGAGAGGCTGAGGACACTGAAGATGGGTGCACTGGCCATGGCAAGAGCTGTCGTCCCAAAGGGAAATGGGGAGTCTGTGAACCACCATCCGGACTACGAGTTCTTCCTGTCTCGGTGCCCCTAGGCTAGGCGGCTATGCTGTGAAGAAACATCGCGTTCGGCTTCCTGCTGACTGTAGTGCAGTAATCAAAAGGAGAAAGTAGTGACTAACCAGAGGCAGGCAATACTATAGTAGTTGTTCCAAGAGGAGAGAGAGCATGCGGGTGATGCGTATCACCCACCATATAGAAGACAGATTACATACATCCAATCTAACCTGATACCGGAATACTGAAGCAAACCCAATCTAACCTGGTACCTGAATACTGAAGCAAACCGAGTTGGTGAGTTTTAGGCTTGTAGAACCGGGCTGGGTGTCTTTTTGGGGTTGGGGCAAATATTCCAGATGCTGCTGCGGTGCAGTGCGACTCTGCAGGGTGTCTTTTTTTTTTGTACATACAGAACACAACAAAAGGAGAAGTAGAAGAGCAGCTAGTTGGTTGGGCTTTTGCTGTGGCTTGTTTGCCTTGCCTCTATTATATTACATATGTCGGTAGGTATGTTTGATGTCAAATAATCATCTCCGTGGTACTAGCAAATGGAAATCGTTTTGTTTTCTTGGTGCTAGCACCCATCAGACTAAAGGTCAACAATAGCTTAGCCTTCTTTAAAATACCGTATAAGTCCAATGCCTAGCTATGTCCCGTCCCGTTCGCTTGGCCTGTTAGCCGCCAACCAATCAGATGTTTTTTTTATAGAAAAATCAGCACCAGCCAGCCGAACATGTTGATGGCTATGAGATGGATGGATAAGATGGTGCTAGAAGATTGGGCAGTTTTGCCAGGCCAACACCGTCATTATGGTTGGACGGAGTCAGGCGCTCTGCGGCGAGCCCGAGATGGTTCCATCTCTCGCGCACATCTGCTTTTCTGAGTACTGTAGCTATGAGCTAATGGTGTCTTCCATTGTTGGAGGAGGCCTAAGAGCGCGCATCGATCACGGTCAGCAGCAAATCGGCAAACACATCGCATTTTGAAAAATTAATAAAAATTCACAAGCAATTCAAAATCACAAATCTAAATTAACATCAAGCAATCGATCACAAGAAATCCATTTTTTGCAGCTAAATAATAATAAATCTTATAGTACATGTGCTTCAACTAGCCCTATCAATCTCTTTCTAGCGACCGAGAAGAAGCTGCTGCTGTCTGTTGAGAAGCGAAAGCAATCGGTGGCCGCCGCCGCAGCAACCTCCCATCCTCCCCCACCGGTAAGAGTAGAGATCCCCTTCGTTTGGATTGGATTGGATTTAGGGTTTTATAGGTAAGGAACCCTAGCTAGTCTGCTTCCAATTCTCCTTAATCCGTCCAGGCCACCACTCTCCTTTCCTCCCCCACTCGAACTCCCTTGGCATCCGCCGGAGTTCTCTGCGCCAGGCGCCGCCACAAGCTTTGCCAGGTAGTCCAGTTGAGAAAGAGAGAGGAAAATAGTAGTAGATCCTACTGCTCGCCGCCGCAGCTTCCCGTGCGCGGGCGGGCCCAACTGACGGCGCACCGCCCTGCTCCGCCCGCGCCGCCGTAGCTTCCCGTGCGCGGGCCCAACTGACTGCGCACCGCCCTGCTCCGCCCGCGCCGCCGCCTCCCCCTCCTGCTCGCGCTGAGAAAGCTGAGAGAGGCGTTCGGGGATTTTTTTTTGTTGTGATTGAATTATATTGTTGCCATTTAATTCCTATCCGTGCTGATGTTGCAATGCAGGAAGCTGTTAGTACAAGATAGGAATAAGATCGAGGTGCCTGCCTGCCTCCGCTCCCCACTCTGCTCCATAGGTACCAACCAACATCAACCACTCTCCTACTTCCCTGGCTTCCAGCGTTGAATGCTTCTGTCTGTTTCCTGTAGATGGCCACAAAACCTGATCAATCTTCTCTTGCCGAGCATCGGCGAGCAAAATCCAATGCACCACTATCTTTGACTCCCAAGATGTCAATATTCGGGACAAAAGCTGGATTCGTCATACCAAAGAACAAGCTAGCCGGCTCACTCGTAACCCGGAGCGCCGCTGCCAAGAATGAAACACCGACTGCATCCAAGGAAGATAACAGCAGACATGTTCAGAGAAAGACAAAGTGGGGCCCTGACCTCGTCACAGACCCTGCTGTGTGCAAAGGAAGGGCTTTGGCCTACCAGGTATTATCTCCTCGTTTGACCTCAACAAGTTTGCACGTCTGATCTGCTCTATCTGTTGGCATCCATATTTTGCATTTTGATTGATATAGAACGCGTTTGCTTCATGTTATCCTCTTTCACTAGAAAATATTATTCCTCAGAGAGAGTCGTAGACATCTGTAGATGATCCCATGTCACTTCCAGTCACTAGAATGTCTAACCTATCCTCCTATTTTCTTAAAATATATGTTTCTCTTCATAGCCTGGTACCCCGTGTCAATGTACATTTCAAATTAGCCAATGATGCACATGTTTTTCTAATCGCTTTAGAAATATAAAACTTGCTTCATACGCCAGGTCCTTTGACTAGAATGGAAATGCTGAAAAACACACTATTGTGGGAACATTGCTTTGGAGGCAAGGGGATATAGTGATAAGCCCAGCCTCCTCACCCCCTACTTGATTGGACAGAAACTGGCATTTTTCTTGCGATTCTCTCATGTAGGATGCTTCAATTTCCATGTGTCATTAATTCATATTAGTGCATGAGCAGACTCGAGTGGAGCAAATTACCAAGCAGCTGAAATCTGGAACTTTGGATATCGGCAATATTGAAGGTTCAATGTCCACTGGAAAAGGGTCAGATTCTGTTGGTTCTGACAATTTAAATGAGCGCGAGGTATTCCTAATTCGAATGCTAGGCTTATTTTTGCTGTACCCACTACATAGGGTCTACAGTCTTTAAAAACTTTGGATGTGAGTCTGTAGTGGTAAACAATTACATGCTCTAGTTTCATAATCTTTTTTGGTTTACCCTTTTTTGCAACAGGGAAAGGTTGAGCTATTGGAACTTGAAAGGCGAGAAATTATTGGTCAGAGAAGTTCTCCTTGTCTCCTGTATTCATGCACCTCATTCAATTACTGAAGTAAACACAAATATGTGCCTGAGTCATTGTGTCTTACTGTCTTGGTACTGATGGGGCCATGGGGCATCTGTAGTATTAACTGTGGTGCATATTATCTGCAGGTGAAATACTCCGTTTGAATCCAGGATATAAGGTGCCTGAGAACTACAAACCAGTACTTAAGGAGACAAAAATCCCTCTTCCGGTATGTTAACACATTACTTCTTGTGTTTGTTGCTTGTTTTGACCTTTTTTTCCTCGAAAATGTTTTGACCTTTAGCTTGTTTTCTTTTATGCAAGATGTCATTGATCTTTTTGTTCTCTTGCCTTTTGATACTCCAAGGTTTCCTTGAACATTGATGATTAGCTTAAACCACTAGGAGCTTATCTTAGTTTTCCAGTGTATTCTACTAGAGTTATGCACCATAACTTGGGTTATCACTGAGAATAGTGTATTTGTTTATGTTTGGTCTGTGATACTCTACATTTTGTTTTGGCTGGACTTGATATTAACATCTAGCCTTTTGCTTAATATATATCACCATTGCAGGCAGAATCACATCCAGGACATAGTATTATTGGAGTTCTTATAGGACCTGAGAGCAATACCCAGAAGCGACTACATGAAGTAAGATCTATTCTTGGTCATCCTGTAGTTTTATTTTGTTCAAACGTCCCTGAGAGCAGTTTGTCTGTTAAACTCTGTTGACTTCATTTGCGCATGACAGGAAACTGGAGCTGTAATACAAGTATATGGGACCAACAAAATCAGTGGAGAGAAGGTATATTTGTTTTCTTGATTCTGTAAAATCTAGTGATAAGGCAATTTATACAGCTTGTTAATCATCCTTTCCACTTTGCCCTTCTTTTGTCATACCTTTGAAGTTCTATCTTTGATCATGATTATCAAGCTCTAAAAATCTACGTCACATCATTTTCGCGTGTATTCTCCTTATAGTAAACAATTTGGATAGCAATTTCAACACGATAGACAAATGAAAAAATATATTCATGCTCAGAGTGAGATTCATCATCAAGACATAAATGAAGCTCATGCTGCTTATGAAGACCTACACATCAATGTCTCGGCTGACTCTTATGACAAAGTAGATGCTGCAGTTGCATTGATTGAGCTACTTCTTGCTCCTGTTTCTGTAAGTTCAGCACGTCTTTTTTCTCCCCCTCTAAATCATCATTTTTGTTACCAACTGACCATGAAATCATTTGGATCATAGGTGAAGTCAACAGACACTTCAACAACAACTACTGTTTCTTCAGCAGTTACCTCTGATGATGTAAATCCAGTGCAGACTACCACTTCACAGCCAGGTTTACTTCATTACCAATCACATAATGCTCATTGGCTGTCCACTCCCCAGGCCGATGGTCCATCAATACCTTCCTCAGGGCCTGTCTTGAGTACATTACCTAACAATTCAATGCAACCACAGCCGCTTGCTGGTTCTTTCAGTATGGCTCCATATACAGGTCAATCTCCTCACATGAATAGCATGCCAAGAAATGCATTTCCTATTCCTGGACCTCAGCAATCAATACCAAGCAATCAACAACATCCACCTCAGTTCCGAGCTAACTCAACTGGGCCTTTTGGTCAACCACCTGGGATTGCAAGCCCACAAACGGCACCATCTTCCTCGGTGCCACCGGCAGTTAGACCCCTTCAAATACCCCATGCATCAGGTGGATGGCCATCTTTTTCTCCCATTACTCCACAATCTCAGTGGCCTCCTCAAGCTTCACCGTCTTTTATGCCAGTTAGGCCTCCTATTTCTGTGTCTCCTCTTGGTGCAACTCCACCGCAAGGTTCCATTGCATTGGCACCTCCATCAAATATGCACACCATGTACCGCGGCCAGCAGCCAGTAGTAGCAAATTTGGCTTGCTCAGCAACGTTGGTTTCCAGGCCTCCTGGTGGGGCTGAGTCTTTTTCTACAGTTGTGCCCCAAGGTCCTTCCTCGATAGCATTTCCTGGTGGGGCGTCAGCACAATCAGCTTACCCACTTTCAATTCAAGTGGCTTCGACACCTGATCGAATGAGAGGCCCACCTCCAGCTTTCTCTCAAGTTGGGCCCACTCCTGGCATGGTGCCTCCATCGGTTGCATCTACCTGCCTGCCTGCCTCGGGACCTGCAAGCACAAGCTGCAATCAGGCACCAATAGGCGCTTTGAGACCTCCACGCCCAGTTGCTGGTGATTTTACCTTTCGGCCTGTTGTATCACCTGCGCCTGCTCCAGACTTTGCAGCACCAGGCGGTCAGATGGGAATACAAGGCAGAAGTCACCCTGGTGCACCATTCTTCCATCCTGGTAATCAGAGCCCCAATCAAGGCTTCCAAAGGCCTTATGATGGCAGGTCCATGAATATGATGGGTCAGGCTCAGATGCATGCTCCACCTCCACACTTCCATGGAGCCTTCCCCAGGAATCCATCTCCGGTCGAGTTACCTGTGGGGTTCAGAGGGATCCCTCCAGCAGTACAAGCACCTCTGATGCCGGCGCCATCAAATCCGTCGAGCTTCTTGCCTCCCCGCCCATTTCAGCTGAGGCCATCGCCACAACCGAATCCGTTTGCAAGCAGAAACATGCAAGGTGGCAATCCAATCTATGATCCTTTTACACCAACAGCAGCTCAGAAAACAGAGGCGGCGGATCCTGAGTATGAGGATCTCATGGCATCGGTTGGTGTGAAGTAGCGACGACTGCTCAGAGACGTGTGTGGGAAAGTCAGCCCAAGCTTTGTGTGGTGACACAAACACAAAGTCAAGATGCCTGAGATGTACTCCCTCTACCATAATACTTGTCGTTTTACATTATGATCAGGTGCAATGTTTATTGGCTGAACTAGTATATAAATTGAGACTAAGTACATGGATCAATCTGGACATGGAAAAGAAGTGCCAGAACGACAAGTAAATTGAGACAGAGGGAGTACTAGTTAGCTCGTTTGCTATATATACTATATTTCTAGTCTAGATAGTAAATTCCTATCGAAGGCACATGTGTGAAAGAATCTTGTTTGAAACATGCTGTGAAAGGGGTGTTATTATTTGTTATATTACTATTATGGACCTACTATTATATTTTTTGGAGAGGAATCTGTTGTGCTGATGTTAAAAGTGCTGAAAGGGTGTTATTATTTGTTATATTACTATTATATATATGTGCAAGAATGGAATGAAATGTAACCAATAGAATCGGTTTTGGTTATGTAAGAGTTGAATTCGTGTTTTTTTTGAAACGAAAATTCGTTTATCCTTTTTGTTATAAGGAATCCGAATGTTTTTTGTTGTTGTTGTGTAAATGATGGTTGGGCGGCTGGGCCGTCAGAATCTAGTGAATTCAGTCTCATCTCCAGTAGAGCAAGTCGGAGGCAAGCAGGCATCCATCGTCTCTCACCTCTCGTCCTTGGCCGCCGTCTCCTCCTCCAGGCTCAGGCTCACCCGCACCCTCACCTCGCCGCTCCGGGGCAGTTGGGACTTGGGGGCAGGGGAGGAAAGCTCGGTGCCGCTTGCTCCAGCTCCGCCTTCGTCTCCGACGCCCATTTCAGCTCAGGTTTTCCATTCTCAAATGGGGGTTGGCGGTTAGGGTTTCCTCCCTCCGTCCCTCCCAATTCAAGGGAATCTCATCGATTTGAGAGGCAGAGAGTGAGGGGATGATGTTTGGGGACATGGCTTTTGAGGGCCAGGGTCTCACCACCACCGCCGCCGCCTACAACTACCACCACATGCTCTCCTTCATGGGGTCCAGTCCCGATCCCACCCTCGTGCCTCGTGCCACCACCGGCGATGTGCTCCCTCCTCCCCCCAGCCCCTCCCCACTTCCAAAGTACAAGTTTGTCACTGCTTCGCCTGCCAATTGGAGCGCACACGAGCTTGCAACCTTGAATGAGGGCCTCCTCAGGTTACTCACCCGTTGCCTGCCTATTGCATTCTCTTGTTACTTTACTCTACTCCTGGCTTCAGTAAAATGAAATCTAGGCCTCAATTCAACTGACTATTTGCCAGATATGCCCATGAACCTAGCATTACCAAGTACATCAAGATCGCTGCTATGCTGCCGGCTAAGACCATTAGGGATGTTGCAATAAGATGCTGCTGGATTCCTGTAAGTTAAACTTTTTCACGCATCTCTCTCGTGCATCTGCCCTATCGGCTTCTCATGGCCATAGTCCTCTACTTTCTTGTTACTTCTTAGGTTGTTTCATAACTTGGCTAGCTGTACTATTGCCGTTTCAGGGCAAGGAAAGTAGGAGGAGGAAACCTGATGACTATTATTCTGGGAATTTGAAGGTATTCCTGTAATTAGTTAAATCAAAATTTTCATTCATATACCTACTTCAGTAGCGTCAAAGCTTGTGCAATTCCTCTACTCATTTTTCTGATGATTAAATTCATGGGTCATCGCTGCAGAATAAAATGGCCGCCTCTACCTCGGTAGCTAATATTCCAAGGCCGCCTCCAAACAATGCGAACCTGTTTTCATTATCACTGCATCATCCAAGTCAAAATAGATTGGTTCCTATGGAAGGTTGGTCCATCAATAGATGATTTGTTCCATTGGATGTGCTAAGTCGTTTGCTCTATATGACATGTTTCAAACTCAATTGTGTGGTTCAAGTTTTTTATAGAGCAGTTTGTGACTTAGGTAGAGGTTCAAGTTGCTAATGCATAGCATCCACATCTTAGTCTCAGTTAGGGATGGTTAATAGTTCTCGCCAGTATTGTCCTTAGTTACTGCGAGTTGAAGAAAGCTGGTGATTTGAGGATTATAGATATATATGAGTCTATGGCCTGGATCTTTAGGTGCACTACTTTGCTAGTTAGCAGGTTATCTGCTTCTTCTTGGAAGAAAGCTTTAGATGCCTTTGCTTCTTCTTGGATAATGAATGAAACTGATACAGGAACACATATCCAAAAGAAAATAACCCATAGTCACAACAATACTACTAATATTATCTCGAATTTCCAACTACCTTGTGTCAATTGGTCTCATGTGAACGACGCATGAAGCCATGATTGTTCCTGTGAACAGTGCTGTTGCATGTTTACTATGTACTACTTCTGTTGCATAAACTGCAATGTGATACAGTAACATACAGTTTGGACTTTGGACAAATTACTGAAAAATTTCTGCCTTACCGATGTGATTTCATGGAACAATTTCATGCTAATTGATTTTTGTTTCTCCTAACGACGCTCCTTTGTTTCCCTTCTGGAGCAGTCCCTGTTTTAGATAGTGCACCTCAGAATCTTCTGGAGGAAAATAATCAGTTACTCAGGCAGATTGCTTCAAATATCGAAACCTTCAAGGTTGGAATTATACTGACATACTTTATCTAATATCCATTGCTTACGATCCTAAATTTATTAGTGCGTCATACTTAGTGCAAGAGAGGCCCACTAGGCACTGCTGCGAGGTTGCACCCACCATCTGTTGCTCAACAGATGAAACATGGAGATAAAAAGTGGTTGCAAAGCACATAGATATATAGTAGTATAAAGCTATACGCCTATACATGAAAGTTTGAGTCATAGTCCAACACTCAGAAGGAAAAAAAATCTTGAGTTGCTGTAACCCTTTTCTGAAATTGCCAATTTCTTGTAGGTGGAGGAGAATATGGACCTAATTCTACACACAAATAGCAATATAAGAGCAATTTCAGAAAGGTATGATATTGCTATTGCTTGTTTCTTATTTATTCCTTGTATGTTAGTTAAGCTTCACATAGGATTATGCATTGACTGCATATGTGATTGCGTTCTCATTAACGAGTAATATTTGAGTTTGTCCTAGTCATATCTCTAGGTAATTAATATGACAGTGAAATCTTGCATGGGACCTGTCTCAGCGAATGAGCTGCCAAACAGTGGAACTAAGTTTTCCCTACTGCAGTGTTGCCATTATGTCTATTTGGTCGTCAAAGTGATCCCAATTTTTGCCATTTCCAAATTCCAAGCGAAGTAATCTGTGTAAATTTATTTATGTTACAGAATGCGGGAGACACATGGTATCATGGGTCAGATGCCTTCCTTGCCAGTACATGTAAACAAAGAGCACTTAAGTTCACTTGTTCATTTGCACAGAGGGGTGATGCCACAACCTTTGTGATTATTATATTGCAACAGAAATAAATTGTGTCACTTCTCCTTTTTCCCTGATGATGGCTTCTTTTGGTGTATGTACTATAGGCAAGCCTGACATAAAGCTGACGTAGTAATACATATGTTGGAAGGGAGGGAGGGGGAGACAAGATGCCTTGGTAATTTATTGTATAAGTGGGATGAAAACTGAAAAGGCATGCAGATTGCAGAATGAGGTGATATTTGGCCCTGTTTAGTTCCCAAAAAGTTACTCCCAAATACACTATGCAAAAAGAAGATTCTCCATCACATCAAAATGTCATAACATGCATGGAGTACTAAATGTAGATGAAAGCAAAAACTAATTGCACAGTTTTGTTGTACTCTGCGAGACGAACATTTTGAGCCTAATTAATCAATTTTTGGACAATTTTTTGCACATACAAACAAAAATGCTACAGTGGCGCAATGATTACGAAGAGACATCCAACTCCCAAATTCAACCTCCCAGTTCTGACATCTAAACACCACCTTTTATGTTCCGCTGAGCAAGGTGTGGCAGAATAAGTAACAGGAGGCCTATTCTGTTGTTGAGACTATCTTTTGATGGGAGAGAGGAGAGCAAGTATTGAGATCAAGTGACTGCGTGGTGCATTTTTATTATTTTTTGAGAACTGTGCTACTCGGAATGAAGAACATAATAAGAGATTAGAGTAGGCTAGGCTTAATTGAGTCTCGTGTACATACAGTATTGGATTGGATGATGATTCACTCGCCTCGAATTAATTTGATTTGATGACCGATATTACTAGTAGCAACTTGTTTTTTCAGCAATTTATATAGAGATTGTAATTCGTCTCATGTAGACCGCGTGCAGCAACTTATGTTAAATTACGTATATGACAACTTTATTAGCATGTTTATACATAAAATAACTAGTAGTTGTCATTACACATAAAATAGCTTCAAACATACACTTATTTAGTAGCAGATGTTGTGGTTTGGAGAATTAACTTGGATACGCAAGGGTCCAACTGTCCGATTCACTAGTAAAAACCGCAAGCAACTACTGGTGGCTGCTTTGCAGGAGGGAGGAAGGGAAGCAGAGGAGAGGAGAGGGTCTAGCAGGCCTACGGCCCAGTCGTGGTTTCAGGCAGCCCGGCTTGCCTTCCTCTTTCTTTTTCTATTTTCTAATCTAAATCTAAACATAACAAAAAGAAAAGAAAAACCCCAAAGCTTCCTTGGACGGCTAGGCTAGCTTCTCTTCCTCCTCATGGCCGACACGGCGGCGATCGCCTCTCGCCCCCCCGGCGAAGAGGAAGACGACGACGACGAGGAGGAGGCGTGCCGCATCTGCCACCTCCCGGCCGAGGCGGACCACCCCCTGCGCCACCCCTGCGCCTGCCGCGGAAGCATCAGGTTCGTCCACGACGATTGCCTGCTCCGATGGCTCGCCACGCGACGCGGCAGCTCGGCCTCCAGATGCGAGGTGAGGTTGCCTGCTTTGACCGCCTGCGGCCTGCTAGTAGTAGATACGTAGTAGTATCCATCTCCAATCCAAGCTTGTCTTGTCGTTCTACTGCTACTTGTACTGCTACTGCTAGTGAGAAGGAGGAGATAGGGGAGTAAATCGATCCATTTGGGTGGGGGTTCACTTGGATTAAATTGAATTTAATTGATTAACTGATCAATCGATCGATCAACCAACCAATCCAATCCAAATATCCAATCCACTGCAATGAATGAATTCAGGTGTGCAAGCGCGCCATCTCCATCGCACCCATCTACGCCGCAAACGCTCCCTCCAGGCTGCCCCTCCCCGAGTTGATGCTCGGCCTCGCCAACAAGCTCATGGCCTGGCTGCTCCTACTCCTCTCCCTCCTCTTCGCCGTCTGCGTCTGGGAGTTCCTCATGCCGCTCACCACCCTCTGGGTCTGGCGCCTCGCCCTCTCCAGGACCTTTGCTCAAGTGCGCCACCTCCTCTCCCTCCGCGCCTCTGCCTTCTCCAGGCCATATGCCCTCCTCAGGTTCATGCCCTCGCCGGACACCGTCCTTGCCTGCGTCTCCATCAGAAGAGCCTTCCTCAGAGAGCTCCCCAACCTCCGGCAGCTCAACGCCCCTGCCAGGGTCGCTGCTGATGCCCTTGCTCCCGTTGCTCTCTGGGTAGCGCGCCTCGAAGCTCACCTGCAGCACCGCTTTGGAGGCTTGGATAGCCTGCAGATCTTTGCGCTGCACACGGTCGAAGCATCCCTAATAGTATGTGCGCCCTCTTTCTTTACTTACTATTATTTTTTATTATCATTATTTGCCAGAAGAAAATGAATTTTAACTATTGCCTCTCTCTAATCTCTATCTATCCAGGTCGTGCTAGGTGATGTGGCATTTGCTTTTCTGCTTGGATTTCTCCCTCTATCACTTGGAAGATTAGTGCTATGCTGCGTATGGTGTTTCAGTTTTGGCACTGTGGATATAGCCCGTTCCTACACTTCAACAGCTTCAGTACTTTTGGTTGGATATGGATTTATCCTTATGCTGGCGCTCCTCTTTACTGGCTTGCATGCTTTCCAGCAATACTCAAGGGGCGAGCGTCTTACCATCACAATTTACCTTGATGTCTTAACCAACTTTGTGCGCTGGCTGTTTAGCCCTCTTAGAATGCTGCCTACCATACATGTGATGCTCCACAGGACATGCACTTTTTTCCAGCACTTCTTCACAGGGATCATAATTTTAGCCAATGTTTCTCTTAACCTCGCAGCAATACATGTCATATGCCCATTGTTCTTTGGCTGGTCACTTGATATCTGCACTTCAAAATTGTTTGGTGTGAAGATACCTCAGAAGCTCCAACTTCTATTCGCTTCATCATTTGCTTCTACTGCCCTTCACTGGCTTATTGGATGCCTCTGTTTGAAGCTGCACTCCTCACTTATCAGTTTTCTTCAACCGGTATGTCATACTATAGTTCCTGGTTGGTTCAGCATGCCAGTATGTATGCTGTTTTGCTGTTTCATAAAGTAACCAGTGGTATGTATGCGCATTGCATGTCAATAGGTATTGAGGCTAGGAGTTACTGCCCCCTTGGTCCACATCACTGGAGGCCAAATCAATATTGGGGAACCATTCTGCAAGTATTATTTCAAGATTCTGCCTCTTCTTTTCCTCAGCATTATCTATGTTGCAATGGTCGTTCTTGTCCCTGTTGAAATTGCTTTTCATTTGGCACCTACTGTGTTCCCATTAGATATCATGTAAGTTTTCTATGCTAGTTTTTCATTGCGTCAAGAGGAATTTGCCAGTCTTTGGCATCTCACGCCATTTGCTAATTTATTTTTAAAAAATGCTTGCAAATTGCAGGTACTTTGATCCTCCAACTCAGGGCACAGTACTTTGGCAAGCAACACGAAACTATGCAGAGTTGCTATCTGGTGTTCTTCTTTTGAAGTTTCTACTTTGCACTGCACTCAAATACCTTGAACCTGGTGTGCTTGTGCAGAAGGTACTGCGGTATTGGTTTGCCACTACTGGACAGGCTCTTGGTTTGTCCAATTTATTGACTACCCAGCCTGTTGGCGCTGGTGAATCTGAGGTTGGAAATAGTGTCACACCACAAAATCAGCATGATAAGCATGCTGAGGCTAAGGGCAAAAGGTACCCCTTCTGTTTGTATGAGTTAGATTCAATATTGTAATTTTCTTTTAAATTCTTTCCACTGGATGATGTGACCATTCTATTTGTTCATTCAGGAAATATGCACTGACTATATGCTTGGCTGCTTGTACATCCATGTAGATTCGCATATTTATAGTTAGTAACATGAGTTTTTTCCCCAAAGCTATATGTACTTAATTCAATGGCCGAAGTAATATGTTCATTTCAGATCTGGATAGTCATATGTTATGAATCCGCAGGCAAAGGAAAAAGTACCAAAATTGCATCATTTTTCTTTCTTTCTTCTTCTTTTTTATTTTTTTTGTTGTAAAAAGCACTTTTCATTCCCAAATTGCAAATATTCTTATAGCACTATATGCTTAACTGCTCGTACATCCATTTAGACTCACATATTTTCTAGCTTCTCAGCATTTTAATATTAATAAATGATATTGGGAAAATATGTATTTTCTTCTAATCTCTTATGTATGTGCTGTTCTCATCCACTTTGCTACTACTTACCATTCAATTAACATATGTTACATATCCAGAGGAATTAGGTGCACACCTTGTTTTGAACATTTACCCCCTTTTTGGCATGATGTACCAGGAGATCTGTTGCTGTTCGTATGGTGCTACTAGTGGTGCTAGCATGGATTACTATTGTGATATTCAATGCTACTCTAATTGTTGTTCCAGTCTCAGTTGGACGTGCATTGTTGTTTGCCATTCCCCAGTTGCCAGTAGCAGGTGCTTTGAAGTCAAATGGTAATGATTGTACACTGAAAGCTCACTAGACTCGCGTTGTGGACTAAGTTCATATGTTAGATTGTTTTGGCTTACTTGTGCAATTTTTTTTGGCTCAGATCTTTTTGCGTTTGCTGTCGGATTTTGCATCTTGTCAACTATTATTGCTGCCTCCAGAGATGGCTCTGCTTATGCCACGTCTGGGAGAACACGCCCCATGGCTTCTATTGTCTGCAATTGGGGTACAACTGCTTTGAAGAGTTCTCCGCTTTTGTTCCTATGGGTGAGTTAGTCGAGGAGGTGGTATGGTTATTACTTTTCTGCTTTCTGGTTGATTCAGCTCTCTGAGACTTTCTATCTGCTGTCAGGCTGTCATCATTCCCTTTCTGATTGGATTGCTGGTTGATTGTCTACTAATATCACCTTTCGTGGTGCCCTACAATGAAGTTCCGGTTCTCGATCCCTTCTGCACTTGGTTCCTGGGGTTGCAATTGCTGAAATTCTGGACTAAGTTGGTGAGCTGCAACTTTTCTTGTCGCTTTCCTTACCCTTTGAAACTGTTGGATCAGCAAAAAGTTTTCCAGACTTTTAATCTGGCTTGTTTGGTTTTATTATTCCTGAAGGTTCGCTGGACAAGGGTTGCACCTTTCCTGGCCTATTTCATCGATGAAAAGTGGGATAGGAAGCTTTCTCAGGCAAGGGACGACGGGTTTTCAGGGCTCAGGGCAATATGGGTCTTGCGAGATATATTGATGCCAATCGTCGTGAAGCTACTGTGTGCTCTCTGTGTTCCTTATGCGCTTGCCAAAGGCGTCGCCCCAATATTGGGCTACTCGAACTCTGCAGTCCTCCGTTTTGCATGGCTAGGGAGCCTCGCCGTGTGTGTCCTCTGTTATCTAGCCAAGGTACTCTGCAGGCTTTTCGTCAGACTCCACGATTCTATCAGGGATGAGCGCTATCTCATCGGGCAGAGGTTGCAGGACTACAACTGAACTGACAATATGTTAGGCTACGCTGCAGAGTGATACTAGCAGCAACTATTAGTGGGGGTGCATAAAGCGATAAGTGGTACCTAGTAGGTGGTTTTACGTTTTTTTTTACCGCCCGGGAGGATACAACACCTCCAAATTTGTAAATAGATTTCTACTAGAAAAAAGCTGCATCAAACCGCGATCTCTTACATGCAGAACATACGAACCAAAATTTACCAGAACAGCGAGATATTACAGCGAAGGCAAGTTTTACGTTGAAACAAAGACCTCGAATAAAATGTGGCATTCTCTTTTAGATACATAATTCGCATCAATCCAAGAGCTATAGCAAGGTATGAACTAAAATGGTGCTCTGAATAAGCTCCAGCAGCTTTAGCTGGGTGCGTGATGACATGAGAGCCAACCTAAAAGGGCAACCATACGGGGAGGGCAAGACAAACATGCCTGCCCGTTTTTGCTTAGCCAAAGCATCTAGTCCGGATGCTGCTAATCCTCCTTTTAACTTTCCTATTCCTAGCCAAGTAAAAATACTAGCATTGGAGTTATTTGAGAAAGCGTCTTCAGTCCTTGGTCAGAATATGGTATAAAGCACTGTGCCCATCCATGAGTCGACACACATCGCAGCGTTCTGATAGACATGCTGCTGATGTATGCCTGCACTTAGCGGCACTTTTCGTATATATGATACTATATCGGTAGCCAGATAGAAATCAAAGTTCCTTACCTTGCCTGCAGTGCAGGCATACCTTAACCACCACTATGTCTGAGAATTAAGCTATCATGCAAAGTCATTCCTAACTTGCTCCCCTCAACGTACTGAACTGGACAAGTTCAAGCTAACAAGCATCATCCATCACTGTACGAGCCCCCTGCTCCACTTGATGCTCAATACCCTTCCAATTTCATCGCTTGTCACACACAAGCTACTCAATTATTATCTATATAACCTTCTTCATTGCCACCACGGTCTGGCCTTTATATAAAAGGGAAGCAAGCCCGCAACGATCCATCTCCATCCCAAATCCAAACACCCATTCATCGACGACTTCTCTTCTTCTAGCAGCAGCAGCACAGCAGCCTCAAGCCTTCCTTCGGTTCAGTTTGGCTCCCAAGCGCTGCAGCTCATCTGCAAGTTAAAAGGGAAGATCCAGAAACACCTGATACACATATGGATCCAAAAGTTGGTGTTGCTCTCACTCTATCCCTCGTCGGTGGTTTAAGCACCTCACTCGGTACCAGCAAATAATCATTTATTACTTTCTTTCGTTCTACATTACCAGGATGACATGAGTTGTAGCACATTATTATGCATGATTAGTTTGAGTTTTCAAGTTGCTCGCTTGAATAAGGTGCTTTTCAGATACTGGATTTGAAATGGTACAATGCATGCACAGCATTTTTTTATATATTATATATACCATCTATACAGTTACAGACCGTACATTGAACAAATTATGGTTCTTTAGGATAACTTGTTAAAAACTTGAGGTGGAGTGGTAATATTGATTATTTCAGCTATATGTTGCATCTGAGAATAACTCGTAAATAATTCATAGACTTGCTCCTATCATCCCAACAGAGGCAAATAGTTTCAACACATTGATTTCTTCAATAGTATATAACTACAATAGAACTGCGTGTACGAAGAAACCATTTAGGACAATTATAGATTTTATATAAATTTATATTGCTAAGATTTGTATCCTCAACACTTTTAATTCGACATCAAGATCATTTGAATGTAGCACCTAGATTTCCAGAAAAAGGCCCCTCCTTTAAATATTTTAATTTAGCTTGACCATACTGTAGTATTACATATTGCTAAATAATCGCACATGGTATAACGCTAAATGGATGGCTATTCATTGGCCACCCAGTGTGTAACAATCATCCAACAGCTGTAAGTATAGTTGATTTGCTTGTAAGTTGTGTACTCATGAATAAATTTTGTAACTATAATATTAACTGGTAAGAATATATATATATATATATATATATATATATATATATATATATATATATATATATGGCCCATATCCAAACTTGGAAGCACATAAAGCTAACTGGTAATTATGTTGGAATATTTTCTCCAACACACAGGATAAATTCATGCCATTACATTAAAGAAGGAATAAACCAGTCTCGATCACAAAAGAAAGTAAAACTGCATAGGAAACAGACGAAATACAAGAACAGCAAGCTGGCTAATGCTCTAGTCTCCACTGACACGCCACAGACTAATAATGAGAGCAGCTTGTGAAACTTTAAATTTAGCACCGTTAGTTCTGCTCAAATATGATCCATAAACTGTCCAATATATGGGATAGATAGAATTCCTAGAACCAATCTCATTAAAAATGCCAACGAAACAACTTCTTTTTGATAATAATAGGAGTTGTACATTCATTTGAAGATCCTCAGTTTTTTTTTTCAAAAAAACAAATCTAGGCAAACATCGAATGCAAGGTGTTACATCATACCTCGAGCAGCTGGCCTTTTCCTACGGCCTTTTGCCAATAATACTTGTGTACTATTCACCAGGTGCACTGTTGGCTATTCTCAATCGCGCGCCAAACAATAAAACACTCGGGATGTTACAGGTTGATGCTATGACCGTTTACTAATCACTTCCCAAAGAATTACATTCAGTAACAAAAGTTGTATTCACCAACAAGTCAAACATTTTAACAGAATATTTGGTCATTTTGTAGGGCTTTGCTACTGGACTTATGCTGAGCATGTCTTTCTTTGACTTGGCTTATGATGCTGTCAATGCGATTGGTTTTCTGAAAGGAAACCTTTGGGTAAGAATAGCAAGGCATTCTGTTGGGCATTTGTAACCTCTTAACATTTTGACTTGTGAATTGTAGTTTTTTGCTGGAGCATTGCTATTTTCAACGATTGCTGATGTTTTCCCTGAGACAGATTGCAATTTGGCAGATGAAAATGACAAACAGGTCCAGCTTCCTCGACTTAATTCAGTAGTCAATCAGTCGCATTTCAATGTGAAAGCTGACATGATTTTCTGCTCTATATTTCTTTTGGAAAAGACGTTTTGTGACAGCATAGCAGGAAAGCAACTTATGACGAGACACCGCCGAAGAGTTATCTTTAGTGTAGTTGTCACAGCAATCGGTAAGCCTTAAACATGCCTAACCTACTTTGGAGATTTATATACATAATACTTTCTAATATAGCTACTTGTATATCTTGTTCATGTATTTCTACCCAACGATCTATGCGTTCTATCAATATCCATAGAGTTACCGTGCCCAACCTTTAATGGAATATGAAACGGATGAAAGCAAACATACAATGTGTGCTGTAACATTAATATCATTAATAAGTACTATGTCACACTGTTTTGAATAACATCAATAATAGAGAGACATACAGAAACTTATTTTTTAGTATCATACGCAAAACCACATCTCATAGGTGTTTGTTTGCATATATCATTTTGGTTCTCAACCGAATATGTTGCCTCTAAATAATTTAAGATTACCAAATAACATAAATCTCTAGGGTTTGTTGAATGAAAAATGCAGCACGGAACTCCACCTTTATAGGTCATAATGATTGTACATGTAAATATAATTTAGCAAGTGAAACCAGCAGTTAATTCTCAGGTCACGTTCAATTAAAATGTAATGTTGATAGTTTTTATTTAGGTGGATGCGGTTAAATACCAAAAATAACATCATAAATTTTCATGGACTTTAACATGATAAATTTACAATTATTAAGCTTATGAAATTCCGTACATGGTATGTTTCCTCTTCCTGCAAGTTTAATTGGTGTTAATGGTTCTATTCACAAAATAAAAAATTACAGTTGCCGGTGTAAGTTTGCAAAACTTCCCTGTGGGTACAGCGGCATTTCTTGGAACAACAAAGGTATTGTTCACTGTTTCCCTTGTTTGGGTAACTTAATCTTTCTTTACACATGGTCAATGCTGTATCTATTTCTGACAATCAATGACAACTGAACTTTTCAGTATATACTAGTAATTTACGCAATCAAATGCCACTGATTGAATAAATAACTCATGAGTATTCATCCTTTTCTTATATTGAATTATCAGTTGATGATTACAAGGTTAAATGAAAAATATGGTATAAAAGGGAACCTTGGTAGAGCTGACGAACCTAATATCAAAATAGCGTCCTTTGGACAACTATATGTTTAAAAGAAAGATTACAGATAAGACTAAAAAGGTTAATTTACTATATGTTTCCACAACACTCCCGTTGTTATTGCTTGCTAAAGAGGAGCCGGGCTTCTTCTGAAGCTCAGCATCAGAACCCAAAGCATTCAGTTGCCTTTTTCTGGATTATGTTATATGTAATGGCTTCAAAGCTGGGTCAAATGGGGTCCAAGCACGAACCTGGATTTTGATTAATAGTAAATAACTAAATATCTAATGTTGTATAGCTAATTAATCTTATCTGTCTATCAGGGCTTCCGTGTTGGTTTGAACTTGGCTCTTGCTATAGCTCTACATTACATTCCAGAGGTAATTGATTCTACAATGGCTTTTGAATGGAAGTGGCAATGGGCATAGAAATTGTCACCTTACCCATTCCCATGCCAACCTTTTTTTTTCCAAAATGGGAGTGTTACATCAGGATGATACACCTGAACTTGAAAAACTCTCGACCTTTGCTAAGTTTGCACACAACCTTACAAAACAAAGAAAAGGAAAATCAGGCACTATAATAACTATCAATTCGAAGATCGCTACCCATGTGTCCGGGTAAAAAAGTCCCTAACTATTTACGCCAAGCACTAAGATGCCGATACCACCAAAACTTGTGTATCCAGCTTCTGTAGAATAGCCCATGTACGAAGCTGATGAGCAATTGAGAAGATAAACCTGTAAAACAGGGTTAGATTTGTTTAAAAAATTATTGTGTTCCGACAAAGCCATAAAGACCAGCATGTAGTTACGCCCCCAATAACACTAAGGGTTTTAAGTCATTACGAAACCTCGTTAACCTAATACCAAATGTATTTGCCACACTACAATGCTGCGAAAGACCACAAGACATACTAATCATAGTCCAGACCATACGAGCAAACCGACATTCAAAGAGCATGTGTTGAATAGTTTCATCCTTTTTGGAAAAAAACAACATTTTTACTGCCTTGTTAATATAACTCCTTTCTATTACTTTTGATGGGTATAGGCGAAACTTCATATTCCCGTTACAATGTGCAAAAATGGAAGTAATACTTCCCAGCCATTTATGACCAGAAAGCATTTGTATATTTAGTATTTATAACACATTTATTAGTTACTGTCATGGAAAGTCTAAGAGAAGATGTTTCAATAAAAAAATCAAGCAAGAAGTAAATCCAGGTTTACTAGAAGATCTCTCCCTATCACCGCCCTTGTGGCACGGCTGCTGCCAATTGGCGAGGTAGCACTGCTTGGGTCCAGGATCATGTAGATCAAGGTTCATAACAGTGAAAAGTTTATTTAGACAATTATACAGGAAGTAGGCATCTTTCTTCTTACAAGCCACCACTCGCCACACAATTTAGTTCACAAGACAAATCAAATATGCTAATATCTCCTCCTGCTGCTTTCATTCATCCCCAGGGTATTTCAGTAGCTCTCCCAGCGTACTTTGCCACTTGCAGGTACTGATTATATAATATTTTACAGAAATATGACCCCTTCATTTTGATATGTTATAAGTGCTGAATCACATAATCTATCATATAATAATAGCCACTAAATGCATGAAAAAAGTCAAACAAATATGAATTTAGCACTTATCTGCAAAATAAATAAAATCTTTACACTTTTGGAAATACTAACATTTCATCTATCTGGTGCAGCAAATGGCAAGCCTTCAAACTAGCAACACTGTCGGGCTTTGCAGAGCCACTGGGCGTAATTATTGTCGGTAGGTTGACCTTTTAAGTTATTCTTCAGCGACTACTTGTTCAAACCATTACTGTTATTAATAGCTGAATTGGTGGATCGACTGTGGACACAACAGAACATGGTAATACCTTTGTATATTTCTCACTATGTTCCAAATTGTAAGTCATTCCAACATTCTTGAAAAGTCAAACCATTTTACGTTTGACCAAAATTATAGAGAATATTACAAAGATTTATGGCACCAAATAGATATACTATGAAAATTTATCTAATAAAGAATTTAATGGCAGTCTTTTGGTATCATAATTGTTTTTTTACTTTATTGTATAAACTTGGTCAAACTTGAGATGCTTTGACTCTCCAAAAATGTTGGAATGACTTACAATTTGAAACGTAGAGAGTACTTAACAAAGAAGAAAAATACCTCGATGCTAAGTTCCTTTGTGTTATTTTTGATATTATTAATATCAGTAAAGACCTAAATTTTTTTCGAGTAATATGAAGTGTAATCCCAATTCCAAATTCTTAATGAATGCATCATCAAAACCTTAATAAAGGTAGAAGTGACGTCTAATCTGAGCAATGCTAGAATAACTGTCCTCATGAGGGGTTATTGCCCACAGAAAAAAATGTTCAAATCAGTATGATGCAAGAGATGCATTAAAAAGTTAACTCAGGGATAATTTACTTGTTTTTATCATTATTAGAAAAGAGAAAGAAGGTAAGTTTGGTTCCAAAATTTTATAAATGGAAACACATCAGGATATATTGAAAAGTTGTCGAGTGCATACAGTTATTTATGTTGAACCTCAATGCAATGCATGTGAATTTAAATTCTTGCAGCGTACCTATTCCCAAGCAATTTGAATCCTGAAATATTGGAAGGTCTACTTGGATTAGGTAAATGCAATTTTGTTAAAAATCATTTCTTTTGAAACCTAAAAGCATTGTCTCAACTGATATTTTTATTTTGTACAGTGGGAGGAGTGATGGCTTTTCTAACATTGTATGAAATGCTACCATTAGCATTTGAATACGCTGGACGCAAGGATGCTGTTAAAGCTGTATTTGTTGGCATGGCCTTTATGTCAATGAGGTGTGTTCTCCCTTAGCATATGAAATAAGCATATGCAGGCATCTCAAACTTCATGTAGTAGCATGAGAATGTATTTTGTTAGTTTGATAAACATAGTAATTCTTTATCACTTTCTTTGCAGCTTGTATTTCCTAGATGTTAGCCTCCCAAAGGAGATGAGTGCTTAACATTTGTGCCTAGCTAAACCAGTTTGCTGTTATGTTCAAGAGCATTGCAACATGGGTGTGGCAACAAGGTATCTTACAATTGCTTCATAGTTATCACTCTATTTATTAAGAGGAAACAAATTCCATTATCATTTCTGGAAAAAATGAAGTTGAGTTTACTAGAAAATAATATAGACCAGCTTACCTTGGATTTCATTCAAAAAATTGATCAGACATATCATCTACAGGTGTTGGGAAGGATAAGCAGACAATTCCACATCATGAGATGGTTTCAAGAAATAGACAATACAATGACTGGCAGTGGCAGATCAGGGGCAATTATCAGTGTCCTTGCAGACGTGTGGCCACAATAGCTGAAATACAACTATATTTATGAAGAGAAGAATACAAACAAGCACAGGCCACTAAGTACAACCTATCATCATGTACATAAAGAACCAGTCTGTATATATTCAAGAAAGTAGACCAAAAAGGATTAATAAGATTGTAAAATAACAGAGATAAATATTATATCCAGATTGTTCCATAGCTTGTCAAGTAGTTACGAATAGGAAGGCCCAAACTGAGCTATAGCTCATGCTTGAGGCAAGATACCGTCAGGAAAAATGTTCAAACTACTCCGGGAACACCAGAATAACGACGGCCCGAACTCATAACCTATATTTCAAACTTGAGGCCAGATATCCATTTGAATTTAATAAATTCTATACTACTCCGGCATACCAAGAACATCTAGTAAGGATTGAAGAACTGATCTATAGCTCATGCTTGAGGCTGGAAATTTTGTGAAATTAAAAAAATTCCCAAACTGCTTCGTTAACCCCGAAACGACGAGTTCATGATTTTCGGCCTTACTAGTCGTTTCGGGGTACGACAAGTATGATGAGTTATAGCTCATTCTCGAGGCAAAAAATCCTATGAAATTAGAAAATTCTCAATGTTATCCAGCAACCCCAAACGAATAGGAAGGCTGAAACTCGTGAGCTATAGCTCATGCTTGAGGCGAGAAATCCTATGGATTTAAAAAATTATGAGCAACCTAGCGCTTGGGGCTTCCTATACATTGAAAAAAGATCCCTAAATTACTCTGCTTGAATTGACAAATTCTAAAAAGGTAAAAAATTATGAAACACCTCCGACAACCCAGAACGACTATGAAGGCTCAAATTCATGTACTATAGCTCATGCTTGAGGCGAAAAATGCTTTGAATTTAAAGAATTCTCAAACTTCTTCAGTAGCCGTAAACAACATAGAAGGTCCAAAATCATCAGTTACCTAGTGGTCGGGGCCTCATATACAATGAAACCAAATAAAATTCCCAAATTCCTCTAGCAACCAAAGAATATCTAGGAAGGCCCAAAAACATAGGCTATGGCACACACTTAAGAACTCAAATCTTGAGAATTTTTTTTAAAAAAACTCAAATTCCTATGGAAACCCTGCGACAACCAAGGATGACCCAAAATCATGATCTATTACTCATGATTGAATTGACAAATTCTAAAAAGGTAAAAAAATTATGAAACTCCTCCGGCAAACCAGAACGGCTATGAAGACTCAAATTCATGTACTATAGCTCATGCTTGAGGCGAAAAATGCTTTGAATTTAAAGAATTCTCAAACTTCTTCAGTAACCGTAAACAACATAGAAGGTCCAAAATCATCAGTTACCTCGTGGTCGGGGCCTCATATACAATGAAACCAAATAAAATTCCCAAATTCCTCTAGCAACCAAAGAACGTCTAGGAAGGCCCAAAAACATAGGCTATGGCACACGCTTAAGAACTCAAATCTTGAGAAATTAAAAAAATCAAATTCCTATGGAAACCCCTGCGATAACCAAGGATGACCCAAAATCATGATCCATTACACATGCTTGAATTGACATAATGTAAAAAAGTAAAAAATTATGAAACTCCTCCGGCAACCTAGAACGACTATAAAGGCTCAAATTCATGGACTATAGCTCCTGCTTGAGGCAAAAAATGCTTTGAATTTGAAGAATTCTCAAACTTCTTCTGTAACCTTAAACTACATAGAAGGTCCAAAATCATCGGCTACCTTGTGCTTGGGGCCTCACGACTCAAATCTTGTGATTTTTTTTACAAAATTCAAATTCCTATGGAAACCCTGCGACAACCATGGATGACCAAAAATCATGATCTATAGCTCATGCCTGCGCCAACAAATCCTAGACAAACAAAAATTCCAAAACTCCCCCAGCATTCGAGAACGACTATGAAGGCCCAATTTCGTGTACTATAGCTCAATGAGGCGAGAAATTCGCTGAACTAAAAAAAATCTAAACTCTCCCGGCAATCCTGAAAAGACCAACGATGACCAAAAAATCATGATCTATTACTTAGGCTTGAATTGACAAATTCTAAAGAGGTAAAAAAATTATGAAACTCCTCCGTCAACCCAGAATGATTATGAAGGCTCAAATTCATGTACTAGAGCTCATGCTTGAGGCGAAAAATGTTTTAAATTTAATGAATTCTCAAACTTCTTCAGTAACCTTAAACAAGAAGGCCCAAAATCAACAGCTACCTGGTGCTTAGACCCTCATAAACAATGAAACCAATAAAAATTCCTAAAATCCTCTAGCAACCAAAGAAAGTCTAGGAAGGCCCAAAAACATAGGTTATAGCACATGCTTAAGGACTCAAATCTTGTGAAATTTTTTAAAAAATTCAAATTCTTATGGAAACCCTACGACAACCAAGGATGGCCCAAAATCATGATCTATAGCTGATGCTTGCGCCAACAAATCCAAAAAAACAAAAAATGCCAAAATTCCTGCAGCATCCGAGAACGACTATGAAGGCCCAATTTCGTGTACTATAGCTCAACATGAGGTGAGAAATCCGCCGAATTTAAAAAAATCTCAAACTCTTACGGCAATCCTGAAAAGATCAAGGATGACCCAAAATCATCTCATGCTTGAATTGACGGATTTTAAAAAGGTAAAAGAACTATGAAACTCCTCCGGCACCCCGGAACGACTATGAAGGCTCAAATTCATGTATTATAGCTCATGCTTGAGGCAAAAAATGCTTTAAATTTAAAGAATTCTCAAACTTCTTCAGTAACCTTAAACAAGAAGGCCCAAAATCATCAGCTACCTGGTGCTTGGGCCCTCATAAACAATGAAACCAATAAAAATTCCCTAAATCCTCTAGCAACCAACGAAAGTCTAGGAAGGCCCAAAAACATAGGCTATAGCACATGCTTAAGGACTCAAATCCTGTGAAATTTTTTAAAAAATTAAAATTCTTATGGAAACCCTGCGAGAACCAAGGATGGCCCAAAATCATGATCTATTACTCATGCTTGTGCCAAAAAATCCTAAAAAACAAAAATGCGGAAACTCCTCCAGCATCCGAGAACGTCTATGAAGGCCCAATTTCGTGTACTTTAGCTCAACATGAGGCGAGAAATCCGCTGAACTAAAATAAATCTCAAACTCTTATGGCAATCCTGAAAAGACCAAGGATGATCCAAAATCATGATCTATTACTCATGCTTGAATTGACAGATTTTAAAAAGGTAAAAGAACTATGAAACTCCTCCGACACCGCGGAACGACTATGAAAGCTCAAATTCATGTACTATAGCTCATGCTTCAGGCGAAAAATGCTTTGAATTTAAGGAATTCTCAAACTTTTTCAGTAAGCTTAAACAACGTAGAAGGTCCAAAATCATCAGCTACCTGGTGCTTGGGGCCTCATATACAATGAAACCAATAAAAAATTCCCAAATCTCTCTAGCAACCAAAGAATGTCTAGGGAGGCCCAAAAACATAGGCTATAGCAAATGCTTAAGGACTTAAATCTTGTGAAATTATTTTAAAAAAAATCAAATTCTTATGGAAACCCTGCGACAACCAAAGATGACCCAAAATCATGTTTTACAGCTCATGCTTGCGCCAACAAATCATAAAAACAAAAAAATACTGAAACTCCTCCAACATCCGAGAATGACTACAAAGTCCCAATTTCGTGTACTATAGCTCAATATGAGGCGAGAAATCCTCTGAATTACAAAAAACAAAATCTAAACTCTCCCATCAATCCTGAAAAGACCAACGATGACAAAAAATCATGATCTATTACTCAAGCTTGAATGGACAAATTCTAAAAAGGTAAAAAAAATTGAAACTCCTCCGGCAACCCAGAATGACTATGAAGGGTCAAATTCATGTACTAGAGAATTCGCTTGAGGCGAAAAATGCGTTGAATTTATGGAATTTTCAAACTTTCTTCCGTAACCTTAAACAACATAGAAGATCCAAAATCATCAGCTACATGGTGCTTGGGGCCTCATATACAATGAAACCAATAAAAATTCCCAAATTCCTCTAGCAACCAAAGAACGTCTAGGAAGACCCAAAAACATAGGCTATAACACATGCTTAAGGACTCAAATCTTGTGAATTTTTTTAAAAAATTCAAATTCTTATGGAAACCCTGCGAGAACCAAGGATGGCCCAAAATCATGATCTATTACTCATGCTTGAATTGATTGATTTTAAAAAGGTAAAATAACTATGAAACTCCTCCGGCACCCCGGAACGACTATGAAGGCTCAAATTCATGTACTGTAGCTCATGCTTGAGGCGAAAAATGCTTTGAATTTAAAGAATTCTCAAACTTTTTCAGTAAGCTTAAACAACATAGAAGGTCCAAAATCATCGGCTACCTGGTGCTTGGGGCCTCATATACAATGAAACCAATAAAAATTCCCAAATTTCTCTAGCAACCAAAGAATGTCTAGGGAGGCCCAAAACATAGGCTATAGCAAATGCTTAAGGACTTAAATCTTGTGAAATTATTTAAAAAAAATTCAAATTCTTATGGAAACCCTGCGATAACCAAGGATGACCCAAAATCATGTTTTACAGCTCATGCTTGCGCCAACAAATCATAAAAACAAAAAAAATGCTGAAATTCCTCCAACATCTAAGAACGACTACAAAGGCCCAATTTCGTGTACTATAGCTCAATATGAGGCGAGAAATCCTCCGAATTACAAAAAACAAAATCTAAACTCTCCCATCAATCCTGAAAAGACCAACGATGACCAAAAATCATGATCTTTTATTAAAGCTTGAATGGACAAATTCTAAAAAGGTAAAAAAAATTTGGAACTCCTCCGGCAACCCAGAACGACTATGAAGGGTCAAATTCATGTACTAGAGCTCATGCTTGAGGCGAAAAATGTTTTAAATTTAATGAATTCTCAAACTTCTTCATTAACCTTAAACAAAAAGGCCCAAAATCAACAGCTACCTGTTGCTTGGGCCCTCATAAACAATGAAACCAATAAAAATTCCCAAAATCCTCTAGCAACCAAATAAAATGCTTTGAATTTAAAGAATTCGCAAACTTCTTCAGTAACCTTAAAACAACATTGAAGTTCCAAAATCATCGGCTACCTGGTGCTTGGGGCCTCATATACAATGGAACCAATAAAAATTCCCAAATTCCTCTAGCAACCAAAGAACGTCTAGGAAGACCCAAAAACATAGGCTGTAGCACATGCTTAAGGACTCAAATCTTGTGAAATTTAAAAGAAAATTCAAATTCTTATGGAAACCCTGCGACAACCAAGGATGACCCAAAATCATGATCTATAGCTGATGCTTGCGCCAACAAATCCTAAAAAAACAAAAAAATGCCGAAACTCCACCAGCTTCCGAGAACGACTACGAAGGTCCAATTTCGTGTACTATAGCTCAACATGAGGCGAGAAATCCTCTGAATTAAAAAAATCTCAAACTCTTCCGAGAATCCTGAAAAGACTAAGGATGAAAAAAAATCATGATCTATTACTCATGCTTGAATTGACAAATTGTAAAAAAGTAAAAAAACTATGAAACTCCTCCGGCAACCCAGAACGACTATGAAGGCTCAAATTCATGTACGCTCATGCTTGAGGCCAAAATGCTTTGAGTTTAAAGAATTCTCAAACTTCATCAATAACCTTAAACAACATAGAAGGACCAAAATCATCAGGTACCTTGTGCTTGGGGCCTCATATACAATGAAACTAATAAAAATTCCCAAATTCCTCTAGCAAACATAGAACGTCAAGGAAGGCCCAAAAACCATAGAACATCTAGGAAGGCCAAAAAACATAGGCTATAGCACATGCTTAAGGACTCAAATCTTGTGCAATTTTTTTTAAAAAAATTCAAATTCTTATGGAAACCCTGCGACAACTAAGGATGACCCAAAATCATGATCTATAGCGCCAACAAATCGTAAAACAAAAAAATGCCAAAACTCCACCAGCATCCAAAAACGACTACAAAGGCCCAATTTCGTGTACTATATCTCAACATGAGGCGAGAAATCCTCTGAATTAAAAAAATCTCAAACTCTTCTGGCAATCTTGAAAAGACTAAGGATTATCCAAAATCATGATCTATTACTCATGCTTGAATTGAAAAATTCTAAAAAGGTAAAAAAATATGAAACTCCTCCGGCAACCTAGAACGACTAAAAAGGCTCAAATTCCTGCACTATAGCTCATGCTTGAGGCGAAAAATGCTTTGAATTTAAAGAATTCTCAAACTTCTTCAGTAACCTTAAACAACATAGAAGGTCCAAAATCATCAGCTACCTGGTGCTTAGGGCCTCATGTACATTGAAACCAATAAAATTTCCCAAATTACTCTAGCAACCATAGAACATCTAGGAAGGCCCAAAAACATAGGCTATAGCTCATGCTTGCGCCAACAAATCCTAAAAAACAAAAAAAATGCCTAAACTCCTCTAGCATCGGTGAACGACTACGAACGCCCAATTTCGTGTACTATAGCTCAACATGAAGCTAGAAATCCTCTGAATTAAAAAAAAATCCCAAACTCTTTTGGCGATCCTGAAAAGACTAAGGATGATCCAAAATCTTGATCTATTACTGATGCTTGAATTGATAAATTCTAAAATGGTAAAAAAATAATAAAACTCCTCCGGCAACCCAGAACGACTATGAACGCTCAAATTCATGTACTATAGCTCATGCTTGAGGCAAAAAATGCTTGGAATTTAAAGAATTCTCAAACATCCTAGAAGGACCAAAATCATCATGTACCTAGTGCTTGGGGCCTCATATACATTGAAACCTATAAAAATTCCCAAATTCCTACAGCAACCATAGAACGTCTAGGAAGGTCCAAAAACTTAAGCTATAGCACTTGCTTAAGCACTCAAATCTTGTGAATTTTTTTAAAAAAAATCAAATTCTTATGGAAACCCTGCGACAACCAAGGATGACCCAAAATCATGATCTATAGCTCATGCTTGCGCCAACAAATCCTAAAAAATAAAAAAATGCCGAAACTCCACCAGCATCCGAGAACGACTACGAAGGCCCAATTTCATGTACTATAGCTCAACATGAGGCGAGAAATCCATGAGGCAAGAAATCCTCTGAATTAAAAAAATCTCAAACTCTACCGACAATCCTGAAAAGACTAAGGATGATCAAAAATCATGATCTATTACTCATGCTTGAATTGACAAATTGTAAAAAGGTAAAAAAAACTATGAAACTCCTCCGGCAACCCAGAACGACTATGAAGGGTCCTCAGGTATGGAAAAATGAGGGTTGGTTAACAACTTGGAGTGTTTTCAAAGTTGATGTAGGCTAAATCCGCATTCCATCTGTGTATATAACATCATGTTAACCATTATAGCATTTGGTGCCTTGTGATTTTTCTAAATAAAAAACACCACCCAAGAGTCCACAAAAGTGATCCATGGGGCCTGTACCGGCGCGGTCAACTGCTGGGTCCGCCACCATTTACTACGGAACGACTGGTGCCAAATATTGGCACAAGACACTAAAGACACAATTATCATTTTATTGGAAGCTCGTTAACATTCTGACAAAGCCACTTGGACGGGACAAGTCCCGTGAACTACACTTTCAGCTTTGTAGTCACCAAAATCGTTAGGGAACAACGAGTCTGTTTAAACTTGTGTTCGTTTTGTTAGTTACACTCGTGAGCCCGGGGTTCCGGCCTCACTGAATCAGGGCACATTCTGTTAGAGAGCTAGATACATGTGCATTCACGTCATGGCGAGTAGAGTCCTCGTCTCGCGGCATGACCCGGCGTGTGGGATGGCGCATGCAAAGCGCGGGTCATGGCGCGCGCATGCAGGGAGGCTTAAACCAAGCCCAGCCTTTCGTTTTCATTAGTTTGTAATCGTATATGTAAATAAACGTAGATGAAAAACGTCGCAAGCCTTAAGCGGCACCAAATCCACAGAGTTCATCACATTATTGTTCTCATCATTGTTGCTACCACGCACTGCTTGCTCTTGACTGAAAAGAATCCGGCTGAGAAGTACTCCGTATCTCATATTTCCGCCCCAAAACCCAGCTGTGAAATATGATGATGTTTAGTCATACTTTTTATTTACAATATATCTAAGCAGAAAAGGGGAGCAAAACTACCAAGCTTTGTCAGAACAGGAACATGTAGGCCCTTCTTCCTCATTTGCTTTGTCTCCTCAACTGTCAGCCCTTCTATTGTTGTTTTTATCAGCCTTGGGTAGATCGGTTCAGCAGGTTTTCCATAGCATCAATGGTATAACAGGTCTTTTCTTTGGATTATAATGCCTACTCCTGTACAGTATCAACTGACCACCATATGCCTGTGGATGATCAGTCCACCAGTTTAATCCTGTGAAAACCATGGTCATGAATCTACTTGGAAACAAATGCTAACACAAGTGACATCAAACAAGAGTTCCTAAAATGTCCATCGATACATTATGTAGTCACTGGAACTGAAAGTAAGGGTGCTATGTAGCTACCTCAAGCTGATGACACACATTTTGCATATCAACTGTTGGCACACCAAGGCATTTAATCCTGACTGCCTCACAGCTCTTGCAGTTATATATTGTGAATGTCATTTAGCATGTTGTGAGTAAGCCCACCTCTCCCTAAAACAAACAAACCAAATGAATCAAGAGCATCGTCACGACAGTTTGAAATGTACCCCCAAATTGGCAAATTCACTGCTGCTATTGCTCGGCATAATCAAATCCTACCAAGGTTGATCTGGCGCTTGGTGCGGTTCTTCTGGCACTTGTCGACCAGGAATGGGCGCTCCGCGGGGGTGAGTGGCTCTCCCAGCACGCGCTCCCGTTCCCGCCGCGGCCGGCACGCCTCCTCCAGCCCCCTCTCAGCGTCGGGGAGGGATCCTAGCTCCGTCGCGACGTCGCGGAGCGTGGCGTCGACGGCGGGTGCGCAGAGGCCCGTCCAGGGTCGGTCGAGCCGCCCGAGCCCGAACGGGGAGAACTTGGGCTCGCGGAGCCCGATGGGCTTGGAGGCCGGGGTGCTCTCAGTGTAGCTGAAGCGGAAGTCGAAGGGGAGGTCGGAGCTCGCCGGCGGGCGGCCGCCGCGGTCCAGCGAGTACGGCGGGCAGTCGCATGGTGATGATGAGCCGCGGCAGCCGCCTAGGACTAGGAGCCGCACCACACGCGTGTCGCTGTCGAATGCACAGAATTGCCACGCGCCAGACATCGGAGCGGGGCTGCTCCGGGAGGGATTTAATTTCAGCACTCCTGCACAATTTTATTTTTCCCTGTCATTCCCCTTCTCCTCCCGCGCCGAGAAGCGAGAACTGAGTAACTGACGGCGCCGTGTGCCTCCTCGTATCCTCTGCCTGCTTCGGTTTCCCATGCCCCTTCATCTCTTCGACTCTTCCGGGCCCTCAACCGTCGTTTCCGTCTTTCTCGTGCCTCTACAAATTAATGCGGCGTCCCTGGTCTCTACTGCCAATCGAGCCATTCTTTCTCATCGGGCCATTCTTTCTCCTCCTATATCCCCTTCCAATTCCAAGTCCCTGTACGCAAATGCGTGGCCGCCGCGTATTGCTGCACCGTTGCCTGGGCATGGCGAGCGCATGTCGCTCCATGGGAGAGAGGTGCAAGCGGCACTCCTCTGTCAAGTGATCGACTGATTCTCGCTCGCAGCCGAGCCGCATGGAAACTCCGAGCTTTTTCCAATCATCGACAAGACCTCCTGGGGCTCAACTGATCAAGCCCTGACGCTGATGGTTGACCACGGTGTTGGGAATATGCCAAGAGACAACTGGATTCGATCCACTAGTCTTAATGGGCCACAAATGTTGTGAAGCTCATTACCAGGAGAAGGGGTGCTTTATTTATTAGTCTCATATTGCTAATGAAATATGGTGTGGAGAATTTCATCCAAATAAATGTCACACCCGGTTTTAGAAAA
The DNA here is from genome assembly GCA_033239725.1 of Echinochloa phyllopogon. Taxonomy (NCBI): domain Eukaryota; kingdom Viridiplantae; phylum Streptophyta; class Magnoliopsida; order Poales; family Poaceae; genus Echinochloa; species Echinochloa phyllopogon. Next base: position 48,972 of record BTCW01000006.1, on the reverse strand, counting down.
CAAACCGAGTGTGCTCTGTATGTGTGCCAGGATCAAATTTCACACATACAGTAAGCCAGAATGTGAATAACAGATAAAGTATCACGTATAATAAACTATATAAATGACTTACGAGTCTATCAGAGTATACAGCGTATCCTGGAAACGAAGGCTCCAAACTTCACAGGCAGTCGACTGGGGGTTGCGTACGCCTAGAACTCCTCAAAACCAGCAGTGAAAATCCTCTAAATTCTCCCAAACTGAGCAGCATTCCGGTTGTCGTAGATACAATAGAAGAAAGAAAGGAAAGCAACAAGTATGAGCACATAACGTACTCAGCAAATGTAATATGACATACAAGGCTGAGGCAAAAAGGTTGGCTGACCAATACTGCAGTAAGCATTTTTAGTTGGTCAAGTTTTATTAAGCAACTATTTACTAGCAAATGAAAGTATATACCACCCACAAATTAATGAATGTCATATTCCCAACATAACTCAAGTAACCACGATTTAGATCTTTGTTCAAGTATGATTATCATGTAAGGGTCCAGGCCGCTCTTAACCGTGAGCACGACTGTTATAACAGTTTTACACTCTGCAGAGGTTGTACACTTTCACCATAAGCCGCGTAAAAGTTCAAAAGAACTTTAAACCCAACCATGCCGAGGGGGCCAATCCTCTTAAATCACACTACCGAGGTGTGACCGCATAGGGACGCTACGAGGCCTTTACAAAGATTCCTTAGTAAATAGTAACCCGCTAAGGTTTCCGGTTCCGAAGCAAAGTATAACCCTCCCTAATGAGGTCTGTCTCTTACCAAAGCCCACAGCTCAAGAGGACCGAGCTATACCCCGTCAACTCGCCGCCCCCCATGCCCCTTTCGGGTAAGGTTACCATCCACTAAAGTCTCTAATTAATCAGCCAAGACCAGAGCCATATAGTACTTATGGTTGCACTGTTTTCCTGGGTGGTTCTCCATGTTCCGATTAAAAGATATAATCTTGCCAATTAATTATTTAAAAAGAATATATGGAACATAGAGTAGGGGTTCATTTAACCAAATCCCAGTTGAGCAAACTAAGCATCATCTACCATCAAAATTAATTAAGTAACCCAGTTTCAGGGACAGGGAAAATATAGTGGCTAGGTAAATCCTTAAATAGGAACCCATCAGATTAAGACACATGCAGGGGTGGTGAAATTAATAATTATTAGGACATTTGCATGACATAATACACTTGCCTTTCTCCAAAGTATAGCTGCTCAGATTCTCTTCGAAGTCTTCTTCAGTTGAACAACGATCCGTCTACTCGGAGCAATCATCAAGCACAAGAAAAAGCTAAACAAGCAAACAAACAATATACAACTAAGAACAATACACCAATCAAACAGAAAAGCTTTAAAAGAGCGCACTACCGGATAGGGCTCGTTTACTACGGTTACGAGAACCTAAGGACCACGAAGATCAGAGAGAGAAAGAAAGATACGAAGGTTCCAAGGCAGAGCTTTAATTGGCACAAGGAATATCACATGTATAGAGGATTTATGAATACGAGGATCTCAAACAACAATATATTACTTTAATAATTTAATTTTATATTACAATACAATGACATAGTAACTCACACCATATCATTGAAGCAATATAAAGTTAAAAATTAAAATAATATTGATTTGCAGAGAAACCACAACATAAGAAAAGATCTATACTCAAACTTAGTGATATGGCTCAGAAAAGATGGACTAGCAACAGGATTGCAGAAAAGAGTGTTGCAGACATTGGAACACTGGCCGATGAATTTATAGGATGCGATAGATGTTGGAGACAGATTGATTGGCAAAACAGAATAGGGACTAAGTGAGAAACGTAGGGTGCACTAACAGGATTGGGTTTAGAGGCATAGGAAAGGCTGAGAACAGAACTACGATTGAAAACTTAAAACTAGCGGAAGACTTTAAATTATGAAAGGAGACACTATACGCTTTATAAATTTTAATTTGATAAAATTATATATATAAGAGACTATTTCCTGGAAATTGATTGAATTATATTTAAATAAGTGGAACCAAGAATGTATTTTATTTATAACTATTTCTTTTGCAGACATTATGTAATTAAACACATAACTTTAGTAATAAAAACAGATGCGAGCATCTAATTGATTAACTTTTATTGACCATGTTGAACTAATCAATATTATTGATAAAACACCTTTATGTTGACATTCACCCAAATTAATACTCATTTAAGAAAGCATTAAGTTTGACGCTAATCACCTTTTAGTTTGAAATCTAGTTTAATACTCATTAATCAATTTTACATAAGCTTATTAAAATCCGAAATATTACTTAATCACATTTTATAGAGAAAACTTAATAGATAGATAATTAATAAGCAAAACGAGAACACTAGAACAAAGTCACATTGAAGGTTTATTAATCAAATTACTTGGAAGTGAAACTTCTAAGTTGGCTTTAATTAAAGGAACATGTTTATCAAATCAAATAACTTTATATCTCTAGTTAAACTAGTCATATTTTTAATTGTAAATATTCAAGTACAAATTATTTTAATTAAAGTATTAACTTAAAATAGATTATATAAGAACATCTAATCGAATAATTTTATGAACTGTGTTGAATTAGTCAGTATTATAACTGTAACACATTTAAGTCAATATTTATCAAAGTTAACATTTATTTATGAAAAGCCGGAGTTTAATCTCAATTAGAAAGAGCTATTTATGTAATTATTAATCAAATTAATATCACTTTACAAAAAAATCAAGATGGAACTTATTTATATTTTATTCAGAAAACTCATGAATGATAATTATGTTAGCCTTAATCAAGATTGACAATTACTTATGAAAACTCGAAGTTTAACTCTAATTAGCTTTTAATTAGAGAACTATTGATTATAAACATTAATCAATTTAACATAAGTTTACGAAGAACTTAATTAAATTTTAATTAGAAAGATTATGAATTTATTAATCAAGTTAACTTTCATTTATAAAAACTCGAAGTATAATTCCAATTTGGTTTTAATTTAGAAAAGCTAGTTATCAACACAATACTCATATTAATATTATTTATGAAACCAAAATATTTGTAACCTATCATCTTTTATTTATAAAACTCACTGAATAACATTAATCAAATTCATAGTTGACATGAAAAACCGAGTTTAAACATTAATTATATTTTTATTTAGAAAGACGCATTAAAATAGCCTTTAATTAAATTAATGTTAAATAAATTTCAGAAATAAAATATGGTGTAAATAACAGTGCTAACGCGTAGTTTAAGTTGATACGAAGCTAACACCACAAGAACGGATTAAAACGGAATTAAAACGTGAAAGATATGATTTTTCTAAGGTCTAGGGACTTGTTGGCAACGTTTTAAAAGTTCCAGGGGCTAAAATAAAAGAAAAAGGACCTATTTGTAATTATTTTTAATTTAATTTGGACTGCGGGTTGATTTCCAAATTCCTGAAGGACTCTTATGCAAAACCTCCTCTGTTGACCGGTATCCTTTGAATTGACTCGGTCAGATCAATTATGGACCGTTGGATGGCGATCGGGCGGCCAAGGATGGACCGGGCTTTGTCTTCGCCGGCGGAGACGAAGACGACGGCGGCGCAGCGACCGCCGCGGCGGAGCATCGCCGGAATTCGACGGAAAAAGTGCTACACGGCTCGGTTTGCGACGAGAACAAGTCCTACGGACTCGTGAGACCATGACAAATCTAACCAGGGTGATCTTGACAAAAGTCGCGCGACGGAGACGACGTCCGATGGCGGCGGCGCCATGGGCGGCTCGGAGCGCTCGGGCGAAGGTGAACACGACACTACGGTGCACGAGCTTCTACGGGAATTGAACGGAAAGAGAGAGGAGACGATGGCGAACTCACCGAGCTTGATCTCAACGAGAGTAGAGCGACGACGGCGACCGACGACGAAGGATGGCGGCGGCGGAGCTCGGCTTCGCCCTCAACAGGAACACCAGGGGCCAAAACTCGACGAGAAGCAGCGGATTCGACACACGATGACGAGGGGACACTCCTGGCGGTCTTGGTCTCACTCCCTGAGCAACAATGGCGGCGAATCGACGGCGGCAGCGAGAACTCGGCGAAGGCGGCGCTGGCGGCTCGGGATTTGCGGGTTCGACTCGATGGGAGGAACAGACCAAGGCGGCCGGGTTAAATAGGTTGGAGACCAGGCCTCGGCGTGCGTGCAGCAGTAGGACTCGGCAGGCGTACGACGGACGGAGTCGGAGACGGAGGCGCGACGGAGCCGGACTCGGAGCAGAGTCCTGCTCGGCGACGGGAGGAGGAAGGAGATACTGTCGTGTGGGGTCCACCTGTCGGCGTCAGGGGGAAGAGAAAACAGTGGGGAGAAGACGGGCCGGAGATGGGCTGAATTCGGGACGGGCCGAGGAAAAAGGAACGGGCCGGCTCGGTAAAGAAGCAGGCCGAACAGAATAGTTGAGGGGGCAAAGTTGGACTGGGCCGAGAGATGAAGGGCCGAAAACGAACTCTAACAGTTTTAATTTTTCTAAAACTCAATCAAATGCAAATCAAATTCGAATTTAAACAGAATTTAAATTCCAACTTGATTTACTAGCAACCAAAAATATATGCAACAACATGAATGCAACAAAAACTTATTTTGACTAAAAATAATTATTTAATGTGATATTTAAATTGATAAAAGGCTAGAAATTCCAATTAATTCCTAGAAAACTTTATTTAAGCTTTAATAAATCCTAGAAAATTCATAGGGTTACTACAATTTAATTGAGATGAATTTTAGGGAGTTATAAACATATGTTGTTTTGAAATTAGAATACATATATTTATATTATATATTTATTACATTCCCTATTAATTATTTGAACCTTGGAAAATTTTATAAATTAGGAAAAAAAAAATCATTGTATTTATTTATTTTATTTATTCACATCCCAAATTTAGAAAATTTGGGGTGTGACAAGACTACCCCCCTTAAACAGAATCTCGTCCCGAGATTCGCAGAAACTAGGGATCAAGGAGGAGAACAGTTCAGTAAATTTTTGGGAAGAAAGATCTTCTGGAGTCGGTTCACTAGACTTCATCTTCTTTGTTGATGAAATTGCAAAGTCTTCACTCCTAATCTTCTTTAGCTTCATCCCTTTTTCACCATGAGATCAACTTTTCTTTTTCTCCGATGTCTTTTATCGACTTGTGACGAAGAGATAGGAAGGAAGCAAGGATGTACAGGAAAAAGAGGGAGAACCCAACTATACAATCAATGCAAAGAAGCAAATCAAACAATGGCATAATAACAGGCATTACAAGCACACTCAACTAAGGTTAATCACACAAGCATATAATGGCACTAAACGCTGTTAGTCAAGGTTTAGGGAATCCTCCTAAATATGGGCATATGGCACATCTTCAAATGTCTTGAAGCTGACTTCTTGGTTGTAACGTTGGTAGGCTTGATGCTGTCTTCCATTGTTCCGGTTGGACTTCTTGTAATATACTCATATCTTCATTCTTCAAGGTGATTTGGGCTTGCATTAAGCGATACATACATGCTATATATTTTAAAATAAATGAAGAGTAGAGAAGACACTTTGGGATCAAAACCAAGGAAGAAATCCAAAGTGACATAAAAGCACGGAGGGTGAAATGAGGCAACAGGAGTAAATTGACTAATATCAGGATGTGTGTGAGTAAACAAGGATACTCACAGACATAATATCAACTTCAAGGGGAGAGGTTAATGGTCAAGGTAAAGTACTTCAAAAAGAGAAGTGAGAGGGTCAAAGATGCTAGATCAGCAATTTATCAAACCAAGGTGGAAGTGAATAATCAGAAGTCTATGGTGAGAAATAAGTGATCAAGGCGAAGGTGGAATATTCAAGGATGTAATGACTAGAAAGATAAATCATCAAGGGGGTAAAATGCTCAAGGATAGCATTTTTTTTCTCAAAAATATCAAGGATAGTGGAAGCAAGGATTATATAGCAAAATGGACCTTAATAAACGACCAGTTCTATCTAGGCTTACGTCCTACAGTCGATACAGCTCTGATACCACCTCTGTCACACCCGGTTTTAGAAAACAAACCGAGTGTGCTCTGTATGTGTGCCAGGATCAAATTTCACACATACAGTAAGCCAGAATGTGAATAACAGATAAAGTATCACGTATAATAAACTATATAAATGACTTACGAGTCTATCAGAGTATACAGCGTATCCTGGAAACGAAGGCTCCAAACTTCACAGGCAGTCGACTGGGGGTTGCGTACGCCTAGAACTCCTCAAAACCAGCAGTGAAAATCCTCTAAATTCTCCCAAACTGAGCAGCATTCCGGTTGTCGTAGATACAATAGAAGAAAGAAAGGAAAGCAACAAGTATGAGCACATAACGTACTCAGCAAATGTAATATGACATACAAGGCTGAGGCAAAAAGGTTGGCTGACCAATACTGCAGTAAGCATTTTTAGTTGGTCAAGTTTTATTAAGCAACTATTTACTAGCAAATGAAAGTATATACCACCCACAAATTAATGAATGTCATATTCCCAACATAACTCAAGTAACCACGATTTAGATCTTTGTTCAAGTATGATTATCATGTAAGGGTCCAGGCCGCTCTTAACCGTGAGCACGGCTGTTATAACAGTTTTACACTCTGCAGAGGTTGTACACTTTCACCATAAGCCGCGTAAAAGTTCAAAAGAACTTTAAACCCAACCATGCCGAGGGGGCCAATCCTCTTAAATCACACTACCGAGGTGTGACCGCATAGGGACGCTACGAGGCCTTTACAAAGATTCCTTAGTAAATAGTAACCCGCTAAGGTTTCCGGTTCCGAAGCAAAGTATAACCCTCCCTAATGAGGTCTGTCTCTTACCAAATCCCACAGCTCAAGAGGACCGAGCTATACCCCGTCAACTCGCCGCCCCCCATGCCCCTTTCGGGTAAGGTTACCATCCACTAAAGTCTCTAATTAATCAGCCAAGACCAGAGCCATATAGTACTTATGGTTGCACTGTTTTCCTGGGTGGTTCTCCATGTTCCGATTAAAAGATATAATCTTGCCAATTAATTATTTAAAAAGAATATATGGAACATAGAGTAGGGGTTCATTTAACCAAATCCCAGTTGAGCAAACTAAGCATCATCTACCATCAAAATTAATTAAGTAACCCAGTTTCAGGGACAGGGAAAATATAGTGGCTAGGTAAATCCTTAAATAGGAACCCATCAGATTAAGACACATGCAGGGGTGGTGAAATTAATAATTATTAGGACATTTGCATGACATAATACACTTGCCTTTCTCCAAAGTATAGCTGCTCAGATTCTCTTCGAAGTCTTCTTCAGTTGAACAACGATCCGTCTACTCGGAGCAATCATCAAGCACAAGAAAAAGCTAAACAAGCAAACAAACAATATACAACTAAGAACAATACACCAATCAAACAGAAAAGCTTTAAAAGAGCGCACTACCGGATAGGGCTCGTTTACTACGGTTACGAGAACCTAAGGACCACGAAGATCAGAGAGAGAAAGAAAGATACGAAGGTTCCAAGGCAGAGCTTTAATTGGCACAAGGAATATCACATGTATAGAGGATTTATGAATACGAGGATCTCAAACAACAATATATTACTTTAATAATTTAATTTTATATTACAATACAATGACATAGTAACTCACACCATATCATTGAAGCAATATAAAGTTAAAAATTAAAATAATATTGATTTGCAGAGAAACCACAACATAAGAAAAGATCTATACTCAAACTTAGTGATATGGCTCAGAAAAGATGGACTAGCAACAGGATTGCAGAAAAGAGTGTTGCAGACATTGGAACACTGGCCGATGAATTTATAGGATGCGATAGATGTTGGAGACAGATTGATTGGCAAAACAGAATAGGGACTAAGTGAGAAACGTAGGGTGCACTAACAGGATTGGGTTTAGAGGCATAGGAAAGGCTGAGAACAGAACTACGATTGAAAACTTAAAACTAGCGGAAGACTTTAAATTATGAAAGGAGACACTATACGCTTTATAAATTTTAATTTGATAAAATTATATATATAAGAGACTATTTCCTGGAAATTGATTGAATTATATTTAAATAAGTGGAACCAAGAATGTATTTTATTTATAACTATTTCTTTTGCAGACATTATGTAATTAAACACATAACTTTAGTAATAAAAACAGATGCGAGCATCTAATTGATTAACTTTTATTGACCATGTTGAACTAATCAATATTATTGATAAAACACCTTTATGTTGACATTCACCCAAATTAATACTCATTTAAGAAAGCATTAAGTTTGACGCTAATCACCTTTTAGTTTGAAATCTAGTTTAATACTCATTAATCAATTTTACATAAGCTTATTAAAATCCGAAATATTACTTAATCACATTTTATAGAGAAAACTTAATAGATAGATAATTAATAAGCAAAACGAGAACACTAGAACAAAGTCACATTGAAGGTTTATTAATCAAATTACTTGGAAGTGAAACTTCTAAGTTGGCTTTAATTAAAGGAACATGTTTATCAAATCAAATAACTTTATATCTCTAGTTAAACTAGTCATATTTTTAATTGTAAATATTCAAGTACAAATTATTTTAATTAAAGTATTAACTTAAAATAGATTATATAAGAACATCTAATCGAATAATTTTATGAACTGTGTTGAATTAGTCAGTATTATAACTGTAACACATTTAAGTCAATATTTATCAAAGTTAACATTTATTTATGAAAAGCCGGAGTTTAATCTCAATTAGAAAGAGCTATTTATGTAATTATTAATCAAATTAATATCACTTTACAAAAAAATCAAGATGGAACTTATTTATATTTTATTCAGAAAACTCATGAATGATAATTATGTTAGCCTTAATCAAGATTGACAATTACTTATGAAAACTCGAAGTTTAACTCTAATTAGCTTTTAATTAGAGAACTATTGATTATAAACATTAATCAATTTAACATAAGTTTACGAAGAACTTAATTAAATTTTAATTAGAAAGATTATGAATTTATTAATCAAGTTAACTTTCATTTATAAAAACTCGAAGTATAATTCCAATTTGGTTTTAATTTAGAAAAGCTAGTTATCAACACAATACTCATATTAATATTATTTATGAAACCAAAATATTTGTAACCTATCATCTTTTATTTATAAAACTCTCTGAATAACATTAATCAAATTCATAGTTGACATGAAAAACCGAGTTTAAACATTAATTATATTTTTATTTAGAAAGACGCATTAAAATAGCCTTTAATTAAATTAATGTTAAATAAATTTCAGAAATAAAATATGGTGTAAATAACAGTGCTAACGCGTAGTTTAAGTTGATACGAAGCTAACACCACAAGAACGGATTAAAACGGAATTAAAACGTGAAAGATATGATTTTTCTAAGGTCTAGGGACTTGTTGGCAACGTTTTAAAAGTTCCAGGGGCTAAAATAAAAGAAAAAGGACCTATTTGTAATTATTTTTAATTTAATTTGGACTGCGGGTTGATTTCCAAATTCCTGAAGGACTCTTATGCAAAACCTCCTCTGTTGACCGGTATCCTTTGAATTGACTCGGTCAGATCAATTATGGACCGTTGGATGGCGATCGGGCGGCCAAGGATGGACCGGGCTTTGTCTTCGCCGGCGGAGACGAAGACGACGGCGGCGCAGCGACCGCCGCGTATTTTATTTCCCCTCCCCTATATTTGTTGTGTAAATATCCAGATATACCAGTCTGACGCATTATATTATTGCTTTAGATGTATATATGGCTAGTGGTTTGATGTAGCTTTTGGTTGTTGCCTCATGAACATCTACGATAATGGGACTTTGTTGCCTGGTTTTCTACCTTTTAATAGAAAGAAATTTTGGTACTTCTGATTTAATTCGATCTGATCACTATTTTTAGTTTCTTGGGCGAGCTATGCAGTGCCCGTTTGTTGTTCTAGGACTGTTGCATATTGGATTAGTTACTACTGGGCTTGAGAAATCTCAAACGGTATGTCCTGTTCAAGTTAAACAAGTGTCACACAGTTTCTTGGATGCCTCCATTTCGTGTTGTTGTTGTTGGAAGTCTTGGCCTTTGTACATATGCATTTTATGCTTTTATTTGATCAAACTTTACGCTTTGATACTATTCTTACTAACAGGTCGTGGACGAGTCGAGCATCAGTATGGTGGTGGACGGGCCCGAACGTTTTGCCCCTATGCAAAGCAGATTCAATCGGGGAATCCAGGAGCTAAGTGGGCATCAGATAAATCAGATTAGTTTATTTTTAAGGATAAACATCAAGCTAACTCCTATAACTGCTTGTTACTACATCCTTCTGTTCAGTCGAGATCTAAGTACCCTATCATTGGAACTGGAATATAATATGACAGAGCATCATGTGATCGAGGGATTCAGTATGGAGCTGTTTATTGCATATTTCACAAATCTGTTCTGCATCTATGAATTGCTTGCTGCCCTTCTGTATGACATATATTCTCTCTTCAAACTGTGCTGGCAAGTGCAAAATTCATGAAAGGTCATTACATGTTTTCCATTGTTCCTTGCGTCAACTAGCATGGATAATGCCTGATTGTCTGAAATGGCTGATTGTCAAAATGCTTTGATATGTCTAATAGGGATTTCTAGCAGTAAATTGGGGGTGTGTCTATGTTATATATTGTCCTAATGATTTTTGTATTTTCTAACTTCAACCTAATATATAATGTTGTATTTTCTAACTTCAACCTAATATATAATGTTTAAGCAAAGAATCATGTTGTTTTCTGATATATATGCATGATAGTTGTCTGTTTATGTACAATTTTCTTGCCTTAATCAACATGTCTTACATGAATCACCTTGATTAGAGTTTCTGAGCCTATGGATAGGGGTTGTTGTGGTTCAGTTCCCAATTTGTGTTTTGCAATGTTGATTATAAGTGTACTACACATACCCTTGGTATTTTAAAGCCTACAGTCTGGAGTTACTTTTCATGGCATTACTCACATAAATAGTGTAATATGTGTGAATACTGTCTGAATATTGAGCCAGTTCTAACAAGTATGTAAATCCTTAACTGTGTTCCATTGTTGTTTTGTAGCATCTTGGCCCTATATCTGAGTACTCCTGCCATACTTGCTTTATACTTGATAGCAGTATTGTATTATTAAGTCTAAGAGAAGCAGATCTCGTAGCAATAGGCGAGACAGTTATAGCTTTCAAATTGTGATCTTACTGCTTTTTTTCCAGGGTCTGAAGCATTGAACATCTCTGGAAATTATTTTAAATATCAACCTGCTGTAAATTGTTGGCTAAACAGAGGAGACATCTTTACTCTGGCCCACTCTCAAAATTATGGATGCTGATGATTTGCCGGATGGCAAAGCCTGAGAACGTATTGATTGTTGAGGACGAATTGTACATGAGGAAGTACTGATTGTTCAGGAATATAATGCCTAATGTAGCGGAGCTAGGATGAGAGTCAAGGGGGCCAATTTCATCCTGATATCAACAGCTACATAACTCAGGTGTTATAAGGAAAGCTAAATAAATTAGCTATTTTAAAATAGTATAACTAGTATGAGAAGTCATCAAATATGTCAGGATGTCTAAGACAATCAACGAAAGAATTGACGGTAAGCATACTAGCAGTCTAACCATGGTGTCTTAATTTGCTAGCATGGCTAGAGGAAGTGTCATACATTGTATACATGCCTGCAACCTGCATGCATGCAGATTTACAACAGCACACTCACAGTCATGCAGTAGTAATTTTCATGGAGGAAGGGGGGGGGGGGGGCATGGCCCAGGTTGGCCTCAACATAGCTCCGCCAGTGCCTAATACCCTCCCACCCTGCAATTCATATTATGTGCTTAGCTTTGTGATCTTCCAACTGACATTGAAAATGTTTTTTAAGATGGCAGATCATGAGGTAAACACTGATTATTGATCTCATCTTGATCACGACTGAAGTTCTTCCCTGTAGATGCTTATTGGAATCGTACACTTAAATGCCTAGCAGAGGAAACATAGTGTTTCTGTCTAATTTAGTGAAGGTCAATGAAGAAATGGGAAGACTTTTCCCCTACTATTTGGGGAGTTCAATATTGTGACATGTTACACTAGTATCATGATTCTGCATTGATCTGTTCCATTGCTGATCAATTCAAATTTCTAATTTCATCTGACATATGAAGCTACCTTGCAGGTTGCTGCTCTTCAGTTGGTGATTATTATAACATGCAGTGTGTGAAGATGTATACAATTTTCATGATGCAGTTGGAGGTTAAAATTCAAAGACATTTACTGTTTTTCTTCTTTACAATTAGTTCATTTGTCTCAAGATTTTTATGGGTATAAGTTTTTGATCCTTGTGCATATAAGTCTGTTCTGCAAATGGTTCTTGCAAAGAGCAGGTAGTTCGTACACTCAAAAGTAAATTTCCACAAACTTATATTGATAGAGGAACATAAGGTATGCCATACTGGCTTTGGATTTTTTACATCACATTACATCTTCGATCTATTTTATACTGAACACAACTCTGTATCTCTTATTTGCATGTGAGTATTGATTTAACTCGATTTGGAAATTCCCTTCTCATGATTCTGTTCAGTATAACTCTGTAAATCTTATTCTAATAATCATGAAAAGAATACTAGTTACATATTTTCGGGTAAAGTTTACGTTTTTCAATTTATTTATGATGATGTTGAATAAAGCATGAAACATTCTGTAAGTAAAAACTGACAGCAAACGTATTTGAACTACGGACTCCTCACTATCCCATCAGTGCCCCCCAATTTTCTGAGACTAGACTGTTAGCAAAATGGTTTGCAAGCTGGGGTGCCTTGAGGTATGCCCTTATTTTTATGGTTCATATTCATTACGCGAGGAGCACAAGAACATGTTCAAGTGTTTGTTTGTAAGTATTAATTGGTTTTGATGTTTATTTTCAGAAGCAGGCAAATGTGAGTTAGAAATTGTAGGCAAGAAGGGTGTGATCTAATTAAATGGAAGAAAGTCCATGCACAAAGTTCCCCTTACAGGTGGGGATGAAGTCATGTTCAGTTCACCCTGCTGGCAAGCTTATGTGACCATATGTCCTGGTTTCCTTTTTTACCTTGAATTCAAAACAGAATCAAATACATAAAATTATTTACTGTTTCAGAAGGAAAAGTTTGTTCATAATGTTAATTCAGTTATCGAATTGAGTCTAGAATATGTATGACTAAGAAGCCATATTTCCAACTCAAACTAAAGGATAGATTTTGGATTATAGTATAAAATGGAAGGGCTATCATTTGAAAATTGCCACTTTTGAAGGACCTTGGTTATTTTCCCTTACTTCTTTTAGGCCTTCTTATGTTGTTAGCTCTTGTTTTAAATGTTGCTTGTATGAAATTTGTCAGCACTGATTCTTAGCTCTGAATATGGTCATGCATGCCTACAGTCTTTCTGTTCAAAAAAACTCTATGAAGGCCTCAAGGTCTCTGATTTCGTGTCCTAGAACCTCCAAAACTTCCATGATTGGAAGTGGTACTCTCAAACATGGTATTTTTGGTTGATAGGTTGTGTTGTTACTAGTATTATCTACTAATCTGAACACACTGTCACTGAATCTATTTAGGCCACTACAGCCACATTCAGATTTAGCTATACCATCTGAAAATCACCCTTTTTTAGTATCTTGTGCCCTGCAGTCCTCTCTTTGGTTAACTGTGCTGTGTACTGTCAATGTCATGTCTCTTCTCATTTCCGCTCATCAGTTTAGTGGATTTAAGATGATAATTTCTCTTCAAATTTCTAGGTGACTGCAACTCCAGATCTAATGCTTGGGTATTTAGATTTCTTCCTTGGGATTGGCAATCATCATTTGCTTCTATTTGCATTCAATTTATTTTGCTTCAATTTTTATTCAAGTTTACATTCAGAAATTCCCTCAATAAGATTGGCAATCATCAATTTGTTTTATATGTTCAAAAAAAATCATTCTTGAGTTTACAATTCTGTTATATATGTTCTACAAATGTGTAGGGATGTTTATATGCTTGATTGCAGTTTGTTCTGTAGATGTTCAGATAGTTTGATTTGCATGCTGTTCTATGTATCTAGGCACTGCACCACCTTAGACAAATTGCTTAAGAAACAAGTGGCGAAGTAGTGTATGCCTTGGGCAGGCAACCTGCAGTCCTATGGACCTTTAGTCAAAGGCTGAGCCGGTAACTTTTGTTGAACTCTCATCCGGGTGGAGATGGCATTGAGGACTTAGTTGTTGCCTGCAACTCAACTAAGAAACTTCATATTTGGAAACAAAGTGAAGAAAGGAACCATTGCATATTGTGTTAATGTGCACAAGCACACAAATGAAATGCTGAGGTTTGTTAACATTAGATTATCCTGGTTGATCTGAATATTCCTGGCTGTGCACCTCGTCTAGTGATCTACTATAATTGTCTTCTAACTTTAGAATTTTGATTCAGTTCTTGCACTACCACAATAGATGAATTTTTGTCATACAGAAGAGATTTAGGAATTCTGCTGAAATGTTGTGGTGGGTGCAAACCCAATTTGACATAAAAATTGCTGTTGATTTAGAAGCTTTTAGCATGATAATTCTGAACCTACCTTCCCCATATGCAATAGTTTTGTTTTTAAAACAAAGCAGCCACGATAATTCTTATATGTTCCTTTATTTTTTTTTGTATTCTAGAGTGTTGCACCGGCATTATCGGCCAGTGCATGCTCCCTTCCTGGGTTGTGACCCATGAGATTTTCTGGGGAGGCAGATGATCATGCCACTTGCTCACACAGTTGAGAACGAGGAGGTTAGTTTCGTTCTCAATTGGTTTTGTTACCTTTTACATTCCCATCGTTATGTGCATAATTATTAGATGTATCATGCGATTTACAATTACTGTCGACTACTGAATAATCCACAGATTCTTAAAGTCGTCCGCCTTGAAGGACAACCTCTTACTCATGATGAAGCCCTTCTTTCAAGGGACATCCACCTTTAGGTAAATATTTGAGTATCATTGCTTCTTTTGTTTTGAGGCCATGCATTGCCTCTCACTGAGGAAAAGAGAAGCACAATATAATTCATCAATAGGATTGATCTATATTCTCTGTGGTGGTGGCTTCTCAAATTCCGTGTAAAGGCTTACTGATTTTTTTTTCATAAGAGTATAGTGACTTGTCAGTGTTTGGTTAATTGTCACTTTTACAGTACATCAAATGATCTGACCAGACTGCTGATTTTGGTGCAATGACACGACCATGTCTGTTTATAGTAATACTAAATGGGGTCTTGAACACAAATAAATCCAATATTTCAGGTAGTCTGAGTAATTTATGTAATACCAATATTTTGTCAGTCACTTGAAAGGGCTACCCATCTGGCCATCCTAAGGAGAGGTATGTAAAGATGGTTGAAGATATAATCACATGATTGTTGATGCAGCAATTAATAATAATCCTTTACTTTGTAGAAATGTAGATGGTAAAAGAATGGTTCTAAGTGGTCTCCTAACATGCTAATTTGTGAATATGTTTTCTCTTGGGTTCTAAGTTCCCATTGGTGGCTTCTATCTACTGGTTTTGGTTTTGGTTTTGCTTTTATATTAGCGGCCTCATCTTTTTGCATTATGCTATCCAAATTCAAATATAGCATTTTAGAGTAAAAACACCTTTACTTCTCTGATGTGATTACCTATTGTTGATGGTACAACACCTTATCTGAAGGTCGTGGCAACACATGCTTCTTAGTGGATCATGGAATAGCCAATTCTTTGATCAACCAATCAACCGTACATGCCATACAATCCCTAACAAATAATTTTGTGTGCTTACCCTAGTATCTTTGATTTTTGTAAAATATGATTTTTTTTGCACTAGTGTTTGTTGGGCTATGTTTCTGCATAACCTTGGGCATAGGTTCTGTTGGATGATTCCCTACCTCCTTCCCCCACCCTCTTAAAACAATGGGGCATGTGCCTATTAGATAACATTGATTTCCTCTCCCTTCGGAAGCATTTGGTTAGCATCAAGTTATTTGTAATTCTAGAAATACGTTGCAATCACTTAGTACATATTAATATCATTATAACTTGTTAGCTATAGAGTTACATGTACTTACATGCTTATACTGCGGTAATGCATACTGAATGACTAGTTTTGTTAGACAATAATTGCTTGACAATTTTTTTCTTCATTCTTTCAGGATGTGAGAGGTCCTCTATCCGAAATGATAGTGTTGATACTTCATAGATTTTCTTGCTACAATATCTAGTTTTGAAGCATAGCTTTGACTCAGGTAAACTATATTTTGTTTGTATTTTTATGAATTGGATAATAAAATTGATGTATGCATTCATGGCTTGTGTTATGGTGCTAAATCTCATATACGGTTCATCTTCTCTGTT